>OX352764.1:14278131-15623484 GCA_947095585.1 Nephrocerus scutellatus | reverse complement strand
GCTGCTGCTGCTGCTGCTGACTACTACTGCTGCTGCTGCTATTGCTATTGCTACGGGATTCAACAACGGCACCGGGAATCAGTTCCAGACGCTTGTGAAGGCCACTGCCTAGTGTTGTCGTTTGTTGTAGTTGTTGATCGAGTGGCTGTCGCGAGTAATAGTTTGTTGCCGGCACTGTATTATCAATAATTCTATTAAATTTAGCTAATGCCGATGTTGAGGATAACAATGACGATGATCCAATGACGCTGCACAATTTAACAGCGGAAGGAGCAGCTGTTGTCGACAAAGATGAACACGTTAACGTCATCATAGTCGTCTTCGCTGCTTTAGGCACTGTTGTGATGATGGCGACTGTTGCTGCAGCTCCTTCTGATGATTCATCTGCACCTATTGCTGCTGCTGCTGTTGTACAATTACTATTAATTAAATTTCTATTAGGACCTATTGTAGATACATTCGAACATGTTGTTCTTGTAATCGTCGCAGTTGCTGCTGTTGTTGTTGACAATAATAGTTTGGTATTAGCTAAATTTTTGTTAAAAATTAATTTCGACGAAATGATGTCATTATTGTCGCTCCCCCGCGATTACCGACTGTCGCGGGTGGAGCGAGGCCTTCCCTAACTTGAGGTAGACGCAATTGGCGATACAGGTGACATTGGGCTGCGTGCCGATTCACGTGGACAACCGGATAATGTAATAACTAATTTTCTCGAGCCGGCCTGATCCCTATGTTCACACAGCCAAACACCTTGCCATGTGCCCAATGATAGTTTACCATCGGTAATGGGGATTGTCAATGAACTGCCAAGAAAACATGCTTTCACGTGTGCAGGCTGGATGAAAAGGTAAGTAACAAATTAGTGTTTGTATATTACGTGTTATATATAAATTTCGTACTAACCATATCATCAGGTCCTTCGCACGAATGCCTGTACGGTAAGCCCTCTGGAACTATTTTGTTTAACATCATTTCCATGTCGTCTCTGAGGAAATATTCAAAAAAGAAAGAATAAAACTTTAACTTTGCTTTCTTACTATTAACAACAATTACAAGTTAATCTTCTGCACATGCACATACTTACCTCACGTCGGGATCCCAACTTTCATTCAACGCTAAACTCGCCGATGTGTGAAGAACTGCAAAGAAGAAAAGATAAAAAACGAATTATTTGGGGTCACAAAAATACGAGAGGCAAAAGTTTTTATGAAATGAAAGCTAAACGAAAGAAAGAAATGATCAAAATATATCAAAATTAAAAGAAAAATTAAAAAAGTGCGGTCAGCCATTAGCAGAATAGGGGGAATAACACAGAATGCTCTAGAATTGCAGGTGGCCGTAACTATCTCTGACTGGTGGAAGTGCGATCAAACCTCCACGTGGTGGTAATTTTCCTCAAAGATTTAAAAACATAAGCCTCATAAACGTTCACCCACCAGAGGATTTCCCAGATGATGAAAAAGAATAATTCTTTGAATCAGTCGAACGGAACTCCATGCCTGCCCTCAGTATGATGTAAAAATCATTCTGGGGGATATGAATACTAAAATAGGTAGGAAGCCAGTATTTAGGAAGTACATTGGCACCCATAGCTAACACGAGAACACTAATGACAATGGTCTTTGCGAGTACAAAGTTTGCGTGTAAAAATATCCACAAAGCCTCCTGGGTATCTCCTGATGGAGTTACTCGCAACCAGATAGACCACGTTTTGATAGACCGCCGCCACAACCCGAACCTGATGACGGTGCGAACGTACCGAGGTGCCAACGTCGACTCGGACCACTATCTTGTTGGTATTATACTCCGAGCGCGGATTGCATCATCAAGAAAGACAGCATCCGCGAATTATATTCGAGTCAACACGGCTGCCCTTCGCAACGAAGAGACCAGAAACAACTACGGTCAATCGAGAGGACTCGCCCCAAATACATGAAGTCGTGGTTGGAGTTAGGGATTGAGCCCCGGGCGTACCTGGCTTTCGCCTTTAAGCCACTCCTTATATTATGCTACTTAGCGGTCCTCCCTTTTGAGTAAACCGTTTCTTATTCTACCGTTTTCAGTCCTGCAACATAACTGATAGTTATTATGCTGCAGTCGGACCCCACGGCCGGCCCTAAATACAGGGAGGGTAAGTCCTGGGGCTGAGATGTCAGGCGTAGAAGAGAAATGGACACGCCTTAAAAATACTGTCATTAGTACTGCTGACTCCATCTTAGGTAGTAGTCGTAGAGATCGGAACGACTAGTTCGATGACGAATGTAAGCGAGTGACTGAACGTAAGAATGTTGCGCACCGAGCAACGCATCAATCTCATAGAACGCGGACACGCGAAGATGAATATAAAGAGCACAGAAGATATGAAACAGTTCACAGTCGAATGAAACCAGCCTGGGAGGAGAATCTCGTCCGTGAACTAGAAAATTACAGAGAGCGAGGACCACACCAAGCGCGAAAGTTCTACCAAAGAGTCCGCGGTATGCCGCAATATACACCGCGTTGCACATACTGCAAAAATAAAGAGGGTTATCGCCGATCTCAAAGGCATCTAAGAGCGATGGGAAGGGTGCTTTCATGGGAAGGGTAAAACATGAGCTAAATCACCAGTTAACTGAGGAATTGAGGAGGAATAAGTCCGCGGAATCGGATGGTATCCCAGCGGAGCTGAAACAGGAGGCCCCGCGGATGCGGTCTTTCTTGATGATGCAATCCGCGCTTGGAGCACTACACCAACAATATAGTAGTCCGAGTCAACGTTCGTACCGTCATCAAGTTCGGGTTGTGGCGGCGGTCTATCAACACGTGGTCTATATGGTTGCGAGTTGCTCATTAGGAGATATCCAGGTGGCTTTGTGGATTTTTTACGCGCAAACCTTGTACTCGCAGCGACCAAATTATTGCTTGCTGTCATCTCTATGACTCGTTGGCCATTGTAATTAGTGTTCTCGTGTGCTCCGTACCTATTTTGGCATTCATATCCCCAAAATGATTTTTACGTCATACTGAGGATAGGCATGAAGATCCCATTCGACTGATTCAAAGAATTCTTCGTTTTTATCATCTGGCGAATACTCTTTTGGCGCGTAAACGTTTATGTGGCTTATGTTTTTAAATTTGCCTTGCCGTTCATTTACTGCGTTAAAGCCGATAACGGTGGGTTTCATTCTTTTGCTGACTAAAAACCCCACCTCGAGCACATGGTGTTTTGCATGGCAGCTGTAATATATATGTAATGCTCTGATTTTTGTAGGACACCATTCCCCGTCCACCGCATCTCATGAATTGCTGTTATGTCAGCCTTATATTTAGACAGGCTATCGCTGTCGCTGTGCAGCTCGAGCTCTATACAGTGAGCGTACTTATCTTAAATCGTTTAGCCGTTTTCGTTGCCGTGGTTGCCGTCGTTCATCAGTGTATCCGAGGCTGATTTGGGGTTCCGTAATAAGGTTTTTACGGGCGAGGTTATTGGCCTCGAAATAAAAACGTGTATAGTTATTTAATTGCAATTAAAATTGCTTAAAAGCAGCAAGCAAATGGAATTTGGAATGCATTTCTTAAAAATCTGTACCGCCTTAAATGCGCCTTTAACATTTTCAGTGGTAATAAAACATAAAAACCCACAAAAGCAGGCGAACTAAACGACACCATAATGAAACAATAACCCAACGAAGAGTATAATATTCGCTTGTGTCAGTGTACAATACGAATGACTGCGATGACTTGACGTTATTATAAAATGGAATCATTCAAAAAGAATTAAACGGTTCGTGTCAACGTGAACGCGCACAATCAGTCAAATGAAGAATTTTTTTATGACAGAATTGGGTAACGTTTACGATTGGTGGTTAAAAGGTAAGACGAAGGATGACAATTGACAATAGCGTGTGACACCATCATAAATGACACACAGCAACCATACCAACATAAACAAAATAAAAGCAAGAGACATACAAGCACACACAACATGCATCACCTCTCAATGCTTCCTTCAATTAAAGACAAAAGAGCATTTACCCCAATTAACCATTGTTTAACACAGCAGGGAGCTGGATGAGGGGAAGCATCAGCAGGATCATTATGATTTTCTGGGAAAAAAAAACACATACACACACATACAAACAAAAGAAGAAGAATAACCAACAGAAGAGTTTATGACATGACAGCAGCAATAGTGGGGGAAAATTAATTTGCTCTGTGAATTTTTGAATTCACGTGCATTTTCTGCCACAAATACGATATAAGAATTTTTTGTTGTAGTTATACAGGAGCATAAAACATTTATAAGAGAGCAGCAACAACAACAACCACAACTGTAGCAGCAGGCGACCCAGCTGCCAGCTAGCCATATAGCCGCCTGTCAAGCATTGAATATCCAATTTACAATGACTGCCTGGCTGGCTGGAACAAACCGACAAGACGCACACAAATTGGCGTGTCTATGGGCATTTTCTGATTGTTTTGGTTGCATTCATTTCACTAGAAGACCGCCCTAACCACCCCCACCCCTCTCAAGCACGATAATGCTTTGTTGTTTTGATTTAAACAGCGGAGCGAATTATAATATTTAGCTGCTTCTGGTAATTAATAATGGATCTGCGAATAAAAACAGTTAGTAGTGTTGATTGAATGGAAATGCAAGTCGAGTGAAAATTTAATGCATAGTGCAAGAACAACAATTACAAGTGTAGTGTAACCCTTTGAGGCGTGCAAAAATCATAAATACATGGAATGTTGCACTCGCTCACAAGACGTTCGTGTTTTGTCCTACATTTACAAGAAATTAGAACATTTAATTGCAGTAACAGTTATTACTGGGTGATTATACCATTTTTTAGTCTTGCTCGAAGAAATCTTCAGACTACACACAGTTACACACACCGTAAATGTGTATTAGATTTGCCCATCCATCCGTCTGTAAAGCTTAGGAGGAAGCGATTTGGGTTTGAAGTGACAATGGAGTTCGTGATGGGGTACAGGATTGTTAAATAGACGTGATACAAGTACATTAGAGGCCAACTGAGGTCGAGTGAAATTTAAAGGCAATTTTTTCGTAATATGAACTGGTAAAGGCCCTTTAATGCACCCCGTTTAAATCTCGAAAGAAAGAAAGAAGAGGAAGTATTGCATATTGATACACTTAGAACCTTACTTCAGCTTCATTTCCCTCGCCTTGGCAGGTCGAATGCTACGTAATTTTGAATAACTTGCTTAATACTTCGGAAACTGTTGGAAAGTATTGAAGGTTTTTCCAATAATAAAGAAAAAGAACGATCCTTTTGATCCGATAAATTATAGGCCTATTAGTCTCATGCCTAACATTGGGAAAGTACTTGAAGTAATTATTAGTAAGTCAATTTTGACAGCGTGCGATACAAATGAGATAATTCCGCAGAAACAATTAGGGTTCAGACTCAGATACTCAACAGTGCACGCTGTGACCAAATTGATTTCAGATGTCAATTGGCATCTCAATGATGAGAGGAACACGGTTTGGACCGACGCACTGGTTTATAAAATTATACGATATGGGTTCCCAAATCATTTAATCAAAATGATTACATCAATGATATATGGAAGGAAATTTGTCGTAACGGATAGAGAAAATACGAGGAATAAAACATTTAATATTGTTAATGGTTTGCCACAAGGTACAGTAACGGCGCCAATCTTGTTCAACATATATATTTCTCAAGTATTTAGTAACATGGTTGCGTCTCTTGCTTATGCTGACGATATTGTAATATATGCACACGGTTCAAAAATTGAAGAGATTCAAAGAAAGCTGCAAAGCAAATTCGACAAATTTCGGACTTACTGCGAAACATGGAATGATGATGAGCTATTCAAAATGCGAAGTTATACTGTTTCGCACTCCTCTTCGGCTAGGAAATCACGATCTACGACATAATTGGAAGAATTTTCGGCGAACGAGTGCAAATGATGTTCAGGTGCCAACGAAGAATGTCTTGCGCTATTTGGGTTTAATTTAGACAAATTTGTTTACTACAATGAACATGTAAATATCACTTTGGAAAAAGCAAGTGCGGCTTACACGATACCTGAGACGTGACGTGAAAATTGTTTGCTACCAAGTATTCATTCGACCAATTCTTACGTGCGCGTGTACAAAATGGTGGAACCTCAGTCCAACATATATGGAAAAACTTCATGCCTTCGATAAGAAATGTCTAAGAGCATGTATGTGCATGTACAGAAGCCAACATATATGTAGGAACAAAAAACTCTTGAGAGGACTACTCTGGAGTATCAAGAATTAATGACCATTTCACTCGGTCAGCCTTTATAGAAATAGACTTAATTTCGGGTTCATTTTATCCTAATCCTGGGTACTACAGAAATGTTGTATTGGAGATGTTATAACTGTTTTAGTAGATACATAAAATAAAAATTATCTAAAACCACACAAAATCATTTTTAATTCATAGCCTTTGGAGCTTAAAGCAAAAAACCTTTTTTTTTAATTTAACTGCTGCAAGTTTTCCCAAGTATAGCATTTTCTGGAGAAAATTTACCTCAACTTTATTTAAGCGCAGTTACAAAGGCTAGTATTTCTTCTAAAATCAAAGTCCTGAACGACTTTTCTACCATTAGTATTAACAGAGCAATTTCCGTTAACATAGGTCAGGGTACACCAAAGTAAAGTAAAAACCCGATAAATGATGTCAACATGGTACCTTCAGGTACCATGTGCACCTGCCATACGGCAATATTAAAAGCTGTTGTTTGGCTTTCAGCCATACCAATCTTTATAAGAAAGACGGCCGCTAGAGTACAGCCTAGCACATCATAGCGTAGCCGAAGTGATTTAACGCCGATGGATTTATTTCTTTGGGTTTTTTTTAACAAAAGATTCAAAATTAGACGCGCTTTGGATGAAATTGAGCCAAAATATCATAGATAATTTCGTCAAAAGGACCAACAAGTGCCAGCAGTCACGAGGCGGCCATTTATCGAATATTGTGTTCCATAACCTCCATGTCTGCACCCTTGATTATCGACATCATAACTTTTCAAATAAACACTGGGGTTTTTTTTTTTGTCAAATTTCAAAATAGACGAGTAGCCTCACACATTACTTATTGGCCATTGGGTTGATATCATTCGAACTAAAGTTCATATCTATTTTTAGTTTGTTGATCGATTGATTCTTCCCGATGGGGATGAAGGGGCCTTTCGGTCAAGCGGTTTTATTAATCTTAGTACATTACGATAAGTTATTGCAAAATGTTATCATCGGACGCTTTAAAATGATTAGTCAGGAAAAAGAAACTCAACCAAAGATAACCTCAACAGCTCTGCGCTCAGAAGCAACTACACATTCCCTCAGTCCAGCGAATTTGCTCCACTAAGATAACCATCTGTTGAATTAATCTAATGCGCTGTGAAAGCGATATCATCGGCCATACGAGACTTATTTTTCCAATGCCAAAAATGAGGACGAAAAAACAACAAAAGCAGACACCATCGATGGAAGGGGAGGTCACCTGCAATTAAAAATTAATCAATTTAAAACCTCATAGCTGCGCACAGGTTACATCTGCCCCCTTCAAGAGCTCACACCAACATTACTATGCACTCGAATTGCTACCACCCATCACCAAGGTGTTTACAAAGTGTGGCAAGCGTGCAGCATATCCACTTGATTTCCGAAAGTGAATACACTACTAGCATGACAATATCCACTGCACCATTGTACGTACAGGGCAATGTACTATTTTGTTTCATTAGCATTGTGCTGCTGCATGACCAAGACACGTCATTTTCGGTATGCCCCTGCTACATGGCAACATGAATGCAACCAAAGTCCTGCCGCAGTATGGTTATGGAATAAGTTAGAGAATCCTTTTTGTATTTAGCATAAAATAAGAATAAAATAAAATTCAAATAACAACAGAACTAACTATACACACAGACAAACAGAAGAAATAGCTGCGACTTGAAAGTAAATAACAAAAAGAAAAATGACAATGAAAGTTTAATTAAAAGCTAAATAGACCGCCACCGTCCAAGGTATGCGCTACGATACCTAATTTGACGTGGCCAACATCGACATTAGAAAATTTTATAATTTGTTATCTTTATCGTTTGCATTGATTTAGACTGAAAAGTCCAAAGGCTAATTCTAAAATAAGCTCAGGAAGAAAGGCAGCATCGATGATAGCATTACTTTACCAGCTACACATGCAGCTCATTCATATACAGCTCGCTTATTGTGATCTAAGTTTTTTTTGTTGAAAATGTAGTTGAGTTTTAAAATTGCGTGTTAAAACACTCAATGGATGTTAAACGACTAATGAAGGCCTCGTAGGAGCGGCATCTCCCGATAGGTGATGGTCCGCTAAATAGCGAGAAAGAGCCTCTGCAGCCGAATAACTTGCAGCTCTGTTAGTAAGTCATACTTCCACTTCCTCGTGATGCCATCTGGGAATTTCTCTGGAAATTGCGAACGGAAGAGGGCATATAGCGAGCCACTTGCGCCACAAATCAGGATAAGTGTCGGTTGGTCTGTGGCCCAGCGAGCCGCAACCGTAAAAAAACAATTGCTCCGAAACGTAATAGAATGCCTCGTATACGGACGGATACTTTGTTGACGACTTTTAGCTATCGTACACGGACAACGATCGGTTTCTGGAACGTTTAGACCCTCCTCGACTCACTCCAGAAAGGACCACGAAACGCCAGATAAAGACATCTTGGGGTTGAGTGAAATAAGATGGTATGATGCCGGAGAATACCATTCTCCAACAAATAATACTGTGATGCTCTACTCCGGTAGACCAGCTGGGAGCGGACAAAAGGTCTGGGGCTGGGCATTTAGATGAAACGCTCGACGTCGAACAGGCAGGCTTTCGCTCTGGATCCTGTTGCAGCGGCCACATAAACACTTTGCGGGTCATAATAGAATAATGCGTCGAGTACAGATCTCCGCTACATCTACTCATCTACGATGTGCTCTCCCGCGGTCACAAATCCCGCTATTCTTATGTCACATCAAAAGTGTCATGCCTCTAGAAATAATCGCCAAATACAATTTTCTTGTAGGTGCCATTAATTACCGGCTGTACAGCTGCACCATATGTGTATGGATATTCGTTTAGTCGAGTGCACCACCACTCACTGCAGAACATCATTATTTTAATTATTCTTATTGTTGGGAAATTTATTAGAGGCCGGCAAAAGGCATAATTAAAAACCAACCTACCAACAGGACATAATTAAAGAAATATGGGCACACATGGGCAATTAAAAGAATGATGCAAATTGATGCTAAAAAAGAATAAAAAACTTTACACTACTCGTAGTTTTTCATTTAATTTGGAGCACACATTTGGTGCAAGGATTTTTTTTAGTGGAGACTTAAGCCCAATTGGCCGCTAAGCGACGTTGATGAACAAAATGTGGTAATTTTAGGCAGTGCTTTCTCTTGGAATAATACTTCTTGTAAGATGTTAATTGTAGATGCAGTGTGGACGCAGGAGGAAACAATTGAACACATTTGGAATAATTAATTGAGAGTGTGACGACGAATGCGGGTGTAAGTGCACTGCTCCAAAGAGTGATGCCGCACGGATGTAACACATGAGCAACATAACAACAAGAACAGTGGACCGACAACGCAACAGAACATGGGAGACTGAATTAAAGGAGCAAACAAACACCAACACACAGACAATACGCTCAAGTCTCTTCTGTGTGTGTGTGTGTGCATGTGAATATCGCATCATATTGGAGATATTGTGGGGTTGACTGAGGGTGTGTGAGATGATTTGGAGGAGTCTTGATGCCGCCCCACTGCATGTGCACACTAATGTTTTTAAAGAGGCTTTTTAAATAGGTGCTTCGACGTTATAATATTATGTAGATACGTATGCACGCGGGTTTAAAATGACGAGGAGGAGAACATTCGTACGTACAATAGGTATTACATAATTCATTGTTCATCAAAGAGGGTTTATAAATTCATAAACATATTAAGAGGAGCATAGACATGAAATAGACAACGGGGGTGGCGACGTGAGAAGGGTTGGGTAGAAGACCATCTGGGGGGCGACGGCAACTCTGATGATGATGATGATGATGATACTCGCAAAACATAAACTACATTTAAGTAGATACATGTGCATGTACAGCTTGAACAATATAGTGCACAACATAGTACACGTATTGCAACTCTTTGCATAATGACGACAGGAGGGGTGGAAGGAACGGCTCCAGCAAAGTGCGGCGAGAGGTACTAAAGAGGGAGACGACAGGATGGATGACAGTGAGTTTTGAGTGGTTGCCAGCAAAATAATAATAAAATTGTTCATTTCGATTCAATTTTTATGGCGGCGTTAAAGGGCGGTCGGATGACACTTGACTCAATTCCAATGTATGACAAGAAATTGTGCCTTTTTTGTTGAGTGCCCCCCTCACTATCTTACTCACACTAACCCTTTCTCTCTGGCCCTCATCCCCTCCCATATATGTTTTGTTGCTTTTGCTATTGCAAGGTATTCTCTATTTTTTTATTCGTTGTCCGTTGGTTGTGCCACAAACGTGCTGCAAGAATATGCAAATCTATGTTGTACACCACTGTACGACAATGTATATGGTATGGATGGTATGGAGGAGCGTCGTTGTTCATTGTAACGGTGGCCAGCGGCAAATAGGGCTGCCCTTCGCTTTCAAGTGTCTCCTCTGGTATGTGCATGCAAGAGAGTATGCAATGCCGCTGGGCTGGGACGGGATCTGATTGAGGCTTTGCGTCGACAGCTTTACGACAAGACCAATAAGGATTATCATCAGCAGCATCGCAAGCACAACGCAGCAATCATTTTGTTCCTTTTAACCACCACATATTGTGGTCTCGTAATTGGGTGGCAATTGACAATTGCCATAGACATGTGGAAATAAATAAGAGTATGGATAGAAGGGGGAATGGGGGAAGTAAAAAAAAAGTTTCAACATTTTTTCAAACAAAAAAGTGTTTTGTTATAAGTTTCGAAGTACAGAGATTGCCTACATCGCATATGCATAGTCGAGGGCTTTTGTAGGAAAGATGCTTAAAGTGCATTTTTTAGGGAGATAATCTGCACGTCCTGTAGACGATAAATGAAGAAAAACATGAAAGTAACTAATTTTTATTGGATTTCTCAATTGGGTTAAATCAGATTGTGTTGTTAGTTAGCTAGTGCAGAAGTGAGCGTAAGTTTTAACAAGAGCGTGTCTTTTCGATTCATTAATTTAATGATTTGACATCCTCTTGTTGTGTTGATCAAAATGCTTTTTTCTCCAGCTAAAGTCTCTGCTGTTCTTGTGCGTAGCGTATCTACGGTGAACATCTGTCGTGTTTTTACATGCTGTGACAATTTTGCAAATATAGAACAGTACAATGTCCCTTGTTCCTTGGTTAGGTTAGGTTGAGGTGGCTGTCAGTAAAACCGACCGACACTAAGACCATCAGCAATGGTCCATTGTGATACCACACGGATAAGGAAAGTTTCCCTCCACCTACTCGTTGAAGCACTTAGAGCTTCGTATGAAGCGATATCAGTGTTGATAAGATCATTAATGTCGTTGTAGAAGAAAGCTTTCATATGGAGTTACGTTTCTGGTAGAGGGCTGGACAAGTACAGAGAAGATGGATAATGGTCTCCTCCTCCTCCTCATCCATGCAGCTTCTGCAGATGTCATTCGAGAAGACTTCGAGTCTTGCTGCATGCTTGCCTAGAAGACAGTGTCCCATAATGACACCTACAACAGCACCGATGTGCGATCTTTTTTGAGTGATCAAACTTGGAGCGATTCGGATCCAGTTTGGGCCAGATCTGCTTTGTCGCTATGCAAGCGGGATTTCAGAGCGGCTTGACTATCCGAGAATATAGCAAATAAGACGTTACTCTTCAACCAAGATAAGGCTTCACTGATTCCCATAATCTTAGCCTGGAAAACACTACAGTGATTAGGAATACGGAAAGAGACACTAAGGTTTAGCTTTTTTTTAAAAACACCTCCACCTCAAGTCATCAGTTTTAGACCCGTCTATGTAAAAATGAATGTGTTCATATTCCATGTACGCGCCTTCCACCCAAAATGATCTGGAGGGGAAGGTGACTAGAGGAGTGGCCGATTTCATTTCTAGTCCACTGGGAGATAGCCTTAAGGCGAATAGCCGATCTAGCAGCTACTTACCTGCTGAAAATGTCGAGAGGTATAAGGTCGAACAGAATGTTTAGTGCGGTGGAGGGGGTTGAACGAATTGCTTCGCTCATACATAGACTAGCTGATATTTGGACTTTGCTTAATTTATCTAGATATACTTTCAGGCAGTCCACCAAACAGTCACACCGTATATAAGAGTACGTCTTACTACCTCTGTATATAGCCAATGAGTTATATGGGGTTCAAGACCCCATTTGTTACCAGTGGCCTTTTTGCATGAGAAGAATGCCACTGTGGATTTTCAAAATCTATCTTGTATGTTTGGTTTCCAGCTTAGCTTCTTATCCAAAATAAGACCCAAATACTTGGCGTTATCGGAGAATGCTAAGCTTGTACCTTTAATAAAAGGAGGGTCAACATGTGGGATTTTGTATTTCCTAGTAAAGAGGACAAGTTCAGTTTTGTGTGGGTTTACTCCAAAGCCGCAGCGATCTGCCCAATTTGTTAGCTTGTTGAAAGCATTTTGCAGGGGTTCTCTTAAGGTGTTAGGGTACTTTCCTGAGATGGCAATAGCAACGTCTTCCGCATAAGCGATCACTCGGCAGCCCTCCCTTCTCAGGAATACAAGCATCTCGTTCACCACTAGGTTCCATAGAAGGGGGGACAAGACTCCACCTTGTGGGGTTCCTCTGCTGACAGATCTTCTGGCAGACGACACACCCTGTTTTAAGCTAACAATCCGACTTGTGATCATCCGAAACAGCCACACGTAATCGTAGATAAGCCAATACATCCACCAAGAGCGACAGTTTTGTTTGGATTTTAGAGTGGTCCCCCATTTTTCTTCGAAAACGCTGCTGGAAACGCCGTTACCGTCAATGGCGACCGTTACAGAGCCAGCTGACCAACTTTTTTTGGTCTCAAATCGACTACTTGAATGTGGACGACCTTGGGTTTCAACAAGAATTCGCCGCATGCCATACAAACCGACTAAGAATCGATCTCATGTGCGCCAAATTAGGCAATCGAGTAATCAGCCGTTTCGGAGATGTCGATTGGCCATCGCGGAGCTGCAATTTGACGCCCATGGATTTTTTTTCTATGAGGTGCCGTTAAGGATAGTTGTTATGCGGATAGTCCAGAGACAATTCCAGTTTAAAAATATAACATTGCGATTGTTATTCGCGAGATAGGCGCCGAAATTTAAAAGTTCTTAAAAACTGGACTCACTCTATATGGCTTACTGGTAGGCCAGCAGAGGGACCAACATCAACGAAATTGTTTTTCATTCTTAAATCGGAGACTTTAACCTTCACAATAAAAAAAATCCAAAAAAGTATTGATGTTTACTCATTTCATGGCAAACTTTTAAATTGCCCACCCTTTATAACAAATAACAATAAACATTAATTAAAACTTATTATTTAATTAATTAATTTGTATATTTTCTTCTTCCTACACCGCCCATGGCTGTCAAATTTAATTAATTTATAATTTATTCTAATCCAAATTTTCCATCAAGTGTCAAAATCAGCTGTAGTGAACTCGTTCAACTGCGATAAACGAGTTGCGCAAACTAGTTTTGAATAAACGAGTTCCGTAACTAATTTAGCAAAAATATACGAGAAAAGGGACTTGAATTAGTTTAAGTATGCCAGTGTGTCAAGGGAAACACATTGGTGATGGTCAACCTACATAGTCGTGACAGTTTATTTGAGATGTCCAATTCTTTATTAAGTAATTGTGAAATATTCCAAGCACTCAGATGGATGGACGCATCGGTCTCGTGCATGTTGTTTGATACTCGTACAGAAAGGAGGTCCTAACTTTGTTATTTGCAACATTTGTTAAACGGGAAAAAGACTGGGGCGTTTTAAACAACAATTCAGATGTAAATTACTTAATTTACTGCAAAATTGCCATAAATTTTTGAAATGAAAATTACCAAAGTCATTAAAACAGTAAATCGATGGGGGATGCCTGTTAATGTAAAGCGCGGTTAATTGACATTTTATGCATAACGCACACACAGACATATATATATACACCACCCCACAAACGCATTACTTACAAAGGTATATAACACTTTTTTAAAAGGTGCGACTGATCAAAGTGTAGGTACATCAAAGGTTCAGCCAAATTGTCTGCCATATCTCCTCTCTTCCCATTTCCTACTTCCTACGATGAAAATCGATTTGCACTTTTCTTTGGTAGCACTCATCCTGCTCGCCTGAAATACACCTACATACAAAGATGATAATAATTACCCTGCTGAGTCGCTACATGTGCCAATAAACCCTTAAACCAATAATTATTATGTCTCGAAATGTTTCTACAAAGCTTGTAGGTGGGATGGCACTCGTACATATTAACGTCCTCGGGCGGCAGCCCGCTTGCTGATGATTTGCAGCTGCTGTTCAGAAGTCACCGTGGAGCAGTATAGTGGAGCAGGAAACTAGCCCTATACAACCAAGAAGAAAAATAGCAGCACAGGAGAGTGCGCTTGCTCTCTTTACATTGTGCTGTGCTCTGTTCCTGTGTTGTGTTTTGGGTCGTGGACAAGATTGGGTTGCTCGATACGCTAAAACACATTCAGACCAACTGCGATCCAATGAAAAGCTAGGCGACACTGTTGGTTGTGCATTATACCTGCTTGGTGTTGTTGCTTTCGTTGTCCAGCTTTTTCTTCCTAGTTGCCTGAAGTTTGTAAAATGTGCCACTGTGCGCACTTTCTAAAATGTACTCATCTGAAGAGAGTATGAGCGTTTCATATATTTTGTCCCCATGTCGTTGCCGTTTCTTCCCTTCAAAGCCAGTACTATGTGCGCATCTCTTCGACTAAGTTTTGCGCTCATTGTTATGTTCACCCAAAAACCGTATAAGTTGAAAGTTATGGTGTTTCTAATATATGAATTGTACATCTAACGAAGGTGAAATAATTTGGGTCATGCAAAATAAACACTACTAGGAAGACTGAAGCGCGACTACGGTGCTAATGATGACGATGGCAATGATTACAATGAGGACGCGAACTTCCATTACTGTTTTTAGTCAACTTTTTTTCAATTCTTTAAAAATGAAGTGTTTTAAATTTCTGAATGACAAAAAAAGTTAAATTACGTATACGCCCTCGCTCAAGTTTGTTAGTAGAGAAACTTCAAAAACTCTTCCTAAATGTAATTCCTTAACTCATTAATTTTATTCACTGATCAATCTGCTACTGAGCGATTTATTAGTGAATTGAATTTTGGTTTAAAATAATAATACTTAAATTTATAATATAATAAAATAATAATGTTTAAATAAACCAAAATATGTTTTTATTGTCTTTGAAAAATATTCAAATTGGTGATCAGAAACTAAGCGTATGAAGTTCTGCAGAGACCTACGTAGAATAAACCCCGCTCCAAATAAAAAAGACAGTTAACACTTTGAGGGAGTGAATAGCTTTTAGCTATGAGGGTGTTAAAACAACAACCACATACAATAAGAATATGGTATCCAATGATATCCCAGCGGAGCTTATGAAATCAGCAGGGCACACCTTAAGTAAAAATAATGCAAGTTTGGAAGGAAGAAGAAAGAAGGAAGATAGTTACCCCCGGATCCCGGGTCGGGTTACTTCCAAATTTTTACAAAAATATATTGTCAATTAGGTATAAACATGCGTATAAAATTTTAAGAAAATCGGGTACTTTTTTTACAAAATTTGTATGGGTACACCCGGACCCCAGGGCCCGATCACTTTCAAATATTTACTAAAAAAAGTTGTCCATCGGAGATACACATGCGTATAAAATTTGAAGAAAATCGGGTCCTTTTTTAAATATAAATGGGGCCTTCCGACACCAAGGTCCGATCACGCCAAAATTTTTACAAAAAAAGTTGTCCATTGGAGATACACATGCGTATAAAATTTGAAGAAAATCGGTTTTTTTTTATAAAATTTGTATAGGTGCCACACTAACCCCCGTAATCTACGTTGCCCACTTCTCTTCTATCTACCGACACACCGCACCATGTAAGGCTCTAACGAACCTATTTCCCATATGCTGCGATAGGTTATCTTAAACCTCAGTGTATTCGATTTCAACCGCACAGGACCCCGAGCCGGATCACTTCCAAATTTTTACAAAAATATGTTGTCATTTGGGAATAAGCCTGCGTATAAAATTTTAAGAAAATCGGCATCTTTTTTTACAAAATTTGTATGGGTGCACCCGGACCCCAGGACCCGATCATTTCCAAATTTTTACAAAAAGTGTTGTGCATCGGATATACAAATGCGTATAAAATTTGAAGTAAATCGGGTAATTTTTTTATAAAATTTGTATGGATGCCTTCATTCCCGGGGTCCAATCGCTTCAAAATTCTTAAAAAAATGTGTTGTCAATAATTCAATAAATTCGGGCTTTGGGAAGTGAATTAAAAATTGATTACAAGACGTGACCAGTCAGCCAGCCAGTCAGACCTCCAGCAACGGGCGTGCGAAGTTAATATAGAGAATTAAAAAAAAAAAACGGTATTTTCTAACCTCGAAATATGCGAAATTTTGTGTTTTCTTGTCACTCTCTTTCTCTCTTATAATCTTCTCTATCAAATCATCGCGTGTTCAAATTACCGAGTCTGTACTGTAGTATGATAAGATCTAGGATACCTAGATTAAAATCAACAAATATAGAAAAATCTGATATCGTCTGTTGAGTATTTTTCAATTTTCCTCATTATGCGATAATGTTGTTTTCTTGTCCGTTTCCTATGCTTTGCAATGTCTACCACCACTTCACACCACTCTATAGATCTTTTTTCTCTTATATTTATATCTATCAAATTATCCTGTGCTCAAATTACCGAGTCTGTATTGTACGTTCGCTTTCTAGGATATTTATAATAATAATGGACCGTTGCGGTCTAAGGCCTAGCTTCCCTTGACCATTTGTGTTGTGCATGCATATTTTTGCACACAAATGGAATATCTAGAATAACACCCAGAAATTAAGAATAATCGTCTATTGCGAGTCTAACGTCTATTGCGTGTATTTTCTAATTTTCCTCATTATGCAACATTTTGTGTTTTCTTGTCCGTATCCTATGCTTTGCAATGTCTATCTCCTCGGTCTCTTAAACTCTTTCTTTCACCATTTTAAATTCTCTAAACTAATCCGCAAAAGTTTGCTTGACATTTAATTCAGAAAATAATCAACATGCGCTTTGCCGGTAGTTTTCTAATTTTCACTCAATTATAAAACTATAGATACGGAAACATACAACAAAACTGAGAATGAATTCAATTTGTTAAAAATGTGTCATAAGACGACTCTCAGGGCTGAAATATTTGCCCAATAACATGCCTGCACCTACCACCACCTAAAAAATTATAATGTGCTACTTCGCTGCAATCGATTTGTATTGTGAATGGCAAAGCATTTCATTCTCGCTCCAATGGCTTTTTGCAGCTCCTCATTACCTCCCCCTATTCCTCATTTCTCCACCTCCTACGACCAACAAAAGGAATAATGTTTTCAATGCCAGTCAATCAATATTTTTAAATCCATATTATTGCAAGAACAACAACACAACGAAACACACAAAACAATAATCCGCCTGTCTCTATATCCCTCTGGCTACAATAATCTGCCCTGAATAAAATTTTGGCAGTGCATTCATTGTGTACTGGCACAATGGCCACATTATTATTATTGCTTCACTGCTGTGCTGGCAATGAAACTTAAAGTATCCTCGAGAGCATTGTTAACTCTTATGCCTTCATGAATGCCTCCGATTCCATTTGCATTCAATCCGTTGTATTCTTTTACTCTGCCAATTAACCATAATTATAAGAGGCATCAGTTCGAGGAGCGCATCCCCGCCGATTTCGTATTCACGATGAACAAAAACAAAAATGAATGCAAGTCCGAAAAGAAAAATAATTTAACAAAAATGACACAAGCAACGAAATTAAATGTCAGTTTTATGAATAATCAAATAGGTACGAGTAGCTCCTGCTCCTGCATTCAGGCGCTCTTGAAGGCAAATTCATGAAAGATTTTAAAAACCAATGCACATAGTTATATATACTTGCACAACACCTTAACATGGAGTAGATAGTATCACATATTACGTGCCATTCATCGATGTGAGAAGTAGTAAAGTCCACAATCTTACTCCTTGTTTTGAGCTGACAGGCTCATAAGTTGTGACTGATGGTGCAAATGGGAATCACAAACGGAACGAAAGTATTGCCAGCGCAAGGCACAGTGAATATAAAGCAAAGAGGTTCAATAAAAAATGAGGTAAGATGAGGTGCCCAGAATTGCTATACATATATGCAGTAAAGGGGTTTTTTTATTCTATTTGGATTTATTTGTTTCCTTTGAAGAAGAAAAGGAATGGATTTTATTTCGAAATTTTTGAGTTTTTATGCTCAGTTCAAAGATTGTTGAAAATTTTATTAAACAAGCATGCACATAGCCCGTTATCCAAATAAACGGGCCCCGGGTATTTTTTATTTTAAACTACCCTCGAAATTCCTTGAAGCGTGCACAAATTAACAAAAGGAAAACCCACCATATTATACCACAACTCTTTCATACCAACACTATTCATCTCGGCGACCCCTGTCCCAAAAAACCCCGAAACCTCCTCAAGACCCAGCAAATCCCTAAAGCGAGCGCTAATTATCGACCAACCTCCCTCTGCCCTACCAACTCTATTCATCTGAGCGATCCTGAAAGCTATGGATTCGAGACTAATGTCAATATCGCTTCCCCCCAACACCCCCAAGACCCACCAAATTCCTTAAAGCGTGCGATAATTTAAAAAAAAAACCTCGCCTCGTCGACCAACCACTGTCTTACCAATGCTCTTCACCTCAGCGACCTCGAATATTACGGATTCGCGACTAATGTCAATATCGGCCCAAGGAACCAAAAGGAACAGTCAAAACAATGGTCCTCTCCGGTCGAATAAAGGGGTCATCGCTGAAACAAACGCTTATTTTGAGGGTATCGAGAAATCGTATTATTTGGAGGGCATCAAAAAATTGGAGAAACGTTGGATAAAGTATATCGAGCTAGAAGGAGACTATGTTGAAAAAAAATGTTTTTATGCCGAAAAGAGTGTTCCTTATTTCATTTTTCAGGGACTTATTGACCCACCATCGTCTAATAGTACAATATCAAAAAATACCGAACGTTAACAACTTACAATTAATAACAAAACTAAACAAAAAGGTGTAAATATTCTGCATCGTCAATACAGTTCGTTACCTCAAACCAACAGGCTGAACTCCGGTCAACTAGATCAGCAACAAAGTTCGTTGGCTTGAGTGACCGAACTGCAGTGTGTCAGCATACCTGCATATCTCTTGACGTCACTAAACACTATTCATCTGAGCGACGCAGAATACTACGGATTCGAGACTAATTTCAATATTGACCCTGCCCCCAACACCACCAAGACCCACCATATTCGTTGAAGCGTGCGATAATCAAACAAAACCCTCACCATACATCACCACACTTCGTCCACCCACCACTGTCTTACCAACCCTATTCATCTCAGCTATCTCGAAAAGTATGGATCCGACTTGAATCTTTATTCTACATACCATTCACGTATTTGGATGCTTCACGAAGAGGACTGTCATATGTCAAAACTCACTTTTGATTTGACGTACAGAATAAATAGCAACTGAAAAGGTACTGCGAGCGCTGCAACTTCCACCCAGGAGAACTTTCAAACATTTGCATTACAGAAAAATCACACCATTCATGCGCTAGCTGCAAAAACTCGCATCCGCATCACACCATTCAGACCTATTATTTAATTTTATATCAATTGAAAGAGCACAAGGAGCAACTCTAAGAGCAAAAGAGCACTCTAATGTGGCTTTCGTTTGATAGAAAAATTTTCCCTGAGTGCAAAAATATTGCACTGAATGTTACAAAGTTACACTCGTTTTGTTCGTTTGATTTTGAAAACTGAGTGTATTTCCGGGGTAAAATTTTCTTCTCGATATTTTTTGGTCGAGTATACCCCTTCATACACACACCAACAAAAAACTGTCATTGTGCAGCAATTCTGCCTTTTGATTTGTGAATAATTTTCATTTATTATTGAGTTTAATTCGCTTCACACAACAATTAATACTGTGATTAAAAATGTTCGATTAATGCTGATAAAACTTTTGAATAAAAATTTTTGTTATCATCGTCATCTTCGGATTTATGCGGTCATGTCGACATAAATGAGCGAGAGCAAATTTGTTGTTCGTTTGATGCCTAAAAACGAGTGCACTCGGTCAAAAGAGGTGACAAAATCAAACGAAAGCCACATAAAATCAATCAAATCAAAAACAGAGTTCATTGAAATGTCATTTCATGTTTTTTCGGAGGAGAAACACATTTTTTTACACACACTTCGAAATAACACTTTCGTACGTACGTAAACTGTCGGCTCACATAAAATTTAAGCAAATTTTTATCAAACAAATAAATTCCAAATCCTGTATTGTTTTCTGATTCTTATGTTAATTTTTTTTCATAAAAACTCTATCCCAAAGCGCGCTCGACCGCAGAACTTTTCAAAAAGGTAAATCTCCTAAAATATCAAGAGCTGTTTTAGCTCTACGGTAGAGTCGTTTTAAAGGGGAAACGAACAACTTGAAAGCAAGAAAAAAAAATCTGGGGCAGGGTTTTACGAAAAAAAATTAACATTAATAACCAAGTCAACCATGGTTAAACGTCGTTACAGTAAAAAAGATGACAAGATGACTCGAACTCGAACAAAATGAGATGTCTAAAGTAGACACTAAAGCAGTCAGTCAGCTATTCAGCCATTCAGCCAGTCAGCCAGACAGCCCATCACTAACTTACTCAAATTTATACATTTACATTATTGTTAGGAGGGAGAAGCACCATTCGTTTTATTTTTTTTTAGGCATGTCACCCACCCACTTTTGATTTTTTGGATTTTTCTGTCATGTTTCACATTTGCATGTTATGAATTTGTAATATTTAGCTTAACTAGAACAGGTGTCACAGCGATGATGCTTTTGTTGGCAATTATATTCGTAATTTAAGTGCTAAGGGGTTGAGTACTGAAGGTTGAATACTGAAGATATGCAAGTGTTTCCATCGTTTAGAATCAATAAATTAACGTAAGTAGTATTATCCGGACAAAAGGGCGGCTAGCAATTCTTAACAAACTTACATTCGTCACAATTCTAGCCGTCGTACAACGTAACATCGCTGTGTGGTTGTCCCACAGGTTGTTACGCAGGGTACATCACAGCAAATCACAGCCGAAGTCGTAAACTGCAGCCGTCACTACCCTCGTCGTCACACGACCTTTTCCGGATTTACGCTCACATCTCGCTCAGGATTCAAGCTTGTCTCAGGCTTACGCTTACGCCTCGCCTAGGGCGTACGCTCGTCTCAGGCTACCGCCCGTTCATCGCTCAGGATTGACACTCGTCTCAAGCTCACACCCACGCATCGCTCAGGATTCACGCTTGTCTCAGACTTACGCTTACGCATCGCCTAGGGCGCACGCTCGTCTCAAGCTCACGCTAACGCATCGCTCAGGATTCACGCTTGTCTCAGGCTGACGCTTACGCATAACCTTGGGCGCACGCTCGTCTCAGGCTCATGCCGACGCATCGCTCAGGATTTACGCTTGTCTCAGGCGTACGCTTACGCATCGCCTAGGGCGCACTCTCGTCTCAAGCTCACGCTCACGCATCGCTAAGGATTTAGACTTGTCTCACGCTCGCGCATCGCTCAAGCTAACGCATCGGTAAACCAATACATTATAAGTAATAAGAAGAATAAAGAAAATAATTCGAAAAGTCACGAAATAGAAATCTTTATTGTAACGACACCTTTCCTCTCAACCCTCGTCACGCTGAGTTTACCCCGGCTGGGAAAACTCCGTTACACAATGGTCATATCAGAACTTACATATGGATCCGAGACTTGGGTGCTTAGCAAAAAGCATTCTTAGCCTCTCTTAGCCGCGTTCGAGAGAAAAGTCTTACGGAGAATTGTTGGGCCCGTATGTGAGGAAGAACGACTCCGAAGACTCTATAATGATGAGATCTACGAGCGTTACCGCGATGTCGACATCGTGAAGAGAATTAAGCTCGGTAGGCTCCGGTGGGCAGGACACCTAGCTCGCCTAAGCGAAGAGAATCCTGCTCGGAAAGCTATTTGCGGTAGGATTTATGGAACACGACAGCAAGGCCGGCCAAGCCTACGTTGGAAGGATGGCGTAGACCAGGACGCCCAAAGTTTAGGGATGCCAAACTGGAATAAATCGGCTCAAAATCCGGGTACGGTGGAGAGACTTTTTGCGGGAAGCCAGGACTGGACCCCGGTTGTAGAGAAAGTTAAGAAATGAGAAAAAAATAATTACTGATTCGTTACTTTTTAACCATGCAGCAAAATAAATAGAAAATCCTTTTAAAAACCCGAAAGAATTGTACATGTGACACCACAACATAACCATAAGTGACGAAAAACGTGCTCTCCAACCGATAGGATAGTCAATAATTTCATTCCCTGTCTATCTATCACATCCATCACCACCACAACATTTTTCGTGTTGAGAAGGAAAACTGCAAATTGAATTTTAAATCCATAAAACACCACAAAATTACTGCGATACAATGTACTCGCACATTTATACCAAAAACAACAGCAAGAACCGGCCACCTCGAGTTCAGACGGATTATGCAGCTGACAAACTGAAGAAACTGATGTCATAGTGAATGTTAAGGGAAAAGAAGAGGAGGTCACGTCAGTAAGGACAGGCGAGGCAGGACAGGAAAGCGCAGCAAGACTGCATAGATATTGGATGGTTTTCTGTTGTTCGATTTATTATTTTTTTTTATTTTTTCGGTTTGTTTGTTTGTTTTCATTTCATTTGTATTCCAGTTGGTTAGTGTTTGGCTATTGCCCCCTTTATACCGTATAACCAATATTTAGATCAGTTTTGATGAAAATATCGCAAGTGCTGTATAATCATCATAATATGCACCACAACGCGATGAAGCACACAAAATAGTATGAGGATAGAAGTCCTTCTCCTATGTATGCGGCACTATTGTGACGACGACGACGACTGCGACTGTGTGTCTGTGGAACTGAAAGGGGTGGGGAGAGGAGAAAAAACCGAGGAAAAAGACAAACCAATAGGCTCCAATAGCTAAACCCTATTCTATTCTATGTACGACAACGACAATTCCACGATTCAACTGCATAAAAGATCGAAATCAAGAAATACACCAGTCGAGGAGTAAACTGCTGTCTGTGAAGTCATAGCAAGGAAAAAGGATAAAAATGCTATACAGTACAGTGTACATAACAAGTCGTATAATAATTTTACTAACCAACTACGAGTACTACAGTGCTCTGTAGCTGTCCCAAATTGTATCGTGCATTTTAAATTTTTCGCCCATTTTTTGTTTTTGTTTTTTTTTGTTCGACGTCCTCCTAGAAGTTGCCAGTTGGTTGTTTCGTTGGTTGTTCTACCTACCTCGAGTGATAGATAGGCAAGTTATTCCACACAGCACAGTGGATTATACTCTAATAAGCAAACTTATACGTATCAATACCATATATAGAACATTACTTTTTTAGTTGCTGTAGCTGCTAACACACAGTATCATGGCAAAAGGTAAAGCAATCGAAGGACTTGAATAGCATTTGAGGAGTAAAATTGGTTTGTACTCGTAGCAGTCAGAAAGGTATAGCTTAAAAAATAAGCAAACCAGATATGCATGTGGAATGGTCATAAACATTGGAAGAAGATAAACAGAAGAACGAGGAAAAAGCAGCCTAAATTGACATACAAGTAAATAATTTATTTGTCTTCAGGTTTCCTTAATTTCTATCCAAAATATGGAACTATATAATATTCAGGAATAGTAAAGACTCGAAACGGGAGAGGAAATGGAGAAACATTTAGCAACAATAATAGCTGCAGAATTTTTCTTGATTAATATTGGTACGAACCGATTTTGTTGGTCGTTTTTCTATTGTGGCTGCTGCTAACTTTATACGACCTATCTATATTTCTATCTAGTTAGCTATTTACTTTGCTTCGGGACATTCTGCTTACAAATGCCGAGTGTATCCTATGTGTAGGTAGCGTAGAGAGGAGATTTTGAGTTTAAATACGAGAAACTATTGCAAATCCGATTCAACTATTCTGCCTGCAACTGAATTAGTAGATGTGGGCTGTAGGTATTCTCTCTTCATCTTTCCTATCTAGGTACCCACAGTCGTATGTTAGTTTTTATTTATTACCTTCTGTGTAGGAATACGTTTTTTTTTGTTTCACAACGGATATAGAAAACACTTATGTAAGAACAAATCGCTTATAAGAAACTCATGTAAAACCACAGTGTCCATATAAAAATGAGCCGATATAAGAAACACGCTTATAAGAAACATTCAAATATACTCGTAAGAAACGAACTTTTATTCACAAAATCTACTATTTGTTTGACGCATTTAAGAAACATGGACTTTTTCTAATGTGGATTTGACTTTCATAGCAAATTTAGCTCAACCATGCATGTAAGCGGCTCTCAATGTGCAAAGTTTGAACCGGGTTAATATGGAAAAATTTTTATAAGAGCCCCTTCACTTCAAGTTTTTTTCAAAAACTGTTGTCACTGGAGAAACACGTGTGAAAAAAAATTTGTATGGGAGCTCCCGAGCATCGGGCCTGATCACTTCCAACTTTCAGTGGTAAGTGTTGTCATCGGAGATACACATGTGTTAATATATATAGTTTCTTTATTTATAGCAAAAAATGTTATAATAATTTGGTTTTAGTCGGTACAGAGATTTGTTATGATTTCAACTTACTTCTGGAAAAGTATATGCTTATTATAAAAACTTAATGTGTTAAAAAATTGAAGAAAATCGGGTTAATTTTTAAAAAACTTATATGGGCACCCCTCGAGCCGTAGGGACCAATACTCCAAAAATGTTACAAAAAGTTTTGTCCATCGGAGATACACATGTTTAAGATTTAAAGTAAATCGGGCTAATTTTTAAAAAATTATATGGGCACGACTCGGGCCTCAGGGCCCGTTCAACAAATTTTACAAAAAGTTCGGTCTATCGGAGATACACATAGGTTTCAAATTTAAAGTAAATCGAGCTCGAAATATACGGGCGCCGAGACCATTAGCTAAAAAATTGTCCAAAAAATTTTGTCCATTGAAGATACCCAAGTGATGTTAAGAAAATCGAGTTAATTTTTTTTTAAATTTTTATCAGGCCCCACGACCCCGCGGCCCAGTGTCTGTAAATTTTTTACAATAAGCGTTGTTTAACGGAGATACACACGTGTATAAAATTTTAAAAAAGTCGGGTTAATTTTTTTAAAAAGTTTGTATGGTGACCCACCACCCCGGGATCCGGGGTCTCCAAAATTTTTAAAAAGTGTTGTACATCGGATATACACACGTACACGGAGGAGCCACAAATTTTAATAGAAAGTGTTGTCTGCATATAAAATTTTTAAAAATTAACCCGATTTTCTTTAAATTTTTCAATTCAAGTTGTCTTGGACGCTTTCAAGTCTAAAATACATCAGGTAAATTCTGGCGTTCCCCAGGGCTCTGTATTGTCTACGACACTCTTTCTCATTTTTTTAATGATATATTTTCCATTTTTCTAATCCAATTCACTCGCTGACAACAGCTTCTCATATAAGTTTGAGGAACGTCCGCAATCGAGTTGAAGTTCCAAAACACAATGCCTCCTGTCTCCTGTCATCCACGCAAATCTTAAATCCAATGCCATTATCCATAAATGGCACTTGCATTGAGGAAACTGATAAACTCGCATTCCTTGGTATGTGCGTTAACGACAAGCTTCCTTGGAATGACCACATATTTACCGTTGTCAAAAATTTTGCGAAATGTTTAGGTTTTCTAACCCGGTGCAAGAAATACTTTACTCCCTCTGATCTGGCTACTATCTACAAGGCCTTTATTCGCCCTAAACTGAGTATTTATGTCATATCTGGTCTGCTTGCCACTGTTTTATCGCTTCTTCCACCAACGGTGCTCAACAGAAATAGCCAGTTGCATGCCACCTATCCTTGAATTCAACAGCTATACTCGTGGCGCTCTAAATGTACATCAGTTTACCCGTAAGCCCATCTTCGGACGTACAGTTAAGTTCAGGGATTCGTTCTTCAGCCCTACAAAACGTACGTGGAATGTTCTGCCAAGCTCTGTCTTTCCACATCACTATGTTAAACAGGCATTCAAAACACAAGCTCATAGAAATCTCCTCATTTCTCCTCCTTTTTCTTAACGCCCACGCTGTGCCAAGCATATAGCCGAACATTATAAGGGTGCGAACCCCTTTACGCGTGCGCAAAGAAAAACTCGGATATAAGAAACAAATTTTGTGCATTTTAGACGTTTGTTATATACATAGTGTACTGTATTACTTTTTTTTGGAACTACAGGAATGACATAAATTTTGAAAACATTTCCAATTTGAGTTTATTAATTTCGAATTTTCGAACTCCGGATTTCTGCAGATTTACCCATTTCCGTATCTCCTGACTCAGAAAAAGCGAAAATAAAAAAGTCTATGTCTGTCTGTCTGTGTCCACTGTACGGCCCCGACGGCTGAACTCATCGGGATGAAAATTCATATTTTGACGGAAATCTGACAGTCGAAAGTGACAGTTTACTTAGATAGTTTTTCGAGTTTTGCAAATAACTCAAAAAGTATAGATTTTAGGAAAAATTCGTTAAGTTCAAAATTTTAACAAAAAACACAAAAAAAACGTAATAAGTCCGTAAAATAAAGTCGTGTTGTGTCTACACCTCCATTTTTTTCCTATAAGCCGCACACTATTCCATACTTCTACAAGAATATACTTCAATGCCATAGTTGAAAATCGACATAACCAATGATTGAATTAGCTTTGTCTTCATCTGGACTGACAAGATATCTTTTACAAGGTAGAGTAAAATTGGACAAATCGGATCGAAAACACCGAGAAAGTGGATAGAGTTTCATCCAGTGTAAAACCCAAAGTTCACCACCTTATAAGAGAACTGAATTTGCTGTCCATTTATCAGAATCGACTCAATCAAGTGACGTACATGGTATTTGTAAAATGCAATGGCTTGGCTTTTAATGGGATTCAGAATAAACTGATTCGTCGAGGCCCAGTTAGAGATAGCCATTAGATCATCATTTAGATAAGTTACACCAATCCCAGAATTAGAAAAACTTATTGCATGAGCAACTTGCACATCATCAGCAAACAAATATATCAGACAATGCTTTAATATTGATGCCAAGTAATTTATAAACAGGCTGAACAAGATAGGTCCTGTGGGACTCCTCTAGTTATTGGTGCAAATGCGGAACATACGCATGCAATGGAGACACACTGGAATATGCCTGACAGATATGAACGGATTAAACTAACTGCTGAGCTAGACATGGAAAAGAAGCTAACTTAATTTTGAAAGTAATATGTTATGGTAAATGCTATCAAATGCCTTACAAAAGTCAAGAAGAATAAGTAAAGGTATCTTTTTCATTTTCGCGATCGGTAAAGGGTCTCGGACGTTCAAATGACCAGGCAGTGTACCCCCTCAAAAGGGGGTTCGTAGACCTTCAGCACGTCCAAGGCCTTTAGGAAGGGTCCTGGGTTTGTGATGACTCTGGCAATGTAATCCCAAAGGGGAGTACATCAAGTAATGTATTCCCCCGAGGAAGGTCCACACACCAGGCAGCTACTTTTTTCATCCTACAGGGGCCCTTTTGTGGTGCCCCCGTGCTAACCTGATTGCGACAAACGAAAGTTTTTACCAGATGGTTTGTGGGTTTTTTGGTTCCATAACCATGGTATCCAGTTGAGAATAACATATAGATTTAGTTTTAGAATAAGTTTAGATTTAGGTGTAGGTTTAGATTTGGATTTAGAACTAGATTTAGCTTTAGATTTAGATTTAGGTTTTGGTTTTGATTTAGAGTTGGGTTGAGACTTAGATTTTGGTTTAGATTTAGAATTAGATATAGATTGAGGTTTAGATTTATATTAAGATATAGGTTTAGATTGAGATTTAGGTTTAGATTTCGATTTAGGTTTAGATTTAGGTTTAGATTTAGATTCAGATTTAGATTAAGATATAGATTTAGATTTAGAATGGGTTTTTATTTTAGGTTTTAGATTTAGGTTTAGATTTAGATTTTGATAGAGGTTTAAATCTATATTAAGATATAGATTCAGATTTAGATTAGGGATGTGGAAAAGTGGGAAAAATGTCGAAAGGTGTAGGAATATGTGGAGGATTGTGGAAGAGTGGATCAAGGTTAAATCGAAGGCTCAATCAGAAGTTGAAAATAACCCATTCAAAATCGTGATCGACCTCGGGTTAAACCTCGACATAAGAATGTCCGTCAAGTAGGGTCGATATAAGATCAAAGGCTCAATCAGATGTTAAAAAATAACACATTCAACATCGTGATCGACCCCAGGACCAGCCTCGACACAAGAGAAAATATAACCAGGGTCAGTATGACACTAGGGGCTCAATCAGAAGTCGAAAAATAACACATTCAACATCGTAATTGACCCCAGAATCAACCCCGACATAAGAGAAACTTCAACAAGGGAATATCAAGTCAGAGGCTCAATCAGAAGTTGAACAATAACATATTCAAAATCATGATTGACCTCGACTAGGGTTAATATGAAGGTAGAGGCTCAATCAGAAGTTGAAAAATAATAACATCTTCAAAATCGTGATTGACCTCGACTAATTAGATCAGAATTGGCCTCGGGGTTAACCTTGGCTTAGGAGGATCTATCAACTGAGATCAGAAACAGATTCAGAGTAATAAGCCATGTGAGATTCGTTCTCAGGCTCCATGTGCAAAAAGAATCAGCATCAAGCCAACAGGTTCAACACAAGAGTGAAAGCTTTATAAATTGCGTATATGACATGAGAGGCACCGTGTGGACACAATGTGTGAAAATCTTGAAAAACGGATTATGTGTGTGTCGGTGAACGCACTTTTTGTTTTCATCTGTATATTTTTCAGAATTAATGTCAAATGTAAGTATCCTGCTGTTGAATATTTCTTTAGTTATTTTAGACATTTTAGTTCCATTTTTTTATATATTTTCAGGTCTTTGGAAGGTATACCAGTGATATAAATAAGCAAGAAGGTAAGTTGTAATCCTAATTTTATAAAGATGTCGTCGTGATCTAATGCAGAATTGAATTTGTGTTTTAGATTTTTTCATCCATTTATTTCTCTGTAAAAGTGTCTCTGAAGCCAAGTTGGATGGATGTCAGTCAGGTTACAATGAAATTGAAGTAATTAACAAAATATCACTTAAAAATCATGAAAAGCACTTGGAAATGTATTGTTAATATTAAGACTGTTAAGGAGCTCTCTCTCACAATGGATATATAGATTTCCAACATAAAAAGCAAAGAAACTTTTTTTTTGTCAAAACCAAAATCCATACAGTCCTCTATGTTTTTCAGTTGTGAGAGTAGCATTATACAAATATACGTTGCAAACTTAGAAACTACAAAAAAAAAGGACTCACTCTGAACATGGCATAATCCAACTGAAAATTGACCCAGTTCAGGTATTTGTCTTAGAATTTCCTCGGTTACTAAATGTACACCACGATGTTGCGGTCGTAAATTGATTTTACGCTGAAACCACGCGGAACCAATTTGAATGCCGGCACTACCGATGCCGCCACCTCCTCCGCCGCCTCGATGATTCGACGAAGCCATTGTACTTGTCGACGTAGAACTGCGAATGCTGTGGCTGTTGCTTTTATTAATGTTCTTATGATTATGATGATTGTTATTTTGTTTCTGCTGATGCTGGTTATTTTGATGGTGGTGATGCTGCTGTTGTTCCACTGATTGAAGAAGTTGCTGATGTTTATGAAAACGACTGGTACTGTTGCTTCGATTTTTACTCGACGCACTTGAAGTTGGCGATGATGGCGGCGGTAGTGAAGGACTCTGACGGTTACAATGGTTTTTTGCAGTTTCAATTGTCGCGTTCGTCGCCGACGCCAACGTCGTAGCTTTTGTCGTGGTCGTTGTCGTCGACGTTTTGGCTCCTTTCTCTGCTGTTGTAGTCGTCGTCGTCGTGAAAGTTTTAATGTCACAACAATTAACTGCTGTTGTTGATTTAATGCTAAGCAGTTGCTAGCAACTGATCGACTTATTAGTTGATGTTCAAATGGAATTTGCTGGAACTGGATATACTGTAGTCGTTTGACTCTGGATTTTGCCAACTGACCTGTGATTGCTTCAAAATTCTGACGCTGCTGACTGTGTGACTTCTGTAGATATTTTTCCTGGCGTTGCAACAATTTCTTTTGTTTCATAAATACCACTTCTCATCAATATAGAGGAAATTTTTGTATTATCGCTTGAAGATTTTGGGTTTAAAACACTTAATTTACAACATCTTCCAATAAACACTATTTCTGCGACGTGTCCTGCATATGAAATGAAAAGAGTTTCGCAAATCACAATAACACGAAGATTTAAATTGAATGACTTTACTTCACACCATAATTTCAATGTGGGATGGTGGTTAAAGACAAAAACCAAAGTTCATAAATTCAAAAGCAGGAAGATTGGGTTAAGATAAAAACAACGTCTAACCACGAAAAGGATATGATAATCTCGTTTTATTTCACAAAGTCGGAAGTCGGAACAAGCAAATTTGTTCAACAATAGTAAAAATAGTGTGAAAATTAATGAGCTATTAAACAAAAAAGGGTTTTGTTCGGGGGTTTCTGGGGTCTCGGAAGCGGTATATTGAGTTTTGATAGTTTCGTATGTCGATTACGCAAGAAATCTAGATAGAAATATTGAACCAAGACTGCTCTTGCATAATACTAAACATTTTGAAATAACATTTATGATATAATAATAAATGCAATCCGCTAGGGATTATTCGTATGGAGAAACCAAAATTTGTTACAGTAAAAAGCAATATACTTCTCTCTACACTATGGGCAACCTTTGATCTGAGCGTATTGATAACCCAACTTAACCTTTTGTTATTGTAATGATATGAACTGAATTAATACTTTATCTAAAAAAGTGCACACCATGTGAAAAAGCAACAAATAGCAATTAAGTTGGTGAAGTTTCTTATTTGCAAAACCTCCAAAAATATTTTCTCAGTGGTTACATGACACCATAACAGACATGGCTAAGGGCAACCCACAAAAGGAAAGAAGAAGAGTCAACTTTTTCCAACTTGCTTCCTTTGCGCTTCTCATTCCGATTCCAAAGCGCTTGCTCCTCGGCCGTTTACAGATTTTAATTTTCTTAAATCTTCAGGTTACATTGAACTACTTCTTGTGTAGGGTTATTTTATTATCAAACTTTTCTATTGCCTGTGTAACTATTATTTTATTTGACTATTAGAGTTTTTGTTTGCGAGCGAGTGGATTTTCTCCATTAAACTTCAGTTCCTTTCGCCGTTGTGATTTTTCAATATCTATGTACCTCCTCGCAGCAGTGCACAATGTTAGAAATTGTTACAGATTATAAATGAACTTTATCGATTCTCCTTTTTAACTTGATCTACATTTTCAGTAAATAAAACAAAGTTGCCATTTAATAAAACACAAATCGAAATTACTCATTTTTTACGACAAATTGTTCACAAGAAAAAAAAATCAATTTTCCGTACGATGCGATTTCCGGATTATTCCAAATAACTACCCATACACTGTGGTGCGTTATCAATTTTTCAATACGATACTATAAATATTGCAGTATTCTTTTTTATTAACTTATTTTTCAACATTTAAAAAACACATATTTGCAAATTTTCCACGCAAGATTGAAATGACGGACTAGCTGGTTATATCCTCACAGGGGGTTTTACACTATCGTATTCATATTCCGTGGCTGCGACCGACTGACATACAATTTGACAGTTGTAGTTTTGCCAATTTCTCTTTTCAGCTTTTCGTTTTGCTTGAATAGATGAAAAACCACAGTAATCTACATATGAAAAAGAGACGGATAAAAAACAACAGGGGATATAAAAAAAGATGTGCAGAACAATTTGCCCGAGTTTTGAATATTTGACAGTTATGCGCTGTATTTAGGTTAATGGCTGTGTTCGTAAAGTGGAAACATGTAGGCAGACTGTCACAAATGTACTACACTTTACTAGTGCTGTTCGTTGTATTTTTCATAATAGCTATATTTTATAAGGAATATGAATCCGAATTCGAATGTCAAAACCAGCAAAACAGCAGGTTTTCTTATTCCAAAGAGGATATAGATAGTGCAATTGTTGTTGTAATTCCTTATTCATCGGTAAATTAAATACAGCTAATATATAAACTCTTTATTTTATTTGCGAGGAATAAGGAACTACAACAACAATTCGCTATCTTATACCTTCGCCCGAGTTTTGAATATTTGACAGTTTTGCGCTGTATTTAGGTTAATGGTTGTGTTCGTTAAGTGGAAAACATTTAGGCATACTGTCACAACTGTGCTACACTTTACTAGTGCTGTTCGTTGTATTTATCATAGTATATAAAATCCATAGTCGGAATTACAACAACAATTGCGCTACCTTATTCCTTCTTTGGAATAAAAAAACAGCTTGTGCTTGTTTTCAAATTCTAATTCCTTATTCCTCGGCAAATAAAATATGCCTAATGCTTACAAGAAATATACTGAAGTGCACCTGCTGCTATTTTTATTAAATAATATTTGTTCATAAATTTTAAGTATAATTAAAGAAATTAAATAGACACGTAGATATTTCTGACATCATCAATTTTTTAATTTATTATTTCTATCGTACCTCCGCTAAACATTTAATATGGCTTTCGTTTGATAGAAAAAAATTACGCTGACTATGAATTTATTGCACTGAACGTCAAAAAATTACACGCGTTTTGTTCATTTGATTTTTTTTAAATTGCACTTAGTGTAAATCCGGGTAAAATTTTCTACCCAAAGTTTTTTTTTTGGCGATTATACTCCTCTCTATACACACCAACAAAAAACTGTAATTATGCTGCCATTCTGATTTCTTAAAATTTAAAGTAAAAACTTTTTTTATCATCGTCATCATCGAATTTGTGCGGTTATTTCGACACAAATACTTTCAAAACGTGAAAGTAACATTTATAAGAATTTATCGCACTTTCATATTAATTATTCACATACTTTTTGACTTTTAAGGAGTGACTAGGGGTAACTGAATGCAGACGTCAGTGTAACGGAAAAAACGAATATAGCAGATTCATTTATGTACCCAAAACCTTCTCTATAGAAAGCCCGACTGTTCCGATCGTACACAGATACATGCTTAGGTTTCATCCAAAACGTATTTGTATTAGTAATCAACTAAAGAGCAAAATCCATATAAAATTTTTCTGTTTCCCACTACCACATCTTACGTTTCTCGCTCATTGCGACTACTTATTTTTGGTACACTGTATTCACATTCCAAAATACAGACGCGTTTTGGATTGGTTTACAGCATTAGTATGCATTGAGTTGGGCTTTCTATAGAGAAGGTTTTGTATGTACCACGTTTTGTATCCGGTCTGTGTATATGATATGACATCATTCTATGACAAAAGCAAATTTGATATTTCCTAACAATTGGTTTATTGTATTCTGTTGTTGTATATGATATAACATATAATATAAGTATAAGTACATATTCGTACTAGAGTAGATGTAATGGAACGCAGAAACATATGAATGGAAAAATATATTTTGTGCAATTGCAAGGTCCCCTGTTGTTAGCCTGATTATAGACGGGTCTTTTGGGTGTATTTGGGATTATTTTGGGAAGGTTTTGGTGGTCTTTCGGGAGTGTTTTTGCGGTCTTTTGGGAGTTTTTTAAGGAGTTAAATTTGGACTGTTGAGGGGTCTTTCGGAGGTCTTTTGGGGATACTGGGGTTGTTTTGAGAATTTCTTTGAGGTTTTTCGGCGACCCGTTTTGATTTTTTGAGAGTCCTTTGGTGGTCTTTTGATAATCTTTTTTGAGGTTTTTTGAGGGTCCTTTTGAGGTCTTTTAAAAGTCTTTTGAGGGTCTTTTAAGTATGTTTGAGGGTCTTTTTGTGGTCGTTAGAGGATACTTTTGGCAGGTCTTCTCGCGGTCTTTTAAGGGTTTTTGTGTCTTTTTGGAGTGATTTGGGGATCTTTTGGGAGGTATTTTGGGAGTGTTTTGGGATATTTTGAGAGTCTTTTAAGGGTCTTTTGGTGGTCTTTTGAGAGTTTTTTGACGGTCTTTGGGGGGTTTTTAGCGGGTTTTCTTGGTACTTAGATTATTGTTTCAAATGTCTTAAAGCCTCAACTATAATTGGTAACAGTGGGCATATTGTTGTCAAACCCAAACAAAAAGCCTAACTAATTTCACTCTCTCTCTCTCTCTCTCTCTCTCTCTCTTTGTAGATGCTGTCAAATTTCCGTACCGAATGTGTCAAATCAATGAAAACTTACTTTATACTGACTCCCATTTAAGTTAACGAACATTTGACGAATTCGATCAAAATCGCTAGTTCGCAAGTTGCACCTTGCATATTTCTGCTAACACTACTTTAGTTCACACATACATTGGCTGCATTACATTTTGACTTCCCAAACTCTACAACGTAGCTGTTAGTGGATGATAAAAGGAATGCGACTTTTAGTTTTTCACAATTTATTATAAAGCGTAAAAGTAGGTGATACTTTGTACATGTGACATACATTGAAAACATGTGTTATCAAGTCGTGGGATTTACTATCTTCTATACATACAAGTAACAAATACAATACAATACAAATTTTAATATCAGTCAGATTTACAAACCGATTTTTATGAAATTTTCTATGTATATTATTGGCAGGTGCCAAAAATTTTACAAAAAGTTTTTTCCATTGGAGATACACATGTATGTAAAATTTGAAGAAAATCGCGTTATTTTTTTAAAAATTTCTTCAAAATTTGTACAAATAGTGTTGTCCATCGGAGATACACATGTATATAAAATTTGAAGAAAAGCAGGTAAATTTTGTAAAATATTTGCATGGGAGCCCCCCGACCCCAATGCCCGAGTGGCCCTCAATTTTAATAGAAAGTGTTGTCATCAGAGATACACATATTTGTCGTAGAATTGGCCGGTTACAACAACAACAGTTTTAACAGTAAGATTTTTCTTATATTAATAATAATAATATTCGGCGCGACAGACCGATGCGGTCCAAGGCCTAGTTTCTCGCGACCATTTGTGTTATGCATGTATATTTTTGGAATGTACCTACACAATCTAAGGCCGGATCTGAACGGCGAATTGAGAAGCTTTTCGTGAGAAGTTATTACTCTCGGAACGTTTGTCACCCATTCGCGAAAGGTGGTGCACCGTGAAAAATACTTTTTGGTGTTACTGGGATTCGTACCACGAACCCCTGCTCAGTAGCCATGCGCTTTTTCACTGAGCCACGGCCGGCACCCACAAGCTTTTTCTTAAATCCCCCATAAATGATGCCAACATTAGAGATAGAACCTTACTGTAGAACGATTTTTTTTTTTTCAGAATATGCCCAAGAATCATTTCCGAAATTATTGTGCACGAATTAGAGGACATCCTGCAGATTTAGGGATTTGTTAGTAATAAATATATTTCGGCCCGAATTTATATTCGTTTTTAATCTAATCGCAGCTAAACTTTGCTTAGTAACCGATTTTAATCATTACAAGCATTTTTAAATGTTTCATTCTACTCCATATAACTACAGCATGAGTTTTTTTTATAGTTCTTGTTAAATCACATCGATTTCACTTAACAGCTTAGCATTTATATCCTCCTTATTTACTCTCAATTCCCATTAGTCTTTCCCCATTCATATTCTTATTTAAAATATACGACTGCCATGTTCGTCATGGATTGAATTGAATAATTGCAGTCATCTCCAATTTCAGAGGGGCGATGACGTGTTAACTGCAAGGATACATATTTTCCTTATCTGTTGTTCAAACTGGAAATACTAATACGGACCCGTTAAAAGTGATAAAGGCATTTTCTTTTACTTCTTTTGAGGGTTTATTATTTCCATTATATAACGCACACAACCGAACTTATGTTGTTTTCCAGTGCGATTACAATACCTAATAATAAAAAGCAAATTAAACGGAAGGGAGTGCCATTCTAGCTGCTGGTACGATTGTGTCAATCTATCAACGGACAGGACAGAGTCATCCAGAGTCATGTGTGCATGGCAATTTAGCGGCAACTTACTCACTCTCACTTAGCCACTGCGATAGCCTGTCGTGCTGAAGTGTTGCTGTGTAGAAACATGCGGACAGGACACTCCTTTATTAATCGTCCTGCAAATAGTATATTTTTTGTCCAGGGTATTCGTCTAACGAAACTGTGCGTGTATTTGTATTTGGCATTTAAAAAGGTAGAACAATTTTTGTAGGGTGTTACTGCATTAAGTAACAAATCTTTTTTTTTTGTGAGTTACTAGTATATACTAAGAATTTCCGGCTGCTTAATTTTATGTTATCTTACTGAAAGTGCCTCTACAAAAATCACTGGGTAGCAAATTACACTCAACTACACTTGCTTTTGTAAATCTTTACTTATATTTTCGTTTAAAATCTAAATATTGCGTTTCGTTAAGCTTCTAAAAACTCGTATCATAATAATATATTGCGCGACAGACCGATAGGTTCTGAGGCCAAGCTTCTTGCGACCATGCCATCCGTGTTTTGCGTGTTAAGTTCTTGGGCACAAATGGAACGGATCCAAAATTTATTTAATGCCGTATTTGAAATGCAAATTAAGAAGCTTTGCGTGACAAGTTATTACTCTCGGACGTTTGTCAAACATTTGAGAGAGGTAGGACAGTGAAAAATATTTTTGGTTTTTTCTATGATTCGAACCTCAAACCTCTTGCTCAGGAGTCGAACGGACTAACCACTAGAGCCTCGGCGCCCACAAAACTCGTATTTAATTTTATTATATAACGCATAATGGAGTACTCTACATTTTTTCAGAGTGAATGGAAAAGTAACCAACGCATGTTTGGAACATCCTGTACACTTCACTTTTTACAACCATTATGGGAACTCACTAGATTCATGATTAGACAGAACAAACCAACGAATACCTCTGGGTATAGTGCAATTTTCCTTTAGTTTTTGATAGTCTCTTGTGCCTTGAGGTTTGCTCGACCACTGTTCTTCGGGTACTGCCAAAATTCTAGATATTCTCAAGGATTCTGTTGCACTTGTTGAGTATATACAAGTATAGTTGATTTAGAGTCGAATCGTCCGTTGTACTATACCTACGTAGCACAATACAAAAAATGCCAATAGACGACAAGAAAGGACCCGAAACACCATTGCTGGAAAGAGTCGTCCTTGCCGATTTTCGTCTTTGGCACATTCTTGCACTTTGTTCGGGCATCGTCCTTTGCATAAGTATGTGAGTTGTACAGTTTGTGTTTTATGGTAATTAAATTATCAAATATTTCTTTGTGTTTGTTCGTCTTCTACTCCTATTATTTGTGTGCTGCTTGCTGCCTTTCAATAGTAATAATGGTATGTTGCTGTCTACGATTTCGAATTCCGCGGACTAAACAGGAAATCGAAGCTGACTATCGACGAAAACAAATCACAAAAAAATTTCGTGATAAATTGGCACAAATTAAAAACTCCGAAATGGATGATATGGATTTGCAAAAAGGTATATAGTTTAGTGCAGTTTATAGGGTAATGAGCTTTTCCGTGCTTGCATGATCTATTAATTTTTTTTTGTGATTAAAAATTCGTTAAAATGTTGTTACCAAAAGCGCAATAACTGATTGGCGATTGCGAGAACAAGAAATTCCACATATACCAGCAAGAAGAATGACTTTCAAAATCTATTACCAAACTAAATATGACCCCTTGCCGTGTTCCCGTGATACGGGAATCACAAAATTCTAACTCGATTTTTTGCGTTTTTCTCAGCTAAACGCATCAAAAGCGAGCTAAATCCAAGTTGTTAGTGCTGTAGTATATATTTCTTTTGCCGAGGATGTCGAATTTAAATTTTCCAAATATAGAAAAAAAAGAACGGAATATCTGCCAAAACACTTGGAATTCTTTTTTTAAATTCCTGTAGTAACTTCACATGCCCGTGTGTTTATGGCTGGCTGACTGGCCAAATCCTGTGATAAATTTGTAACCCACTTTCTAAAGATTTGTCAGCAGAGGCACCCCGCAAGGAGGAGTCCTGTCCCCACTTCTTTGGAACCTGGCGGTGAATGAGCTGCTGGTTCGCCTAAGGGGTGAGGGCTGCGGAGTGATCGCCTATGCGGACGTCGTTGCCATAGCCGTCTCAGGAAAGCACCTACACAGCTTGAAAGAACTTCTGCAGAATGCTCTAAATAAGCTAATAAGCTGGGCAGATCATTGTGGTCTAGGATTGAACACCCAAAAAAAACCGAACTTGTCCTCTGTACGAGGAAGTACAAAATCCCACTCGTCAACCCTCCGTCCATCAAGGGCACAAGCTTGACTTTCTCCGATAAGGCCAAATATCTTGGTCTTATTCTGGATAGGAAGCTGAGCTGGAAACCCAGCATACAAAAAAGAGTCCGTAAAGCCACAGTGGCACTCTTTGCAAGAAAAAAAGCCATAGGAAATAATGGGGTCTTCAACCGAATATCACTCATTGGCTGTACACAGCAGTAGTCAGACCTATTCTGCTGGACAGTGTGGCTGTTTGGTGGACTGCATTAGATAAAGCGATCAATCGCGACAAACTTAGCAGAGTACAAATATCAGCTTGTCTTTGTGTGAGCGGAGCGCTTCGTACAACTCCCTATGCTGCACTGGACAATCTGCTTAACCTTGTTCCACTCGACATCTTCGGCAGACAACTGGCTGCAAGCGCGGCTACTCGCCTCAGAGCAATCTCTCAGTAGACCGTGAACGATTTTGGCCACTCTTCTATCCCGAATTCAATCAGGACTCCACTTGTCAACTTAGACTACACCAATCCGCAGCTCCACTTCAACAAAAACTTTCAGATCACCATCCTCTCCAGGTCTTCTTGGGAGGAAGGTATCTACTTGGAAAATGAAGGAATTCACTTCTACACAAACGGGTCGAAAACTGATGAAGGGGTTGGCGGAGGTGTCTTTTCAAAAAGACTAAATCTAAGTCTCTTTTTCCGTATTCCTGATCACTGTAGTGTTTTCCAAGCTAAAATCATGGCTATTAAGGAGCCTTGTTTTGGCTGAAGAGTAATGTCATATCTTTTGGGGATATCCACATTTTCTCGGAAAGCCAGGCTGCGCTAAAGTCCATGGAATCAGTCTCCACAAATTCCATTCTAGCCCGGAATTGCCGATCGTCTTTTGAGGAGATGGCGGAGCATTTCAACATTCACCTGTGCTGGGTGCCGGGGCATAGAGACATTACTGGTAATTGTACGTTAGATCGGCAGGATACCGAACCACTTAGACCAGTTACGGTCCATTGTGATACCACATGGATCGAGAAGATTTTTCACCCTAATTGTTGTACCAGTTGGAGCTTCTAATGAAAGCGAAAGAGACTTCTAATTTCGGTATTTGACAAATCATTGAGGCATTGTAAAAAAATGCTTGAAACGGACGGTTTCAAGTCCAATGTTAATCGCATAAATGCCGGTGTTCCCCAGGGCTCTGTTTTGTCTCCGACACTCTTTCTGATTTTCATTAATGCTCTCCTATCCGCTACTTCTAAACCAATTCATTATTTTGTGAAGACAGCACTTTTAGCTTTTCATATGAGTTCGCGCTTTCTGCACGCCTCTCTTGATTGCAAGTGGAACTTGAGCAACAACTTATGTTAAAAACATTAAATAATATCCTTTATAGCATAACAAGGTGGGAAGTACACAATAGAGTAGAATTTAACGCTTCTTAAACTCAATGCTGTCTTCTATCGTCCAAGCGAAATTTAAAGCCCCAACCTTTATCCATGAATGGATCTTGCATCAAATAAACGGAAAAACCTGCAATACTCGGTGTGTGTGTCAACAAGAAGCTTCGTTGGAACGATCACATATTTGCCATTGCTAGTAATGCTGCGAAATGTTTAGGTTTCTTAAAACGGTACAACTTTACTCCCTCATACCTGGCTACTATTTACAAGGCCTAAACTTCAATAGAACTGTATTGTCTGAGCAGGTGCTCCCAAGACCACATCGCATCTACTAGACAGAATTCAGAACCGCGCGATAAAACTTATTGGTACGGTAAATATCGCGAAAACAATCGAATCGCTTGAACATCGTAGGAATGTAGGAAGCGGTGCTCAAATGAAATTTCCACATGCATCCCGTTCATCCTCCAACCAAGCCACAGCACCCGTGTCTCAAATCGAGCTCACGGGTCTACCATTAGCCCAATCTTTGGACGTACTAACCAAGTCAGAGACTTCTTCTTTAGCCGCACAATAATTGCGTGGAATGAATAGCCCGACTCTGTGTTTTCGCATTTGTATGATCTGCAGTCAATTAAGACACATGTTCACAGACATCTCATCTTTTCCTTTCCCTAATTTCCAAACTCCCACGCTTTGCTAAGCATTATAAAGGTGCAAATCCCTTGAGTGTGTGTACATCATAAGAAGAAAACTTTCGGTTCATGTTCTCCATATTTTAGAAGATTTATCAGGAATGATGTCTTCAATGGAACCTCTTTATTGTTTAGTTCATTTATCGCTCTGATACATTTTTCTTTGCTTAGCAGCTGCGGCATAATTCTGTCATTGATCAGCGCTGATGCCTTCAATTCTTCAGTTCCATTTCTATTGAGCAAATCATGAAAATGCTGTCCATATCGCTTCAACATGCTTTTGAGATTGGCGTTCAGACTCTTTGGTGAAGTTTTTATGTTTGGTGCGATCGTACTTCTCTATTTCGCATACAGATTTCTTCTTCCAGGATGTTTTCTTTATTTTGCTATCTTTTCACTTCTTCGAAATTCTTTTTATTCCTCTTGGAGTGCACGCCTCTTATAAAATTGTTGCATTCTTACGTTTCATTGCCCCTGTGACTTCTCTTCCACGTTCGAAAATAAGGATTTTTTTTTTACATATTTGCTTAATTTTAAAGCTGTCCCACAAATCTTGTGTGTGGTATAAGCACATGAACATAATATATCGACTCGTAACGAATCAATTCACCCAGCGATTTTTCAAAATAACTGCAATATTTGTATTGGTTTTTAATGCACTTTTATTCTCATTCCTTCAATCAACAACTGCCCACAGTGTTTACTCGTATAAAATTGGCTGAATATGCTGAGCCTTAAGAGTCTTGGTCGCTTTTAATTTTAATGAAGACAAAATTTGCTTAAAGTAAGTAAAAATAAGAAGCATTTTGAAGTGATGCACTTGTGTTTGTTTATTGGCTTTCTTGTTGTTATTATCACTTGATTATTTATTATAGTATGTAAATATTTAAACTGGAGCTGTTGTGTCATTCATCCTAGATCTTAGTGAAACGATTTTTGCAAAAAACACAGAACAATGTGGAAAGCAGAAGTTCTCCCACTTGATTTACTTTTGTTGTTACCTTGTAGATAAATAGTTGTTTCAAAATTTAAATTTAAAATGAATATTTCTCTCTCACTTTCTTACTCTCATTAATTTTCAGCCCTTACGCGTATTCAAACAGAGTTCCACAATAGTTTAGAAAATCTCACAAAAGATCACAAGGACAACAATAAACTGCAACGTGGTATACAAAGTCCTATTTAAGACCTTTAATATATATATATATAGTGAATTATATCTATAAATGCAAAATAAATTAGTAAAAAATGCCACCATCATATCAATATGAATTATCTAAACACTTTTAATTCAATTACTTCTTAATTTTATTGGATAATTTCATATACTTTTTATTTATCGGATGTTGTTGGATTTTTTTTTATTTAGGCAGCATATTTTTTAAACTTTATAATATTAATATATTTTTGTTTGTTAATCCATTGCTTCGTTTCATGTGTACTGTTGTTTGTGTGATTTCATTTAACTTTTACATATTTTGAAGTTTTAATTAATAGGATGTACCGGCAAATACTTCAATAACGTTATAACTTTTGGGATAATTTCTTATACATACACATTACGTTTTTAATTGGGTTTTCTTTCTCATTATATTAAAATTTCTTTCTTGGTTTTTAATTTCATTATTTTAATAATTATTAATACATTAATATAAAAACAACTAGACAATGTCCATAAATTATTCTTTTCGAATGAATGTCCTCCCCCTGAAATAAAAAAACAATTAGTATTTATGTTCAGGTAAAACAAATGCTCGTACGTAATAGTTTTCTTTTCCGTCGATTTGGATTCTGGTCTAGCTCGATTTAGCACTTTAAGGAAATCTGACGTTTTTGCCCGCATTCTTGAGTGAATGTAAGCTTTTGAACACTGAAATAAGGCAGACATTAATGGGTTTCACTTTAAAAAAAAAAAAATTACCTTGATGTGATAATGCAAATAGTCTCGGAACATGTGAATAAGGTTTATGGTGTTGTCCCTTGTTTCCTTGTTCGTATGGCGGGGAAACAAAACTTGAAGGGTAAGAAAATAAATACAATTTAATTCAATTCTCTGTATCATTATGCCAGAAACTAAGGTAATATATATATTAAGAAGACACGTTCGGATCCGCTGCACAGTTCTTTAGTAGACAAATTAGAGACAAGATTAAGATTATGATTCAAACCCACATGTGAATTAAAAAACTTCGTTGATTTTGAGGCATAAAACTTTTCATAAAACGGAAATATCCCACTTTAAGTTCCAAGGAATGATTGATAGATTGAATAATAATATTAGGAGTGTCCGCAAACACAAGTCATCTGATATAAAATGAAGTTCATTCAGGATGCCGTTCGCTGGAATTGATTTAGGAGCTTTTGAGAGATAAAACTTATCATAAAACGGGAATATCCCACTTTAAGTTCCAAGGAATGATTGGTATATTGAATAATAAGATTAGGAGTGTCCGCAAACAAAAGTCATCTGATATAAAATGAAGTTTATTCAGGATGCCGTTCGCTGGAATTGATTTAGGAGCTTTTGAGAGATAAAACTTATCATAAAACGGGATTAGCCCACTTTAAGTTCCAAGGAAAGTTTGGTAGAATGAATAATTGGATTCGGAGTGTCCGCAAACACAAGTCATCTGACATAAAATGAAGTTTATTCAGGATGCCGTTCGCTCAAATTGATTTAGGAGCTTTTGAGAGGTAAAACTGATCATAAAACAGAAATATCCCACTTTAAGTTCCAAGGAAAGTTTGGTAGATTGAATAATTGGATTCGGAGTGTCCGCAAACACAAGTCATCTGACATAAAATGAAGTTTATTCAGGATGCCGTTCGCTGGAATTGATTTGGGAGTATCGTAGAGACATACATTTTGGTAAAATAATTTATATCTGAATTATATCTCCACTATTGTGAACAAAAAAAGGATTCGGAGTGTCCGCAAACACAAGTCATCTGATATAAAATGAAGTTTATTCAGGATGCCGTTCGCTCAAATTGATCTGTGAGTATCGTAGAGACATAAATTTTGGTAAAATAATTTATATCTGAATTATATCTCCACTATTGTGAACAAAAAAAGGATTCGGGTGTCCGCAAACACAAGTCATCTGATATAAAATGAAGTTTATTCAGGATGCCGTTCGCTCAAATTGATCTGGGAGTATCGTAGAGACATAAATTTTGGTAAAATAATTTATATCTGAATTATATCTCCACTATTGTGAACAAAAAAAGGATTCGGGTGTCCGCAAACACAAGTCATCTGATATAAAATGAAGTTTATTCAGGATGCCGTTCGCTCAAATTGATCTGGGAGTATCGTAGAGACATAAATTTTGGTAAAATAATTTATATCTGAATTATATCTCCACTATTGTGAACAAAAAAAGGATTCGGGTGTCCGCAAACACAAGTCATCTGATATAAAATGAAGTTTATTCAGGATGCCGTTCGCTCAAATTGATCTGGGAGTATCGTAGAGACATAAATTTTGGTAAAATAATTTATATCTGAATTATATCTCCACTATTGTGAATAAAAAAAGGATTCGGGTGTCCGCAAACACAAGTCATCTGATATAAAATGAAGTTTATTCAGGATGCCGTTCGCTCAAATTGATCTGGGAGTATCGTAGAGACATAAATTTTGGTAAAATAATTTATATCTGAATTATATCTCCACTATTGTGAACAAAAAAAGGATTCAGGTGTCCGCAAACACAAGTCATCTGATATAAAATGAAGTTTATTCAGGATGCCATTCGCTGGAATTGATTTAGGAGCTTTTGAGAGATAAAACTTATCATAAAACGGGAATATCCCACTTTAAGTTCCAAGGAAAGTTTGGTAGATTGAATAATTGGATTCGGAGTGTCCGCAAACACAAGTCATCTGACATAAAATGAAGTTTATTCAGGATGCCGTTCGCTGGAATTGATTTGGGAGTATCGTAGAGACATACATTTTGGTAAAATAATTTATATCTGAATTATATCTCCACTATTGTGAACAAAAAAAGGATTCGGGTGTCCGCAAACACAAGTCATCTGATATAAAATGAAGTTTATTCAGGATGCCATTCGCTGGAATTGATTTAGGAGCTTTTGAGAGATAAAACTTATCATAAAACGTGAATATCCCACTTTAAGTTCCAAGGAAAGTTTGGTAGATTGAATAATTGGATTCGGAGTGTCCGCAAACACAAGTCATCTGATATAAAATGAAGTTTATGCAGGATGCCGTTCGCTCAAATTGATTTGGGAGTATCGTAGAGACATAAATTTTGGTAAAATAATTTATATCTGAATTATATCTCCACTATTGTGAACAAAAAAAGGATTCGGAGTGTCCGCAAACACAAGTCATCTGATATAAAATGAAGTTTATTCAGGATGCCGTTCGCTCAAATTGATTTGGGAGTATCGTAGAGACATAAATTTTGGTAAAATAATTTATATCTGAATTATATCTCCACTATTGTGATCAAAAAAAGGATTCGGAGTGTCCGCAAACACAAGTCATCTGACATAAAATGAAGTTCATTCAGGATGCCGTTCGCTGAAATTGATTTAGGAGCTTTTGAGAGATAAAACTTATCATAAAACGGGAATATCCCACTTTAAGTTCCAAGGAAAGTTTGGTAGATTGAATAATTGGATTCGGAGTGTCCGCAAACACAAGTCATCTGATATAAAATGAAGTTTATTCAGGATGCCGTTCGCTCAAATTGATTTGGGAGTATCGTAGAGACATAAATTTTGGTAAAATAATTTATATCTGAATTATATCTCCACTATTGTGAACAAAAAAAGGATTCGGAGTGTCCGCAAACACAAGTCATCTGACATAAAATGAAGTTCATTCAGGATGCCGTTCGCTGAAATTGATTTAGGAGCTTTTGAGAGGTAAAACTTATCATAAAACGGGAATATCCTACTTTAAGTTCCAAGGAAAGTTTGGTAGATTGAATAATTGGATTCGGAGTGTCCGCAAACACAAGTCATCTGATATAAAATGAAGTTTATTCAGGATGCCGTTCGCTCAAATTAATTTGGGAGTATCGTAGAGACATAAATTTTGGTAAAATAATTTATATCTCCACTATTGTGAACAAAAAAAGGATTCGGAGTGTCCGCAAACACAAGTCATCTGATATAAAATGAAGTTTATTCAGGATGCCATTCGCTGAAATTGATTTAGGAGCTTTTGAGAGATAAAACTTATCATAAAACGGGAATATCCCACTTTAAGTTCCAAGGAAAGTTTGGTAGATTGAATAATTGGATTCGGAGTGTCCGCAAACACAAGTCATCTGATATAAAATGAAGTTTATTCAGGATGCCGTTCGCTCAAATTGATTTAGGAGCTTTTGAGAGATAAAACTTATCATAAAACGGGAATATCCCACTTTAAGTTCCAAGGAAAGTTTGGTAGATTGAATAATTGGATTCGGAGTGTCCGCAAACAAAAGTCATCTGATATAAAATGAAGTTTATTCAGGATGCCATTCGCTGGAATTGATTTAGGAGCTTTTGAGAGATAAAACTTATCATAAAACGGGAATATCCTACTTTAAGTTCCAAGGAATGATTGGTATATTGAATAATAAGATTAGGAGTGTCCGCAAACAAAAGTCATCTGATATAAAATGAAGTTTATTCAGGATGCCATTCGCTGGAATTGATTTAGGAGCTTTTGAGAGATAAAACTTATCATAAAACGGGAATATCCTACTTTAAGTTCCAAGGAAAGTTTGGTAGATTGAATAATTGGATTCGGAGTGTCCGCAAACACAAGTCATCTGATATAAAATGAAGTTTATTCAGGATGCCGTTCGCTCAAATTAATTTGGGAGTATCGTAGAGACATAAATTTTGGTAAAATAATTTATATCTCCACTATTGTGAACAAAAAAAGGATTCGGAGTGTCCGCAAACACAAGTCATCTGATATAAAATGAAGTTTATTCAGGATGCCATTCGCTGAAATTGATTTAGGAGCTTTTGAGAGATAAAACTTATCATAAAACGGGAATATCCCACTTTAAGTTCCAAGGAAAGTTTGGTAGATTGAATAATTGGATTCGGAGTGTCCGCAAACACAAGTCATCTGATATAAAATGAAGTTTATTCAGGATGCCGTTCGCTCAAATTGATTTAGGAGCTTTTGAGAGATAAAACTTATCATAAAACGGGAATATCCCACTTTAAGTTCCAAGGAAAGTTTGGTAGATTGAATAATTGGATTCGGAGTGTCCGCAAACACAAGTCATCTGATATAAAATGAAGTTTATTCAGGATGCCGTTCGCTCAAATTGATTTGGGAGTATCGTAGAGACATAAATTTTGGTAAAATAATTTATATCTGAATTATATCTCCACTATTGTGAACAAAAAAAGGATTCGGAGTGTCCGCAAACACAAGTCATCTGATATAAAATGAAGTTTATTCAGGATGCCGTTCGCTCAAATTGATCTGTGAGTATCGTAGAGACATAAATTTTGGTAAAATAATTTATATCTGAATTATATCTCCACTATTGTGAACAAAAAAAGGATTCGGGTGTCCGCAAACACAAGTCATCTGATATAAAATGAAGTTTATTCAGGATGCCGTTCGCTCAAATTGATCTGGGAGTATCGTAGAGACATAAATTTTGGTAAAATAATTTATATCTGAATTATATCTCCACTATTGTGAACAAAAAAAGGATTCGGGTGTCCGCAAACACAAGTCATCTGATATAAAATGAAGTTTATTCAGGATGCCGTTCGCTCAAATTGATCTGGGAGTATCGTAGAGACATAAATTTTGGTAAAATAATTTATATCTGAATTATATCTCCACTATTGTGAACAAAAAAAGGATTCGGGTGTCCGCAAACACAAGTCATCTGATATAAAATGAAGTTTATTCAGGATGCCGTTCGCTCAAATTGATCTGGGAGTATCGTAGAGACATAAATTTTGGTAAAATAATTTATATCTGAATTATATCTCCACTATTGTGAATAAAAAAAGGATTCGGGTGTCCGCAAACACAAGTCATCTGATATAAAATGAAGTTTATTCAGGATGCCGTTCGCTCAAATTGATCTGGGAGTATCGTAGAGACATAAATTTTGGTAAAATAATTTATATCTGAATTATATCTCCACTATTGTGAACAAAAAAAGGATTCAGGTGTCCGCAAACACAAGTCATCTGATATAAAATGAAGTTTATTCAGGATGCCATTCGCTGGAATTGATTTAGGAGCTTTTGAGAGATAAAACTTATCATAAAACGGGAATATCCCACTTTAAGTTCCAAGGAAAGTTTGGTAGATTGAATAATTGGATTCGGAGTGTCCGCAAACACAAGTCATCTGACATAAAATGAAGTTTATTCAGGATGCCGTTCGCTGGAATTGATTTGGGAGTATCGTAGAGACATACATTTTGGTAAAATAATTTATATCTGAATTATATCTCCACTATTGTGAACAAAAAAAGGATTCGGGTGTCCGCAAACACAAGTCATCTGATATAAAATGAAGTTTATTCAGGATGCCATTCGCTGGAATTGATTTAGGAGCTTTTGAGAGATAAAACTTATCATAAAACGTGAATATCCCACTTTAAGTTCCAAGGAAAGTTTGGTAGATTGAATAATTGGATTCGGAGTGTCCGCAAACACAAGTCATCTGATATAAAATGAAGTTTATGCAGGATGCCGTTCGCTCAAATTGATTTGGGAGTATCGTAGAGACATAAATTTTGGTAAAATAATTTATATCTGAATTATATCTCCACTATTGTGAACAAAAAAAGGATTCGGAGTGTCCGCAAACACAAGTCATCTGATATAAAATGAAGTTTATTCAGGATGCCGTTCGCTCAAATTGATTTGGGAGTATCGTAGAGACATAAATTTTGGTAAAATAATTTATATCTGAATTATATCTCCACTATTGTGATCAAAAAAAGGATTCGGAGTGTCCGCAAACACAAGTCATCTGACATAAAATGAAGTTCATTCAGGATGCCGTTCGCTGAAATTGATTTAGGAGCTTTTGAGAGATAAAACTTATCATAAAACGGGAATATCCCACTTTAAGTTCCAAGGAAAGTTTGGTAGATTGAATAATTGGATTCGGAGTGTCCGCAAACACAAGTCATCTGATATAAAATGAAGTTTATTCAGGATGCCGTTCGCTCAAATTGATTTGGGAGTATCGTAGAGACATAAATTTTGGTAAAATAATTTATATCTGAATTATATCTCCACTATTGTGAACAAAAAAAGGATTCGGAGTGTCCGCAAACACAAGTCATCTGACATAAAATGAAGTTCATTCAGGATGCCGTTCGCTGAAATTGATTTAGGAGCTTTTGAGAGGTAAAACTTATCATAAAACGGGAATATCCTACTTTAAGTTCCAAGGAAAGTTTGGTAGATTGAATAATTGGATTCGGAGTGTCCGCAAACACAAGTCATCTGATATAAAATGAAGTTTATTCAGGATGCCGTTCGCTCAAATTAATTTGGGAGTATCGTAGAGACATAAATTTTGGTAAAATAATTTATATCTCCACTATTGTGAACAAAAAAAGGATTCGGAGTGTCCGCAAACACAAGTCATCTGATATAAAATGAAGTTTATTCAGGATGCCATTCGCTGAAATTGATTTAGGAGCTTTTGAGAGATAAAACTTATCATAAAACGGGAATATCCCACTTTAAGTTCCAAGGAAAGTTTGGTAGATTGAATAATTGGATTCGGAGTGTCCGCAAACACAAGTCATCTGATATAAAATGAAGTTTATTCAGGATGCCGTTCGCTCAAATTGATTTAGGAGCTTTTGAGAGATAAAACTTATCATAAAACGGGAATATCCCACTTTAAGTTCCAAGGAAAGTTTGGTAGATTGAATAATTGGATTCGGAGTGTCCGCAAACAAAAGTCATCTGATATAAAATGAAGTTTATTCAGGATGCCATTCGCTGGAATTGATTTAGGAGCTTTTGAGAGATAAAACTTATCATAAAACGGGAATATCCTACTTTAAGTTCCAAGGAATGATTGGTATATTGAATAATAAGATTAGGAGTGTCCGCAAACAAAAGTCATCTGATATAAAATGAAGTTTATTCAGGATGCCATTCGCTGGAATTGATTTAGGAGCTTTTGAGAGATAAAACTTATCATAAAACGGGAATATCCTACTTTAAGTTCCAAGGAAAGTTTGGTAGATTGAATAATTGGATTCGGAGTGTCCGCAAACACAAGTCATCTGATATAAAATGAAGTTTATTCAGGATGCCGTTCGCTCAAATTAATTTGGGAGTATCGTAGAGACATAAATTTTGGTAAAATAATTTATATCTCCACTATTGTGAACAAAAAAAGGATTCGGAGTGTCCGCAAACACAAGTCATCTGATATAAAATGAAGTTTATTCAGGATGCCATTCGCTGAAATTGATTTAGGAGCTTTTGAGAGATAAAACTTATCATAAAACGGGAATATCCCACTTTAAGTTCCAAGGAAAGTTTGGTAGATTGAATAATTGGATTCGGAGTGTCCGCAAACACAAGTCATCTGATATAAAATGAAGTTTATTCAGGATGCCGTTCGCTCAAATTGATTTAGGAGCTTTTGAGAGATAAAACTTATCATAAAACGGGAATATCCCACTTTAAGTTCCAAGGAAAGTTTGGTAGATTGAATAATTGGATTCGGAGTGTCCGCAAACACAAGTCATCTGATATAAAATGAAGTTTATTCAGGATGCCGTTCGCTCAAATTGATTTGGGAGTATCGTAGAGACATAAATTTTGGTAAAATAATTTATATCTGAATTATATCTCCACTATTGTGAACAAAAAAAGGATTCGGAGTGTCCGCAAACACAAGTCATCTGATATAAAATGAAGTTTATTCAGGATGCCGTTCGCTCAAATTGATCTGTGAGTATCGTAGAGACATAAATTTTGGTAAAATAATTTATATCTGAATTATATCTCCACTATTGTGAACAAAAAAAGGATTCGGGTGTCCGCAAACACAAGTCATCTGATATAAAATGAAGTTTATTCAGGATGCCGTTCGCTCAAATTGATCTGGGAGTATCGTAGAGACATAAATTTTGGTAAAATAATTTATCTCTGAATTATATCTCCACTATTGTGAACAAAAAAAGGATTCGGGTGTCCGCAAACACAAGTCATCTGATATAAAATGAAGTTTATTCAGGATGCCGTTCGCTCAAATTGATCTGGGAGTATCGTAGAGACATAAATTTTGGTAAAATAATTTATATCTGAATTATATCTCCACTATTGTGAACAAAAAAAGGATTCGGGTGTCCGCAAACACAAGTCATCTGATATAAAATGAAGTTTATTCAGGATGCCGTTCGCTCAAATTGATCTGGGAGTATCGTAGAGACATAAATTTTGGTAAAATAATTTATATCTGAATTATATCTCCACTATTGTGAATAAAAAAAGGATTCGGGTGTCCGCAAACACAAGTCATCTGATATAAAATGAAGTTTATTCAGGATGCCGTTCGCTCAAATTGATCTGAGAGTATCGTAGAGACATAAATTTTGGTAAAATAATTTATATCTGAATTATATCTCCACTATTGTGAACAAAAAAAGGATTCAGGTGTCCGCAAACACAAGTCATCTGATATAAAATGAAGTTTATTCAGGATGCCATTCGCTGGAATTGATTTAGGAGCTTTTGAGAGATAAAACTTATCATAAAACGGGAATATCCCACTTTAAGTTCCAAGGAAAGTTTGGTAGATTGAATAATTGGATTCGGAGTGTCCGCAAACACAAGTCATCTGACATAAAATGAAGTTTATTCAGGATGCCGTTCGCTGGAATTGATTTGGGAGTATCGTAGAGACATACATTTTGGTAAAATAATTTATATCTGAATTATATCTCCACTATTGTGAACAAAAAAAGGATTCGGGTGTCCGCAAACACAAGTCATCTGATATAAAATGAAGTTTATTCAGGATGCCATTCGCTGGAATTGATTTAGGAGCTTTTGAGAGATGAAACTTATCATAAAACGTGAATATCCCACTTTAAGTTCCAAGGAAAGTTTGGTAGATTGAATAATTGGATTCGGAGTGTCCGCAAACACAAGTCATCTGATATAAAATGAAGTTTATGCAGGATGCCGTTCGCTCAAATTGATTTGGGAGTATCGTAGAGACATAAATTTTGGTAAAATAATTTATATCTGAATTATATCTCCACTATTGTGAACAAAAAAAGGATTCGGAGTGTCCGCAAACACAAGTCATCTGATATAAAATGAAGTTTATTCAGGATGCCGTTCGCTCAAATTGATTTGGGAGTATCGTAGAGACATAAATTTTGGTAAAATAATTTATATCTGAATTATATCTCCACTATTGTGATCAAAAAAAGGATTCGGAGTGTCCGCAAACACAAGTCATCTGACATAAAATGAAGTTCATTCAGGATGCCGTTCGCTGAAATTGATTTAGGAGCTTTTGAGAGATAAAACTTATCATAAAACGGGAATATCCCACTTTAAGTTCCAAGGAAAGTTTGGTAGATTGAATAATTGGATTCGGAGTGTCCGCAAACACAAGTCATCTGATATAAAATGAAGTTTATTCAGGATGCCGTTCGCTCAAATTGATTTAGGAGCTTTTGAGAGATAAAACTTATCATAAAACGGGAATATCCCACTTTAAGTTCCAAGGAAAGTTTGGTAGATTGAATAATTGGATTCGGAGTGTCCGCAAACACAAGTCATCTGATATAAAATGAAGTTTATTCAGGATGCCGTTCGCTCAAATTGATTTGGGAGTATCGTAGAGACATAAATTTTGGTAAAATAATTTATATCTGAATTATATCTCCACTATTGTGAACAAAAAAAGGATTCGGAGTGTCCGCAAACACAAGTCATCTGATATAAAATGAAGTTTATTCAGGATGCCGTTCGCTGAAATTGATTTAGGAGCTTTTGAGAGATAAAACTTATCATAAAACGGGAATATCCCACTTTAAGTTCCAAGGAAAGTTTGGTAGATTGAATAATTGGATTCGGAGTGTCCGCAAACACAAGTCATCTGATATAAAATGAAGTTTATTCAGGATGCCGTTCGCTCAAATTGATTTGGGAGTATCGTAGAGACATAAATTTTGGTAAAATAATTTATATCTGAATTATATCTCCACTATTGTGAACAAAAAAAGGATTCGGAGTGTCCGCAAACACAAGTCATCTGACATAAAATGAAGTTCATTCAGGATGCCGTTCGCTGAAATTGATTTAGGAGCTTTTGAGAGGTAAAACTGATCATAAAACAGAAATATCCCACTTTAAGTTCCAAGGAATGATTGGTATATTGAATAATAATATTAGGAATGTCCGCAAACACAAGTCATCTGATATAAAATGAAGTTTATTCAGGATGCCGTTCGCTCAAATTGATTTAGGAGCTTTTGAGAGGTAAAACTGATCATAAAACAGAAATATCCCACTTTAAGTTCCAAGAAATGATTGATAGATTGAATAATAATATTAGGAGTGTCCGCAAACACAAGTCATCTGATATAAAATGAAGTTTATTCAGGATGCCATTCGCTGAAATTGATTTAGGAGCTTTTGAGAGATAAAACTTATCATAAAACGGGAATATCCCACTTTAAGTTCCAAGGAAAGTTTGGTAGATTGAATAATTGGATTCGGAGTGTCCGCAAACACAAGTCATCTGATATAAAATGAAGTTTATTCAGGATGCCGTTCGCTGAAATTGATTTAGGAGCTTTTGAGAGATAAAACTGATCATAAAACAGAAATATCCCACTTTAAGTTCCAAGGAAAGTTTGGTAGATTGAATAATTGGATTCGGAGTGTCCGCAAACACAAGTCATCTGATATAAAATGAAGTTTATTCAGGATGCCGTTCGCTCAAATTGATTTAGGAGCTTTTGAGATGTAAAACTGATCATAAAACAGAAATATCCCACTTTAAGTTCCAAGGAATGATTGATAGATTGAATAATAATATTAGGAGTGTCCGCAAACACAAGTCATCTGATATAAAATGAAGTTTATTCAGGATGCCGTTCGCTCAAATTGATTTAGGAGCTTTTGAGAGGTAAAACTGATCATAAAACAGAAATATCCCACTTTAAGTTCCAAGGAACGATTGGTAAATTGAACAATTAGTTTCAGAGTATCTGTAAAAGGATTCAGAATGTTTGCAAACACAAGTCATCTGATATAAAATTAAGTTTATTCTGGATGGGTTTCGCTGGAATTTATTTATGAGCTTTTGAAATATAAAACTGAGACTAGGCTTTTGAATAAAATGCATTACAGATAGAATCAAACGTGTCTTCTAGTCAGGCATACCATTATAGTTTTGATAAACAGATACTTAGTTTAAAGAGAGCAATATCTTACCAAACGTAACATATCCAATGTTATCCCCGACCTTTGCGTCTGTATTTGCCAGCTCCAGTGGTGGCTCCCGATGGGAGAATAATACTTGAGGCGCTGTATGAGACGCTCTTCGGCCCTCTCTCAATTCCTGCATAAAAACTTTACCTATAACTACGTCATCTTCATCACGAAATATAGTACTAAAAACAACGGTGACTCGATCAGCTTTTGCTTCAACATATCTGAAAGACATAATATTTCAATTATCACAAGTGTCAGATTGATGTTAATTAATGACAATGCATTGCACTTACAACGTCTCATCATTACGATAGTTGATTACCGCCCGTTTCTGGCCTTCTTCGCCCTGCTCTTGGAAATCAAAATATTTTTCAAAAACCGATGCAAAGCAGTTACGTTTTAAAAGGCCAATTTTTTTAGCAATTGTTTCCCAGTCTGATGGTATAGTATCCAAGTTAATAAGCACTGAGACATTGTAACCTGTTTATAATAATAAGTTTAAAAAAAACTCTAAATGGTTTCTGTTAATACGAAAATAATGTACCTTCTTCACTGTCTGTGAGCAAACTTCCATATTCTCGTTTGAGTAATTCATCCGCTCCATGCTCTTGCAACTGCTTATAGAACTTTAATGATATACTTGTCTGTAGGAATAATTTAGTTACACATGAAATCAGTTGAACTCAAAATTGCAATTGCTGGTACATAATTAGTCATACACTATACATACTCTAACTTTAGTCTTATCCCCATTAACATTTGAAATGTGAAACAAAACACCATCAAAGTCGGCTATTGTGACGTCAATTGATTCTGGCTTTGCGCTAAATAAAAAAAGACAGTTAATACCATAATACATATCAGTTGATTCTGCAAAAAAAGGTATGCAAGTACGTGATCTTGTGTTTAATAATGTTCCACTTCAGTTAACTATGTAGTATGTACTACTCCAGGTAACGCAGTTCAAATAAAACTCCGGTAAGGCAAAAGCAAGCAACCAGAAAAGAAGTTCTGGTTGTTGCTAATTATGGCTTAGACAACAAGTAATGAATAACAACTACAGAGCCCCCTCGTCTTTTATGAATAATGCATGTGTTTTCATTTCTGCAATTGGATTACAATTTTATAAAAAGAAAAAACGGCAACACTTACAGCTTTTAACCAAAACTACAAGCTGAATAGTAGTAGCTTTCAAATGTAAAAAGGCTTAATGACAAAAATTTGACTTAAAAGTTTGTACATAAAAGATGGTAAATGTGCCTCTGTTCGCATTTGCATTGATAATCGAATGTACGTGCTACAATTTAAACAAATTATTATTATTATATTTCTTCTTCGATACAACTAAATATTATACAATAAATAAGCCACACCTATTGGGGACAGAGACAACAACAAAAAACTCAAAATTATCAGCCAATGAATAAAAAAAAACACAAAGACAGGCAGGCAGAAGTTTGAAAAAAGATTAGTCAGCAATCGGCAATATAAAGACAATAACTTACCAATTACCAGAAAGTTTCTATAACACTGGTTGATAAGTGACCCAACAATATACGATTCCAAGCTGTCTGTGGCTTTATTAATAACTAAACACAAACACTTCACTTAGTTAACGCACTAAGAAGTCAGAACTAGTCGGCGATAAGGTTTGTTACTATGGAGCCGGGTGCTGCAAGTGATCTCATCACAATGCAGTTTATTTAGCCTTGCGTTTAGTTGAGGTTAGCTGTTTATGATTTCAAGGAGCAGCTGCTTGCAATTGTGAAGCTGCACTACGACAAACATTTCACACCTCCTCCAAAAACCGGACATACTAATTGATCAGTTATCCTAAACATTTCACTGCACAGAACTGGCACCCAACTAACGACGATATGATACAAAAATTATGTATAGAGATAAGAGATACCGCGTGCCCAGCAAATGTCAAATTGTATGCAATTCCAACCTAACTCTACTCGAACCTATTCCACATAATTTGTAGATAATTATGTATATTCTTCCCTTTTTCCACCAGATAGTCATTAACGAGAAAGTAAAAATCCATTCCATGGTTAAAGTGATTACTTACCCAGCCAAAGCATTCCGAAATTTAACAAGTAGCGTCTCCTCTACAATGCGATTATTGATTTCCAACAAAATCATTATGCACAAAAATCCACTGTTAACAAAAAAATGGCTTTTCTGTGTTTTGGTAGAATGAGGTAGGTAGGGTGGAGCAGAAAAGACTCCAAAATTGCGATCCCCTACCAGTCGACCACACAGCTTGTAGTTAATGGTGAGGAGCTCTTTTGATAATGATGCGATGATGATGATGAATGCCAATTGAGTTCGCTTTACTCAATTTTTTTATCCAATGCGGTGTCTGTGACAGGCACTAAACTGACGGATTTCAATTGTCATCAGTCACCACTCAATTGACACACATACACTTACACTAAGTTCACAAAGTAAAAAAAAACACAAAATTGATAACCTTTTTACTTTTTTAGGCAAACGCTTTTAGAAATTCCTACACTCACGGTCCGAGCAAATTTTCGTAAATCATAATTTGGTACTGACTGGTATTGGTATATACATAGGAGGTAATCGCAGTTAAAGTAACTATTTTATTCTTTCTTTACGTATGAGACTAGTAAAATATGTTTTAATATTTGTTAAATTAAACTGTTTTACGAATCACGACTGTCTTTGCGGTTTCAATTAAAAGCTAGTACGCTGATGCGCGTACTTTGAGTTGTTCGCTGCCGTTAATCGTTAATGGAAATGCAACGAAAAAATCATCGATGAAAAGCTGTAACTTGGGTGGGTGTCACGTCAAGTCAAATACCGTATTATGAGTGAAGTTTGTTGGAGTTTTAAATAGACTGACAGCTATTGAAATGGAGATTGGTAGCACTTAACTTATAAGGGCGCTCTCACAATGGAAAATGTTTATGTGTACACTAGAGTCCCGATTTGCGTTCTAGAATGGTCTATAAATTGTGTACGCAAGACGAAACTACGTAAATCGAAACACATTTTCTCGTATATTCCTGTACAATTGGTTTCAAAGTTTATAAAAAATATATTTTGTAACGCAAATTGAAACAAATTTTCCCATATTATTCAATACTTTTGGTAGTGGATTGGTTCCAAAGATTGTACATTTGTAATTTCTTATTTCATTAAAAAACTCATTTAATTTGACATAAATCTTTTATTTCAATATGTACATTACATAATGTTAAGGAAGGGAATTAAAATAGGATAATAATATAAGGAACATAAATTAACTTTGTTTTGCCGGCAATTTATTTTGAAAGACATTGCCTTTTTCGTTAAAAAAAATGTACGTAAAATGTATGTATAAAACTTAAAACTTGACTCGCGATGACGTGACGCGTGTCACGTGTGTGGCGAGTGTACATTTTTTTAAAATACTTAAAACTTGACTTGTGATTACTTGAAGCGTGTCACGTGTGTGGCGCGTGTACATTTTTTTAAAAATGCTTAAAACTGGACTCGACGGTTGTCACTTGTGTGGCGCGTGTACATATTTTTAAAATACTTAAAACTTGACTTGTGATGACTTGAAGCGTGTCACGTGTGTCACGTGTGTGGCGCGTGTACATATTTTTAAAATACTTAAAACTTGACTTGACGCGTGTCACACAAAATTATAATATAATAAAACAAAGTTTAAAAATTAGTAACCAGTAATAAAGTTTATTTAATCGATAACAATAAAACTAAAATATTCAACAACGCCTCGAATTTAATTTTTTTTCCATGGTTTAACATCTTTTTGGTTTCCAAATTGTTCGGTCACACATCATCTTCGAATAACATGTTGAAGATGTTGTTCAGAAATATTTCAATAAATATTTTAGGAGCAATTTTTTCTACTAATACGAAAATTAAAAATTAATATGTTAATTAAAACTGTTAAGCAATCAAATATAAAATTTTCTTACATAATATCCTTATTTTTTAAAATTTTCTTTGGAGTTATTGCAGCCTCTGAAATGTAAAATTAATTTTATTTATTAAATTTCGATGTATAAAAAATTTAATATTTTAATAAGGGTTATAAAAAATAACTATTTTAGATTAATCAGCTTTGTAAAAATTTAGAATACGTAAGCCAATTAAATGTTTACTTTTTTAGTACAATTCTTTTAGTTTAAATATAACTTGCAGTTGTAGAAAGACCAAGTGAGGCATTTGTTATTTGTTAATAATAGTTTACTGTTGTTATTAAGGAAAAAAACTGGTTGGAGAAAGTACAAGACAGGAGTTTCCACTTTTCAGCAATCCACGTATCAAAGCTAGATCATCAGGTGTTAGAGCCCATCCGCTGAGTTGTCCCACACTTTGCAGTTCTGGACAGTGGTCCATTAGAATCTGTAAAAAAAAGTTTATGGATTAATTAAAAACGTATGTCAAAAGAATGATACGTATAAATAACCGAAGCTGTTTCTTATCTAATTAGGCGTTTAAGCCCGAAAAAATTTAGTAAATGACTGATTTAGTGTTTGCACATTCGCCAAAGAAATATAATTTCCATCCCATTTTTAAAGAAAAAGTGTATCCACATATTCCTAGCGTCCTCCATATTTTTTTTTATATGACAATGAAAGCGAAAAGATGCTGGGCGTACACCCGTGAAGTTGTGCGCTAACACCGGAAGTTCATATGTGTGCAAAGTTTGAAGTAAATTGGGCTTTGGGAAGTGGATTGAAAATTGATCACAAGATTTCACCGCCGAACGAACAAACGAACGCTAGAACGAACGACAGGACCATATCGACGCGAAGTCTATGTAGATAATTTAAAAATAGTAAACTATGTATACACCATGTCTGGTAAATTTTGGACTTCTATTGATCGCTTGGGCTGAATAAAAAAACCGACCTACATACTACGTTTATATGCGGGGTTAAAGCCAGCTTAAACTACATTTCGACACCATATAAACCTGTGTCGAGTTCAGATGACTCGCTCAGCGAAATCGAGTCGAAATATACCTATGATATACCATCTTAACTTCATTCATTCAACCCATATGTTGAAATAATCAGAGGCTTGTGTTTTATTCAATCCGAGCGAGTACAGTTACCCGGAGTACACCAAATGATGTATGGTGTAAAAATACCCGGTCTTTCTGCCTTTCGCTTATAGGCGTATTTTATTTGCCGAGGAATAAGGAATTAGAATTTGAAAACCAGCAAAATAGCAGGTTTTCTAATTCCAAAGAAGGAATAATATAGTGCAGTTGTTGTTGTAATTCCTTATTCCTCGACAAATAAAATACAGCTTATATTCATTTCAGAGTAAAAAATAGGAAACTGTTTATATACCGTGTCGTTCTCGGTTTACAATGACAAACAGAGAGTAAAATTACCCCGGTTGAATAAAAATAACACCAAGCAAATTTTTGACGTACACTGCTCGCTCGGATTTAATAAAAAAATGGAGTTGTTGGGAAAACACGAACGGGGTCGGAATCTTCAGTAATTGTTTCTCAATTTTTTTTTTAAATTTTTGTTTTATTTTTTTTGTTTTTCTTTAAATTTCTATTGCACTCAACAGATTTCTCACAGGTTCTTTACTTTTTGAGATATTTTCAAAAACTCGAAAAACTGCCCAATTAAACTGTCATTTCCAGTTGATCGATTTCCGCCAAAATCACCTAGGACCTCCTAATTTATGTTAATAGCTTAAATATGAATTTTCATCCCTATAAGTTCAGCCTCGTCTTGACTTGACAGAGAAAGACAGATTTTTTTTCTTTTTCTGACTCAGTAGCTACGGTAATGGGTAAATCTGCAAATATCTTTCCTTTTACTATGTAAAAGAAAGTAAAACAGCCGCCCAGCTTTCACGTTACAATACAACTCTAGCCCCGCATATAAACGTAGTTACTTTATATTCCTACGACACATACCTACTTCTACCGTATTTTTAACTAATGTCAAACTTTCTACTTCGACTTTAGTTCGTCACTTCAGCGATTCTCGAAAGTCGAAGTCGACACAAAGTTGATATCGTTTTTAAAATATAAATAATGAGAGTCATTTGGTTTAATTTATTTGACATTAGGATATTTAAATTACTCACCTCAATAGCAGCAACGGTCAGATTTGGCGCCAAAGTGAACCAAATATCCTCTAATTCTTTAAAATCATGTTCTACGAATAGGCTGCGAGGAATTTTCAAAAAAAAAAAAAAAAAATTACTCCTCATTTACTTCGGACACCATTGGTTTTTCTTCGATCCGCAGGCTTACCTAATCACATCTTCATCATTGAATGTAACCGTATCCACGGCTAATCGCTTTAAAGAGTTCGAACTGCAAATAAACGTTTTAAGCGAACTGCTATTCATAGGACTACTAAGCATCTCCAATCCCTCCAGTCGTTCGAATTTATTACTACAGGAAATATAAGACAGCGTATCCATCATATAACAATCTAAATCAATTAGAGCTGGACAGGATCGGGATAATTTTCCAATTTCTAGATTTCCTTGGCCCTTAATCATCGTTAAATGACTTAAGTTGCGACCGATTTTCTTAAGGACTTGCAGCAATTCGTTACATGAGAATTTGTATATTTTTAATTTGCGCAAGAATATATCATTTAGGATATGCAAAATGCCAGCGTTTGGTGTATCCAGGTATAACGATTCTAACTTTGGACATGTCTTTACGATTACTTTTAACGTTTCCTCGTCTGTGCCGGTGTCATGTAAATACTTGAGTTTGCACTTGAAATTCACATCTATGTTGTCGTAAACAAATTTCAGTGCTGGTCCGACATACGAATACGTGGATAGAGTTTCCACATTTGGACAATGTTCGAGAATCATTGCAATGTCCGAATAGCAAATGTTTTCCTCACCAGGCATTCCAACATCGACCACAGTCAACTGTGTACAGGATACACCTTTGCTAAGGAATTCAACACCAATTTCAGTGATGTCCGTCTCTCCAGATATATCGATGAGTTGCAGTTTTGGGCAATTTTTACCAATAACTTCAAGCAGTTCATCGTTGGCAATATACGGGATATACAGTTTCGTTAAATTGGGACACTTCTGCACAATATTGAACATATAGTGCATGTGTTCGTCCTTTACCCATATGCCCTTCAGATTTAACGTCCGTAGTCCTGTTCCTTGGGCAGCGATCACTTGCAATATTTTCTCATAGTATGAAAAGGGAAATACTTCGGTCACCAGAAAGCTTACACCACAATTTAGCAACATTTGCAGGCATGTAAAACGCATTGATGCCTCTAGATAATCCGATCCCAAAATGACTCGCAGCAAATCCTGATAGATATTACTGGTAGCGCCGGCATCCTCCAAATATGTATTAATGTCAACCATCGTAATGCTAATGTCACGATCAAGGTCTGGCGCATGCATTGCATAGCCAAGAGTTGATACAATGAGATTGGCCAATTCGGCTAACGAACTATCACTGAGTGAACGAACCGGACATTTCTTCGCCATGTTTTCGTTGAACACAGTTTTCGAACCGAATTTTTTTTGCAATTTTATTCTATTTGTTTTACTTTAACGGCGACGAATCGCAGCTGTGCTAACTAAGTAAACATAAACAAATCGTGATTCGCGAGTCGCGACAAAACAAGTGATTTCCCTTTTGTTTATTTCCCCACACAATCAATCTCTAGGCCTTTCTCGCGTTAATCTCTACTCTTTTTCGATGGATCGTTTCGTTACATCACACAGAAAAATATCGCACAGCCGAGTGCGAGTGACCAATATTTATATCTGATTTTTATCTGTAAACGTCTGTTCTTCTTCTGAAATTCGAGAAAATTTTTTTTTTCACTGGTCGCTAGGAATAACAACGGCGGACGCAACTAACCAAGATCCACGGATCGATAATTGGAAATTTTTTCATCATATTGCACAAATAGTTTCTTGAATTACACAATTTTTAATAAAAAATTAAATATCTCTCGACGACCCACCGCTGCGGAAGTGATCGCGCTAATATTAATTCAAAAGACGTCCAACTGGCCGAACACATCAAAGAGAACTGGTGCACAGTGGTGAAAATACTATTTTTGAACAAATTGGTTTTTCAAAACGTTTGACAAATTTCAAGCTTTTTTGTAGCAAAGCTGCGCATTTGTAAAATGTACAATTATCTGAAGAGCAGTGTTTGAATTGTCATTGTTTGTACGTACTTCTTTTTGAACGCAGAATATTTTTTCATCGCATATAAGATCGCCAACGATTAGAAGGCGCACTCACAAATTTTAATTTTGCGACGCACCTACAACAACAAAAAAATCACATATAAGGTCGGCGATCGTAGTGTTACTAAATAAAAAAACAACCCATAAAAATTAAAAATATTCATCTAAATTCTCTAATCGCAGAAATTGATATAGCCCCCCCCCCCCCCCCCCCCGACACAGGGGCCCGATCACTTCCACATTTTTACAAAGTGTTGTCCATCAAAGATACACATGCGTATAAAATTTGTAGAAAATTGGGTAAATTTTTTTAAAATTTTGTATGGGAAAAAACACGTTACTGCTCGATATAGTCACCTTTGATAGCGCCGAGTCTCTAACGAAGGCATTGCAGTATTGCATGTTGTTGTAACTCGGTAGTAATACGAATGAGGTACAAACTAATGTGATGTTCTATTCACCCAAATACCTTGATCTGAATCAACAAAAAAAATCCGGCAGAAAAAAAATCAAGAGATTGTTTGATCTAGATCAAATTTAAGAAATCGCATTTTATTTTAAGATTTACCCCCCTTTTCTTCCAAATTCACTAACACGTAGAAATGTCAATTTTTTATTATTATAAAAGACAGCTAAACATCTAAATAAACTATTTTAGTAAACGTCATTCGTGAATTCAATGTTGTATTGTGACGAGTTTTTTTTCGACTCTGAGGTTATAAAACTGTTTTAAAATTATAAACAGATCAAATGTTTTTGTGTTATATTAGAACCAACAAATCTAGATTTAAAAAAAAAAAAAGTAAATAGAACTCGGAATATGTGATATTTTATCAGAACTTAGCTCTATGAAATATAAAAATCAAGAAGTTTGTCAAAATAAGAGCAAAAAATAAAAAAACCCAAAACACTCTTTATTATGGGTCTGTTATTTTATTCAACCCGAGCGAGCAGTTTACGTCAAAAATTTTATATGTGTTTTTTTATTTAACCGGGGTAATTTTACTCTGTACTCTGTGTTTTTTGTTGTAAACCGAGCACGACACGGTGTATACACAGTTTCCTATTTTTTACTCTGATATGATAATCAGAGTAAGGCAGAGTAAGAGCGAATATAGTTACCCAGTGTACATACCGAATACCTTTACGCCATGCACCATATTTATCTCGTTTCCATGGAGGGTTGAACCCAGGTTGAACCTGGATTAGCGCTAATAGAAACAGGGTTGAGTTGAGTTTTCGTTAAACTCAGTTTGAACTCAACGAAAATACCTGGCTTTGAGTAGTTGAAATTTAAAATAGCGATCTTTATTATTTTGTAAGTAGACGTCGGATTTTGTATTATTTTGACAAAATTTCAACTCTGTTTCATTCCGATTACATGGAAACGCGTGACGCCATTTTGCATTTAATGAAGGTTCAATTTTCGATTACGCGTTCAAGCATTTCGATTGGTATCTGACAAATGAAGCGCGTAATGTTAGCTTCCAATGCCTCAAGTATAGCTGGCTTATCTTTTACGTGGCCCTAAAGTACAAAATGTAGAGGTGTGATATCAGACGATCTAAGTGGCCAATTCACCGGTCCGAAGCGTAAAATAAACTACTCGCCAAAATGATTTCTAAATTCAGGCTTTATATGGCTAGTTGGTAGTCTTGCTTTGGGAAATAAATGTCGTCAAGTTCACGAGCTTGAATTTCCGGCAGCAATTAGTCCGTTATCATGGCATGATTTGTGTATTTCAAGAGCCCCAAAGATAGGAAGGTCGACCGGCTTCAGTTTTTGCACGGGCTGGATTTTTAAGGCTTTTAAACTAAGAACCTTACGTAAAATACGGCAACTTGCTGCATATCACAAGCCAAGATGTTGAGAACGGTGCTGATTCATCACGGTCATTTATAAATAACTCTCAGCTACCTGCGCTATATTTTCTTCACTATGAGCTAGCCGAGTGACAAACAGTGATGATGACGCGATTATAGACAGTCATGTCCTTAGCCTCTCGTATCACAACTCCTATCTTATGCGTCCGCGTCGCGTCACTGGAAACTCTGCCAAATCAAGTGAACAACTTCGGTACCCATCCGATTTGTATTAGCTTGGGTCGGGGCTAAATAAGAAGGTGGACTTGCCTTGGTTAGCGGCGCTTCATGTCGACCTAAGTTGCGGTTGGCCAATCACCACTCAACTAAATTAATTGATTCTTGAAACTAATACAAGCCTCGGATACATATAGAATTTATCAACAATGACCTTTGGCCCACGGGAAAGGACGAAACTAGCGCTCGACTGGAATCCACAAGGAAGCCGTCGAGTTGGCCGTCCTAGCAAAAAAAGGAAAAAGGACAATAGAAGAGGAAGCAAGATCCCAGGGGACGGGTGGCGTCTCTTGAAACCTCAGGCGGTAAATCGAGTTCGTTGGCGGGTGTGTGTAGAAGCCCTATGCTCCCCCGCGGAGTAAAGGAAAGAAAGAAGAAGATGAGCTAGCCGTGATCTATTTGGTCGCCTTTCATCCAATTCTGTAAATTGGGAGTTAAACTCTTCGATGGTATTCCTAATAGGTGTCTCGACAGACCAATTATATCGGCTATAACTTGATCTAAGCGCACGAAACACATTCCTCACAAATTGCTGATTTTCGTTATAATGCTGAATAATGATGAAATCGCAATTGCAAGCTGAATAAAAAGTTCAGAGCCTAGCTTCGAATTTCAATACATCGGAATAAATTTCCGCGAGCTGTTTAAGTTTAACGAACATGCATCAAGGGCAATACAAAGAGCAAATGATGCTTTCAGACTGTCACATTCTCTAATGAGACGAAGTCAAGGACTCAACCGAAAAACAAAGCTACTTATATACAAGCAGATTGTAAGATATTATATACGCTATGGGCTCCCCACTTGGTTCACGATATCTTTAACATACATGTTGCTTCGGACCTGTTCTGGTCTTTAAATTAAGCTTGGCAATGGCTACTTTCTACTCAAATACAGATTTGTACGAAGCAAGCAAAATTACATCTATTGAAAAGCATCTGCAAGAACTTAACATCTGACTAATGAGGTCGGTAGGAACTCATGAGAACCCGTTAGTCAGAAAAATTCGACAATACTGCCATAGGGTCATACCGCCGAGCCTTGGCAGTACAACAAACTAAACTAAGTTCAAAGCATAAGATATATACTCGAATTACTAGCTGTTCGGAGGCGCTTCACTACCCATTCACTACATTTGCGAACAGCAAATGATCGCTACCGCACTCAACTGTACAACCATCGTCATTTTGCGTTAAAAAGATTATCTTCCTCGAATCAAACACGTTGCAAAAGTATCAGCTCAATGGTATGGATAGTTTTTGATTTTTGCGATGTCTAACGCACAGAAACACAAAAATTGCTTTTAAATATATAGATTATATATTATCTTATAGGCAATTTAATTGCGAATGAGAAAATAAATTTATTATTCTCCAAATTAAATAGATATTCCCTTTGTATGATTTGAAACAAGTAATAAATTACTTAATTACTAGAGGTGATGAGAAAGAAATTTCAATAAACTGGTCTTTCACATCGGCAGACCAAGTTAATATATAAAATAAAGCATCTATCTATGTTGAATTCGTGGAGTTTGGCGGAATTTTTGGAGTTTCGTTCTTGTTCATTGCATCAGCACCTGCTGTTGCGAGACCAACTGACTTCATTATTCCTTCTGGTGGTGTTGCGAGTCCTAAACGAGCATTTGAAAGTGTAGTTCCTGGTTTTATAGGTTTATACGGCATCAATGAACCGAAAAAAACATGCTGTACTAACGGAAATTTTGAGAGAATCTGTAAAATGATAATTACTTTATGCAAAGTAAATATAAATTGATAAAATCTTGATATTTACCTCCTTTTGGTACATTTTCACTAATCCCGAGTTGATTTTAGCCCACGATGAAACAGCGGATATACTCCACAATTGATTTGAATGTTCGGCGAAAAGTCCGGTTTTAACCTATGTTACGTTCATAAATAAGGAAGGTAACGAAATATTTAAAAGTAGATGGTCAATTCTTCAAAACCCACCTGACAAATATAATCAATACAGCCAATAAACATGTACTCGTCCTTGAAAGCATCAATTATCGGTTGATCTAGAAATTTCGAAGGATCAAAAGGACTATTGACTAGAAAGACAAAAAAACGAAACTTGAATTTGGTTATTGTTTGGATTTGAAATTAATTGCTGATAACAGATTTCAATTTTACTCAAGTAACCCAACAAAACTAAAAACAATCAAATCCCATATTCAAAAATATTTGAGTGTGTGTGCGAATGAAAGTGAAATCCGTGACCAGCTAATAATACACGTGACTTACGTGCCAATTGAGCACTGCCCCATATAAAAGGCACAAACTGGTAATCATCTAAAGACCATACACCCTGGCTACCAGCTGGCTCCATTCGATAAGTTTTTTGTAAACATCGCACCAACATCAAATATGCATTAAACAGCTTTAAGGCACACGCAATATTGTCCTCTTCGGTTAAAACATTCGTTTTGAACAAACAGCAGAGAAACATCACGAAGGCCAGTTCATGTCCAGTGCCATAATCGATACGTGTGGGGTTGCCAAAAGATTCTGTTAAATACACAGATAACTCATCAAGTATTTCAAATTTGCTTTCAGGTAAAACCTCCTGCAACATTAAATGGATGTTCTATGCGGTAGGATAGAAAGCGCAATAATAATAACAAATAAAACTTATTTCAAATAGTTTGTCCTACTTCCTGCATTTTTTTGAACCACGAACGATAAGCTTGATTTCCGAATCGTTGTGGCTCATCAATTGCCGGTGTTTCATCAACAAAGCGGCTCAATTTTTCGCAAAGTCCGAGTAGCTTTTTCATTGTACTCGAAACAATCATATCGGAGGTGAAACGCTTTCCCTGAATTGCTATGCTGATGCCATTAATAAAACCGATTAGATCATAGTACGCTTCCGACCTCTGCCAAATTGCCATGTCTCCAACATTTTTTACGCATTTCGTAGGTTTTGTGGCGGCATCACCTTCGAAATAATTAAAATCAATAATAAATTTATATGCTGTAGAACATAAGGTACCTGGAGGAATAGATGGTAATTTAAATTGATCCATGCTTCTTTTCAAAAATCCAATTAGAGAGCTTAATCTCAACAATAATGTAAACGTAAACAAAAGAAAAACAAATTCACAATTTTCACCTTTGCCGATTTGTTTGACACCGCTTTGACATATGCTCATATGGGCTGTGTTCAAAAACTCAAGTTACACCTTGTTTTTACGGGAGATATAACTTATGGATGTGTTTTTTTTATGTCAGAGATTTCGGAGATAGTCATACAGTCAAATCTCAGATGTGTTTTTTTTTATTTTTCGAGAAAAAAATTATTGCTCTGAGTCGTTTTTTTACACTTCTATAATTCTCGGTTATGATATTTTTACTCTGATAGATTATTCTGAATCTTTTTTGACAGCTGTAGTTGTTTGTTTCTTTGAACATGAGACATGTCGACGACTACTTTGTAGCATTCAGGTGAGAAAAAAAACTTTTCTTTAGTTCTAATAAACACACAGCAGGTAATTTTTTTGATCTAAGAGATATGACAAAATTATCGGTATCACGGATATCTCTGATCTCTTCGATTTCTCCATCAATAAAAAAAACTTTTTTGGCAGCAAGCAAAAAAAAAGAATGTTCTCTTGTATGCGTTTTTTTTTGTCGAAATGATCGCACAAATCCCACAATGATGATTAAGTATGATAACAATTGTTTTTATTTTAAAATTGTAACTTAAACAAAGAAATCTAATACACTTTTATAAACTAGAGTGAAGTATTTAACACAAATCAAAAGAACGCCGCCACGGTGGCTTTGGTCGAGAATTCAGCCGCTGTGCTTTTTAGTTTTAGGCCTTAGTTCACTGCGGAGCTTACGGAGCCACTTTAAATTGGATGCAAATCAACTAATGTAATTTTTCTACAAGCAGACTGTAAGTCGGTTTAAAATGCAGCTGCAATTTCGTGCATACCGACTGTCTGTCATTTTTTTGTGCAGCACAAGCTGCAGCTAATTCTTGACCGGAGCTAACCAAGGGCGCTCCCAGAATGAAAAACTTAAGACTTAAGAGTTACAGAAATATATGGATTTTGGTTATGACAAAAAAAAATTCTACTCGTTATGTTGGTATAGATCTTAAGTTTATAAACTTTTGAAGAAACACAGAATAAATTTCGCAACATTTTTAAACGGATGTGAAATATTTTTTGTTGTTGTTGTTGTTATGTCTTCAATATAAAACACAATTTGAAACTTTGCTGTCACAACCTAAAACTTTATTTATTCATTGTACGAGCTCTTCTAAGGTTTAGGTTTTATGTCTTAAGTCTGAGGTGATAAGTTTTTCATTGTGAGAGCAGAGTAACTAATTTGTGAATCTTGAATTTTGGCATTTTGACAGTTTCTGCCAAGTCAATTTTGTGGCTTTAATGCGTTCCCGTCCTCTTTTGTCTGTTGGTTATCTTTAAGAGATTTTTATGCCAGTTTGCTCTTTTAATCATTTCACTACAAATAGTACGAAAACAAAGCTATTGTAACTAATTTTAGTGTTTACATTTTGCACTCTCTGTTAAAAAAAAACCTCTTCTTTTACATGAATATTGAAAATACAGCCTCGTATAGACGCGATACAATAGTAGGTTGAATGTTATGTCTACGTGTCAAAACATAAACGTCAGCAAATATGTGACAGTTCTAATTTCTACAAAATGAAATAAACAAAACGTTGCGGCATATTGAACATTGTGGTACGGTTTGTCTCTGTTGCAGCCAAGTGGTTTTTTGCAGTAATTAATTGTATTTTATGTACTGTTTTAGTATTTTACAAAACAAGATATGATTGAATCGTTGTATGGTTTGCCATTTCATGTATTGGTTCCCCCAAATATCAAAATACGACGTCCATCATGGTTTAAAAAACCCTCACCGATGATGATGTTCTCAATCATTTTGTTTTCGTATTTTCTGGTCACAGGAGGTTTGAATGTTTATTCATAATTGTACTTTTATGAATTATTATAAGAAATCGCTTTTCCAGGAATTATTTACGATGTTATTGTAGAGCCACCAAGTGTGGGCGCTACAGTTGATGAGCACGGACATTCGCGGCCGGTAGCATTTATGCCATATCGTGTCAATGGTCAATATATTATGGAAGGCCTCGCCAGCAGTTTCCTTTTTACCATCGGTGGCCTTGGTTTCATCATAATGGATCAAACACATGCACCAGGAAAAACCAATCTGAACCGAATCCTTCTAACCTCAATGGGATTTGTGTTTATTTTGGTATCATTTTTCACAACATGGCTTTTTATGCGAATGAAACTACCTGGTTATTTGCAGCCTTAAGATGGTCAGATGCCAATCAGCGTGGAATTAATGAACTTTTATAAAGTATAATTGTGTCTAAATAAACTAAGTTTTACAAATGATTTTCTAATTAAAAAAAATTAAGAACAAAGATTATATTATTTCGACGATAAGATTATTTTACTATTATTTGAAAGGACGTAGTACTGATTGAGTTTGAATATAAGTATTTATTCCCAACAGCGTCAAACTAAAATATTTCTGTGCACCTTTTAACGCTTTTATCAGAAGCTCTACTAAAGTTGACATAGTTTTGTGGCTTTTTCCAATAGAAGTAACTATTTTATCAATTTTGATCCCTTAACGTTAGTGCTCCCTTTAATGCTGAAGTTTCTTACGATTGGTGGATTCTGAAGACTCAAACCAACTACGGAATATTATTGGTATGCTGTGTAAGTCATATAAGGACAACCGGAAGTAATATTTACTGACCGTTCTGCCCGGGTTACAAGGAAAATATTTGCTCTCCCTATCGAACTACGGTTTAACAATTGTCTGATAGCAACATTTGAAATCAATATGATTTTGACGACATTACCGAAACGAGACTAAATTACTAGACGTACCATTTACTAAACAATTTATTAGGTTTTTTTGGCTGTGTAGTGTAGCGTTGATTATCAAAAATTATTTATATGTATTTGGTAAATTGTAATAAGTAATTTTATCATTGTAAATTGAATTTTTAAAATACAACATACAAATATGTAAATTTTTTTTGTATAATTACATTGATATCATATAGATTTAAATTAAAAATTACTTCTATTTTGTTTCGCAAAACAAAAATCATCTACAAAAAGGTAATAATATAAAACAAACAAGAAGAAGTCAACTCTAAATCCGTATACATTTGAAAGAATAAGAACATATTAGGAAAATTATAATAAAAATAAATATGTAATAAATATTAAATCACTATTGTTTGCTGTATGTATAATAATAATTATTATTAATAGATTATAAAAGTGAGAAACGGGTGATTTTCTTTCATAACTGCGTAAATCTGTAATTGTACAAAAGTCTATAATTTATCGTTAGGAAAATAAAACGACGTGAACATTTTCTGGCGGACCAAAAATGACAGCCGCAGAATTATCACAACTGCAGTTCTTTTACAAATCCACCCCGAGTTCGGAAGAAAAACATTCGCTGAATACTCCTTCTAGAGATTCAACGTCGTATGCTTATTAATTATGATGCATTTAGCCTCTGCGCTTAAAGTCTTATTCGAAAAGAGCTGTAGAAACGACCAATTAAAAAATCTACATTCAAAATTAGCTTATGCACTTACTTGCTAAAATCCGATGACTTATCTATGACGTGCTCGAATTCAGGAAACGACAATGCTCCATCGTCGTCCAAATCAGCTTCGGCCAGAACATTCTGTATTAGTTGTTTTATGTCCGGGTCTGATAGAGTATTGTCTAGACCGACAAGCCGTTCGATGACTTGTTTCAGGTCGGAAACACCGAGCATATCATCGCCATCGAAATCTAATATAATAAAAATCATTAAAAGTCATAAATTCCTTAACTTTTTGTTTCTTTTTTTACCAAATATTCGGAATGCATGCTCCGCTTTAACGGACTTTGGACAAGCGTCGCTAAACACTGACATCATGTCCAGGAAATCTTCAAATGTACAATCGCCGTCATTGCTTGAGCTGAACACCTTACAGATTCTGTCACCAAATGGATTCACCTTCAATTCAGGATACTGCAGGATTTTGTTCATTGATAATTTGGCATTTTTGTTGTGACTGACTTTTTCTGGAGCGAGGCTTTTGAACTTTTTGTGTGCACTGTGGATGCGAAAAGGAATTTCTGATTACAATCTGTGTAATTTTAATAATTAAATTCTGCCAGATAACTCACAGTAGAATTTCTTTCTTCGAAAAAAATGTCAAATCCTATTGGGTAATGTGGCATACAAAAGATTGGAGAGGAAGTTATCAATTAAAGTCAATTTCTGAAAAATAAACAAAGGCAAAACTTACTTCGTAATCTTGGAGTTCTTCGTCAGTAAATTGACTTTTTGTCTGTCCCATTACACTGGACGACGGTTGACGAACCTGACTAGGATTGACACACTTTTCAAATTCGTTAGCTAATTTATTCACACATATTTCATTTATAAATTCCAAAGAATTTGTTAATATTTGGTTGGTGTTTTTGGGAGATTTGTTGCACGAAAATAAAAAAACAGTCGTTGCATAGGTCAGCAGAGGAATTAATTGGATGACACCTTTTTTGACAACAATGAAATGTCACTTTTTGTGATAAATTCTTTGGGGCGAAATTGGAAAAGCACGGTTTCAAAAAAAAAACCGCTGTAATGGAATTTAATGAAATAATCATGTAAATTGCATAATATTGCAAACAACAAAAAAGTTTACTTGAAATATTGCTAAAGGAGCTAGGGATTTTTTTGATATATCTCCTACCTTATAAAAAGTAAAATATTTATATTTTCTTTATTATTAGTACATTAAATTTACATTTATGATGTAAAAACACTATAACTACTTTTGTTATCCCGTTAACTTTATGATTTTTCTATTTTGTGTGAATAAAATAGCTTTTATATTCCCTCTTTTGCAAAGAAAATCTACTTTGGTGCGGCCATTTTACTTTTGTGTTGCATGATTTTTAAAAGGAAAATTTATATTCCGTAAAATGTTGAATAAAAACTTCATTAACTACGTAATAAATAATAAATAATTGATCGTCCATTGTCACATATGGACGTAAGAAATCCATTTTATCTCGCTTGACTAGCTCCAAACAGCTCTCTGAATTGTCGACGCGTTGTTGTATTTATAAAATTGTAAACACACTGCCTTCTGATATCTTTACGGTCTCTCAAAGATTTTTGTATGTTTTCCGGAACAACTGCGGATTTTGGGTGACCAGAGCGTTAAGCATCATCAACATGTTTGTACGACTGCATTTAAATTCAGAATACCAGTCAATAATAGTTGATTTCCCTGGTGCAGAGTCTCCATAATTTATTAGGTTTTTTTTTGGCTGTGTAGAGTAGCGTTGATTATCAAAAATTATTTATATGTATTTGGTAAATTGTAATAAGTAATTCTATCATTGTAAATAGAATTTTTAAAATACAACATACAAATATTTATGAATGTAAATTTGGTTTGCATAATTACATTGATATCATATAGATTTAAATTAAAAATTACTTTTATTTTGTTTCGCAAAACAAAAATCATCTACAAAAAGATAATAATATAAAACAAACAAGTAGAAGTCAACTCTAAATCCGTATACATTTGAAAGAATAAGAACATATTAGGAAAATTATAATAAAAATAAATATGTAATAAATATAATCTATCGTTTTGAAAAAAAAAAAAACAAATTTAGCGTTTCTTAATTAACTGTAACCGGTAAACTAATTGTCAGAATGTCATTTGACACATGTCGTTTGAAAGTTTTTACTGTCTGTCAACAGTGTTGCCCTATATGTGTCAGACCGGAGACGTCTGTCGGTTTTTTTTCATTAAAATCTAGTGCAGATTGATTTTAAGGCTGTCAAGTTGTTCGTTTAATCTAAAAAACCAATCTATCGTAAAGCGAAAATAGATCTGTAGTTACTTTTCACTAACTACAACAACAACAACAACGAAGATTGCCACTATACACAAGGACCATACCGACACTTCATCATTTCCTAAACTTATTTTTGATAATACAGCAATAACAATAACAGCATGGAACCGGAAGTTTGCTTGATGCCAAAGAAATATGTCAGACTCTTTAAATCCATTCGCAAAAAGACGGTAGAGTGGAAATAATTACTTGGTTTTTGTGTAGTGTAGAATTTCTGCCCTCGCATGTGAGGAATGGTATGTTACATAACGAGAACGATAAGCACTTTTCAGTTAGTAATGTACGCTATTTTTCACACGCCCAAAATAATTTCTCTGTTAAACTGCTCATGCGCAATGCACAACTACTGTGGGAACGTGTGTTCGCTGACACTGCAGTAAATAACAAAAGTATTTTCTATTCTAACACACTTGTGTGGATAGTGCCTACTTTCGAGGGTAGGTTATAGCGTAGGAAACAGTCACTTTCGTCTATCGTCTATTCCGTAGAAATCTAATAGCGCATAAGGCTGAGCTCCATTAAAATGTAAGGAATGTTCTATGCGATAGGACAAGTCAGCAATCTTTCAAATAGCAATTATGATATTAAACGCTAGTATGTATTAGAAAATTATAAAAAAAGTTGCCAGACAACTACTTTTTGTTGTAGTAACATTTTTTTCCGCATGTCATAGAACCATTTATCGGTGGCGTAACATTAATTCGAATGCAACACGCCCTAGCCATGCATTTTCTAGAATATATTAAAATAATTATTATATCATAATTGCAGATACAAATTTATAAAAAGAAGAAAAGTGATGATGAAATTCATTCTGCAATTATCGTCAAATAGTTGTTGGTTACAGCAACGCCGTCAGCAGTGCGTAAACCAGTTTCTCATTGCGGTAATAAGTTTGAATTGGTACCAAGAGTGTCAACATGAAATGAACTGGTGAACTAATGTAATCTTGTCAGCACAATTGCATCTTTATCGTATATTGTGGCTAATAACTTGTCCAAGAATTGATAACTGCGTCTATTCTCCAGAACAAAGAATGAAAATTGCATTGCTGGGTGTATATGTGGGCGCTGACTCTCATTAAGATGCATATTTCGAGTTATGCATAAACAAAAAATACAGAAGCCAAAGAAATGGAGCAACATATAAAAGCACTCCGCTTTTCAAGGGATGTCATCAGAAACAGTTCAGTCGTTGCGAAGTCAAGATCTTCAAAGCAAATCTATTTCTTCACAAGCATCGAATCATATTCCACAAATCGAAAACAAAATGAAGGTAAGCTGAGAAGTGAGTTGGAAAGATTTTTTAAATGTTTGGTCCTCAATTTTACTTTTGTACTTTCACAGTTCACCGTTGTTGTAATGCTAGTCGCTTTGGCTTTTGGCGCACAGTCATCTGTTGTCCCACTGCCACAACAGTTATTGGTGTTGTCCAATGGGCAAACTGTATCCGTTGGTGGTGTTGTTCCAGCTGTGGGTCAAGCCATTACTGTTAATGGTGTTCCAGCAATCACTGTTGCTGGTGTTCCAGACCCAGCTGCCGGTCCATCTCTTACGGTTTCTGGTCCAGCACCCGTTCAAATTGTGTCCGGTCTGAGTCCGTTAGTAGTTCCGGCTCAGGTAGTGGTTGCAGCTCCCGTTCCTGGAGCTACCTATGTGGCGAAGACTCGTGGTGCATTGCATGTTGCACCTCTACCAGGACATGCCAACTCTGCCAGTTTGGTGAATGAGCAACCAGCTCCAGGAACTGTTTAAATGGATAAGGCAAAGAATGGGACCCGTATGAATTTCTAACGAGCTAATTTTCAATAAATATCAATCAAATGGTACTGCAAAAACTGTAAAAAATACGATTGTTTTTAATTTGTCGAAAAGGGGTGGCTTAATACTTTTTTCTTCTTTCGTGTGATCGTCTTTGGGAAAGTCTTCAAAAAGATTCTCAAAAAGGTCGATGTTGTTGAATATTTTGTTTATTGAAAAACCGCCCAAATAAAATTGTTGTCAATCGCTGAAACTGCAATGAATAATCGCCCAGAAACAGAACAAACTATTGGCGAATCATTCATTTCAGTTTGGGCGACAGTACATCTTTTTAAAACCTTGATCATCGGCCGAGACAATATTTTCTAATTAACGAAAGATACATTTAAGCCGTGTTCGATTGACCTAAGGAGTACAACTCTTCACTTCAGTTAGTTGAGCGACTTTTCACTTAAATTGAGCTACTGAAGTAAAAAGCCTGTTCGATTGGTATACTTCACTTCGGATAAATGTCAAAGTTACTCATCTGAAGTAACTATATACGAGCACACGAGAAGTTCCCTTACTTGAGTTGCACAATTTCGCCCAATTTTTACCTGAAGTGAAGAGTTGTACTCTTCAGGCTAATCGAACCGACTCTTCACTTCGGATACTTCAGTTACAGCTAATAATTCACTTTATTCAGTCAAATCGAACGCGGCTTACGCGACTTTTAAAATTCAGAAGTTTAACACTGACATCCAAGCTGCTTTTGGTATAAGACAATTGGCATACCAGTACGTAAAGTCTTACGTAGAATTTCTTGGCTTCGTATGTGAGGAAGGATGATTTCAGAGACTTTGTAATGATCAGTTCTACGAGGGTTACCGCTATGTAAAAATCGTGAAGTAAGGGACCGGTCTCACATGAGCGAAAAGGATCCTGTTCGGAAAGTTCTTTGCGGTAGTATTTTTTTTTATAATTTTCGCGTGCATAAAGTATATACTAGACTTGCACGTCGTGGGCGTCATAGTCAAGCGTCAAATCTTAAGCTCACAGAGACTGTGGAAGAAGGATATCTGTAAGCTTGAGATTTGAATGCCTGCGGATTGTAGTAATGAGGGAAACAGAGCTTGGCAGCGCATTCCACAAACGTATTGAACGGCTAAAGAATGAATCTCTGAACTTAACTTTACGTCCGATGGGCTTGAAGATTAACTGATAAGCATTTAAAGCGCCACGAGTATTACGGTCTTCCCATTTTATTATGCTGTGCAGATCAGAATTTAACATACGTTATTGTTTGAGTTCCAAATGAGAAGTGGAGGGACGTTCTTCAAACTTATATGAGAAGCTGAGAGTGCTGTCATCGGAGAAAGAGTGAATTGGATTAGAAGTAATAGACAAGAGATCATTAATAAAAATGAGAAAAAGTGTCGGGGATAAAACAGAGCCCTGGGGAACATCAGAATTTACTTCATGTATTTTAGACTGAAAACTGTCCAAGACAAGTTGAATTGAGCGGTCCAAAAGACAGCTTCTAATCCAACGAAGCAGTTTTTCATCAACTCCATAAGCACGCATTTTGGACAAAATGGCTTGATGCCAAACTCTGTAAAATTCCTTAGAAATATCGAGTGCAAGACCCGTGCTTTCACCAAATTGATGCAAGGTCTGGTTCCACTGTTCGGTAAGATCCCCCGAGGGGACCGCTGTATCTTAGTTTTCGATAGGTTTGATACTTGGTTAAACTCGGAAGATAAAAGGGGCAAGGCGTCTAGTACTTAGAATGTCTAGAACGGGCACTGTCTTCGTATGCAGCAGCCTTACCGTACAACTGGACCGTACGTGCCTGGGTGGCCTATGATATCATGGTATCCTAGAGACAAATGAACGAACAGAGTCCCTTGACGTCAGATCTCACCACGGTCGCGTTGGTACTACAAAAGTTGGCTCTGCCCACACATAAGGTTGATTTCCTTAGAGGTTAGCCGAGTCTGGACCAATTTTTGGTTGAGGATCCTGTTTCGTTCTGGGCTTGAACTACGTAGTGGCTGGTCGCTTACTACCCAAATGTGGGTAGAGGCCCGCTGTTACCAAAATCTTTGGTACATCAGAGCCCGACCTGATGACTGTTTTCCAACTTCTTGAGAAGAGTCCAGAAGAATAGGATAGATGGAAAAGCTTACGCAATGGTTATCCCGGCTTGGAAGAACACCTCTCCAGAACTATTGAAGAAATGATGCTGTGAGTTTTAAGATCGTTTAAAACTCTAGCAACTGCATGAGTACGAATGTACAGTGTTTAATACTCGAAGTTACAGTCGGAAGTTATGCAAAATCTGAAAGCGTGGAGCTAGCTGCAAAATTGATAGCAATCAGATTGGCCCTAGAGCTGACAGCTGGAATTTCATGAGGTCGTATCAGCGGCGCCATTCGCATTGCTATCGCAGAACAAGAGCAATCAGTTCATTACTGTAGGATTTATGAGACATGACAGCGATGTTAGCTAAGCCTTTACAAAAAGAAAAGATAGACTAGGAGGCCTTGAGCTTGAGAATGCCAAACTGGATGAGATCGTCTCGAAATGGGGACCGGGGCGGAGATTTTTTGCGGGATAAGAGGATCGGACCGCGGTTGTAAGCGCCAAATATGATGATGATGATATTGACTTAGAGAATTTGTCATTGGCCGTTTAAATCTTCTAGTCACCCTGTGTATTTCTACTCTCTTTAAAATCTTACAACGTACATTTTAATAATAAATAAATAACCTAATTAATTATATACCAAATAACTACCACATCAAGGAATGAATCCTTAATGTCCCAAACAAACAACGCTACAAGTGCAAATGATCACAACTCACAGATTGCTCAATTAAAGTTGTTAACCCTGGTGTTGTAAACTAAACGAAAAGTTGGTCAAATGCCAGTGAAATTAATGATGCTCGTATCATAAATAGCACTATAGTACTCGACTACAATTTAAAACAAAAAAAAAAAACACCCAGCTAAACTTTTTAGATAGAAGGTGCATTAAAGTATTTTTCTCGAATAATTAAAAAGTTTGTTATACGATACGCTAGCTCGGTGCAAACAGCAAGCAAACTTATGTTCGTGCATATAAATTTTCGTTTTTGGCAGGCATCCAGAAACGTTCCCTTCTTTTTTTATAGCGAGAGCGGGTGAAAGAAAAAGAATAGCGAACCGCTGGCGCTGTAGTAGATAGCGTAGCCACATAGCGCTACCTCCAACAAATGCTTCTCATCGTCTCAGTATAACTTCGTAATGCGTCGCATAAATCTCCTTGAGCTGAGCTTTGCTATCGTAGAAGAAAGGAAGGTAACAATAATAATAATTTTGCTTTGCTACATGCTACGGCGTTTAGCACTCTGTGTCGAGTTCCATGACTGATTTATTGATGGCATCGGATTGAGAGGAAATTTACTTTTGAAGAAAGTACAGCACCGCAACGATAACACAATTTGGTGCACAATTACTGTTAGCTACTGCTGTTGATGTCACCGATATTGCCAACGCTATACTCCTAACCAACGTACTCAATGCCATCAGGATAAGCGGCCCATTAACTGGGTTTTAGCGCCTGTTTTCCGTTGGTTGTGTCCTTTTGGGATTTATTGAAAGCTGAAATTGCTGAACGCCCAAAAGTAATTTCAATTCTTGTGTGGCACAAATGTAATCGGATCTGGGTAATATGAGTACGAGTACAATGCGAAAGTATGATGGAAATTCTGTGCAATCAAATTTTCCCTTTAGCTACAAGTAGTGAGAGAAGCGGAAGCTGAAATGAAATACAAGAAGATTTACGATGGAATAAAAATGAGTGGTGGGGCAGGGGGATCTATTCCCAATACCGTTGACGGCAATGTGATAGCGTATCTTAACATCATATCGTGCGTATAATGATTTTGTGAATTGTTGTTTTTTGTTTGTTTGTTTATTGAGGGAACGATTGTGACAATTTCAGTACAAAATTAAGGACTAACGAAGGATTCGTTAGCGGTGAATAATGACTCGACAAAAATAAATTTCTATTAAAATAAATGTGCTGGGGTTAAGAAAAACGCTATGTGGATCGGATTATAGTACTGAATCCAATAAAATTACTTCAAAGATTTATTGTTTGTTATATTTCTGAAATTGTTTGCTGTTACGATGTAACGAACCTACATGTCCATCCCATCAAAGTTACCCGGTTTAATTTTTTACATAATCGCTCGTAGATGCTGTTCTTGCAGAGACTCTGAAATCAACATAGTACTGCGTTACTAAGAAAAGAAAAATCCCAAATTACAAAATCTCAATAAACGAATTACAATTTTTTTCTTTATAAAAGGTGTTTATGGGGACATTTGATAATTGGATTTTGTAAAATGGGATTGCATTTTGTTGTAGTAGACCCGAAGTTGAGGTTTTTTCTGTGTTAAGGTTTATTAATTAAAAGAAGCTCGAAGATTATTACATTTTCTCAAAATTACCCTGCTCAATGGCCGATAATCTGATACATAAAGACATCAATCGGATCCAGACCATTAAATGAATCTTAAATACGTGCCCACCAAAGTTTTGAAATTGACGATATATTGAGATCTCATTTACACGAGAAAAGGAAACTTACAAAAAACATGCTCTGATATCTTTGCCTCTCTACTAACTAGAGATTAGCTTATTTACATTTCTTATTCTTAATTATGCTAAAATAGGTAGGGAGCCAGTTTTCAGGCGGGACATTGGCACCCATAGCTTTTACGAGAAGACTAATGAAAGTAATAATATGGTCGTTGCAAGTACAAGGTTTGCGCGTTAAAATATCCACAAAGCCAACTGGGTATCTTCTGATGGAGCCACTCGCAACCAGATAGATCACGTGTTGATAGACAATTCAGAAGATATGAAAAAACAGTTCACCGCGGCGAAAGAAAGCAGCCTGGGAGAAGAATCTCGTCCGTAAACTAGAACAGTACAGAAAGCAAGGACCGCACCAGGAGCGGAAGTTCTACCAAAGATTCCACGGTATGACGCAATATACACCGCGTTGCACATACTACAAAGACAAAGGGGGTAATCTGATCGTCGATCTCAAAGGCATCTTAGCGCGATGGAAAGAGCACTATCATGAGTTGCTAAATGGCCAGCTAACTGAGGAATTGGAGGGTCCACCAATGACCGAAGACCATACTGTGCTGCCGCCACCAAGCATAGACGAAGTTAGCAGAGCGATAAATCGGCTCAAAAATAATAAGGCCCCGGGATCAGATGGGATCCCAGCGGAGCTGAAATAGTGCAAGTATGAGAGGAAGAAGATATGCCAGAAGACTGGCGAAGAGGCATCCTGTACCCCATACGAAAGAAGAAGGGAGATATATAACGTTGTTGAGTACCGCGTATAAGATTTTCGCCTCTATCCTTCAAGACAGGATAGCCCCATACGCTAAAGTCATCATTGGTCTATACCAATGTGGCTTCATCCCAGGCAAGGTGAGTTTCAAAACTCACTACACCATCTCTTTATAGACTTTATGCCGCCTATGACAGCATAGCTACATAAAACTTTATAAAGCCATGACAGAATTCGGCATCCCAAATAAACTAACACGACTATGTAGGTTGACCATGACCAATGTAATAAGCCAAGTAAAAATTTCCAATAGAAAATAGAAGATCCAACATAGGTCCCTCAATTAAAATAGTGGAGCGCGAAATTTAAGTATAGTGCAATCCTTTAACTATCTCGGGTCAACTCTAGAAGCCGATAACAGCATGGAACCAGAAATGCGATACGGTTGCCTTAATCTAACAAAGCCTACTATAGTCGGTCAACTCAAGACTCTTCAAATCCAGGAACTTAAACAAAACAACCAAGCTGCTGGTATATGAGACAATGGTTATACCAGTACTCACATATAGATCCGAGACTTGGGTGCTTAGCAAAGAGCATTCTGACCTCTTAGTCGCCCCGTATGTGAGGAAGAACGATTCCGGAGACTCTATAATGATGAGATCTACGAGCTCTGTAGGCTCCGGTGGGCAGGGCACCAAGCTCGCATGAGCGAATAGGATTCAGCTCGGAAAGTCCTTTGCTGTAGGATTTATGGAACACGACAGCGAGGCTGGCGAAGCCTACGCTGAAGGATGGCGTAGACCAGAACGCCCAGAGTTTAGGGATGCAAAACTGGATGATATCGGCTCAAAATCGGGACCGGTGGAGAGATTTTTTGCGGGAGGCCAGGACCGCACCCCGGTTGTAGAGCTATATATGATGATTCTTAATTAAAGAAATAACTTCCTTAGCGCTTAATTGGCATTTCGGATTCTCTACATTGCGGAAATGGCACCCTGTAACTGAGCTCAAATTACATTAACAGGTCGTAAGTTTAATCCTTGCATGAGCAAATAGTGCCATGATAAGGCCAACGTTTATTACCGAAGTTATAACGTGTACAAGAACATCTCCTCACCAAACCGATGAAAAATATTTATATTTCCTGTTAATGTTTACTGTCGGCTGTCGCATATGGCTAAACGATAGCTTGTGTAGGTAGCTTAATCTCACATTTGGTTGTTTTTTGGTTTTATCCGGAAACTTGAATATATACCTGGACTTGGTCAAAAATGATGGAAATCCTGTTTAAAAGCAAATAAAAAATGTCCAGTTAACGAGGAAAAAATGAACCTCGTGCTTGGTGGAATTAATTGAAAGGACAATCGCACAATAGAGTCGAAGGCACATAGGATGCGAGCAATTTTGTTCGTGAAAGCACAATGGCATGCAGATTCGGTGGACGGTGTTAAGAGACGCATACATACGTGTATATGAATGTAAATACATATCACACACACCGACATGTTACAAAATTTTAAATGAAAATTTTCCCAATGCGATTGTCGGCGGCGCTGCATCGTTTCCGGACGGGCAGACACATTTGCATTTCCCAAAATTTCCATCACATTCTGTATAGTGTTCCATGTGTTGTCAGGACGATGTTTCTGTTGGTTCATTGATCGTCATTTTGGGAAATAAAACTCTCTCTCATTCTCATCAATATAAATGCGTGTCACTATTTTGGGCTCGGTCCGGCTAAAAGGGCACTTAGCGGACAGCGGACCGATACGACGTATGTTGCGCCACTGAAAATGGTGCAAAATGAATTTTCGAATATACAATAATTGAGCTGAATTGGCCTTTTTTTCGCAGTGAAACTTAAGCTTATAGTTTCCCATCAATTTGCAATTATGCACTGAAAAAGGATAATTCAAGAGTGTTCATTGTACGCACAAATTTGCCCACCCATACGTGAATTTTGTTGTTGTTTTATTTACGCAGGATAACCACAATGGGAATATTTATTCTTTAAACAAAAAATTGATGGTTTTTTAATTGCAACAAATTGACTTAATGTGTTAATAAAAAATGTCAATGGATTTATTTGATTTATTTTAATTTGATAAACGACAATTGCATCTTTAATTATAGAAATAATGTTAACTGTTTATTGGAATCTTAGTCATGATGGTCAGATTTAATTTTTCTATGCCACAAAAGAATATAATATTCCAGCAGGCCTGCTTTGATTGGAAGATACACTGATGCAATGTTATGCACCAAAGTGGTAGCAGCGACAAATGGGATTTTCCATTTGCAGTTTGGAGTCTTTTATAGAACGACCATGATGACAGCATGCAAAACAAATTACTGAGAGGATGTATTTTATATTTCGATTATTGGTTAGCATGAAACAGAGGTTTGCGTCTTTCTTCTTGACGACCTAAGATTCCTTTCATTTTAATTTTTTTAATTGTCAGGTAGTGAAGATGCCGATCTCCATACTACTAAGTCTTCTAAAGGGTTTTTTTTCTCTGCTGAGATAGAATTTATTGAAGGGTTGATTGTCCAACGAGCTATCATACTAGCTTCACTGTTGGCATTTGTTATAAATATACTCTGGCAAATCATTATAAATAGACTCACAATTGAAAAAAGCTAACAAAGTATCCAAAGTTACTTTGAAATTGAGACAACTTATAGACGACTTCGTGATATTAATGGCGCATACATCTGAGTAAGCCATCCGTCGAGCTGTGTATATATACTGTACCACATAGTCTCTAAATGATGCAATAAGTCTAACACGCCGAAGGAATGTGCGAAGATCCAAATTTATTTATTCGTCGTCCTTTGAACAGGAATAGTCCGTCCACTATATGGAAAATTTTACGTTATAGTCAATGGAGAACTTTACCGTACTATGATCAATGATCATGATCATTTCAATTGGACTCCAAGGTCGGGCTATTTGATAAATCTTTATTATTTCCTATGGGACCACTTGAAGTAAGTGGGTTTATGCTAACAAATCAGCAACAATTGATGCCTTAGAGGCCGTTCGTTTTATTTGTGACATACATATATCCAGCAGTGCTTAAAACAGTGGCGGAAAATTGGATGTCTAGAATGCGCTCCTTCAAGAACAGTCACGGTATCCATATACTTAAAATCATTTTCAAAAATATTAATGTCATATATTGAACTTTTAAATGAATAAAAAAATTTGATTAAAATCCAATTTTGTGTGCTAGGTTTTGCAATTTCAAATTCTATCGGGCTTAAAAAAACACACATTAATAGTCACAGAATTATTCACCGCCGCTCGTGGTAAAGGATTCTTGGAAAAATTTCTTTTCTCCTGGTTGTCAATTATTAGAGAACGCAATTCAGAGTAACTATAAACCTCCGTCCAGGTATAGTACCACACAAGCTGATTAACCAACAAGATCTTACTTAAACCAAAGCCTACTCAAGCCCGAGTAACTAATTGGAAAGGGCCTTGAATACTTTATAAACATTAAAATCAAACTATGTTTTTACTAACTTAAACCCTGGTAAATTGCATGGCTCAAGAGGTCAGGAACGAACCTTGGTTGTAGGCCCAAATATGATGATAAAATTGCATCGTCCTGGTCAATGTGAATTGTTTTTCCATCAACACAGCGCATATCTTAAAAACCCAAAAAGCCCCCATACGGTGACATACTTGGTTTCGAGTAGGCAAATCAAAATCCCCGCAATTTTAAATGCAGTGATTGCATATTGCATATTTAAATATTTCACCCAATGCTTACAGCTTGAGTTAATTTGCTCAAAATAATAGGATAATCATTTTATTATCAAACCTTTTCTAATGATGTCTTGCAATTACTCTGGCTTACCAGAAGTTCCTAAGCAAGTACTAGTTCTCATTAACCTATCGAATATCACTTTGCTTCTAGTTGTTCTTCTTTGAAAATTAACCCCACATCAACCGAGGAAACCTCTTAAGTAACGGAGTATATATATGTATGTATGCGACTTGTATCACATTACACAATAACCCCAATATTGCGCATAAAATTTCTATTGCTCATTAAGGAACATAAAATCCTTTTCTTAAGCTCCGCAGGATGATGAAATGTTCAACAGAACTACAGCCACATTAAAATCAATTCCCAGTATTCGGCGGGCGGTGGGGTAAAGACCAAAGAAGAACAATCTCATTTCAGTGGTCGTATATCTATTACATTATTTGGTAATAATGATTCCAGATTAAGCAGTTGACATAGAGTTGATGTGTATGACTACTTGTATGGCTCTATCTATATCTCGCATACGAACGAAGCAATAATGTGATGCTAAGCCGACCAACACGATACAGACCAGCGTTGCCATTCTGCTCGGTTATTAATGGTTTTTATTTTAAGAGTATTAAATATAATTATATGGTCGTTAAGTGTAAGCTCAATTTTTGTTTGATTTAAAAAACATTCCTACAAAAAATATACCTATAAGTTAACTTTACCTTATTCTTCCATCATCGAGAGACGAGAATATTGTTAACTCCTTGAAACAACGTTCAAGGCACTTCCAAGACAACCTCAAGACAACCTTTAGACCCGTTCAAGACCTCCCTCAAGTCTCCATTCAAGATTGCCTTAAAACCCTTTCATGAACCTCAAGACCCCTCTCTAGACCCCATACAAGAACGCCTTAAAACTCTTCTAAAAACTCCAACAGAACTACATCAAGACCTTAAATTTTTTATAGAAAGTGTTGCCACGGGAGATACTTATGTTTGCAAGGCTTCTTAATTTTTATAGAAAGTGTTGTCATTGGAGATAGGAGTTTCAATAAAATCGGGCTTTAAGAAGTTTTTTTGGCCACAAATAAACCAAAAACAAAAAACGAAAAAACCGAAATGGGAAATTTTGAACAAAGCCTGCATTTCTAGTTGCTCCAGAGGACTTAGCCAAACTACGAAAAACTACAAGGAGATGTGAATTAATCTTTTTGGAAGAGAGTATTTCTTTCCTACCAAACATAATTTAAAACCAACTCCCGCTCATCCTTGGTGCATTTTTTTTTGGTGACAGTAGGCTCATTGATGAGGGACGTACCAACTCCCTAATGAACGATAGTACATCCTTAGTGGCAGAATATGCGTCTCCTTAACCAAGGTAATGCTGAGCATTCACAGAGAATGTGCTCGGATGACTCTTCATCTTCCGAGCAGAGCCTACATTCTTTCCAAGGTTCTGCTAACGTAATATCGCAGGTCTGTTAGAAAACTCAACAGCTTCCTAATGCTATCCCTATTAAAATTAAGGATATCCTTGTAGGAAAATGGCCTGATTAATTGTTTGGATTGCCTAGCCCCGAGACGCTATTGTGGGTCTCAGAGTTTCGCATAATTCTCCGCAATATGATATTATGGAAATCAAAGGACAGCACATCACTTCGACTAAATCATTTCTCGTCATCTTTCATCCTCATGCAAAGTCAAACGAGTTTGGCAGGGATACCAAAACTAGAGATGGCGTTGCATAGCTTGTTTCTATAAGTATTGTAATATGCGGCTTTGAAAGTAATAGAAAGGTGGTGAGTATCGATTTGCACTATTTGGGTGTTCTCCAGGATCTGGCGCAGTGTGAATGTGTGATCGACTGTTGGCTTTCCTGACCTAAAGCCGCTCTGGTAGGTGTCAATCAGATTGTTGATGAATGAAAGTCTTTAGGCGAGTACGAACGATCAATATCTCTATTGCTATCGCAGTATAGTGGGTCTTCATATTTGTGAATCGGGCAACCAATGCTGAGATTCCATTCACCCCTCTCCATTCCATTCATCCATTAAATATACATCCATTATTTACGACATATTCTGCGATTTTGAAAAGCTCGTCTCGCCCGTCAAGCCATAAGCTTTGTTACTAGTATTCCTAAGTTTGGATATTGCGATTCTCACTTGATTGATGCTTTACAGCAGAATATTGATCTTCGTCACCCTTTAACAGTCTGCAGTGGTTGTCCACTACGTGTCCTCAGCAAAATTCCTTCCTTATTTCGACAGGTTTTTAATCGGGTTTAATATGACATATTCTTTTTACGATTTGGTAAAACTTGCGAACATGATTCTGGAAGTAGCATCTCTTAATGTCTTCGATCACGCATTCTATTTGCTTTTTCCTTTTCTTTGGAAAACCAGTATTCCTTAATTTTTAAGATTTTTAAAATTTCTGCATATTGCATTATAAAGTTGTTTTTACATTGATCATAAATTAAACAATTAGTTTTCACAATGGCAACACTGAGACATGTGTCATATTAGAAAATTTTATAATAAATTACACTCCGACGAAAAAGCACATTACATTCAACCTAAAACGGGTAGTAACAGCAGTTTGTTTCTCAAAAGTATCTTATCGTACGTAACTCAAGGAAATTACTCTCATCAAAGTGAAACAGCAGCAGGCGGATGTCATTCGCCAGCGGAAGAGCGTTAGCAGATTCTATATGCGTGTGTAACATTTAAAATACACAACACCATTACTTTTCAATGATTACGCTTGGGATAATAGAATTCCTCGTGCGTTTTGTACCATCAGTATTTTTGCAATTCGCACTACAAAGATGAGCACCACTACATTAAAAATACCCTTAACGATGTTTTAAAAAAAAAAAACACTTAACTGAAAGATATATGAAACACTAAGTTGACTTCAAGTTAACGAGAATTTCTCTATTCTTAACAGATTGACGTCCAAGTGAGTGAGATAAAAGTAAGCAAAGTAAAAATGGATGAGCAGTGAGACATAATCTACACAGAAAACAATTTAAGTAAAAAGTTAAATGCCTGAGATTTAAATGCATGAAAATCCTGAAGCATCCTTTCCCCAAGAAGGAAAATCCAATTACAAATTATCATAAAGTAGAACTTTATTTAATTTTCCAACGTCGCCGCGTGTTAGCCACAAACGAGTGCATAACAACGGAAGCAGCATACATATTATGTCCTTATTACAGAAGTAGCGGCGAACAAAGAGAAAGTTCTCCATTCCAAACGATATGAACAATTTTCACTCTTGCTCGAAATCCGAAAGAAGCTGTACGTTGTACCTCTTTCTACTGGAAACATGGTGATTCTGTAGGCTGCTTGTGGCGCTAGCAAGCAGCACGAGGCACTCTGTTTAGACGTCGTTAGCCTAATTTTCTTGTTTTTTAATTTCCAGAAAAATTGTTTACTCAAAGAACAATAATAATTGTATCCAAAGAGTAATTTTAGAATTTATGTAAGACTTCCTTCTTACGTGCATGAGTCCTTGAAAACATAATTTTTATTTAAGGAAAAGTCCAGAGTGAGATTTTGTTCGTATGTGGAAAGTTTGATTTTTATTCTTAAGTTAGAAATTTAAGTATTAATCAATTTGGGGAAGGTACTTTAAAAAAGACAGCACGTGTATCACAGTGCATGCATGTGTGAGAGTGATCCTCCACAAAATAAACATCAAAAATTCAATTACTCTCTCCATTCTTATTCCATTATTTAATTTAAATATTTGTCTGCAGATATTCGCGTACATTCTAATTATTCAGTCGTGTTATTGTGTATTTTGTCTACGGAGTCTATAATGTTCCAGTCTAAAAAGTTTTATCTCATGAGAGTTATTTTCCCACATACATACATATAGAGTGGTTCTAATTTTATATTATGTTAGAACTGTGCTGATTGTATGTAAACATAACACACATTTAAGAGTCAAATTAAACTGCGCTAGAATTAATGTCTGTTGTTAACTTTGCTCGCCCAATAAAGCAGCAAAATTGTATTAGGTGAGGAGGAATTCTTTGGGAAAACACAGCCTATACGACACTTCTTGTATAAGCAGACTTTTGACATTGCTGCGGAAAGAAATGTCACTTCAAGGAGTTGGTTTCTTAACATCAATGGGACGACTTGACGATCCGGATCAAAACACTGTAAGAAAATATAACGTCGAACGAAGTAGTGCAATGGCAATCTTTTAACTATCTCGGGTCAACTGTAGCAGCCGATAACAGCATGGAACCAGAAATACGCGCACGGTTGCTTAAAGCCAACAAAGACTACCATATTCTGTAAAGACTCTTCAAATCCAGTAACTTAACCATAACATCCAAGCTGCGGGAATATAAGGCAATGGTCATACCAGTACTTACATATGGATCCGAGATTTGGGTGCTTAGCAAAAATCCTTCTGGCCTCTTAGCAGCATTCGAGAGAAAAGTCTTACGGAGATTTTTTGGCCCCATATGTGAGGAAGGACGATTCCGGAGACTCTATAATGATGAGATCTACGAGCGTTACGGCGATGTTGACATCGTGATGAGAATTAAGATCAGTAGTCTCCGGTAGGCAGGACACTTAGCTCGCATGAGCGAAGAGGGGTCCTTTGCGGTAGGATTTATGGAACACCACAGCGAGGATGGCCAAGCCTACTCTGGAACGATGGCATAGACCAGGATGTGATGCAAAACTGGATGACATCGGCTTAAAATCGGGACAGGTGGAGAGACTTTTTGCGGAAGGCCAAGGCCGGACGCCGGTTGTAGAGGCAAATATGACGATGATATGATATATAAATACGTGAAGAGATAACCTTGTACCCATTTTTAGGCATTTGGCGCACACAGAGGAGTCTGAAATTTGGCATAATTAAAGTTTATATGGAGAAGCGGTGCAGAAAGCTAAAATTTATATATAACTTGCATTTCCCGAGCGCTCCGCCATCCGCTCACATGAATCACCGCCTTGCCCTCACTACCACGGGAGGGGTGTACTATTGCTTAAACTTAAACAAAGCCGAGATTTTGTTAAGACGCATATTCTGTTAAAGTTTCAATCCATTCGGCAGTCTAGTTCTTTGGTTTTATTGTATTGTTGTATTACAAACAAAATATATGTGCAAATGTTCTCTTATTAATTTGAAGTTAATTAAAAAATGTAAACAATGTTATAACAACAGTACAAATGCATCGTCCAGCTGTTACAACATCACGGTTTTGTAATAACTGATAATGTTCGAACGGGTAAACAACTGTAACTGCGTTTTGTAATTTAATTTCGCGTAAGATAACGTGACACATCAAAAGGGGAAATTACCAAAGGTAGCATCGTATTTCCTTAGATAAGAGTTCATCAACTTTTTTTATAATTTGCTAAGATAACCAAAAATACGGAATTAAATTCGGGTATAAAAGTCACCTTATGTTAAACAACGACTTCAGTATCACAACAGTTCAGTAGAAGAAGTAGAAGATAAAGAAGACCGCTAAGCACTTACATTTAAAATGCATTTCAAATTGACGGTAGCTATTGTCGCCGTAGCCCTTGTGCTGATGATTGGAGCAAACGTTGCCGAAGCAAAAATGTTCGACAAATGCTCATTGGCTAAAGAAATGAGTCGTTTGGGAGTTCCTCGTTCTGAATTACCCGATTGGGTCTGTTTGGCACAGTACGAGAGTTCCTTCAATACAAAGGCAACGAATAAAAACAAAAACAACAGCCAGGACTGGGGTATATTCCAGATTAATGATAAATACTGGTGCAAACCTTCGGATGCTCGCAAATCGCACAACTCTTGCAACATATCCTGCGACGACCTTCTGACTGATGACATTACACAAGCTGTCAAGTGTGCAAGTCTTATCAAGAAGAAGCAAGGTTTCAAGGCCTGGTCTGCCTGGAAATCTCATTGTCAAACTTCAAAACCAAGTGTAAATGAGTGCTTCTAAAATGTACAGTTAAATTGTCATTCTAAAAAATACAAATATTCCAGCATTAACAAATTTGCTGCATTATTATTGTTTTGTTGTGGCGATTTAGAATTTTGCTTTTTCCGATTATTAATAATATAATTACAAGCAGTTTTCCAGAAAGTTGCAGATTAAGGTAAAAATAGACATTATTTTTACTGCATCTCTGATTCAAAGTCAAGGCGAAACTTGGTTTTTTGTGCTTTGTTTTCTAAAAGCAAAAGTAATAAGTTGAATACGGCACCCTCAATATACTAGTTGGCTAAGTCCCTAATGCACAAATAGGTTCATAAACTGTGATGAAATATCATCAGCATACCAATTCAGTGGTTCACAAAATTTAACAGAGCCATAAACCATAATTGGAGCAAGACTTTTATATAAAATTAAGAAATATTTTAATTGCTCATTTTATTATGTTTCTCAGTAACTTCTCATCGTTCGTAGACTCCATTATAAATGTAAATATGAAATATAATGCAATTAGTTCATATATTTGGATGATTTACAGACGAAACTGTACAATTTTTACCGAAACTGTACCGCCACTGCGACCTGAAAGATCACGCCTGGTTTGGGGATAAATATCACATTAACCTGTCACCAGGCAGTAGGATTGTACCCCCAGTTGTATTTGGCTCTAAATAAAGCAATCATACCCGGTAGGATGAGATCGATTGCCTTCTCTACGAGCGCTGGAAAGATCACCAGGAACTTTGAATGGTTTAAAAAAGCCTACTGCCCATATAACCTTATCCTGACTAAGGATTTTACCGGATAAACTATTTACCCTACTAGAAATACAGACACTTTGGTCAGATGCGTTCGGTTACGTGTATGGTGAAAGAGTAGACGAACCTGGGAAATGAAACTGGAGTAGGGTTCTGATTGTATCCTTACGGTCCGACGTGAGGTACCATCGGCCTCTGTTAATAAACCTACACAGTTTGTCTGATCCTTAACTAATACCTTGTGGATTCGTGCAGCTGTTGTCATTTCGACAATGTTTTCGCAGCCTTTCCTGCATGTGGTACGTTTGAATCGTCTTAATTTTGAGTTGTACTCTGTAAGGGCGAACCTATATTCCTCCCAACTTTTCGTGCGCTTAGCAGAGTATAAGACTTGTCTGACTTTCTTCCTAAGCTTAGCCAGCTAGTCGTTCCACCAGGGAACCTTTCGTCTACACAAGCTTGTTTTACGGATACAACTGTCATGATGGGAAGAGAGCAAGACATCATTAAGATGATATGCTGTCTCATCTTAGTCCGCTGTGGACTTAATAGATGTGAAAAGCATATCTACTTTAGAGAGCACAATTCCCCGATATAGATTCCAGTCCATGGACTTAGGATCATATCTAAAAGTAGCATGTATCAGCTTGCCAGAAAGGTCAAATCTGACGTGTTGATGGTCTGACAGTGAGGCTTCGTCAGACACTTGCCAGTTTTCAACAAAGTATGAGATAAATGGACTGGCGAGAGTGAGGTCAACAATCTCTTCGCGTATGGCATTTATGAAGGTAGGTTTGGATCCTTTATTTAGTATATCTACATTACTACTAATGAGATATTCTAAAAGACATTCTAAAAGAGTTCTATTCCACAGACCACACGATGTGCATTTCCATCGCATCCTATGAGGTACTGGAGGTTTCTGATCCGGCTGTCCTCTATCAGCTCCTGGACCTCTAAGTGCGAAATTGTGTCGTCGTCGCCGGGGAAATATGCTGAAGCACAGACACGATGTTTTGTGTTCCCCTCTCGTACAGAATTACATTAGCAGGGCCACCAGGTCTTTCGTTATAAATTATGGAATAGAAAGAATGTTGATGTTCGTGCCGCAATGATCAATCAAGCCGCCCTTGGCACTGGCTTCCCGCCTTGGCACCGTCTTAGCCGTGCATCCATCGGCGTATGCTGTTCCACTTTGGATTAGGAATAGATTTTACTGAGAAAGGATAAATCCTACTTTTTTACCTGGGCTTGGGACCGGCATGTTACCATCGTAACAAGGCGGAGTTACGGCGGACTGAACAATAAGTAATATGATTTAAATTTCCTCAAATATATATAACACTAGCTGTTCCCGGGCTCTCCGACACTCGCACACATGAATCACCGCCCTTCGCTGACTATCAAGCGAGGGATGTACTATTGCATAAACCTAAACAAATCGCAACCTATCGGATCGTATTGGCACTATATTTTGCTATTTTTGAGTGACTCTATCCAGTTGTTGTGAATGCAAAATTCACGTTATCACTTTCGTTTCTTCAAAACGACTGAGTAAACTCCGAAAAGTGCATATCCTTTCAGATTAACGGGGCGTAGTTTAATTCTTCTTAATTCGACAATCTGTGGAACTGAACCTGAACCTCACTTCTTCGCATTGTGATTTGCCCCTCGAAAATCCTTTTCCAATTTTGTTGCCACTTTGTGTGCATTTTCCAACTGAGCAGATTTTAGGTTGTTAAGTGCTATTGCTGATAATTGCTATCCGGAGTTTTATGCACTAAATGCACAGTTAGACGGCACAACGACAACTTGGCAAGATATAGTAGTAGCTGTTTGTTAGACTTTTGTTTTGTTTTAAATGGAATTGTTTTCAATCCGAGCTGTGAATAAAACCGGGAACTGCAGCTGGTGAAATTACCTTAGTACAGCGGAATATTTGAATTTTCCGACAAAAATAGAATAAATGAAGCTACAGAAGCTACTCTATCCTCTAAGACTCTAACAGCACCTTCTACCCGTCAATAGCATTTCTCTGATTATGTATGGTCGAACGCTTTTAAAGGAATGAAAGGATTTTCCGTCAACTGCGACGAATTATCACGCGTTGGCATTTTCATATTTTTAAACCATTGGCTTTTAGCCAGTTTGTATAGTGAGGAATGATTCCAACCAGAGATGGGTAGTCTTTTCCAGTTGACGTTGCAATGTGTATACTTCTATTGCCTCAATCGACAACATAGTCATTTTGGATGTATCCTTCCAAGTCGACGACGACGGTGTTTGTTTGCTAAGTATGCTCCTTCTGTGTATACAACATTCATACATCAATCCCATTGTGGAGCATGCATAAAAGACCAAATTCGCTTCCAGCATCGACCATCTAATGCTAATGATAGATGGTTACTGCATAATGTAAGAGGAGTCTTCATATATGAGCGAATGGAAGTAAAGCACAACAGTGCGGTCGTATCGTGGTTTATACATTCGTACACAATGGTGGACGGTTCAGTTGAGGTTGGGTGTCATATAAGGATGATTATGAAAGCTTAACTTCTTGTACTTTATATCTATTTCTAGCAATATGTTCGTTCGTTCATTCTGGACCAAATGCCTGTTCTGCCTGCAGCTAATGGATGTTGTAGGGTGCGAGTGTGTATGAGCTTGTGAGCATTTCATACTAATATTGCACCGCAAAGCAAATAGTGCAAATTGGACGTAAGTCATTTAACTTTGGTCGTTCTTTGTGTTGAAGACTCCCATTCTCAACTCGTTGATGTCCTAATGAGTTAAATTGTTAGTGCGGATGCAGGCTGCACTGCCGTTGGTCTGTGGTAGATTGAGTATTAATCTTTGACGTACTGGAAAGGAAGAAATTAAGATGTATTTACTTTTTATTTTTTTTTTTTTACTTTACGAGAAAACTAAAGATGAAATAAGCAGTTCTGCATGGGTTTTATGGACAAAATTGCTATAGAGAGTATTTGAAACTAGTCACAAGGGAGCGCAAATTTGTACGAGAATAGGGTTTTTGATGCAGAAGAAGCGGTTTAGTCAAAATGCAGAAAATTGATCAACTCTATGTGTGATGAAGTTCGTGATTTACAAGTACTTTTAAGATATGCAATTTTGAAGTCAGACTAAACGACATGAGAAAGGAATTGAATGTAAAAAACGAGTCCTTCTTTAATACTACACGGTTTGAAAATGTTAGAGACGATAAAGGCAGTTGAAATATTGCTATACTTAGGCAGTAGGGCTCATGTTTTCAGCTTAGAGAAACGAAATTCATTGGGTTGAGTTTTGTCCATACGAAAAATGAATTAACGAAAATGAGAAATATATGAGAATGAGAATGAAATGAGAATGAGAATCAGAATCAGAATCTGGCCATAAATTGTAGGTCCCTTCCATTTGTGTGCAAAAATATAACACGCACAACACAAATGGTCGCGTGAAGCTAGGCCTTGGACCGCAACGGTCTCTCGCGCCGAATATTATTATTATTAATCTCCAAAATATCTGTTTTTGTGGTCGGGCCATATATAATTTTAAAGTATTTCAAAGTATTTCGTGTGGCGCATCACACGCGCCCCCCTCACATTAGTCGAAAATACAAAACAAAAGAGGTTAAGTTAAGTCAAATAAAAGTTTTTAAAAAAGAGTAGTACACAAATGATGAAAGGAGTATAGTAATACGCTGAATTAGCAAAGAATTTTAGGCCTATAAGTCGCTAATCGTTCTTGCCAAAGGCTCTGGAGCGAATTCTAAATGATCATATCAGGTAATGATTTGAAGTCACAACCATCGAGATCTTAACACGCATATCTCAAGGGCAGGTCCATGAAAACCGCCCTCAATGAGGTAGTGAAAGCCATTGAGCACACGATTAGCTACAAGCAGTTGACGCTAGCCATCTTTTAAGATATAGAAGGAGCCTTCAAAAATGTTCATATTGAGGCCATTAAGCCAGCTCTGACCCAGTCCAGTGGAATCCTTCCTTACGCAATGGATCATATCCATGCTCGGTAGCAGGATTAAATATCCAAACTTTGGCAGCTGTAACATTACCAAACGAATCGACAGAGGCACCCCGCAAGGAGGGATCATCTCTCCCTTACCATGGCTTATGGTAATTAACAAATTCTCCTAAAACTTAAAGAGGATAGGACGAAGGTAGTTGCGTACGCAGATGACGTAGTGACACTCCTATCAGGCCAGTACCTTTACGTGATCAGTGAAGTCATGGAAATGGGCCTGGGTAAAATCAGCTCCTAGGCAACTAGCTGTGTCAGCCCTGGGAAGACTAAATTGATATTGTTCACCACTAAATCCAAAATACCGGCCTTAGCCTTACCCCTTACCGGGGTTAGCTTTCCAATGAGCTCAGTAAAGGAACAAATTCTCTCCTTTTTTTTTTAATAGTAAGTCACAGCTCAGGTAGAGCAGTCTGTCGAACTGCGCCATATCAAGATTGATATGGTCATCCCACAGCAAAAGGAAAACCACAGAGTGATTTTAGAACCCGAAATGATATTGCCAGAGTTGTGGCTATCAGCACAGGCCACTGGCCAATAGGCAGTCATGCTGCTAAGTTGGATATACCGCACAACAACTTCTTCAGAAGCTGCAAAGACAAAAATGAGGAAGAAACTCTTATAAACTTCTTCTGCAGTTGTCCGGCCCTACCAGGGTCAAGACACCGCATTTTAGGTAAACCATTTTTCACGACCTGCAAAAGCTGTCAGATTACTGGCCATCGACTTGATTTTATATCTGAACGCTACAGGCTGGATATAAACCACTTAAATGTCCAAGCTGGGTCCCTCGAGATTTGTTGGGATGAAAATGGGGCACACTAGCGCTAATTTAGGACCTCGCAACTACAGCGCGGTCCACCACTCTACCTACCTACCTTTAGTAATACGCTCGTTTCGAGATTACTAATTATATTCCCTCCTGCCACATAAGACGATAATAATCAACTCGTAATTTTTTAGTAAATTTCTATTCAAGAAAGACGAGCTAGTATTTAATATTTATAATCTGAAACTTACTCACTTCTGATTCCAAAGATTAACTACAAAAAACCAACTGCATCAAAAATAAATTTCTAAATCAAAACATCCTTTAATTGCTGTGCAAAAGTTTAACAGAGTACCGTCTAACTTTGACATTTAAATAAACCTTAGTGAAAGTTCAAACGGAACTTTAAGATTCCTATACGCCAGTCAGTATCCGTATTTATGTAAGGAGCTCGGAATAAAAAGGGAAAAGTTGTCATGTACATGTCAAAACTAACAACTACTCGTAACAAACCTTGTCCGTGCAGCTGTCTTATGCTTTATGCTTCCATGCTCCTTACTATGACCACTTTCTTGATAGTTCCCTATTGTTGTTTTTGATCAACAAAGCTACTCAAATGTTATCGTTATTCTTGTGGAAGCGCAATTTGACAACAAGTGGCATTTAAAGTCGCCAACAGATTATAAACTGTAATCAATTTGAATTAACAAAAGATTGTGGAGACGAGTTGTTACAAAAGTTTCCTTATTAGCACAGCAGGGGAAAGTGGGTAGATGGTCAGGGAAAAGGTTTTTTTAGTGATGGTTGTCATTAAGTGCCGGCCTTTTCAAATTATCACTTCAAGTGCTTTTCTCATTTTCCTTTTGTTAAATCTGCTTTAAGCATCCAGCAGTTTTGCCTCAAAATGGCAAACATTTAGTCCTTCTTCTATACAGTGTCAAGTGTTTTTGACCAGCTTGCTTTGCTCGTGTAAATATTATATTCCTTCAATGGCTTTTGACAATGCTACGTCTAGAAATATACAATACATATCATAAGGATGTGAGGAATAATGGCTATATTATTCTGTGTTGACGTGCGGAAGATTCTCTGTCACTGCGATGCTTGGTAAATGTTCACAACTACTCTGCTGTAACTATCTTGAAACAATCAACTAGTTTGGGAAAACGACGGTAACAGAAATGCGTTGAATCCCATATTATGCTCTCCGGATATACATATTTAGTCTGTGTTGTTTCTGTTCTAGAATACTAATCATGGATATGGTGATGATAAAAAAACGAACATCCTTACGATGAAGGACATTTGTATGTTATACAAACACTTTAATTGCTGTTTAGGATTCATTCCCATTCTCCGCCCACTCACCCACGAGTAGTTGACTTGAATACTGTTTTGGGATAAAAGGAAAAACTAAAAATAAGGATAAAGAAATCGAATTTTACGAATGCAATGATTTTATTCATCCTTTTATTGAAATAATGGAAGAAAAAGAAGAGGGAGAGATAGAAAGAGATTTGCGAGACAGTGGTAGTTTAACAGAAGTAATGTAGGTCTAGGAAAACAATCTTGCTGGTATTCTTTGAGGATTGATGAAATGAAAGGAATGGAAGGATAAAAAATGTTGTTTTTTGACATTATTCTGGAGTACCATATGAAAAATTAAGAGAGAAATTCACTGAGATATTCATGCATTTTTAAATTCTAGGGAATTCGGTCATGCGGGGTACATTTTTACAAAAGATGTTTTCTCGGTTTGAAATAGTCATTCTTTTGCCTGTGGATAGGATAGGATAGGATAGTGGAATGTGTGCTTATCAATTTATTTTAAAAACTATTAAACTAAGATGCACTGTTGTAACAGATTAAGGAGATTGCCAACTTGTCCTTTCACAACTTTTTTTACAAGTAATCCTAAGGAGAAGAAATGTACTAAGTACTTTAATTTTATATTTTTAAAAAGTTTTAAAGAACATGGAAATTTACTATTATTACATTAATAATAATAATATTTGGCGCGATAGACCGTTGCCGACTAAGGCCTAGTTTCTCGCGACCATTCGTGTTATATGTTATATTTTTAGACATAAATAGAAAGGACCCACAATTTAATGACGTAGCTGAAAGGTAAATTGAGAAACTTACCGTGACAAGTTATTACTCTCGGACGTTAGTCAGACGTTCGCCGTTTTTTTGTTTATTATTTATTTGGATATTGGATCTTCAGTTTAGGAACTAACATTATGTTATAGAATCTTAGATCGAATTAAGTACAATATAATTTATTAGTTGGAGCTAAACATTGTAAGTGGTGAGAGTTTTAGAATTATGCTTTTAAATCTATGCAGCCTGTGCGGCTCACGCTGATGTAGAAGTTTTATAAAAAGGTGGTTTGGGTGAAAGTTAAGTTTTAAGGTATACTTCAGTTTTTGAATGTTGATTTCTTCTATGATAGTCGGGATACTAAGGTCTCTATGCAGCAGCGAGATTCTAAATTACCATGGTGCACCCGTGATTGTTCTAAGGATTTTGGATTGCAACCGTTCTAAGAGTTCTAGATTGGAAGTGCTTGCTGAGCCCCAGAGCTGTATGCCATGTATCCATATTGGCTTGATGATTGCTTTATAGACAAGGATAGTACAGTGTTTGTTGAGCATCCAGTGCATATTGTAAAGACTCAATGTGTTTTCTCCGGGTAAGCCGTCTGTCAAGGTGGATACCGAGGTACATCAGATTTTTACTTTGAGAAATTAGTGTGTTGTTGAGAGTTATACGTGGGCAGTCCTCTTACCTGAGGGCAAAAGTGAACGAGACACTTTAATTCTCCAAGTGGTTAACCACAGTTCGAGTCGCTCTAAGTAGAGAATCTGTTTTTGGGTCGATGTGGGTGCATAGTATCGCAGTGTCGTCCGCAAAGGTAGAGATGGTCAACTTGTTTTCCATCGAAGATCTGATGTAAATAATAAGTATAGGAGTGGGCCAAGGACACTTCCCTGGGGGACACCCGCTCACATGCAGTATTCTCTACACATAAAAGATGTGTAATTTATCTCGAAGTGGCGGCTTAGAAGGTATGATTTTAGGATTTTGTGCAAGTTTTGTGGCAAAAGTTTGTTTATTTTATGGATGAGCCCATGGTTCCAAAATTTGTCAAACGCTTGTGCAACGCCAAGAAACACAGCCGTACAGTACTGTCTATTATGGTTTCTTCTAACCTGTTCGATCGTGCCTGCGACCTTAGGTATTGAGTCCCCGTAGTTCGCCACGAGTCTCGCTCTTATTCATATCGAAATGGTCGGAGCGTGTAGTCTCAGTAGTCGACTAGCATCATACCCGGTCTGAAATGGACATGGGCAAAGCCTATTTTGACTTCCCAGCCTAGCTCGAGTTCGTCCAAGATAACTTCTTCTATTATTGACAGCTGCTCCTGGGCTTCGGGATGGGAAGATTGCGATCTTCTTGGCCATCTCCACAAAGCTTTGCTGTGCGTGGCGCAGTTAGGTGGGTCTCCTTTCTTTTGGATCCATTCATTACGCATCTCTTTATCTGACCAATTTCCGGATATAACCATATGTATTTCTTGAAACAAGTCATCGTTCGGCAGATCGTCAGTTCCAGCATTTGTGTGATAGTGATTCTTTACTATGAATATTTTAACTTGGTCAACCAACCAAAATGTTTTTTGTCTACAAGTTCTTCTCATTAAAATGAAAAATGAAAATATTTACACTTCTCAACTTAATTTCAATTTCAATTTCACTCAATTTAATATTAAATGTGTGCATATAAACCTCGTGAGTGTTACATTGCATTAATATACCTACTGGTGTGGTAAATACGAGAACAGAGCCAGGTTTTATGTTCTTTACGGCTGGAGGTCATTGCAGAACTCAGTTAAAGAGCCTGCATAACCCTTATGCGGGACAACTTCGTTTCTGTCGACGTACATACATACTCGTGTGTTATATATACACGTACATGTTAGGTTTGAACGCCCATCGTACTGTTTCTTCAGTCTGCATTCTGGAACAACAAATTCCACTTTACATATAAAATGCATACAAACTTGTGTAAGATTCGTCCTTTTTGTGCAAAACAGTGTAAGTAAACACGTTGTCGTTGTTATGTAAAAGTTGTGCAATGCGTATTGATGGTATATACGGCTATAATATTGTACAACCGCTTCATCTCCAGTTTTAAGCGCGAATGCTGTGTTTTTGTTTTTGTTTTCACGGTATGACTTGCTAGAGTCCTCCTCGATGACGTTCGGTGGTTTTCATCTTTGCATTTCATCTGTGTCGTTGCTGCTGAAGCTGATGTTATTCAACATAACGTTACGCTCTTAATGTCCTTTCATCTTTTTAGCGATGGTTCCAGTAACCGACCGACAGCCATTAAGGATGCAAAAAATGTGGTTATACCCATTGTAGTAACAGCGTATGGAAAGCTCGTGGTGCACGGCGGCACCTCTTCTTGCGCTGTACCTTTCATTCTTTGTGCGCTGTTTCTTGTGCTGTGACTTGGAGAGTTTACTTTTCATCCATTACATTGCTGCAATAATATATAATAATATATTTTTGTTTAGTTAACATTTTGAAATAAATGTGGCAAATGGCGAAGCTCATCGTGGCTTAAATAGAAAAACAGTCACTGTGTCAGAGCGAGTCACAAAGGAGTGGAACGATTATGACACGTGTTATGTTTCTTTCAGACGATCTTTCGCATTACTGCTAGGAAAACTAACGATGGAACTTTGTGCATTTTTTTTTGGAATGAAGGTCGGGTGATGATTACATTTTGCTTTTCGAAACGAATATAAATAAAAACCACACTTTAGAAATGGCAAAAGTAAATTGCAATCAAATGAACTCGTTGAAATAGAGATTACGAAATATCTCAGTGAGTAGAGATGTGTCCCTTGCTCTATTGAAAGCGTCATTCCATTCAAAGATATTTCCAAACTGATTTTACGTTTCCTGATTTTTTGTACAAAATCTCATTTAAAAAAATGATGCGGCACTTTATCGATTTCATGGTTTCCTGGTTTTTTGTGCAAAAACTAATTTGAAAAAATCGCATCGTTTATCACCGATTCACGAGAGGTAGGACACCGTGAAAAAATACTTTTGGTGTTACTGGGATTCGATCCACGAACCCAAGCTCAGTAGCCATGCGCTTTTCCACTGAGCCACGGCGCCCATTTGTGTCAAAAAATATACATGCACAACACAAATGGTCGCGAGATGCTAGGCTTTGGACCCCAACGGTCTGTCGCGCCGAATATTTTTATCATTATTTGTTCAAATTTTGGACTCTACTTCAGAATAAAAACTAAGACTTCAAAGGGCTGCTAATTCTTGATAATACGTGAGTAGGCTCTATGCAATGCAAATGTAAAAGTTGTGTTTATATCTTCTTTGTTTTGTGCATATATATTTTTGGACACAAACGGAAGGGACCTAAAATTTAAGGGCTGATCCGAACGGCGAATTGAGAAGTTTTCCGTGACAAGTTATTACTACTCTCGGAACGCTTGTCACCAATTCGCGAGAGGTGGGACACCGTTAAAAATACTTTTTTGTGTTACTGGGACAGTCATTAAATAGCAATGATTTTATCCAATTAGGAAGACCATCCTTACTAATGTTTTTCGAAATTAGTTTGAGCTGTATAACCGCCGTTTTTAACAATTTCTTTGAACTCCTCTTAGAATTCTACATTTGCACTAGTCGGTTCACCTAGTTATACTAGCTGATTACCCGGCGTTGCCCAGTTATTTATTCATCCCAATCTTCTATTAGGCAGAGGTAGAAAAAAGAATGATATCTATCTATATGGTAAAATTGCAGTTTTTATTAACAAAATTGATTTTAAAAATATATTTTAAGTTATAGCTATAGCATTCAAATCATATAATAAAATTAAAAAAAAACAGACATAAAATTAATTTAATACAAAACTTGGTTGTATACAATGTTTTTAGTTTCACCTTCAAGAGCTAGAATAAGTAAATTCTTAGGTCAACCCAACCCAGAGCAAGCAAAATAAAGTTGTCCGTGGGAAAAACATAGCGATCTCAAATCTATACTGCACAGACCTTAATAAACTGTCCGACTTATTGATCGTCATCGAAAACGCAAGTTTTACTGGAAATTTAAAAGGTAGATCCGTCGAAATGAGTGCTATCCGTGGGATCCCTTTTCTGTCAAGATAGTCGCTTCAATTATATTGCCCGGCATCTCTTTTACGCACAGTCTTGTGCCGTTGCAAATTTTTGGTGAGTCGAGAACTCGTAGTAAAATAATTGGAGATCAAACTGTAAGACGATGTGGTGGCAACCCCGACGAATTAAGTGAGTTTAGGAACTCAGTTAGAAAATTAGCTTCCTCGCCAGTATCTACAACGGTATCGATATACTTATATTCAGTGACTATGCCTATTAACATGGCAAGTATTTGATTGTTTATTTCGTGGGTGTCTCCATTTTTAGTGGCAAGAATAGCCCCTTCTCGCAACCGGTTCAAAATGTGATAGTTTTGAGAAACAGCCGTATAAATAGAATTTATTAGTTCTGCGTCTGATTTCAAAAGTCGATGTCAATTTAATATAACCATAAAACACGGCTACTAATCTACCTTTTCCAATTTGAAGTTGGGGCGACAACGTCCTCAACCCCAAATTCGTCGCCAGATACCATTATAAACACAACTATTCATCTCAGCGACACCATAAACTATGGGATCGACACTAATATCGGTCACCCCCCTCTCCATCTCAGTTATTGATCCCATCCCCCTAGAGCTGTCTTACCATAACCATTCAACTCAGCGACCCCGACAAAACAGAATCAACATTAATATCTTTTTGACAAGCACATCTTAGTGTTGTTTTTGTGACTTCTAGATTCAAATATAAAGTGGTCAAAGATCAATATGTTTTTCCTTCTTTAAAACTATAAATCCCAAGCAAAGAAGCGATACATAAATTTCGCTCATAACACTCACTTTGGAAAGAATGCTTCAGTATTTTCCCAAATGTGATCAAATATTGTTGTAATTTAAGACGTTGTTCATAAAGAAACTAAAATATAGCCCACCACATATGTACATTTCCATTCGTCCTTTGTGTATCCACAAACGGGGTCAGGTTAGAACCCTCCACAAAAATTCTGTCTACTGATTCGAGCACATATAATCTAATTAAGCTTCCATATACCCTGAATGCGTTTGTCTACCTGACATGTGCTATAAATACTTAAAGACCTTTCAAGCTGGTTCCTTTCATTGACTCTCCGTAATCGCTCTTCCTCATACACTGGGCCAACAATTACCTTGTAAACTTTTCTCTCTATCGAAAGGAAAGTTAATTTAACCCATTTTTGAACCCATTCATCATGACTGCAGACATTTCTTATTCAGTATGAAATATAATTTTAAGTTAATTTTCCACTGAATGGATTTACTGCTTTTACATTTCAGTTATGTAAATGGGTAAAACTTTAAAACAACATACGCCTTTTGTATTGAAAAGTTGAATGCATTTAACTTTGCATACAGAATGCACATTTGGGCTGTTTACAAATGCACAATCCTGATTTCTTGTTTCATACCGTAAGTCCTAACGTAGTATTATTACAACTTTTGTAACCCACCAATGGAAACATATACCTATAAGCTTAGTAATATTTTCCTAATTAATGAGAAAAATTGCAGTGTTTGAGTTGTAAAAGTGACTCGCTTTGTATATTTTGTAGTTATTCATCAAAAGCTTTTATTTATTTTATATTTATCACAGGAGCTCTGGACTACTGTTAAAAACAGAATATTTTTTAAAGTATTTTTGTTAATATAAAAATCACAGAAGGGGAGGGAGAGAGATCTCAGAAAGATACCTAAGTCCTAAACAAAGGAAAAATTAAACTTTAGCTAAGTCTGATCAAGGGATTGTTTTATATTGTTCGCTATTTAGTTCAAGGATTTTACATTATACATTATACATTTATCAATATTTATGTACATTTTACATTATACATATTTAATATTATTATTTGGTGTAACTGGTGCACTAGCGACCTAGTGATCTATTGTGCATCCCAGATAATTATCACTTTATGAGGTGGCTTAGTTCCTTTATGAATGCCATTACGTCTGCCAATTCGATCGAAATTGCATTCTGTCCTGGGACTGTGTGAGCCTGGAGGTGCTTATGTCTTTTTCGTGTGAGAGCATCACACATGATACTGTTCATCACTGTACTGTTCTGGTGATTATTTTGCCTTGTTACAGAAACGGCAGCTGTCCGTCTGGGGTTTTCCCATTTGCGTTAAGTGACTATTGAATGAGCCGTGTCCCGTTATGTACCAGACTAGGGATCTGAGTGCATGACGGTTCAGCTTGATTGCCTTGTCTATGTTGTTTAATGTTGTACTTGAGAAGCCTTTTGGTATGTTTCATCCCTGTCGATGATACCCATTCAGCTTCGATGACATTGTTAGCCCACTTTTTAAGTTTGTTTTTGACATGGCTAAGGGAATAGGCAATGCTTGGTTCCGGCCCAGTGAAAGTACCTTCTGCGCCTTCTCTTGCGCAAAGATCTGCTGCTTCATTCCCTACAATTCCTGAGTGCCCTAAAGACCACATAAGGGTGATTTTATTGGTTTTGGCCAATTGTTTTAGGTGACAGTGGCAGCTCCACGGTATTCTGGTGTTGAAAATAGGGCCTTTTAATGCAAGTAGTGCGGCCTGGCTATCTGAGATCATGTAAATCTCAGTTCTTCTATATCTTCTTTTAATGCATTCCAAGATGAAATGCCTGAAAACGGTTGGAGAGTTACCTAGGTGTATTCGCAGTGTGGTTCTGGGTCCGAATACTCCTGCTCCTGTTCCTGTGCCTGTTTTAATTCCATCTGTGTACCAGATGGATGCATGATTGGGGAGGTTATTGATGATATTTGCTACTTGATGATGTTCTGGAATTCTAACCAAGAAGTTCCTTTGGAAATCAGTTTTTTTTGTCATTGAGTCTGATTGTATATTCCGAGTTTATTTTGGAAATGATGTTTGTATGTCCTGGTCTATTGGATTAACCCTGGTTATGTATATTGAGAGTAGAGAGTCTTAAGCCAGCTTCACTTTTAATGTGTATGTGAAGTGGTGTAAGTCCTATAATCTTCTCGCGGGCTGCCGTAGAACAGGTCTTTATGGCATCTGTTGCACTAAGACAAATGAGTCTTTGTATCTTATTGAGTTTTGAGCGTGTCTTAGATTGCTATGTTATTGGCCACCATATCAAGGCTGCGTATGTCAGCCTAGGTCTGATAATACTCTGGTATAGAGTATAAAGAGTCATTTGCGGGTTTATTCCCCAAGTTTTTTTTAAACATGCGTTGGCATGCGAAGTAAACTTTATTAGCTTTGTTAATGTCATATAGGAGTTCCATGTTAGTTTTTGGTCGAACATAACACCCAGATAATTGGCTTCCGGCATTATTTGAAGGACCTTACCTTGGAAATTCAGTGTAGCGTCTCTTTGTGAAGATGGTGCACACTATCTTGTCTGGATTGACGTTTCGGTTCACCTCTTTACATCATTCGTTTACTAGTTTGAGAGCGAATTGCATTTGTTCTGCTATCGTACTCTTAAATTTACCGCGAACCATGAGGACGAGGTCATCCGCATAGCCAATGTTGATGATATACGGTTGTTCTTAAGCATAGAGAGTAACTGATCCATTACCAGCAGCTACAAAAGAGGTGACAGGAATCCGCCTTGTGGGCAGCCTCTAGTTGCTGCTGCTGTGATGACTTCGTCGCCGAACGAAGCCCGAATTCTCCTACCTCTTAGCATGCTTATAACCCATCCTATGATTGAGGATTCTACACCCTTGTTTCTGGTTTGTGATTGAATGACTTCGAAGTTAATGTTGTCAAAATCGTCTTGAATGTCTATGAAGGCACATATTAATATTTCTTTGTTCCGAAGTGTGTCTTCGATTTCGTCTGTCAGCTCGTGAAGTGCTGTTTACATTATACATATCGGTAAATATCGACTATATAGGAATAATAAAAATCTACGTACAATTTACAACAAAACTTATCTACAACCTGTGTGCCACGCTTGCCTGCAGCAACAACATATAAGGGTCTGTAAGCAGGTGAATAAGGATTTTTTTTTGGTAATATTTTGCGTATATTTTTCATCATTGTGTATTCGGTTGAAGTTTCTCCCTCGAAATGTGCATTAAAGTGTACTTTCCCAACTTATTTGGCAAATTTATGCTTCTGTTTATTCTGGTTCTGATAATTCTTACATTTTAAGTTATTACTTGTACCACTTTTACCTTTACCAAGCAACACAACGTACTTAAGCACTCGAATATAAATCAAGAATATTAAGTACAATCGAAGGATGACTAAAGAGTTTTAAGATTTATGAGTTAATAGATGGAATAAAAAACCGGAATATTTACCAAAAATTGCTTTTATTGTTTTTTTTTTTTAAAATACTCATACCGTAGCAGTACATACATATATTACATATATACTATTTACACTACTTTGCGCCTACTCTTTTTGTTGATTAATGTACTCTTGTTCTCCAAACTCTTGGCCTATTGTCCCAAACAAATCTCTGAAACGAGGTTTTATGCCTCTACCGTAAATTAACATGGTTTTCTTGTATACCTTTGGATTAATATAGGCTTGGAAAGGTATACATCGTTACACTTCGTTTTCATAAGGCAGGAAAAATCCTTTATTTTATTTTTGTTTGTTTGATAAATTACATGGTAAAAAAGCTAAAAGAGTTTTGAACACTCTTTTGAGCTTAATATTTTCAATCACACCATCATCCATCCATCTTTTGTCAATTCGATTTTTTTTTTCACAAATACATGTAGCTACCAATAAATTGAGATCGTGCAGTAATCAGTTAAACTTCTTCAAGTGTGTACAACAAACACATTCAACTGGAAATTTGAACAAATGTTAATACAAAATGCTGTACTCGTACTTTGCTTTATAATCTTACCATTGTTCAGTGAAAATTTAATTCTTGCACACGTGCTCCAATCATGCTATTCGCATCAAGTGAAGCGCAAAATTGACACAGAAAAACGATAATTTTGGTTAAGGGAGAATCATAGATTGTCTACCAAACGAGGCTAAATTGTTGAAAATATTGAAATAAAATGTTTTCATCCTCACAAAAGTCGATCTATTTTGCCTGCCATCACTCTCATCGCACTTTTACCTCATAGCAAATAAGCTTCATAGGAGCATATTGTTGACAAATATGTTATGAATTGCGCTTTTAGACGGCCTACCTCGGGCCTACTCCCTATCCCACTTAGAACATATTTGCTATATTTTGAATCACTTTTCGTTTTGTATGGCATTAGACTTATGCAGGAGGTGTCAAATCAGATCAAACCACAAAAACTTTGCCTGTGAATTTATTGTTGGCAGAATTGTTTTTAGGTCAGATATCATTTGTGCGTGTACCATGTTGAAGTACAAGTATGAGTTTAGCAATAGTTCCTAAGCTTTGCAATTTTAGATTTTGTTGATGAATCATATCGATGTTTGTGCGCTACTTTTTTACCTCTAAAAAAATCAGTTAATGTCCTTTTTGAAATCGATTATGTATTTCAATATCTGAGTATTTTTTGGTACAACCAAAGCAATAAAAATTCGCAGCGCTGAAACAAATTCGGGGCTTTTTTCCTCCCCATCAAGAATGACAAATGTTTCTGTGTGGATAATAAAGTTGTGCAACAGTCATGGAAATAACAAACATGAAAAATTAGACTATCAAAGTACTTGTTTTTGTTTTCTTGTTCCTGCTTTAATAACCGACGGTGAACTGTCTTGTAGTAGAAAGGATACAGTTCAAAGCTTTTATAACATATTACCAACTGTTACTTTAAATAATCGCTGAAACATTTAAAGGTGTAGTAGTCTAATTGCAACACAAATCCTTTAAAACTTAAAACTCACCGAAGAGAACTTTGCCAAAGCGAAAAACCATAAAGCCTCTGACATTTGTATTGAATCCTGTTTTCATTCTTCAGCTCTTTTGCGGCACTACACTGCTGTCACAGGGAGTGGTTTTGCTGGAAAATTTACTTCTAAAGTGCTGTCGTCTACTGCACCAAGTCGTCTCCCTTTCCACTCCACTCCACTGCACTCCACTCCACTCAAAGGAAAGCGAGGACGTGCAGCCACATCAAAAAGTTCAAATGAGCAACATATTATACAAATAACGTATCTTTTCGAGGAACAATAAAAAAAACGAATAAAAAATTGATAACGACGATCCCCTCTGGGTATCATTCGAGGTGAACAACATTTTCAATATGAACCCATGGATGGCATGGAAGTTGTTTCCGATGTGGTTCAGTTTGGGTCACTTTGATGTATGTGTAAATATTTACATATAAGTGCGGTTTAAACAGATGGAAAGCATACATTTAAGCATGAAGATAGCTCTTTCAGTTATTTGGAATGACGAGCAGAGAAGGAATTTATTGATTTTTAAATTTGATATCAGATGGTCCTAAAGAAGTTTATTTAAAAATCGATAAGATACTGCATTACACTTTCTAGTATAGAGAAGAACAAATTTCAAGTGGAATCGAGCAGGGCTGTATCATGTTACCAGCTCTTTTTAAATTCTCTATATTAACTTCACTTGCCCGTGGGTCGTCGGTCGGTCGTCGGTCGGTCGTCTGTCGTGGATTCTTGCGATCAATTTTTAACCCACTTCCCATGGCCCGATTTTATTGAAATTTTGCACACATGCGTATTTCCGGAGACAACACTTTCTATTAAATTTTGAGGCCCCTCGGGCTGCGGGGTCGGGGGGCTCCCAAGCAAAAATCTTAAAAAATTTACCCGATTTTCTTCAAATTTTACACACATGTGTATACCTAATAAACAATACTTTTTCGAAAATTTGGTAGTGATCGGGTCCCGGGTTCGGCCGCAAGGCCCTTATACATTTTTTAAATATCTGTACTGGCATCAGATATTCGTCGCACTTTATGGACTTTGTGCGGTGTGTGCTGCGCAGTCGGCTGCGCTGCATGGTTTTGTTGGTGGTGGAGAGAGAGAGAGAAATCTTAGCGCACGCACAAATGAACCCAGCAAATGAAACGAGACATACATGTTTTATGCTTACTTCAACTTACATTTTTATTATATACTGAATTGTATTTTTATTGATGTCGTTTTTTTTGTTGTCGATATCAACTTACAGATAGAACAACAAGTTTTCACAATATTCTGTCATTTGGCGTTTTCATAAATTAGTTCAGAGCAGTCAAAGAGTTCTCAAGATAAATGTTCGTGTTTCTTATTTGCTCAGAGTATGAGCGTGCTCTAAGTGCTCAGAATAAAATGATCTGAGCTTTTTCAATTTTAACATCTGATGTCAAATGTTTGTTTCGATGATTTTCTTCTACAATAAAAAAAAATGGCCCAGGATCGAGGGGCTCCCATATCAATTTCTGCGATTAGAGAATTTAGATGAAAAATTTTAATTTTTATGGGTTGTTTTTTTCACAATAGCATTGTACAGCTTTTAATGAGTAAAGTGAAAATTCACTGGACAATGATATATTATACGTAGCTAACGAATTGATAGGTGTTTGTTCTTTTTTTTTTTATAATTCGCGCACGCGTAAAGGGGTTTGCAACCTTACAATGCTCGGATATATGCTTGGCACAGCGTGGGCGTGTTGTACGGCTGAAGAACGAGTCTCTGAACTTTACTGGACGTTCGAAGTTAGGGTTGATGATAAACTGATGAGCATTTAGAGCGCCACGAGTATTGCGGTTCAATTCAAGGAGAGGTGACATGCAGCTGGCTATTTCTCTTGAGCACCGCTGTTAGAAGAAGCGATTAAACAGTGACAAGCTGGAAACGTTCCTGCGGTGTTTAAGCGAATCTATTCATTTTGCAATTACACGGTTTTGTATTCTATCTAGCTGATGCAAGGTAGTTTAAGGTGCACCAGACCAGATATGACAATTGTACTCAAGTTTAGGGCGAATAAAAGCTTTATAGATAGTAGCCAGATCAGAGGAAGTGAAATATTTATTGCACCTGGATAGAAAACCTAAACATTTCGCAGCATTTTTGGCGACGGTAAAAGTGTGGTCATTCCAATGAAGCTTATCGTTAACGCACACACCGACAATTGCGAGATTTTCAGTTTCCTCGATGCAAGTGCCATTCACGGATGGGATTTAGAATTCGCTTAGATGACATGAGACGACATAGACATGACATGAGGTTTTGGAAGCGTTAAATTCTAATCTATTGTTTTCTCCCCATATTATTACGCTGTCTAAGTCAGAATTTAACATACTTAACATACGTAACGTAGTTATTTGAGTTCCACATTGGAAGTGGAGGGAGGTACCTCAAACTTATATGAGAAGCTGAGAGTGCTGTCGTCAGCGAAAGTGTGAATTTGATTATAAGTCACAGATAAGAGATAATTAATAAAAATGATTAATAGTGTCGGGGACAAAACAGAGCCCTGGGAATGCCAGCATTTAAGTAATGTACTTTAGACTTGAAACCGTCCAATAAAACTTGAATTGAGCGGTCAAAAAGATACCTTCTTATCCAGTGAAGCAGTTTATCATCGACTCCCTAAGCACACATTTTGGATAAAAGAGCTTGATGTCAAACTCTGTCAAATGCCTTTGAAATGTCGAGTGCAACAGGTTTGCTTTTACCAAACTGATGGAGAGACCGGCTCCACTGTTTGGTGACATATACCATGCCAGTTACTAAGGATTTCGATGGTTTCAAGATATTCCATGAGCTGAAAATTGATCAGTGTTTCCATGACCTTGGAAAGAATTGATGTAAGTGTTATAGGTCAGTACGAAGAAGGAGACAACGGCTCGACTTTTTTGGGTAATAAAAATTCAAAACAACCAAAGAATTTTACCAAAAAAATGTAAATATATTTTATTTTTGTTATAATTATTAGAATTGTTTTTTTCCTATTATTTTTTTGTATAATTTACATAAAATTCTTTTATATGTATTTGTTTTTTATATTACATATGTATCATTATATATATATATATATATATATATATTTTTTATATTTATATATTTATAGTTTTGTAAATTAATTGCAATAGAATTTTTGATTTTTTTTTATCCTTTTCTAAGCTACATAATAATTTACATCTATTCAAATGAACAATAAAATTAAACAAATAATTATTTAATTTAATTTTTTTGTTTAATTATTTTCTTACTGGAAGTACATACAAAAATGATACAAAAAGTTTACATAAAATTAAATGGAAAATATTGAGAGCAATAGATATAAAGATAAATAATTTCTTGCATTAGAGGAACACATTTTGAGTTTTTTTTGTTTATACTACGTAAATAATCTATGATAATTATTATAAAAATACAAAAAAAATTAAAAATTTATAAAAATATTGTAAACAATATAATATAAGAGCATATATATAATTTTCTAATTAAATGTGAACTTTAGTATGTAATTGTATAACTGGAGTCTTTATTTTTTAATTGTTTTTTGTGTTTAAATTTTTTTGTTTGCATAGTTTTAGTGCAGCAATATTTTAGGCATTCAGCCTTTGCCTTTGTATAGTTTTTAATTGTTAATTGTTTAGTTTTATATATATATTTTTTTGGCAAAATAACTGGAAATGAAACAATGCCTTGGATGATTTTAGTCGAAGAAAATTACACACCTAATATTTATAATGTATTTTTTAACATCGTTTTTTCCTTGTAATACTAGATTGGAATTTTTATTTTAAATTTACTTACGATTTAAGCATTTCTTATATTTTTTGTCTGATTTTATTTGCAAAACAATAATACTTTATATTTTATTTTTTTTTCTATTTGGTTATTTACAGAAGTCAACCAAGGTAGGTAGATGGATATAATTATTCCAGGTGTAGGTTTTTGCACCTCTTTTGCCACACTATCAGCTTAGAAGTCTCTCAATTTCGATATGAATTATATATATATAGATTAAGGAAAGTGTTACAACCTTCCTGCAAAGTCCAATCGATTGCCTGAATACCAATCCTCTACACCACCAAACACTACGACGTCTTTAGCTTGGTGTTCTAGAATTAAAATCGATAAAATGCTAATGGAAGAGTTCGTCCAAGATAAGGTGAAGTACGCTACAAGTTTGTCAGACTTTTTGTTTTGGAAATTGTTTCGGGTCTCAATGTTCCGGCGCCGGATGATAGAGGTCTGGCCACAGATGGATCGAATATGGAATCCATATATGAAGCTAGTGTCTTTTGACTCAACACCAAAGTCTCAATACCAATGGGAATTAGTGCCGCGGTCTTCCAGACTGTATTCCATGTCACTAAGATCTGCGCTAGGTTAAACCTAAGTAAAGGTTTAGAACGAATACATATCCTTTCAGATAAACAGGCAGCACTTAAAGCATTGTCGTTTAAGTTAATGGACTCTATGTCAGTTAAATGCTGCTACGATGCACTAAAATATCTTGCTTAACATAACAGGGTGAAACTCGAATGGGTTTCTGGTCATCAAGGAATTGCAGATAAGGAATCTGTAGACTAAGTAGCTATGGCTGTCTCGGAATCAGCTCGCAGGACCTGAACCCAACTGTGGTGTCAACTGGGCTGCCACTACCTACAGAGCTGATTAATAATTGGGAATACAGACTTCTTCTGGCCTGGTGGGAAAATGTTTCAAGGCTGAGGCAATTCAAAAGTTTAATCGGACCTTATTTCTATAGGGAAATCCTTAATGTAGACACGGATAGCATTAAAAAGCTGGTGAGCTTTCTCACGGGTCACTTTGGTTTGCGGTATCACCTTAATAAACTTAATCTTGGCTCCAATATGGAAAGTAACTTCTGCTCTGAGGATGACCCGGGCAAATTTTCTTCTAGCATTGGTTACGGAGGCGTATTTTAAAAAAAAATATGTTCGTCAGTAACTAAGGACGTACTGTCCCCCATTGGGGAGTTGATACGTCTCTTAGATTAGTCATAACATGTTGATTCAAAAGATCTTTTTCGGTCACAGTGTCAGCCGTATGAACAAGTGTCAGTACAAAAGAAAAACTATTATCAACAACATTAATTAGACCCAGCAACATATGTAATATAAGCATAAGTTCTGCGTAGACACAGTGGAACACATGAACATAGGGATAGAAAAATACATTTTGTGTAATTCCAGAGCTTTCCACTTGTAACATAACGAATACCAATCGTCTTACTGCCCAGTATGCCTACTCGATACAAATGGGAAAGATACTAGCGCGGATAATACATCCACCCCTATCTTCTACTATTGCATTTGCTATTCTGTAGATTTAGCAATTTTTTCTCTTCATCTAGCAGGAATTTCATCAATTTTAGGAGCTGTAAATTTTATTACTACAGTAATTAACATACGAACTACTGCATATATAAGAGATTGCTAAATACGAGTATATCAGATGATAAAGGAGCACTGTCAGATCATCAGTTCGGGTTTCGAAAATCGCGCTCTACCGTCGACAGACACCATAAAGGCGGTGGTCAATATAGCAAAGGAAGCGATAGAAGAAGAATAGTGGCGGTGGTCAATATAGCAAAGGAAACGATAGAAGAAGAATAGTGGCGATGTGGCACAAAGGAATATTGTGCAGTAGTGATACTAGACATAAAATACGCTTTTAACTCTGCACAACGGTCCTCAATAAGAAGATTACACGCCAGAATGGAGATACCGTATAATTTACGGAAGATAGTATCAAGCTACTTAAGCTGATGGCTGAGGTACGAAACCAATGAGGGTGCAAAGTACTATAACGTCTCCGCAGTAGTCCCACAAGATCGGTGTTGGGCGCCCTTCTATGGAACATTATTTACGATGGAGTCCTAATACTAACACTACCACCAGGGGTAAAAACATTTGGATTCGCTGATGATATCGCCGTTGTTACCGTGTCAAAAACAACATATGGAATAGAGTCAGCCACGAACGAAGCTGTCATCCAAATCAAGGACTCGCTAGTATCCGCCGGTCTGGAATGAGCCGACCACAAATGGAAGATGGAATACATAAGCATACGGGATGGTAATCAGACTATCAGATCAAAGGATTCAGTCAAATACCTAGGAGTAATGATTGACAGTAGGCTCTGTTTTCAAATACTCGTTGACTACTCAAGCAAAAACGCATTTCAGATACAGGCAGCATTATCTTGCATACTGTCAAACGTCAGAGGACCAGGATATCCAAGAAGGATCAGCTACGAACATATAACATATAACAGTTTGTTTGTATATTTAAAATATAATCGATATTCTTGGAATACTTTTAGGGGATTCAGGCAAAACGTCATCGTAATAGAATATCAGATTGGGGTTTTAAGAAGCAATCTGACGACAATGAAACTATTTGTTTCCTAGCAATTCGATTCTTATTAGGTAACTAATGAATTTTTTTTTAACTGGTTATATATTTTGCTATATTGTGGCTTTTTTTGGTTAATTAAATTTACGTGAACTGAACTTTTCCTAAAATGGTTTCATTTAAAAGGAGGAACAGTGAAGTTTCTCAACACTGATTCTAAGGAAATTTCAAATTTGATTTTTTATTCATTCCTTGTACTGATGTTTCAAAACTGTGCTTGTAAACGCAGTTACATGTTTAACAGAAATATGACCGAATCAGTTTCTGAACTGAGCCGGATACAAACTTGAGTTGGGTTATAAGTTTCCGTCGGCCAGGATTTCAGTTCAACATTATTACCATTAAGAAATATGCAATTAAATGCCAAAAATTAACTTTGGCCGAGTAAAACAAGCAAAGCATGTATCTACAATATTTCTTTTTATAAAAATATATTTTTTTACTAAGAGTAACAATTAGCAAAATAGGCTTTTTTTGTCAAAATAATAACAAAAAATACTTTAATTAAAGAAAAAATCTCAAGAAAAACTTAATCACCTACAGAAAATGGACATTTTTTTTTATTACATCGCTTCGGCCTCATTTCGCACATCTATAAGCACAACTTTATTTATTATTACTATGCGAGCTCAAAAAAATATAACTTTAGAAGGTTGAGTAAAAAAAGGCAAACTTTTTAAAAAAATCCCATCAGTCGAAAAGTAACAAATAGCCAAACAAAAAATCATTCCAACAATATATCAAAAAACTTTCTCACATTCACTCACTCACTACAACTCTGTCACATTACTCAACAAAAATAAACTCAACTTTAATTTAACTCTCGGCAGCATTGACTTTTGTGCTCGATAATCATCATCATCATCACTCATCATCCACCACTCACGCATATTTAGTCACAAACTCCCACCGTTGTGTATCCAGCGCAGAGTTGCATCGTTCCGCCGAGATGCCACCGGCGCGTTCGTTCATGTCGCGTGTGTCCAAGCAAATGTTCAGCTTTTGGTGCTGAATGAAACCGCCCTCTTTCATTTTCCACATCTGATTCTCCGAATCATCGCACAGTTTCATGATTACCTGAGAACCTCTGGCGAATGTGACCAGCGTCAGGCAGAGATCATGGTGTTTGATATGACCACGTTTCGTCAATGTCCATTCCTGGTTGCCACCGGTATTGTGACACTGATAGAGACCTGCGCGCAATGTGATTAGGATAGGTAGAGTGTACGACATCCAGAATACTTACCGACACTTCCGTCAATTAAATTGCCCAAGGTGTCCAGACAAAAGTGGCCAGCCTGTCGCAGTTGCCCATACTGCTGGGTGTCTGGCACCTGCAAATCCGGATAGACATTCTCCAGGTACCACTTGAACGGTTTGCAGTGGAGTCTCTCCTTTAATGCAAGCCGGTCATCAATGCTGAAAGAGGAACAATAATTAGTCGCCATCAATTATTCAGTATTCCTGTGGAAATGACTCACTTTCCAAATGGGATATTCTTGGCCAACGGCACCGACGCATAGTAATACTGCTTGTAGTCGTCCATCCAGACTTCGGCAGCCCTGCGAGTATTGCGCGCAAAAACATTGCCACTACCACCGGGGAAGGTGTAAGGGTGTCGCTTCCGGAATACATGACCAACGCGACTGCACGGAATAATCTCTAGGCTGCCACCACACTGCCACACACGGAATGAAATTTCCAAATTTTCTCCTCCCCAGACGTCCATTTTCACGTCGTACTTTCCGAGCTTATTAAAGTAAGCTCTATCAATGACGAACAAACCACCGGCAATCATGGGCGTCCGGATGGCAGCTGTAGGATCGTGTTGTCGTTGCGAACGCTCCGTTGGACTAAGGTATTCCCACTTGAAGATTAAATTCCAATCAAAGCCGCCACGCAAATCTGCCGAAGCACCAATATACTGAAAATTGTCCATGCTGATGACATCGATGACAGGGCAAACAACACGTGTGGGATCCTCGGCGACGCGTTCCAACAACGGTTCCAACCATTTCTCATTACATTCAACATGACTGTCAAGGAAGGTGAGCACATCCGCGACTGCTGCATCGGCACCTTTTACTCGAGAGCGAACAAGACCTTCACGTTTGTCGTTGCGAATGATTCGAACTTTATTGATTTTGGCCAATTCCAGTCCATCCTCAGCTGTTAGGACGGGAAATTACTTTTAATTAATACTGCGGATTACCCAAAAAAGCACACTGGCAACTTACGATGGTCGCTGAAGTCATCGACAAGAATGATCTCCCTAATCAAGTGTTCGGGACTGCGATTTAGGACGCTAAAATATTTTGTTTTTTTAAATCTCTTTAAGATTTTTTTTTATTCCAGGATGATGATTAACATACCTGACAATTGTTCGCAACAACGTGGATCGCGCCTCATTATGGAATGTTATTATGACGCTCGTTTCGGACAAATCGCTGCGGAATTTCTTCTTGCGACACCTGAAATTTGGTACAAAAAGGGAAAAAGGAATAGCAATCGGTAAGATATTCTTTTTACTTAATTCTAATAAAGTTTAAATTTTAACGGGCAGGACACACTGTCCTAGCCATGTAAACGGTATTTTATGGTATTAAGAAGGACACCAGTGTCTTCGCTGTGTTAGTTTTTCTTCAGAACCGGAAACTGAATATTTCCCAGTGGATGTCTTTTCAGTTTTAACGTACATCTACTATATAGGTTTACAAAAAGCACTTGCTCAAAGATAAATAAAGTTTTATATGCTTGTATCCAGGCTAGGTCAGCAGATTATGCGGAACAACATGTATGTTAACACTTGCCATATCTACGAGTACTCTGACCGGTGTAAGTGGTGGCCACCGGAAATTTTCTCCCAAAAAAGGTAGCTAATAGTCTCTCCAAACTTAAACTTACATAGCCGCAAATCCGCTTTGATCCACAACGATCACCACAGCAATGAAAATCTGCCAAACGGTTCTTAAAGAACTCAAAGAACTTTCACTGTATAGAAGCTCAAGCTGCAAAGAGCTAGCCGATACCTACATTCCAGGTAAAACAAAAACTGATCATATTTACTCCTCTATAGGCAGGAGAAGAATGTCCAGAGCTCAAAAACTGGAATCGAGAATTGGGTACTTAGCAAAAAACATTCTAAGCTCTTAGACGCGTTCGAAAGGAAAGTCATACAATGGTCATACCAATGGATAGTTATTGATCTCGTTTGGTACGAAAGGACTATTTTTAGACATTATATGAGCGTTACCAAAATGCAGACAAATTGAAGAAATCAAGCCCGATAGGCTCTGGTGGGCAGGATACCTAGCACGCATGAGCAAAGATGGTCTTGATCAGAAAGTCTTCTGCGGCCATGACTCCCAAAGTTTGAGAACACAAAACTGAATGACATCGGCTTAACATCAGGATGGATGGCGAAACTTTTTGCAGTAAGCCAAGACTGGAACTCGATTTAAATCCAAATGCAGTGATGATGAATACTCGAAAATCCGAGTCTCAGTCAACGATATAATAAAAACTGGAGAAAATATTAAACAAATGGCAGAAAAGCTCGAAGTCGTTCAAAAAAGGTTCATGGATTGATATGAAATATGAAATATGAAGAGACCTACAATACGGTGAAGTCAGCTTAGTCAGCTTCTAACAGAACAAGTTTACTATAGAGTTTATTTTCACAGGTTAGGAAACACATGCCGACCCTCTATCTGTGCAAGTTCGCTGAGAGGGTGGCTAAAGAAGACGTGAAAAACGCATTTGGCACGAATTAAAATTTAGTATAGCATTTGAAAAACACTGAATTAGTAGTTGGAGAGGTACCAACAAAAATATTGTCATTAAGCTGTTTATATACGATATTATCAAAGATAACTGCAGCGACCATCCGAAAACTACAGTGATTCAATCGAGCAATTATCATAGAAATCGGCGAAGATAAGTACGAGTATATCAGACTAGGGAGACAAATTCCTTATAAATCCGCTCCTCATCGACATAATCCGTCGGGACTCAAGACGCATGTGCATTGACATATCCTCTGTTCCTTTTCTTAATGTGACGACAAATGTAATTGTGCAAATGTCTTAAGCTTGTGTAGAGAAGAAAAGGGAAAAGCGGGAAAATCTGATGTGGGTAAAAATGGTATTGCGACAGGTATTGTGTATTTTGGAGGTAGTTTAAACAAAAAATAATGCCATACGGTGCTGAATAAGATCTTTTGATCCTGCCCCAACGAAACCACGACAAAAAGTCCTTCAGAAAAACAAGCAAAACTATATTCCAGGGATCCAGGAGAGTTTACCGCCAGCGTTAGAGGGAGGTCAGGTTGGAACTGAAAGTTTAGCCAAATAGCTGGTGTAGCATAAGCTACCCCAAAATTATAGAGTGTGTACGTTAGTATAGCAACGGTGTGATGACACGAAGCTTACCGGACTACAAGAAAGTCGGTTCAGTCGAAGCTATCGGAACAGGAAAGGATCGTTGTAGCGTAGCGGGCGACGGTGTGATGGCACGAAGTCCACTAGAGTACGAATTCGTCGCAATTCGGAAAAGTCACGACTTAAACGTAAAGCTCGCGTGAGCCCTCAGGGTAACTAGCGTTGAAAATAAGGTTCGGAGTATTGTAGTGGGCGACCGTTTGATGCTACAAAGTCCACTAGCATACGAAAATCAAGAGTACTATAATACTATTTATAAGATGTTCAATGAACTCGGTTGAAATACTGGTTTCCAAAATTGGTAGTCTCTGATAGAGATTTAATCTGTAGTCAGTATCGCTCTACATACCAATGGATTTTTTCGTGTGATATAAGGTTATATTTTCAAAGACCGATTAGGAATTATAATGTTTTCATTTGGAAAAAAGAATATTTAATGCAACGCAGTTGTTGCTTGCTTTATATCTCCTTTATTGAATTTAATTCCAAATATACCCGATATGATAATGCACAGTGTTTCCTAAAAAAACAATTCCCTTTGGGTGTAACAGTGGATTGAACCCGTTATTTGCGGAGAAGTCCTAATGGTGATCTGCATATCGGTATGTCTGTATGTCTGTGTGTCTGTATGTCTGTTCACGATTAACTCGAAGGCGATATAGCTGAAACTTTGTAATTCTGCTGGTACGGTTGCGGTGGATGTTTGTAGGGTGTTAGCGTGGTGATAGTGTTAAGGGGTTTGACGTGATGGGTGGCTACGTATTCTTTGTATGAGATTAACTCGAAGACCATGCATTTGATAGATAATTGATATATATGTAGTAGGTGGGGGGTTTGGAGGTGTCTTAAAGTAAGCCTTGGAGTTGGTTTTGGTGGATCTCGGTGGTCAGTTGGGTTGGGGTGTGGGTTGGAGACAGTGTAGTTGGGGCAGTTTGGCAACGCTGGGTATTTCAGCTAGTTGTCTATATTTGTTGTTATGTGTTTCTTTTAGATGTACGGTTTGTGATGGAGTTCGTTACAAACTGTTAAAATCTTTCGAAAATCTCGTTACTCATTCGATTATGAACGATATATTCGCCATGCATTTAATCTCAGTGTTTTCTCTTTGACTTGAATGCAACTGCCAATCATGTAAGTCAATCCGATTAATTTAAGGATTAATTACCCTGTGTATGCTCATCTGAGTGTGCAGTTTTCACTTCAGATACAGTTCATCTGCATGCAATCAGCAGAGATTATTTGCATTAGAATGCACACATACAAACACACACACACACTCACAGAAAACTTCATCTCTCGAAAATTGTTTGCATAACCTGATTGGCTGCTTATGCAAGATGCTATAAAGAAACTTTCGATTTGGATGTTTTCGTCACATGTTGGTGAGGACCGCTGCTGAATGAGGACAATTCGTTTGTGACCTTGTTGGCTTTATTTAAATTTGAGTTTTTATTGCACTGCAATCAATGAAACAGGGAAGAAGATGTTGATTGGTTATTCTTGCATCGAATTAAGTTAACAACGAACTAGTTTATGTTTTTTACCTAAATATTTGTTTATCCAATTATTTTTCGGAAAATTTTAATGTTTCAATTAGATATTGAAAGTTCCACTGCAGTGGACGGAGTAAAAAGTACAATACACTTGAGAATGGCGAGAAGAGTGCACGAACTTATTTGCATTGAACTGCTGTTATGCTAAACCTTTTGAATTTTAATTTTTCAGTCCTGCACGACTGGTGTACTTGGAAGGGATGTACGTATAGATGACGGTCCAAAAACCTCGTTTTGCACATCGCCTGTGTTGGTCTGGACTGACGTACGATTGTACTGCACGTCAATGGGATAAAAAGTAAAAATTAATTATGTAATTTACTCCGGACGACGACAATGGGGGTTCTTCCTTACCGCAGCTCGCAGCCATAAGCGCAAAAGTTAAACAAAATGAACATTGAAAGGACAGCATTGAATGGGTATGCGACAGGATAAAAAGTTGAATTAAAAATGTCATAAAAACGAATGTGTAAGGGCAGAGAGAGAACGATAGGAGGAGTAGCAAAGCTGCTATTATCGCTGTTATAGGTAGGGAGGGTTGAGGTAGAAATTACTGTAATAAATGAGATCGACCCATGAAACCAAGATGAAATTTTAAAAAGTTGTCCAACGCAGAAAGCTCTTGGTTTTTGATTTTATTTTCTTTTGCAATCCTTTTTTCGCCAGCTTGTAAGGTTGTGCTTTGTGCTGCGTTGAACGAACGACAAAGAGCGAATTGAATTAATTAACTGCAAAGGAAAAGCATTTCGACCAAATTAAAGTCTGTAATAAGCAAAAAAAAGGACAGCTGACCATTTAAGGATTTATTTTTAGAGTCTTTTTTGTTTACGTCTTGATTCCCGTGTCTTTAAGGGTTGAAAAAAGTAGAGGAGAACGTTTATTTTTTTAAACATCAGAAGAGCTTAAGTTTTGCGTGTTTTTGAGTATTTTCTTAGATGGTGCAATTCAAAGATTTACCAAAGTTTTTCCAGATAGTTCCTTTTAGTTGAGTGGCGCAAATTACATACAAAAATGGTAACTAGTTCGCTACCAAATTGAAAAGATATTTAGATGACGGCATGATTCAGACCTTTTGGTTATTGTTTGGGCCATTTTTTCGCATCTACAATCGACATTGCTGGACGATTAGTAAATGCTTTAAATCCATCGTCAGATAAAGAAACCCTTTTCGTTGACTGTGACTCCGGTCTTTACCAATTATTACTGTAATTGTTGGTTTTGGTCTATAAAGCATTGTACACTGCGACCTTTAGATCTATTGTGCATCTCAGATGTTTACCACATTATGTGGTTGGCACTGTATCTGCCAAGTCAATTGGTTTGGAGTTCGGCCAGAGAACTGTATGAGCCTTGAAGTGTTTTATTATTTTCCGGGTGAGGGTTTCACATATGAAAACTATGTGTTCTGATGTTTCTTTCGCCTCATTAGAGGATCGGCAGCGGTTCGATTGGGATTTACCCATTTTCAAAAGCTGGACTTGGAATGGGCCATGTCCCGTCATGTACCAGCCTAGTGTTCTTAGTGCATGGCTGTTCAGTTTAAAAGCTTTGTCAGTGGTAGTGGCCAGTGTGGCTTCATTCCAGGCAAATTAAGAACGCTATTGACATCGTTGGTAGAAACCGAAGAGCTGCACAGGGGCTGCACATAAATGAGAGCAAAACAAAGTATATGGTGGCCACGTCTGCGAGTAGAAGATCCAACATTGATCCCTCAATTCAAATAGTGAAGCGCGAATTTGAAGTATTGCAATCCTTTAACTATCTCGGGTCAACTGTAGCAACCGATAACAGCATGGAACCAGAAAAACGTGCACGTTGCTTAAAACCAACAAAGCATGGAACACGAAAGCGAGGCCGGCCAAACCTACGCTAGAAGGATGGCGTAGACCAGGACGCCCAGAGCTTAGGGATGCCAAACTGGATGTCATCGGATCGAAATCGAGACCGGTGGAGAGACTTGTTGCGGGAGGCCAGGACCGGACCCCGGTTGTAGAGCCAAATATGATGACGATCGTACTTTTGAAACTTAATTTTAAGTTTATTATGTAGATTCAATCTTACTTGGAAGAATAACAATGAAAAGTCATCTTTCGATTTTTTGTATCTTATTCAATTACAGTCACTTGAGAAGTCCCTCAAGGCAGGCAGCTTGGTTCTTTGTTATTCGTCTTACCAATTTACAATGTCGATTGTACCATCATAGAATCTTTCACCTCTGTCTTTTTACCATCATACATCTACGCAGCCCTGAGATGAGCTGGACAGGTCTTTTATTTGGTACCTAAAGAATTTTCTGGAGTATAATGTAACCAACAGTCAAGCTATCACATTTTCCAGAGAGCGTCTTCCAGCACCCTATAGAATCTATATTATTTATCAGAAACATCTCCGTTCAGTTAATTCAATGAGCGACCTCGGTGTTTTGTGCGACAGAGAATATAATTTTCGTTTCCATATTAGTAACTGGCTTCATAAAACGCTGGTCTGAAGAATTCTCGAATCCGTTATTTACAACATCTCTCTGCCTAAGCTTCGTTAGCCCAAGTCTTGATAGCATATTCAAGACTAACTATGTCCATCCTATTACGATATCCTTTGTAGACAAATTAAATAATTAATTATGAGTCTCTATATAAAAAAAATCGCTTTACATAACACGGTCTTACTTGGTTCGATAGACATAACTTTTGCCCGCCTTTTGCGGATAGTCTGAAAATTGTTAACTTATGGTCTCTTAAATAATGTCATTAAATTGCATATATTCTCTTTCTGTATCAGTTATTAGCGGGAAACATTGACTGTCTCCTCTACAAAAACAGACATGACTTCAGGTCTGTAACTTTTTTATTAAAAACTTTTGTTTAACTTAACTTCACCCCTTTTTGTCTGCACTTTCGACTACTTTGAGGTCCGTTTTAACCACCTTTCATACGACATAGAGAGCTGCAATTCTAAGTCTCAAATAGCATCTTTTATATTCCACGTGTAACGTCGTCGCGTTTCGCATGTGGCGTGTGTGATGGTTGGGAATGCCGACATTTTCTCTTTTTTTGAGATCCCTTTTAACCACCTTCCTCAAGACCTAGGGTCTGAAATATTGTGAGCAGCTCTGTGTCAGGGGCCAATTTTGATATACTGCGTATGACACGTATCGCGAACCGCGTGTGGTGCGTGTAATGCATGGAAAAAAGAACATACTTTGAAATAGGCCCGACCTAAAAAAAACAGATATTTTTACGATTATTACAAAGTAATAAAGGACTGCGTGGCGTGTGTCGATATATACATAAAAGTTTGTACTCGAAAAACGAAGTTACTTGCTCTATCGTAATTTTACGGCTCTAATAAGCCTGTGTCTAGTATGGTACGCGTGGGCATGTGGAACCTGGGCATATTTAACTTCTATCCTTCGAGCTGTGCTTCCTTACCATACCCCATCTTCATTTTACTCTCTTCCATAGTTTTTTTTGTTTCAGTTTTGCCTGCTTGTAATAAACTATTAACTTAAATAAATAAATTTTGTTGATTTCTTTTTTTGTATCAACCATCAACCTTATTATTTTGTATTTTAACAAAAAATGGCGTTCTTAATTCAAAGACCTACACACAAATCAGAAAAACCTTTTTAGTGTTTCTCAGTGATTTTCCCTTCACATATTTCGTCTCTGAAGTACCAAGTAAATCTTTTCAGCTTAAAAACCATAAGGGTGGAGATTTAAAAGTGGAATCAGTATAAGATATGGTAGTACGCACAACCAAAGGAGACAAAATGCTATAAATTCGTTCCATTTAAAAGTTAATTTATATCTGTTTACTTAGAGTGGTTGTGCCAATAATCGATAAGGAAAAGGATACCAAATTAAATCTTCTTATTATGTAAAGCTCCCACTCTGTATTGGTTTTATGTGTTGAATTGTTCGGAAACTCTGCGTTGAAATTTTATGTTGGACCAGATGTGTCTGTTCATAGAACATAAATTTATTTTGAGTAAAAAACCCAAACAAAGGTTTACAAACATTTATCAGGTTTTCTCAAGGGTGTATAAATAACTAAACATATTGTGAAGCCGAGCCTTATAATCTGAAATTGTTTCAGTTCATTCAATATTTTTATTTACTAAACAAAGATATGCATCCCAAAAGAAAAATAAAGTTAACATAGTCCTTGAGGGTAATACCACAAACAACAACATAAGGTTTATGTGTATAGTGAATTGCTAGGATTAACTAAAAATACAAAATGATCATCAAAATGGCACACATGAATATAAACGAGGGTAAGTGCACGAACAAAACTAAAACGTGTCCTCAGGAGGATTTTTTTTATTATGCTCTCTCTCTCCTCCCCTCATTCTATTAATCACTCGCTCTCACTCCTAGAATTTCAATTGACTTTTTATTCAAATCACAATTGGTGCCAGATTTTTTATTGAAAATATCAAAGAATTTTCTGAAATGACCAACGAACTGCTGCCTGGACATGATGAGCGACAAACAAAGAGTTGTCCTTTTGCATGGAATTCTTTATTTCAACTGAAAAAGCTGAATACACTGAGTATAGTTGGATGGAAAATGGCCAAGCAATTCCTGATATATTCACAGACATTGAAAGGATAAAAGTTCTTTTCTATTTTATTAGCTTGTATTTCTGTATTGTGAAAGGATGTCAAAAGACATCAGCATGATTCCAGTAGTATTTTTATAGCCTTTGATAAATTATTCCCTTTATCAGAATGTGTCGTCCATTCATGTAGTCAACAGCTTCAAAAAAGGTTGTATGATATGTATAACAGTTTAAATTACTTTAAGTTTTTTAAAAGTGAAATTGCAATAATTTTTTTTAAACAGAAAACCTAAACAATATTTTAAAAAAAATGGTTTATTTGAAAGAAATAGAGCAGATCTGACAGATTAGTCGATAGTCCTTTACGAGGTTCCTAAAATTTAGGCAAAAAGTTTTGTCTTTTTTACTCATGTAGACAGATGATTGGCTTTAACAAAATCACAAATACTATCCAGATCTTCCATATTTTTTGCATTTTTTGACGTTGCACTTTCATATGCCTTTAAAGACATCCTTGCACGTATTTCTATACCTTTAATACCTTCATGAACTTTTGTTCTTCTGCTACCAATAAATCAAAATAAGGAGTTAACAAACAGCACCACTTCACTCAAATACTGCTTATGTCCTCCTCAAAATGAATTTTTAAAGACTATCGCTTTCTTCCAATGAAAAAAATCTTGGTGTCATCCTTAATAGGAGGCTTAACTGGAAATTGAGCACAAAATGCGGGGCTAAGAAAGGATGCCTCACTCTGTTGGGGCTTACAACCAGAACAGACAGCGTAACAAGGTGGGGACTACATAATAGAGGTTAATTTAACGCTTCCAAAACTCAATGCTGTTTTCTGTCGTCCAAGAGTAATTTAAACCCGCAACCTTTATCCATAAATGGATCTTGCGTCGAAGAAACTGAAAAACTCGCACTTCTCGGTATGTGCGTCAACAACAGACTTCGTTGGAACAACCACATATTTGTCATCGCCAAGAATGCAACGAAATGTTTAGGTCTCCTAAAACGGTGCAAGATGTACTTCACTCCTTCAGATCTGGCTACTATTTACAAGGCATATATTCGCTCTAAACTTGAATACAACTGTATTATCTGGACAGGTGCCCCCAAGACCACATTCCATCTACTAGACAGAATTTAGAACCGTGCGATAAAACTTATTGGTGACGTTAATATCGCAAAAACAATCGAATCGCTTGAACATCGTAGGAATGTTTCCTGCTTGTCACTGTTTTATCGCTTTTTTCACAAGCGGCGTTCGAAAGAATTATCCAGATGCATCCCGCCCATTCTCGAACCCAGCCGTAATACCTGTGCCTCAACTTGAGCCCACAGGTCTACCATTAGGCCTATCTTCGGACGTACTAACCAATTCAGAGATTCCTTTTTAGGCGCACTATATTGAATGAATTGCCCGATTCTGAGTTTCCGCGTTTGTATGATCTGTAGTCATTTAGGACACGCGTGCAAAGACTCCCCATCTTTTCCTCTCCCTAATTTCCTAACGCCCACGCTGTGCTAAGCATTATAAGGGTGCAAATCCCTTTAGTGTGTGTACATTATAAAAAAAACCCACTCATTCGGCCGTTAATAACTCGAAACTTGTCGAAACACTGCCAAGAAGAACTGGCTTCGATAAGCCGTATTACTGAAAATAACCATCGTATGCTTGCCAGGGCCCAGTAATATTGAACGTAATGAGGAAGCGGGCGAATTAGAGAGTAAGGACGTTACTCTGGAAACTGGATCTATGGAAGTTTCAGCTGTTCATATTAAAGGCGTAAAGGCCTTCCAATAATAAAAGAAAATTCACCGAGTTGATCTCCAGATCTCGCACGTATGTTGCCAAAGTTGTGACAATAAGCTCAGCTCACTGACCAGTGCACAGTTACGCTGCTAAGCTGGCTACTGTACCTTCCGCAGGAGCTGTAAGGAGAAAACTGTGGAAAAAATCGTACTCGCTATCTTTGAAAAGGCCAGCAGGGTTTCCAGATTTTGCACTATGAGCAAACCATTCTTTGTCAACCTGAAATAGCGTACGAAGTACAAGACCATCGAACTGATCCTAATACTTAAATGTTGGCAAATCCTCTATATATTAATTAGCCATGTCCCTAAGATCAATCCTTCATGCATAGAGTGGTTCTAAAACAGTCCATTTAAACATACCATAATAGGAGCTTTTAACAGAGACACAAACCATAATAGGAGCAACACTTTTTATAAAATTGACATTAAGTTGAATAATATAAATTAGGACCCCGTTTATTCGTGCAGCGGACTGCAGCTGTACTCTTTAAAAATCATTAAATAAACCTTTTGTACCTCTCCTGAGGAAGGTGTTATCAAAATGGGTACACTCATGCTCTAATTGAGCTTACACCCTTATAATTCTATGCTATATAGCGTAGAAGCTAAGGTTAAGAAGGGAAGAAATAGTGGCGTAATGTCTCTTCATGACTTTAACCCTTAAACCAAAGAACAGGAGAATCATACTCATTCCGGCTAAACATTACTTTCTGCTTTCTTGACTGTTGTTGCGTGATCTTCATCAATTGGAGAATTGCTAAGATATTTTCAAGTGCTCTCATTTATTTAATTTAATTCATGAATGATACTTGAAAAATACCTGAAAATAACAAATAGAATTCGTTGTAATAAAATCAAGTTCAGCTGAACGTAGAATTGTTATCCATGTTTTAAGTTCGTTCTTTTTTCATTTAGCTTGCTTAATAAAAAGACTATATTCTCGTAAAAAGCATGAAAAAAACCATTACTTTACTTGCCATAAATTTTCATAGTTTTTTCCCAACTTAAGATCCGTCTAAATGGAATTAATCGACCGTGTCGGAGATACTCACAATATATTCTGGCCGCCAGTAATAAATACCAAAAAATTGCCAATGTGAAACGATGTGCACAGTGTAAGCCGTGCAAACACATCAGGCTCAAAGTGCCTAATCCCAAACGCTACTACTGGAGAGGCATAAATTTGTATATGTGTGGGATTTGTGTGGTCATTTATTCTTGGAATAATATTTGTTCTCCTTTTGTTTCTTATCTACTCGTAATATTATGTTGACAGGCAGTTTTCCTCTTGTAATCGGACATCCTACTTTAACTTAGTCTAGTATACCAGTGGAATTTATTGAGATAATCCTTACAAAAACGAGCTCAAGATGGATTTATAATACATCTATTTTCATGGATTACAACAAACATTGATGAAGTGTTTTCCTTTTTTGCTTATCGAGATAGGTGAGAGAAGTATGGCAAATGCTCGATTAAATTGAGTAGCACTTTAAGGAAAAGCTAATTATTAAGGCGATTATATGGAGGAAATTAAAACAAATGATACAGGTGCAGTAATTAACTGCAAAATACAGACCACTTATGTTACAAGTACTAAAAGTAGAGTAGTCTGGGGTTAGAACGCCATCCGTATAGGATAAAAAGGTTCTCCACACTTGCAAATAATGTGACAACGGGGAAACAATTAAAATTGGGTTTAACTGAGAAGTACAACGCTGTACCGCCTGAAATTTTTGCTGTCACTCGAAAACTGTTATAAGTAGGACTTTGATTGATTTGCCATTTGGAAATCTTAAAAAAGTACCACAAGGATACAAAATTAAACCCATCTTGTTTTGATAGCAGATGACTTGGAATATCTCTTTGTGAGGAACTGCTTTTATACCGAAAGGTGGTGGGAAAGCGGAGGGCTTGCCCTTAAACATATCAGCTGCGAGGAACTGCAAGAGTTTATTAAAAAAAATTACTTGCAATCATCGAGAAAGATTGGAAGTAATGTTGATAGGTAAACTCAATGGGTCGAATAACCTTTCCTTTGTTTGTGGTCATGAAATGATGAGTCGTTAAACATCTAACATAAGGAATAATAATTGCTCTTTGTCAAAAACACTAACTAAATATTAAATCTTTTCACCCAAGATGTTTTCCAGATAGAAAATATTTTCATCTATGTCCTGCTACCACTTGCAATGTGCACTCAAAATCAACATTTAAATAGTCTCTGCGAGACTATACGTAAGTAAAATTCATTTATTTTGCATCGCTCTCTTTAGCTCTTCTTTTGAATAAGACTATTTACCAACAAAACATATAAAAGTTTTATTAAAAGTACATGCAAAGAATATCGTTTAGCTTTCGAATCATCCTTGTCTTCTTTTGAAACGATGTCACTTTGCATTATGCTTAAGTATTAGGAAAATTGCCTTGAAATTCGGCGAAGCCACAAATTCATTTTATGGACAACAAAAACCAAAGATGGGAAATGTTTTTCCTTTAGCCAGATTATATTTAGAGAATAAAGTTAAGAAGATTGATACGAAATCAAAGTTTAACTTCAGAGAGTCCTTCATTTTTCTTTCAACTTTTGTTACGTTTGTGTGTTACGCTAAAAGTTGGAACAACAACTTTTTTTTTTATATTATGATAAAAGTTTTTATGTCAAAAGTTCGATGTTTTGCTATTTGTGAGAAGGCAAATTAGTTAACTTTCCATGAAAACAAATTATTTCACTTAAATGGAAGAATGGGCATGGTAATTTCAGTCTCTGGAGTTTCGTATTGAAAATCGGTAACAAAATTAATTGCGTCTGTGATGAGCAATGAGAATATTAAGTGCTTTCCGTAACTTTCTGGACATTGCAAAATAAATTTTTATTTTCATTTTATATGTATATATTTATAATAAGTCTGGATGTCGTTAAAGTTGAAGGTGTTGGCATATAAAGTTAGATATGGACAATGCATAACGAAAAAGATGCATGCTAATACATTTATGTAAACAACATTTACGAAGTTTTGGGCTTTTAAGAAAATATGTGAATATTACTTTATTAATTATAATTTTGAAAGTGATGCGCCAATGAACGAAACTTCGGATAAATGGACTCACGACCTTATAATGCTCGGCTATATGCCTGGCACAGCGTGGGCGTTAAGGATATAGAGAGGAAAAAAGGAGGTGTGTTTTGAACGCCTGTGAATCGTAGCGACGTAGAAAAACAGAGCTTGGCAATTGATCTGACAATTATACTCAAGTTTGGGGTGAATAAACGCCTTGTGAAAGTGAACATAAGCATTTGGCAGAATCAATAATTCAGCCTCGTCGTCTATTCCAACGCTCATTCATAATTTTGCAGCTATGTCGAATCCCAATGAATGGATTTACCCCCTGAAAACAAAAGACAACCATCAACACTGTATGCGGTAATGAGGTTTCATCAACAACGCTGGATGGTTCCGGTTTTATAAAAATTAAGCCCAAATGTGTCATCGAACAAGATACATTAACATTCCAAAGAAAATAGCACCATGCTTTCAGATTGTGCATTGCTTCCACCTGAACCTCTGAGTATTAAACACTCAGATGTTTGTAGGCCTCTTTAAATGAATATGTTGAAATGTCCTTAAAAAGCTTCTCATAATTGATAATAACCAGAATAAATCTTAAATTCGCAATTGAATAGAAAAAATGCCTGAAAAAAGGATATTTTAAATAGTGTGTCAAGCTGGCATTACCATTGCGTAAGTTTTTCCATCTTTCCTACTCTTCTGGGCTCTACCCGAGAAGTTCGAAAACAGCCTTTGTCAGGCTATACCCAAAAAGGAAAGCCATCGTCTCTATCTTCATAGCAACCCATAGCATAGCACATGGAAATGCTGATCAATTATCAACTCATGAAATACCTTTGAAACTAACGACTCATAAACAAGTAAATGCAAAAAAAACATCGTTTTTTGGACTCAAACTTTTATGTTTACTTCGAAACATGCCACACAGTCGTTTATTATTTGGTAATAATTGCCAAAATATCTTTTTTTTTGAGGTCCGAACTATTTCAATGAATTTTATTTTTTCCACGCTTCGCACGCCCCAGACGCAACACGCGACACTCGTCAATAGCGGGATATGAAAATGGGAACCTATTTTCATTTAACTTGATTTTGTCTGTCTCTCTCTTTTTTTATACTTTTTTTGACTTCTTGAGGTTCTTTCTAACCACCTATCATACGATCTATAGAGCAAAAAGGTTTTGAGCAGCTCAGTGTCATGGAATAAAGGAATGGAGATATATCTTTATTAAGTTTTTTCTCTTTGTTAGAAGAATGAGCGCAATATTTTAAGTCTACGAGTACATTGAGTTCTCCATTAAAAATGAAATTTGATAATAACCAAAGTCTACTAAGGAGATATTATGCGTTTTCTCTGCAGTATAAAAATCTCTTGTCTAGAAATTTCACTTGCAATTAAGCACGATGTTATTGGTAATTACGCTTGCAGTGAGAATTAAGCATCAGTTGGCATAACAATCACCCAAAATGCTTCAACTAGCTCCACTGCTATTGATGCACGTCTGACACACATCCATTTCTCACAGGGATCTGTGCAAGAATGGCAATTCTTTTCTCCAGCACGTCTTGCTTTCAATGGAAATTCTCCAATATCCTTGCAGATAATACGGCTGAGTGAATTCGAATATCCTCTAACAATACACGTCCTATTCGCATCTGATAAACGTTACCGTCGTACAAGGAAAAGCTATTAATGAAATTCCTCTCTTTTTTGCACACTACCATGTCTCTATATTCACTCAATTTAATCCATCTGTTACCATACCATTCCAGAGTTCTGGGTGAAATAATTAATCTCCCGACAAATCATCATCAACTGTTTAATTTCAGATAAAATACGATTAGATATATACTCACATTGGATGCCTTGTATCTGGGATCTCTCGATTGCTGGGCATTGCATCGCTGGCTTCTTGGTTGAAACGATTCCGGATGTAGGGATCTTCACCGCTTCGTAAGGCACCGCCTCGAATATAGCCAGCTTCATCGAAGTACTCCCAGTCACCGCCACTACTTGGAGCAGCCAATGCATTGCTGCCGCCTCCTGCTGAAGACGTCTCCTCCGGCATTATCGCATTAAGACCAAGACCTCCCACACGAGGTGGGTAACGTTGTTCGGGAGCACTGCCAAATGCACTGACAACAGCCACACTTCCATCCACACCATCACCGTCTCCATCACCGCTGTCTCTAGCTCCAGGTGTTCTGCTAAAAATGTGCGGTTTCTGCTGCTGGAGCTTATCAGCAGTAACAACTCCAGTACCAGGATAATGACGATTTTGTGCCTGAGTTTGTGTCTGCTGATGTCGGATGCTACTGCTGCTGAACTGTATGGACGATGTTGATGGTAACACGTCGTCTTGATATTGTTGCATTGCGGTAGCCACTTCTCGCAGGCGTAGTGCACGATTTTCCACCTGAAAAGACAAAAAAAAAACAACGAGAGAAAAAAAGGACGATGGTTAGCACTAGCATTGGTAATGTGGTGGTAAAATTACAAAAGTTTTGAGAGACAAACGAAACGAAGAATAAGCTGAGAAAAGTGCATTTTGAATACAACAAAAGGACGAACGACCATAGTGAAGGCGATGTTTATTTTGGATATACACTCTCGTTGTGTTGCGGCAGTCAAAATGTGGCAAAGCGGAAAAGACAATTGAGAAATGGTATTTATCTAAACAGGAAGTTCGTGTCCCTATCCTTGCGCCGGGGCACCATGTAAGACGGATGTAAAACGTTAAAGGATTACGACAGATGCAGGTGCAGTTGAAAGTTAAGTGTTTGCTGTTTTATTTGCCAAGTCATTAGTGTTAGTCATGGGAGTAACCGGACGGAAGTTGAAGTTTGCTTTTTAATGTTGTTTTGCAAAGACATTTACAATGTTGCCGTTACATTCGCACCCATAAATGGACTTGAGTTTTAGAGCGCGAAATTCCTAACTTTTCACTAACTAAACGGATATAGAATTAGAAACTTTTATTTGAATCTACTTAGGAGTTTGAAACTTAAGATCGCACCTCTTATTATAGTTCCGTGTTATGCTTTAACCATAGTACTCCTAATGTAATTTGGCATTAAATATGTCTCTCACGTCGTGCGAATATTGTCTTGAGTATCACGTTTTACTTGCATGCCAATTCATTGATATATGTGTGAACATATGTGTGCAGACAGAATAAATGTCCTTTTAATTGAAATGAAAACACAAATGCAAATGTTTACCTATTGACATGAACGTAATGCATATCTAGAATACAAATAAGGCGTTACAATAGAAGATAATCAACAAATTTGTAATCCTTTCATTCCATTTTGAGGGCATAGTTAATAAATGTCAAGGTTTTTTATCTACGTGTATCAAAGGATTGAAGGATCTATCGTGACTCGGTATATTTCTTTAATAATTTTTTTTAATTTCTTTACTAAGCACATTATTTCAGCGGAACCGAATTACTCCGATACAAAACGTACGACTACGTGACTAGATATAAACAATCTATATAGCACAGTCAAATAGGTTAAACTGCGAACCAACACAAAAACACCCCCCAAATCACAGGTAGAAACACCGCGTCACGCCTAAGGAAAATATTTTATTTAAAAAAAATAGAATTCTCCGTGGGCGGTCAGCCATTAGCAGAGTAGGGCTAATAATACAGAATGCTCCAGAAATGCATGTGGCCTCAACTATATCTGACTCGTGGAAGAGCGGTCAAACCTCCACGTGATGGCCGCTGGAAATGTTCCTCTTGTACAGGAAATTCGAAATGATCGGGATAGTCCCTTCAAAGTAAGATTGGCGAGAGGCCAATAACCTCGCCCGTAAAACCATATTACGGAACCCCAAATCAGTTTCGGAGCAGAGCAGAAGTTCTTAAATGACTCGAGCTTAGCCTTCTTTACTTTTGCCTTATATTTACAATTTTAGATAAATACAATATTAAAAAAACTAAGCCTAGGCATATGCTATGGATTTTGTAATTTGTTAATTCTTATTTTAATGGTTATTTTTATACGAGTATGTACAGTCCGATAAAAGATTTCTGTTCATAACATTTACATTTTCGTAACAATATGAATGTCCTTATGATATTTTGAAAACTGTCAAATTTGTTAAAAAAACAGAGCAAGCGAGCTCATTTGTTTAAAGAAAATTTGACATTTTAGTGTAAAGAGGCGACAGTGAATAATGGTTAAGTGTGCTCTTATATTGATTATTGTGCCGGCGACAGTATAGGACTTTGACATTTCTTAAGCTCGAACAAAAAAGGCAAGAAACTTTTTCGATTGATTGCTAAAGAACATTAATATTTTGCAAAATTTACAAATACCTTTTTTCGAATAAAATTGATGCCAACAATTTTATATTGGTGGTGGTTCGAATCGGACAGTTACTGCATCTGCAAACCTTCACTTTAAGCAATAAGCATAATTTACTGCTACACGTCTTCAACAGCAACCTACCTTGTACCACTGTGTGGCATAGTTGAAAGCTTGCTTTGAAGTGCTAAAGAATTCGTTAGCAAATGATTCAGTAGCAAATACTCGCAACATAAATTGAAAACTCAAGTAATCAGCTTGTGGTCTACAGCGATAGTGTACCGATTTTAAATGATTGCAATAAGCTCTGTCGGTTGAGCATTTAATTATTTACGACGACTAATAAGTCAGGTGATGCAACTGAGTATATGGTATGACATCGCGCCAACGAAAGAACTTTTGAAAGGGGTTAGTTAAACTTTACATTTTCAGTGAATAAAATGTAAGAGTATTTATGATGAAGTGAATCGAATTTATTATGAAAGTCTGATTCGCAGCTGTGGCGCATCACAATTAGTGATTTTCTCATAAATACTTAAGTGATACCAATAGTGGGACTTATATTAACATAACAAAATAAAAACGAAACCTGCTTATCGCAACACGTTTATTGTGTTGTAATTATGTTAACAATGCAGTTAGCATACACCATCAGTATTCTTAATGTACCAGCGTATTAAGCAATTTATGTGCAGCAGCTATACAAAGTTCCAAGAAATCACAACAAATAGTCTTAAGATCTTAATCATATCCGCTTAAAGTTGTTTTGCATTGAGAAACGTTATTCGAGAAGCATTAAACTTTTTGCCAACATTAATAATCTCTACTGATTGGAGCCAAAATTGAATGAATGTCTTCACATTATTTCAATAATATTTTTCTAAAAACTTAAGGTTTGTTTTAATATTCTGCAGACAAACTAAATGGTTTCCAAACATCATCATTAGTTGATATACACGTGTGAATTTACATTTAGCTGAGTTTGTCGCTTTTGGCCAATAAGAAAATCTGTGCAATAAGAGGAACAATGTAGTAACCGGAGATAAAGATTGGCTTTTTGATAACGTGTATTTAATTCTGTAATATTGCAACATATTGCAACTACAAAGTTATGGTGCAATACCTTTTTTAAAATGTAAGACAAAATTGTAGTTCTAAATCACAAAAAAAATAAAAAAATCGATAAACTAATAGCTAATATTAAAGCAACCTATGATGGCTCTAAATGTCATGTGTTGCATAGAGAAAAATTGTCAGAGGAATTCGAGATAATAAGTGGGGTACGACAAGGTTGCATTCTTTCGCCGATACTTTTTTTTGTGATTAGCGACGTGCTTCGCACAACTTTATTTACTGGAAACGGAGGAATTCGTTGGACTCTTACATCTCAACTCAAACATCTGGACTACTCTGACAACGTTTGTTTACTCTCACACAGGATTATGAAGCTGCACTAAATGACAACAAATGTGGAAAGTGAGGATGTTGCGGGTTGAAGATTAATACTGCCAATACCAAAATTATCAACCTCTGCACTAGCTCAGTAACTCAAGTTAACATTGCTGGACAACCGGTAGAAAGAGTATAGAGTTTCCAATATCTTGTGAATATTGTCTCCAACGAAGGTGGAACCGAACAGGACATTGTTAACCGAATCGGCAAAGCCAAATCATTGTTTGGAATGATGTCCATGATATGGCGAAGCAATGCGATCAGCTTAAACACCAACCTGCGACTGCTCCGTTCAAATGTTGAATCTGTGCTGTTGTATGAGTGCAGCACTTGTAAGGTATCACAAAAAGATTAAAAATGTTCGTAAATAGATGCCTACGGAACATCTTAAGAGTTTTCTGGCCTAACCGTATCTATGACGAACATCTTTACCAGAGAACGGTCTAGGAACCAATAGGCACAACCATCCAATGACGGAAGTGGCAGTGGATTGGTCATACACTCAGAAAAGGCGACAGTTCCATAGCAAACTACACAATGCAATGGAATCCGTTATTTCAGGATGGTAGAAGAACGAGTCGTCCGAGAAATATATGGCGTAAAACAGTTGAGGAGGAGTCACGGCAATTTGGGAAGAGTTGGAGAGAGTTGAAGCTCATTGCCAGGAACCGCATGCGATGGCGCGTAGGCATAGTAGAGGTCCTAGGACACAAAAGCGGATAAAGGATATAGCCAAGAAAATCATTGATTTAGAAATATCGAGTGTCTTTTGTCTGTTTTTGTTTTGTTCTAGTGTGTAAATTCAGGATTGATCTTTCCAACAAGAGTCGTTGGCTAAGATCGAATCTGTTTTCCGCATATAACCATGACATATCACTCCTCTTGAGTTTCTATCTAAGTTGTCAAAAAATATCACATGGGATAGAGTTTTCCAGTTTTTGTGTTCGCACTGTTGTAACTCTTCATCAGAGAAACTTCTAGTGAACTATCAGATTGTCAATTTGCCAAAAGTAAAATTTCTATTTGCAATTATCATCATGAAGCAATTGCTTTAAATGTTAGAGTGTTGCATTTATTGCCGTAAGAATTAAAAATGGAAACAAAATTTAAAAAGATATGGAGGTGATGAAATGGTAGTTCGAGATCGTTCCTCAAAATATTTCAATACAAGGGGATTAGTTTCATAGCGGCAGGAAGCTTTAAAAAAATTAAACTTTTAGATTCGTTTTATTCGACAGACCATTGTCGTCTATGGCCTAGCTTCTTGCGGCCATTTGTGTTGTGCATGTATATTTTTGAACATAGGAAGGGGACTACAATTTATTGCCGTATCCGAAGAGTGAATTGAGAAGCTTTTCGTGACAAGTTATTACTCTCGGACGTTTGTCAGACATTCGCGAGAGGTGGAACGCCGTGAAAAAATACTTTTTGGTGTTACTGAGATTCGAACATTGAACCTCCTGCTCAAAAGCCATGCACTTATCCACTGAACCACGGTGCTCACAATTCCTATTCAAAAAATTAAGTTGTAAATTTCGGAATGTAATAAAAGACATATGAGTTTAATTCTTATTTGTATATGTCTTTTGTTTTGAATTAAGAATCTTCTTTTATTATATACATTATATTATTAAATTCATCACCTCATCACCAAGCCCTTCGTCGGAAAGTTATACCATTTCAGCCTTGACATGTTAGCCAAATGCTTCCATGTCGTGTAGGTACTTTGTTGAAATTGTTTCCTTGAAGTTCGAAGTTTCTCCTCTAATGGAATATGTTGCTTCCGGTAGGATGTGAGTATAATAGCTACGATTCGTCTTTGTACGCTTTTGAGTTGACGAACAAGCATTGAGGGGAACACGTATATTATCCATATTCAAAAATTTCTCTGCTCAATTTTTTTTTAAATGAAAAAATCAAGTATTTTATTCAACTAAAGACATTAAGTAAAATACCCAATAAAAATTGATTTGTTTTTACTGCCTTGTTACTTATTCAGCCCATGATTGAACTTTATTACTTTTTCATAAATTTCTCTATGACTTCCCTGATGAAAATAGAAACTGATCTTATGTCCAAAAATTATGAGTTCTCGTACGAGATATCTTAAGAAGTAGAATAGTATAGACATTTTTGGGAATTATTTCAAAGAGCCAAGATAATTTTTTGCAAAATCCAACAAGCCAACGAAACACACATTCTGCCTAACTACCCTGTAAGGCAAAAATGTAGTATTTAAAACTTCAATTACTCCAGCTGTTTGAGCGTTAAGTACGAGTATATTAATGAAGACGCATTTGCATTTTTCGTTAGTAAAAGATTCCCAAAAACTTGATCGCATTCATTTTAAATGAATACAAGCATCTTAGCAGCTTTCTCCAATTACGTCTTTCGAATGGTAATTTTAAGTCCCACAATTTCTGAAATGAAAATCCATATCAAAATGCCTATAAAGCCTTTTGGCAGTTTTTTTTAATCTAATCAAATGACCAAATAGCCGGTACTTATAGCATTTATTTTTTGCATATTTGCCGAGCCGAGATATTAAAAAAATTTGTATTAATTAATAAATAGCAGACGAAATTGATGTTCATTGTCGCCAGCAGTTAAACATTCAATCAGGTCAACCGTAGGTGGGGCGCTTATACAATTGGCTACATGTAGGTGCGCTTTCACTTTTCGATTCCAATTAAAAAATTCAATGCGTCGTATTAAAATATCAAAAAAAAATTTCGCGTAACCTTGACAATCATCAGTATATTTTAAAATGACTGCGACAATTATTGTATTCCTGTTTACAAGTGGGGTGGATTAGCTATAACCAAATGATGTTCTCCACGAATCTGTAAGAAATTTTCAGCTTCGATCACGAGTACGTTGTTTAATTCAATTATAATTGAAATTTAAACACTGCAGCGCAATTAACCTGAATGAATCTGAAATATACTATCCATACAACAGTTAAGGGGCAGAGATACATCGTTGAACCATAATTACACGAGAGATGTATATGAAACACCGGAAATATTACCATCAAAGTATGTAGAGAAATTTATTAATTATTTGAACCTTAATACCGATTCTAAGGACTTACACAGAAAAGAAGGGTACATGTTTTCAATTAAAACAATTAAGACTGGGAACCTGTACTTCTGGAAAAGAATGTTGTCGCAATCTATAGGAAATTTGCAGAAAAAGTGCACGAGATATGTGAGTGTGCGACAGTCAGAAACGGTGAAACAAGTAAATGTAAAAAAAAATCGTTTTTCTGGTACAAACTTTTATATATACATCGAAACAGGCCACACAGTCTATTATTATTTGATAATAATCGCCAAATATAAAAAATATTATTTTGGACTTCCTTTCTTTCTTTCCTTTACTCCGCGCTTCTACAAACGACCACCAACGAACTCGATTTATCGCCTGAGGTTTCAAGATACGCCACTCTGTCCCCTGGGATCTTGCTTTCTCTTCTATTGTCCTTTTTCGTCTTGCTAGGACGGCCAACTCGGCGGCTTCTTTGTGGATTCCAGTCGAGCGCTAGTTTCGTAATATCGTCCGCTGGCTTTCTCAAAGTGTGGCAAATGCAGCTCCATTTTCGTCATCTAATGGGGTTCGCGATTGCTTCCTGCTGCGTTACTCTCCACAAGTCTTGATTGGTGATAATGTCCGGCCATATTACTCTCAGTATCCTCCTTAAGAACTTGTTGACGAAGACTTGGAGTTGCATCGCAATTGACCTATAAGATGGTGTAACGACAATGGACTTGTCATAAATGTGTCAAAAGCAAAACTAATGCACATTCGTGGACCTCACTGTCAACCGGTAAATATAGGCATCGCTTACCAAAACAACGATTGTTCAGCCGCAACGATCGCATACATACAAGCTACATAGAAGAAGTAAGGTCCTATAACTACGTAGGGATCATTATTGACTAAAACTTCAGATTTTCTCCGTCAATTAAATAGCGCCTTGTTTGCACTATTCAACGAAAAAAAATGCACACTATAACCGGTATTACAACAAGTGTACTATTCGCTGATAGAACCACAGCTTCGTTATCGCATTAAAGTATGGGGTTGCGCTGGAGGCACACTCATACAATCTCTGGAGAAACTCCAAAACAGAGCACTGAAAGTAATAGCAAATTTCAAATTTTAGAACTCTCAACGTTCAGATATATTCAAGATGATAGTTGTACTAGAATATAACGAAGGCAATCGTTTCCAAAGCTCATTGCAACACGATGTCAACACAAGGGAAGCCCAGCGTCCACTACAGATTCCACAAATTAATAACGTATGGAAAACTTCTACTGAACCATATCGTTCCTAGCCTCTAGAATAAGTTACCCAGAAGTCTCATCAACATCAGAGATAAACAGCTTCTTATAAAATAAAATTTTCTATTATTAGACTAAAGCCCAAATTAATTAAACTCTTTTTCTAGTACTAATAAAAACCACAATTAAATTAAATAAATATTTAACATCAGTTTCTTTAAAAAATTCTAGTTGAGATACATCGAACCTTCAAACATAGTGATTTAAAAGGCAGCCGCCCCGCATTTTTTGATACGCATCTTTTTTTCATCATCAAAGTGGTAAATCAGGTGAAATGGTCTATGATTTCTGAATAAGAATCAACTGCAGAATTGTTTTTTTAGTCCAACAAAAGGTGAAACACTTAAATATTCCGAGTGGATAGTGTAACTGATCAACATTCTGTGTGTAACGTCTTCTCATCAAAGCAAAGGCAAAAGACCTAAAAAGGTAATCCGTTAAGGTCCAATCAATCATACGCCCAGTTAACCAAGCTGCTTTTACCTGCCACTCCATCTTGTGAGCTTACAAAACAAGCCACCTACAAATGCAAGAAAAAAGAGGAGTAATAACCGCCCAAAGTGGGTAATAAACCATTTCATCGTCTTATTAGTATGCAAGAGACGAGTACTGCATAAAGCGCACCGGTCACCTTTGAAGAATCGTGCAGCTCATCGGTTCAACACTCAAACGGATAAAATGGGAGAAATTCTGAATATGGAAATTGTCAGTTCTGCTGCTGCTTTCGATGCACCACACTGAGGTATTCCCACTTTTCTACTTGGCATTCAATAAATGGATCCCATGTGTATGCAGTAGGAAATCCAATTTTGATTTGAGCACATCACACGCCAAGGAGGAGCTGAGAAAACTTTTAAAATTCATTAAAATAGAGCAGCACGAAGAAGAAAAAGAAGAAGAAGAAGAGGAAGAAGCGATCACTGTCTGCAAAATAGCCCAACAAAATAGTCCGCCCAAACACAGAAGTTGTAGTAGTTGGCAACTGTCACGTTCCCTTAGAAAATCTAAACCGTCAGGCGACCGACATCGAAATCCTCTTCATAGTCGTACGTCATTCAGTCCGCATTTCTCTTCGCTGCGTTCGCCGTTCACAGACTGAGGAATCATCACAATAATTCATGATCATGACCACATAATGCGGTCGGAAGGACGTTTTATCCGTTTTATTCTTTCGTTTGAATAAAGTTGAAAATGTCTGATTCCAGTATCGGTTGCTGACGCTTGTACTATTTTCGCTAAAGATGCACCATCGTGCGACCCACCACATAGTTGTTGATGCTGCATAGTTGCGCAACTTGATCCGATGCGGGGATTTGTATGTCTGGCAACAGTCAAATTGCAACGACGAGTCATAAATTTCGTTATTCCAGTGAGAGACATTTTCAATTTTACAGCACACAATGAAAATCTTGTTGAAAAAAAAATGGAACGTTAAATCCCACGTTCATGCAGATTCGCTTGGCGTTAGTTTATCGAAAGATTTCCTGCAACGAGATGATTAACGAAATCAGATGAACGAATTTTCAAATTATCGACCATCAGACAACGGCAGAGTACGAGTTTTTGCCTTCACCCATTGTCGGAAAACTGTAATTCAATGAAGAAAATCCCCCAGAGCTAAATGCTAAATGGGTTGTCGTAAATGGCAGTTTAATAGACAGAGTCGGTGATGTTTTTGTTGTTAAATTTACGAGTATCTGCAAGATTTTGTTTTTTCGGATTTTCGTAGGAATAGGCAACATATTTCCATTAATAATTATTTTCCCAATTGTTTTCGTTTCATTTATTTATAATATACTAGCTAAAATACCCAGCGTTGCCTGTCTGCCCCCACCACACTACCCACCGACCAACCGACCACCAAGACCCTTTAAGAGCCACCTTTTTTACTATTATGTTTATTTTAATTTAAATTTAATGGTTTGCTTCAAAAAAGAGTACCAGTGCCACCTCCAAGAACTACCAATGGCAATTTAATCCGTATTATCGAATCCTCATCAAAGCTTAAGCATCGTATGTGAATACAATTGATATTGCAAACAAGAAATACTTTTACTTTCATTCGTGTGTGGAAATACGTACGTACATAACAACAGCAATGATTCAATATTGAAAAGAAAAAAATCTAATCGTTGACACGAAAAAAGCTACTCATAAAAATTTATTGAAACTCGCGAATCAAAATTGGAATTGCCATTTTGCACTAAGATGACGGTTATTTAATTGATGAGTGCAATGTGGTGGTGCGAGCCAAACAATTGACCTGTCGCCGACTGATTGCGATGAGGAAAAGAAAGGCAACTGACCACTTTTACCGGCCGATGTCGTTGATGATCACGAAAGACTACCAATAGATGCCAACAATAATCATGCGTATACTAGCATTCGTAAGTCTGCAAGTCACAGTTTCCGCGTTCATATGTGAGATGAGCGTTTGGCCATTGAGAAGTTGAAGTTGATTAACATTTTCTAGTTTCCAATTTTGTGATTGAATTTTGCTTATTTTGTGGTTATTTGCGGAATGCAGACAGACAATTGAATTGTAGTTTTAATTATGTAAACATAATTTAAATTTCCTTGCAATTGAAGTCTGTAGTTAGTTTAGGGCTTGATAGTTGGGTACATTTTAAATGTCTCTGTAATTTACTAGCTGAGCTGGAGATTCGCTATATTGTTACGAAATATAGACTTTCGGGTTCGTAAAGCATTTTACAAATAAAACACAACACAAGTTTATTAATTTACAAATGGTAACTTTAATAAACAAACAGTTAACATAATACAAGTTCACAATTTATATTGATGATAACTTTCAATGTACACAAAAACACTTATTACAACAACACTTGTACTTTACTATAATTCTCTTAGATGGTAGCAGTATTTCTTTGGAAGAACTTTTTAAACTTTGACTGTTTGAATTCTAAACAATGAATGCGGCAACGCCGTACTATTTATACTCATTGAAAAGATTTCCAGAAACTTCCAATCTTATAGGCAGAAATATCCAGAAAATTGTGGCAGCTTCCCTTATTTACAACTAACCATACTCATATGTAACGAGTCATCTTCTAAAAATAAACTACATATGCAATCAGAAGCGGCGAAAATGGTATTGGCAGCTAACAAGTGTTTTTGCTGTTAGCAAGAACTACATATTTGACCAGTACATAATGATTTAAACTTACCGTCGGCTATATTTAAAATAATATAATTAATCTTACAGCCTAAGAGTCTATTTTAATTGTTTGTATTCCATTATCGATCGGGGAAGGCATAATTCTTTTAATACACCATGTAGATGTCGCCACTACTTTTCGTAACAATATTAATAGCAAATGCATTTCAACATTTGAGCGGTTTCTTATCCTTAACCCTCAACCAGTCCTTCTGCGAATTGCAGAATGGTTGCGAATTGAGTTAATTCAATACATTGCTGAGTAAACACGCTGCCTTACAAACGTGTTCATTTAATACTTTAATGCGAATAATCCAGAATAATTTTTCCAGATGTATTTGTGTTCAACTTCAGTGAAATGAAATAAGATGTTCATTATTGTTTTAATTCAATTTGTTACTCTCTTTGGGCAGTTAAATCAAATACAGTAGAGTCTTGATTATAACGGGTGATCAATTTAGAGGTATCGGATTTTAAATTGAAACAAAACAACTAAAATTCAAATTGATTGGGCAATCTTTATTATTTTTGTTTAGAACCATTCATGACATTTATTTTTTGAAGATAATCCTTTTCAAATGTTGGATGAAACTGCGCCGTAATTCGGCCATCCGTAAACACCAATTTTGAATGACTCGCTCGAGGACTTCGGTCGGTATCTCGCGAATAACTTAAGTAATGTTGGCTTCCAATGCCTCAATCTTAGCTGGTTTATCCACAAAGCATTTACACTTTACATACTCCTACAAAAAAAAAGTCCAAAGGTGCGGCGAAGAGATTCTTCCGGGTTTTCGGCAAAACTCTCACTTACAGCCGCAATATTCTCTTCATTTCGGGCTGTACGTGGTCTAATCGGTCGACTATCATCCAAAAATGTAAAATTATTCTCAAGCTTGCCGATGGCATGCTGAATAGTGCGTTCGGTAGGACGTAGGTACACCATAAGTTGGCCTGAGCGCGCGATGAACACTTTTCACAGAGCGTCGATTTTCGTAATACAATTGTACGATTCGTAAACGTTGTTAAGGCGTTAGTCTTTCCATGATGAAATGTCAATGAATACTGAATAAAATTATGTATGTATTATGTGACAGTAGTCACGCCTGACATGTCAAAAAAATCCTATTGGAAAAAGTACCTCCAATCTGATCATCCTTTACATGCCTAGACTAGAAGTAATTTTCGTAATACGAGTATTTCCGGCCATACTTATTCTGCATTAAAAACATTTTCCCGATTATATAAAATTGCTTTATATTTAATAGTTCATATTATTAAGACTCTACTGTATTAACATATTTAGTCTGAGCACTTTGTATGCTGAAAATCCCTATACACAGTTTATGTAGTGCAGTACAATGAACTTCCTATTCTCTTGCCATCTTTGTAATGTAATGTAATGAAATGATGTCATTTCTTCATCAGCATTAAGGATCTTTGATAATAGAATGTTACAAAAGAACTCAATGTAGGTCGTATAATTTACTTTGAGCTTTGAGAAAGTATAATTAATTTTATGAAATTATTAATATTATTATTGTGCATTGTGCATATGCATTACATGATATAGGTACTCCTGTATTTGCTTTGAAATAATTAAAGACAAGCATCCATAGCTTTAATTGCAGTTTCGTGTCTGTGAATGTCTAAACTTTTTCAGATCAGCAAATGCTTTTTAACATTAAGAACCGCAAATATTTGCGGCAATATGATATACGGCAGGCAAACTTATACACAGCAACCCAAAACCCCCAAATGTTTTTCCACATTTTCACAGATTTCACAGAATCTCTAACCATAAATTCTAAAGTTGAAGGTTAAACCAACACAATCATGTGACATGTGACAGTTGACACAATTATGTGCATTTGTGATGCTATTTTTTTCACACTACAAAGTGTGCACCGTACCAGTTAGAGCCGCTATAACGCGCTTTGAGTTGCCTCAGATGCGCTCAGAGGACACTTTTTTTTCGCCTGAGAAAATCTAATTAACACAAAAACCTTGCACACTTCTGCTGCTCTTGTATAATATGTTCCGGTTTTATCCTTGGCCTTATCTCTCATAAATGCGAAATTGGGCGGTGAGTTGTGAGTGTGTGTGTATGTCACATAGTGCGACAGTTGGGCTATCAATGGTTTTTAAACATATTTCCACGCGTCACCTAAAAATTTAGCTTTGTAAAACCGAAATCCTATCCTTCTATAATCCTAGAAGCCCCTTTACAGCTCGAGTCATACCATCCATCCTCCTTTGGTTTGAACGAATTATTCCTGGAGGGAATAAAGTCTCTCATACCAATAAGGATGATGTTTGTGATAGCATCAGCGGCGTCATCCACGTTGCTATCACGAAACAATAGCGATCAGTTAATTCTCCCAATGAAGTTGTTTGTTTTTGGTTTTTTTCTCTAAATGCGTGGTTTATTAACGAAAAATAAGCTGATATATACTGTGATCCTGTTAAATACATATCTTCACTCCTGCGCCTTCTAGCGAGTCCAAAATAAACATAAACTTATCGAAACACCATTCGAATAATGGTTTAAATACGGCTTAGATACGTACAGTGATTAGGACGTGATGAAGTTAGATATATATGCAGAATGACATTGTCATGAATATCTTAACTTCAGCGTCACCTACCGTGCTAAAAAAAAATTAGATAAACATTCAGAAGTACCAATCGAAAAAACATGGTTTAGGCGTGATGCGATAAAAATGACATGCAACAATACCCAAAAGGCCAAACCACATTTTCGTAAATATCTCTACTCCAACGCCACCTAACGGTTAAAAAAAAACCTTGAACTTATCGAAGCACCAAACGAACATATAGTATTAATATGGCATTGATATTTTCAGTGATTTAGGCGTGATGATGTCTCGATTTCAGCGCCACCTACCGGGTTCAAAATAAACTTTAACCTACTTTAGAACCTAAGCAGTATATTTACATATATATAGGTACATATATACTGCTTTGCTAGAACTATGAAATTTCAGTTAATCATCAAGATCAGTTAAGGTCACACATAAATTACATTTTAGGAAGCTACCTGTGTCAGTAACAATATGTTGCTTTCTCTCCTTATCTCTCTTCCTGCTTAATCTTATGATTGTCGCCTTGAAGTCTCCTTGATTCCCGCTTTTGCCATTTACTAACCAAACGAAAAGCGTTTCCTATCTCCATCAAGCCAGAATGAAAAGGGTCAACATTACAGAATTTTTTTTTGATAACGCACATAGTTCATTTGTTCAAAATTATCGCTTACCAGAAAAACCAAGCAATCTTTCAACCCACCCACTGTAAAAAACGTTCATAGCCGAACAAAAAACGTCCCACCATTGGAAGGAGTCCGAAACACATGCATACATCACTTTGGTAGTTTTTTTTTGTTGAATGTTGAATGTGTTCTTTTTGTGTAAATGTCAGCGAATGTTCTGTGCAGTGGCATGGCAAAGCATATAACAACATCCGCATCTACAATATCACATTTGTGTGTTAAGCTATATCTGATTTATTTTTGCACTTGCAAGGATATCCATGCGTACGTATGTAACCGCTGCACTAACATTTCCGACGCCATCGCGGAAAGAGAGAGAAAATTGTACCATTGTGAGCATTTTTGCAGCACTCTGGGACCATTTTGGTGCATATCGTGGGCAAGAAGGATTGCATAGCATCTCAGAACAGAAATTCAGTGCGCCCTTGGGGTTGCACATAAATTTCATGTAAGAAATTTCTTTTACTACTTTGCCTGTACATATTTTAGTTTTTAGTATTCTACTGTGTATGTAATACTGCTATGATACGAGAAATAGTTACTTCTACTTGATTGGCAAAGAGCGCGCGGCACGAGTTAAAAGGGAACATTTAAAATGTTGATAAGTTTTTTGGTGGGTGGAGAAAACTGTAATTTATTTTTTTTTGTTATGCAACTTAAAGAATATTAATGGATATTTTAATTTAAGTAATAAAATAGTTGTTATAGTCACATTATCATCGGTCATTATGACCGCTTAAAAATTTTCTATTACAAACTCTATAAACATAGCTAATGATCAACTCGTTTTTTAAGCTTTAATTAGACAGACAGAGAGGCTGTTTGGAGTTGCGTTAAATGTAAATATGTATGTGTATTGTTACAATGGTTTTCTAGAGTTCGTAATCGATTTTCCAAATAAAATAAAAACACAATACAAGTTCGTTTATTCACAATATATAACTATAATTAACAAAAGCAAATATTGGTTACTTATTGTTCACTTATAACACTATTATTTACATAGGCTATTGCTCTGTCTACTTTCAAACTTTTAAATTAGTTTAGCTCACTTCAAATATTAACTTAACTTACTGCGATAAAGTTGCTGTATTTATACCAAAACTACAGTTTCCAGAGGACATGTCAAGGCATATCCATTCCTATTCTATTCTATATGAACGTTTAGCAAATACCAGAACATACTGATATTATCTGATATATATAACTTTATTTACAAGTTCCCCTTGTATAACTTTTATATTCAATATTACTGAGCCCAAAGATATGCAATGGGTTTTAGTAATTTCTTAATTCTAATATTAATACTTATTATATGAGTATGTTGTCTGATAAAATATCTCAATTTACATTTTCGTAACAATATTATACTGCTATTGCATGATCGTATCGGTGAAGGAGGGCTGCAATATCCAAACTTAAGTGCACAAAGCTGTCTTTTTAAAAGTGCAGGGTATGCACTTTTTTTGGCCGGATGAAAGTATGTCTGATGATTGGAATCTCAGCACTGTTTTCCCGATCAATAAGATATAATATTCGATCTTCGGTACTGTGTGAACGCCTGAAGCATTTTATCAACAACTTGAGATTTTTCGCGACTCTTTTAATGTCGGGAGCTTGATCGAGTCCTTTAATTTCAAGTAAGAATTTAAGTAGATGAAGAGCTGTCAAGGGATTTCTGTAACATCCAGAACATCCATTAGACCCAGGATTTTCTTCTGTCTGTTCAACTGATGCAAAGTATTGTCTGTCAACAAGAAGGAACACCCAACTGACAGTATTTGTCAAAACATCATTACAGATAGATCGTAGCTTTAAGTTTTTCTCTTTTGTGTTAACGGTCTTTAAAGAAGAAGATTCAACGACGACTCTGTATAGTCTTGCATAGTGACAATAAGAACATACGTTTGAGATGACTAATATGTGCAGAGCGATTGTACATCATCGCAGAGTCTTTAAATGTGTCCGCAATTGGAGGGAGTTGGCATAATATCATGCTAATTAAAGAGGTGTCACCTAGTGGGCGCCGTGGCTCAGTGGAAATGAGCATAGCTACTGAGCAGGGGATTCGTGGCTCGATTCCCAGTAACACCAAAAGTATTTTTCACGGTGTCCCACTTCTCGCGAATGGGTGACAAACGTACCGAGAGTAATAACTTATCACGGAAAGCTTCTCAATTCGCCGTTCAGATCCGGCCTTAAATTGTAGGTCCCCTCGATTTGTGGACAAAAATATACATGCTCAACACGAATGGTTGCGAGAAGCTAGGCCTTGGAACGCAATGGTCTGTCGCGCCGAATATTATTATTATTATTATTATTAAGGTGCCACCTAAGTATGTAAGTAAATGTTTGTAAATTAAACACAAGGGACATGGGTGAATGCATTATGCTTTCTAAAATTATTAAAGAGTATAGTAGGAATTTGAATTATATACTTTTAACAAATAAATGCTACTCGGTTATTCCGCCAATACTGTTACAAATCAAAGAGTTTTACCATAATACTGCTGGTGTATAAGTTAATGGTCGTCCAGTACGTAGATGCAGATCCGAGGCTTCGGTTCTAGATGTTTTACAACAAGAAGATCCACGAAATCTACAGTGATGCTGACATTTTGTAAAAAATTCATCTCGGTAGGTTCCTGTAAGCACGAAACTAAGCTTGCACCATGGAATAAGAATAAGAAGTACAAAAATGTAATAGGTGTAGTCACTAAATTGTGGCCCAGTGAATGATATTTAGATTTTTTTCCAACTAATAAATTATTTTTAAGAGATATTTTCTAACTTAAAGAGCCCACGATGAAAAATAATAAAAAAAATTGTGCCCAAAAGGTATAAAAAACTAGCAAACTGACTTGAGTGCAGTCACAATCAGAAAAAGCATGCATATGTGTTGCACAATGTGTTATATTCGGCTTGAAGGACCAAGATTTTAAATTGTAGTCCCTATTAGCTAAAAGGGTTATATTTTTGTAAAACTTGAAGCCTGAAGAACAAATGTGCTATACGTGCCTGTCACTTTTGTACGAAGTACGAATATAATCCGATCCTGACCATAATTACGGTAAAAAATATTTTTAAACTCAGTATGAGTTCCACAGGGAAGAGCATAGAAAATTATATGTCAAAAAGTCCTCGTGCGACCTAATAGTGACTATGGTAAATTAATATTTATAATTGTTATTGCAGGTAATTAATTCTGGCAAATTACCAGAAAATAGAGACGAAAAAACTAAAACTAAGGAATATAAATAACTTACCGTTAAAGTACTTAACAAAAGTTATTATAGCGAAGTGAACATTATCACACAATCAACGTCATGTGGTTCAGTGCAAGAGAAATTCCTTAGGATTATCACCCACATCACCATCACCACTTCCGTGATCATAAAAGTGGTCTTAACCGAGCAAAGCTCATAGCAACATTGCTCAAATGGTGTCAGTGTGGTCATGGAACATGGCAACATGGAATAACGACGAAACGATTCGCTGATAAACAACCAAAGCCAACACGTCAACGTGTTTCTTCCGCATCGCCATAGTTATTAACCAGCAAATGTGCCATAATTGAAAGTGGCGCATTAATTCTGCAGTAATTACTTCAAAATTAATAAGGAACTGCAACACAAATTAACATTGATGGGAAGGATTATGAATGTACCTTTGAATGATATTTAAGTGCTCATCATACGTAATACAATCTAAACTTCTGCAAGTTATCCACATAATTTCGATAGATGAGATGCCGCTCGAAAAGCCATAACCACCTCTAACACCGCCCTCCATTCAACGTTGTATTCCTTCTTGATTCCCCTTGGGCTTTTTTGGGCCAATTATGGGTTAAACCAACTACACTTGAGTGATCCTTCAAGTAGTTATCGAGTGAATCTGAATAGTTTGTGCAGAAACTTATAAGTGCTCTCGTAATGAACGAGTTTAGTAGCCCGGAAGCAGGATGCATCATTTTGCCAGTTTCTGTTTTGGCGGATTGCATTTTGTAACACGATATTGTGGAGAACACTTTGGTATAGTAGTTATGCAACCTTAGTTGGTTGCGGGCACAAACAGTAAAGTAACCAACTAATTTTGTAGAAATTCCCAACAACTTTATGCCACCAGTCTAAAGGGGTTCCCTTTACATTCGAGGAGCACATACAATTTTGCAATTAACTGTTGTGCGCGAGATGATTAAATGCGGAATGTGCAACTTAATGGCACTGCCGGCATCATCTTCTACAGCTAACTGCAACATCAACTGTAAACTTACAAAATAGTTCATTCCGTTTTCGATATCAAAAGATGCAAGTGTTATATTTTTGGCACTTTGAAGTTTAACAGCAAAGTCGTAAGTTGAATCTTTGAACTTTTTTCGAGGACCAACTTTGAGTTCCTTCCATAATTGGCAATCGGACGTCGGCGCCAAAGTTACACTGCTTATTACAGCAACATTTAACATGATGTGCGGTTGTAGGTTTTGTTTGTGTATTTAAGGCGACACATGACCCAGTTTTCCAAATACGCGTCAAATTGGTTTGCATCGCGAGTGAGTTATTGCATTGAACGAATGCCAAATAAGTCAAGACGAGTTGGCAAGATTTACAAGTTAAATCATAACATTCGAGTAGTTTTTTTTCTTTTTCGAAGGGGCAGAAATGTAGTGATAAACTTCAGTTTAGTTTACCTAAAGAGACGCCTAATGTGGGGGTATTGAGACAATTTTGTTGACACCTGAAAGAAAGATCTTAATTCTTCGAATTTTGATTTGCAAAATGCTGATTTACGTTACTTTAGATTTCAAATAAGAAGTTATACTAAACAACTAATAAAAGAGTGTGTTGTGTTATGCAACTACTCCTGATTCTATTTCGCTTAAGGAAATTGAACTGACTGGATTTAATTATATCGGTTCGGTAATCACGAAGGGTAACTCCATACCGTGTCTAATCACCATGACAGAATAAACCTCTTAATTTTAGTCATTATTATCATTAGTTCCTGATTTTTCTATTAGAACATATATGGCCATTGTAAAGCTTATCATATTCGCTATCATCTTTGTAGCTGTAGCTTTGTGCTGTGTAGACGATCTGCTATATCAACCACATTAAAAGATCTCATCTTTATTAACTAAAAGATACAGGTACATTTTTAGAAACATGCAAGCGAGAAACTAGAATTCCTATTTTCGATAAAATTCACGATGTTGTCTGCTTTCAATAGCTGTCAAACCCAAATGATGCAGCTGATGTTTGTGGCATTAACCTTGAAAAGCCATGGTTATCGCATGGTCAATTGTATGTCGTCTGTCTGCCTGCCTGTATGTGTCGGAAAACCAACAGCTTTGTTTGTTTACGCGCCAGACAACAAAAGAAAAAAAACAGTTTACGCGCGGTTGAAGTGAAACTTTTTTGATGTTGTGGGGAAAAAGACCCCAAAAAGACCCCTAAGAAACCTTAAAAAACCATAAAAAAAAACCCAAAAACCCCCAAAATAATCATAAAAATACCACCGAAAAACCCTCAAAAGAATCACGAAAGCCTTAGAATGATTCTCTCCACCAACCCAAACCATCCCAGTTATTTAATAAAACCGGATGGTTCATGGACAGCTTCGAGCAAGGAAACTTCAGAGCTTCTCTAAGTAACTCACTTTCCAGGATCGACCAAATCGAGGAACGAGTTACTTAGCATGGAACTCATATGATTTCTATAGATGACAATAAGCGAATCAAGTGGGCAATTAGCGGCTTAAAGCTTTATAAACCAGCCGGTCCAGATCAAATCATAGCAGCGGAATTACCGAATAACTCTGAGATTATCCTTCCATTGTTAGAGGTGATTCTCAAAGGGTGTCTAAAATTAATACATATTCCTGTAAAATGGACAGAAGTTAAAGTAGTCGTCATCCCAAAGCAGGAAAAAGCTCATATGGTCACCCGAAGGACCTAAGACCAATAACTCTATCTTCCATATTTTTGAAAACTTTGGAAAAGTTAATAGATGTTTACATAAGAAACCAGGCGAAACTCAGAAAATGGGCTCAGTCTCAACACGCTTACAGCAAAGGGAAGTTGGTTGAGATAGCGCTTCACTGATGCGTACGATTGAAAAATCACTACACTCGAAAGAATACTTCCTCGACGCGTGAGGTGCCTGGTGAATATAAAGACAGAGGCTATAATGAATAGCATACATCTTCTAGGAATTGACCACGCAGTATGTAAGCTAATCAATAATATGCTTTTAAGCAGGATTTTTAACGCTTAGCTGGGTGGCTATCATTAGAAGGCATGTGGATAGAGGAAAGCCGCGGGGAGGCGTTTTATCCACTTTTCTCTGGAACATACCAATCAACGGATTGCTAAGGGAGCTAGAAATAGAGGGCATATGCGTGGTTGCCTATGCTGATGATGTAGCTATAGCTGTATCAGGTAGGTTCTTGTTAACGATCACAGAGGTTATGAAAATGTTCTCTAAATCGTCACAAAATGGTCCAAAAGCTGTGGACTAGGAGTAAACCCGTCCAAAACAGAGCTAGTCCTCTTTACAAATAAATATAAAATCCCAACAGTTACTCCTCCAACTCTAAACGATACCAGTCTGGTTTTCACCAATAAGGCGAAATTTCTGGGAACAATTCTGGATAAAAAACTAAGTTCGAAACCGAATATTTTAGAGAGATTTAAACAAGCTAATAAAGCTCTATACGCGTGTAAAAGCGAAATCGGTAAACGTTGGGGGTTAAAGCAGGAGCTGGTACGCTGGCTGGTACTGCCATAGTAAGACCAATACTTATGTATGGAGTCAGTGTCTGGAGGCCGGCTATAGAAAAATCCACCTACGTAAAGCTTATGGAGAAGCTACAAAGGGCAGCCTGTATGCACATTAGTGGGGTGTAAAGACCTACATGCGCCCTAGAAGAAGAAGTGTTGCACCTGACTCCTGTAGATATATACGGCAGGCAGAGAGCGGCTATAACGGGATACTCGACGATCAAAAACACGCTAAAGACAGAAATGGCGAACGTAGACAACACACAGCCGGTGTTATGATTTAACAAGGGTTTTCGGGCCATCTACCCCTCCAGGGACCAATGGAGGGATGGCTCGCCACAAGAAACTCTTGCATTAAAATTCTTCACGGACAGCTCCAAGCTCGACGGTAAAGTCGGCGCCGGAGTCTACTGTAGCAAACCTAACGTAAGCATTTCTGTTCGGCTCCCGGACCATTGCAGCGTGTATCAGGCTGATGTAACAGCGATTAAGAAGACAGTGACCTGGCTGAGATATAAGATAGTATCGGCAACCGATATCGTAATTTATGTAGACAGTCAGGCGGCAATCAAATCGCTGGACTCATACTCAATGACGTCGGGGGTAGCGATAAGCTGCCACACATCTCTCAAAAAGACACCTTCTTACTCTGCCAGTCACTCTGATATCGTTCGTTTCTGCGAGAATGACGAATTGGCTAGAAATGGCACTAAGCTTCAAGTGCTACCGGGAAAGGGCAGTCATAGGAAGACTTTTATCAGCGGTTAAGTTTTTGCTGCGGAAAAAGCCAGAAGTATTAACAAACGCTAGGTGAGCGAAACAGGTTTGGACTAGACTGGACTTAGATTGCCCTAGATAATTTTAACAGGGCACTGTCTCCTTGGTGTACATGCTAGAACGATGGGCCGTGAGTTTAATGACTTCTGTATAAGCTGCTATGACGCCGAAGAGGAAGAAACGGTATCCCAATTTCTGTTTACATGTCCGGCTCTTGCAAGCGGAAGGCTGAAACATTTCGGTTATCACACATTAAACAGCTTATGAGAGACATCCTAAAATTCATAAAAAGCACCAAGATTTTGATCCTGTGGTACCACAATGAACCGTAAACGGTCTAAGTGTGCAATAGCAGCAACCAAACCTAACCTAACCTAACCTAAGATGTATTAAAAACAACAAAAATTCTAATTTTATTTTTACATTTACATTTCATTACATTACATTTCTATGTTTGGACTAAGTATAGCTTTGTGAAATAAAAAACTCTCAGTTGTTTGAGTAAAAGTAACAGTCATTTTTGCCATCTAACTGAAAGCCCAATTATCGACACATTAATTGCAAAGAGATTAATACAAATAACTCAGTTAATCATCATTAATATGTCAAAATGGGGTAGATAACAAATTGCCGCTTAATCGAAAAAAGTAAAAGTTTCGCACGAGCTATCGAAACAATTTACCGCAGCTATCGTACCACACCATATCGCACGATACCGCTTCATAAAAATTGATTTCATTCGTAAAAGTGAAATTGTGTCACCGCTCATATATCGACGTATATGTATGTGTTTGTGACTACAGACAAATTTAAACATAAGCCAGTAGTAGAGCCAATTTTGTAAAGCGAATTAATTAAATATTTTGATAGCACCACCACACAATGCAGGACATATTTCGAATATCTTCTTAAATACTTTTGGAAGTGCCGCAGTGGTGTGTATTTGCCATAATGTAAACAACAATAACAAACCAGTTTTTATTTTGGTTTTATCACCCGCGTCCATCGCACCGAAATTCTATAGTCGAACCAATTATTTTATATTACCCATAGCGCACCGGGTAAGCGTTGATTGTATCCCACCAGCACGTTATGCATACAACAGTTGAGGAATAATCGAATTAGAAACATTCAGCCGCATTTCCCGCCCGCACTATCACCCGTTTGAACCACATCAACGAGTACAGCCGTCTTTATCTGGGAGTCTTTCAATTCGATGGTTTCGGTTCGGTCTTTAGATACGAGCGAGTACTTTGCTCGATTTCATGCAATTTTTTTTTTTCACACAGCACATCGCGTTGGAGCATTTGTTGTTTCATGTAAAGGAGAAGCCCAAGATAATATTCCTCAATGGGTGATGATGATGTTAGTTTTGCATGTGCGGAACGGTTAATCGAATAGCGGTTGCCTTCGAGCAATATATATATTTACATTACCAACAACTATTTATAGAAGCATGCTCCAGTTTTCGCCCACTATGTTTGTTGGCTTGGTTGGATGGTTTGCTATTTTGGTCACACAAAAGGAGAAGGAAGAACGTGCACCTCGTTGGGCTAGGTCTTCAGCTGAATCCAATTTTTTTTCATCGATTCACCAGAGTAAACATGAAAATCGCTTCTTTGTTTATGAAAAGAAATATTTGAGTACACAAATTTGTTCCCAACGAGGATAAGAGCGTTAAGCACTGTTACCTTGGCGTTAGTGTGTTGTGTAATAAATATGCGATTTTATTTAATACAGAAATGTGTTTTTTGGTAAATGATATATCGTTTTAATGCTGATTGCAAGGCGAATTTTAAGCTGAAATTTTGATGTGATAGTAACTTCGTTGGGAAAAAAAATCTTTTAAATTTCTACTGAAAATCGACTAAAAAGATCATCTACTTCTACGATATAAAGATTCTCTTTCTTGTGTCGTTTCTAGTATTTGCAAAAATGACATTCCTTCAAACTTAAACTTCTATCTTCCTATATGATCTGTCTAATTTATTTGTTAGTGTGTGTGTTTGTGCCTAACTAACTCTGAAACGCCTTGACCATTTTGAACCAAACTTAGTATACATATTACCTGGAATCAAATACTTAGGGTGGGAAGGAACACGTTTTTTTCGATGGGGGTGAAGTGACAGCCGTAGTTAGTAGAAAACATAGACGTGATGAATAGTGCTGGATAGAATGGTGCTCGATGATCGGGTGTTGTCGGATGGAGGGGCCTTCTGATATCCAGGGTAGCTTAGATGAATAGTGGCGGTAGGACACCTCCTGTTTATGGGTGTTGGTTGTGATTACCGATATAATGTAGTGTCGATTTTATAGTTTTCGGGGTCGCTGAGATTAATAGTGATATTAACTAGTGGACGTGGGTCAATTGTTGGGGGAAGGGGCTGAGTATATTAGTGTCGATTCCATAGTTTTCGAGGTTGCTGAGGTCAATGGTTATGATATGGGATGGGGGTCATTGGAAGGAGATGGTAGGGGCGATATTAGTGTCAAATTTTGCATCTGTGCAACGCCGGGAACTCAACTAGTTTATCAGGGGTGATCTTCACAGATCAGGCTACATCGCCATTGTCTTGTGTCATGCAAGGTGCTTTACTACACGTTTTAGAATGGTGCAGGAGAGAAGGATTATTCATTAGTCCTTGCAAACCCGTTCTAGTGTCTTTCACGAAAAGAAGACTGGTCGATTTGGGAGCTATCATCATCAAGGCACCAGGTAAGATTATTTCAGTGAAGTTAATCTCTGTGTCATCCTTGATAAATGGCTAAACTGGAATTCTCATATTAAGTTCGCCATCGAGCGCGCCACTAGGGCCATGTGGGCCAGTAGACGCCTCTACGGCAGAATTTGGGGTCTAAATCGTAAAATGATACACTGGATGTATACAATGATAGGGAGACATATTATCTCGTACGTTTGTTGGCCGAAAGTACTTGAACAGACAACGATAACTAAACTAAAGAAGCTACAAAGGGCCACCTGAAAGTTCTTGACTTAATTCATGAAAGAGACATGTTCTGCACTATCACCGACATTATGGTCAGGGAGCACTGTATCAGAAGGAAATTTGGGATAGAAATATGGGACCGGGTAAACTTGTGCAATGGTGTTCCAGCACTGGACACTACAGTTCTGGTCTGGTTCACAGATGGATTGAAGATGTTTACTGGAGCTGTTGTCTCTGGACACAACACCAAAGTCTCGATCGGGATTAACCTTAATAAAGGCATTAAAAGCGCTAGAATATATATCTTTTTAGATAGCCAGGCAGAACTTGAGCGCCGTCGTCCAATTTGATGGACTCGATATCAGTCAAAAACTGTTAGAATGCACTGCAATCTCTTGCCAGAGACAACGAAGTCTAACTCTGTTGGTTCACTGGTCATCAGGGAATTAAAAACAATGCATCTGCAGATGAACTTACTAGGGCTGGCTCGGAATCTGCGTTCATAGGACCTAAACCCTACTGTGGTGTCAACTGGCCTGCCACCACAGCACTGATAAATTGTTGGGATCACAAACTTCGTTTGGCCGACTGGGAAAGCGTTCCGGGGCTCAGGCAAAGCGGTTTAGGTCAAACTGTTCAACTTCATCAAAATAAAGACTGGAGTTCTACAAGGGCCTCTAATATGTCTCTTATTGTTCACACTTTTCAACGCCGATGACGGAAAACTGTATATAAGCTATGCAATGGGCCTAGCTGAAGATGCTTCATAATGACTTTATGCTGACCTCAAATCGACAGTATTGTGGTCGCAAAAAAGTTAACTTTGGCAAAGGTCAAGCTAAAGTGCTAAGCTAAGGTGCTGCCTCAATAAGAAGAATTGTGCAAATTTCAATTCCTATTCCTAGTTGTAGCAGGAATAACTCAATAACTCGATTTTAATAAAACAATGGAGAGCACCGAAGAAGCCTGGCACGTGATCAACGAGGTCATAGTGAGCGTGATGCTGCAACTTTGCCGAGATGAACAGGCTGCAACAAAGGGAGGGATTTATAGGGCTAAGAAGGAAATAAACCTGTCCTGTAAATTAATGCCTTAATTGGTGGTACCACAGGCAGAAAAATAGGCCAGCAGATTGGGGTTGGTTTTAGTCAATCTGATAGAAGCCAAAGCTGGCGCGCAGTACATATTCAAGAAGAGTGGCACGATCACTGAATTAAACGTTAGATTCGGAAACCACAATCAGATGAACTCGAGATTTACATTGCACCGTTGTTCCCTTTGGTAATCCACATCGCAGAACGCTGACAGGTGAATTCTCCTTGGATTAGCCTCCAATTCCAGCGACTCAATAATCATAACATAAAGTGGTGCTTGTGCACAATAAAATATGTGATTGGATCTTCCGAAACAGGAACTAATTTTACCTCGAAAATTCAATTGCTGTTCCAAGTATCGTATTTCTGTTCACTTCTTTATTGCAAATCCCACTGTGCACCCTTGCCATCGTTTGCTACTACACAATAGGTTAAAACTTTCATGGACCGATTAGGAAAATAAATCATGCACAGGCACAAAAACCGTTATATTCGTACACAGAGTTCAGCAGAGCATAGCAGTTAACCTTGTTCCGTCCAAAGCCAAAATATTTAGCGTGGCAGCAATAGCATATTGCGCTCCCATTTGACTTAGTTTTTGTGCACAAAGATTTGGCGGAGGAGTGCAGGAAACACAAACAAAAATTTGTATATTTTGCTGTTCCGACGCATACATTGCTTGGGCCATTACAAGGCCCAAACTCGTACTAAACTGAGAAGGCTTATTATGTATCTGGTTCTTGCAGAGAACAATGCATTGCATTGCGTTTGAAATTTTTCGATTGCAGAATGCGATTGAAGATAAATACAACTTTTGCGATGAGTACATTCGAATATACTATTCTTCACTTATTTCCACCCACAGGCAAGTGTTATGGTTTTAGGATTTTTAGGTTGAACGGAAAATTCTAAGCTGCATTGAACGATCGTGGAAAATCGATATGTGTTTTGTGTGCTCTCAAGTGTTCTATAATGAGAAAAATAGAGGCAAACATCAGATTCCACATAGAGTGTAGAAATTAAAAAATTTGAACCTTTTTTGTAATTAACTATGTACCTATATACCGGATTTAGTTAGAAATTATTGTATTTTTGTACCACAGCACGAAATAGTATTTCTGTATACATTTATGTGAATCTTTTGTATATGTAATGTACAACTAAGAATGGTTGCAATAACGCTTGAAAAAGTGGATATATGGAAAATCAATAGTTACAGAAAATTTGTAATTTCATACAAAAACAGTGCATGAAGTTTGGCTGAGGACTGATGCTGAAATTATCTCACATAAAATCGAAACCCGTAGAAAGACATTTTGCTCACAAATTAATTAAATTGTTTCGTTTTTGTTTTACAGGCGCCAGGAAAATTTATGCCTTTAGGATAGCCACATATTGAGTGCAGTACAGCTGAGTGTACCCGGAGTTTTCGGGGCACATACAATATTCTCTAATATTAAACACACATTGATATTTTACGGCATTTAGCCAAACAATGTGTGCTCTAAAAACTTCAACTACGCTATTCGGTAAGAGGTTGAGCTCCATATGCCCCTAGCGTTATAATGTGCAGGAATTAATAGGAGGAAAATCATACTCCTATGTAACATGGAGCCCTTATGTTAATTATCCGGTGAACCTGTATGTGATATCAAAGGTTCGTTCTCATCGATTAAATCGAAATGTTTTTAGGCTATTCAGGTTTGCTCTCTTTTTATATTACACTTAAAGTTAACAAGGTAGTTGTTTGTTTTTTAAATTTGAATTCGTATGAATTGTTTTGTATTAAAATTTTGTGGTAATCAGGAGAGAGGTGGATTCATTAAAATATGAATGTAATCAGATACCAATGTTTTGCTGGTAGCACCAATTAATCAAGTAGTGTATTCCCTGACGTACGTTCGTTCTCCTACTATTATTAGCTATGCTTTATAATCAGGTTTCTATGATAAGCCGACTTTACTTACAAGAACTCTACCAATTTACCGCAAAGTTCTCTGTATTCTCCTTTAGCAGGTTGCGCATTCCAGCATAACATGAATTCAAATGATTTCAACCAATCAAGATATCTTTTGTATTTGTCTATTGTCATACATCAGTGGTTATACAAACGAACCAATAAGCAAGTAGCCAATGAGCATAACATGGATGCACCATGCATTGAAGCTCAGCTGTTCGACCGCAATTGAAGTTGTCATCTGAGATCTTATTATGCTTCTGCAGCAAAACTATTTTGGCTTTAATCCAACAAGAATAGACAATAGAAAAGGTATTGTTGTATTATGGTCATTTGCCAGCTGATTTTGGTCATTCGCTCCAGTCGATTCTTTATCAGAATATACTTGAACTACAATATCTAAGTGTACGATCGCTTATGCTAAGCATTTGCTGGGTTATGGTTAAAAAAGCTGCTATACCTTCAGATATACTATGCAGGTATTGAGCGCAGATACCGTACGCAAATTTAAGGCTGACTTCGAGTACAGTACAGCAACTCATCGCATCACAGCACCACATATTGGATTTGTTACAAGTACAACGAGTAAAATTGAATGGTAGAATGAACATTCAGTGCCAGTGGAGCAGTGGAGCATCACTGACGGGACGTATCAGAGAAATATAGACAAGTGCAGCCACAAGTTGAGTATAAAAAAAATGAAGCCAATTCTAACGTTAATAGAATACAGTTAGCAAAAGTAGACTGGGAAAAAGTAGAATAAAAGCCAATGGTTGAAAGCGTTTGTGGTTTTTAAATCCAAAATAAATACATAGCACAAAACAGTTGTAACCGCTTCAGATAGATGGTTATTGTTGGAAACGCATTGTCCGTCTTCGGTCAGTCTGAGATAAAACCTTAGGTTGGAATTCGCGGGTTGTTTTGCTTTAAAATGAAACCATTGATGTGCATAGTATTCAACTACTAGATATCTACACATTCAGTTCTTCTCAATTTTTAACAAAATATCGACAATAACTTCCAAAATGCTTGTCTTTTCACACAACAGTCCGGCGCATATCTAACGGAGATCGCATTCACTATATTTTATTCTATTTTCAAGTTAACATCTCTTAGATTGCAATAATTAATAAAAAGTAAAATACAGATAACGTTAACAATTAGGGATTATTTTAGACAAAAGAGGCGTAAATCCTGGCAAACATTAAAATACGTCAGGTAATATTTTGCATAGTTTTTTCAATGCTGAGTTGCTAAGAAACACACCTATTTCTTAAAGGCATCCCGGATGTATTTGGTATTCGAGTTCATATCTGAATTCCTTCTTGTTTCTTAATCTCACTTTAACGTTTTTCTTGACCGGAACTACAACGGAGAGAATTATGTGGATTTTTTCAATACCAACCGCCTAGTAATTGGAGGTACGCTGTTTAAGCATAACACCTGCCACAAAATCAGTTGGATCTCAACTGAAAAGCAGCTAATATCCAACCAGATCAACTACATTGCGATCAGCCGCCGCTTCAGAAATTGTCTTCTAGACGTTCGATACAGACATGGAGCTGACCTCAGCCAAGAACGCGAGCACCAAATTAGCTCAACATTACCAGGCAACAACTCACGGACTACTTGCCTTAAAACCAGAAATAATCCGCAGCATAATGCAGGAAAGCGTGGATGATCACTGGAATGCTGTGAACTGAGGCAGGCACCTACATTGGTAAAAGACAGAATAATCACCGTACATGACTATCGACACCTGTAGGAGGATCGATGAGCGTAAAGCAATCAAGACTCGGGCTGCAGCGGTCTTAGCAGTAGAGAGTACAAATCTAGAAGCCCAATATCGCGTGAAGAAGAAGGAAGTGCAGGGTAGTGTTAGACGGGACAAACGACAGTACATCGATTAACTTGCCTCAATTGCTGAAGAAGCAGCAAGTAGGAGTGACAGTAGGACTGTCTATAACATCACCGAGGATAGGGTGGTCGGAACTCAAAACAACATTCAGTGAATAGTTTAGATGGTAACCTTTTGATGTCGGATGAGGAAAATTTCGCTACAGTCCTTAATCATATAGACGAGTGTGATATGGTATCGACCGCTTATGAGTCTTCCGAAGTAATCAATTCCCGAATCGGCACTAGAACTCCGTCGTGCCGAAGTATTCCCAGCTGAGCTAAGGACATCGGCTGAACTCCTACACTCGTGGAAAAATGAACAATTCCCAACGAAAGAAAAGAGATGATCGTCAAGCTTTCAAAAAAGAAACTTCTGATGGATTGTGGAAACTGGAGATGTATATGCGGTCTACGGTAGCCAAAAGATAATAACGATAATATTTGACGGGACAGATCGCTGCGATCCTAGGCCTATCTTCTCGCGACCATTCGTGTTGTGCGTATTATATTTTTGCACACAAATGGAAGGGACCTATAATTTAACGCCGTATCCAAACGGCGAATTGAGAAGCTTTCCTTAACAAATTATTACTCTGGGATGTTTGTCAGACATTCGCGAGAGGTGGGACCGTGAAAAATCTTTTGGTGTTTTCTGAAATTCTGTGTAGGCGTTGTTGATACCCTATTCCCCTCAAGAGCTAAAAGGTTTTAAGAAGCAAGCAAGTATACTTGTTGGTGTTTGTGTTATAGTTGCCTACTGTGAAATAGCTGTTCAAGGTCTTAGCTGACAGCAATTCATTCTCTGTTAGGGCTGATTGTGTGGATAAGCCCCAGCTTCCTTTTTATTTGTGAAGGAAAACAATATGATCTTACTTGGATTTAACCTGATGGTGGCACCGCTTGTTTTCTTTAATCCGTTCTGGCGGATTATGGACAGCACTCTTCCGCATAGCGTTGGGCATAGTTCCCTGCTTCATGCATTCGCTAAAGGAGTTCATCTACCACTCCTTATTGTGAACATTCTCTTGCTATTTTTCGTTGTTGCTGTTTTTGTTAATGCTATTCGGAGCACTCCTGTTCCTCCGTAGGTAGTAAATTATTGAATTGGTGTTGCATTATCGCGATTGTGTCCTCATTTTTTTTTTTTCAAAAACGCTCGCGAAATGTGCAAAAATGCATAAGCAGAAAATGTTTCGGTGGGAGGAAATTTAATTTATTTCCCTTACACATTTTGCAACACTCAGTTGTGATGGAAATTGTGCGATTGATCTAAATCGACAGCGCATTTCACCCAACAAAGAACAAACACATCCACATCGAGGAATGAACTGACGGTTGGATGGATGGATGGATGAATGAATGGATGAGTGCAGTGCTACACCCAGAAAGAGCAGTAAAATCATGCAACCGAGGAAATTCGAATACTAAGGAAATCCCAAGCGGAAAGAATTATTACAACAAAAAAAAAACAAAAAGAACGGAGCACTCTGAGCTTCTGTGGAACGCGCACGTTGTTCCATCGTCGTGCGGGTAAATGGGTGTGTGCGCAATCTACTGAGCAAGGTGTCTGCTGGCCCGGAAACGCGGAAAGTAGATTGATGGGCAGTCGAGTGGATAGATTGCCTTCATTACACGGCACTGATGGATGGAGTGAGTTAGAATTTATCCCAGTTTCTATGTAGGGATGTACGGTGTGTATTTGCGCACCGGCGTGACTACCTAGACTCATTTAGTTTAACACCGCTCGAGTATCTCGAAGTGTTCATGGTTTATTCGCGGAACGCATCATGATTATTAGCGGGTGCAATGTCCTGATTTTAGGCGACAGAACAAATCTACTGCGTGTACCCCTGGACTGCTGTGTGTTCCACTTACTGTAATTGCGGTATTGTGGATATTTGTGTGTCTACTTTTTCACGCTCGAGTTGAAGTGGCGATATGAGGCAATGCAATCAAGTCAAGCTGGGTGCGATACGTTTAATTGATGGATAATTGATGAATGATTGGACATATGTAAGCTTTCGATATCATGTAAATGGAATGTTTTTTTTTGTAATAATTAATGCAACATCTGCATTACCCAGATTAATCCAAATGATCAAAACACTCGTTGCTTTAAATTCAAAATTTTGAATTCAAATTATAAAATGCATACTCACAAACAGAGAAATGGTAATCCACTTATCTCTTCTGCCACTTCCCTTCACTGCAATCGCATCAGACAACATGAATCCTGATGCAATTGCGATTAGGTTTGTCCTATCGGAAGTATCATTTGTGTCCGGCAGCAGAAAATGTCATTTTGACTGTATTGTTCATTTTAAGATTCAGGACACGGATTTCTGTCTTCTAAATCCCTGTGTCGTTGATGTTGCCAGGAAATGCTCAAATGCAATCAAGAATTATTCATATTTGACATTCGATATCCGTCGTTGCCAAAGGCAATTAAACTGCAGAGGATGTTGGAATCGATTTCACAATAATACATTTGACACGACTAACAGAGTGCCGGAAGGATTGCCAAATACTTTTGAATATAAAAAATATGTTCGTTGCATTGCTTCTTTGTGATGAGAAGAGAAAAGGCATACAACATTTTATTGCAGTAAAAGAGGATGGAGCAAAGACTACAATGGCAACTGTTGGCAGACTTTCCATTCTCCATTCAAAGGATATGCAAAAATTTCAACTACACCAAAAAAGAGAAAGTGAACGATGATGAATGGGAAAAATTGAGGAATGCTCTCAAAAGAATGTCTCTGGATCTGTTTTGCTACCTTAAACGTTCCAAAATCGTCCTGCGGATAATGCGCTTTATGAGAATGTGCCACAGGAGACTCATTTCTGTTAGTGCGGTCCTTTGACCAAGGCATACAACTACACACAACTCATTGCTTACTTGCGCAAAACCACCACAACCCTCACTAACCAACAACCATAACCATAACGACGAAGCACAAACTGTTTTCCTTGGCTTTTTGTTGTTGTTGTTTTTTTCTTTCCCATGTGGACGAATTTTTAAATTTTTTCTTCCTAGAAATATGCACTGAAGCTGTTATTGTCAGCTGTTTTTTAGTGTTGCTATTCTAGTTTGGTGTATTCTCTAAAGGAATGGCAAGAAAACCCCGTTCCGACTGGTTGTACCTTTTCTCTTTATGGTAGATGTTTTGTGTCAAGGATACTTTCCGATATGTAGAATGTGAATTTATGACTTGCGGAAAGTGGGTTGATACAGGTGCCTGAATATTCCATTAAGGTGATTGTAAGCACTGGCGTGTGTGTGTGTGTGTTTAATGTTTCGGCAGAATTACGTAATGTGCATTGTTAAGTAATGTAACCTTCTGAGAAATTGAATTATTGCAGGACCTTTTGTTGGTATAATATTTTTTGGTTTACCAATTACGTGCAAAATGAGATTAGGACTTTTTGAAATAATGTGCGCTAAAAATTTTAAGTGCAGTTGCATTTTTTATAAGAGCCAGCAGACCGAACGTAGATATGCGTATGTACCTCAAAACTTTTCATACATATACATATGTATATATACAACAGTATATTCAACCCCAAACCAGGCAATAGGCCTAATGAGCTGCCTAAATTTTACAGACCAATAAGTCTAACATTTATTTGTCCTCAAAATTATGAAGGGACTCATTGATGTTCATATCGGAGCTCGGCTAGATACGTCTAGCCCTCTACACTCAAGTCAGTTCGCATACAGGAAAGGCGCCCTTCACTATCTCGTTATAAAGATAGAAGGGCTTTTCGCCTCAAGGAAATTGCTCTGTGTGCTTTTCTTGACATCGAGGGTGCGTTCGATAACACTGGCTACGACTCAAAACCAAAAGCAATCAGTAACAGAGGTATCGAGGACTTGACCAACCAATGGATAAGGGCCATGCTGGAAAGTCGAGTCATTATTTCTACCTCAGAGGGAGTGTCTGTGGCGTTGACTGTAGCTAAGGGCTGCCCGCTTACTCTCACCTCTTCTATGGTCACTTGTCCTAGACAACCTTCTAGCCGATCTGCATAGATCAGGCTACATCGCCATTGATTATGCTGATGATTTGGCGATCATAATTAGTGATAAGTATAGCACGACCATAACAAATGTCATGCAAGGTGCGTTACTTCACGTCTTAGAATGATGCAGTAGAGAGGAGATTTCCATCAAACCTTGCAAAACCATTCTAGTGCCTTTCACGGATCGTCGATTGTCCGATAAGGGACTTATCATCTTAAAGGGCACTATATTAGAGTATTCCAGTAAGGTTAAATATCTAGGATTCATCCGTGATAAACGACTAAACTTGAATTCTCATATCAAATGCGCCATTGAGCGTGTGTACAGGCCCTGTATGCGCTAGGATAAACCTGAGTAAGGGTATTATAGGCGCTAAGATTTATATTTTTTCAGATAGTCAGGCAGCACTGAAAGCATTATCGTCCAGCATAATGGACTCTAAATCAGTTAAATGTTGCTACGATGCACTGCAATCCCTGGTAGGGCTCATCAGCGTAAAACTCGGTTGGCCCCGGTCACCGGGTGTTGTGTTGCAAGCAAACTTGTGGTGCAGTAATTTGGGGCGCGTTTGATGCATGGATAAGTGTTAACCACCTTTCACACGACCTAGAGAGCTGAATTTTGCTAAGCAGTTAAGTCTTGTCAAGCATTTATAACATATAACGTGTAAAGTGGAAAAAGTAACAAAAAAAGAAATAAAAAAGAAACGAAACTAAAATCCTTTTAGGCTTATTCAGTCTGAATTACAACTATAAATATGGCGAGCTTGGAAGATGGCTTTACTATCTTAAGCGAATATTTTCAACATAGTATACGCAAGATACATTAATTAATATCATATATAGATTCCATACCGAACAGGATTGTGCCATCTAAGCTAATTTTCTAAAGTTCTCTTGAGTTGCTCTTTTACTGAATGGAATAAAAACTTAAGTTTTCGTTTCTCCCTATTTAACTACTCGCTTAAATCAATTGATACAAAAATTTAAATAAAAAATCTATTTGGAACGTTTTCCAAAGCAAACGCAAAGAAAAAGGAAAAATCAATGGGACTATCAAGTGGCTTCAGTGAAAGTGCTACGTCTGTCTATCTCCAACCAGACCACCGCAAGGTCATCCGTTCATTAATATTCCAGCGCCAACACGTTAGCTTGAGTGTTTTTGTCGTTATGTCGTTTCCGCGCTGAACCAGTTCGACGCTCGAGCCAGATCAGCATGAGAATGATGACGGTGCTGATGAGATTCCCTCTTGAATCTCATTTGAATAAAATTGTGCATTTTCATGTTATCGCATTTCGATAGTTGTTGTCTTTACGGAAGGCAGAAGGTTGTGGTTGTACTTGTGGCGCCCACCTAACGAGTAATCGAGTTGAACATCGTGCGGATCGCATCGTACGCACTTGAATTTTCTTACCAAGCTTAATGCCAACTGCTTCAGTTAATCGTTTCAAGTGTTGCGTTATGTCACAATCTTAACTTAGGAATTTGTTTGCTTTATGACCGAGAGCTCAAAATATCGACAATCTCGGCCAACGATTTCGTCTTGGCAATATTGCAACATTGAAAATAGCCAACTTGTTCATCAGCAATGATGGGTACCAATGAGAAAGGCCAAGCAGAAGAACCACTTTCGATGAATAAATTGCGCTGGAGGTGACTTTGGCGCGCATTACATACACAACACTTAACGAGATCTTCACTCTGTCACGCTGGAGCACAACGCAATCGTTTTCAAATGTCGCCGTTAGCTGGTTTTCAGTTGGATAAATTCGCAATGTGAAAGGAAAATTATTCTCTTTATTCAGGCAATAGAGTTGGCAACAAGCAGCACGTCGCAGATTGATTCATTGCCGGGCTATGTAGATAGTGCAAAAACCTGCCTGCCTACTGCGCGTAGCATCTATGGCAGAAAATCTCAAGATACTTCAGCTGAATGTTCCACAATTGCTAATCTCTTGAACTAAACGTCCGACCAAACGTTTCGTTATTACAGTTATTATTACTATTATTCGAGTTTTTATTTTTGTTTCTGTTTGTTATTTTTCTTATTGCTCCCGACCAAAAGCGAAAGTATCTGAAGATGGGAGGCAACAGGAAACTTTAGTTTCTCTACGCTACCTATTTTATTTTAATTCAAAAACAGCTTTGTGTGTAGGCGCTACTGAATTAAACTTGAAAGCGAAAACTTCCCACGAAAAAGAGCTTTTCTTTTCATTATTTCTTCTTCTGCCTCTTTGAGATTATCCTTCAGGATAACAATGGTACTGCAAAGAACGAAATGCCAACTTGACTTGTTCAGTGGTACAAAAAAGTTTTAATTGCCCATTGGAGTATATATATTAGTCTATCTGTGTGCCTATGACAGGATGTCACAATGGCGTACGATAAAAATTGCCAAAGTTTCGCTTAATTTTAATTAAACAGTTTGCTGGTGACACGCAGACATTTAACGGCGACCGATAAACGATTTAATTTCCTTTTGACTGCGAAAAGTGAAAGAATTTGATGGCAAAGTAGATAACAGCTATCTGTGATGCCTTTGAGAAATGTTGACAAAAGGAAAAAGGTCAAAAGCCAAAAAAACTGGAAAATACATTTGGTAAAAATTAATTTCAAGTAAAGGAATATAAGAAGCCGATTACAATACAAGGACATTTTCCTTTCCAGACATTTGTTTGTCTTTTAAGTGCATCTAGAGAAGTTCCAAAAAATTCTTGAAAATATTTTGACAAACCGGCAAGACATTTTCTTTCAGATTTGATCTGTTTTTGTATTTTACAATCCTTGCCCTTTTCCACCAAAATAATTGATTCCCTATTTCCAATTAAAGTGAGTGGAACATCAATTAAAATTTCGTCCCAAGCCTACGGTAAATAGAGGATTCACAGATACTATATTTGATGACATCTTTAATAATCAAGACGTCTCCGTCTACATTCAACGCTACAGAGTCTGAAGTCGTGTCAGTTTATTTGGGATGCCGAATTCTCTCATGGCTTTATAAAGTTCTACTCTGGCTATTCTACTCGTATCATAGGCGTCTTTAAAGTCTATAAAAATATGGTGTAGTGAGTTTTGAAACTCTAGACATTTTTCCATCACCGGCAAATCAACAACTCATTCGATTTACATACTTAGGTAAATCGAATGAGTTGTTGATTTGCCTGGGATGAAGCCACACTGGTATGGACCAATGATGACTTTAGCGCATTTGGCTATCCTGTCTTGAAGAATAGAGGAGAAAATCTTATACGCGGTACTCAACAACGTTATACCACGATAATTGCTGCATGTTGTGATATCTCCTTTCTTATGTATGGGGCACAGGATGCCAGTATTCTGGCATCGCTTCTTCCTCCCATACTCGCACTATTAGTTTATGAATTGCTTGGTGTATTGCAGACCATCTTGACCTTATCAGCTCCGCTGGGATACCATTTAATCCCGGGGCCTTATTATTTTTGGGCCGATTTATCGCTCTGCTAACTTTGTTTATGCTTGGTGGCGGCGCGGCAGCATGGTGTGGCCTTCAGTCATTGGTGGAGCCTTCAATTCCTCAGTTAAATGGCCACTTAGCAACTAATAAAAGTTCTCTTTCAATCGCTCTAAGATATCTTTAAGATCGGCGATCTGATTACCCTCTTTGTCTTTGCAGTATGTGCAACGCGGTGTATATTGCGTAATACCGTGCACTCTGGTGGAACTTCCGCACCTAGTGCGGTCCTTGCTCTCTGTACTGTTCTAGTTCACGGACGAGATTCCTCTCCCAGGCTGCTTTCTTTCGCCGGTGAACTGTTTTTTCATATCTTCTAAGCTCTTTATATTCATCTTCGCGTGCCCGAGTTCTATGAGATTGTCTTTCTTGATGATGCAATCCACGCTCGGAGCACCCCACCAACAAGATAGTGGCCTGAGTCGACGTTGGAACCTCGATAAGTTCGTACCGCCATCAGGTTCGAGTTTTGGCGGCGGTGTATCAACGTGTGGTCTATCTGGTTGTGAGTGGCTCCATCAGGAGATACCCAGGTTGCTTTGTATATATTTTTACACGCAAACATTGCACTCGCTTCGACCATATTGCTTGCTGCCATCTCCAGATCTCGTTGTCAATTGCATATTAGTGTTCTCGTGTAAGTTATGGGTGCCAATGTACTGCCTGATAAATACTGGCTCCCTAACTATTTTTCATTCATACACCCAAAATGATTTTTACATCATACTGATGACAGGCATTGAGTTCCCGTTCAACCGATTCAAAAAATTCTTCATTTTCATCATCTGGGGAATCCTCTGTAGGTGCATGGACGTTTATCAGGCTTGCATTGAGGCTGCATAGCCGTTGATTTACTGCTTTAAAGCCGATAACGGTGTGTTTCATTCTTTTGCTGACTAAAAATCCCACCCCGAGTACATGATGTCTTGCATGACAGCTGTAATATATGTCATATTCTGATTTTTGTAAGACACCATTCCCCGTCCACCGCATCACCAGAATTGCTGTTATGTCAGCATTATATTTGGACACGGTATCGGCCAGCTGCTGTGCAGCACGAACTTTATACAGTGAGCGTACGTTCAATGATTTCATTTCATTTAGCCGTTATCGTTGCCGTGGTCGTCGTCTTTTAATCAGTGTATCTGAGGCTGATTTGGCTTTCCGTAATAATAATTTTTTTGCGGGCTTCTTATTGATTTTGAAGGGACTAGTCCGATCATTTTGCTTTTCCTGTATTGGAGGAAAATTACCAGTGGCCACCACGTGGATGTTTGATCGCACTTCCACCAGTCAGAGATAGTTACGGCAACATGCATTTCTTTAGCATGCTCTGTTATTTGCCCTACTCCATACCTCTTTAGTTTGGCTACCTTCCATGACATATTTATTCTTTAGATTCACTTTCTTTTCTTTGTATCCCGCAAAAAAGTTGTACAGCATTCTTTTTTAAAAGAATTTTGCTGTACTATATATATATTTTTATCTTCTACTCTGGAAACAGCTTCTATTTTAATTGTATTTCAAAATACGCAAATCTCAACTCTTGTCGATAATGATCATGGCATGAGTTCACTCGTCTGAAAACTGATTATCAAGTACCATTCTTATGCTACTAATTTCAACCGCAATCATTTTCACTTCAGCTAATTCTCTCTGACATTCGCGAAGGTAAGGTAAATATTCGAATTCAAGATTTCGTAAATTAAATCAATTTTTAATGAATTATTCCCATCATTCACATTTTTATAGGGTTGATTAAGAGAAACAAGAAGAAAACATTGAAATAATAATTACCATTGATACAGTGGAGTTGTGGAATAATTGAACTCAATTCATATCATCATTATGGTTACCAAAGTAGTTAAGGTTGGTTTAACAAATGCCAATACAATACAAATAATATTCCTGAAATCTTTTGAATTAGATTTTCCTAATGGATATTAAATCCCGAATAAGTATAATATTGTTTGTATACAAATGAAACGTCTAAATTGCTGAATTAGCGGATGGCTTTTGGCAAACGTAATTAAGTTCATTTTATATGAAATTGATTCTATTTCAGCATACGACCACAAATCCACACAAAACTTCTCAATCATTAATCAAATATATCATTTACAATCATTTTCATTTTTTTTTTGTTGAAAATTATATTGCACTATTTATTTATACGGACAAACAATCAATACGCCAGATGATGATATTATTTAAAGCCATGGTTAAAATGGTCAGATTGAACACACAAGCAAAAACCGAGGAAAAAAGCTTTGTACTTAATGAATTTGCAATGCAAATTGCGGAAATCATGATTTGTGGTTCCAAAACCAAATATTACAATGGATGTGCACGTAATGAAAGGTGACTTTTACTACGGAATTTTCAAATGTATTTTGGAATAAAAAAAAGCAGATAAAGGCAGTGGAAAAGCGAAGTGAGACGCAATGTATTGGTTTATTGGTCCTACCCCACTTTTATTAAATCGGACTCAAAGACAAGAGAACAATCAACTATGATTTTTAAAATTATATCTAATACATCATTTTATATATTTTTTTTATCCATTTTATTATGGGTCATATTGTATATCTAACATTCATGTAACACACATCAATTTAAAGTAAGACGCTCGCTTTGTATCATGACAGCGCATGGACCCCTTCCTTTCACTTTTTATATTTCAAATTTTGTTATAACGATGACTAGACATGATTTTATCTGAAGAAAAGTAAAGGTGACATTCAGTGACTGAATTATTTGTACACAAACGTGTAAGCAAAAGAGGGAAATAAAAAAATTAATCGATTGTCTGAAAGCAACATACAATTCTATTAGTTGTAGGTGAAACCGTTGAATTTTTTTTTGTGTTCTCCAATATATTTCTTTTAATAACGGCTTTCGGATTGTGGCGCCAGACCAAACCCCGTCCTGCAGGCAGCGGTGTTAATTCATCCGTAACTAATGCGCCACCTTTCACTTTGAGTTTAACAAACCAAACCAAAACGGTTGACTTAGACGCAGACTTTTCTGCACATCAGTACCTACACAAAAACCGAAAATACCAGATCCAGAATGTATTGAGTGGAGAATGTGTATCGTATCGCCTTTACCATTGTGTTACCAAAGAAATCTCTGCATTGATGTGGATGGAAAATGCATTCGGTTTTCACAGAGGATCAAAGTTATCCGCTGCATATGTTTTCCTGACTTTTGGCTTTGTGTGCAAATGTGCTGCGCTGCTCTCTACCATTCCACTGTCCCTGTCCCAAGTGGTAATTGGAAGTTTGTTGTGGTGATTTAGATTGCGATTTTGCGTTTTGGAATGGAAACTACTTCTACTATACAGAGTATGTACACAGTTCATGCCTTTTTTTGGGGTGATCGTTTTGGCTGTCGGCTAACGCAGCATCCAGGCATACTTCAATTTGGTAAAAATCGTCTAACCATGTGGCTTAGTAATCGCTTTTTGGCTCAAAGGTATAACCAACCATATGTTTGGTTGGTGAAACTCTGACGCTGATTTGAACGTAGACATTTTCGACTGAGGCCCACACTTATCGATCTGTTGTGATCTTAATTGGTAATAGTTATTAATTTATGGTAAAAATTCTGTGAGGTGGGCTTGAATGCTTGCGATTAAGCGCCAAGTTTTGTTTTCATTTTGTCATTTGGATTTGCATATAAAAATACTTGTAGCTTTTGTTTAAGATGTTTTGCTATGCTTTCTTTTTATCAGCTCTTGTCTGGCATCATAAAACAGAAGTCAATAACATCTGAGTAAATACATAAAAGACGACTTCTCGGACCTCTAATACAGTAAAGTGCGATTTATTTCGCGAAACATAAAAGCACAGAATGGGTTCTTTAAAGGTAGAAAGAGATAATATCTTTTTCATATCACAAACGGACCGTCACCGGTCTAAGTGTGATGAAGCAGCCACTGAAACCCATTTATACGGCCGCACATGTAAGCCTGATGTATTTGTACAATTGATAAAGTAGAAGTTCATTTACCAAAATATATATCTGTCTGTCAATGTCTGGAGAGAGAATATACATATGCAGGTAGGATTTTCTTTTTTTTTGTTACTCTGGTCAAATCGATTGTAGTTGGAGGGAAACGGTCATTCCAAGACAAATTTTGGTCAAACGAAACTCTTCTATTACCTCTTCTTATATGAATTTGCCATTAAAGTACTCGAACTTTAACGAGAGAAGACAAATCAAGCCATTATTTTATATGAAGATCTACATCTTCTCTCCATCGGTATAAAAAGAACCAGCTTGTCTATAGGACTTAGGCAGTTCAATATGTCTGTTAATGGGGCTGTGGATACCTTTCTCTAAGTTTCTACATCTACTCTAGTTAAAACGGGCCCTTGATAAATCTTGCAAGCTAAGGCACTTTTACATCCAGTGTAATTTATAAAAATGCCAGAAAGATACCATCCACCATCCGGAGCTTTGAATGGCTTAAAAGTACCTGTAACAATAGCGATGATAATGGCAGTCTACTCGACTAGTAATACTGAACCAGCGGGCAATAACATTCAAGATATTGTACTATTCATAATGTGACGAGATTGCCCGACTATGTGTGTACGTGTACACGTACATAGACATCTCATCTCTCCCTAATATGGAAAAGCTTTTGTTAACCATAACCTATTAATTTCTAAATTAAAAGCTATTGGTTTGCGATCCACAATGCTGGATTGGATAAAATCTTATCTCAGTGATTAATAAAATTTTGTTTATATAAATGATTTTCGATCTAATTCAGAAGTGCCACAAGGCAGTTACCTAGGTCCTAATTTATTTATTTTATTTATGAATGATAAAATAGATATCTAAAGTCAACTTATTTATTTACTTGAATGATTCTATTATATTATTAAAAGAAGATCTATATTCCTTTAGCGATTGATGTACTACAAATCTCTTGTGTATTAACCATCTAAAACACAAATCAATATCTTTTTTAGAAGCCTACTTAAGTATTCAATCATATATTCTCTTGGAACTGGTTTCATGACTTAGCCATAACGATGGACTGTGGCTTAACTTTTAATAACTACATGTGAATTTATGCAAAAGCGTGGGTATCTTTAGCTTTTCTAAAGAGACACGCTGTAGTGTTTAGATATCCATATACATTAAAAATGTAAATATTGTTACAAAATTTATCTTTCGAGTAAAGGATTTTGCAAATAAAACATAACACATGCTTATTAATTTACAAATTACAACTTTAATTAACAAAAAGTAAAAGAATAACAATGGTTTACAAATTACACTGGTGAGTACTTTCTAGGCACACAAAAACACTTATTAAAACGACACTTGTGGTGGTAGCTCTATCTCTTTGCCAGAACTTGACTGGTTGAATTCCAAATAACTAATCCCCCTCTGCGGCAAAACGCTGCAAATTTTCCTATCTTTTCTACTGTTTTCTACTCTATAGTAGTTCAAAGTCCATATACCTCAAAGTCCAAGGTACAAATACATACCACACATAGGGTTTGACTACATATTTGGCAACACCAGCATACAGGGTGTATCCGTTAAGGTGGCAAATACCTAAAAGGATGATACTTGGTTAATTTTGTTTAAAAAAACCGTATGGGAGGACGGGGTCTATTTTCGCCCCCTGCGGTGTACGTAGCGTTCTAATGCTAAGAGACGTACATTTGATCTTATATCACTTTCCATCCGGTAACTCTTGAACACTTCTAGCTACAAGTTCACTATTGGTCGTTTTTGAAAGAAAATTAAATTTTTAAGTTCAGCCCACGTAAATTTTTTTAATTTTATTTTAAAACGCGAATATTTCAACCAAAACCAAAAAAATCACTCTAATGTGGTGTCCCGGACACTCAGCCAGGAAACGAGGCAGCAGATGTCTGTACAAGAGAAGGAGCAGTAGTAGGTTGAGTGGGACGAATCCGCGCTCTCTCTAGCTTTCGCCATTAATCATGCTTGTAATTATGTTCCCATCTAGCGTTGCCCTCTTAAGAGAGTTAACCTTACAGCCTCACGATACCTCCCCAGAAAGAAACTGGGTCCGCACCATAGTTGTCTCAGTCCAGGCAGTCCTTTGAAGAGGTGGCAAGACAACTCCCATGGTAAAAATTCAACCTTGCATGAGGTCAGACATCAATGGCGTCAGTTGTATCCGGCATGAGGGCCTGGGCGATTGCAGAGCAGACCCTGGCAGCACATCCATCCGTAACTTAAACCATCTCACCTGCCATCAGGATAGCAAGCTATCCCAGGTTTTCCACACGCGACCTTGATCTGATCTGGAATCAAGAATCACCCATTTGTTCTGATATGAGTGCCTGGGCGATTGCAAAGCAGACCCTTCCGGAACTTCGAAACCCATAAAATTTGCGCCATTGTCTTTAGCGCTCTTGTCTTAATTTTGCAGTGTAATCTGCCCCTTTTAAATTTGATATCTTATTGTATATTTTTTGAAAAATAAAACTTCACATGTATTATTGAAACTTGACTTTTATAGTAACTTATAGAGAAACACTATAACCTGCTTTGCTATAAACCTAAAATTATATTCTATTTATTATTCATAGCAGCTGCATAATCACACATTCAGGTTGGTATTGCCGAGGCCACTCACCCACTTACAGAATACCATCGGCATCTGCCATATGTCAATGTTCAACGATAATGAATTTCAACGGAATAACAACCAAACGCCACCAGACTCCCGACGGGACAACAAAATGCGAATGCCTTATGAAGTTGCACTTCTTGCTTTTTCAAATGTAATTTTCGACATCCTAACTGCCGCTGAGTATTCTAACTGTGGTACGGACGTGATCGAGACGTATAATTTCCATCACATTTCACTGCAATGAATTTGCTTTGTTGGTTGCCAGTTCACACACACACACACATGTTAGAGATAGTATTTTTGTTTCGATTACCGACAGAGGTTGTTGAGGCAGCCAAACGATTTTCCACCTTCAGCTTGGCTCATTCTTTATGCAAAGTAAGCGACTCTATGGGTTGGTCGTACTTCGCTTTGGAGTGCTTTTTAATTCTCAAACCACTTGACAACCATTCTTCGTCGTACTAATAGCTTGAATTTCATATGTATAAGCAAATACCAGAATATTCATCAGCATCACTTATCACTTGACTTTTAAAGTTGAATTAAATGCTCACATGCAAATCACGAAATAAGAATCTAACGATCCAACGATGGGATGGAATCTTTTTTGTGGGATTAAAATTTGTCCTCGATGATGGAAAGCCATACACTTTATAGCTGGCAATAGAGCTTTAACATACGCTAACAATTTTTATCAGTACTTATATTTTATTCCTGCACAGAGCCAGATAAGTGCACTTGTTGGTATTACGACAACAGTAAGTATTAGAAGAGATATTTTTTGGAACAAACAAATCTACCTTTCGGCATTCGTCTTCAGGGAACTCTTTCTATTAGTGAGTACGAAAAAAGGAAGAGGAATTACAGCTTTAAGTTTTTGTTTTCCAACTTCAGCCTTAATATGTTCTAAGCATGGCTGCCTCTTGACGAAACATAATACAAAAAGAATTATGTGCTATTGTGTACTTGCAATGGTATATATACATGCGCAAAAACGGACCACGACTAATCGATCGTGACACGGTTTGACGAATAATAACCCAGACCATTCTACAAATTAGATTGGCAATAGAAGACTATGAAATACAAAATATGCGCTCCTTTCTAGGTTTAAAAGAAGTTTAATAAAGCAGAGCAGAAAAACAAAACGAAATGTTTATTTTACATATTCTATGAAACCTGAAGATGCCTGAAAAAATTTAAAGTATTAGTAATTGAATTAAGAACAATAAAGAAAAATAAACTCTAATTTTGTTGATGTTTAGAGGCTGATTTGGAACACAATAAAGGCTTAAACAAAATAAATAATAGGCCATAAAATCCAATGAGAATAAAAATCCACTACTGAACTATTTACTTGATTGGTCCTTTAGTTTTTAAAACTGAAGCATTGGAGGCAGATTTCGTACTAATTGTAGAGGCATGTAAGTTGAGTCCCAGGTTTACCTCGAACTATAGCACCACTCAAGTAAGTAAGTAAGCACTTTGATGGTTTGCATTTATAGCGTTTTTGGTGAAGTATCGGATACATAAAGTGTGGGTCGTTTAAGAGTTTGTTTTTAAAAACTCTATAAAATAAGCATAAAACAATATTTTTGGAATTTTCTTTTATTGTGAAGGCTGAAGTCTACGGTTTAAGAATAAAAAACTAATTTATCATCCATCCTGCTAGTCCAGAGTCAAGATTTTTTTCGATTTTTTCGGTGCCTCACACGAATAAAAGTCAAAATGTCATGTTATAAAGCTGAAATATCCCTATAACAACTTTCCTTAAAGGCACCCCGTAGAAAAATAGTCCATCGGCGTCAAATCGCAGTACCGTGCAGGCCAATTGAAATCTCCATAACGGCTGATTATTTGGTTGCCAAATTTGGCGCATAAGAGATCGGTTGCCAGTCGGACTCTATGGCCTGTAGCGCTTTCTTGTCGAAATCAAAGGTCGCCCACAATAATAGCATGGATTTGAGGTAATGCAAAGATGGTCAACAGGGGTTGTAACGGTCGCCATTGACGGTAACGTGGTTTCCAGCAGCGTTTTCGAAGAAAAATGGACCAATTATGCCACCACTCCAAAACCCACACCAAACTGTCACTCTTGGTAGATGCACTGGGTTCTCTACGATTACGTGTGGCTATTCCGTACGCCAAATCAGGTCTGCTTGTTTGGATAGCCCGCGAGATGGAAATGCACTTCGTCTGAAGAGATGATTTTTCGACTCGTCGTTTTCAAGCTGGTCTGTGGCCCACGCAGAGCACTGATATCGAAGCGGATGTTCATTTGCTTTCGACTCCTGTGTCCACTAGACCTTGTAAGTGAAAAATCCGAGCTTATTGTGCAGTATTCTCCTCAGGCTGGTTTGACTAATGGCCAGGTGCTGCGATCGGCGTCGAGTTGAGGTCGATGGATTCTGTCCCTCCCTCACTGCTGTGACCGTAATATTCTCGAGCGTGCGTAATGTCCCCGCTCGTGGACCACTTCTGTTATCCAATAGCAAGCCTTTCCCATTAATTTTTTTCACCAATTTCACGACAGCGGTTCCGCTTGGTGCTCTTTCACGACCCATATTTCTTTTCAAAATTCGCACGGTTTCGGCTACACAGCACTGACTTTGAAATTAAGTTTTCAATATTTCGAAACGCTCCTCAAGCAAAAGCATGATTGTTTCGAGCCGCGAAATATCAGAATGATGAGCTGTAAAAATTTCGAACAAATCGTTCAAAAAAAGTGTTGTCAAAGCCTATAATTTAAAAACAAACCAGTTGATGGTCCCCCCGTATATGTACGAATATTGTCGCTTATGCACCAGCAGCTTTAATGTTTTGTTAAATTCCTGGATTTGAAGAATATTGACAGACAAATAGATGTACATTAAAAGATCAAATGTTAATGTTCGAAGAAACTTTTAATTGAATTCATTTTGATGATTCTGTATTCCAGTGTACATACTCGTAGTCGGCAGACTTCGCATCAAAAACAAAGAATTAATTTCGTTATCCTTGAAAATATTTGATATGTAATTGATCGGCTAAGTGTGTGTTTCGCAAACCAAAATTCTTGAAAATTCTTATTTCAATGTTGCCATGTCCTCACATATCCACTGACAGGACATAAATTGTCTCGAAGTATTTGATAATCATTAAGTTAATTCGTATAAATAATTGGCCAAGATCGCAGACTCAAACTGAAATGCAGATTAAATTTAGTTCTTACGAGTTGGTTTGGAATTACCAATATTTCCTTTTGGCTGATTGGGCTCAATGTTATTTTTTCCATCCTTTAATAGCAAAACCATTGTTTCATTATTTATTTGGCTAAAAGTAATTACCCATCTTTCCGTTCGAACCGAAATCGAGTATACAATCTAAAGTTACTGAGTAAGAGGATTAAATTTCTACATTCATTTAGGACAACAGAATCGCAATAAATTGGTCAGATTTGTCGCGTTGATATCTGCTTTCGAGGACACTTGGTGATATATATTTGGTGACCAGGCTAATGGCAGGAAACTTTTGTAATTTAGCAAAACATTTTTACCCTTTTGGTGAGGTTAGTGGGTGCTTTTGGTAAAGTTTTCCATAGCTGGTCATATTACCGTACCGTACGAGCTAAACGGATTAATTTAATAGATATTTCATGCTAATAGACTTTTAGTATATGTGAGGAGTAAGACATATAAATGAATACGAACGAGAATTACATATTTGCATTTTATTATTAAATTTTCCACTAAAATAAAATGAAAATATTTAAATGCCAACTAAATATATATTGCATATTTAGATTTTTAATTAATTCAATGGTAATTTTTGGTTTATTTCAAATAGAACTCCCCAAGCTACTAAAAATACGACGCGTTGTGATAAGTATGGTTTTTGAGTTTAATTTCCAATCAATTTCGATGCAGTTTATTGTTTGTGGTTGAAATAAATTGTTGCCAAATGAGACAATTACGGTTTAAATAATTTATGTGAATTTATTTAGTCAACAACATTTTAATGGGAAAAAAACCGGCTGTTTGCTATTTAAATAAAGTAAAAACCTCATTGTTGTATTTTTGCTAGAGGCTGTGCATTAATTGCGCTTCATGTTATGCGTAATAAAACAAATTTGTTTATATAAATAGAGGGAATCAGCAAAATGGGAATGGGAGATTTAAATAAAATATTCATGTAACTTAGTAAGCCTTAAGCAGTAATGTTTACGCTAAACGGACAACTATGTAAGAAAAACCAATTCGGAGACCCTATTTCAACAAGATATACGAGCACTATCCTGAAAGCAGAAAACTAAGATTTACAATGTCCAATGTGCCGGATATTTACCTCAACTATCTTTGAAGTATTTTGCGACTTATTTATAGCCACATCTACAAATGATCAGTACTGTTTATTCAAAAATGTATTTTTCTGCTCTTTAAGTCACATTTTTGTCTTTTTGGTTTCGATTTACTATCACCATAGACAATAAATAAATTATCTGTGCTCTCAGTATACTATTCAGTACAGTTAACGTAGTACAGTGTAATTATTATATATAACGAGTACTCGTACGTTTCTATGTGTAGGTACGAGTAAATGTACAATTTTTACGAAAAAATAATTGATTTATGAAGTGGTCAAGATGTAGAGCCATCCATGTGGGTTTATGAGCGACTATATAGTGGATGTTGTGATATGGGAAGGTAACGGAAACAACAAAGTATTGGTTTTAAGACAACAATTTGACCCACTCATAACGTGTACTCTCTAAGAACTACATCCAAACTACAAAGCCTTATGCACATTTTACTTCGGTTCTAAAAAACCGACGTATTGAAGTAACTCTTATCTACTACTTCTATCTACTTGTCAGTGATTTGTATTGCAGGTAAATAATTGCTTCTTCTAGAGTACCTGAAGGTTCTCATCTAAGCCCTGTCCTCTTTTTGTTCTTTGATGATTCTGAATGCCTTCAAATGGATTTAAATAATTTTTCAAGTTGGTGCCATAAAAATGATCATATTTTAAATATCTCTAAATAAGCGAATACTACTTTTCATAGAATAAAATTTCCTATTTACTTTAAATAACTTTATTCTTTTAAGAGTTTAGCAATTTAAGGATCTTGGAGTAATTGTTTTCAAGAGTCCTTATTTTAATCAGCATATTGATTGTAGTTTGTACCAAAGTTTCTAAAGATACTCACACATTGCAAAGTATTTATTGCTGTCTTGTCCGCCTTTTTGTATAATATGGAAGTGTTATCTGAAGTCCTCATACGCTGGTGTGTTCCTCGCGTATTGAGAAAATTCAGAGAAATTTTTCCCGTTTTGCTCTCAGACATACTCCCTTTAGCTCTTCTCATCTTCCACCTTATGTTACAAGATGCCTTCTTATAGGGCTTCAATCTTTAAAGCCTTCGTCGTGAAATTCAATCTGTAGTCTTTATCCGCGACCTTCTATTGTGTACTGTGGACTGTGGTAATGTCAGTTAATGCTGTATGCTGTCTGAACGTAGTTTAAGAGTAAGGAACTTTTTATATTAAGCACTTCGTAATACATGTTATGGTGAGTGTTATCCACTTCACCGGTCTTCGGCTACTTTTAATAAATTTTATAATTTATTTGATATTTCTTTACCTAGGCATAAGTTTAAATATAATTTGGTATGAATTTGCTTTCTATATCCTAATGTTATTTTTATGAATAATATTCGGCGCGATGGTTGCAGTTATTGCAGTCCAAGGCCTAGCTTCTCGCAACCCTTTGTGTTGAGTAGGTATATTATTGCGCACAAATGGAGGGGACATATGATTTAATGCCGGATCTGAACGGTGAATTGAGAAGCTTTTCAGTGAGAAATTATTACACTCGGACGTTTGTCAAACTTTCGCCAAAGGTGGGACACGTTGAAAAATACTTTTGGTGTTACTGGGATTCGAACCACGAACCTCCTGCTCAGAAAGCAATGCTCTTATCCACTGAGCCATTATTATGTTATATATTAAGGCGTTTCTGCTAATGTCACTTAACGTAATACAAATAAATACCTCAGAAAAATATTAAGGTACCAAACGTTTTTGACCATTTTAGGCAATTTAGGGCCTAAAAGCAAAAAAATTCCCTCAGCATAATTTAAGAACGGATAGTTTTTTTTCGAACAAGACAAAAATTTATTTTATTTTGGCGCTTTTACGTCGAAGAGTTGAGATACATTTTATACAAACTGACCCGTTTTCTTGCACAGGAAGCTCTGATGTAAAAAAAGCCATTAAAAAAACAAAGTTTTTCATCAAAATTCTCTAATCGGAGATGTGTGTCTGTGTTCGCAAAGATTGAATAAAAACGAGTTATTTTTAAAAAAATTATAGGATCCATAACATCCAAATTTTTACAAAAATTGTTGTCATCGGAGATACACAGGTGTGTAAAGTTTCAATATCTGGGTTTTAGGAAATGGATTAAATATTGATCACAAAATTTTGCCAGTCAACTAGCTAGCCAAAAACACATTCGGACGCAAAGCTAGAGTAATATAGATAATTTAAAAATTTATCAATTCTATAGTTCGCCACCACCAAACGTTTTGAAATTTTTGAGGTCTGTATGTCAATTTGGTACCTCCCATACTAATTGACAAATTGACCAAACAAATTTCACATTTTAAACTCTTCTATTTTCTTTTTTGATTGTGAACTAAAGTATTGGGATTTCTAGGTAGGTATCAGATTTCTTTCTCTAAATAACGTATCTTGCCACAAATATCAAAAGTTAATTGGTCGAACCAAATTTTTGATTGCTTCGCCTGTTAAACATGTTTTTTTTAAAGTTTTGTTCCCATTTATGCAACATTTCATTTTTACAGGTAGATTGTATTATTCGACTCAATATAGTGACACAATAAGGTTGTAGTTATGTGGTAGCAAAGTGTGTGATAAAGCTATTATCTCTAAACGTTGGCTGGAAACAACAAAGGAAAATTTAAAGTAAAAAAAAATTCGATTATTTATCACTAATGTATTTTGCTCTTTTCTCACTAATTAACAAAAAATTTGAACCGACAACTCCCTCGTCAAGCCACAAATGTGGTTTGTGAAAACGAAACTTACCTTTTCCGTATTCGATTGAAAGTAGTAGACCATAACGAACATCCAAATGACGCTGACGAAAACAATCAATTTAACATTTCGTCGCATTTTCCGGTTGTTGTTGTTGTTGCTGTGCTGTGGTTGTTTATCTTAAAATATTGTTAGATATTTTGTATACCTATATATTTAGTGTACACTGCGTATAAATACTCTGCCCTGTCTATTTCACTTTAACTTCCCACATATTTAACGATATTTTCCGCACCACTTTGTATTTGCTCTGAATTTTGTTTCTTCAATAATTAAACTTTTTTTTATTAGCATAGAAGTAAATTATTTTTTTAATTTTCTATGTTATTCTATTGCATTTGCATTCGCAGTGGTGGCAAATTAGAGCATCAACAACTGATAACGGAAGAACTCTCGGACACGCACGCACTTGCACTAACTTTATGGGACACTATTTTAAAGCATTATTCTATTGGACTGCGGTAATGTCAGTTGGCTAATATTGAGGTGGGAATAGCAATAACAACAAAGAAAGAAAAACAATTCTGATTTTTAGTTTTCAATGTTTAATAAAGAAACACAGGAAAAAATAACATTCTATTTTTTTTTTGAATGCAAATAAAAAAACCGCATGACACGCAACACAACAACTTTAGCGGTAATTGACACGACTCGTTACCAGCGGAAATCCGGTCTAATGAGGAGGTCCTTCGTGCTGTCGTGCCACCAACCACAGAAATTGAACGAACGACGTGATCGGTTAAGGTAATCACATGGATTTGTGCGTCTGAGCACCTATGGTTTCGCCTGGTGTGTGCTGTCTCGTCGATGGTGCCTGTGTGGAATGTGATATCCTCTGTTAGCTGGCGAAAATAACTTAATATATGCAGCGTGTATTATCTCACGGAAGTCTATGTGAATCGCTAGAACCCCCAGAGACAAGGAATCGCAATGACTAACACTACAGCGATGCACACCTTTGTCGAGGAAATGTCTGTGATTATGTTGCTGCTCACTCGCTGATAAGATAAATTGTTAAAAAGATCCAGAGAACATCAACTGCGGCGCCCAATTAAGATATCGATGTTATTGTCAACAGCGCTCTATATCTTTGTTTACATAAAACTTCTGTTTTTTTTTATGAACAACCGCACGCGACCGACGACAATAAAATGACGGAAACGACCGACCGTACGATCGGCACAACCACCTACTTGAACCGAAAATTTAAGACTAAACGCAAAGTTGGCTCGTCGTGACTTCGATGCAGAATTGAGCAGTGCAAATGTGCGACAACGTTGAAAGCCACTGAGGAGCAGATGCCACGCAAATGAGTGGAGTCGACTCCACTCGCTGGTTGCTAGTTGCTACGCCAGTAGAGGAGCTCCAACAACCGACATGTTATTTGTTCGATGTTGATAACAGAGCATTTTACACATTCAGTAGATATTTTAGTAAATATCTTTCACGCTAAATTGTTATAGAAAAATCGCTTGCGACTTCTGCTAAAACAGGTTTTTTGTCAATTTATGAATGAATGTTGCTTTTTTACTATGTGATAGATAATCAATTCCATTGCATGTGCGATCTGTCTCTGATGAGAGTTATTGTTATGTTGTATGCGATTTTTTTAACAGCTCTAGTTGACATGTAATAGCTTCAGTGGGTCTGTTTGTTTATTCAACCCGAGCGAGCAGTGTACGTGAAAAATTTACGCGTTTGTTTTCATTCGGGGTAATTTTACTTTGTACTCTGTGTTTTTAATATACACAGTTTCCTACATTTTACACTAAAATACATATCAGCGTAAGGGAGAGTAATAGAGAGTAAAGTTACCCAATGTACGCACCGTATATTTTTACCCCGTACATCATTTTCTCGGTGTACTATATGTAACTATACTCGCTCGGGTTGAATAAAAGAATAGACCCAGTGTTTTATTATAGTGGAATTGGTGGAATGAATGTGGGTGCATTAAACAACACAAAATAGATCAGGAGATATAACGAACAATCAGCTTAAAACACATTTGTACGTTATAATTTCATGCTATTGACGATTTTAGAGTAAATACGAATAATATGCAATTATATTATATTTAAAATAATTGGTTTGTTTAGACTTTAAGACTGCCTATGCCAGAATCCGAGTAGAACTTACAATATCAATTAAGAGAACTCCCATCCCAAAAAACTAGGTAGGTTTGCTAATGGCCAATGTAGAAAGCCAAGTAAGGATTTTCAGAGCATTATTTATCAACTACAGTGTAATCTCTCCTAACGTACATCTTTGTTAAACGGACATCTCTCTTTACAGGACATTGTAGACTGAAGGGGCACCTAAAGAAGTTATATGCTTTGTGGGGAATCGGAGGAAACCCCGTACCACCTTATCAATGAATTCGGAACAACGATCCGACAGAGGAGAATGATGAAGATTTCTTTGAAATTGATAAAGATCTTATTGTTGAAGATGCAGATAAAGTTTTAGTCAAAAACCAGTCGATGATCGTTTCTGATCATAAAGACACAGAAGATGAAGTTGCCGTTCCAAGAGAAACAATGATTGGAAATTGCGAAGAAGCTCTAAAAATGGTAAACGCTTTAAAGGAATTTTCAACCGACACCGAGGTGTCGAAATAGTGTCAGTTTTAGAGTTGCACTTTCAAGCAATTGTTTACACTTTTTCACGACAAAGCACACTTTTGTAATTTTTTCAACCTAATACACTGTTGTAACTGAAATGATTATCAACAATATTAATATATACGTATAATACATGTAATACGTATATTAATATATTCTTTATCATATTTGTCTCTTTTCTTTTGGTGTTGAAATGATTATATTTTACCTTTATTGCAATGAAATCCAAAAATATTTAAGATACATAATATGAACATACATATATTTTGTATATCTGTTAAGAGGACACGTGGAATAATCCTCAACAAGTAAGGGGTTTTTTGATAGGGACATAACTATTTTGTATTTTAATACAAACGCACCCTTAAACATTTTTATAATCTGTCAATGTCAAAACGTAAGTCAAGACTCACGTTTTATCGCGGCGAAGTCACGAACGAGCAACGTTTGAAATCATTAAAAATTATAACTGAAATTCTGAGTCGGTGGTCGCAAGAGCGCTTACTGCAATTTTCGGTCCACTACGCACCAGGCTGTGCGTGCTATAGTGGATAAATTTTAATTAATATATTCACTAATGAATGTTCCTGTGCCGGTGCGTCAACGCACCGATAGAAGTATACTGCAAATATCGCAGCCGTAAGTGCTTCAATTCAAAGTGAGCCAAATCAGTTGATTCCACGCCGTTCACAGGAATTGTGAATATCTCAGTACACATTATGGCAAATTGTGCATGAAGATCCTGACCTACACCCTTACAAGATCAAACTAACTGAAAAACGGAAGCCTCTTGATAATTTGAAGAACCGAAACTTCTCCGATTGAGCTCTGCAAAAGTTTAAAGAAAATCCTGAATTTAATCGAAGAATCATCTTTAGCGGTGATGTGTGGATAGTTATTGTTTGTGGGCCGTTCATGTGACCACTATAAAATCGAAACTCGTACAATAGTGCCAAAAAGAATTGACTTCGATCAGTTAATTGCTTTAAATCACCATGGTATTGATGCCGGAGAACAGTAATTTAAAGGGAAATGAGAGGGCGGAAGAAAAGGGCCGTGGCTATGGACACCGGTTCTATGGAGAGGCTTAGGTGTCCAATGAGCTCACTCAGGGAACAAATTCTCTCCTTTTTCAATACTAAGTCACAGCTCAGGTCGAGCAGTCTTTCGAACTGCGCCATATAAAGATTGATGTAGCCATCCTTAAGAAAACCACCGAGTTGTTATCTATAACCCGAAAGGATATTGACAGAGTTGTGGCTATCAGCACGGGCCACTGGCCAGTGGGCAGCTGCAGCTTTCAGATACAGCATTAAACTTTAAGTCCCTTCCTTTCCTTGTGCAATAATATAACACGCACAATACGATTAGTCGCGAAAAGCTAGGACGCGCTGCGCCAAATATTTTTGTTATTCATACTGCGCATGAAATTGGCTTAGTTTTAGGGCTACTGACCACTAGTCCTTAAATGTATAATACCGAGATTTGCGACTTACAACCTAATGCTTACATTGTGCGAAAAAAAAACTTAAGCTAACTAAGCTCCTGTGAGCAGGACACCTAACTTGTATGATGGAGAGCGAAACAAAGAACTTTGTAGAAGAATTATTGGGCCAATGACTTCTGTGGAAGAATGGCGTAGACAATTGTGTTCAGAGCGAAATTTTTTTCGGGAGCCGAACCATGAATGTCATCTTAAAACTTTCTTTCTTTTTCTTATTCTAAGAAATTTTTTTGGACTTTTGATTAACTAAGATAAGACATAAATAAACTTTGCTGTCCATTTTTATAATTCAAATAGATACGAAAACCTTTCTGTGTTCCAGCACTAAAAGTCAAGCTCACTCTATCTAAAGTGGTATTGCGGTATTGTTGGACGTGTTGTCCATTGCATTCGTTCTAATGCTGTTGGTCTTACTGTACATACATTTAATATATCTAGGAGGTGGTCAGTTATAAATGCAATTTCTATAAGCCTTATGGACACATAGGTTGGAGCCCCACAACTATTACCACCCAGCTCATTTGCCTGACGAGTATAGTTGTAAAAAAGTAGTAACTTAAATACGAGACACTTCGTTAGTTCAATGGCTTTATACAGTGCGTGCAAATGCATATATGTATTAACTAAGTATATATGAGTGTAAATATATATTTTCCCGCAAAGAGAATGAGATAAAAAGTAAAACCTTTTAATAATCCTCTTATCTTTTTATCTCTAAACTACAATGTTACCACGGCCATTGTTCTCCGATGATGATGGGTCTACGTGCTGGTTATCTTCCGTTTAATATGTTTAACCAGAAAGTAAACACTACTTCCATTTTAGACGTTTGCAAATTCCCTTGCGCTGGTCAAAAGCACCTCTTACCATCGAACATCAATGCTGGACTAGCCGGAGTTTCGAGTTGACTTAATTGGTTGATTTAAATTATTCGGAACGCGAAGTGCAGTCATAAAAAGCCATCGACCGCCGTACAATAGTCTGCCGCGCCGTCCCTCTATGAGCTCTTGACATGATGAGGTAAAGTGATAGCACGGAAAATGAAATCACGGAAATATATGTATGTACGTAGGTACTCGTATACTGTTGTACATTATATAGGTAGTCGATCGTTGCTCGCAGATACGAGTATGTTATGTTGTACGGGTAGCTCACATTCGTGTGCAGCGCAACGGACGTGCAAAGAAATTCCGCATGAAGTGTTATGAATACCACCACACTAACTGTAATTAGAGTAACGTAGCAAGGTGTACATTGCGGCATTCTTGGATAAACACAACGGCAAATAGAGTAATTAAGTGAGTGCGGTGAGTTGAAAATATGGGCAAGAACGTTCTTTGTGCGGAAGTAAGTAGGGGTTATGTTGCAACATATACAAATAGATATACAAATGTGAAAGCTGCCGGGTCGCGTCGGGTCTCCAGTGAACGGATATGCCCTAAGGTTGTGCTAAAGATAAGAACGTGTTGTTTTTGCCTTTTTAAGGATGTGCGACACTTTGGATGTAAAAGGATAGTAAACCCCTTTTGAGTTTGAAAATGTTAAATGGCCTTCTTCCTTTGAAGCAATAGTAAGACACATCTCTTAAAATTAAAAAGGTGTGGCTTTTTATGAATGAATAAGTTGTTTGTTCAACTTTATTTCAAATTCAGCGCTTCTGTTTCGCGATTGTGTGTAAACTTAGACATAATTTCTCAGGTAAATGTTTTTATTAGGCCCACAAGCAATAAAGATCCATATAGGTAAGTTTGTTGTTCTTGTATGACATTGTTTAGGTAACGTTTTATTAATAGTTAGTGTGCATACAATGAACTACAGTGAATCACTAATTTAGATATTTAATATAATTTAAACCATGACACGTACCATCAGCTGAAAAGGCCAATTTCACTTGCATTTGGTGCAATTTATTGTACGGCTAATAATGCGTTAGTAGTTATGTGCACAAGCTTTAACATGATGCAATTAGCTAAAAAAGTGTTAATATTGTCAGTTCTTGTTATAGTTATAGTGAATTGACCTTTAATAATAATTTTATAAGCTGCATGTTCTGATTCACATTTTTGTAACAAAATCAAAGGTTGCTTTTGCTTTTGTTGAAAAATACGCTTCAAGAAAAGTCGTAAGTTGGTCTTAATTTTGGTAAGCTGAGCCACCGTTTAGTGTACTGTTTTTTTTCGCCACATGCACTTGTTTCGAATATATCAGCTGACCAATGGAATGGGTCCAGTAACCTGTGCCGCCTCTACAACAGAACTTGGGGTCTAAGTCCTAAAATGATGCATTGGATGTAAACAATGATGGTGAGACCATAATTGTATATATCGGCCATCATTTGGTGGTAGAAAGCTTTTGATCGGACAACGGTAACTAATCTTGAGAAACTGCAAAGAAGTTCTTGCCTCATTTCCTGAAAGAGACATGTTCTGCACAATCCCCGACATTATGGTCAGGGAGTACTCTTTCTTAGGGATATTTGAGGTAGAAATATTGGACCGGGTAAATTAGTCCAATAGTGTTCGTGCACTTGACGCTAGAGGTCTGGTCTGGTTCACAGATGGATCGAAGATGGAAATTGTTGTTGGAGCTGGTGTCTTTGGATCCAACACCAAAGTCTCGATACCAATGAGAAAAAGTCACACGGTTTATCAGACGGAAATCCATGCCATTGGGATCTGAATTAACCCTAGTAAAGGAATGAAGGGCGCTATATTTTATATTTTTCAGATCGCCAGGTAGCACTTAAAGCTCTGTCGTCCATATTAATGAACTCGTTATAAGTTAAAAACTGTTACGATGCACTGCAATCGCTTGCCATGGACAACAGAGCGATGCTCTTTTGGCTCTTTTGTGATCAGGGAATTGCAGGCAATTGATCTGCAGACTAACTAGCTAGGTCTGGCTGGGAATCTGTGTTCATAGGACATGAAACCTACTGTGGTGTCAACTGGGATGTCTCCACAGCACTGGTAAATTGTTGGGAACACAAACTTCGTCTGTTCCACTGGGATAGCGTCCCGGGGCTAAGGCTATCTAAACAATTAATCAATTTAATATTGGATTAAAGAATAATTGCAATACAATTTTGGGCTGAATAACTAACTATCATACTTTCGTCAGACCCAACATAAAAATATAAGCACAGCTGTTAAATGTAGCATCTTCTTTTTAGTAAAAGAAATTGGGTTTATGAAAAGTGTTCGTTTTATTCAAATCAAATAATTGCAAGCTTATAGATCAAACTCTCATATAAGATGAATATTGCGGTTATTTTTTGGATTCTATGAATAAGAAATCAATATTGCTAAATTTGACCTTTGTCTACTTTTTCCAACCATTGTGCATCGTTTGATAGAAATGCATTCATAACAAAAAGACTAGACAGAATCTCGATTGTTGATGTATCAAGGATCAAGGAATACCAAAAATAAGAATACCTGAATGTCATTGACTTTTATCATTCTATTCTTCCTATAGATGGCCATTAAATAACACAAAGAGCTCAAGAGGTTTCACATATACCACAGACCGAAACAAGCACACTGTACAGAAGTATCTGCTCTATTCTCTGGCACCGATGTCGCTGTTTTCCACAAATAATAGTGAATCCCTTTTACGCTTCTTCGCTATTCAATATTATATTTCTCGTAAAAAGTGGGAAGCCCACTTTGCGCATATCTCACTAGGACTTTCCGATTTTCCATATGACATAGCAATACAGCTTGCCAAATGTTTTCCGTACGTTCTCTATGTAACTTTAAAAGCCGCATGCGACGTCATCACTAAAGAGAAAGTACTATACCATCAAAGAGCGAACTGTCACTTGTTAAGGGTTGAATCGACCGACAGTTATTGTTGTGTTGCCTCTGAACCCTTCCCATATGATTATTCATAAAATTGTAATTGTCTCTTAAGAGTTGTACATGAACGAGTATTTCCTGATTTTGATTCGATTTTTCACCAAAGTTTCAAAAATCATAATAAACCAAAATTAAATAAAATTCTTCACCGACCTTTGTGATATTTTGTTATACTATTCAAGTACGAGCCTATCACAGAACATTGTTTATCAAGTTGTGTAGGTGTTGTTTGAAATAAGTGAATTTTAATACTCGTTTTTCATAATTAGATAGGTGTTGACTTATTTATTTATTTGTTATTCTATTTTGGATTATTTGATAAATTATTGTCAATATGTTATTTATTCGGTTAACCATTAAATCGATGACGATATTTTACTATATAAAAATCTACTACAACTATAGTAATACACATGATACATGATGATGAAAACACACACACACGCACAAGTTTTGTTTAATTATTTATCCTGCGTTAAGTGATTAAATTTTAATTTATAATATATGTTTAATTAGTCTAAGAATAAAGCACATTTTTTAGGACAACGACACTTCCGAACCGAACGAGCGGACGAAACAACGACGATTTCTTAACTGTCAAACTGTAAAGCAGTTGATTGTCAGTTAAGGGTTGGCATTGGCAGACAGTGAAGGAGTTAAAACGCTCGTCCTGAAAAGCATTCCACCCTCTACTATAGCACACATCCATGAAGGGTGGTAGAAAATATGGGAGAGATGTTTTATTGACTGAAGAGAGTGATGAAGTTCAAGTTTCTCTTAAGTTCTTCGTACGACAAAGTTAATGACCGGACTCTTCTTATACGCCAGATTCTCCTCCTCTACTGTAGTTAAAGAATGCATTCAGTTCTAATTACCGAATTATAATAACCGGCATTTCTCAGCACAAAACGTAAACAGAGAAACAATCCCAAATGAAGCCTCTATTCGGGAATTTATCATCTCTCGCATGATGAACATTAATTCATGCGCAAAACATCGACTAAATGCTCGTAAACTTCCTGAAAATTTCTTGCTTCAATTATATTTGAAACAGCAGCTTATTTTTGACTTTATCTGTCTGTCGGTTTCTTCGACTTTTTTGAGCTTCTTTTTAACCAACTGTCATGCGGCGAATTAAATTATAATTAAATATAGAGCTGAAATTCTGTGAGCCAAAGATCATTAAAAGTTCTCGCGTGCGACACTTGCGAATCGCACACATATGATGCGTAAAAAGTGGGTTAACCTTTGATGTAATCCCTATCCCACCTTCCAGACATCATAGAGAATTTAAATTTTGTGAGTAGCTTAGCCTCATAATGCGTCTACTTCACTAAGGACATTTTAAACCTCCTTTCACACGACCTAGAGAGATAAAATTTAGTGAGGAGCTCAGTGTCAAGTATTATTTCTGTGATTTTGCATATGGTACATGTCACGATGAGATGCGTGTGATATTTAGAAAGTGGGTTAATCTTTGATACAATCCTCATGCTTTTTTAATACTTTAATACTTCCTATAGAGTTGCAGTTTTGTAAGTAGCTTTACCTCGTATGGAGTTTCTGAGATTCTGCGTGTTACTCGTGTTTAGCGTGTAGCGGGTGAGATGCGTGAAAAGTGGGTTCATCTTTGAAATAAGCCGCACCTTTTTTTTAACCACCTTCCTCACATACTGGGACGTTGATTTTTATCCACATCCAAATAAGAGCGTCGTCTATTCGCTTTAGTAGTCAAGGTGTAGATATTAATGTTTTATTCTTTTTTGTCAGGCCCATTACATCTTTCTTTCTGTTATTGTTCGCTTTCTTGTGGTCTGTTAAGTGTGCGAAGGTTCTATGTTTAATTCCGAAATCTTTGTCTTTAAAATGCTTTGCAGGGTCACCCGAAGTAAAGCCATCGTTATCCAAAGTTCTTTGTTGTTTCGTACCAGATACTTTTTGCGCATATGAGCTGGTAGAACTACCTCCGTCTCTCCAGATTCAGCGCAAGGCTTTTTGATGTCTTCTTGTATGAAAAAGCAGGTATGCCGCTCCTGATATATTATATAACTCTAAGTCATAGCCCAAGGTTACCAGGTCGTCCTTTCTAATTGGAAATGAGTACACCAGCGGAGTAAATGCTGCCGCTTCATGTCAGGGTCTACTAGTGGATTTTTTTTTGGCAAAATTTATTATCTCGCAATTCAGGTATTTCGCAATTAATTTATTCGAAATTTTAGTTCAGCAAGTTCTTATTTCGTGTTGTGATTAAAAGGAATATTGAATAGAAAAACGTGGAAAAAGCATTGCGATATGATCACATTACGAGATGAATCCAAGACCGAATAAAAATTTGCGAAATAACTATTGCGAGACAAAGCAAATTTATTTTAAATAAAAGAGAAGTAAAATTGCAAAATTAATTTTGTCGAATAGGCGGGGGCCTTCCTGTCTTATCTATTGTGTGAACACTTCTTCGATGTAGCGCAATTGGTTTGGATTTGCTTCCTTCCTTCAATCTATAGAACTTGAAAAACTCTTTTGCATACATAAGATCCGCGATTGCGATCTTTGTGGTAGTCACTTAAGACTTTCTCCTCGATAAAGCTTATACACTATACACTTTGTGGTAGTCTCGTAAGACCTTCTCCGCGGTAAAGCTTAACTTAATGGAAGGTTGTCTATGATCTACCAAGTTTAAAAAATCGAAAATACCATCAACTTACCTTAGTTTCTGTGTACTTAGCATTTTTAGGCTTTTTCCATTAATACAAAGCCACACAAGTCACCAGGCTCTAAGAACCATTGTTAGCCATCTACAGAAGCGTGTTCATAGGTAGGTAAGGGGTTTTATTGCTAGTACGTCATATTAATAACTAACGACTCGTTCAAATATTCCAATTTTTTCCAAACCACAATGATGCACATTTTACGTTTAACAAACAAAAAAGTCGACGCGGCAGTGTCATCCAACCTCATCAGAGAAAACCCCCCTGTCACTTTCATTTCCGCACGTAATTCAACGTCATGTTCAGAGTTTTTACGCTCAACATGTCTGCAATGGTAAAGCGCGTTGCAACGTAACTCTGAAACAATCGCCAAATTGTTTACTCTGTGTGCAAAACAATATTACCAGGATGCAATTCAATTCCAATAATGCCTTGAATAACACTTCTAAAGAGATTGCTTGCTTGTTTGTCCTCGGGTTGGGAAATATTTTCCATATTGTTATGGGCATTGTAATTTAATTTTTTTAAATGATTGTCAGGTCATTTGAAATGAACGTGGTGGTGCGCATACAAATGCTGACAGTGACAATATTATGAAAGATGGTAGAATTTAAAATACTTGCAATATTCCATAAATGGGGCTTCTATTTAAAAAAAAAACAAATAAAAAAATAAAAAGAAAATGATTAGGCCTTTTGCGACTTTTTTAAATCATAATAATTTGTTACATATTAAAAAATTGTTATGTAACAAAGATTTTAATATTTTATTCTAAAATGACGCAATCCTTATCACGTAATAACAACTATTGGTTCAAAATCCCTGGTTTTTTTACTTATTATTACAATTCTTACTCTAAAATTATTTATATTTTATTAATCAGTAATATAATCATGTTGCCGCAACTCGAGCTACTATGGATGAAATCTTCTGTCGTAGAATATTTTTGCATAGTGCGCAATGCTCAATTATTCGTCATGCACAGCTCAGTTGATGTCCTCTTTCATATTTTCTGTGAAAATGCTTAACGAAAATCAACAATGATTAGGTGGAATTGTACCACAAAAGATTTTTTAGCTTTTTTTGCTGCTCCTAAAAAGTTCCATACAAAAGCAGCAATTGACCATTTAAAAAATCGCAATTTTTCAGTATGACCTTTAGTACCATAACACTATATATACAAGTCAATGTGCCTCAAGGACATCATCCATTTGAGGATTTTCAGTGGTGCGATGGAAACTAAAACAGATAAAAGAACCACGTATTGCAACTCCATTGCATGCCAATAAGGAAGACGAAAAGCAAAAGATACAAAGATAAGATAAAAATGTCCATCTGCAATGAAGAGTGTATGTGTGTGGTCTTTTCACTCGCTTGTATGCATGACATGATTTTATGCAATCACACGGTCATATACTACGACTGGCGTTTCGGGGTGCACGAATGCAATTTATTAACGTGAAATGCAATGATTTCTTCGAGTATTATATTATAGTATTATATTAGCCTTAAATTTCTTAATTTTCTGAAATAAAAACTTTTAAAACAACTAGATTTAAAAAATGCCACAAGTAACATGATAAGTATAAAAACATAACTTGCAAAACAAATCGTTGGCAAGTATTTTATATAAGAAACAAAATTAAAGGACGTTTTGGAATCTGACAGGCCAAGAAACTGTTTCTAAAATAAATAAATTCATAAACTTTATTTTCCATATTTTCGTAAAACTTTTTACGATGATTTAACTTCATCCTCAGTTATTTCAAGTGAGTGGCGTATGCTCCATATTTCTCAACAAAATTTTACCACAAATTGTTTGTTGAAGACATCGGATAATGCCATGCTTCTTCCGAAGCGCTCACCTAGACTTTATTTCAATTTCATTATAATATATATAGCTTATACAGAGAAAATTTTTTGATTCATTAATTTTGCCAAATCCTAAAACATATTTGATGATTAATGAACAGCTGGAATTCTTAGCAAATTTTCCAAACTAAGCCTTTGACATGAGTTAGTAGATTTTATCTCTAAAATATACGCATATTAAGAAAAACGCGATCTGAATAAAATTGTGGTCTTTCACGCCTTGAACTTTGCTAAAGATTGGGGAGCGTAAATACCGCCAAACAAACAAAATCGTATGGACGTGTGGTTTTGTGGTAGGACAGGTAGTTATCCTTATATGCAATAACAAATCGCCTTCTCCGGCAAATACTGCTTAGTTCAACTGAAAAAAGTTTCTGTTAAAAGTTTAGCAAACTTTTCCGAGAACTACCCTAAGTTTTTGTTGCTAATGCCACAAGTACACAAACAAAAAACAAAATAGTACTCGTATAATTGTTTTAGTTCAAATAGAACATATAAGTCTGACAATGGACATTTGCAACTCTGTCGTATTGGCCAGTTTAAAGGAGAATTTAAAAGTTTTTTGTTAAGTACATTACGCCTTACTTCAAGTATGAGAAGTGAAAAGGCTTTTAGACTTTTAGAATTTTTAAAGACTATTTTGTGGGAATGTGTGTGGGATTGGCATCAGAAGTTATGTAGTTTGATTGTTTTCATAAAATCAAATTGATGTGACAAAAAAAAGGCCTTTATCCAGCCTATTCGTAAAAAAAGGCGAACCATCATCTCTTTCCTCGTGCCGACCCATTGCGCTAACTTCCATTATTTCTAAACTCATGAAAATGCTGATTAATCGTAGTCTTATGCAATACCTTGAAGCATGGTTTTCGAAGGCAACTTTCTACAGCTGATCTGATGGCATATCTTACGGAAAAATAAAATCATTCTATTCACAAATTTGATGAAAGCAAAGTTATTGCACTCGATATATTTAAGGCATTTGATAGAGTCTGGCATAAAGTGATAAGGCCCCTCTTGAATGGAATACTAACTACCTATCCGACCTTTCAATTCAGTTCGTATTGGACGGTTTCAAATTCAATGTTCACCGCATAAATGCCGGTGTTCCACAAGGTTCTGTTATGTCCCCGACACTTCCTTATTTTTATTCAACATCTCTTATCCGCTACTTTTAATTCAATTCATTCTTTCGCTAATGACAGCACTCTTAGCTTTTCATTTGCACGCCCCTCTTCATCGCAAGTGTAACTTGAGTAAAAATGTATGTTCAGCACGTTAAATTCTGACCTCGGCAGCTTAACAAGGTAGGAACTACACAATAGAGTGGAACTTAATGCTCCCAAAACCCAATGTTTAGGTTAGGTAAGATAAAGGTTCCTGTAAGTGAAACTGAAACAGTTAGACCAGTAATGGTCCATTGTGATACCACACTACCCATGTCAATGTTGATGAGATCATTAATGTCGTTGTAGAAAAAAGCTTCAATATGAAGTTTACGTTTTTGGGAGAGGACTGGACAAGTACAGAGAAGATGGACGATGGTCTCCTCCTCCGCCTCATCCATGCAACTTCTGCAGAAACCATTCGAGAAGACTCAAAGACTTGCTGCATGCCTGCCAATTAGTGATGACAACTTCAATAGCACCGATGTGCGATCTTTTTTGAGAGATCAAACACTTAGAGCGTTTCGGATCCAGCTTGAGCCGGCCAGATCTGCTTTGTCGCTATGCAAGTTGTACCGTTTGACAATATGTAGATATCGATCAGTCTTTCCAGTGTCTTTAATAGGAACTCCACCTTTACAGCAATTTGAAATGACCCAAATAGGCAAAAGCTACTTTAACTTTTTAGCACAAATAGAGCTATGATCTATTTGCCAACAGTTCAAAGCAAAGTTTTTATTTCCACAAGCTTAAGTTTCGAACTTTCAGAAACGATAAATAACTCATCTTCGCTACTAAAACGTTTTCCCCTGTTCATTAAAGTGCGTAACGTGGCCTCAATATATCACGATAACCTATTTGTTGCTTAAAAAATAAAAAAATAATGTGCAACAAAGCAGCCCATATTCGCTCCAAATGTTCCAGTTAGACCGAAATAGATTTAAATTTTTACGATTTATATGCTTTATATACATTAGAAGCTTCGCATCTGCTCAACGTACAAGTCGCATATGTCTACCAGCGGTGCGTAGCTTATTAGGCTAAAATATGGAGCAAGCTAAATTAATCTATAAATGGCCCATTAAACATTAGCCATTTATAAAATTTTATTGCTCGCGCAAATGAACGCGAATTGCCATATGAGAAGCATAATTACACATACAATCGATTATAGACAAAATACGAACAATAGTTTAAAATTGAAAGTATGTGTCATGGGAGTAATAATGTAATTACCCTGTTGTATGGCAATGATACCGGAGAGATGGGTGGAAGCGAAACTTTGTTTAAAAAACGTCCAACCGGCCGACCAGCCCCAGCCGACTCGCTCAACCATTACAACTAAAAGTGAAATTTAATGGAAACATTGGCTGTTTCTGGTAATCTGTAATTTAATTGGCAATATCAATGAAATGAATTTTTATAATCTGTGAAAAATTAATTTTACTTGAGCCATTGAACTTTTTTTTTTTAAAATCAATAATCGACAACAACAACAACAACGGTTTTTCGAGCCAATCATCCGTGTAGGTTTTTAATTTTTTTATTATTATTGTTGCTCGGTTTGAAAATCACCTGGTGGGTACCAGGTATGCCAAGACACAAAAACAAAAAGAGAATTCAAGCCAAATTGAGTTTAGTTGGCGGTGTGTAGGAACAACTGTGCTGCCAAGCGATGATCCTTCATTGTCTCACCCCACAATCCGAAAGGTGTCTACTGGCATGCAGACAATTTGAAGCTTTAAATTTAGCTTGCCGCTTAAATGAACTGCGTCCGTAGCTGCTGCTGCATTGCGGTTTTAATGATTATTATCGTCGAAACGCTCTGAAAAAATATCATTAGAGTCCTACACTCCTATAGTCTTCTAGTGCTATACAGACTATACAGACTACAGAGCTGACCAAAGCAGAGCACAGCTGAGCAGACAAGACCCACACAACCCACACAACAAAAAATTTCAGTCAACCGCATGTTGAAGCATTCAATTCGACTTCCATTTGAACGTCGTCATGACGTGCTTGACGATGTGCAGGGATGAAAATACCACAAAATGACGACAGTCGCAAATGCAAGATGCAATTGGGTAGCAGGGAACGAGGGAAACACTCAGTACCTTAACCCAAAAAGTTCTCAGTATTGAAGGTATTTTTCACGCTTTTTCAACGAAAGTTTTGCTTTTTTCCCTCTGTTAGCTGATACTTTGATGTGATGCGTCTGATTATGCCAACATTAATCACCTGAAAAAAACCAAAATTAAAGTGCTCGCAAAACAATCAACGGTTCGCGTGATCGGCGCCGATCAACAAGTGCAAAGTGCAGTGTGAGTGTCCGTGTTCCCCATCCCCATCATCGCAGCTAAAGAAATTGGTGAAATATAACTGTCGTGTATTTTGTATGCGGCAGTCTGTTGATGATCTATTTCTTTAGCTATTAGAATAACGGATTGTGAGTGTTTGTTTCTTCTGGTGATTTAACTCATTTTGTCGTGAAGGCATAACACTGGCGACAATTTGTGTTGATAATCCATTTTGAGACATTCTCTTCTCAATTCGGTAAAAAGAAGCGGTAAGTTGTGTTTTGTGTGTTTGTTTGTTGTAGTTATGTGTGTTTTCAGAGTGGATCTCAGCAACATACGTGGGCTGAGAACGAATTCGTTCGCTGTGTTTAACCATGTACATGTCCACAGGCCAGCAATTCTGGCACTGAGTGAAACTCAGGTATTTGATAATTCTGATGCATCGGAATTTAATCTACCTGGGTATAGCTTGGTGCCATTATTTTTCCCTCGACGCGGACTCGCAATCTATGTTCGTAGAGATGTTGCGTTTCAGCTTTTGCCTCATTTTAGCCAAAGTTCCAATCCGGAATTCAATTTCATTTGGCTCAAAGTAAAGGTACATGAGCGCAACATCTACTACTGTTTCCTTTACAGAAGCCCCCACTTAGACAGTGTTTCAACTCAGAGCGAGTTTGATGCACTGTCTGATTCCATCTTAAGAATTGGAAATCGTAAAAATGAAATCGTTATTGCGGGCGATTTCAATGTACACAATTCTGGGTGGCTTCGCCATTCTGGCCAGACAACACTCGAAGGAAGGTGTGTTGAGTTATTCGCTGAGTTTAATCACCTTACTCAGCTTGTAAATGAGCCTACACGAATACCTGACATTGCAAATCATTCCGCAAACACCCTAGACTTGTTCCTTACCTCTCGTCCTGATAAATACTCCGTCAATGTATCATCGCCCCTAGGCTCATCAGACCATTGTGTAGTATCAGCTAATTTCTCGTTAATAAACCACGTAGTTAGAGAAAAAACTCCCAAAAAAATAGTATGGCAATACGAGAAAGCCAATTGGGACGGCCTTAACAACTTCTTTGGGAGTTATAACTGGTCGCTATTGTTTCGCGATAGCAACGTGGATGCCGCCGCTGATGCAATAACAAACATCATTCTTATTGGTATGAGAAAGTTTATCCCTTTTAGGAATAAATCTATCAAATCAAAGGAAGATGGATGGTATGACTTGAGCTGTAAAGAGGCTTCTAGGATTAGAGAGGTATGCTTTCGGTTTTACAAAGCAAACCCTTCCGAGGAAAACCGAAAAAAGTTTAAACGAGCAAGAAATGATTGCAATGCCCATCTTCGGCGAGTCAAATTCGCCTACGACCGAAAATTAAGGCAAAAAATACTACAATGTCCCATAGGTAGTAAAAATTTTTGGTCTTTCGTGAAAAGAATCAAAAATTCAGCCTCGTCGTCGATTCCAACGCTCATTTATAATGACATTCCAGTTGTCAGCTCTATGGACAAGGCCAATCTGTTTGCTGCGCATTTCGCAGCTAGCTCTACGCTTCCAGATTGTGCATTGCCGCCTCCTGCACCTCAGAGTATTGAACACTCTATGGGACAGATATTTTTTCGTACTCGTGCAGTTGCTAGAGTTTTAAATGATCTTAACACATACAAATCCGCTGGTCCAGATGGTATTTCTCCATTAGTTCTGAAGAGGTGTTCTTCCAAGCTGGCATTACCATTGCGTAAGCTTTTCCATCTATCCTACTCTTCTGGACTCTTCCCGAGAAGTTGGAAAACAGCATTTGTCCAGCCCATACCCAAAAAAGGCGAACCGTCGTCTCCTTCTTCGTACCGACCCATAGCACTTACATCCATTCTTTCCAAGGTCATGGAAACGCTGATCAATTATCAGCTTAAGAAATATCTTGAAACCAACGTAATCCTTAGTGACCGGCAGTATGGGTTTCGTGGGCAATGTTCTACTGGTGATTTGATGGTTTATCTCACCGAACAGTGGAACCGATCTTTGCATCATTTTGGAGAAAGCAAAGCTGTTGCACTCGATATTTCAAAGGCATTTGACAGAGTTTGGCATCAAGCTCTTTTGTCTAAAATGCGTGCTTATGGTGTCGATGATAAACTGCTTCAATGGATTAGAAGCTATCTTTTGGACCGCTCAATTCAAGTTGTTTTAGACGGTTTCAAATCTGAAATACACCACATAAATGCTGGCGTTCCCCAGGGCTCTGTTCTGTCCCCGACACTCTTCCTCATTTTTATTAATGATCTCTTATCTGTGACTTCTAATCCAATTCACTCTTTCGCTGACGACAGCACTCTCAGCTTCTCATATAAGTTTGAGGAACGTCCCTCCACCTCTGATGTGGAACTCAAACAACATCGTATGTTAAGTACGTTAAATTCTGACCTTGACAGCATAATACAATGGGGAGAAAACAATCGAGTAGAATTTAACGCTTCCAAAACCCAATGCTGTCTCCTGTCGTCCAAGCGAATCCTAAACCCCATGCCATTATCCATGAATGGCACTTGCATCGAGGAAACTGAAAACCTCGCAATTCTCGGTATGTGCGTTAACGACAAGCTTCGTTGGAATGACCACATATTTACCGTCGCTAAAAATGCTGCGAAATGTTTAGGTTTTCTAGCCCGGTGCAAGAAATATTTCACTCCCTCTGATCTGGCTACCATTTACAAGGCTTTTATTCGCCCAAAACTTGAGTACAATTGCCATATCTGGTCTGGTGCGCCTAAGACTACTTTGCATCAGCTAGATAGAATACAAAACCGCGCGATAAAACTTATCGGTGACGAAAATATAGCGAAATCGATTGATTCGCTTGAACACCGCAGGAACGTTTCTTGCTTGTCACTATTTTATCGCTTCTTCTACCAGCGGTGCTCAAGAGAAATAGCCAGCTGCATGCCACCTCTCCTTGAATTCAACCGCAATACTCGTGGCGCTCTAAATGCTCATCAGTTTACCCTTAAGCCCATCTTCGGACGTAGAGTTAAATTCAGGGATTCGTTCTTCAGCCGTACAACTCGTATGTGGAATGCTCTGCCAAGCTCTGTCTTCCCACATCACTATGATCCACAGGCATTCAAAACACAAGCTCATAGACATCTCCTCTTTTCTCCTCCTCTTCCTTAACGCCCACGCTGTGCCAAGCATATAGCCGAGCATTATAAGGGTGCGAACCCCTTGAAGCGTGCGCGAATTATAAAAAAAAAATTAATGGAAATTTAAATGGAAAAATGCGGTTCCATTTAAGGCTTCAAAATTACCGTTTGCTGTAAGAGATTTTAATTAACTTTGCTATGCATCGATGGTAGATATTATAATTTCCAGGACTCAAAGATGGGATATTAAATACGTGCTCAAACATTGCAGAGTATTTTCCCTATAGAGGGTATGGGTTGTGGAATATCTTAAGTTCGTAATATTTTTCGAATTCATTCCAGAAGCCACCATCATTATTGTGTTGCCATCGCACTGAGCTCCACTTGGTTACATATTATACGCTAGCGATTTATTGTTTTTTTTTCCTTTTCTTCTGTTCCATTACAGTTTCTGCAAACGAGCACTAAATTTATGTAACAGCGAATGCAAAATAATAGAGATGAAATAAAAAGCACCAACGGACAAACTCAATTTGTGAAAATGTGACGGTAAATTAGTCAGTCTATTGGCTGGAACAGTTTGTTGGAACAATGCGAAACCCTTTAGATTTTTAAGGACCCTTCGAAAAATTATGTAACGTAAATAATATTGTATTTGTTTATGTGTAACCAAAACCAATCACCGCTGAGGTTATTTCTGCTGCCGAGAAATTTTATTTGAACTTTATTAAGCCTTTTGGCAGATGTTACGTAATATTTATTACACGTTTTAAAAAAATACCACTTTTCCCTATGCTAACATGAGAAGAGTTCGTCTTACAACTCTATTTTCACCATTATGGCGCAATTTGAAGCATATGCTGAGCAAATTTCGTATCTAAATAGAAAAAGTCAACAAAATTAAGACACTTTACAATGAACTGGAACGACCTATATCGTAAAGCAAATCAGCGACAACAACTGTTACTATTCAAGTTTTTCTAGGATCTAGGATACAAATCAACTAAATGGAAAGGCGCATAGTGGAACTGCAGTCGTAATTAATGATAACCTAAAAATCACAGAACTAGAGCAAATATAAAACGGAACACATTCAATTTAATTTAATTAAAATAAAATATGGACCACTAACAATAGCTTCACTATACTCCACGTCAAAACAAAAAAAAAACGTCGACCAATATAACCAACACACAAAATCACTCGGAGCTCGCTTTATTGCAGGCGCAGTGACTTTAACGCCAGACACACTGACTGGGGATCATGGCTTACAAACAAAAAAAGGGGAAATTTTACTAAATTCACTAAAAACAAACATCTGTAAGTACCTAAGTAATGGAGAACCAACATACTGGCTAACCTATATGAAGAAACAACCTGACTTAATATACATTTCCATCTGCAGTACATCATTTCGAATAACCTATTGATAAAATTCAGCCTCGAACTCTCATCTGACCACTCACTGATTATTTTGAAATATACCACGGACGCACAGTTCATTGCATACTCTTTTAAACTGTATAACATAAAGACTGATTGGAATACTTTCTGTGAAGCAACGTATAATAACGACTCACATTACATTTCAGTAAACTAGTATGTACAACACGAATGTGGAATGCTTTGCCAAGATCTGTCTTTCCACACCACTATAGTCCACAGGCATTCAAAGAACAAGCTCATAGACATCTCCTCTTTTCTACTCCTTTTCCTTAACGCCTATGCTGTGTCAAGCATATAGCCGTGCATCGCGTGACCGAGACCTCAAAATGAAGATTCCCCTAAAATCAGCGACACGACACGCATCACACGCGGGATATAAGCCCTCTAAGTGCTGCGAAAGGGTGTTAACATGGACTCTAGGTCGTATGAAAGGTGGTTAAAAAGGACCTCAAAGCAGTCGAAAATACAGACAAACAGGGTTCAAGTCAAGTTAAATAAAAGCACAGGTTACGACTTACTAACTAGAGAAATACTTAAAACTTTTCCCAGAAAAGGAATAGACTTCCTAAGAAACATCTTCAATGCAATACTGAAAAGTGTGGAAAGTAGCGCAAATAATTGCAATCCCAAAACTTGGAAAGGGCCTATCTCATCCTTCTTCATGTAGACCAAACATTTTATTGCGTTTGATGACAAAAATCTTCGAGAAACTTTTAATCACCCATTTCGAACCACTTCTGACCCAACAAAACTTGGTCGCAAATCACTAGTTCGGTATTCGACGTCAGCATTCTACTATACAACAAATACACAGAGTGATTAATTAGTGATTATTAGAAGACTTCGATATGAAAAGATTTTGTGTAGCCTTTTTTCCTGGATATCGCAAAAGCGTTCGACAAAGTCTGGCATCCTGGTCTCCTATATAAACTTAAAACATAACTACCACTTGAAGCTTACGAAATTCTGGAAAACTACCTCGTGGCCGATTCTTTTACGTTAAATATAACAACGAATGCTCTCCTTTACTAAACATAAAATCCAGTGTACTTAAAAAAGGCGTGCTTGAACCGATCCTCTATCTCCTTTACTACACAGCAGACATCCCGACCATAGAATATCGACAATCTATGATAGCAACTTTCGCAGATGACACTTTTCTCTCTTGACATTAAAGTGACGAAGAAATACATGTGATGTGTTGTAATACGGTGGTACTATGGAACACATATGAATGGTTGAGTTAATAATGAAATACCTGTATTCTAGATGTATAGAATTACCAACTTTCTTTTAAGTTCGATTGATGAGAGACGAATAACTTGCCTGCAAATAGCAATATTACGGACAGGCAACTGAACCAACAATGACTCTTATTGAAATATTCAAAGCTTATGAGTTTTCGCTATTTAAGTTTTATGATCAGACATATAGAAAAAGACTTCTAATTTCTTTAAAAGGTTGTATGAGCGTTCTTAGCTGCGCGTTAATGGATGGTTTTAAAACCCAAAATATTCACAAAATGTAGGTAGGATATACAAAACTAAGTTATGGTAGCGAAATTTGTACAACAAACTATTCGAAAAAATCTGCTAATAAATAATTAATCCTAAAGACCCACGCAGTGTATTGAAAAAAAAAATATAATCCACACATCAGAGTTGGAGTTTTTTTTATTTAAAATATTCACCGTTGTGTTTACTTATTCTTTGCAGGTCACCCTCCACATAAGCGAACCATGTAAGACGAATATGTTGTCCTTGGTTCAAATTGGTGAACTCTTTGCCATGGATCGGAACGATACGCTCTACTTGTCTTACCCATTTTGAGCGTCCACTGCAAAGTTTCTGGTGAAAGTCATTTGGATCGTACACTCACAGGTACAGTATGTCGTTAATAAAGCCATAAGCATGAACGTATAAAAGAACCACGAAATAATCAGATGAATTTTGACAAATTGGGCAAACAAAATACGTGACATTCTTCTTGGTGATAAGATTATATCGAAGAATAACGCCAACACATATATTATTATCCTTTATAGCAAAGGTTACAGTTTGTCCTTCACACGTTCGTTTGGTGAATTTTAGAGATAATTTACATGACGCTGCAACAAACTGACCAATATACATTAATTCTTTTGTTTTGTATACAAACGAAAAATTGGTAAAGTTCTTAAATAAAGAAAATGCCTTTAAGCATCAAATAGCCTTTAGTCATAGCTGTAATGTAATATTAGTCGCAATCCTTTGTGATTGATAAGTTTGTTTAGTACCTGAATTAAGATTAAGATCATCGTTGTGCTGAGAACTCATGATTATTTTCATTATCTCCCACCAAACCAGCGAAAAGAGCTTAATCCTTTTATGTAAAACTTACATGTGTGGGTCACAACGCCATTTCTAAGAGTTGAGTAATTGTTATTTGGAATAGTTATTGAGAAAGGATATATATTGAGAAGACCAAATCCATCTATCAACTTGTTTTACAGAAATTTTGATCCTTTAATTATATTCCAAGAGATTAACGGCATAGTGAGTAGTTCTGTAAGGCTAATGCAGAGTACACAGAATGCTTTAACCCATATTACTGCTATTCTTCACACCTGTAGAATTCGCTTGAATTCACATATGTTTTGTAGGTATCCTATAAGCTTTTAAAAAACTTTTTAATAATTTAAGATATGAAAGAAATGAAATGTCACCCGTCCCAAATTCACATGAGCACACATCGTATTATACTTTTTTTTATAATTAGCGCTCGCTTTAAGGGATTTGCAGCCTTATAAAGATAAAGTGTGGGCTTAGAAATATTGGCATAGAGGAAGGAAAGAAAGTGTTGTGCTGGGTGGGGTTGAGTTCACACCCGAGCAGTCACAAAATAGAATGTTGTGCTCATCACCCCAGATTATTTGCTCTACATCTTCATTCCTTCATACATCAACTAACCGGACATGTGGATAGAGCTGTATACAGCAACTGTATATCACATGTACAGCATCGTATCATGTGTACTTGTAATCTAGATGATCAGTAAGGTGAGAAAAATTCGAGCGTTTTTTAGACGCGACGGGAATCGAATCCGGTGTCTTCCGAGTGGAAGCCAACGATTATAACCACTGCTCCGAACCACTTCGTTAATTGCCTAATTGTTTGTTCACTATCATTTACCACTTTAACATTATACTATGTGTTAAAAATCACTTGGACTGAATATAGTGCCTAAGTACTTTAAATTAATCATTTCGATATAATTTTTATATATATATATATATTTATTATTATTTGAATATTATATTTAGTAAATGGTTGCACAACTATGGAAAAGCAATATTATAAGCGAGGACTGTTTCGCTCCAACATAGAATCAGCATCACCCATATAGGGTGAAGTACTTGAAAGGTGTAATTAGGATGCTGCAATCGTTCTTTTGTAGATGTCTCCGCACAATTTTACGGATCTTCTGCTTAAATCGTATCTCGAACAAATAAGTTTTCACGTAAACGGGATAGGAACACCTTACGGCGCGCGCCGAGAAAGTTCAATTGCAAGAAATGCCATGCAGTGCAATATGCGCAAAACATATAGAGACATATTAAGGAAGTTGGGCAGATCGGGAATGAATGAATGAGGTAATAGTTCAATTGTAAGAATTTGTTTTTACACGTTGTTGTTACACGCGTTACATGTCAAAGTTCCAGGGTTTTCATGGCCTACGTAGCGGACGGTTTGTAAATGGATCATAAACCAGAAAGTCATTTTGTTTGCAATCGTCGTCATGTGTGATGTCTGTTGTGTACTAAAGTGCCGAAGAACGCTTGAGTCGAAATCTCTTGCTAAGTAAGCGAAACTAGCGACCAATCCATCACTAACAGGTAGCAAAGTTACAGTAACGGTTACAAAACTATACAAATAACATCGAATTACATTGTACCCCGCGTACAGTTGGTACAGTACAAATGGAACGTTAAACTTAAGCCAAGAGAGAGAAATCTTAGCTCTACCCAGAAAAAATAGAAATTATAACATTTCTTTATAAGGGAATCCGTTGGAGCGCGTTAGACCTTATGTAATGGCCTACTATTTTCTCCATGGACTTTAGAATGAAAGATGTGAGGCTGATAGGTCTATACGACCTAGTATCCTCAGGGGATATCATTCCTCCTTTTGGTAAGAAGAAAACTCGCACATCTCTCCAACACCTTGGAACGCATTTTAAGCTGTAGCTGGTAGAGTTTCTAGAGGATGTAAGTTCACCGTTTGGTTTCTTTACAGAACCAAGTGGATTGTTGTGGTCAAGGGAGAGAGCTTTATGTAGTCGACAAGCTGTTGGCAGTTTGTCCAGCTGTCCCTTATGGCCACGTTGTAGAGCAGTTTTATAGGCCGTCCAGGTGTTTGTACGCTTGGCTTTGTTGAAAGGTTCGCTTAGTCTCGAAAACGTGATTCCCCCATGGAACGTCCCTGGTGCACATGATACGAATTACAGAGGAACTTGTGTGGTAGGCGTTTATGACTGCCCCATTAAGGTGGTTTGCTGAGCTGTTAAGATCAGGAATTGAATTAATGGGGGTACCTATACTAGTTAGGTTACATTTGAGTTGGTCTAAGATGATTTGCCAATTAGTGTGTTTAGGGGTTCTTATAAGGGATTGCGCCCTGTTTGGAGTTTCAATATTGAATCTAATATACATGTGGTCGGAGAATGATGCCTACTTCATTACGTGCCATTTGTGGATCGTACTGGCCATCCTTGTATCTGATAGGGTAAGGTCCAGTACTTCACTCCGTATAGCGTTTATGAAGGTTGCGTCGTTCCCCACGTTGTTTATCACAAAATTTTTAAGATGAATATTATTTTAAGAGTTGCTCTCCTCTGATGTTAGTGTTGGTGCTTCCCCAAGCTAACTGGTGTGCGTTGCATCGCATGGGATTACATATTTTTGACCCTATGCTGTACAGAAGTTGATGAAGCTCTGTGTTGTCTCTGGAGGGGGGTCTTCATTCTTGCCAGGGAAGTAGGCAGCGGCAAAGTTTGTAGTGCTCGTGCTGCCTTGTGGCGAGAGCGTCTCTAAGGATATCGCGACTAAATCTCTGAAAATAAATTGATTTATGGAATAAATGTTGAGAGAGTGGCGGCACAAAATTGCTGTCCTTTTTCGCCCAATTTCTTTGCTGTAAGTCAACCTACCTAGTTTGCTTAGGAATCCCAAAATCTTTTTCGTCCAGGGCTCTTGGATAAGAGCAGTTTTTGGTTACGAATAGGTGGCAGAGATTGGCAGTATAGCTGCCTTCGATCTATGCAAATTTATCATATATACTTTAATTCAGATATTTAGCTTGTAAGTTCAGGTTATGTTTGTAATCAATTTAAAAATTTAAATTCATATAAAATAAACTATAATTATAAACGTAAACGTATTAAAATTACCATTATGTAAAAACAATCAAAAGACTAAATAGTAAACCTACTATACGAAATGCTCTATCTATTGTAAAACCAATAATACCTTGTGAACCAACTGTAAAGTTTTTAAAATATAAATAAATTAAAAATTAATTAATTAATTGTGCTTATGTGTGCTTTGGTGTTGGGCTATCAGTGGCGGTGGAACAAAGGTTTATCCTATTTCTCCTTGGCTAGTCATGTTTCTTGCTTGCAAAGGCAACATTAGACATTAGTTTGCTGTCTTTTACATCGCAATCGCTTATAATGACATAGGTCAACTACTTCATTTGTGTCTTTTCTTTCGTAAGTAAAATAAACACCAACCAAGCTACGAAGAGCTTGACACTTTTAATTAATTTTTGCACAGGACGTTCAGTTACTGTCTTTTCTTCTCTAGCCCCAAAGCAAAACTCCTTGACAAGCTTGACACTGTTCTCTGTAGTCGCAATCAGTGTCCTCAAGAACATGATTACATCACAAGCGCACACAGAAGCACATACTTCCATCGAACACTATTAAAAGTTGCCACAAAAAATTCCAACTTCGAAGTCAATAATCCCAATAACGGTGACGGTGAGCTATGTAATGTGGACCGCAATATCGAGGGCGATGAAGCGACCTAAATCAAAATTTATCGCACAATCGATGAATGCTGTACTGTTGCTACATACGATACTCTGTGTTCGATATAATTAGTTTCTTCGTCCGTTCTTTTCGTTCAGCCATCGTCATAGTAGTGGATTTTTTCTTAAATAAATTTTTGATTGTTTTAGCTATTTATGATAGCCATTATTAGTTTATTATGATAGTGCAACACAACTTGCGAGCATATCACACATATATATATAGAATTTTTGTCTTTTTCTTTGGATAAAATAATTTAATTAAAATTCAACAAATGAGAAGATGCCATTGCTTACCACAGCCGTTCCAAGTTAACCCGGCAATGCCTAACATGGCCAAAAGATTTCCACGTCGTTATCTTTTGCAAAGAAAATTGAATTTTCATCTCATCGGTTCGATGAAGTTTTACGCAATAAAAATTGTGTCTCCCAGTGGACTTTAGAATAAAAATAATTTGCAGATTCAATTCTTCAACTAACGATAACGAGGCGTCCGTTACAGCTCCTACTTGCATAAACACAATCTTTTATGTGCGTCATTGGATATAAAGCAAGTGTTAATAAACAAAAATAGATTGCAAAAAAACAGCTCCAGCGTTAGAGACTGCAAAAATGTCTTTGCAAACAAGCTTGACAGAAAACAAATCCACCTACAGAACTGATAGTGTCTAGGGAGTTCATTCCCATTATAATTTTATTAATAAACTTTCGCATTTACGAAATACAATTTAAAATGCGCATATATTGGAAATATTTTGTTTTGTTTCTGTTATTTTAAGGACGCAAAAAATGGACGAAAAATTTTAACACAAAGTCTGTAATAGAACTTAATTCCAATATATATTTGTAATGCATTTAATTCGATGGAGCAAACCATAAGAAATAAAATCGCCACTTTTGATTTTTTGTTTGTTTTTATAATCTACACGCCCTCAAGTGGTTTACACTCTTATAATGCTTAGCACAGCGTGGGCGTTCGGAAATTAAGGGGAGGAAAAGGTGAGATACATATGCAAGATACATGTATCTTGAATGACTGTAGATCATACAATTGCTCGAAACTGTGTGTTGGTGGTTGATAATTCATAATAAATTAACATGCATAACCAACTATTACAAAACAGTGTCATTATCGGAAAAATTTACAAGTAATATTTTTTTTTATTATTCGTTAAAAGTGAACAGATCTATGCGTAGCGATTCATTTCCATTGCCATTGAAAAGCCGGAATTGTGAAACCACACCACTCAATGAAAATAAAAAGTGAATTTAAAAAGTAGGTGGTAGATCTAGAGCCACTAGAGAGAGAGAGAGAGCAACTGTTATAAAATAAATGGAAATTTCTGCAATGTTGTTAGACCCCAAAAAGCTCTTGAAACCCTCTCATGAACCTCTCAAGACAACCTCAATATCCCTCTCAATACCTAACTGAAGAACTCCCTCAAAAGCCCCTCAATACGATAATGATCTGTGACACCGGACACCAAACTGTTAAACGTTCCGGGTGTAGTTCGACTTCGTGGATGAGGTTCGGATTTGAATCTGCCAAAAAGCAGCAATTTAGCTTCAAGTTGAAATGGGCCTCGACAGACATGAAGATGTGATCGAAGAGTCGAATGGGCTACAAGAGTTTCGAGCATCTTTTTGCAAAATTACAAGCGAATTGTTCAGTTTGCTAATTAATTGAATTTTTACGGGAATAAATTCAAATCTTCATAATGCGCCGAAGTGATAGATCACTTATCAACATTTGAGCAGAAAGTTTTCTCGTCGTTCGCGTTGATCGCTTGAGACACTGCTGCGATATTTTCTTGCACACTTTTTCGCTCACGTTTCTTTGGTCACACTGTCCCCGCTTTCTCGAAATTCGAAATAACAGTTCTAATCTGCATAATTTATGGCGAACCGATCTAGTGTGCCATGGTGGCGAGCAGAAACACTCCTCACATTTTTCACGGAATACCGGTTTGGGGGAGCAGGAAGCGGCTGACCACGCGCAGAATCTACTACGTACGCCAGTGTGGCGAACAAAAACACTCCTAAACCCCTCTCCTTTGCCCCTAAAAAAAGATCATCCCCTCTTCCAATAACTCGCCCCGTCACGTGTTTTCTCACATTTTCCACGGATGAACAGCTTTTTCGAACCGGTAGCGGGATTCCTTCATCGCATATGCGGCTACCGTCCTAAAAATCGGCTGACCACGCACACAAGCTACTATGTAGGCCATGGTGGCTAGAAAAAACACTCCTCACATTTTCCACGGAAGATGGATTCAAGGGAGCAGTACTTTTGAACCAATCAGCGGGATTTCTTGGCTGCCTGTACGGTTACCGGCCTAAATACCGGCATACCATGCGCAGAATCTACTACGTAGGCCGTGTAGATCACCACCTTGGTGGAAAATCATATTTTTCTTCATCAAATGCGGCCGCTTTAGCTTCAAAATGGCATCGATACAACAGATCAACATGTGATACGCCGGTGATTGTTTTGCCCTTTTCAAGATAATCTACGTGAATGTACCGCGTACATCAAAAAAAAAAACTGTGGGCTTGTTGGCCGGTCTGTCGGCCAGAAGCATACCACTGTTTCGACTGTTCCTTTGTCTCCCGGATGTTTTAATGGATCCATCTTTTGTCCATTGTTACGAAACGGCGTAAAAACTCAATTTTGTCGCGGTTGAACATGGTTCGAGGATCTAAGACTCTTTTGAAGTTATAACACGGTTGTGCTTGTTGCCAAAAAAATGCAAACGGGGCACCCATTTTGAAGCAAGCTACTTCAGCTTCCTCTGTCCCATATATTCATGCAACATATTTTTCACTGGTTCACGTGAAATACCAACAGCCTCAGCAATCTTTCGTACCTTCAATCGTTGATCGTCAATTAACATACTATGGATTTTATCGACAATTTCTGGTGTAGTGGCCTCTTTTGGATGTCCGCTCGGCTGACCGCGCCTAAATTCAGCTGTTCGATATTTTATTGTTGATATCGAGTCCCCATAAACATCATTCAACTCGATGTTGATCTCATCGTTCGTTTTCTTTGTTAAAAACAAATATCTTATCACTTATATTAATTTTTATAAAAACACAAAAGTTATTCGCTTTCAATGAGTGACATACAAAAACAAAATGACGCAGCTGAAAGAAAATATGACAGAAAACATTTCAAGGATATTATGTACGAAAGCCAACATTGGTTTATTAATAGCAGCGCAATGTCTTACTTTCCAGTCCGCCCTCATCTTGCAACAAGTTGGCTAACTGAATAATTATTTGATAATTAAAATTTAAGTCTCAAAAAATATTTGTACCATGTATGAAGAGTTTGTTCACGTTTCTAGTACTCATATTGAGTCCTGCTCAATTAGCTCTATCCAATCTAGTCTATCAATTCCAATTCGTTGTCCAAAGTACGGATATCGGTTAATCGATTTAAGTTTTGTTCCTGGTTACAAAATATCAAGTTGCATAAAAACATTGCGATGAAAGGGAAAAAATGGAAAGCATCGAAAACCACCTCCTATTGATCGTGAAGGACTTTTTACGAGTATATTGCACCAACTATATTCAACTCCCAAATCGTTTTTTGTCAATTTCGGTGAAAAAAAAACCTGAAAAAAGATACTTTATCTGTGCGGCTCAGTAATTAATATTCGTGCATTCAGTTTTTTGCACGCGAATAGCCAAACCGTTTTTATTTACATTTCACAGGAGTAAACCAATTTTTTTTTATTTCTATTCATTTTATTTTTTTAAATTTTCCCTACAACTTCACAACAACGCGATTAAAAAGAAAATAGAGAAACTTAATGAATGGACCAGAAAAAATGTAGGTAACTAATCTACCCGACCAGAGGGATGCTTCATCACAATTGAGCAATTGCTCTTCGCAAACAGAATAGCTTAACATATACCGGCGTTTTGTGTTGTAAGCAATGAGAATTTGTAAAAATTAAATTAAATATTATATCAGACATCAAAACGTTTTGTCCAATGAAGTAAATGAAAAAATATGCAATGCTCTGAACAAGGTAGCCTTGTACAACTGCACTTACTGTGCTCCAAAATATATTAGGCAAAGGTTTTTTTGTATAAAAACTAAGCTTGACAAAAAGTTAATTCAATGGAGTCAAAATTTTATGGAGAACTAAATTAAATTGTTTTAATTGGTTTGATCTCTTAATACTACATGTTACATATTACATGTTACGTTCATATTAAATAATTGACAAAATTAATTACGGTTTATTTTACAGCTTTATAAGTTTTTCTAACCTTAATCTAGACCCCGTTGTTAAGCCTATTACATTTCGATCCATCTATCGATCTGACCCAAGCCTAGGTGCATCGCCGTAAACACTATGTCGCTGGCATTCGTTGCATGCACAAATAAGTCACACCAAGTCTGAGTGCTTCTTTGAGTCCCAGTCAGGAAAGAAAAGTAAAAGAGTGCGACCGCGAAGTACGTATGAATTATGGTCTACGACGTATATCAAATCCAATTAACCCCATACATAGGTACAATATATATAACGTGTTACACGTAAGACGTAAAGTGAACTGACAAAAGAGTAGAAACACCAAAAGAGTTCGCACCACATGTGGTCTCCTTTCGCAATTGACATATGGCAAAAGCCCAAGTGCCATGCAATTGCAATTTGGTAGCAAAATAGCCTTGTAAATGTTGTCTCGTTATAGACTTTGTGTTCCTCTATTCTTTTATGTAAAGTTTGTTTCATTAAGATACGATGGGAAACTTCCAAAAATTCAAAGTATCCTTACGAAATACAGGCTTTCGAGTTCATAAAGGATTTTACAAATAAAATACAACACAAGTTTATTAATTTACAAAAAAAACTTTAATTTATCATAAACAAAGAATAATTTACTTACTCGGTGATTGACAAAACTTTTCTTATCTATTGTTATTTTTATGCAGTAATTTCATTTCAATAAAATTCATTATTAGAGTAATATTAATGCCGTATTTGTGTTTTTAATTAATCAATAGGAGATAATAGCTATAAATCTCTGCGTTTGCCACCCTTTATTTAAACTCATTGAAAAGCTTCCAGAGGCTTACAAAAATATCTAGCAAGGACCAGAACATTGTGGTACTTTCCCTTATTTACACTGCGCTCGTAAGTACACAATCACCGTAAAATTTCTAAAAATAAATTCTATGTACAACAGTCATTCATAAGTGAGAATCGATGGTGCTGTGCGCTGTTAGCAATTACAATTTACAAAATTTCGCCTCAGGACGTGTTCCTCAATGTTCTGTTGCTAGTTTGTAGAACACCCAACGCACTGCAACAAGAGCAAGCGTGCTACTCTCAGAAAATGTCACTGCCTTGGCCACGACAACCCCTCACTTATTCTACTTCACACCAAAGTCGAATTAGCCATACGCAGTGAAAAACCCTACAAAGCCTCTATGCCCATTAGGTATTACTAACCTCACACAAATTTTTAACCTTTCATTTCAAACATTGGACATCCCAGACCCATGGAAAGTGGGTAGAATTATTCCCCTACTCAGGCCCGTTAAACAGGCAGACCAACGAGTCTCGCACAGCAATACTCGAAGCTTTACTATTTCCTCAGCTTCATTCCAAACTTCAGTTACCTGAACACCAACACTGCTTCCACAAGCAGCGCAGCACAACCACAGCCCTTTCGGAGATCCTAGCACTCATCTTTATCAAGGCTTTAACCAACGTCGTCCCTGTGACCCCACTGTCCTTGTTGCTCTGGACCTGTCTAAGGCATTCGACACCTTTGACCAAGGCATCTTACTACGAGACATCCTAGAGTCACAGCTCTCTTACAACACGAAACGATGGCTTGCCAACTACTTTAATGGCAGGAAATCTTATGTCGAATTCCGAAACAACAAATCGCTATACAGGAAAGTTAAGTAAGGTTTTTCCCAAGGAGGGTTTCTTTCACCGACCCTCTTCAACGACTACATTGGGAAACTCCCCGCACCACCTCCCGGAGTCAAACTGATATCGTACGCCGACGTCTGCACCATTTTTGCCTCGGAAAAGGATATCCCCACCATCTGCAGAAACATCAATACCTACCTCGATATACTAGAAAACTTCTTAACCAGTCGAAATCTAATCCTGTCTTCAAAAAAAACGTCCGTTACACTTTTAACCACCTGGACCAAAAAAGTGAACCTACAGCTCGACATCTTGATACATAGCAGGACAACCGCTATGATTGTTAGGAGTCACATTCGACAATCTGTTGACATTTTCGACTCATTCAAAAAACAACAGTAAACGAGTGATTTCCAGAAATAAAGTCCTAAAATCCTTAGCGGGCAGTATATGGGGTAAGTACAAAAAAAACCTTCGCACCCCATATCAAGCGATTGGTATATCGGTCTTTAACTATGCGGCACCCATCTAAACCACTCGCCTCTGCCACACACAATGGCAGAAACTTCAAACCTGTCAGAATTCTGCTCTACACATCATCACTGGTTGCCACCGCATGTCACATGAGGACCACCTCTACCATGAAACCCTTATGCTAAAAGTTACAACGAGCTTCTTGCCAAAAAAAATTCCTACTGGCATGCCACAAACCCGATCACCCGAACCGTGACCTGCTCACCCACAACACACCACCCAGGCATATCCGAACTGATATTCGTATGTTCAGTGACAAGCCAATAGACAGACTATAAAGTAGCCCTAAACGCGATTCATCAAGCTTCACTTAGAACCGTATTAGATGATCGCCAAAATAACATCGTTCTCGGCGGTCGCAGATCTCTGGAACAACTGAGATCAGGATGGAGCTCTTTTCTGAATATCTACGTACACCGTTTACGTGACATCTATTCAGCTGCCCGTCCCATCCGCCATCCCTATGGACACAGCCTGTCGAAGCAGCCGCATTTCTGGGCCTGGACTGTTCCGACCGCTACACAAACATTACAACCCAACGTTTGGAATAACACGAATTAATAGTTGCTACAACAACAACAACAACAAAATTTCTTAATTCTAAATTGCTCGTATTCCATTATCGATCGGGGAACGCCTTGTTCCTTTTATACTCCCATGGCGACATCTACTACTAACTACTTTTCGTAACAGTATATTGATTTGTAAAATAAAGCTTAAACTTGGGAACTATGTGTGGAATACCATATCCGGCAAATGTTCCTAGGCATAAAACTGAAATGGACACACGCCATTGCATTGGAAAAAATCCTCCTGGACAAAAATTTAATAAGAACAAGTATTATGAGAAAAAAGATTGTCGGAAGAAACTCAGACGGACGACCGTTCAAACAAGCAACCAAACCATTAAGCATTTCTAAATTTAAAAAAAAAACTTCTTATAAAAAACTAAAATTGTCAGTTGAATTTTGGCCTTTAAAGCCAAACTGACAAGGTACAATTATTTCAGTTTCTTTGTTTGCCAGTGTGGCTTGCGCTGGCAAATTCTATTAATTTTTCATACCAATTCGCCGCTTCCTTTCACTTTCATTTTTATGTATGCAGCACTTTGGTTACAGTTTTGTAACCATTTGAAAGAGGATGACTTCATGGGCATTTGCCATACTCTCATATTGAAGAACGTCATTGAAGAACCAGTTGGTAAAGGTAATAGTGTCGTAAGCTGAATTGGTTTACGTTGTGGTAAATGCCTTCAGGTCAAAATTATGTATAACCGCGACGTGCATTGAGTTTATTGGCTTTGAATAGCTGGATTAGGAATAAAGTCAATCCGTTTTATTGATGCACCAAGATTAGATATGAGTTGCATTTATCTGTGAGTGGATTTATTAAATGCTAAGTTGTGAGTGAAATTGTGAAATTTTTAAGTTCATGTAACACACTATGATTATACGACCATAAACTTTTGTAACTAATAGTATAGTTATAGTTATAAGCTCCTCAAGCAATTTATTAAATTAAATTGTATTCGGTTAACAAGTGAGAGGGATGACAAAAAGTAAAACAAACATTACAGAAACCAAATAGTGATATAAGGGTGATTGACACTAAGTGTTACCAAAACAAAACGCCACAGAATTTTTATTTTTTGATGAATTTTATTAAATCAAAGTGAAAAATGTTCACAAATATTGAAGTTTTCGAATTGCATTAGCAGTTTTCGATTTGGCCATCCTTAGCCGCGATAATGGCCTTCAAACTGCCGACAAAGCTATTGCATGCAGCACGAAAGTGGCTTTGTGGTATTTTGGCCCATTCCCGGCGAAGCGCTTGCTTGAGATGATCGACACTTTGGTATTTTTTTGTCCCAACCTTGCTCTTCAAAATACCATTGGGTGTCTTTTGGGGGCCTTTTGTAGGTCTTTTGATGGCATTTTGGGGGTCCTCTGATGGTCTTTTGAGGGGTTTTTATGCATTTTTTGAGTGTCTTTTGGAGGTCTTTTGAGGTGTTTTGGGCTTCTTTTAGGGAGTCTTTTGGGGGTCTTTTGAGGGTATTTTGGGGGTCTTTATTTGATTCTTTTGTCTCTTCTTCTATTTTCTTTTGGTGGGCTTTTAAAGGTCTTTAGGGGGTCTTTTGGTATCTCTTAGGGGTCTTCTGAGGGTCTTTCGGAGGTCTTTTTATGATTCTTTTTGGTGTTTTGGGGGTTTGGTTTTGGCGGAAATCGGCCAGTTGGAAGTGGCAGTTTACTTGTACTGTTTTTCGAGATTTGCAAATATCTCAAAAATATAGCACTTATCAGAAATCTGTTAAGTTTTTTTTTAAATTTTCCTGAACTTTCTTTTGCTAAAATTTTCTCCGGGAGCATAACGAACCAAACAAAAAAAGAATCAACCAAATATGTCGTTCATATGGTCAGTTATGAAATTTTTGTGTTTCGCATAAAACTTGCCATGACAAACATTTCAAAATAAAAATGAGCAAAATCGATTAAGCCGTTCTCAAGTGATGCGGTTATTTCTATATAATATATATATATATATATATATATATGTATATATATAGATTAACTCGACTAGATCCGGTGCTGATAAGAAGAGTGCTCATCTCTATTTAGCAGACTGTTTAACGATTTTACGCTACATGTCGTATGTGGTCAACACAAGTAGGAAAAAGTTATGTTCACGGCATACCTGAGAATTTAAGACTCGATTCGTATCTGAACAGCTTTATGTTTTGTCGGATTTTGCAGTCGATGAGGTGACATGTTCTTCTGGTAACAATAAGCGCCAAAAAGAGTAGTAGTAGTTGATGAAACATTGATTGTTGGACAAAACTGATGCAATACTAGGCACGTCGAACACAACCTCTCCGTACTTAGGCATTGTTTAGACTTTCCTATGGCCATATAGGTTTACATATGGTTTTATATGTTTTTATCTGAGTTTTAATATAAAGTTTGGCCTGCATGTTATATATACATTTTTCGTTTTGCTAATCCGCGTCTGTAAAGAAAAGCAATCATCACTCTATCATCGTCAAGCTTTAATGTTATTTTCTTGAGCTCCAGTTTTGATAAAGTTTGCATATAATAACACACTTTACTGCTTTAATCCTTCGTTCGATATTTCAGGCCTTTTTCAGTGTCTGTCATTATGAAAGAGGGTTTTGTGCATTCTCATCGGAGAGATTAAACATTTCATTTGTACAACAAAAAGCCACAGGGCAACTTACACATTAAATTTGTATGAAAATACAATAATAACTGAAACGTTATATTATAAAAAATAACAAATAATGAAACAAAAACTTACATCGATTGAGTATTAAAAAAGAGGAATTTGATAGAAAATTATATGAAAACAGACCCATTGTGTGTGCCATTGAAAGTGCAATGAATTCCAAAGGAAATATTTGTTTCGAGCGTCATTGAGAAGTCATCGAGCATAATGGCAAATTATCCTCTAATGACCAGTATTATGGTTCAATTAATTGTAATCGACCGAAACCACTCGCATGAATTCATCATCAAATACATTCCTCTACGAGAATACCACATAAACACAGTGCAGCGCATATCAACGACAGCTACAGTATCGCTTTACATTAGAACAATGCTGTTGCTGGAACTGCTGTCCTTGGGGAATAGAAGGAACATGTCACTCAAGCACACAATGACAAAATGGTGGTGGTGAAGCACGACAAAAGCGTGAATTCATAAATAATTAGGAATTAATTAGCATAAAGACGCACACACAAACCAATATATAATATGCAGCTGCTGGCATTTCGCTGCAATCTTGAGTGTGGAGTGCTTGTGATTCAGTCCATGGATGTGATTCAAATTGAAATGTCAGACACTTCACTATAAATTATTATGACGCACATATGAATGATAAAATTAAAATGAGAGAAGTCCTTGTGACAACATCACAGATATTTCGTGCATTTCTTCAAATTGGATTGCTATTGGAAATAGTTACACGCTACATTGATAATTTTCTGGAGTAGTGATGGAGCGTAAATTAAAACATTGAATTATTGTAAACAATATCTGATGAAAGAGTAACTATTTCACCAACATCGTCCTGTTGCTTTAGGTAAAAACATTCTATTTAAAAATTTCTATTACAAGTGTTTGTTTAACATCATTCGGTCAATATGTGCGTCTAACCGCACTGTATTATGCCATAACTTACGTTCTTGAAAGGACACACGTCAACATTTTCCTCTGTTCATTCTGAAATTTGCGAAAACATACAGAGAAATATAAATATAACACTAAGGAGCTTTTGTTTTGGCATCTGCACAGATCTGACATCCGCTGAAGGTACGCCAGCTTTTTCAGAATATATCTATGCAGCGTTAATAGTTTTGCTCACATTCACTCATCCACGAATAAAAGAGTTGTGTCACCAGAAAGGTCTCACTTCAGCTATACCTAAGGCATCTTTCAACGATCGATGGTGTAGAATGCGAGTGTGCAGAATTCATAAAGCCATCAGGTTTTTCATTTGGATGAGTTTTCTATTTAAGTGTATTTGTCGGAAGTGAGGTGCAATAACTTTCTTTGCAACATTAATTCCAGTCCAGGAAGGACATCCGGCTTTTATATATGATTTTGAATAACCATGTCCCATTATAACTGAAGGCGCAGACATTCTGCTTAGTGAAGATTTTGAATTCAAGAGGACAACATTCTCATCTATGTGTCAGTTCAATAACAAAAATTGTCAAAGTCAATTTACAAAGCAAAGCAAAAGTAAAAAATGGTGATTTAGAAAATCGGAGAAATTCTCTGATTACTCATAGAAGATTCGTCTCCAAATTAATGAGTTGATATGGGGATATGAAAGGATTCTTATTTAGGACATGGCTAATAAATGGAATTTTAGGACATGCCCCAAAAATAGAGTTTTGTAGTTGTATACCTGTGCCAAGGTTTTCGTAATTTTCGTGGTGAACGGTTTGCAAGTGGATCAAAAACCCTCATCAACAAGAAATTCCCCGTATTTGCTTGCATCCTTGTTTTATCTCTGATGACTATTGAAGTACTGAAGAGTGCGATATAAAACATTGCTTCACTCTTACAAACTCTGGCTGATCGAAATAAAAATCCCTTATCAGACATTTGTTTCGCTTGCTCTCATCGCGCAAAATAGTTTGAAGATTTCAATAAACTACAATATTTTCCGTTGAAATGGTTAAGCAAGACTGGGCTCAAGTGATGGGGATAGATCGCCTCCAAGTGGCGCTTTCTTACGTTACAATAAAAATCCATCAAATCAACAACTGATCAGATATACACCCTAGGCAGGTTTTGGAATTAAGAGAATTAAGCTCGGTAGGCTCCGGTTGGCAGGATACCTAGCTCGCATGAACGAAGAGGATCCTGCTCGGAAAGTCCTTTGCGGTAGGATTTATGGAGCAAGATAGCGAGGCCGGCCAAGCCTACGCTGGAAGGATGGCGTAGACCAGGATAAGGATGCAAAACTGGATGACATTGGCTTAAAATCGGGACCGATGCCGATATTTTTTGCCGGGGCCAGGACCGGACACAGGTTGAAGAGCGAAATGTGATGATGATGATGATGAAAGAGGTCAGAACTTTGGTCATAGAGGTTTATTTACTTCAATTAAATACTGTTCTGATTCTCAAGCTGCAGGTCGTACCATGTAGCAAACTGGCCTCGTTACTAAAGAAATCGGTAAGCGACAGAGATTTACAAGAATATCTCAACAATATATCTAGCTGGCCTAAAAAAAATTAATGGGGTTCCGCAAGAATCAGTATTAAAACCACTGCTAATTAACTTATATATTCATGATCTGCCAAAACGAACATCTCGAAAATTCGCTGACGACATAGCACGAGCCCTACACACCAGCGTATGTCTCACACCGAAGAGATACTCGTTGAAGACTGTTTTATACTATGATCACATTTTAGTAAGGGATGGCTATGTAATGGAGGTGAAGCCTAAACTGGCAAAATAGAAAACGTTTTTCTACGAAAAGAAGTATTAGAAGAAATATTTAAGGTGAGATCATTTTAATGATACCCTCCTGAAAAAATATTTAAATCGATCTGAAAGCGTTGAGAATCATCAAAATTGCTATGCTAGCGAAAAATTAAAAATCATTTAAATTACTCTACCGCTGTATACAGTGACCCTATGCCAGCGCTCACACAAGCAAGCAAAATGCCAACTCAATGCATCGATACGCATAATTTCAGGAACAATCAGTTCCACAACCACGAGATATTCTCCAATCCTGAGCAACATACATCTTGCTAAAAATCCTCAATCGATTCAGTGCTGAATTTATCTTTGTTTACTTTGTCAAACCTAAGGAAGGGTTCCATGCAGGGTTCCATGCAGAGAATTTATTGAGTTTCAGAATGTAAACTGCATTGCACATGTTGTTCTAGAATATAGTTTAGTGGATAAATGGGTTATTATCCCCGATGCAAGTTTCTAATCCAACAAAGCGAACAAAATTTACTGCATTCATTAGGACCGTCGCCTACTTCTCTTGAATGTACCATCTCTTTTGGCAACATGTTTCTTAGCTTGTGTTGTTTCTAAGAAAACACAAAAGTGTGTCATGTGCCGTCCAGGTCCAACCCTTAGAAGAACAGCATATGCGGTATAGTTCTGTATACTACCAATTATTCACTGCAATAACTAACCTAACCTACTTTCGTTATTTATCGTTCGGCATAAGGATAACAACACAAACACAGACACAGATACTCACAGAGAAAAATGAACAAAACGGAAGAACACACAAGGAGTTGATTGCACAGCAGCAGCAACAACAACAACAACGACAACAACATTCTGCGTAAAATGCACTGCCATGATGGCACGGCACTGCTTGACATTTGGCTTGTTGCCAATTGGGACGCATAAAATGTCCTCGAAATGATGTTATTCTTCATTGGATATGTTGCATCCGATTGGATTTCGATCGCATTGCATTGCTCTGATGAGTGTTTGCACGAGTATTTGTATATTGTTCAACGGCATCAGCATACATGACGACAGTTTATTGTTGTGTTTTGTAAAATTGCATTTACTGTCCGCATACAGCTGTTCAACGTCGTTGATACTACCACCAACAAATCTATACATTCCATTCCAGTCATCAGCGATCCTCTAATCGTATATCCAACATATCTCCCGCCCTGTATACTTTAGAAAGGTATGACTGACTGACTTAATGTGAAGGTTAATAATAAAAACCAACCAATAGAAATTAAAAGTTTTCATGTAAATTCTGTAAATTGATCTTTAGGGAGTGGGTCACAAGAGGCGAAGCTTAAATAGACAACTTAAAAACAGAATGCGCCTTCGCAGCCATATACGCGTGCGAGATGGAAATCTCGATCAGCAACTGTGGGAGAAAACCACATAAAACGTTTAAATAATAATTACTGTTATAGAGTGCATTGTTTCATCGTGCCACTCACTGCTACAGTACTTCACATCAAATTGAAATTAGTGCGACGGCATCTTATGGATTACGATCGCATGCAACCAACAATCTACAAATGGCCAGGCCAGGCACACTTATAATTTTTTATTGGCTTAAAAATGAAAGTTCGGTAGCGGTGAGCTGAGCAGTGACTATGTGGGTCAATACAAGCTTTATCACAGCTTAATTTTTACTCGTCTAAAAAATTGTCGGCGTCCTACAGTCGGTACTTACTGACAATTGCTATTATTTGTCAATTTACCTGTAAAACTGAATTTTTGTCAGTTCATAATTTTTGGAAACTTATCCTTGAACGGCAGATCTCATTGTTCAAAGCTTAGAGCAATAAGCACATGGAATCTTTTTCTTTAACAAGATGTTGGTCAAATTAAAATTTAATTTTTCGGCCAGTTTTGGGCCAGTCTCAAAGATGGACTGCGGAATAATCGCTTTTGCGGTTGTCGCTGCTATTGCTGTCTTAGGAGGGCTAATACCTTAAATGAACTCCTACAAAACGCTCTTAACAAGCTTACGAGATGGGCAGATCGTTGCGGTTTAGGGGTAACCCCCATAAAACTGACTTCTTCTCTTCACAAGAAATACATAATCCCTCTATAAAGGGCATTAGCTTAACTTTCTCTGAAGAAGCTTAATATCTGGGTCTTATTCTGGATAGACAGCTAAGTTGGAAGCCAAATATTCAAGAAATAATTCGTAAAGCTACAATGGTACTGTTCTCATCCAAGAAAGCCATTGAAAACAAATGGTTTCTTCAACCCCTTATCACTCATTGGCTATATACAGCGCTAGTAAGACGGTGTGGCTGTATGGTGGACTGCTCTAGATAAAGCGGTAAATCGTGACAAGCTAAATAAAATTAGCCAAAAATTAGCTTTTTTATGTATGTCTATGAGAAGAGCACTTCGCACCACTCTCTCCGCTGCAGTGGTTGGCGCAGGTATTTGCTCAAAAAGCCTAAATCTAAGTCCCTCTTTCCGTCTTCCTTATTACGGAAGTGTCTTTTAGGCAGAGCTTATGTCGTTTAAATGAGCCTTACCTTGAAAGAAGAGAAATGCCTTATCCGCTAAGTATATCCGCATAGCCAAGCTGCGTTAAAATGATGGCGGATCAGTTTAACATTCACCTGAGTTGGGTGCCTGGCATATAGATATTTCGGGAAATCGTAAGGCTGATGGGCTCCCAAACATGGAACTACACTGCCCCTTTTACCTGAAAATGGTTCCTTAGCCATACCTATTGCTACATGTTAACTCATGTTAAAGCAAAATGCTAACGAGAAAACTAACCGCAGGTGGTCAAATGGAAGAACTTGTCTAGCGACTAAACATATCTGGTCCAAGCTGGATTCAAAACGCTCGAAGTGTTTGATTTGGATTGGATTGGTGCTATAATAGGTGTAATCACTGGACACTCTGTCTGACATGCAAACATACAGCAAGGCTTGTCGTATTCTAGAACGACTGCATGCACAAGGAGGAGGAGAACATTCTCCACCTTCTCTGTACGTTCACCACCCTCTCTCAACAATGTTAGCTCCATCTGGGAGCTTTCAATTACAATGACCCTAACGATATAACAAACACTGACATTAGTAGTGTCTTGCGCTTCATACGAAGCTCCAAATGGTTCAGCGCGTAGTTGGAAAAGAATTTCTCAATTAATGAGGTATCACAATGTACCATTACTGGCCTAAGTCTGCCGGCTTTTCCACAGATAGCTACCTTAACCTAACCTAAGCTTCTAATTTTAAAGAAGGTAACTGCGGCAGATGGATGGAATTATCTATTGGTAACGTATTTTCAGCATTTCCATACTAAAAATAACTTCCTTTTTGTATATGCAATTGGGAGAACTGAATTGTTTCATATTTGTTGCATAGAATATTTTGAAGTATTTATTTGCAAGTGGATGAGTGAAATATTTCATATTCGACATGAAATGTTAGAGACAACTAGCACAGATTTGCGCAATGAACACCGCCATTGGTGTCGACATTTTAATTAAGTATTTAGATACTCTTAGAGATGTACCATTCCTTGTCTGCAGTCGCGCTGAACTAGTAGCTGAAGTTGCAATTTAAAGTTGCGTTCAAGTTTCTGTTTTAATGGTCCAGCGGTCTGCGTTATGCGCCAATACCACGTACAATACTCGCTCGTACATTTGTGGTACATTCGATTTGCACTGATTCGTGTTTCAGTTATTTTATTGCATATCATTGAACTGTCTGTAACGATGATAATGGAAAATTTCTAAAAGCGCACGGACACACTCATTTATCTACGTTTCATTTTCCACACTGATGCTCACTTCAGATTAATATAATTGGAACTATTGTTGCTTTCCTCGTTGATTTTGCTTTTTGGTGTTACTCTGTGCAAACAGGAGACAAAGAAATTTTTTTTTATATACATATTTCTGAAATGGGGTTTGGAGCATTGCATAGAAAGTAATACAAATGTGTACGTACGAGTATCTAAGAAAAAGCTGGAAAAATGGCCAGAATAGAAGCGAAATTTCATTTTAATTGAGACCAACGATTGCTTTTATTTGCATAGATATTTCAATGAGTTTTGGTCAGTTCAAGCAGCTGGTCAACTGAAAGCAATATCAATTGGCAGACGAGCAGGTCTCACCGTTAGTTGGTTTTGTGTACGAAAACCACATACATGGACCACCAAATTAGTGTGTTAGCCATAGTGCCCCTATATACTGTCTACAGTTGTAATAGGTGGGCGTGAAAGAAAATTTACACTCAAACACCCCGCCCGTCGGTCCGTTTTACTTAACAGAATAACACTGCAGTAAACTATTCGAATCTTCGCGCTACTTTTAGATAACGAACTATTTGATGGAGTTCTCACATCACTGATCCTTGGTGATTTTTTGAAAAAGTGTACAAACATCTTAGGGCTAGGATGAAATTGGATTTCACGTAATCGCGTCACCACGTAAGGAATTGTACTGAACTAGACTAAAGTAATATATATTAATACTTATAAATCTATATATTACTTTTGTGTGCATATATAAATATCTATCTATATATATATATATATATATATATATATATATATAATATGCCAGTGTATGTACATCTTTATATTGATACGAAAGTAGTTTGTGTAATTTGTCATCGTCATGTGTATATTAATGCATTTGTTTACATGAATTACCATTCCATGTTTCTTTGGGTATTGTTGGAAGCTCATATATAAGATCATGTAGAGAGATTTATATAAAATAATAGCATTTCGCTTACCATATATGAATTTCTATGTACTAGTTATATGGTGAGTTTTATATAAGAAATTTACCAAAATGATCAGGTGCACTCTAGGTTGTTCGGATAGAAAAGAATAGAAAAAAAAGAATGAAAGACCTTCGCGAAACTTTTGTCTTACTATAAATAGCCCAAAGTTTCATCGCAGTTTCAGTTAGTTAGTTAGTTAGCTTTTATATGGGATTCAGACAGACAAGTTGGAAGGTAATAAAAAAGTTAATAGAGCTACCGTCTATCTGAATATTAGTGTCTTGTGTGTGTAATTTGTAACTTTTGCTTTTTGTTAACTAAGGTTGTGGTTTGTGAATTAAAAAACTTGCGATTATTAATAAATAGGAATAATGAGCTTAGACAAATAAACAGTTAATCAGGCCCTTTTCCTATGAGAAAAACCTTGATGTAGACAATGATAGCATCACAAAGCTAGTAAGTTTTCTCACAGGTCACTGTGACTTGCGTTATTACCTTAGCAAAATTAATCTGGGCTCAAACACGGAGGAGGACGAAACATCCGGGCACAACCTCTGTGACTGTCCAGTTTTGATGTGGCAAGTCAATTTGTTCGTCGGCAGATCTGCGTAATTCTACCACTAAGGACATACTATCCTTCATTAGAAAGGTAGTTTTTTTTTAATCCAGGACAGATACAAAAAAACCCAGTTTTTTCTCCTCTTACAAGAAAAATTTACATTTCGGGTTCCAACTATATCTTATGAACTCCAGTTTAATTATTCCCTGCAACTAAGCCGATCGTACTCCGGCAGACCTTTCTATAAATTTTTTTGAAAAAGTTTCTGATAAGTCAGTATTTTTAAAGAATTTTATGATGGAGTAGTTAAGCTTGCTGTACTTTTTGAAGTACAATTGCAGAATGTTTCAGATCACCTACCAGTTTTAATCTCGTTCGAATTCTCTTCACAAGAGTGGAGTAGTACAGAAACGCATTGCCTAGATTAAAATGGAACTACAACCAAATAGATGAATATAAATTCAATCTAGGGAGAGATATTGCAGCAATGAACTCTGAAGGAAATATGGACAAGATAGAACAACCAAAAAAGAACGCAAATACGAGCAAAACATAAAAAACTGGGTCGGAACCGAAAACAGCCATGGTATTACTTAGATTGTGATTGGCAGAGAAAGAAAGCCTTCTCGTTATTTTATCTCTTCCGAAAATACGAAGAGCCAAACTACATCGCAAGCACTTTAAAAATGTCCTCAATCCGCCTGGACCTAATGATCAACCTAGGTTCAAATATGCATTTCCGAATAATATAAATTATCTTTTGGATAAGCCCATCACAGTAGAAGGAGTAAAAGGCTGGTTATATAACTGCAAAGACCGCAAAGCACCTGGTAAGGATGGTATCATTATCATCATCATATTGGGCTCTAAAAGCGGTGTCTAGTCCTGGTCTACGCCGGCCTCGATGTCATGTTCCATAAATCCTACCGCAAAGGACTTTCCGAGCAGGATCCTCTTCGCTCTTGCAAGTTAGGTGTCCTGCCCACCGGAGCCTACCGAGCCTAATTCTCTTCACGATGTCGACATTGCGGTAGATCTCATCATTATAGAGTCTCCGGAATCTTCCTTCCTCACCAACAATTCTCCGTAAGACTTTTTTGTAAGTATTGGTATGACCATTGTATTATACACCAGCAGCATAAATGTTATGTGTGACGTGTTTCGATGCATTATAAAAGTTTGTACCCGAAAAGCAAAGTTTTTTTTACAATTACTTGTTTTATACGAGTATTCTTCTTTTATGGTTTCGAGTTCGATTGCATACCAAGTCATTTTTTTCCCCGATTTATTAATAACAAGCATTTTGTGCACAATAACCTGTAATGAATTAAATTAATTGGCAAAGAGATTCAATAAAAATCACCATCACGATAATGCTAAAATAATTGACTGGCTGCCAAGCCGAAATTCACCACTTAATTGAATAAAATAAAAATCCTGCAAAGGATAAAGAGTAGGTGATGGCAGGGAAATATACTCAATTTGTATATCGCGAAATTCACACTCCATAAAACGGATATGAAATTGTGTCAACCTGGGTAATGGATATATATTCGCTTGCACAATGCATCCGCCCAGTAGATACAGATATAATACGGCCGGGGCTCAATAAATGTTGATAAAAATGTGAAGCATTCGCATAAAATGTAACCATTTCCGATGGATGTCTGTATCTGTGCATGCTTCGCTTGAGATTATTACGGCCGTTGTATTGTAAATATATTTTGTGCCTGAATTGATTTTGATTAACCCATAAATACATGGAATGAATAGCAGATGATTAATTAATGAAGCGATATTAATTTTATGGCTGTAATACAAGTAATTTCATCAATCGAATTTGTTAAACGAATAAGCTCACTGTGAATACTACGAATGTCTTCTTCGCTGATGATCCTCGTGTAAATTGCGTTCGATGTCAAGTAGCAATGCTCGTCGCACCGTTCTGCATTTCAATTTAGAGCAAACGTACGAAATTAAATACAATATTACGATTGGAGGCTATCGATGATGTCATGCAATTTTAGTTACACATTTTCCGCTGTGCCAGATGAGCTCATTTGCAATATGATGAGCTGAAACATGTGTACGCGCACTTTGTTTGCCCAGCAGAAGTGTTGATGCTATAATTAAGCGCGCATTAGTTACGAGCAGTTGAAATGGGCGCTGGGCGATTTGCCTTCGTTTGCCACTAAGTGCCACTTCTTATAAAAATATTATTATTATGAACAGAATTTATTTAGCGTATACGACAATCTACATATAAAAAAACCAATTATTTAAAAGAATAGAAGCAATAATTCTTTTTGGCTGAAGGTATAAGATTCAAAACTTAAAACTTAAATTACAAATTTTATTTGAATGTACATAATTAATAAAAAATAATAATTTTAAAAGACAAGAAACATTTGAAATAGAAATAATCAAAAATCCGTCGAACACTCTTGCATTGAGCGTTATAACACACTTACATTACAGAGCTTTTTCTCTTGTTAATTCATTCTTCGAAATTGATTCCACATCCAACTTAAATTGAGGTCAAATAAAATTCTAGGCATTATTTTTATTATAGAAATTGCGTACAGCATACATTAATATAACAACTCATTTACTACACCCGTTCAGGGCAGTGCAAATCTTTTTCGCGAAATGGAATTTAGAATTTATAAAGCAGAACTTACCATTGTACTCGAACAGTAGGAGTAGCTTCTGCATCTGAAACGTGACTTCAAAATACAAATTCTACTGAATTTAATAAATTTCGAGTTAGACTTTTAAATCGGAGTGGTGCACGGTGCAAAGGGTACAAGAGTAAAGCTAAAATGGGATATAGGTATACATATTGGAAAAGATGCTTGCAGGTGTGTGTTTTCGGACTTCGTTATTTAACAGCATGCACTACCTCATAATCTGATCTGCATTGCGATTGATCGGGAAACTACTGACTGCTCAAAACTTGGTTTGAGCCAGTAGCGCAACAATCAAGTTCGTGATGTAGTGCTTGCTCTACCTCCTAGTGGCGGTCCCCGGGCAACTATGTGTATATATGTAGGCAAAAATTGCAAGTGCGAACGGTCTAGCGTTTCTAGTCCAGGTAACGTGGGTTAGCACCCTGCGGTACTGAAAAAAGGCCGCTACTGAAACCGACACAACGCCTCGGATAAGTAATGATCAAATAATGCCGACTTTTGGCTATTGTATCCTGACTAAGATTGGTTTCTTGAATGTGAGGACGCTCCTTGACTCAGGGAGTGAAGGATCTCAAAATGCCAAATTTCTTCAACTGGAACGTGAGTTTCGTCGATATAATTTGGACATACTGGGAGTGAGTGTATTAAGATGGTTCGACGCGGGAGAGTACCAATCCCAAACGTGTAACACTGTGCTACTCTACTCCGGCAAACCCTTCTAACGCCAACAGCACGCAGAGGCCTAATTTCCTGGCACCCACATGGTAATACGATCTTATCGGCCAGATTACGGACTAGAGTAGGGCGCGTCACAATCATACAGTGTTACGCCCCAACGAATCCTTCAACTGAGGATAAAAAAGACAACTTATACAATCAGCTAAGCGCTGTATTTAACGCAACGCTGAACGGAGATATTGTCATCGTGATGGGGGATGCTAAGGTAGGCAACGACAATGAAGGACTCAAACATGTGATTGGGAAACACGTCCTCGGCGAACGAAATGACAATGGTGAACGATTTGTTGACTTCTGCAACAACAACCACCTTGTCATAGAAGGCACCATGTTTGAGCATAAGACCTGCCACAAAGTCAGCTGTATGTCAGCTGACAGGCAATCATCACCCAACTAAATCGACCATATGGTGATCAGCCGACTTTTTAGGAGCTGTCTTTTAGACGTCCGAAACGGACGAGGAGCCGACATGGGTATGGTACGGGATCATCACCTTATGGTAGCTACTGTCCAGTTACAGTTATAGATTAACTTATTATGGACTAGGTTTTGTAGTAAAATAGCCCTTCAACTTTGATAGCTCACATAAACGATACTATGCAGAAAGATTTATGAGATACACAAGCGAGGGGTTAGAAGGAAACCTAGAGATTTTGTATGGCAAACTGGATAATATAGACTCGAAATAAGAAGTGGTCCAGAGATGTTTTGTTATATATCAGAACTGACATTTGTCACTAACACGTCTTTTTGCATTAATAATTTATTTTTAGGGATTTAAAGTACTTTCCATTGTACAAAAGTAAGCATAGAAACTGAACTTTTCTTTGCTATCTTTAACCAACAGAATCCTTTTCATTTTCTTTAACATTAAACATCACGGATTAAAAACGTGATATGAATTTCATTATTAATATGCAGGGCGTTACTCGTTAAATAAAATGGGCGCATTACATCTTAAATGTGCTAGGAAATTAGTTACTTATTATTCCAATTACGAGATTATTCGGCCGAAACTGCTATTAAGAGAAAATTTAAACTTTGTTCATTCAACTTAATTTAGACACACACACACTCTTTCACCAAATTTCTAATAAATTAAAAAATAAATCAGCTGGGTTTTTTTTTTATGAAATAAGGCAAAAACTTGCAAAGTTTTACTTAATTAGAACCTAATCAACGGTTCTCCCATTCCTCGGTTAGAGCAGATTTTAAGCCTCTGACTGGTTGGTAAAACCTTAGGAAAATAAATTTTACAAATTTGGCAACAACGTTCCTTCTGGCAACATCAGTAAAGTTAACAAAATAGAAGACAAATTATTATCAATAAGAATATATAATATAAAGATACATTTAAAAATTTTTTTATGGCTCTTTATTTTATGGCAAATCGCAATTTAATTATTTTCTCCTAGCATGTCCCTAATGTGTTCGATGGGATTATGTACGGGCTCTTTCAGGCTAAGCCATTACATCGATTTCTTTAACGTGCTCAGTAATAGATATCGTGAGCATCAACAAAAAAAAAGGGTTGCCAAGAATGTCGTTAATGTAGAAATTTTTTAATTTAACGATTCAAAGCTTTATTTTTTCGTGCAAAGAGATTTCTTACCAAACCATGATGGAATATGACAGAAATTTTCCCGCTGCGTTACTGTAGCCAACGAGTACCTTTCAACGTTTCATCTCCATATTCTAAATGACGTCCAAACAAAACCTTGACTTATCCGGCTTTGATTTTAATCAGGGTAATTACAATTCCCTTGTGAATTGATAAATTACGGAATTTCGTTATACCTAACAGCTTTTTGAGTTATTACATTTAATGTAAAAAATCCCCAGGATGTTAGCAAAATTATTATTTTTTATCTAATGGCTTCCTTTCTTGTTAATTATATATTCTAGTATTGCATTTTTTTGAAAATATAAGCAAATGCCAAACCACATTACCTTGCGACATCTATACGATATTTAATTAGACACATCTTGAGGAATAGATACACTGAGATTTACTGCAAACTCAGAAACAAAAGTTCCGGAGTATTCCGAATACAAGCCACCAGTTATCATCATCATGTTTTTCTTTACAACCGGACACTCCAGGTCAAAAGACAAAAAATCTCTCCACCGCACCCGATTTTCCGGCGACGTCATCCAGTTTGGCCACAAGCCACCATGATACATATATAAAATAATAACAAACTTTTATACACTGGCTGGTGCCATTGACTCTACAATCTGTTTCGTTAAGCAAAAATGTAATCCTTCCCGAGTATATGAGTACTAGTACAATCAAGCTCTCTCGCTATCTCTCAGTCTATGTCTTTATTTTTGGATTAGATTCCCTGTTGATCTGTTGGTCTGAAGAATGTAATAATGAAATTCCAGTTGTTTACAACCAACTACGTCCATGCGTTGCAGTGGTGTTATTCTGGTTGGCGAAGCAAATAATCAATGTCTAGATAATAGAAAAAGTGTTTTTGGTCGAAAGAAGAAAAAAAGAATCTTTTCAGAAAACTTCGTCTGGGTTATTTTACTTCTACCCAACTGGATTTCTTCTAGCTTGACACTTTTTAATTTGGCTTCTAATAAATTCAATTACCTACATAGCATCAACTACCGTCGTTGTGGTCGTGTTGCTGTGGGCTGGTGTTACACTGTGGCGAGTCTGAAATGAAATCAATAAATCATAAATTATATCTGCAGAAGTTGTGCAAAAGTTCATTATGGTTTTAGCTTGTAGTCAAGTTAAGAGTTATGTGATGTATAAATAAATTTCAAGATGGATGGATAGAGGCGTACATGACTTAGAGGTTGTGATGTTGATTGGGATTTGGAGCAAACATGAAGTGTCTTAAGTTGTTAACTGAAATTGCCTTTTTGTGTTTAACCTCTCCGAAGGACTTGCAGTTGAAGTGCGTATAGTCTTTGAGTTTTTGATTTTTGTATGTACATTTTAATGAAAAAAATTCAAAAAGCGTTGGTGCCCGGGTTCAGTTAAAAATTTTGGAGATGATCATGGAAGACTTAATTTTTTTTTCTACTGTTCTGAAACAATTTAAATATTTTATTCTAAATTTTAATGGATATCAACATGGCAACATGGACTAATCAAATTCTCTATATTAACTTCGCGTCAAGCCATCAACAAAGTAGAATCGTACCGTCTCATGGAATGCGGGTAAGCGAAGATGAATATAAAGAGCTGTGAAGATATGAAAAAACAGTTCACCGGCGAAAGTAAACAGCCTGGGAGAAGAATTTCGTCAGTGAACTAGAACAGTAGAGAGAGCGAGGACCGCACCAGGCGCAGAAGTTCTACCAAAGAGTCCGCGGTATGACGCAATATACACCGCGTTGCACATACTGCAAAGACAAAAAGGGTAATCTGATCGCCGATCTCAAAGACATCTTAGAGCGATGGGAAGAGTACTTTCATGAGTTGCTGAATGGCCAGCTAACTGAGGAATTGGATGCTCCACCAATGACCACCAATCGGCTCAAAAATAATAAGGCCCCAGGATCTGGCGGTATCCCAGCGGATCTGATTTAAACAGGAGTCCCCGCAATACACCAAGCAATTCAAGAACTAATAGTCTGGCGATGCCAGAAGACTGGCGAAGAGGCACATAAGAAAGGAGATATCACAACCTGCAGCAATTATCGTGGTATAACGTTGTTGAGTACCGCGTATAAGATTGTCTCCTCTATCCTTCAAAGCCACCTATGATAGCATGGACAGAGTAGAAATTTATAAAGCCATGAGAGAATTCGGCATCCCAAATAAACTGAACCGACTATGTAGGTTGACCATGACCAATGTTATAAGCCAACTAAAGATATCCGGATCACTATCAAGTCCATTCAGCTTCGACAAGGGGATGGACTGGCCTGCGTCCTCTTCAACCTGGCGTTGGAGAAAGTAATCCGAGGCTCTGACGTAACGGCGAGAGGAACAGTCCTATATAAGTGCATTCAGATACCAGCTTACGCATACGACATCGTTGGTAGAAACCAAAGGGCTGTACAGGAAGCTTTCATCTAGATCGAGTGGACGGCACGAAATCTGCGCCTGCACATAAATGAGAGCAAGACAAAGTACACTGTTAGTGGCCACGTCTGCGAGTAGAAGAAGAATTTGAAGTAGTAGTAGGATTTATGGAACACGACAGCGAGGCCTGTCAAGCCTACGCTGGAAGGATGGTATAGACCAGGACGCCCAGAGTTTAAGGACAACAAACTAGATTATATCGGCTGGAAATATGGACCTTGTGGAGCGACTTTTTGCGGGAGGCCAGTACCGGGCAACGGTTGTAGAGCCAAATAAAGAGTTCGGTCACATTATAGCTAATTCTGTCCGCCAACGTTGATTAAGTTTATTTAAAATGTTAACCTCTGACCATAAAGAAAGCGTAGTTATCGCCACCTAATCTTTTTGTTGTATAAAAACAAAAAACAATTTTATTCTTTTAATACATAGCTAGTACAAGTTAAAAATACAAAGATCTTTTTATACCTTATATATACCTTTCAGTTACTTTGTTAGCATATGAACAACATTTTTCTTCTGTAACCTTTCGTTAACAATTTAATTAACCTAAGAACTGATCGACCTTCCATTTCTCCTAACTCATTTTTCGTTCGTTAAGTAACACATTTTAAAAATCCCCTACAAGAATCCAAATGCCCCACCGTAATTGATATTTTAATTACAATGCAGAGAGTTAAGATTTAATTACTCGGAGGTCCAGTACAGCGACATTCAATGCTTTCTTTGCAGTGAATGGGTATTAAAATGTACTCCAAGAATTTAATTAATGCGTAAAGTGGAACAAAAGAGTTGAAAATCTACGGTGAACCTTGTCCTGCTTCAATTTCACAAGAAGAAGAATAGGATTAAACCATTGCAATTACCAAATGGGTAGAATACAAATTATAGAGGCATACAGGACAATTTTTCGTAAAGAAACAAAAACAGGTACCGGGACCGGGACTGGGACCAACAGCCGCCTAATTAATACCTTGGCCAACTAAAATATAAATATCTTTTTACAACCAATTCTTTGGCAAGCTCCCAGGAAAGCATAATTTACATGCAAATAACCAATCCGACAGAAGTAGCATGCAATAAACCACATCTGATACATTAATGATGTTTGCAGAGGTTCGATACAACATTATAATGAAGAGAATTTATAAAGAGCATAGATTTAAATACGTGATATCTTAAGAGAATTGCTTTTATTTGGAAAAATTATAAGGAAAAAATGTAATATACAGATAATGAAATCGCATGAGAGATTTTTATTGTGGAGTATGCTGTTCTGTGCGAGAAACGTTATGACGTGGTATACACGACGCAGACAACAATTGCTCCCATCCAGCAGAAGGTTTTTCGTTTTTAGCAGCTATTTTATGGATTGAAAGATGTCATCAAAAGTAAAAACAATAGTTTCTGTTTCTAAAAATGTCCATTGAAATTTTGTTTAATCTCTTGTGTGAGCATTGCCTGATTAAGTGGAAAAATTGTTAGAAGTTAATTTTTGTTAAAGCTTCTAAGTCTCATTAATAGGACGATGAACCCATAACCAATTGTGTTATTCCTTTTGATCAGTTGTTACCGTTTGAAGCGAAAATAATATGCTTTGCATGTCAAAGCTGCATTTGAGCAAGAATGGCTTTTTATGGTAGTCGTTGTAGCATGAACAGCTAAAGCTAACCTTAGAATGAGTGTTGAGATCAATGACATGTGTTCTAATAGTCAGTTCTCGTGACAAGAAGAAACCATTGTTTGCAAAGAGGATTTTTTAGCCAGGAAGAGCTTACCTGGAAACATTTGATTGATGCAAGACAGCAACTGGATTTTCGTCCACTTTATATGTGGATAAGGTGTCTTCTTTTCTGATTTGCTCTACTGTACAAACGGGCAAAGATATATTCCTGCTAATTTTGCCAATTATAAACATCATTAACCTGTAACTATGTATACATTCTGAAACCGTGTGCCATGTCGAAACTTTTTCTCAATCAATAATCACGAGCATATTGTTCTGTCACACGATTTTTGGTCGATTGCTTCCACGTTTCGTTCATAAATTTCAGTTGCAGGTTAAAAAAAAGTTTACCTCCTTTAAACCAAGTTCATCTGCGTTTGCAAACTGAATAAAATGTTTGACTTTAAAAGGTTTCATTCGATACCAATATATAACCTTGTGGTTTTTATATGTATTATGATGATTATGTTGATGATATTAACTTCGCGTGCCCATGGCTGGCTGGCTGGCTGGCTAGCTGGGTGGCTGATGGGTAGATTCTTGTGATCAATTTTTAACACACTTCCTAAAGGCCGATTTTATTCAAACACATTCGCACACATATGTGTTTCCCATGACAACACTTCCTGTTAAAATTTGGCAGTAATGGGAAGAAGTATGCTAGAAAAGCTGTTATTCTTGCATATGTGCGGGTTAATGGCACACGCTTTCCCTCTTCGTGAGACAGGTTATTTCCGACCTACTGATGACAATTTATTGTTATTATGATATATTATGCTACCAGATAGCGCCTTATCGCCGCCTGTGCTTGCGAGAGTCGAATACTCTATGGGACTGATTTACTTCCGCACTCGACAAGTGGCTAGAGTATTAAATGATCTCAACATTTATAAATCTGCCGGGGCTGATGGTATTCCCGCTATCGTTTTGAAGAGGGGTTCTTCAACGTGGGATTGCCACTGCGCAGACTTATCCAATATTCTACAGGTGACCTGATGGCTTATCTCACGGCAAAGTGGAACCAGTCTATTCACAAGTTTGGTGAAAGCAATGAATGAATGTAAATGAATGCCTAGAAAATTGATAAGACTCTGCTTGATTGGACTAGTAACTACGTTTCTGACCGTTCAATCTAGGTCTTATTAGACGGTTTCATATCCAATGTTCACCACATAAACGCTGGTGTTCCCCAAGGCTCTGTTTTGTCTCCGACACTCTTTCTGATTTTCATTAATCATCTCCTATCCGCCACTTCTAATCCAATCCATTCTTTCACTGTGCATTCTGCACACCCGTCTAGATCGCAACTGGAACTTGAACAACAACGTATGTTAAGCACGTAAAATTCTGAGCTTGATAGCATAACAAGGTGGGGACTACATAATAGAGTTGAATTCAACGATTCTAAAACCCAATGCTGTTTTCTGTCGTCCAAGAGTAATTTAAACCCCCAACCTTTATCCATTAATAGATCTTGCATCGAAGAAAAGCTCTCAATTCTCGGTATGTGCGTCAACAACAATCTTCGTTGGAATGACCACATATATTTGCCATCGCCAAAAATGCTGCGAAATGTTTAGGTTTCCTAAAACGGTGCGCAAGATCTACTTCACTCCTTCAGATCTGGCTACTATTTAGAAGTCATATATTCGCCCTAAACTTGAATACAACTGTGTTGTCTGGGCAGGTGCCTCCAAGACCACATTGCATCCACTACACAGAATTCAGAACCGCTTGAACATCGTAGGAATGATTCCTGCTTGTCTCTCTTTTATAGCTTTTTCCACAATTGGTGTTCAAAAGAATTATCCAGATGCATCCCGCCCATTCTCGAACCCATCCGTAATACCCGTGCCTCAACTCGATCCCACAGTTATGAAAAATGAGTGTATATGGTTATTACGTCGAAACTAAGTCCCAATCGTAAGGACAACGTTTTGCTAACATAGAAGAGATAAAGACGAAGTCGATGAAAGGTCTAGACGTCATTCCGAAACTGTGTGCGAAAAAGTGCTTCGAAGATAAGAAAGTGCTGGCAAAAGTGTACTTTGAAGGGGACAAATGCATAATTAATGAAGAAATAAAACAATTTTGAGAAAAACGAACATTCTTCGTATTGTTTGATCAAGCCTATTATTTTGTATACTTGTGGCCAGTAGCCGGAAAACTGCGGCTTTTTCATTTATGGTAAAAATACGAGATCCCATAAACTTTCTTCTAAAAGTTCCATATCCTAAGGCTGTGCGATATAACGAAAGCCATAATTTATTCTCTTATTGTCCATTTTTACTTTCGTATAGATGGCAAAACTGCATTCACCCATTACTTTGAACCACTTTGGTGCACATGCCTCTTCAGCATATAGTCAATAGGTACGTCTTCAATCTGTCTTAAGGCATCAATATGGCATTAAGGTAATCGATTTCCTACTCTGCGACGCATCTAACAACTTATATCAAATAATGTAAAACCAATTGTTCCATAAATTGCAGATAAATATCCATAAGTAACCTGCCCTATTACTCGTCTGGTAATTGATGATCCGTGCAAAACCACGTTATAACTACAATATCGGAAGGTGGTCGTCTCCCATTTGACCACATTAAATATAACAGTAATCAGCCAGTAGTTTCTCTAATGACTGTTTTGTAAGTAATTTTATTGCAGGTCTTACAACGCTACTATCGTCTCATAATCGTCTAAATCAACCTAAAGCTGTAATAGTCGAGAGAATCCCATAATTTGCAGCCATTGGCAAAGCATTTCAATTACTTCTGTGCAATGAGGCTCTGTAATTTGACGAAACCGACTCTGCTCGAATGAGCCCAACTGTTGGTGGTGATGCCGTTGCTGTCCCGTGGCTATGTGAATTGTCTGAAAAATGAATTTTAAAGTTTTTTTTCTCTTCAGTGCGACGTGTCTGCCGTCTTCTTGGCTTTTCAATTTTCACAAATCATCCGCATCTAGAAGAATGTTACACAATTTATAGGTATGGCCGCTTCTTCGATTTAGCTCTTTGTTTTATTGTTGTAAGAGTGGTTTGAAAATTATCATCGCCTTTTGTTTTTGTAACGCATTTCACAGCTCGTACAAAGGCGAGTAAACGAATAATAACAATAGCGCTAAAAATTCTGTGCCTGTGCAATCTATCAAACGGTGTGATACAGCCACAGATCATTCGTGTCACAGATACTCGTTTGAATGATTGCAAGAAGTTGAGAAAGATGCTCATGCGTATACCCTATTAAACTCAATTCCGTTTTAATTAGGTACTGCCATTCCATATTTTGGAAACAAAGTATATATGAAATATGTATGTGATTTGTGTTTTCAGACGCTCATGATTTAGATCGATTTTGAAAACCTTTAGACCTTCTACTTAGTAATCTTTCCAAATCATCAATGTTTTCACTAACATATGGTAAACATGACACGCTGTCTGAGTGTAAACTTTTTACCGGAATACAACATGAAACCAATAGAGACAAATAGCTTAAGGATTTTCGATAATGTTTCTTGTACGACCGACGACGACATGAGTGGTTTTGTTTTGAAAAGCAAACTTCGAATAAAGTTCATTTTCGATTAGCATGAGAAGCATCGCAAAGGGAATCAAACTTTTATTTGTCATTCTGAGCAAAATTCACAGATAAGCGGGAGCTAGCATTAAAGTTAAAATTATCGATTGAACATAATAGGGAAGAAAGTTTTTTACATAATAGTGGTTTTGTTTTATTTTCAGATATTCAGTCACTGGCAAGATGAAATGTTGTATTGTGGATTATGATGATACAACAGCAAGGAATTTCCACTTATCAGTATTGGCTATAAAGTCAACAAAATTGCATCATAAGCATGAAAATATCCAAGACAATATCAAATTGCTATGTAGATAACAACAAGGAGTTAAAAAATTTCAAAAAGGTTTCTTTTTTTATTAAATTTTTTGTTGAGTGCAAAGAAACTGAAGTACAAGCGAAGTTATATGTTATGAAGTGATACAATGTGATAAAACTATCGTATTCCTCGATGATATCCTAATAGAAGCAATGATGGTACTGAGTTAAAAACTAATCTTTTAAAAATGTGTAGAATATCTTAGGCGCACACAGTGTCAAAGAGAGGTACGATAGATGCAAATTTTACGTAAAAACGTTAGTATCCTATGATATAGGATTTCAAGTGAAGACATCATACCGAGGTCTGATTTGATGAAAGCGATAATGAACGCATATAGGCCATCCACATCCTTAACACATCCTTAAAGACGTGTTTGGGTCTCAGAAATTTCTACTCCCAACATGTGTCAAGATATCCAAAAAATTATGACCATTATATAATTTACCGAATGATGGCACATTCAAAAAAAAAAGAAGAAAGAATACCCTAGCCCATATGGCAGAGACTGCGACATAAAATATCTATTATATCTTAGGGTATATTTACTCTAAGAGACGTACCACCTCCCTAGTGAATGATAGCATGTCCTTAGTGGCAGAATAGCATACTTCCTTATGAAAAATGCGTCTCCAGACACAAAGTAGTGCTGGGCATTTACAGAGAATATGCTTAGATGACTCATCATCCTCCGAGCAGAACCTACATTCTGTATCTGGACCCACATCAATTTTGTAAAGGTGATATCGCACAATAGCCACAATGATCTGTATAGAAAATTCACCAGCTTCATAATGCTATCCCAATTAAGGATTTCTTCTTTCTTTCCTTTATTCCGCGGGCGAGCATAGGGCTTCTACAAACGCCCGCCAACGAACTCGATTTATTACCTGAAGTTTCAAAAGACACCACTCTCTGTCCCCTGGGATCTTGTTTCTTCTTTCCAAAACGTGTCCTTTTCCGTGGTCCAAAGGGCATTGTTGATAAATTCGATATTAATCCGAGGCTTGTATTATTTTCAAGAATCAATTAATTCAGTTGGGTGGTGATTGGCCAACTGCAAGTCCCCTTCTTATTTAACCCCGACCCAAGCTAATACAAATCGGGTTGGGGACCGAAAACGTTCACTTGATTTGGCCGAGTTTCGAGTAGGAGTTGTGATCCGAGAGGCTAATCACATGACTGTCTATAATCGCGTCATAATCTGTCATTAAGGATTTACTTATAAGAAAAGGGCCTCTCTAATTGTTTGGATTGCCTTAGCCCTGGGACGTTATCCCAATGGGACAGACGAAGTTTGTGTTCCCAACAATTTATCAGTGCTGTGGCAGTAGCCCAGTTGACAACAAAGAAGGTTTCAGGTCCTATGAAGGCAGATTACGAGCCAGCCCTAGCTGGTTTGTCTGTAGATTCATTGCCTGTTCAGTGCAGTGCAGTTTTTGACTGATATCGAGTCCATCAAATTCGACGACAGCGCTCTAAGTGCTGCCTAGCTATCGGAAAAGATATATGTTCTAGCGACTTTTATTTATTTATTAAGGTTAATCCTAGCGCAGATCTCAATGGCATGTACGCAAACTGACTTGAGTTCAGAAGGGTAGACAATTCTAACCGTCCGAGTAGGGTTCTGATTGTATCCTCACGGTCCGAAGTGTAGATGCCATCGGCCTTTATTAATAAACCTATACAGTTTGTCTGATCCTTAACTAATGCTTTATGGAATCGTGCAGCTACTGGCATTTCGACAATCGCAGCATTTTCTCCATGTGGCACGTTTGTATCATCTTAATTCAGAGTTGTACTATGTAAGGCGAACCTATATTTGGAACCTAAAGATGGCACTTCGTTTTGTGTAATGACATTTGTGAGAACACGTTTCTTGAAATCTATCTGACAGTAAAATACTTGTGCACTATGATAAAAAAAAAACATTTGGAATAGCATGCGATAGTTCTTCTTACGGGGTAGGGGCGGTTTTATTTCACATGAATAACGGGCATGAATTGTCCATAATTTTTGTATCTAGTACGTTGGCTGAATCAGAAAAGATATATTCTCAAATGCATCGGGACACACTCGCAACAGTGTTTGAAGTTCGCAAATTAAACAAATAAGCATATGGTCATTTCTTTTTTATTTATTCTGACCATAAACCACTCGAGGTGCTATTTAATTACAATTACAACCGCCATAAAATGTTTAGAAGAAAATAGTTGACCAAAATATATGAGCACAGACTTATAGGTTTTCTATAAAAGGCAGAAGGAGCTGGAAATAGGGAACGGATGCTTGTTTATAAAAATACGGTTAGTAATTCCACTAAATTTACGAAGCAGAAGTAAAGTTTTTTTCTTCTTTTTTGGTCTCCCAAAAGCAAGACTGTGAGTCATAACAGTCCACGATTTTATTCGGTGTAAATAAAAGAAATTTGCAGAGCAAATGGTATATAAGTAAAGGTATATAAGTATGCCTACTATATGCATCACTAGATGTACACATTTAATGATTTACAGATTAATATATTAAAACTATTGTTTAAAGTTAGAAAATAAGAAATTTAAACAATTTAATTAAGTTTTTAAGATCGACTGATAGAATATATTGAACCCAGGTTACTTTGAGGTTCACCCCAGCTGAGAAAATTTCATCAGAGCGTAAAAATTGTTTGTCCTTAACACTCAACGCAGTAAGTTGTAGATTAGTTTTGGCTAACTCGTACCTCGTATATTATATAAGTGCAAGAAATAGTTATCAAAATTTGTGGAATTTTTCTTTTATTTTCTTCAGGTTTAAACAATTTTAAATGACTTCAGTAAATTCATTGTTTATCAAAACAATTGACACATAACCGCAGAACTTATTTCTCAAAACTACAAACAAAGTACAAATATATTATTGAGGGCAGTTATTCACTCAAGCTTCCATTTCAGAATATCTCTCAGTATTTCTGTAGTTAACTTAAATGTCAGCATCGAAGCAACGAAAACAAAGGAAAATGTAACCACTATTCCTAACGAGTTGGTTAGTTGCTTTCGTCTTTGTACCGAAGCTGAAAATGAAAGGATATTTTGTCATACAGATAGTGGAGGAGTTATGGATTTGTCCCAACGTTTGTAAATCTTACTCCGTCTCCATACTTTGGTATAACAGATTTTCTGTATAAGAAATTATTCCATGATGACATAGAAGTGCTGAAAATGTGTCAATCAAACCAAAAAAATCTAAAGAATATTTCGGAACTTCAGACGCAGCGACCATGCAACAACACAGTTACCCTACTAGGGTATAAGAATTAACTAACCGAAAAGGTTTTGCTTAGCGCATTTAATTAAAAATTCATCAAAAGATTTCTAGTGAAAAGTGAAAAAAAACGCTACAATACAATTCACATTCTCGAGGGACAATAGGTGAAGAGTTTTTTTCATTTTACAAAATTCCATGATATCAAATAGTTTGCATTTAAATTCTCCCCTTAAACCACATAATTTATGTCTGCAACTAATGTTAGATAGCGAGAATGATACCATGTGACATGTAAAGCGTAGGTATGGTTCAAAATGGATTTTGTTTTTATATTTAGTTGACATGACGACGACAAAGAAGCCGCAAAATGTTGCACTCTGTTCATAGCCGTGGGGTGAAATATCAAATTTTTTTTTGGGTTAGTGTGACAATCAAAAGAAACTGTACAGAAAAAGTTACGCTTTAGATTAAATATGCTAAGCAATATGAGAACGAAGTGTTGACTGAAAAACTTACAGCTTAAACCAAAAGTAAGGCCGTAATATCCCAAGTATTAACAAGCAATTCATAATGAACCTGCTCCACATAAAAGTAGTAGTACCCAAAAAAAAGGAATTAATTACGGAGTTAAGTTAAGAACCTAATTTTAAGAATGTACGTATATGGGAGAATATATAAGTAAGAGAACACTTATGACAAGGAACAATGAGTCATAGAGACGGCAAAAAGCCTCAAATAGAGTCAACGCAGCTGCACTTTGCATCAGAAAGACCAGAAACACCTACGATCAAGCGATAGGAAGGGAGAGTAAGTCCCGGGGGTGAAATACGTAGAAAGCAAGGAAAAATCCGGTCTGTGAACTAGAATATTACAGGTAACGAGTACGCAGTATCACGCGAAACGCGTTGCGAACACTGCAAAGACACAAAGTGTAATCTGATCGCAGATATAAAAAAATCGGGGTAATGGAAAAAGCACTTTCTTGAGTTGGTAAATATGGCCATCTAACTGAGTAATCGAAGTTGGCGCTTTGATCAATAGGGTTGAAAAATAGTGCGTTTACCAATGTACACGTGTAAGAGGTGAAACTTCTTCAGGTTATATATTACTAGATGTTCCCTGGCGCTTTGCTACTCGCACATATGAATCCACGTCTTCCTTTCACTACCACGGGAGGGATGTACTATTGCCTAAACCTATACAAAACAACACCACACACCATTGAGCCCCACCACCACCTACCCGCCACTGACCCAAAATTGTAGCCTACAACGTGTTCGAATCGTGAGTTATGGTGGCTAGTTCATACATAAATCCCATGGAAAACGGCATTTACTAAGTTTTTCCCAAATTTTTCAATTTTCCAGGTCCCGCACTATTACGAAGTTGGCGCTCGGATCAATCAGATCAATTGTATTTTTACGAACGGTACGAACAAGGCAAAAATAGTCATACATACCGAATTTCATACAAATCGCTTGAGAAATGGCTTAGTTCTGAAAATTCTAGTCTCTAATGACCGTAATATCCCAGAATTACCATAGGAACAAGTCTTATAGTCGCATCTTAGTCCTATATACCGAATTTCATAGAAATCGCTTACGGAATGGCTTAGTTCCAGAAATTCCAGTCCCTAATGACTGTATCCCAGAATTTCCATAGTAACAAGTCTTATAGTCGCATCTTAGTCCTATATACCAAATTTCATACAAATCGGTAGAGGAATGGCTTAGTTCCCAAAATTCAAAAACGGAACACAAAATCGTTAAATTTTCATTTTTAATGCCGTACTAAATTTTCTCCTCACCGCCGATCAATTATTTTCACTTCAAAAAAGACATCGGAATCAGATGGAGATGATTGAATTTATGAACTAATAATGCAAGTAAAGGGGGAATGCAAGCAGAGGCATCATGTGTCCCATGCATAAAAAACAACCCATAAAAATGTTAATGTCAGTTCTCTATATGCGCCTAAAAGTATACTTAATTCCAATATAAATTCTGAAAAATAAAAACACATGCGAAGCACTGCGTGCTTTTGTGGTTAAAAATAACCACTAAATTGTAAAGCAGCGCTGCGCACACAGTCATTATAATATGGCATGATCTGATTCCCCGACCCCGGGGCTTGATAACTACCAAATTTTAATAGAATAGGGGGTTAAAAATAGATCACAAGATTCAACCAGCCACCGACTTCAACAGACAGAAAGAAAAAAAGACACATGCCGACGCGAAGTTTATATAGGGGTTTAAAAAAAGGGACCACGAGCAGCAATAAACGTGGACAACCGTGTATAAGATTTTCTCCTCTATCCTTCAAGACAGGACGCTATAGTCATCTTTAGATCATCTAAGGCAAATCAACAACTGATCAGATTTTCACCCTAATGCATGAGCTGGAAAATGTCCCAACTTCCAAAACTCACTGCATCATTTGTTTATAGACTTTAAAGGCTCCTATGATAGAATTTTATAAATCATTGAGAGTATTCGGCATCCCAAACAAGATGAATAATCCTATATAAATCCATCCAGACTATTTTTACAATGCAAAAAAAAAACCCAATAGCTGTACCACATGCCTTCAACCAGATCGAGCGGAAACCATGAAAACTGGGGCTGTAAATAAATGCTAGCAAAACGAAGTATATGGTCTGCGAGCAAAAGATTCAACATTGGTCCCTCAATTAAGAAAGTGGAGCGACATGTTGAAGTAGTGCAAAACTTTACATAAATTTTCATACTGTCAATTGTAACCAGAACCAGAAGAACCTGGACTGTTGCTTTTTAAGTCCACAAAGCTAACTCTAGTCTGTAAAGACTCTTAAAATCCAGTAAGATTCCAACTGTTGGTGTATAAGAAATTGATCATACCATACTGGATAAGAGGCTTGGATGCTGACTCTGACAATTTAGATATTTAGAACATTAACCTTTGAGAATTGTTGGCCTTGCAAGTGAGAAAAAATGTAATGAAATCTACAATCGTTACCACAGTGTTGACATTTACAATGGAATCAAGTCTGGTATGCTCCGATGATCAGAAGACCTAGGTCACATGTGCAAAAAGCATCCGGCTCTGAAAGTATTTGACATTATAGTTTACGGGACAGCCTGGGAGGATGGCGCATACCAGGACTACTAGACATGACAAACATCGACTCGATATTGAAACCGGTGGCAAGGCTTTTTGCGGAAGGTCAGACTTCAGTTGTAGAGCCACGTATGATGATGACGTGTATATGTATGTATTTATATATATATAAATGTCAAATGCAGTACAATCAAGATTGAAATTGAGGTGTTGGTCAAAAAGTTAAGTTTTTATTTATTTATAGCATTAATTATGAATTTTTTTTTCCAATAAGTCTCTATATAAAAAATTCATAAAAACTGCATATAAATTAACCATCATATCATTATCAAAGGACTTTTATATTAAAAATACTTGAATTTTATATGGAAAAACAGAAATTTTAAATATTTGTCTAACTTAATATTTCCCTAGTATTCCCATGCAAAACATACGGGCTTCATGTGCACAAAAATGGATGAACATATGCGTGAAATCGTGCAGAGTAAGGATGAACAAATTCTTTAATAATGTGCACCCACCACTACAAAGTGAAGGGTTCAGCCAAGCAGCCTACATAATATATTCGGGATGTTGTGCCGTTTTTGGCAGGATTTCAAAGAGCCAAATTTCCATAACCACAAGTGTTCCGGCCGAAATTTATTTACACAAAACATTGAATGCCAATTAACTACGACTACATCCATCGCCTTTCATATTAATGGATTAAGCTCGATGAAGTTAAGTTCTTTGGTGGGGTTTTACGTTGTTCCTGAATTGCACACACTTTGCGGCGTACCTTTCTGGGTGAACAGAGAAAACTCAAGCTGGTGTTCTTTGCTGATATGAAAAGAGCGACTAAAAATAGGACACCAAGGACAGTAACATGATCCATGTAGTTACCAGAACGTATGCATATTCAAAAAGCTCGAGCTTTTTTGATGTTTCTGAGTTTTGGGTCTTTTTGATGTTTTCGTATTTCGCTGCTTAAATTAATCAAAGCGAAACATGTGGGCTTAAACTGGGTTATGGTTTCACTATGTATACCAATGCTCTGTGTCGTTGTCTGGTTGAACATCTGATTAAGTGACTATCCTTCGTAAAGGATTTCAATTAAAAACTTAATTGAAAAGATTCAAAACAGTGGAATTCACATTTAAGTTGTAGTTTAGTAGTTAAGCTTCGTAGTTTTTCATTTTTATGCTTATGAAACAGCAGTGCGAAGCAAAATTAGGCAAGTAACACTTTTAAAGAAAACAACCCATGAAACTTTAAATCTTTATGTAAATTTTCTAATCGGAAAGGTGTGCCATTTTGAAGAAATAGGCGCCCTTGGGTAATATATAGGTAATGGTAATGTAGTGGGCACTTTTCACGGTCATACCTCTCGCGAATGTCTGACAAAAATCCGAGAGTAATAACTTGTCACGGAAAGCTTCTTAATTTGCGTTCGGATACGATATTAAACCGTAGGTCCTAAAATATACATGCACAACATAAATGATCGTGAGAAGCTAGGCCTTGGACCGCAACGGTCTGTCGTCCTAGCAAGACATGGTGAAGAACAATAGAAGAGGAAACAAGATCCCACGGGACAGAGTCCTTTCTCTTAAAACCTCAGGCGACAAAGCGAGTTCGTTCACAGGCGTTTGTAGAAGCCCTATGCGGAGTAAAGGAAAGAACGAAAGAAGAAGTGGGCGCAATTGCGGCTCTAGTGGTTTGTGTGTTGGACTTCTGATTAGGAGGTTAAACGATATAATCCCAGAAATGTCAAAGTATTTTGTACGGTCCCACCATTTGCAAATGTTTGGCAAACGTCCGAGAGTAATAACTTGTCATAGAAAGCTTTTCAACCTCCCTTTCGGTTACGGCATTAAATTGTAGGCCCCTTCGATTTGTGTGCTAAAATATAACACGCACAAATATACAAATGGTCGCGAGAAGCTAGGCTTTGGACCTGTATTAACGCGTCGTGACCGTCTAGGGAAGAGTTACTGCGCGGAAAGTTGAAATGAGACAAATTTAAATATGTTATGTCATCACAAGCGGAGCGCTTACCAATTGTTATAAAACAAGTCCCATCAAGTTCTGACTGGTAGAAGTCGCGATATTAAATCGGACAAACTAACAAACCCACACACGTATGCTAGAAAAAATTTTCTTGTCCTCTGATTATTAGCTTCGCCCTTCGGGCTCGTTATCAAGGTTGACATTTGTTCAAATTACCTAAACATTGATCATTGAGATATCTTGAACTTCCTTCCAATTATCCGTTCCTTCCGTTATATAAGCAGTAATTAACTGATAAATGACATAACACATACAACAATCGTATGCACAGCATGAGACAGGCAGTCACTCATCCTGTATAGAAGATGGAAAATTAATTACATTTCGTCAGGATAAAATGTCAATTAGTCTGGTTAGTCATATAGAGAGAGTATCAGTTCGTAACTGAATTAACAAATAAACACAATTTGTGTCCTCATAGTTTAGAAATTCATTACTAAATTCTCGTTGTTATATAAAATCCAATTAAATCGGGAAGCATGTAACATTCAATGAATTTACATATACATAGAATAAGAAAGTTATGAAATTTTGTTGTTGAGTTGTAGCTGAAGAACATCAAATACCAAGGAAACTAACAACTAACAGCTTAGAAACGTTATGGATTGAGAGATGTTTTCGATCGGTCGCTCGGCGAATAATTGAATAGAAAACTCAGATATGACATCATGACTCATGAGAAGGGAAAGGATTTTGTTGCATTTTTTGGTACAATTACAGCAAAAAATATCCTTAAAAACACTTCTTTAATGCATGCCTTTTTGCCGTCTAACTTTGTACTTTGACTGCCTCTAGTTTTATGAACCAATTGCGAGTCAGTGAGTCAGAATTCACTCAGTTAAAATGTCATAAAACTATCAAAGGTTGTTCTCTTAAAATTTGCATTAAACGTGAACCACTGTTACTTTCACCATTCTTTTTTCTCTCACTGCCATATGACGGAAGGAAGATCATGGTTACTTCTTAAAATTGCCTGATTCGAATCTAGTGAACCGCAGTGTAGATATGCTAACTAAAATTTTATTTTTGTCACGTGAGGGAGGTGAGTCGTGTCAACAACATTAATCTATTAATTATGTAAGGATAGGTTAGGTTAGGTTAGGTGGCATTCTGTGAAACCGACACACTTAGACCAGTAATGGTCCACTGTGATACCATACGTTACCTTCCACCTACTCGATGAACCAATTAGAGCTTCATATGAAGCGTATGAGACTGCCAATGACAATGTTGATGACATAATTAGTATAGTTGTAGTAGAAAGCTCCCATATGTAGTATACGCTTTTGGGAGAAGGCTAGACAAGTACAGAGAAAATAGACGATGGTCTCCTCCTCCTCCTCATCCATGCATCTTCTGCAGAAGTCATTTGCTGCATGCCTGCCTATGAGACAGTGTCCAGTGACCTACAATAGCACCGATGTGCGATATTTTTTGAGAAATCAAACACTTGGAGCGTTTCGGATCCATCTTCGGCCAGATCTACTTTGTCGCTATGCAAGTTGTACCGTTTGACCACCTACATTTATTTTTTTCATTAGCATCCCGCTTTAAAAAGAATGTAACGATTAGTATGCCTATGTAACAATAATCAGGTAAGAAGGATAGTGTAGTTCCTTACTTGGCGAGTTCGTCAGCCATACAGTTACCCGGAATGTCAACACAGGTGGATATTGAACTGCACCGTCATCTCCACGAGAGATAATCGGCAGTTAGGGCAAGAATTGCATTTGTAGAGACTGATTCCAGGGATTACAGTACAGTACGGATAGCCAGCCGAGAATATACGGATATCCTTAGCGGATATGTCGTTTCTCTTTAGCCAAGAAATTATGAAATTATCGCTATAATTTTAGCCCGGGAAACACGACAGTGATTTGGAAGACGGAAAGAGAGGTTAAGATTTAGCTTTTTTGAGAAAAAACCTCCGCCGACTCCGTCATCAGTTCTTGACCCGTCTGTGTAAAAATGAATTGGTTCATCTTACAGATAAGCGTCTTCGTCCCAAAATGGTCTGAAGGAGAAGGTGACCTGGAAGTTTTTGTTGAAATAGAAAGTTGCGGAATAGTGTAGTCTATATTGTATGTGATCTTGACTAAATTCATGATAGAGGAGTGACCGATTTCATTTCAAGTCTACTGGGAGATAGCATTAAGGCGAATAGCCAAATTAGCAGCTACTTGCCTGCTGCTTATGTCGAGTGGTGGAAGGTCGAACAGAATGCCAATGCGGTGGAGGGGGTTGTACGAAGTGCTCCGCTCATACATAGACTAACTGTTCTTTAGACTTGGCTTAATTTGTCAAGGTATACTTTTTTATTTTAAGGCAGTGCACCATACATTCATACCGTATAGAAGAGTAGGTCTTACTACCGCTGTAGTAGGTAGCCAATGGGTTATATGGGGTTGAAGACCCCATCTGCTACCAATGGCTTTTTTTCATGAGAAGAGTGCCACTGTGAGTTTACGAACTCTTTCCTGTATGTTAGGTTTTCAGCTCCGCTTTCTGTCCTAAATTAGTTCCAAAAAGTTGGCTCTATCTATTATAGGTAGAAGGAGGGTTAATAAGTGGAATTTTATATTAGCGATCTGCCCAACAAGTTAGCTTGTTGAGAGCATTTTGCAGGACTTCCTTTAAGTTATTCAGGTATTTTCCTGAGACGGCAATAACAAAGTCACCCGCATAAGCGATTATTCTGCAGCACTCACCACTTAGGCATACAAGCAATTCATTCACCGCTAAGTTCCATAGAAAGGGGGACAGGACTCAAAATTGTTGGGTTCTTTTGCAGACAGATCTTCTGGCAGACGACAGGCCTTACTTTGAATTAATAATCTTACTTGTGAGCAGAAGAATCCATCCTCAATGTCGACAGCGCATCTGTAATCGCAAATGTGTTGATGTTGTTATTAGCGCCTTCAATGTCGGAGAAAGAATCTTTAGCCGATACCTTCCAGTCTAGAATTATTAAGTTGAGAATGTTGCTGAAAAGAGTAACATCTAACACTTCTTGTCGACTCTTGGTAACGAAGCTTGGTTCATTACCAGTATTGACTACAGTTAGTTTAGTACTTAAAATGTACTCGAATAGTAACTCACCCCTGCCATTGATGTCGGAGCTGCACAATACTGTGTGATGAGCATTTGGATCGCAGCCGATAATTAGACTGGTGTTACGTCTTCTCCCTCTGCGATGAATCTCTCCAGGTTATCACCAGGAAGAGATCTCACGTGGTCGTGGGCGAGATTACCCGATGCCAGCCAATAGGTTTCTTGGTGAGTCTCCAATTTTGTGGCACTGACATCTCGATCGCTGAAGTTAGGGAGTAAAAATAAATTTTGATTACGTTTCACTATTATGTACCTTTATCATAAAGCGAGTAATAACCAAGAGTCCTGAGTTCGCAAACCAGGTTGTTAACACTCCATGGTTCTTGGATTAGTACAATGTCCTCTCCGCCTTTAATCGGATGGAGTAAAAGGGAGGCCGAAGCCTTTTTAGAGTGTTGGAGGTTTATCTGAACTTTCTGAAGACGAACTGAAATCACGGGAATCATGACAGATGTTCCAGGGTCGGGAATTATGAGCTCCGAGTCTGAGGGAAAGGCAGGTAGTTTACCTGCCTCCAGCTCATCCTTCTTGTAGACTCGAAGGGTGTTGTGTCCCATCCAAATCTTACCACGCCTTTGGTCTCAGTCAGAGGAGCGAGGGTTTCCTGGTTGATCGCTACATTACATTACAAGGAGAAATGTTTTGAATTCAGTAATGAAATGGATAATTTGTAAAAAGAATTTGGTTTTAACTTGTAACTAATTTTAGTGGAATTATTTATCATTATCATGACTTTACAATCGCTCCCATTTTCAAGCCGATTTTTCTCTACAAGCCAATGATCCAACGTTTTCATAGGAAAATATCAAATATGTAAATAAAATTTCAAAGGATATCAAACAGAATGACTTAAAACATGATACACATTTCAGATTATTGCAGAATTTCGGGACAAATTCACCGTTATCTCCTAGAACCTAAATCAATTACGAAGAAAAAAAGTTAACTACAAAGTTTTCTCGTATCTGATTCCTGGTAAACACAGTCAAAAGGAGTAAAATATCCCCATCTTCCTGAATTGCAAATTAGTTTAAGCTCCTTTCAGTAAAACTGGACTACTGAAGTAGTAAGAGATTTTAAAGCTTTCCAAATTATATAACCGAAGAAAACTCTTTGAACTACATATTTACCCTACTAGAAGGATTTAGATATGATGATATCGTCTAACTTCCCTTTTGAGGAACTTAATCAGCATCTTTTTCGTCTGATGAATGTATATTTTTTTACGAATACGGTGAAAAGCTAATTTCCGCACAACTTTCTTACTTATGTTTGTTAGCAAATATGAGGATAATATTACAACATTTCGCAGAAAAATAAACACAGAAGAAGAAGAAGAAAAAACAACACAGAATCGAAACTCTTATGAAATCTTCTGCAGCATCAAGTCAAGGAAGTGTCGTCTTCTGGCAATGGGATTTGTTTTTCCAATTTTTTTATCCACAAAAAGGAAAACTTCACTTGTTCAGTTGGTTGTGCAACGAGGCAATTGTGGTAATATGACGTAATGTTATGTGTGTTGTAGGTGAAGATGATGTGCAAGGCTACTTGTAAGAGCACTAATCTGGTGCACTCTTCTGGTATTGAATTAAGTTAACTGTTTTCAGTTTTACTTTCATTTGGAATATTATTACCGCCAACATCGGCGGTGGTGTCATCTTCAAATGCATGTTGTAGCAGCTCTTACTAAAAATACTCGTCATTCGTATTATGTTAATCAAAATTATTCGCATGCATCTGCTACTTAGATTGCTGTCACTTTAATCACTTGGCTTGGATTACTTTTGATCTGATGTAATTTCTGTTTATGGATGTTTTACGGATGTTTTGATGTAGTTCCTGCAACAGCCAATGTGAGATCATAACGGATGTGAGACTATTTTTATTACAAAAAACCCCCTGCTCTTGATACCATACAGTGTGTGAGAATTATAGCCCCTTTCCAAAATACAAAAAGAGGCGACTTCAAATAGTCATAATCCACACATTATCTCTAGTTATTTGCATACACCATGGAAAAAGTCCAGAGCCATCAAATCACATGATTGGTGTATGTTCACATTCTGGAGATAACATAGAGTGATCCGGGATCCAAAGGGTACTATCTAAGTGGATAGAAAGTTATATTAGTAACAAGAACTTCAGGGTAAAAATAAAAACAACGTTTATTGGAGTTCCACAAGGTTCAAAGCTAGGGCTATTGCTCTTTATTATTTATACAAACGTAATACCTCGTATTTTTAATAAATAAACATAAACAGTGTTTAGTCGTTAGGCATCGCTCTCTGGAAAGCAGTTAGCAGTTAGATGGTGTCACGACAAAGGCCTGGTGGAAAGTTGTTGAAACTTAATTTATCGAAACTAACGACTAGGAGTTACGATCGACACGCACTTTTGATAGGATTACCTCGTTGATAGGATACGTACAGAGCTCACAAGTGCATTGTTTGCGTTAGTGTAACTCAAAAAGTATTCAACGAGGAAGGTACAAAAACAAGTCTATTACGCATTAAGAATTAAAACTACGATTTAGTGTGTTTTCAACGCGTAATGCGGCAAAACTAAATATACTACAGAAAACAATTTACTGCGAAATATTTTTAATTCAAGCTATCAACATAATTTATTCAATTTTAAGTTACTAAATACCAAGCAAGTGGGCGCCGTGGCAATGCGCACGGCTACTGAGCAGGAGGTTCGTGATTTGAATCCCAGCAACACGGTGTCCCACCTTTCGCAAATGGGTGACAAACGTTTCGAGAGTCACGGAAAGGTTCCCAAATCGCCGTTGGGGAATAATATTCGGCTCGACAGACCATTGCGGTCCAATGGCTAGCTTCTCGAGCGCATTTAATTTTTGGACACAATTTAAGGCCGGCTCCGAACGGCAAATTGAGAAACTTTCCGTGACAAGTTATTACTCAAAACTCTTTTGCCTAGAGAATATTCAACAATTTTAGAATCTTACCTCATTGATAGATCTTTCCGAGTAAAACAACAAAACTCCTTTTCTGCGTCGAAAGCGATTAAAGCCGGTGTTCCACAAGGAAGTACACTGGGCCCAACAATGTTTATACCATTCACAAATGAAATGCCATCCTTTTCGAATTGCACACTTGCTACGTTTGCTGATGAGACAGCCATTCTCTTAGTTGAAAAAAATTAAAGAGAGTCAACTCAAATTCTACAGAATGCTGCGAGTACTGAATTGGACTGGACTTAAAAGTGTAGCTTAAAGATAAATAACATAAAATCCATACATCTTATTTTTACTAACAAAAAGATTCAACAAATTCCAATTATCGTTAATGGGATACAAATTCCTTATTCCAATACAGCAAAGTACTTAGGAATGAACTTGGACGCTATATTACCATGGAAGGAGCATATCAAAAAAAATGGGAAAAACAGCTTAATATTAAGCTGAGAAAATTTGATTGGCTCAATGGCAGAAGATCTGTTTTGTCAACACATAACAATCTACTAATATATTAACAAACATTAAGATCTGTATCGACATACGGCATTCAGCTCTGGGGGCGTGCTGCTAAAAATATAATAGAAATAATTAAGCGTTTCCAAAAACAAAATGGTATGTCAGAAACTCCGATATACATTGCGACATTAAGCTTAATACTGTACAAGAAACGATCCGTGAATTTGCAACAACCCATCACTCAAGACTTGACGAAATATTAAACAAGAAGCAGCAAAACTTTGCGATACAGCTTTGCGAAGACTACAGCAAATTAAACAACACGAGCTAACTGGGAACAACGTTATCTAAAAGAAAAAATGTAAAATATAAAGTATGTTATAATTTATGTAAATATAACAAATGTAAACTACTCGTTAGTGTAAACAAGTTGTACTATAAGGAAATCTTGTCAATTCTATACTATAACAAATCTCAAAGCTTTTTCTAATATCAAAATGTCTTATTCAAACAACATAATAAGTGTGTACACATTTCACTTCCACTTCAAGTGTACTGGCGGCTTCTCGCATTTCGTTTTGCAAAGAATATTTAGAATACAAAATGTTCAATAAAAATTAATTATAATTAATTAACATCCTCGATAGTATAGTGGTCAGTATCCCCGCCTGTCACGCGGGAGACCGGGGTTCAATTCCCCGTCGGGGAGAATAATTTTCAAAAAATATTTTTTCCTGCTACTAAAAAAAATATCAATTTTACCCAATTTTTAGTTTATTTCATTGTTTTTAATTTAATCTCTGAATGTGTTTTTAGAGCAGATACAGTGTAGATGTTTCCATGTTGAATGCATGAACTAATAAAGGTAAGAAAACGATGCCCATCGCCGTTAAAGTCATCATTTGTCCAACATATTCAGAATGTCTTCCTAACAGGCAAATCTGATCAAAATTTAAAATTTAGTTATACGTATGCATTTCTCTTACAGCTTTTAAACTCCTACGTTATATTCGGAATTTCAAATAAATTCACGATATCCATAAACTAGCGCCTCTTCAACCTGGTGTTAGAGAATGTGATTCGAAATTTTAGTGTAACAACGCAACGAACCATCCTGAATAAATTCAATTAGATATTATTACATTGAATATATTAAGATAGTAAAGCGAGCTTCTCAGCTCGCCATATGGATAATTGTAATTCAGCCTAAAGACTGAATTATCTTAAAAGGATTTTACTTTAAAAAAAAAAATAAAATTTTTCTCCTAACCCCTATGAATAACAAAAAAACTCAAAATTACACCATCACAAGCTGAGCGCTTTACAATTGTTTTAAAACAAGTATTTTTATAAAAAAATTACACGCGACACACGCGACGCGCGACACGTGACACGCGTCACGTCATCGCGAGCCAAGTTTTAAAACAAGTAATTTAAAAAAACAAATTACACGCACCACACGACACGCGTCACGTCGTAGCAAGCCAAGTTATAAAACTGGTATTCAAAACAAACAAAAAAAATAAAAAATAAAAAAAATTTACACGCGCCACACGCGACACGTGACGCGCGTCAAGTTATCGCAAGTCAAGTTTTAAAACAAGTATTTAAAAAAAAAAAATTACACGCGCCACACTCGACGCGCAACACGTGACACGCCTCACGTCATCTCAAACCAAGCACTTACCAAAGTCCCATCAAATTCTGACTGGTAGAAGTCGCGATATAAAACCGGACAAACTGACAAACAGACAAACTGACAAACTGACAAACTGACAAACCGACAAACCCACACACGTACGCTAGAAAAATTTTCTTGTCTTCTGATTATTAGCTTCGCCCTTCGGGCTCGCAATTATATTATTGAAGAAAACCGAAAGGGTGTTACAAAACTGTTAAAATGCTTTGCTATATATACCGCCAAAAATAGAGGTTTTTCAAAAACTCCTTCGGCGTATCAAGCGAAACTTGCTTCCACCAAAAAGCAGGAGGTTTCTATATAAAGAGCTTTCGCCTGAGACAGTTGCTTTACTTCTTAATAACGATATATAACTTTTATGTACATCGTTTAAGCGTTCAACTTTTTGCACACTTTATACCTCTGAAGGTTGCCATCAGTTCGTACAGTTTGCTCGTATAAAACTTTAAGCTTATATTTTTTACGTGAACATACCAAATATCTCAAATGCAGTGCATCTTAAACTGTCAATGAAAATGACTACTGAAAATAAGTAAAATCGGTTCAAACTTCCTTTATATATAGAAGCCTCCAGCCAGCCTTTTTCGGTTATTCTATGTAGCTGGCCTTTTCTTAATAAAGGAGAGGCCCTTAAATAACTTTAATAAATAGAATTGAATTGAAAAAAGACATTGGGTCTATTTTTTTATTCAATCCGAGCGAGTATAGTTACCCGGAGTACACCGAGCAAATGTTGTACGGCGTAAAACTATACGGTGTGTAGACTGGGTAACATTACTCGTTCTTACTCTCCCTTATGCTGATATTTATTTAAGTGTAAAAAAATAGTAAACTGTATATACACCATGTCGTGCACGGTTTAGAATAAAAAACACAGAGTACAGAGTAAAATTACCCCGGTTGAATAAAAAAACATCGAGTATATTTTTGACGCACACTGCTCGCTCGGGTTGAATTAAAATAAAAACAACCCATAATAAATTTTTCATATAAATTCTCTTATAACCAAAAGTATACTGATTTCCACTATAAATGCTGAAATATAAAAACACATACGAAGCACTACAGCCCAACAAGAAATCAACCCCAAAAGTAAATCAAGCATCGCTGCCCACAGAGCACAGCACACAACGCCCACAAAACACAGTCATTATAGCATGAAGTCATCTGATACCGGCTGATACCCCGACCCCGCGGCCCGATCACTCTCAAATAATAGAATGTATTGTCACTGGAAATATACATGTGTGCAAAATTTCAATAAAATCGGGCTTTAGGAAGTGTGTTAAAAATTTATCACAAGATTTTGCCCACCAACCAACTAGCCAGCCAGCCAGCCAGCCAGCCACGGGCACGCGAAGTTAATATGGAGAATTTAATAAGGGAATAAGGCCACATTTTCTGGACTTTTTTCGATATTTCTGTCTATAAGATTTGAAGTTTCTGAAAACTTTTCAATGAGTATAAAAAGAGGGGTTCGCTGCAGAGGCTTCATTCATTGTTTAGAATTCAACCAGTTAAGTTCAAAAAGTTCTTGCGAAGGGATAAAGCTACCACCTAAGGGGTTATAGTGAAGTACAAGTACGTGTTTTTTTTTGTGTACATTTAAAGTTATCACCAATAAAAATTGTGAACTTGAATCATTTTTACTGTTTGGGTGATCTTTAGGGGGTCTTGAGGGGGTTCTTAAAGGATCTTGAAGGGGTTATTGGGGGGTCTTGAGGGTGGTCTTGGGGGGTTTTTAGAGTGTCCTTTGGGGATCATTTCAGGGTCGTTTTTCTTATAAGCCTTTTGAGGGTATTTTTGGGACTTGTGGGTGTCTCCATATAACCATCCCAGCTGAATAATATAGAAATTTTATATACATATTTTATTAAAAACATTAACAGCGATCAGCTCACCTCTTACTTTTAATATTAGATTTATTTTGTCGATTGAGTTGCTGTTAAGAAACAAGTTGCGCGTAGTATTTTCTATGTTGAGAGCTCCGAGCATCACTTACGCATTTCTCGTATCTATCTCTATCATTTGACGGTACTTAACCGTGTTCGATAGAAAAGTCTTATGAAGAATTGTTGGGCCCGTATTTGAGGAAGAACGATTCCGAAGACTCTATAATGATGAGATCTACGAGCGTTATCGCGATTCTCAACGTCATCTAGCTCTAATGAGTGAAGAGGATCCTGCTCGGAATGTTTTTCGCGGTAGGATTTATGGGACAGGTAGAACAGGACGCCCAGAGTTTAGGGATGCAAAACTGGATGATGATGGTGGAGAGACTTTTTGCGGTAGGTCAGGACCGGACCCCGGTTGTAGATCCAAATATGCTGATGATTTGTGAATTGGTTGTAAATAAAATTTCCACACTGCATTATAAGTAAACTATGTGATTTCTAATTTTTTTTTTTTTGAAAATGGCCTTACACCACTTTCAAAATAAACGGTTTTGAATAATTATCAACCATATTATCCAATAGAAAATTTCCAAAAATTAATTCTCCTTAAATGTCTTTCTGCTCCTTGCTGGATTGTTTCCACTAACATTCGCATAGCCGTGGTAGTCTACTGAAAATCCATTAAATCGTCTTCGATATTAGGTTGGGAACTACCTATTATCATTTATCATCGATCGATAGGAAGCGCACAATTCTGTTTGGTTTTTGCAACATTATCACCTTTCTACATAAATACACACCACAAGCCCATGCTGTTTCTAGTATTGTAAGGGTAAGTATCATAAAAAAAATCTTAAAAGAACAGCGTTCTGTCATAATAAAAATCAAAAGAATATTTTTGTGTGTAAAAATTCTATACTAATTTTCTATCTTTATATTTATCTTTTACATTTGTTTGACTTTAATATTTCATTTATATGTACAATGATAACAGAAATTGACATTCTACTAAACATGAAGAAATTTACTTCCTAATGCGGCACATGTTACCATAGCCAAAGGGATGTTTTCCATGTGTACTCAAATAGAAGACGCCTTTCTTCGGAACCGCTGGATCTCCGCCCATAAATCCATCAGCGGGACAAATCTTAGATTTGCACCCACACTCATGTCTTAGAATTGAATCGAAATTTTTACACCGTACCGCTCCGAATGCCGTTGAATTTGCCAGCGATTCAACAAAGTAATACAGCGATCCGAAGTGATTGCATGTGAAATTGGGTTCCATTGCTGTTCCGTTCGGGCAATGAGGTTGAACTTGCGCCCAATTCGGATAGATTGATGCATGGCCCATTTCGGACGATGGGAATCCAAAGCCCTGCAAATCCGTTTGAATGGACTCCACATATAGGGCATCGGATGAAACTAAACGCCATTCTTTGCTTAACACCCGATGAATTGGACCCGATGCATCCAAAGAGTAAATAACTCCAAAAAGATTTGGTCGCAAAAGTTTCCCAGCTATTCCGGCAATGTGACAACCAGCACTATGACCAATCAAGTACATATCCTCAAAACGAACGTTCCTCTCCTGATTGATGAATCTCGCAAAATCGACAATCATCTGTGCTATCTCGAACATCTCTGTGACAACTTGCGGATAAATGACGTTCAACGAGTAGTCACTCCAGTCGACAATGAAAACATTGTAGTCACCTCTCTGAATGTAAGCATCCTTGATGGCTGCATTCGAGCAAGTGTTGGGCGTTCCATTCCAGCCGTGTATGGAGAATCTTCCGGAGCAATAAATAAATGAAAATTATCACGATGTGCAATTAAAACGAACAGAGTGGACTACGCGTAAGTGCTCTGGAACTTGTTTCTTTGTTTACTTACAGAGCCGACTCGCAGCAAGTGTTGACGATCGCTCTCAAGTTCAAGGCACTTATTTCATATTTACGAGTACTGAGGTGTTGATCAGTGACTTACCGAACCGGCCATTTGGAATTGAAGTTTGAGTTTTGCAGTTGTGTACGGTTACCGGTTACTATCTTTTGTCGCCGATATGGATTTAGCCGGGTATACAAATCGAATCGCACATTTTTATTGCGATTAATCAATGATGGATCAAGGATTTCTTTGACCTTTTTTAATATCAATCCGGTAATAAATTTCAGGCTAAGTGCATCACAATTCCCCGTATCGTAGGAGTATAACGCACTGGCCAATGCTGAAATATTTAAAAGTAGGAGAGAAATAAAAAACCACCGACTACCCAAAAACACCTAATAAAATCCTTGAAATTTCAAACTGGCGCAGGGTACGTACATTGTTAGCATTAAATAAAATTAAAGAAAGAAAAAAATTGCCCAACCGCAACAGCAAAATATCAATTTCAATAATAAGAATTTAAAGCGCAAACGCACAACAATTAAAAAAAAAAAAATTTAACTTAATAACCACTACCCTAAATTTAGTTTATGGCGCTCAATCGATCAGATACTCTTGGTCATATAAATCGCTTGAACGAACACAACAGAATGACACAGAAATGGTTTTTTTTTTTTGCAGTTAACAAAGTTTACTTTTACTAACCGAATATGTTGACAAAAATTATTACGGCGACAAGTGATGATGGTGACATGATTAAGGCATGTATCTTTAAGTAAACGATGTAATTTACTAACTGGATACGTGGTAAGAATAACAATATAACTTATCCGCATCGAGTCCTGATAACAACTAAACACCAATGCTAAGTTTCTCAGATAAACCCCCAACAATTCGTATCGACAAAAGAACAAGTTTTGAATAAATTGTTTTGTTTTAACAGTTTCTTGAGTCAATGCCACTTTTACTGTTGCAATTACATTGTATTCCAGTAAAATTAATTGTTCTACCTTCAGGTTGTGCAGGTTGTGGTCACTTTTTGTTGTGTTTTAGTAATTGCGTTTCGAGAGAATTGTTCTTATTGTTTACTGTTGCCGAATCGTTAAATTTTTTAATACTAATCAACAAAACCCTAAAATTACTTTATGGTGCCCAAAAAATACTTTAATCGATCAGATACTCTGATACTGCATATGAATCGCTTGAACTATTCACGCCATAAACTCAATGACACAGAAAGTGTTGTTTGTTAATTTGAAGGTTGTTTTGAGTTTTGACAAGAATTCCTTTTACTTACCGAATAAAAATATAAATACAAAAAACGACAAACACGGCTACAAGTTATTTCATGATCAAGACACGTATCTTATTTTACGTATTTCTAATTAAATGGAGAAAACGATAAAATTTACTTATTGGATATGCGGTTAGAATAACAAAATAACTTATCCGCAGCGAGTCTTGATACCAACTAAACAGCAGAGGAAAGGTTCTCAGATGAACCATAAAATTCAAATTTACAAAAAAAAAAGTTCTTAAATAAATTATTGTTTTAAAAGTTTTCTTGATTCAATGCCATTTGTGGTGCTGCAATTACATTATATTCCAGTGAATTAATTGTTCTACTTTCGGTTGCTTTTTGTTGTTTATCAGTAATTGCGTTTCGACAGACTCTTCCATAACTGACTTTACTAGAATAGTTAATCGAATATTTCGATTTACAATCAGTTTATATTGGGCTTAACAAACAAGCTTATAAATGAACGCTCGCTGATTAAGAGCAAAGTCAAGAAAATGTTAATGCCTTCTTGACATTTACTAGAAATTGCTGTTCATCTGTTTGCAAAGCTTTTTTGGTCCGCTGAGGCTGTTCGTCGTTTTGTCACTTAGTCCATCTTTCAACCCATCTACAAGTCTATGTAACTGCTTTTTCTATTATTTTCATTTATTCCTTTTTTGAATCGTATTCCGTACTTCCTTTTATATCTATCGGTCTGCCACGAATGAATGAACTTTAAACTCTCTTCTGTAAAATCTCAAACTTTTTTACTTTATACTACCTCCGCGCATCCACTACAAATCATTTCAAAATATACTAAAAAAATTATAAAACCGATTTTATTTATGCGAAATATCTGTGTTTTTTAAGCCCAATATAGAACAATTAAATTGTAAAAATAACAAAAAAAATTAAACTTTAATTAAATTGTTTCGTTCATTACAAACGATCAATATAACATATATAAAGCATATATCATATAGCCACCGTAGGTCTTCTTGACCAAGCGCAATCTGAACGTGCAAGTTTGGTCGAATTTTTCGAGCACTTCTTGCCGTATGTCATAAATAACACCAGGAATGTTGGTCTCCAAGGCGTCAATTGTTGCCGGCTTATCAGCATAAACCAGTGACTTTACGTGACCGGAAATACTCGAGAGGTGTCAAATCGAACTTTCTTGGATGCCAATTGAGAAGTCTATTTCCTTACTAAATGTTGATTTCAATAAATCGATGGTTGCCGTCCTCGTAAGGCACCTAACGACATACTGTTGAAACCACATCTCCTTCGTCGCGTCGATATTCAATGTCATCCATATTTTCGAACAAAAATTTATTGATCATGGTAAGGTAACAATCTACATTGACTCTAACGCGAACTGCCGCATAATTTTTGAAGAAATAAGGTCCGATGAAGCCACCAGCGTGTAAACCGCATGCATTTTTCAAGATGTAATGGAGTCTGAAGGGTTTCTTGTAGATTGGTGTCACTCTATATACGGCGATTTTGCTTGTCGTTATCATCGTTAAACACAATTTTGCGATAAGACAACGAGTCAGTTTACAACTGCTCTAGAGTCCAATCAGCGAAAAAACTACAAATATTATGGTCCCTGTAGCAGCTGGATCTTATACAGTTATAGGCCAAGATCTCTGCACAAAAACAGAATCTCAATTTCTGCGATCGATGACGAATCGATAAATTTGGATCTTCGAACCCACTTTCATTTCCGGCGGCAAATTCTCTTTAGTGCGGACATTTCTTAGGCGTGTTGGAGCTATTGCATCATTTCGAGAGTATGTGGTATAAAATTTATTCACAGCTCGACGGATGGCTTGCTCAGATGGACTATTATGGGTGCCATAAAAACCATGAAGTCGTCTATAAGTTGCGCGAATCGACAACGAATTTTCAAAGTAAATTGGGATAATTTGGCAGCGTTTTTCAAGCTCGTGTCCAAGCAAAACGATTTGCCACAGTATTATGCTAACAAATGTCAAACGGTATGACGGCTAGTAAGTAATATCTTAACAAACAAACAAAATACCATTTTATAAGGGAATTTTTTGGCAGGATACGTCTTACTCGATTGATAGCAAAAATATATACCTATATCACCATCATATTTGGCTCTACAACCGGGGTCCGGTCCTGGCCTCCCGCAAAAAGTCTCTCCACCGGTCCGATTTCGAGCCGATGTCATCCACAGTTTGGCATCCCTAAACTCTGGGCGTTTTGTTATATGATTGTGTCACCCATTCGCGAGACATGGGACACCATGAAAAATAGTTTTTGGTGTTACTGCCTACTCAGTAGCCATGCTGATTTCCACTGAGCCACGGCGCAAATATTTTTTTTTATTATCTCTCCGCAAATTTGGGACTTCGAGAAAAACAATTTTGGACTTATGTCCCGATCGGTTGAGACCTAAGTCCCTAATTCGATTTGGGACTTATGTTCCATTTAAATGGGTCATAAGTCCCAAAAGTAAATATTGGGACCCTCCCTGTATCATAAAAAAATCTCAAATAATAGCGTTCAGTAATGAGGTTGACCCCGCGCCCAATTGGGGTATATCGATGCATGACCTATTTCGGATGAGAAGAATCCCATGAACATCACATCCGTTTGAATGGACTCCACATATAGTGCATCGGTTGAAACCAAGCGCCATTCTTTGCTCAACACCCGATGGATTGGACCCGCTGCATCCAAAGAGTAAATAACACCAAAAAGATTTGGCCGCAAAAGCTTCCCAGCGATTCCGGCAATGTGACATCCAGCACTGTGACCGATCAAGTAGATATCCTCAAAACGAACGTCCATCTCCTGATTGATGAACCTCGCGAAATCGACAATCATCTGTGCTATCTCGAACATCTCTGTGACAACTTGCGGGTAAATGACATTCAACGAGTAGTCACTCCAGTCGACGATGAAAAAATTGTAGTCACCCTTCCGAATGTAAGCATCATTGACGGCTGCATTCGAGCAAGTGTTTGGCTTTCCATTCCAGCCGTATATGAAGAATCTACCGGAGCAAAAAACAAATGAAAATTAACGCAGATATTTTTTTTATAATGTACACGCAGTCAAAGGATATGTAAAACAGCGTTGGCGTTAGGCAATTAAGGAGTGGAAAGGAGAATATGTTTATTTATCATGTTTATCATATTTATCATGTGTCTTGCAGTTTATTCCACATAATCATAATGTGCGTAGGCGCTGTGGCTCTAGTGGTTAGTGATTTGGACTTCTGAACACGGGGTTTGAGGTTCGAATCCCTGAAACACCAAAAATCTATTTCACGATCCTACCTCTTGCGTATGTCTGACAAACATCCGAGAGTAAAAATTGTCACAAAAAGCTTCTCAATTCGTCTTTCGGATACGACATTAAATTGTGCAATTTGTGTGCAAAAATATAACACACACACCACAAATGGTCGCGATCTGTCGCGCCAAATATTATTATTAATTATAATGTGCTGCTGAAGACGGAATCTCTGTATTGGTCGGAATGTCCGAAGATAGTCTCAATAATGGATCAAAATGACGCACGAATATTGCGGATGCACCAGAAAATTACTTTTGAACGACAAACTGGAAATATTCTTAGGATTTTCAATCGAGACGATTGTTTTTGCATTACGTTCGTCACCAATAATGCCCCTTTCTGTATTCTGTCTAGTATATGTAGTAATGTTTTGGAAGCACCTGCCTAGCCAATACAGTTGTGTTACATTATTATAGTAGCCAGGTCAGAGGGAATGAAATACTTTTGATGTGCAATTAAAATTGACAGATTGTACTACGGGTAAGTGCTCTGGAACTTGTTTCTTTTTTTACTTACTGAGCCGACTCGCAGCAAGTGTTGACGATCGCTCTCAAGTTCAAGGTACTTATTCCACATCTACGAGTACTTTATTGCTCATCATTGACTTACCGAACCGGCCATGCGGGATTGAAGTTTGAGTTCTGCAGTCCCGTACGGTTACCGGTTACTAGCTTTTGCTGCCGATATGGATTTAGCCGGGTATACAAATCGCACTTTTCTATTGAGATTGATCAATGATGGATCAATAATTTCTCGTGCCTTTTTTAATAATAAACCAGAAAGAAACTCCACACTAAAAGCTTCACAATTCCCCGAATCGTAGGAGTATATCGCTAGGGCCAGCGCTAAAACAATTAAATAAAATGGTAACGATACAGTAATCTATTGAAGGTATAGTTATGGGTTCGGTTAAAAGTGTTATTCTTTTAATGGTTTTTTAGCTTTTAACAAGTTTTCCTTTTACTAACCGAATATATTGACAAAAACTAATACAGCGACAAGTGATTTCATGATAAAAATGCATTCATTTAATTAACTGCACAAATTAACTGACTGGATATACGGTAAGAATAACAAAATAACCGATCCGCAGCGAGTCCTGATTACAACTGAACAGCAAGGTTCTCAGATTAAACCCAACAAGACGCATTGACGAAAGAACAAGTTTAAATATATATATCGTTCTTGCTGCACAATGAATTTCGCTAGAATGAAATGTAAACGCATTATATTCTAGTGAAATTAATTGCTCTACCTTCATGTGCAGGTTACGGGTAATTTTTTGCTGTGCATCGGTATTTCCGTCTCGAGAAAAGTGTTCTAGTTGATAAATCATTTCCTGGAAGTTAGATCAACAAGTATTTTTGGCTTAACAGACAAACTTATATGTAAACGCTGATATTAAGCAAAGTGAAGAAAATTTTGATGTTTCTCGACATCCACAAGAAATGCCTCTGCAGATGTTGTAAAGGAAGAAAGCTTTTTGACCCGCCTGTTCATCCTTTTGTCCACCAATCCATCTTTCTAACCCTCTGCATGTCTATTAAACTTCTATTTCACTCGTTCATATATCAATACGTGTATATCTTATTTCCTTTCATACGTCTGTCTGTTTGACTGTGCATCTATCCGTTTGTAGAAACGAAAATAACATTTGGTTCAAACCTTTTTTTACACAGAAACACTAATAATAAGGGAACAGTTCCAAATTTCTAAATACATACTCGTAATAATCTTAAATTATTTTCGAGCGTCGTTTTGTATGCAGTCGTTTCATTCCGGTAGTAGTAGCTTTCAAGCATATTGATTATAAACATATTCACAACTAATCTGGTTTAAAGCATTACCTACCCCAATGTATTAGTAATACGTGCCTGCAAAGGTTGCATTTTTTCTATATATCTTAAAATTTTTGTTGTCATACAAAACAACAAGTCCTACATATAGCCATAGCATATTATCACTACAAACTTGAACTTGAAATACGGTTAGTTGAAGTAATTTATTTGAACGTTACATATCTATCGTGTATGCCAAGATTGAGATTTATTTTGCGCGCGAAAAATGCATAGGGTACCGACTCTAGTGGTCGGCCACCTAACTTTTTTTTTCACTTTGCTCTTCTCCAGTTACAAAAGTATTTGATGAAAAATAGATAGATAGAAAAGAATTTTTAATTAAACCCTCAATGATTTCTAGAAACGACCAAGTTAATGGAAAAAGTCATATTGCGGCCGCCAAATTTTACTGGTCGGCCATAAAAGTTCTAGTAGTCGGCACGGTCCTATCATTCAATAAAAAGAACATATTCAATGATCTTTTAAGGGTTTATTTGAAAGCAAAACATTTAATAAATAATAATTTATTATTTTTAATTGCAAAAAATAAAAAAAAACACTAAGTTGGCACCAGTTGGTTAAAATGCTAAGTTTGTATCAAATCATACTATAATTATTTTTCGTTTTGCTTATATTTAGTAATAAGTTAAATAATTGCTATTAATCTAAAAAAAAAGTTATTGAATAACTTAAAAGATTATTAATATTTAAAAACAAAATAATAACAAATACATAGTTAAACGAAACATGTACTTCAAAAATGTCTGCATGGAGTGTATTTATATGTAAATTTCAAATTAAAAATATTTTAAATTGCACAAGAAAATCTGAGTTTGATGCTTCTGCATAACTGAGTTCTTTCAAGGAAGTACATTTGAGGTGAAACCACGAAGGATAATAATCACAACCTATATTTTTCAAATCATCATCCTCAACAGTTCTTCAAAACAATTCTTGCAGATTTGTTTAGCTTCCGAGGCTGTTGAACTTTGTTTGGGTATTATTCCTCTTTTCGGCTTCCCTCTAGGTTGTTTCTGTTTAAAAAGCTTCCTCCGTTCTCCGTCCACTGTAATAGCTGTTTTTGTTCAAAAAAAATTCCCTCCAACCTTGTGAGGATATAGCACTTGGAGATCTTGTAGAGTCTTTGGATTTCTTCTTGCTTTCAAAACCAGTTGGTTTAGGACAAAATAGGTGGGTCGCTATTGCATGTGATACGTCTGACCGTGCGCTTGGTAATGGAGTTACAGTGAGTGACATCTGAAGAAGGAAGGTATTTTCTTCATTTCTAAATCTTCTTTGCGATTTGTTGGCATTACAGCTATATGTAATACTCCTTCCTCGTCTTAATCAAAGGTGCCTGATTGTATTTCAATATTTTTGCACCACTAAATACATACCTTATGCTTTTGAGAACAATACAAATTCATTAAAATGCTATCTTCCGGAACAAATTGTAACATAAATTAACACTTTTGTAAATACGCACAACTAAAAAAACAAGCAATCACCACGTTCTTACACTCTCGCAAATGCGCACTGAATGATGTGTTTCTACCGGCTGCATTATTTGCGTAATAATAACAAATTTAAGGGTAGATGTGTAGGACATATATCTGATGGTATCTGCATCTTTACATTAAGAAAATTCCTAAAGAAATGTATATACCATGAAGAAAAGTGTTAAAGTGGCCGATCACTAGAGAGTGGCCGACCACTAGTGCCATTACCCTACATATACTCTTCTCGTTATTATCCTTCTGATCTATATGCTTCTGAAGTACGCACTACGAGTTTTTAAGCGCATAAATCAATTCATGTGTTAGGCAGCTGAGGTTAAGAAATGATGTTGCTACATTATATACACATACATATTTATATACCAGATAGGAAGTTGCATGTTTTCTGTACTTTTTCAAAACTACAATTATTTTTTTTTGTACTAGATAATTTTAATCTGTATATCTGTAATGCTTTGAATAAACTATTTTGTGTTTTTGATTATTAAGTTTGTAACAAAATAATTATTGTACTAAGCCAATAAACACGCAGTTTTTCCATTTTTCCAAAATCTTTGCTGGCAAAACAGATTTTTACTTCTCTTTTCACAATTTACATCTTAGTGCAGAAAACAATCTGCACTTTAACAATTAACTTTCGCAATCTTAATGAGATTATCATTAGTCACTACATTACATTTACGTAATAACAAAATCCATATTTAGTTTGTAACGAGCCTTTGGCCAAGGTCTGTTAACCGGAGTTTTTACACAATAAAATTTAATTTTAATTAATAAGATTATATAAATGTGTATCGTAGTTATGCAAACTTAACTTTTTCTGATCTCGGGTTTGTTCTATATATTATCAGTATATAAAGGGTGTTTTTTTAGGAGGTTTGTTTTTCCGATAGATGTCGTTTTATTTTATGACAGTTGTTTTGACAGCTCAAAGTGGCATTTCTACTCAGTATTGTTTGGCAAATCATTATGAATAGGTTAACTCCAGAACAACGTTTTCAAATCGTGGAAATTTATTTTCAAAATCAGTGTTCAATTAAAAATGTTTATAGAACACTTCGTGAATTTTATGGTGCACATAATCGTCCGCCAGAGACCACCATAAAGAACGTAATTACCAAATTTCGGTCTACATTCACTCTTTTGGATGCCAAGCCACCGACAAGAATGAGAAGAGTTCGTACAGAAGAAAATATTGCTGTCGTTGAGGCCAGTGTCGAAGAAAACGACAATTTATCGATTCGTCGTCGTGCTCAGCAAATTGGACTTTGTCCATCGACTTTATGGAAAATTTTACGTAAAGATTTGGGTTTGGTGCCATACAAAATTCAATTGGTGCAAGAATTAAAGCCACACGACCATCGTTTGCGCCGTGAATTCAGTGATTGGTCGTTAAATCAATTGAACGAAGATCCATTTTTTTACCGTAAAATTCTCTTCAGTGATGAGGCGCATTTTTTGTTAAATGGATACGTCAACAAACAAAATTGTCGCATTTGGAGCAAAGATAATCCACACGCCGTTCAAGAATTACCAATGCATCCTGATAAATGTACTGTTTGGTGCGGTTATGGGCTGGTGGGATCATCGGTCCATATTTCTTTAAAAATGAGGAAGGACGACGCGTTACCGTGAATGGAAATCGATACAGAACCATGTTAAATGAGTTTTTGTTGTCAAATCTTGAAGATATGGATATGGATGAAATGTGGTTTCAACAAGATGGTGCCACTTGCCATACAGCACGTGAAACAATCGACTTATTGAAAGAAACTTTCAACGACAACATTATTTCGAGAAATGGTCCGGTGAATTGGCCTCCGCGTTCGTGCGATTTGACGCCACTCGATTACTTTTTGTGGGGATACGTGAAGTCATTGGTTTATGTGGATAAACCTCAATCGATTGACGCTTTGGAAACCAATATTCAACGTGTCATTGCTGACATACGCCCTCAAATGCTTGAAAAAGTGCTGGAAAATTGGACCTCCAGAATGACATTTGTGAAAAATAGTCGTGGTAGCCATATGCCAGAAATTGTGTTTAAATGTTAAATGCCAAAAAATTATCTACCAAATAAAAAAAAATTTTGGTCATTTCATAATTTTATATGTGTTTTATTCAAAAAAAAAATCGGCAACCTCTTAAAAAAACACCCGTTATTATTGCGAGATCGAAGGGCAAAGGAGTTTTTTTTCAGTGCGCGTGTGTTAGTTTCTTTGTGAGTTTGTCTACTCGTTTAGCACGACTCGTCCGTCCAGTTTCTGATGGGACTTCTTTTAAAATTATTCTTTTGCACTCGGATTGCGATGGCGTAATTTTGAGATTTTGTTTTTATTCATAGTGATAGTCTTAGTAGGAAAGGCATAAAAAGGGAGTTTTTCATGAAACTAAAATCCTTTTAAGCTAATTCAGTCTTTAGACTTAGTTACAACTATCCATATTAGGACGGTTCTCCAAGAATAGGACTTCTTCAAAATATTATTATCGCTCGGCTTGCGATGGCGTAATTTTTTCATTCATAGCCATAGCATCGCTATCGATTTTTTTAAGCCTAAAAGTTGGTAAAGTAAAAGGTTTTTTTTTTCGGTTTATTTCAGAAATGGCTTATGACTGAATGACTTATCGCTTATGAATGAAAGACCTACATTTAACGTTGTATACTATTAGGCTTCTAAGATAAATTAATATTTGGGCTGAATTACAAAAAAATATACATACACGGGTGTGTGTACTCACTCGCATAGCAGAATACGTTAGCTCGTGTATCTATAGTAGTGGAAAGTTTTTGGAAGGAACTCGTATATCTTGGCTACTACATAGGACCTGAACCCATTTGCGGCGTCAATTGGAGTGCCGCCACATGGCTGATGAACAGTTGGGAGGGCAGGCTTCGCCTGGCTCAATTAGAAAATATCCCGGGGCTAAGGCAATCTAAACAACTGATCAGACCCTTCTCATATAAAGATATCCTATATCTAGATAAAGGCAGCATTAGGAAACTAGTAAGTTTTCTAACTGGCCATTGTGGCTTAAGATATCATCTTAACACAATTGGTGTTGGCTCTGTGACAGAATGCAGGTTCTGTGCGGAGGAAGAGGAGTCATCCGAACATGTTCTCTGCGAATGCCCAGCACTTATTTGGTTAAGGAGAAGCATATTCCATAAGGAAATATGCTCGACAGCGGAGTTGAAAAGCTCTGCCACTAAGGACATTATGTCTTTTATTAGGTTTTGTGCGGAGGAAGAGGAGTCATCCGAACATGTTCTCTGCGAATGCCCAGCACTTATTTGGTTAAGGAGAAGCATATTCCATAAGGAAATATGCTCGGCAGCGGAGTTGAAAAGCTCTGCCACTAAGGACATTATGTCTTTTATTAGGAAAGTAGTATGTCTATTAGACAATTAATGCCCTATTGATACAATAGATCTTTTAGGTCGCGGTGTCAGTCACTTGGACTAAGTGTTTTCAAAAAAAAAAAAAATCGGCTACTACCAGTCAGAATTAATGAGAATAGTTTTAAATCAATTGTGACGCGCGTGTGGCGCGTGTGGCGCGTGTGACGCGTGTGGCACGTCTGATGCGTTTTTTAAAAAAAAGGTCTTTTTTCATTCATAGGGGTAGTTTTAGGAGGAAAAGTATAAAAAAGTTTTTTCATACAAACTAAAAGTTGAGAAGCTCCGCTTTTCTATCTTATATTATTATGTCAGCATATGTGCATTATTGTCCGCATAAAATACTTCGTCTCTGTGTAATGCGCGCATTAGGGGGTAAAATAGTTATCTTCGTCTCCGCGTCCGTCCACTCGGAGTGTTTTCGTTTCAGCCGTTTTTGCTATAGTGGCAAGGGCAAACTAAAATATTTTGGACTGAAAGGGGAGTCCACTGAAAAACATTCGGGCTAAGGAAGAAATGAGAAAAGTGTATGCCAGTGCAGTTAGGCCTTTGCACGATCTAATAACCAAAGGTATACTGAATTCAGCTATAAATGCTGGAAAAAACACATGGGAAGTGTGTTAGAAAAAATAATCGAAAGATTCCACTACCGAACAAACAACAAAACGTGAAGTTAAGATAGTGAATTTAAAAATTAATTTATTTGCAGCTATTGCAGCTTTCCAATTAAGGTATGCCATAAAACATTTGTAAAATCTACAATTAATTCAATGGATTTTGTGCTAGTTGAAATTTTAATGGTAACAGATAATGCAGATAATGACCATAATTACTTCAAACCAAGGTAATTGTAAAGTGAACAGTAGCCGTTTTTTGGCACTTGCTCTGTTTGCGTCATATAAGGGATATAGCGCTTGCAGTGGATAACTGCATGGCTGCTGAGCAGGAGGTTCGTGGCTCGAATCCTAGTAACACCTAGTAAAAGTTCGCGAAAGTCTGGCAAACGACCGAAGATAATAACTTGTCACGGAAAGATTCTCAATTCTCCGTTCGGATACGGAATAAAATGTAGGTCCCTTCCATTTGTGTCAAAAAAAAATTACATGAACAACAAAAAAATGGTCGCGAGAAGCTAGACCTTGGACCGCAATGTTCTGTCACGCTGAATATAATTATATTATTATCGCTTGCAGTATTCCATTAAAATTTAGAAATACCTCAACAATTCTTTCTATTGTGAATTTCTAAAAAGCTAACGAAAACTAAAGCGATACATAAATTCAAAAGCTTTATGCCGTTTTAAATTCAATGAAAGCTTTTAAATAAAACTTAATTGGATTGCAACTTGAATACATCAATGGATTCCACTATTAAACTTGATTCTTCCATAATCAACGAAAATCATCTCACAAAAAAACTTGCATGCGATATTTATCCCCAGTACCAGAATATTGGTGTATCAAGAAACTTGTTTTGCATTTTTGTAACAAAAATAGTTAATGGAGAGTTAATGAGGGATCAGGTGGTTTAATGAAAAAAGTTGATTCACATTGTATTAATAAAATAACAAAAAAACAATAAAATTATTTTTAAATTGGAATTAGAAAACTAATCGCTAATGAGCTTGTAAGAGGCGGGCTTTTATGTACTCCAATAGGTCAAGACTAAAAATTTACTTTGAATCAAGCAATTTTATCTCTAATACTTATGTAGACCGAAGAGGGCTTCTGGAACTTCATAAACTGTATAACTATTAAGCACATAAGCAGAATAAAAACACTTAAATAATATTTCAGGAATCTGTTGCAGATGTCTAAAACCCACCATAAAAAAAGAAACAAATTTGCATACTTTATTATGTAGATCTTGATTTTGGTTAATTAAGGATGATATTAGGTATGTAGCAACCGATCGGGTACTTGGCTCTTCTTCCGCGTACGTTGAACAACTGAGCGGGACGTATGAAGCTCGAACCAATGGATAAAATTGAAAAAAAAAACACAAATTGTTACCATTGGAGATTTACTTCACAAACGCCTTTTACATTTACGATCTTTATTGGCGTTTATTGTGACGCTTGATAGGACATGTAATATGTAAGGACATTTCACATATGAAGGATACACTTTTATTCTGTCAATTTCGTTCTTAAATCAAAGGTTCACTTACAATTAATATCACTATTAAACCGAATTCTTAAAAAAATTACACATTAAGGATAAAGATATTCCTATACAACAATTATCTTACATTGTAAATAATTTAGTGTAGAGTTTCATTGCACAAACTTAAAAACTACCACCATACATAGGAATTGTATAATATTTACAAAAGGCAAATCATTATTTTTAATATTTATACGAAGCAAAGTTCAAATGTTGCTTAACAAACTGCCCAACAAACTGCACGGCTACATAATTGGACGAATTAAAGCTAAGACGCTGCTTGATCATCACAAATGCAGCGACTGTGAAGAGAACGTAGAAGCCTGCCAGGCAACTAACTGAGTATGTGTAGTCGACACCTTCGAAACCGAGCGCCATCATAAGGAAGCGTGACTTTTTGAACATACAGAAGAACTCTGTAGCCGGACAGATGGTGTCGGTTCGATTGTTGCCGTAGAGAGCGGCTACAAGACCCTCCAGTCCATGACGCAAATAGCTCGCTGACATTATCAGCTTCATGTAAGGCGATATGTAGATTTCCTTGCCAAATCCAATGCCATAGCAGGAGAGCAGAATCATTGGAACCGAAATGACCGGGCCAACGAACATGGCATTCTATATGGATGGATTAGATAGTTATAACAATTACACTTTTCTTTTTCCGCTGAACTTACCACAATGCTCAGACGGGAGGATATAAGTACACCCAAACTATCCGAAGTCATCCCAGTCATCATAGCCACAAGGAACATCATCGAAAAGCGACTCAATTCCAGGGGTTGATTGGACATCAAGTATACCATCGTCAGGTATATAGCGGCCAGTGCCAACATGAATGGAATTTTCGAGCAAATCATCGCAACGTAGTACGAACTGAGATGGTACCACTGATTGAAGTACTCCCGCTTCAAAAGGCGAACCTCTGTCGGAACTGCAAGATCGACATTGTTACTATTATGTTTCATCTATTACCCTATATATCTGCACTCACACTGCAACAGCACAGGCATCATTGGCAAATATAAGTACGCAATTATTATCGTAAAAGCAAAGCCGAAATTGAAGAGAGCTTTTGTCGCATCATTGCCAACTCCGTCGTAGAGTCCTCCAACAATGAAGCCCAGAATGATGGTCATGTAAAATTTGAGTTTTATGTACGACTGAAATGGGAATGGGTTATAGACAATCGTTCGGATACTAATAAAAGAGGAAGGCGGAAAAGACCAATCCACCAGCTCACCTTATCACGCCACATTTGTGTCATCATTCGCCGTAGTAGTAAGCGATACTGCATCCACCACGTTGACTTGGAATTGAGTAGTTTCGGATTGATTTCCTCTTCGAACTGTTCCATTATATTGTACTGACTTTTCGAATTTGCCACATCGTCTGTTATATATTCCAGATCTGGTGTCCAGCGTAGGCACTTACCATTCTCAATGGCCGTCACCATTTTATCCTGATAATCGCTTCCATATTCACGGCATGCCACTTCTATAACTGCATGTAAAACAAAGAATCAAAATTGGGAAAAGGTAATTGCTGTAACAAAAAATCACATATCAAGTTACACATCAACAATATGTTTGGATCAGTGAGATTTTATGCCACAGTTGACCAGAAATGCACACTGCAGCTGATCCTAAAGAGGACCCAAGAAGAATGTAAATCAGTACCTCACGTTTTACTAAATTTCAAAGCCGCATATTACAGCATTTATAGATACGATCTACTATACAAAGCCATGTCTAGTTTCGGCATCCCTAGCTGCCAAATTTGTTCGACTGTGCAGGATAACAATCATAGCGAATCGATCTGGTCAATCGTTGTTTCTCTAAGCTGAGAAGATAAAATGGTCTTTCATATCACTAAAAATACCTTTTATAAGACCATAATCATAGCAGTTTTATTCTATATCGCTCAAGTATGAACTCTATCGAAGGTAGATGAACATATCCTTGGTAGGTTCAAACAAAAAATTATTCTGACGATAATCAGTGCCGTTTGCGCTGACGGGCTTTACAGAAAAAGATTTACGAGCTGTACAGCGACATTGGCCGAGTCAAGAAACTACGTACTAAGCGTTTGAGATGGTTGTGAACAGACATAAATGCTACGGCACGCAAAGTCTTAGAATCTAATTCACTGAGTAGGAAAGACCTTTCCTAATATGATGTGCACAAGAGGAGAGCGACCTGCAAATGATAGGTTTGCGCAATCGGAGGCAATTATCAAAACACCGTGTTAGTTGGAGAATCATGTTAGTCGAGATCCAGGTTCACCCCAGTAGCTCCACCTAAGTAAGTAATTAACTCGAGCTGTCTTGGACTTCAAATCATTCGTATACACACACGTGTCAGTCTTATAAGCCTGACTTAATACTTACTGAAATCAGCAGGATTGTAAGTCAACGGGCAAGATAGACCTATTGTTTTCATGTATGGCACAATATGTTTACCGGCACCCTGATACACACACTGACCCTCCGCCAGGACATAAACTTTATCGAACATTTGAAACAGTTTAGATGAAGGCGTGTGAATGGAGCAGATAATCGTCCGTCCGGCATGTGCGACACGTCGCAACAACGATATACATTGTGAGCTGGAAAGGTCATCGAGTCCACTGGAAAAAGATACCAAAATATAAAGCATTTAAGTTACGTTATAGTCTCTTTGGAACTAACTTACGTTGTTGGTTCATCTAAAAATACAATTGGGGGATTGTTTACAAGCTCCAGAGCAATGGAGAGGCGTTTCTTCTCGCCTCCCGACAGCCGAAGTCCCACAGTGTGTTCGGCTTTCTTGAGTCGAAGCGTACAGAGAATTTCGTCGATCTGATAACATTCGCTTAGTAGATGAGAGATGTAACATTTATTTTCTACTTACCACTTCCAACTTCTGGTGCATTGACAACTCATTGCCAAGTTTCAAATGGGCGGCCAGCACCATTGTCTCATGCACCGTAAAAAGAGGATCGAGAACTTCATGTTGCATTATGTACCGTGACATTTTGCGGAATACTTTCATTTTTCGCATTCGATTGTTTACAAGAACTTGGCCTGCCGCTTTGGAGGTGCTGTAAGGAATGTAAGGAAAATGCAATTCCATTTAGTTTGCCAAAAGCTGGAGGAGGCAAAAAACTTACTTGTATCCAGCCAAGACATTCAATAGAGTGGTCTTCCCAGATCCCGAAGGTCCCATTATTGCTGTCAGTTCATTTGCCCGGAATTCACCGTGTATGCCACGAAGAATGATCTTGCTGCCTGCATAGAAATCTAAATAATTAATTGACTCCAATTGGGAGATAATTACATCTTTCAGTGTTGTTAAAAAACTGATCTTAACTAACTGTGCATTTACTGCAAAAGGTGTGAACATAAAATGTAATATGCCAATACTTAATAACTTAATTCTAGTTAATTGCTAAAAATGCATTAAACATTGTATAGATTTTCTTTTCGTTGTGTAAAAAGGTTGACAGATCAGCTCTAAAAAACAGATCATCAGGTGTGAACTACAAATTACATATTATTATAACATGATGATGTTAAGACTACTTTGTAAATTCTTCGATGACGGTGCATTGTTAGCACAGATGCAGTTACAATACTGTGTTATCGAACGCTATTAAGACGAGAGAATCTTCTATTTCAACTTTGTCTTACTCGTAATTGCTTTTAAAAATGTGCAATGAAAAAGTATGACAAGTTGTCAAGCTGGTTTTTTATTATTTTTCACACACTATATAGTTATATTGGCTTTGCAATAAGTTATTTGAATATTAAATTGAAAGATTCTCACTCGAAAAATGATGTTATGGATGCTGACGTTCTGGAAAAACATTTAAAGTTTATTGTAATGTACTGAAACTTTGAATCGCGTCAAGGTATAAGCAGATGTAGAAAAATAAAAATAAAAATAAATACTCCTAACATAGAGGAAACCACGTAGTGTACTCAGTTGATAGAAGAGGTTTTAGCGGTATTATTCACTTGTCATAATGAATTATCGAAGCTTTAAACATTTAGAACAATTCCTTTTTCTAAATCGCCCAAGAATAAGCTGAAATTTTTTTAATCCATTTACTTACCCAAAACAGAACGGACTATTGTTAGTAATAAATAAATGAGCTGACAGAATGATCATGGCAGTGCCAATGTAGATTGACGAATTCTACATCCTCGTAAAGAGCGAATTCTGTTACGTAATCAGTGGTATTTAAAAAGCTTCTTCACAATTCTAAAGGAATTGCGACTTTCATTTCTTTTTTTTATTTGTATTTAAACTTATTGCCAAGGTAAAAACTCCCTGAATGAATTGCGCCACGGCTATAAAGGCCCTTTATAAAAAAATCAAAGACATGTGATTTACAATATATAACATTGCTCGCGTTTGTAGCCGGTTTAATATATTTTCTCAGAACTATCCCGGAGTCCTTCAAAAATATACGGAAAACGATCACGAAACTAAAACGACGCGAGTCCAAATGATTTAATCAATGGAAAAACTACAAAAAAACTTTGACCAAGAAAATATTACAAAAAATTACGTAGGCCTTCAAAATTCTTGGAAACTCCATTAAAAACTTCGGTCCTTCAGGAACTAGTTGACGTCTTTCTTGAGGTCCAACAACTCGACAGTGAATTCTACCGGACTTGTTTGAAGTGCCAGGCTTAACACACGAAAAAGGCACGCACAACTAACGAGCCGATAGGATAGGCTTAATGTTAGATACCTTAGGTTATTGTGCCCCAAATTTTAATAGAAAGTATTGCCATGGGAAATACATATGTGTGCAAAGTTTGAATAAAATCGGACTTTAGGAAGTGTGTTAAAAATTGATCACAAGATTCTGCCCACCAGCCAGCCAGCCACGGGCACGCGAAGTTAATATAGAGAATTTAAAAACTGGCTTGTGCTAGAAGGACATACAGTTTTAAAAAAGGGCTCTGTACTTTATAATATTTTAAAAGATTCGTATTGAGTCTTACCAATGAGGATGGAACGCTCGTTGGTATTGCATCCAGTCTATTGGAATGACGATTATCCCTAAACGCAGGACAATAAGTTACGAAGACCAATTTGAAGAGTTCTGCACACGGAAGTTGAAAAGCTAACAAGAGAAAGAGGTAGGAACTTACTAAATTTCTGTTGGTTGTCCTAACTGAAAACTAATTATTTTTTTCAAAGGGAGGGCTGTGATGCAAAAACAGTGTCATCTTGGCCTGCGATTTCACGCCGTTGGATAATTTTTTATGTGTAGCAGTCAAATATCGATGTTACGCTGACAATTCTAAAACGATTCAGGCAGTTTTGCAAAGTATTGACCGAGCTATTCGTGAAATAGGTCCGAAACTGGGTTTAGAGTATGTGCTATTGCAACGCTATTCGAGGCAGCCATTTAAATAAAATTATATTCCATATCTAATTGGAAGGTTTACTCATTTAAGCAAAGTATCAAACTTTAAAAAATTTAAACTTTTTTGATGTATAGAGTAACTTAAAACATACGATGGCTCTCCGTTCATATTTGAAAGTAGCTGAAAAAGTTTCTTACAATAATTAAAAGGATATTGCAACGAATCATATGCCTTTCTCCGTTATCTTAGCTTAATATTAATGCAGTATTATGAACAGAAAAGACCCTTTCAATCCAAGAACTTAACCATAACATCCAAGCTGCTGGTATATAAGACAATGGTCATATACCAGGATCGGAGACTTGAATGCTTAGTAAAAAGCATTCTCACCTCTTCGCCACGTTCGAGAGAAAAGTCTGTATGTGAGGACGATTCCGGAGACTCTATAATGATGAGATCTACGATCGTTACCGCGTTGTCGACATCGTGAAGAGAATTTAGAATTAATTAATCAAAGAGGATCCTGCTCGGAGAGTCCTTTGCGGTAGGATTTATGGAACACAACAGCGAGGCCGGCCCACACTGGAAGGTTGGCGTAGGCCAGGATTCCCAGAGTTTAGGAATGCAAAACTGGATGGCATCGGCTCAAAATCGGGACCGGTGGAGAGACTTTTTGCGGGAGGCCAGAAGCGGACACCGGTTGTAGAGCTAAATATGATGATGTTGATGATGATTATGAACAGAAAAAAATAAGTAACTTCTCACTCGTCTAACTAGATCTTAGTCTCTGTCTAGACGGCCGCGTATACATGTTAATAGTTTTCGTTTATTTCGTTTCCTGTATTTGCTCTGATGTTTCGCTAAGTTTCCATAACATATACCTCTTTTTATTATTATAACTTATTTGGTTAATAATGTACCTATGAAATATGATCTGTGTGATCTGCACTCAAGAATACAATCAACTTTTTGCACCTAAGTGAATTGCGGAAATATCACATATGAAGTGACGCCCCAATTTTTACTTGACAATTATCATATATTTTACAATACAATTACATTAGAAAATTAAATAATTGTAAATTAATAGCAATGATGATGTTAACGGAATGCATCCAGTTTCCACGATCACAATAACATACATACAATAATTAATCCAATCTGACGAGGCATTTAATAAATTAATTCTGAATGAATAATAGTTTTCTACAGAAAAAAAAAGGAGTGAGTGATATAGGTTAATGTTTTATATAACAGCATATAACACCAGACGGAGATTATCTCTGTATGCTGAACTACCGTGCCACATGTCTCTGCTACTTTGTCTAACAGAAACTGATAAGCAGTTGTGAGTTGTAAGGTTAAATTTTGTACAGACAAAGTAGTTGCCAATAAGTCAGAAAAAAATAAACTGTTTATTTGTCGCTGCGATTGAATTCAATACTAATAGTTACTGTTAAGTCATATGCAATCAAGTAATGTCACAACTCAGCGCTCCTTATCACACTTACCCCTTTTCAAATCCGGCACGGTATACGTTAAATCGTGAAATTTCAAACTGACCGGCGGCCAATTTGGTAAATATTTCAGCCCATCACAAGAGACGTTGTCTTCGGACGACCGTTCGACCAGCTCCACGCTGATTTCATTCAAGTCTTCGCTGACATTTAGCGTGCTTCCACTTCTACTGTTGGAGCTGAATGATTTATTGCAGCCAGCTTCTGGAGAATATGTTGCTGACATGATGTTGAATTACAATAATGTTGTGTTAAACACAGGTTTTTCTTTTAATACTTAGGTGTCTGTTGCCACAACTTATCATATCTATTAGAAATTCTGAAAGGCATAATAAAAATAATAATTGAAGTTAATGAGTTTTGATTTTCAGAGAATTACAATTGCAGTATAGAGTTTGCAGTAGAGAGTTAATTACAAAATAATTACTATAATAATAGAAACAAAGAAATAATGACGCAAGGGCTTAGAGTTTTATCTACGCGTGAAGTACACTCTCTTAAGTCATAAATTTAATCCAGCACAGCACACTTAACGATAGAGTTAATACGTATTCGCAATATGGCTAAATTAGCCAAAGTCTACTCGTATGCCTGTGGCAGTGCGTCAAGTCGGCTTGCAGTTTGTACCATAAACTACTTAGTTTATGACATGTTATGGGATGCAGTGTAATTTGTGCAAGAAAATTAAAAGTATTAGCAAATGACTTAGTGTTAAAGCCGTTGCCAATTAAGGGTTTTTTTTATAAGTAAATTTTTGCCACATCTTACATACTGCTGTGAAATTTTCACCACTCTTCACTCACCAAAGTTGCAAGTTGCATTCAGCACAATAAAGCCATTTTGATCTTTGTGATTTTAAAAGACACTTAAGTTTTGCCATTTGTTTCATTTTCTAACCAAAGCATCCGCAAGCAATAAACCTAATATGAGTTCAGCATTTCAAATGCATTTAACAATAATTGTCTTTGTTAGCTTTTAATGCAATTTGCGAGTTTTTGTAGGAGTCGCATACATCAAACAATACACTAATATTACCCATTTATGACACTTAGGAGTTCATTTGTGTAACCATGCATTTTCTTTACACTGCGTCGTGATCATTATTATCATTATTAGGGGTACACTGTGGCTGTGATTGCCAATTGATTTCTATTTTAATTTTCTACTTCAGTCAAATTTGTGAGAGTTCTTCTTGTTTGGTTCCCTGTCAATTTCTACCCTTATCATTGATTGAAATCCTTTCATTCGAATTCAAAGCAGATGTATTTTTATGCATTTTTAAGTCAGGTTGACGTTACGTTTATGTATATTTTTAATCTATTCTGACTCTACAGTCAACCCCTCTACAGGACTTGATTTGGAGATGATTTCAACGTATTTGGTAACACTAAACTTTTGATGGATTTGAACTTCTATGAGTCTTTAAAAAATAACTTTTCTCCTCGGTTGAATCAGGAAACTACTGACTGCTCAAAACTTGGTTTGAGCCAGTAGCGCAACAAACAAATTCGGGATGTAGTGGTGGTCCCCGGGCAACTATGTGTGTGAATTGCTAAAATTGCAAGTGCGAACGGTCTAGCGTTTCTAGTCTAGGTAACGTGGGTTGCAATGCCCGCTACTGAAACCGACACAACACCTCGGATAAGTAATGATCGAATAATGAGGAGTGTTGGCTATAGTACCAGAACTTAGATTGGTTTCTAAAATGTGAGGACGCTTTTTGAGTGTGGGAGATCAGGGAGTGAAGGACCTCAAAATGCCAGATTTCTACAACTGGAATGTGAGTTTTTTTGATATAATTTGGGAGTGAGAGAAGTAAGATGTTTCGACGCGGGAGAGTACCAAACCCCAACGTGTAACTCTGTACTACTCTACTCCAGCAAACCCTCCGGCAGTCCCCGCGAATCTAGAGTGGGTCTTCTGCTAACGCCAACAGCATGCAGAGGACTAATTATCTGGCACCCACATGGTGATAGGATCTTATCGGCCAGATTTTGGACTAGTGTACGGCGCGTCACGATCATACAGTGTTACGTCCCAACGAATCCCTTGACTGAGGATCAAAAGGACAACTTCTACAATCAGCTAAGCGCTTTATACAACGTAAAGCCGAACGGAGATACCGTCATCGTGATGGGGGACATGAATTCCAAGGTAGGCACCGACAACAAAGGACTCACCCATGTGATTGGGAAGCACGGCCCGGCGAATGAAATTAGACGTCCGAAACAGACGAGGAGCCGACATGGCTATGGTACGGGATCATCACCTTATGGTAGCTATTAGCCAGTTACGTACTGCATCAGTTGAAAGACTTCGCAATATCATCCGAATGCCTAGGTATAAGATCGACCGGCTAAATATCACCTCAGTACGCCAACAATTAAGGGATCATTTATCGCAAGGAGTGGAAGCAATCAGCAGCTCACTGCCGACAACCATCCAAGAACATTGGAAGGCTGTGAAAAATGTTTTCACATCTGGAGCGGAAAGTATTGTTGGTAGAAGCCAGGCAAGGCACATCACGTGGCTTACCGAGGATACCTGGAGGCGGATTGAACAACGTAAACTACTAAAGCTTGTATTGTAGATACCCCAGCAGCAGCGAGGATCGAGCTAGAGTTCCTGTATCGAAGAAAAATGAGAAAAGTGCAGCTTAGTGTAAGACGTGACAAACGAAATTATATAAACAACCTGGCCTCAAAAGCAGAGGAAACAGCGAGCAGGTGCGATAGCAGAACCGTTTACAGAATCACCAAAGAGCTGACAGGTGGTCACCGCTCTAGCCAACATCCGGTGAAAGGCCTAGATGGTGCCGTACTCATTTCAGATGAGGATCAGTTCAAGCGATGGAAGGAGCATTTCTCTACGGTCCTTTATCGTGTATTCGCTAACGATATGCAGCCAAATCAAACGGAGCGGACGGAAGTAAACATTTGTCGAAATCGCACCTTAACTCCCAGTAAAGATGAGATCGATACCGCGATCAACGCACTAAAGAACAACAAGTCAGTACGACTAGATGGTATACCCGCAGAGCTTCTGCATGCCGCTCCAACGACATAAGCAGATCTTTTATATTCTCTTGTAGAGAGAGCTTGGGAGGCAGAAAGTTTACCTGACGACTGGAAAAGGGAATGATTGCCCAGCTCCCTAAAAATGTAGTCTTATGGAGTGCGAAAACTGGAGGGGCATTTGCGCTCTTCCTGCAGTTGCAAAGGAAGCCAAAGCCAAAGTAGTAGTTGAGCGAATTAAGGAAGATCTGGAAGATACACTCGATGCCGAACAAGTAGGTTTCCGAACTGGTCGACCACATAAACACCCTGCGGATCTTTATTGCACATTAGTTGAATTTCGGTCACCATTACAACGGCTGTTCATTGATTTTGAGAAGACGTTTGACAGTTTCAACAGACAGTTTACAGGAGGGGTATACCCGATATACTAATAGCTATTATTAAAGCAACCTATAATGGCTATAAATGTCATGTGCTGCATAGAGGAAAGCTGTCAGAGAAATTCCTCAGAGATCCTAAGTGGGGTACGACAAGGTTGCATTCAATCGCCGATATTTTTTTGTTGGTGATTAGCGATGTGCTTCGCGCAGCTTTGTCTACTGGAAACGGAGGAATTCGTTGAACTCTTACATCTCAACTCAAACATATGAAATACGCGGACGACGTTTGTTTACTCTCACACAGGATTATGGAGCTACACCAAAGATTAATATTGCAACAACCAAATTCATCAACCTCGGCACTAACTTATTAAATCAAGTTAACATTGTAGGACATCTGGTAGATAGAGTAGAGAGTATCCAATATATTGGGAGTATTGTTTTGACCGAAGGTGGAACTCAACAGGATATTGTCAACCGAATCGGCAAAGCAAAATCAGTGTTTGGAATGATGGCAAAGCAATGCGAATGAAAAAGAAATGAATAAAGTGGGGCATGCAGAAAGCGCGAAGTCATATGAAAAGTAAAACTGAATTGGATTAGAAGTAGCGGATAGGAGATCATTAATGAAAATGTTAAAGATTTTCGGACACAAAACAGAGCCTTGAGGAACACCGGCGTTTATGTGGTGAATACTGGATTTGGAACCGTGCAATACGACCTGAATTGAACGGTCAAAAAGGTAGTTACTAGTCCAAACATGCAGGGTATTATCAATTCCATAGGCATTCGTTTTCGACAAAAAAGCATGATGCCAGTCTCTGCCAAATGTCTTGGAAAAGCGAGTGCAACAACTTTACTTTCACCAGATTTGTGAATAGACTGGTACCACTTTTCGGTGAGATTAACTATCAGGTCACTTGATTCAAGGTATTTCATAAGCTTACGACTGAAATACGATCGATGACATTAGAAAGTATGGATGTTACCGCAATGCGTCGGTACGAGGAAAGAGATGATGGTTCGCCTTTTTTTATGAACGTGCTGGACAAAGGCTGTCTTCACATTCCTTGTGACGACTCCAGAAGAATAAGAGAAATGGAAAATCCTGCGCAATGGCAGTGTCAACATTGACATCCGAAAATACACATGTGAGCAAAATTTCAATTAATTGGGGGAAGTGGGTTATAAATATTTCGCAAGATTCCACGACAAACAGAAAGACAAACAAACAAACAAACAGCCAGATGCACGAGCACGCGAAGTTAACAGAGAGAATTTAATAAGTAGCAAAATAGGCTATAAGCTCTCAGTTGAGTACAGTTCATTTGTTTCTTAATTTATGATATTTTTGTGTTACGTTGCTTCTCATAAAATTTTTTAAATAAATTTAAAGATTTATTGTGTTTTTTGTAACATTGACAAAAAAATATTCCACTTTTTCAACCGTCAAACGGAAAAGAATGAAGATGTAACGTTCCAATACCTAGAAGCCACTAATCGACATTATGCATCAATCAAAAAAATAAAAAAGCATAAAAGCATATAAGCATCGTCGTAAAACTTGAATAATTTAACAAAACCTTTGCAAAAAACTCTACAAATTATTTAAGAATTCAGTGGATGTTTAACGCTGTACCTATACATACACATGTAAATAAATGCAATACACAACTCCATAAGAAACAAGAGTGTTTTTTTTAATCTCATTACCATTAATCATTCCTCTGTGGCTCTGGGCATAAATTGTATTTTCCATTTTGGGATTGTGTTCACATTATCCTTTGCTTTGACCACACCGATCATCAGCAACTTTTACTTCCATTTAACTTTAAGATGTAACACTAGATGCAGCATATCGCATTATTTCTACCTTCACTCGTCCAGTCACAATAGGGCTGATCCGAATAAAAGTGCACCGCAGCAGTGCCGTAATTTTCCACATAAGTGAACGGATTTGTTTAAACAATTGAATCAACACACATTATTGTTACAGACCATAAAATATCTCTTTTGATTAATCCAGCGAAGTGAAACGCATGCGCGCAGGGCACATCACGAACATTTTATAAATCCAATGTATGGCTTCAGATACTTTAGTTACGCTATGCCGGTGCTTAAAAATATTTACTCCTATTAACGGACTGCATGTGATATGAGTTGTCAACAAACTAAATGGCTAAAATAACGGCTGCCACACTGCCGGTGGTTCGAGATGGTGTCACCAAGCAGCTACAAAACGGATATCAAACGAAAACAGAAAGCCGGCCGGCTCTTAGTGAGTAATGAAAACAACAACTACAACAACGAAAACAAACGGCCATGTGCTTATATTTATATTACTAACGGACTGAACTGACTGGGCACAGTTTTTATTATTGTTGTTGTTGATTAGTTTACCAGCGCCATCAGGCTCCCAGACCTGAGCAGCACTGTTATTTCTTTGCATTCAGCTCAAGATCATGTGGCAATAACCTCTGTTGAGCATCGTGATGTGTACGGTGTAGTTTGCATGTCACTGAACCGTGGAGAAGGGGGAACTTCACAGAATGCAAAACGAAAATGTTAAGAACAATTAACCAACTCAGACGCACAATTACGCTTACGAGTACATGGAGTGCACAAAGAGTGAAAATTACATTTCATTGGAGACCTGTAAATACGGAAACACAGTGTCGGCCTCGTATATTTATCACGAGTATAATTGCTTCTAAACTGCAAAAGTGTCACGTTCAGCTTTAAGGTAAACGTGGAGCTTTAGAAAATTTATATACCGATGTAGCTTCTTCTTTGGTTGATGTGTATATTTTTGCCATACACATGTTCTGCCTGTTGTTAGTCATTTATTTTATATTGCCAGGACTACATTGACTACGTTTGCAAACTGACTGACTGACTGACTGCATAACCCCCTTTGAAAGAATTAAAAAAGTTCAACGAAAATTCACAAGATGATCTGCAAATGGAACTGGAGGTTTGGCATTCTTATAGAAACAGATGCCTATTATATGGTATGATTTCCTGGGAATATTGATGTTTATAACATGTTCCTTAGAGACATACTATCACACCACGTTAAATTTCCTTGATAACTTGCGTTCCCAAAAGGGATTTTCAAAGCGCAATTTGTTAATTGAAGATTGGAAAAAACGGACCCAAAATCCATTTTTGCCCATTGGTGCATTTTGGCACCGTTACTTTTTTAAGTGTTAAACTAGTTTAAATTTTTTTTTATATATTTAAACTTATTGCCAAGGGAATACTCCCTGAATGACTTGCGCCACGGCAATAAGGTGGGCTAAGCCCTTTATTAAAATTAAGAATTAAATCGGAGAAATGTGATTTACAATATATCACATTCCTCACGTTTGTACCCGGTTTCAAATTATTTTCTCGAAATTCTCCCTGATTCATTGAAAAAAGCAATTCGGAAAAACGATAACGAAACTAAAAAGACGCGAGTCCAAATGCTTTAATGAATGGGTCATGGCCAAGGAAAACTACAAAAAACCTTGACCAAGAAAATATTACAAAAAAAAAATAACATACGTGAGCCTTCAAAATTCTTGGAACCTCCATTGAAAAATTCTTCTTGAAGGCCAACTCGACAGTGAATTGTACCGGATTCGTTTGTAGTACCAGGCCTAACAAACGAAAAAGGCACGCACAACTATCGAGCCGATTAGCTCCAACGCCAAAAATTGCACCAAGGATGAGCGAAAAAGCTGAACTCAAAGGCTGAAGATCAAAATGTGAAGTGAGCTCTGCTGGTTTCTCGTTGAGCAGCAATAAAAGGTTTTTGTTATAATAAGAAATAACAAGTGGACACTGTAGCTCTAGTGGTTAGTGCGTTGGACTTCTGAGCAGGAGGTCCCACCCTTCGCGAATAGCTGACAAACGTCCAAGGGTGGTAATAACTTGTGACAGAGAGCTTCTCAATTCGTCTTTAAATTGCATGTGTGCCCTTCCATTTGTGTCCAAAAATATATCACTCGCACAACACGAATGGTCGAGAGAAGTTACTCTTTGGATCGCTATGGACCTGTCGCGTAAAATATTATTATTATAATTTACAAGGAATGAAGATTATATTCTTGATTATTTAAGAAAACAAATGGGACAATAAATGAAATCTGATTTTCATCTAGAATCCAAGGTAACAACATTAAAGTTCGTATATAGTCACTTCATATAGGTGTGATTTTTTGCATTTTAATGTCTTTTCAACGCAACATTTGACTCATACGAGAAATGATTGAATCATTTGTTTTTGTCAAATCTTTAATATCAAATAGAAACATCTAATTAGATGGTAAACATTTTAGAACATTATAGATGAATGTCGTGTACTGCACTTTAGATAAAATGGCAGGTAAGGTATAATATAATTAAATGAACTCTGATATAGATCTTAAATATAAAACAACGATTCCATCAATTTTCTAAAAAATAAAAAAACTAATTAGAATGCTTAACACTTCAGATAAGACATATAATAAAAATAAGCTCTCGTAAAAGTTTTCACAAAGTATTGACCCGGCTTCCATTTATTCACTGATTTACTATGCGCTTTGAACCTATTTTTGGTATCACGAAAATCTCCATTTGTTCAATCTTAATGGTTGAGTGCAAATTTTATTTTTGTCTCAGTATTAGTAGATTGTTAATACATGTATCTGGAGGGCAAATTGTATTATGCAATGAACCGAAAAGATCTACTGTGTCTGCCATTGTGCCGCATTAGTTTCCCCGCCAAACGTACAGAATCAAGCGATTACCTTAATTAACAAAAAACCGATTGATTTGATTAGATTTGATTTCATCATTTAAGCGTTAAACGACGGAAAACAACACAACATTACCATGTATGTCTGAGTCTCTCCTCTAGTCGAACCTAATGATCTATTGCATTATGCAAGTCACTTGCAGCAGACAATAACAACTTCTTATGGAAAAACATGCATATTTTTTAAATTGAATGCCAAATTATGAATTATAAAGAATGGATTTTCAACGATTTCTCTTAGCTTTGCCTCCAACTCGGATATCGATTAGGTGACTCTCAAAATTCTTGCAATTCCCTTTTTGCAGCTGCAATGGTCTGTGGTAGTATGGATATGTTATTTGCCGTGTCTATAATAATTTGCAGTTTTTAAAATTTATTCGCACACAGTGAAACACCACTCATTAAAATCAATCAAAATTTGTTGTGCAAGAAGTTCAAAAAATTCGTGATTGATTATGCAACCAGCCCCAGCACAGAACCTTAAAGCATTAAATGCCACGAGAGATCTCATAAGATTTTCCATAAAGTTAATAGAGGGGAAAACGCTCAAAAGCATGACCACAGACTTATCCAAATATCGAATGTTCAAAGAGTTCTTAATGAGCTTACGACACGAAAAGCTAAACAGAGAGTATACTCTCGGTCTTAGATGAAAAATACAATGCATTGCTTGTGAGTTTACTGCAACCGCAGTCTAATCCCACGTACAAGTAGTGTGTTGATGTTGAGTGGGTTGTTGAGAGCTACAGGTAAGCAATCTTAAGTTGAAACCTTTCAAAATTAAAAATACAATTTTAATGTAGAGTGCAACTATACAATTTTCTTTATTTTTGTACTCGTAACATAAAAGCAAAATTAAAAAATTCAGTTCGAATTCAGAGGCAAAACAGAAATGTGCATAACTCAACAAAGGGTTTAAAATTTGACCAGCAGAATGGCAAAGAAAAGAGTTCTCATTGTCGACTTAAACTGTTTAAATAGCCCTTTTTGCAGATTTTGTACAGTTCAGTTCAAAATGCTACCTCAATTAAATGCACCACAAAACAGCAAACAACAAGCAATTCGTACTCAATTATCTTGTCGGTTCTGAAATTGTTTTGATCCTTTTATTGAAATGTTAACGATCTCTCTTTTAAAATGAAATGAGAGCTTAATGGAGTTTTACGGTTGCAAAAGTTATTTTTTGTTAAACCCAAATAGGTGATGAGCGGGTACTTTGTTGCTGCTTCAAAAAGTCGCAATTAAACGAGATATCAGACAAATAGAATTATTATCCGATGATTAAAGGCAAAAAATCAACAAGCTACGATTAAAAGCAACTCAAGCACCCAAGCATGCGAGCTCTGTAAAACCTGAAATGACACTATCAACCCTATATGTTCAAGTCCAGATCCTAAAGATGTTGTCTACTCCGTCTCGCAAGATTGTAAAAATAATTAAATATTTACAAATACTCGCGAAAATTGTGTTGATTGTATTTGTTTGGCCGAGTGCATCTCTATCCTTGAACTTAACATTGAACAAACAGAAACTTGTATCTCCTTTTAGGTGGTTAGATATACTGACTTGGGACCAGACGATCGTTATTTTACGAGTGTGTATTATTTATTTGGAATTTGCAAATGACAATAAAAAAATACATAAATGTAGTGAGAAAAAAACTTAAATTTGCAATTTATTACTTTCCCCTCGAGGTATTGGTGAAATATTTTTAATTTTTTAATCAGAATCAGACTAATAGTAAGCAGGTTTTTAACAAATTAATATCAAATCGCAATGCAACGGCTATTGTTTCTGAGAAAATGAGAAATTTGAATGAATCAGAGCGCCGCAATAGGAGGCAACTTGTTTTTACGCGAGACGGATTTGCCAATTAATCGATATCAATAACGAGATTTTTGCGATTGCGAACAAAAATGCCTCGATAGATTGCGTAGAAGCTTTGTTATGACGGTGACTGAAGCACATTAACATTCCGTTGAGAAGTAGTCTAGAAATGTATTTAACACGACCTGAAGTGAAGAATCTGTTTTAGAAAACCTTAAAAGACAAGAGTTTTTAGCAAATGACATACCCATATGTCCTTTATGTAACAGGTATATACGAACAAATATTTTAAATGTAAACAAAAACATAATTTCAAGGAGTTAGAGTAACAAGTACTTATAGCCTCGGCGAGAGATGACATTACTTATTAAACAAGAGGGGTGATGTGCAATTGAACAAAATATATTATTGCATGCTTTTGTTGCTATTTCCCAGTATGTACTACTTATAATATATGTTATATATACCGACCGAATACAATTCGAATACGAAAACAATGCTACAAAAACCAACCAACCGACCAACCAACCGACCAACCAACCATCCAACCAACCGATAAACAGACTTTTGGTGGGTTCAACGTTCCACGCAATATTGGATTTTAAGAGCAAAGTTATTAACTTCGCTCCAATCTCACTAAGATGGAAAAAGGATGATAGGAAGGAAAATAAGGATCGAATAGTTATCCTTTTCCAATATTAATATCAAAAGACTAAACTTATTCTTCGCTCAGAAGAGTGAAGTGAAAATCGGAAAATTAATTTATATATAAAAAAATTTTTAATTTAGAAAGGACTGTTGTGTTTCTTGTGTCGTCCGTGGTTAGAATATGAAAATTCAAGTGAATAACACTTACACTTGTTTCCGTATTACGGAAACAGCATTTGAAACATATAACCGCTTAATTAGTGTTAATATCTATCAACAACTTAAGTTAACTTTTGATTTATAAACGAATAAATGGAATTTCTTCCATATACGAGTAATTTTTCTTTCTCCGCGTATTCGAACAAACTTTAAATACCACGTCATCAGTAATGCTACCATATGTATTTTGCAATTTATAGCATTTTAACAACTCCCTTTTTCTATTTGCATTTAAACGAAAATACTTACTTTAGTAAAGAATGTGCCTTATATTGACATTCCAACGATTTACCACAATTACAATTATTTCCGTAGCACCGTGAGAAGTTTGTATCTCAGAGTTAGAAGTACATATAATGATGTAAAAAGTATATAAATAACGTGGCATTGAAATGAATGCCAACTGCTTCAACTCCTTACATATTTAAAGTAACTATACATTTGTTTGATATTTTAATGTGCTAATTATGTGAACAATTTATAAATATTCCATGCATTTTTTTTAAATGCACCTACCAATATTAGTTAATATTGTTATGAGAAAATTTTTATGTCTATTTAGTATTTTTAAATAGCAACACAAAGCTACGAATGTCCTTACTCATTGCATCGAGCACCCCTAAGAGAACAGAAAACTATTATGTCTCCGTCGTTATTCCTGGGTTACGATAAAAGTAGTTATTCACAAGCCAATTACATTTCTACAGGCAACAATTTGCTAGATACTCATTTTCGAAATTTGCAAAACGAATAACTTTTTTGACGACCAACTTCGAGTATTTTTCAATGAAAGCGTGTTATTTTTATTGCAAACGTTTTGACAAACGTAATTATATTAACAACCTGGCCTCAGAAGCAGGGGAAGCAGCGAGCAGGTGCGATAGCAGAACCGTTTACAAAATCACCAAAGAGCTGACAGGTGGTCAGCGATCTAGACAACATCCGGTGAAAGGCCTAGATGGTGCCGTACTCGTTTCAGATGAGGATCAGCTCAAGCCATGGATGGAGGATTTTTCTACGGTCCTTAACCGTGTGTTCGCTAACCGTATGCACCCAAATCAAACGGAGCTGCCGAAAGTAAAAATTTCCCAAATTCGCACCTCAACTCCCAGTAAAGATAAGATGGCTGTCACGATCAACGCTTTAAAGAACAACAAGTCGGTGGGACTAGATGGTATAAACGCAGAGCTTCTGCATGCCGCTCCAACAACATCAGCAGAGCTGTTATATCCTCTTGTAGAGAGAACTTCGGAGGCAGAAAGTTTACCCGACGAGTGGAAAAGGGAATGATTGTCAAGCTCCCTAAAAAGGTGGTCTTATGGAGTGCGAAAACTGGAGAAGCATTTGCGTTCTTCATGCAGTTGCAAAGTTAATAGCCAAAGTAGTACTTGAGCGAATTAAGAAACATCTGGAAGATACACTCGATGCCGAACAAGCAGGTTTCTGCACTGGATCCTCCTGTGTTGAACAGTGCGTTGAATTACGGTCACCACTGCACCTGCTGTTCATCGATATTGAGGAGGCGTTTGACAGTGTCAACAGACAGTTTATCTGGCTCGCCTTGCGCAGGATAGGTATACCCGATAAACTAATAGCTATTATTAAAGCAACCTATGATGGCTCATGTCATGTACTGCATAGAGGAAAGCTGTCAGAGGAATTCGAGGTCCTAAGTGGAGTACGACAAGGTTGCATACTATCGCCGATACTTTTTTTGTTCGTGATTAGCGATAATAATATTTATGCGTTCGCGCAGCTTTATCTACTGGAAACGTAGGAAGTCGTTGGACACTTACATCTCAACTCAAACATCTGGACTACGCTGACGACATTTGTATACTCTCGCACAGAATTATGGAGCTGCACCAAATGACAACAAATGTGGAGATGGGGGCAAATGTTGCGGGTTTGAAGATTAATACTGCCACAACCAAAATCATCAACATCGGCACTTACTTATTAACTCAAGTTCACATTGCTGGACAACTGGTAGAGAGAGTAGAGAGTTTCCAATATCTTGGGAGTATTGTCTCGACCGAAAGTGGAACCGAACAGGACATTGTCAAACGAATCGGCAAAGCAAAATCAGTGTTTGGAATGATGTCCATTATAAGGCGAAGCAATGCGATCAGCTTAAACACCAAGATTCGACTGTTCCGTTCAAATGTTGGATCTGTGCTGTTATATGGGTGCAGCACTTGGAAGGTGACCGCTACAATCACAAAAAGATTACAAACGTTCGTAAATAGGTGCCTACGGAACATCTTAAGGGTTTTCTGGCCTAACCGTATCTCTAACGAACATCTTTATCAGAGAACGGGTCTGGAACCGATTGGCACAACTACCCAAATACGGAAGTGGCAGTGAATTGGTCATACACTTCAAAAAGGCGACAGTTCCATAGCAAACTACGCAATGCAATGGAATCCGTTATCTCAGGATGGTAGAAGAACGGGTCGTCCGAGAAATACATGGCGCAGAACACTTGTAGAGGAGTCACGGCAATTGGGGAAGAGTTGGAGAGAGCTGAAGCTCATTGCCAGGAATTGCACGCGATGGCGCGTAGGCGTAGTAGAGGCCCTAGGACACACAAGGAGTTTTAGGACATAAGTAAGTAAGTACACCATCTTAAAGAAGGGTTTTAATAAATATTTTCTGTTAATTTATTATTTTTGATTTTAAATTTTAGTTACTTTATAAAGAGAATATAAAGTTGAATACTTTTTGTTTAATAACGTACCACTTATTGTTTTTTTTTAATTAATGGAAAATTAAATTTAGTAAACTTTTTGTTTTACTAATAAGGCAAAACCCTGAATATTAACAAACAAACTATTGATGAATCAGTTGTTTTGCCAACGATTTTCTACGGGAAATTCTAAAGCTCTCACAGTGACAATACCTTTATTCACTTATAGAAAAACTAATTTTAATGTTTTTGGATAAACAATATAATGTTAAATTAAATGAAGTACATAAGTACTAATTTTCACTATAAAAAAATTTAATAATATCGAAATGTCGCTTTCATTTTAAGGCATTTTGCCTTTTCTTACAGAGTTTCACTTATATATATATATATAGTTATATAGATTTAGAGCTTGACTGGTCAAAATAATTTAAATACCTATTAGATATGGAATTTGCAATCTAAATTAGCAAATAAAGTGGAGAAAGAAAAAATACTTAACATTATCCGCTTGTACGTGTATGCTAAACTACGACAAAACGAACTTAAGGTCAAAATTCAATTTATTTATTCATTAAGACGCAAGCCGTAACCAGAAATCAATGGAAATCAATGTCTAAACCCTCTGTCATTGGGTATTATTCGTCGTTAAACTAACAAAACGGAATGTTGAACTCTAACAAGGGCAAACTGCAGATTGTGGATGAGCAAGCCGCGATACTTCCTAATACACAAGCGCAGACGTCTTTCATTCAAAATTTCTATTTGATAAATTGTTTTAAATAAATTGAGGCACGTAACTGATATTCTGATCACTTGTGTCTGTCAAATCAAACAAGAATTCATTTACGAACTTCAATTCAAATAAGGGCAATAAACTTACAGCAAATATATTAGATGTTTAACTTTGTGACACTTGAATTTCTGACTGGTGATAAGAATTGTTGTAAAATCTGTTAGTGATAGTTAATTAAAGTCAAATTCCTCGATAGATAATCACAAAATCATCAAACCGAAAAGCGTACAGCAACCAGAATTGAATCAAAATTTCACATTCAATTAAACCCAGCCAAGCATCCGTGTCAGGACAAAGAACGCGTCACTGCATAGCAATATTTTTTATCGCTTTTATTTAATTACTCGTACTTATCATTTCACTGGTTCACTTGCACCCTTACTAATTGGCTTGGCAAGGCAATTTATACTTCCGCAGCCTTTCCGATTTTCAATTTGATAGACAGACGGCAATTGCTCATCATCTGCTTTGTAGATAATTTGTTTATTGTATCATATACATACGTGAATTTCCGTTTTTCAACACACCAAATTAGTTAATTTGTTCAAAATATAATAAAAATAGAACGTTCTATTGCTATTAGTTTATTACTCCACCAAACTTTTTTTTTTTTTTGTAAGCTTAACAGCAAATTCATGGAGAACTTTTACGAACCCGCGCTTATTGTTGCGCCTGCGATTGCGACTGAGTACTGAGTAAACTGCCCGGGAGACGGTCTGGTGCTCTCGAATTGACTTATTGTTGGAAGCGATGCGCGAGTAAGCTACACAAAGTACATACGAGTGCGAGTACTTTTACTACAAGCTCATGACATGATAGTGCTGGCGACGGCAACGGCAACGCAGCATTTGAATGCAGCGCACACAACATAGTCGAGCACTGGCGATGGTTTGTTCTTTTTGCACTTCTGGCAATGTGGCTTTGTCCACAAGTTATAAAGATCGAAAAGAACAATCAAAAGCATTTCCGGTATGGCTTTTGATCTGAATCGAAATCTGCTTTCACTAACCGTGTGTCCCTTACGGTCACTGGGTCAAGTGCTGTCTTCTTTAAATTATCGCCTTCTTATCTTTATCGCCTTGTACACGAGCGCAACAATTCGCCAAAAAAAAATCCAAAAAATTTGAAATTAAACTTGTCACGTTTCGAAATGTTTAAGAGAATTAACATTTTTGGTAATTTTTTTGTCGGTCGGCCTGTCGTTGCCGAGAGCTGCTTAGAAAATCGCTAGCATTGTCATAAAAACGTAGTTGTAACATTCTCGTAATCATCATATTTGGCTTTGGGTCCGGTAATGACTTCAGGCAAAAAACCGTCTAAATGGTCCCTATTCCATCCGGCCATCCTGTTTGTAAGGGTTTTTTTGACCGTTATTATTATTATATTATCAATACTAACTCGTAACACTGAAAAAAATGTGTTCAATCAGTTCTTTAAGGGTATAATTAATAGTTGGAAACATCAAGATTCTCAAAATAATCTATACATTACAAGTACACATGAAACGATGCATTGCACATACTGCAAAGACAAAGAGGGTAATCTGATCGCCGATCCCAAAGGTATCTTAGAGCGATGGGACTTTCATGAGTTGCTAAATGGCCAGCTAGCTGAGGAACTGGAGGCTCCACCAATGACCGAAGACTATACTATCCTGCCACCACCAAGCCACCAATAGACAAAGTTAGCAGATCGATAAATCGGCTCAAAAAAAAAAAAGCCCCCGGCATCAGATTGGATCTAAGCGTAACTGATTAAAATAGGAGGCCCCACAACACACCAAGCAGTTCATGAAATAAGAGTGCAAGTATGAGAGAAAGAAGCGATACCAGAAGACTGGCGAAGAGTCATCCTGTGGCCCATACATAAGAAAGAAGATATGAAGACATGCAGCAATTGTTATGGTAAACGTTGTTGAGTACCGCTAAAATCATCATTGGTCCATGCCAGTATGGCTTCATCCCAGGCAAATCAACAACTGATAAGATTTACACCCTTAGGCAGGTGATGGAAAAATTTCTAGAGTTTCAAAACTCACTCACTTTAAAGCCGCCTATGATAGCATAGCCAGAGTAGAACTCTACAAAACCATTAGAGAATTCGACATAGCAAATAAGCTGACACGACTATGTAGGTTGACCATGACCAATGTTATAAGCCAAGTCAAAATATCCGCATCACTATTAAGCCCATTCAACATCTATAACGGGCTCCGACAAGGGGGGATGGACTGGCTTGCGCCCTCTTCAATCTGGCGTTGGAGAAAGTGATCCGAGACTCTGACGTAACGGCGAGAGGAGCAATCCTCTATAAGTCCATTCAGATACTGGCTTAGGCTGACGATATTGACATCGTTGGTAGAAACCGAAAAGCTGTACAAGAAGCTTTCATCCAGATCGAGCGGGTTGCATGAAATTTGGGGCTGCACGTAAATTAGAGCAAAACAAAGTACATGGTGGCCTCGTCTGCGAGTAGAAGATCCAAAATTGGTCCCTCAATTAAAATGGGGGCGGGCGAATTTGAAGTAGTGCAATCCTATAACTTTCTCGGTTCAACTGTAGCAGCTGATAACAGCATGGAACCAGTAATACGCGCACGGTTGCTTAAAGCCAACAAAGCCTTCTATAGTCTGTCAAGACTTTTCAAATCCAGGAACTTAACCATAATATACAGGCTGCTGGTATATAATACAATGGTTACACCAGTACTTACTTGGGTGCTTAGCAAAAAGCATTATGACCTCTTAGCCGCGTTCGAGAGAAAAGTCTTCGGAGAATTGTTGGCCCCGTATGTGAGGAAGGACGATTCCGGAGACTACCACGATGTCGAGATAGTGAAGAGAATTAAGCTTGATAGGCTCCGGTGGGCAGGACACCTAGCTCGCATGAGCGAAGAGGATCATGCCCGAAAAGTCCTTTGCGGTAGGATTTATGGAACACTACAGTGAGGCCGGCCAAGCCTACGCTGAAAGGATGGCGTAGACCAGGACGCCCAGAGCTTACGGATGCCAAACTGGATGACATTGACTCAAAATCAGGACCTGTGAAGAGACTTTTAGCGGAAGGCGAGGACCGGACCCCGGCCACCAGCGTAGAAACCGCACCAAACGGTGCTTTTTTCTGAATATAACAGAGTCTGCAGGGTCTCTTGTGAATTGGTCTAACTCCATGTGGTACAAAATCTATCCACAGCTCGACGGATGTCTTTCTCAGATGGACGGTTCTGAGCGCCATAAATCTCACGAAGTCGTCATATGTTGCGCGAATAGACGACTGATTTTTAAATTTGAATAATTTAGTAGTAGAATAATTTCTATTGCTATTAGTTTATTACTCCACCAAACTTTTTTTTTTTTTTGTAAGCTTAACAGCAAATTCATGGAGAACTTTTACGAACCCGCGCTTATTGTTGCGCCTGCGATTGCGACTGAGTACTGAGTAAACTGCCCGGGAGACGGTCTGGTGCTCTCGAATTGACTTATTGTTGGAAGCGATGCGCGAGTAAGCTACACAAAGTACATACGAGTGCGAGTACTTTTACTACAAGCTCATGACATGATAGTGCTGGCGACGGCAACGGCAACGCAGCATTTGAATGCAGCGCACACAACATAGTCGAGCACTGGCGATGGTTTGTTCTTTTTGCACTTCTGGCAATGTGGCTTTGTCCACAAGTTATAAAGATCGAAAAGAACAATCAAAAGCATTTCCGGTATGGCTTTTGATCTGAATCGAAATCTGCTTTCACTAACCGTGTGTCCCTTACGGTCACTGGGTCAAGTGCTGTCTTCTTTAAATTATCGCCTTCTTATCTTTATCGCCTTGTACACGAGCGCAACAATTCGCCAAAAAAAAATCCAAAAAATTTGAAATTAAACTTGTCACGTTTCGAAATGTTTAAGAGAATTAACATTTTTGGTAATTTTTTTGTCGGTCGGCCTGTCGTTGCCGAGAGCTGCTTAGAAAATCGCTAGCATTGTCATAAAAACGTAGTTGTAACATTCTCGTAATCATCATATTTGGCTTTGGGTCCGGTAATGACTTCAGGCAAAAAACCGTCTAAATGGTCCCTATTCCATCCGGCCATCCTGTTTGTAAGGGTTTTTTTGACCGTTATTATTATTATATTATCAATACTAACTCGTAACACTGAAAAAAATGTGTTCAATCAGTTCTTTAAGGGTATAATTAATAGTTGGAAACATCAAGATTCTCAAAATAATCTATACATTACAAGTACACATGAAACGATGCATTGCACATACTGCAAAGACAAAGAGGGTAATCTGATCGCCGATCCCAAAGGTATCTTAGAGCGATGGGACTTTCATGAGTTGCTAAATGGCCAGCTAGCTGAGGAACTGGAGGCTCCACCAATGACCGAAGACTATACTATCCTGCCACCACCAAGCCACCAATAGACAAAGTTAGCAGATCGATAAATCGGCTCAAAAAAAAAAAAGCCCCCGGCATCAGATTGGATCTAAGCGTAACTGATTAAAATAGGAGGCCCCACAACACACCAAGCAGTTCATGAAATAAGAGTGCAAGTATGAGAGAAAGAAGCGATACCAGAAGACTGGCGAAGAGTCATCCTGTGGCCCATACATAAGAAAGAAGATATGAAGACATGCAGCAATTGTTATGGTAAACGTTGTTGAGTACCGCTAAAATCATCATTGGTCCATGCCAGTATGGCTTCATCCCAGGCAAATCAACAACTGATAAGATTTACACCCTTAGGCAGGTGATGGAAAAATTTCTAGAGTTTCAAAACTCACTCACTTTAAAGCCGCCTATGATAGCATAGCCAGAGTAGAACTCTACAAAACCATTAGAGAATTCGACATAGCAAATAAGCTGACACGACTATGTAGGTTGACCATGACCAATGTTATAAGCCAAGTCAAAATATCCGCATCACTATTAAGCCCATTCAACATCTATAACGGGCTCCGACAAGGGGGGATGGACTGGCTTGCGCCCTCTTCAATCTGGCGTTGGAGAAAGTGATCCGAGACTCTGACGTAACGGCGAGAGGAGCAATCCTCTATAAGTCCATTCAGATACTGGCTTAGGCTGACGATATTGACATCGTTGGTAGAAACCGAAAAGCTGTACAAGAAGCTTTCATCCAGATCGAGCGGGTTGCATGAAATTTGGGGCTGCACGTAAATTAGAGCAAAACAAAGTACATGGTGGCCTCGTCTGCGAGTAGAAGATCCAAAATTGGTCCCTCAATTAAAATGGGGGCGGGCGAATTTGAAGTAGTGCAATCCTATAACTTTCTCGGTTCAACTGTAGCAGCTGATAACAGCATGGAACCAGTAATACGCGCACGGTTGCTTAAAGCCAACAAAGCCTTCTATAGTCTGTCAAGACTTTTCAAATCCAGGAACTTAACCATAATATACAGGCTGCTGGTATATAATACAATGGTTACACCAGTACTTACTTGGGTGCTTAGCAAAAAGCATTATGACCTCTTAGCCGCGTTCGAGAGAAAAGTCTTCGGAGAATTGTTGGCCCCGTATGTGAGGAAGGACGATTCCGGAGACTACCACGATGTCGAGATAGTGAAGAGAATTAAGCTTGATAGGCTCCGGTGGGCAGGACACCTAGCTCGCATGAGCGAAGAGGATCATGCCCGAAAAGTCCTTTGCGGTAGGATTTATGGAACACTACAGTGAGGCCGGCCAAGCCTACGCTGAAAGGATGGCGTAGACCAGGACGCCCAGAGCTTACGGATGCCAAACTGGATGACATTGACTCAAAATCAGGACCTGTGAAGAGACTTTTAGCGGAAGGCGAGGACCGGACCCCGGCCACCAGCGTAGAAACCGCACCAAACGGTGCTTTTTTCTGAATATAACAGAGTCTGCAGGGTCTCTTGTGAATTGGTCTAACTCCATGTGGTACAAAATCTATCCACAGCTCGACGGATGTCTTTCTCAGATGGACGGTTCTGAGCGCCATAAATCTCACGAAGTCGTCATATGTTGCGCGAATAGACGACTGATTTTTAAATTTGAATAATTTAGTAGCGTTGTTCAAGCGTGAGTCTATTCATGATGATTTGCCATAGTATAGTTATAGTTAACCCTTCAGTTAGTTTTAACTAAGCTTAAAAACACCCTATATTTGTTGTCACCTGCAAGCGGTTTTTAAGTGACCTTCTAGTGTAAGCTCTAAAGTCTAGACCTTGTGAATATTTTCATCTTTCTATGTGAGCATAAGGGTACTTGATGTATTAACCCATTAATAACAGTAGAACACCTTAAAGAGAACACTTCTTATATCAGAACAATTTTCTGATCGATGACAATTTAAAGCAGATTCGATAATATACCCAAGGTCTTTGTTAACAGCTTTAGTTCCAAGAAACAATCCATTCAAGTAGTAAGATTTTTGTATCTCGTGTTTTTTTCCTGTGTATTCAGTACGATAACAAAAATTTGACTTAATTCAGTTTAATATCAAAGATGTCGAAAACAATTGCTATACAGTGTTGAAGATCTTTCCACATTTCTTATCCAGTTTTGAGCAGCCTTTATTATTTACGATGATTCACGCGACACCGAACGATTGGTGTTGGATGTATCTGCATCCACTAGTTAGCGGGCGTAGACTATATTATACCCGTATATCTTTCCAGCAGTTAAAAATCAAATACAAAACAGTAAATGCATTTGGGCATTTAAAACCATATTGTAAAACACTAAACCAAAGTGCGTAGTACCATAATTAGCATTCATTAGTTGGACAATTGGGGGACATGAAGCTATAATAAGAGCAGGGCTATTTTAATATATGTATATGTATATTGTATATGTCCAGCTAATGAAGTAGCTTAGTGGGTATACACAAACAGACAATTGACAAGTTTTAAATTCGGTAATCAATTATGCATACAATTCAATGACATCATTCCCCCGATAAGCTTTGTTTGGCGTTAAAGTGCCCAAGTGATGCGTAAAAAAGTTGCAACTTGGGGACTAAGTATGCATATCCTCTGTAGTTTAATATATTGCTCGAAAATACTATAAAGGTAAATTTAAAGACAATTTTTTAAAGAATTAGCAATGCTCTGCTGGATTAAATTAATTTATCGTTTAAGGACAGAACTCAGCAAGAAGTCAAAAGCAAGCAGCAGGATGAACATCCATATTTTTTTTGATATTTATGAATATTTATTTACCTTTTCAGTTTTTTTATGTGCACAATTAACTTTTTATGATCTACAGGAAGAAGAGAGAATTTGCGAATTTGTGAATTTGCTCATAGCCTACAAGGCCTAAGCTTGCAGCGTTTAGCGACAGTATCGCAAAATGTTAATTCTGTACGTTGGATCGTGTTAGTTCCATATGAGCCCCATGCATTAACCAATTTATATCTAAATTCTTTTGTAACGATTTTTTTTAAATAAAAAAATACACATTTACCAACCGTCAATTACTAACCTAAAATAATGTTAATAAAATGATACAACTAACTTTTAATAAATATCTAATCTTAACTTGAATATTTCTAAACTTGCGCAAATATTTAGTATTCTTTTGATCTGTTGATGTGTAAACTATGTGTAAGAAAATCATGTAAATTCTCCAATACACATTCTGCAATGTTTTAATAAAATCGGGTCAGTTTTGAAAAAATTTATATTGAAGCACCTTGACCCTGGGTGCCGGTACTTCATAATTTTATAGAGAGTTCTCATCGGAGTGCATGTTCGAATAAAATCGAGTAAATTTTGATAGAAACTCTTGCCATCGGAGATACATATGTGTGCAAAGTTTAAATGAAATCTGGTTCTAGAAAGCGGATTAAAAATTAATCACAAGATTTGGCCAGCCAGCCAGAGACAAACTAACATGCACATCGGGACGTGAATGTAATATAGAGTTTACCCGAGGATACCAGGTTATACCAGCCAATTAGGATCACATCATTTGTACTAAAAATCGTGGAGAAAACAATAGGCCACTAAATAAGGTTTACTACACTCTTATTAGATTAGGTGTAGAGGTGGATGGTTGAAGTGCTGTCAATGGTGGAGAATTAGGGACGAAAAAATTTGTTTTGTTCAGCACGGTTCCGTTGGAGGTGTGAGATGCTTTTTGAATGTACATAGTTAGTGAAAACGGCAAGGTCATCCGCGACTTTTTCGGGGTACATATTGAAAATCTCGTTGTACCTGATGTAAATGCTCCTGAGAGTGGTAAGATCTGTAGGACGACCTTCCTGCTGGATGGAAACCATCACGCTAGTTTTGGTTTTACTCTCATAGCAGACGGAGTCGGATTTGTCATCTAGATATACCTTTTTCATATACCTTTTATTCTCTAAGCCTAAATAGTGAAGGGGATCAAGAATAGGGGGATACGACGAATTGTTTGACAAAGAAGGTGTATTGGAAGTGGATTTGATTGATGGATTGTCGTTTGATGTGGGGCTAAGAATATGGGAGCTAACAAAATTAGGGTATTTAGCTCCAGTTTTGAGATCAAAATTAGTGAAGGAATTGTTTGTATTGTAGTTGAGTGGAGACAGTGCTAGAGACTGGGGTTAATTGAAACGAGACACGTTTCGGTGCAGGTACATGATTTTGCGGCTGTTTGGGAGTGGAGCAGATGTGATGGGTTTTGAAGTTGGTTTAGGTTTGTGGAGGTGGTAAGAATGGGGTTGGTTTTGAGCAACATGTGGTGGGTAGAATAGGAGCAGATTTGATTGGCTTAGGAGGATGGTTTGGTTTAGGTTTACGGAGGATGTTAATTTGAGGTAGGTTTTGAGATTTAAAGTGGGATGCAAAATTAGTAAAGATATTGGTTTTAAAAGTACAATTTGTGTCAGGTTTGGGGATGGAGTTAGAAATGGGTCGATTTATTATTTCATTCCATTTCATCATTGTCATGTCGTTATTTTAACTTCTTGATTAGAAGAGAATAATCAGGAGTATTTCACGGGCAGAAAGATCTTAAAGATCTGGGTTTTCGATTTGGCGCGTTCTAATGGCTGACATTGGATGTCAGTAATGAAGAAGTACTGCTTGAAAAAATTGCATACCCAGGAGCATTAGCGTAGTAGGGGGCGCCCTATAGTAAAAAGCTAGCGGTATGGTGACTAATAGGGGCCTCGTTGTTATTTTTAGATAAATTATATAGGTCGTTTAGTCTTTTAATGGGATTGGCCCAATCCACATGAGTCCATCGTTCTCCTCATTTTTTAGCGAGCAGAGTACTGGTTGGATTGTGGTCCGTCAGGAAAGGGAGCAGGAGAGGGTGTGCTGTGAGGGGCGGCTGTGTGATACGTTAATAATTTCGTCGTGAATTACCAAATTATTTATTGAGTTTTGATGAGTATGATATGGAATAACCTCGACCTTACTAGTTAGTATTTTTATTTCATCAGTAATTTACCAGAGGCTGGAGTTTGTTATGGAAAGTTCAGCGTTGTTAGCATTGGAATTAAGGACTAATTCATTGATGAGCTTAGATAGAAGAGTCAGACAACAATCTAGGATTCAATCAAGCCTCTTTTCTTCGAAATTTAATGCACTAAATTGTCAAGACTTAATTAAAGGAGGTAGGAATATATACTTGCAAATACAACTCGCCATGCTGAATGGAACCAATCAATTATTGATATATCTAATATGAAAAAACTCATGCGAAAATATCGGAATCACAGAAATAGATTCGAAAAAGGTGAATTAAAAATAAAATATATAAATATTAAAAATAGAATACCTAGAATAGAACAGGAAAAGAAAATCTGTTTTGTGAAAGTTAAATTTTTTGCCATGGAAACTATAATTAGTTTACAATGAGCTTATGACGCGCATTTCTGGCATTCAATGAATGACTTGATTTATTATTAAAATTTCAACAATTTCTACAACTGACGTTCTTATTGGATTTGAAATGAGAACACAATACTTTTTCATACCTAGATACGTCATTAGAAAGTGCACCATTTCTAGTTTATTGCTTTACACGTTGTATGTACTAAATACGCGCGCATGTGTGTGTATTTTATGAATGTGTGTCCGTTCTTCAGCTTGTTGCACATGCACAGGCAGTTGAATGAACTAAGCATAAAACATTTACATGAATACGTACTTTTCTTTGTTGTCTTTTGAATCTACCACTTGAAAGAGCACCTTACATACACCCATTTATGGACTGTAATACTCGTAACTCTGCTACCACCTCAATGATGATTACTTAAAAACATTTTTATCGTGCGCCGCATGAAATAAATTGCGCCTTTAAAACCATACGAGAGAAAGAGAAATATTTCACATTGACGTGCCGCACAAAGCACCAAGAACAAACTGAAAAGAATTGTTCCTTTACTGTAACACTTTGGTTAGAATTAGAGGCATTGAAGCGACTGCTGTAGAGGAGGAATCGCTTTTATATGACGTCTGCGTGGTCATAACGAAATTATGACGAATAAATCCTATGTCGTGACCGTGGACGTGGATGATGATTGCATACAAAGGTTGGGAGCATTCCATCATTCCACCGATCCGTCGGAGCAGGAGGTGTGTCGTACTCTTTTGCATTTGCTTTTCTTTAGTCGCCGACGCTGGTCGCAATGGTGGCGATATTGAGTAGATGTTTGAATGTAAATGTTATCTATAAGTTTATGTGTCGTAACTCATAAGCAATTGTGCCGGCAACTTTATGCAATAAATGGGTTGTTATTGGGTCACAGATATCGCATCCAGCTGCGTAGAAAGTTTTGCTTGTGATACTGTGTTTGTTTGAATGCAAGGCGAGTAAGCTCCCGCTTTATTACGGCAACATAAACTGAAAAATAAATTGCTGCGTAATATTAAGGATAAAACTAAGCCTACGCCTCAACGGTACTGGAACATGTGATCTCTCGTTTGACGTACACCAGATAGAGGAAGTCGATAAGTTTTGTTATATGGGCAGCTGGATGTCCAAAAATGGTGGCGCTGATGCGGATGTTAAAAAAAACGTGACATTCCTATGTTAGGTTATGTTAGGTTAAGGTGGCATTCAGTGAAACCGACATTCTTAGACCAGTAATGGTCCATTGTGATACCACACGGATCAGGAAATATTCCTTCCACCTTCTCTTTGAACCAATTTGAAGTTCGTATGAATCGTATGAGACTACCAATGTCAATGTTGATTAGATCATTAGTGTCGTTGTAGAAGAAAGCTCCCATATGTAGTTTACGTTTTCGGGAGAGGGCTGGGCAAGTACAGAGAGAGGCAAGAAGTACGATGGTCTCCTCCTCCTCCCCATCCATGTAGCTTCTGCAGAAGTCATTCGAGAAAACTCCAAGTCCAGCAAGCTACATGCATGCCTATGAGACACTGTCCAGTGATGACACCTAAAATAGCACCGATGTCCGATCTTTTTTTAGAGAGCAAACACTCGGAGCGTTTCGAATCCAGCTTGGGACAGATCTGTTTTGTCGCTATGCAAGTTGTACCGTTTGACCACCTACGGTTAATTTTTTCATTAGCATCAGCTTTAACATGAGTTTGCATGTAGCGATTGTTATGCCTAGAGAACCATATTCAGGTAAGATATGTAGTGTAGTTCCTTGTTTGGCGAGTTCGTCAGCCATACAGTTTCCCGGAATGAACTGCTCCGCCATCTCAATGAGAGATGATCGGCAGTTAAGGGCTAGATTTGAGTTTGTAGACACTGATTCCAGGGATTTCAGTGGAGCTTGGCTGTTCAAGGTATCCTTAGCGGATATGACGTTTCTCTATAGCCACGATAAGGCTACACTGATCGCCATAATTTCAGCATGGAAAACACTACAGTGATTTGGAAGACTAAGATTTAGCGAGACTCCTATGGTATGCTAAATAATATCTGGAACTCCTCACAAATCTCGCGGAACCTGAAGCTAACGATCTTCAGATCTAACTTTCTCTCAGTACTCTTGTATGGCTGCGAAACTTGGAAAGTCACAGAGTCAATTGCGTCGCGCCTTCTTGTATACGTCAACAAGTGTTTTAGGCGGATACTGAAAATAAAATGGCCGGACACTATCACCAATCAAGATTTGTGGAGAGTTACGCAGTAGCAAGCAATCGCGGTCACCATCAGACGACGAAAATGGAGCTGGATTGGCCACACCTTGATAATACCAGCAGACGATATCACGAAACAAGGGCTGGACTGGAATTCAAGAATTCTTTAATATTCTTAAACGTTCAGTGTTACTCATGTTCTATCATTTACTTGTTGAGCGAGGATTCAATCACGCCTAGTACAAGTTTCACAACCAACAAAACATGTCCATGAAAAATGACAAATCAATCAAGTCATAGAGTCAAGTATGACGCGCCTCCAAGTATTCGTCAACAAGTGTTTAAGGCGAATACTGAGAATAACATGGCCGGACACTAGGACACTAACACCAATCAAGGTGTGGAGAGTTGTAGTTGCATTGGATGGAGCTGGATTGGCTACACCTTGAGACAATCAGCAGACGATGTCACGAAACAACCGCTCGATCGCCAATAATACGTTCGATCGTTTTCGCTCACCGGTGTCAATGTAACATATGCAATAACTTAAATCAAAGCCCGATTATGTTCCCGAGTCAATTTGATTTCTCAGCAAAATCGACTGAAATTGGTACAAAAATATAAAACAAATCAATTTACTGATGTCATAACTCTATTCAGCTTTTCAAATATTGTTAGGATAGGTTACATGAGGTTTGGTGGCTGCTTTTGCACACTTAGACCGGTTACGATCCATTGTGTTATCACAGGATCAAAGCCTTTCTCCTTTTATCACAAAGCCCATTTGGTACTTTTAAAGAATCTAAGGATGTATGTCTCCCACTTTACAGTTTTAGACGTTCGATAGGCTGTTTAATGTGTAATATCCCAAATATTTCAGTCTTCTGCTTACATGAACCAGACATGTACACAGGAAGTGCGATACTGTTTCTACCTATTCGGCGTCATAGCAGCTTCTACAGAAGTCTAAAATTTTGTTGAATTCAGCAAAAATTACTGCCACCAGCATCATCACAGGGAAAGTAATCAAACCCTTAGGCTAGCCGCATATTAAACGCAGAACAGCGTGGTGAAGCACATTAACAGTTTGCTAAACTTAGTCTAGCATTGTGTCCTCAAGAAACCTCGGCTATGCTAGTAGGCGCACACTGTGACTTGAGAATCAACCAAACCCAGCCAAACTGGGAATCCCACACAATACCTTTTGCAGAAGCTGCTTAGATGTGAACGAGAAAAGAACTCTTATTCATTTTCATTGGAAGTGTCCGGTCTTTGGGGATCTCCGTTTCCGCAAACTGAGTATTCCCTTCTCTACTGACCTGAAGGAGTTTTTAGAGTACGGCATCACCGATTTGATATCGTACCTCAATGCTACAGGTTGGATATAACTATACACAACCAACGCTAATAAGGATAATTCGCAGATCACGTTCAGAGGAGTCTGCGTCGGTCTATAGTACAGAAGGAAGAGACTGCTTGTAGGATTTCTGCCTCCTTTTATACCATTTGAAACGGTTCAGAAATCGTGAGGACCCCAAGCTTGCTCCGTTCTCACGATTTTTGTCGCATAGTTCGTTGACCCCAGAGTCTTCTTTAGGAGAGGAGAGCGATCGACATATTCTTCAGCCGTGTGGGTGTGTTAGTCATCTTTTGTTCAGGTTTGGTTGCGGATCTCCGTTTCCGCAAACTGAGTATTCACTTCTCTTCTTGACTTGAAGAAGTTTTTAGAGTACGGCATCACCGATCTGAAATCGTACCTCAATGCTACAGGTTGGATATAACTTTACATAACTATTTTACGTTCCATTAGGTTCCTGAGGACAGTGGAAGCAAAACGGCGCAGTAAAACGCTATTTGAGGATCTCGCCAAGTCGACGAGAACCGCCACTCTACCTTTCTACCTACCATCATTCACTTTATGTATTTCACATTATTTGAAAAGAGCAAATCCTTAGTATACTTCTAAGATTAAAAAAAAAAATTCCAATCTTGCTAATTAATGTTATTGAGTATTCTTCGTGTCTAGTATGGAGTTTTATATGGGACGCTTTAAGTTATCATTTTCAGTTTGAGATGATGCTAATATCATTGGTTGTCAAATTCCGAAAGTACTATAACTCACAGCTTGAATAATCTTGTCTTTCGTTCGATTTAACTAACACTTGACCGTTTGATCCATATTCTTTCGCGACTTAACTCAATTAACTCAATGGACGTAAGGCCTGAGGCCGGCCTACATTACTCAGCGAAAATTGTATCCTTCTTTCCTATTCTAATTTACCGTTCATTCGACTTAAGTGTTGATTCTAGTGCATATGAACAAAATTTAGGACAGACATTTTGCACGACTACAAACGAAGACCTTTCGAAACAAAATGCAGTCTATATTTTTGGCAGACAAACGGCAATCAAGCGGTCCTTGAGGTCATATATATCGGCTGTCATGTATAACTGTGAGGGTCTGCCAACGTTACAACAACCACTTGTGTCATTAAATTAATGTCTGTCATAGATAGTCATATTGAATACAATGTAATATTCGAGCAAACTGAACAACAATATTGCTATCGCAAATAATAACAATAATAATACCAACAACATTTGTTATAATTTTACGCTATTCAGGCAGATAATTGCATTTACACACACTGTACCAACACCATAAAATGTGAAGTGAAAAATGTGAGAAATATTCATAAACTGCAAACTAGAACACAATCGAACCGATGGCACCAACCCACAACTGGTGATGATGCATTCATTTCTGTGGAACAAAGTGCACCACAAATGGTAAAAACTGATTAACTATCATCGTGTGACCAAGTCTCCATACTCGTATGTATAGCAGCGAACGGCTGACTAACTAACTCATTGTACCTGTGTCACAATTACAATCTACATGGATTGCATTCGCGGCGCAAACATGGTCTTAAAAGACTACGTGCGACTATGGCACGTGTGTTGTTTTGTGCATCAGTTATGCGCGTTTTATTGTGGTAGTTGATTGGTTACTGTTCGAAGCGAGTGGAAAGGGGGAACTCTCACGATGCAAAAATATTTTAACTCAAACTGACAGTGCAGGGAAAGTCAAATACAGGAAGGCCATGAATCATTATAGAATATCGATTTCCTATGAATTATAATTGCCGTATGGGGAGCGAATGACAACATCATCCAATGTAGAATGTTTGTGTCTTTAGAGCCCTCATCGATGAGCTAATGGGATAGTGTCTAAGCAATTGCCTGCCTCAAATGCAAATGTAAAACTTGGGATTTTTACACTGAGGCAACTTTTGAAAACTCGTCATGTTGGCATATGTCCTAAGCGAATGGCAGACATGAACAATTTTCCCTGGTTATCCCTCCCGGGACGTCTTGGTAATGAAAATTGACTTATTCCAAAATGTTGGATTACAATTTGCAATGCTTTAGGTTTTTATAGTGTGGTTTTTTATAAAATCTGTTTTTAATGTCAGCGTTGATCGTGATCGGGTTCGTTGATCACTTTGAACGCGGTAATTGGGTTGATCAGCATCAGCGAACATGCGAGCTATTTTCGAATTGAATCGGCTTGTGTGAAAAAAAGGAACGTGAGCTATCGTTGCCGCCTGCTGCGTTGTGTAAAACTCTATGTCCCGCCATTAAAATTAGCTCTGGAGATCGCAGAAATTGATATATTATGACGCTGTGGTTTTCGAGCAGTTCTCAGAGGTCCAACTAGCTAGGTTAGGTTAAGGTGGCTGTCAATGAAACCGACACACTTAGACCAGTAATGATCCATTGTGATACCACACGGATCAGGAAAAATTCCATCCACCTACTCGCTTGAACAAATTAGAGCTTCGTATGAAGCGTAGGAGACTACCAATGTCATTGTTTATATGGAGTTTACGTTTTTGGGAGAGGGCTGGACAAGAACAAAGAAGATGGACGATGGTCTCCTGCTCCTCCTCATCCATGCAGCTTCTGCAGAAGTCACTTGAGAAGACTTCAAGTCTTACTGCATGCCTGCCTATGAAACAGTGTCCAGTGATGATACCAAAAATAGCACCGATGTGCGATCTTTTTTGAGAGATCGAACACTTGGAGCGTTTCGGATCCAGGTTGGGCCAGATCTGTCTTGTCGCTTTGTAAGTTGTACCGTTTGACCACCTACTGATAGTTTTTTCAATAGCATCCTGCTTTTACATGAGTCTGCATGTAGCGATTGGTGTGTTGGTGAAATCGTCAGCCATGATCGGCAGTTAAGGCCTAGAATTGTGTTTGTAGAGACTGATTCCAGGGATTTCAGAGCAGATTGACTATCCGAGAATATACGGATATCCTTAGCGGATATGACGATTCTCTTCAGTCAAGATAAGGCATAACTGATCGCCATAAGCTTAGGCTGGAAAACACTACAGTGATTTGGAATGATTTGAAAAAGAGGCTAAGATTTAGCTTTTTTGAGAAAATACCTTCGCCGACTCCGTCATCAGTTTTTGACCCGTCTGTGTAAAAATTAATGCATTCATATCTTCCAGGTAGGCGTCCTCTTCCCAGAGTGATCTGAAGGGGACGGTGACCTAGAAGTTTTGGTTGAAATGGAGTAGCGGAGTGGTGTAGTCTATGCTGTCTCTGATCCTGATTAAATTCAGGATAGAGGAGTGGCCGATTTCATTTTTAGTCCACTGGGAGATAGTGTTAAGGAGAATAGCCGAGCTAGCAGCTACTTGCCTGCTGAAAATATCGAGTGGTGTAAGGTCGAACAGAATGTTTATTGCGGCGGAGGGGGTTGTACGAAGCGCTTCGCTCATATCTTGGTGGTCAGTTGGTGGGAGGGTAGTGTGGTGGAGACGCCAGGGAACGCTCGGTATTTCAGTTAGTTCTATATAAATGAATTGAGCTAGATGATTCTTAATAAGACACAAGCTCAAAGCGTCGTATCAACTTTCAAATAACTTTTAACAATTTTTAAACATTTTATTTTATTCTAACCCTGTCAGCCGTTCTGCTGTTAAATTGCAATGTACATGTTTGCAAAATAATTTAATAAATACGCTTACTAACGAAGATACCCACCGAACTGTCTAGTGCTGGTTGATCGGTGTTTGAATCAACTGTGCATTTGTGATGTGATCGATAAGAAGTGATGTTTGCTCTAAGGCACCACAATGAAGTGTCATCAATTTCAATTGTATGTTGCTTACTTTTAGGCTAAGAGTTAAATTCAATTATTGCTTCATGAGTGCCTACCTATAGCGGTATTTCCTAGCAAATGCAAAATCCAATAAAATAAAAACTTGAGATGAGGTTCAAACAAAGCATAAAGTTCGCAAAGTCACAAACCTTTCGAATTCAATTTGAAAAAGATTCACTTCGCACAGTTTGTGCTCAAAAGAAAAGCGGATTCACTTCAACTTAGGATCACAATTGTCGTAAACTTACTTGAATGCAAAAATAGTTATGCTTAACTTTTTCATTTCGGATCACTTACTTTCAATTAGGTTTACAAGTAAGTATTATTGAACCGAAGGGAGCCCTAGTGAGCGAGAGTGACAGAGATCATGTGAATCACATTGTTAGCCAAAGCCAAGTTTGGTAGTGCGAATGAACGCCTCTTATATACTTGCAGTAGTAAGATCAGAGAAAGCGAAATATTTCTTGCACTGTGTGAAAAAACCTAAACATTTCACAGCTTTTATTTCAATGACGAATATGTGGTTATTTCAACAAAGCTTTTCGACTTCGTTAACGCGCATACCGAGAATAGCGAATAGTTTCCTCAATGCAAGTGCCATTCACGGATAATGACAGTGGATTTAAGATTTGCTTACAGGACAGAAGGTAGTATTGGGTTTTGGAAGCGTTAAATTCTACTTTATTAATTTCTCACCATGCTTATACGGACAGAATTTAACCAGCTTAGCACACGTAATTGTTTGCGTTCCACATGAGAATGAAAGAGAGACGTTCCTCAAAATTATATAAGAAGGTGAGGTGCTGTCGACAGCGAAAGAATAACAATCTGGAATCGTGGGGCTAGCTACAAAATGCTCAGCAAATAGATTGGCCTTTTCCTTAGAGCTGACAGCTGGAATGTCATTATAATTGATCGTTGGAATTCATCGTCGATTCTTAATTTCTGGTTCTTTTCACGTATGATTAAAAATTGTTACCTTCTTACCTTTGGTACATTGTAGTATTTCAATATTTGGTCGTAAGCGAATTTGACTGCAATCATTTCTGGCTATTTTGAAATTAATTGGGTTTTCTTTAGTATGGTTTACTTTGCAAAAGCTAAAGCATACATCTCTAATCGCTTGAAAATCGTAGGAATGTTTCTTCGATTTAGATTTTATTGAAATTTTGCACACATGTCTATTTCCGGTCACAACGTTGGCACTGCCACTGCGCAGGCTTTTGTATTTCTCTTATTCCTTTGGAGTCTTCGCAAGGAATTGTACCGACGCATTGCGCTAACATCCATCGAAACGCTGATCAGTCGTTAGCTTATGAAATACCTTGAATCAAGAGACCTGATAGTTTATCTTACCGAAAAGTGGAGAAGTGGAATAGTCTATTCACAAATCTGGTGAAAGTAAAGTTGTTGCGCTCGCTTTTTCCAAGACATTTGGCAGAGACTGGCATCAAGCGCTTTTGTCGAAAATGAATGCCTATGGAATTGATAAGACCCTGCTTGTTTGAACTAGTAACTACCTTTTTACCGTTCAATTAAGGTCGTATTGCACGGTTTCAAATACAGTATTCACCACATAAACGCCGGTGATCCTCAAGGCTCTGTTTTGTCTCCGATACTCTTTCTCATTTTCATTAATGATCTCCTATCCGCTACTTCTAATCCAATTCAATCTTAACTTTTCATATGTCTTCTCGCTCTCTGCATGCCCTCTTTATTAACAGTGGAACTTGAACAACAACGTATCTTAAGAACGTTAAATTCTGATCTTGAGAGTATAACAAGGTAGGGACTACACATTATAGTAGAATTTAATTCTACCAAAACCCAATGCTGTCTTCTGTCGTCTAAGCGTAATTTGAACCCCATATCCATGAATTAATCCTGCATTAAAGAAACTGAAAAAGTCGAAATACTCGGTATGTGCGTCAACAACAAGCTTCATTGGAATGACCACATATTCCTTACACGGTGCTAGATGTCGTACTTCACTCCTTCAAATCTGGCTACTATTTACAAGGCATATATTCGCCCTAAACTTAAATACAACTGTATTGTCTGCGCATGTGTCCCCAACACCACATTGAAGACAGAATTAAGAACGGTGCGACAAAACTTATTGGTGACGTAAATATCGCGAAAACAATCGAATCGCTTGAGCATCGTAGGAATGTTTCCTGCTTGTCACTGTTTTATCGCTTTTTCCATAAGCGGTGTTCGAAAGAAATATCCAGATGCTTACCGTCCATCCTCCAACCCAACCGAAATACCCGTGGCTCAACTCGAGCGCGCGGATCCACCATAAGACCTATCTTCGGACGTACCAACCAATTTAGAGGTTCCTTCTTTAGCCGCACAATAATTATGTGGAATGAATTGCCCGACTCTGTATTTCCCGTACCCGGCTGGTTTATCACATAGCAATTTATCGCAAAGCAATTCATCGCATGCAATATATCGCCTAGCAATTTATCGTAGCACCAATTTATCGCAAAGCAATTCATCGCGGCAGCAATGTTTTGTTAAAACAAATACCGTTTATCACAAATTGAATTTATTGGGTAACGTAATGGACACACTGTAAAATACAGTGCGCTCAATTAATTTATATTTAGGCAGGAGTATTTCCTTTTAAAAAACATTTTTGTAAAACGGGGACACACTGTCATATGATTCGCGATAAAAATAGTATATAACATATAACGAGCTAAGAAAGTGGACGTTCAGCACTTTTCCCACGACCAAAACCATTTTTCTGCTAAACTGCTCATGCGCAATGCAAAACTACTATGGGAATGCGTGTTCGCTGAGACTGCAGTAAATAACAAAAGTATTCCTATGTTAAAATACTGGAGTGGATAATGCCCACTTTTTAGGGTAGGTTATAGCGGAAACAGTTACTTTCGTCGTGTGAAAATACTTTTCTTAAACCGATTTGCTTTGCGATGAAGTGTTGCCACGATGAATTGCCCCGGTGATGAATTGCTATGCAATGAATTGCTTCCGATAAATTGCTATGCGATGAACCAGCCTAGAATCGTATTTCCGCATTTGTATAATCTAAAATCATTCAAGACACCTGTGCATAGACATCTCACCTTTACCTCTCCTTAATTTCCAAACGCCCAAGCTTTGCTAAGCATTATAAGGGAGCAAACACCTTGAGCGTGTGTACATTATACCAAAAACAAGCCCCAGTTTGGAAAGTCTGTGACGATATTCTTTCACAAATTTTTACGAAAATAAACATAGATTTTTTGTGGGACGCCTTTACACAGCTTTAAAACCAAAAATGACGCTAATGAACTAGGTATAGTCGTTTAATATATTGCTGTTATTATTATTGTTGTAATTTGTGTTATTTCGATTATATTGATTCCCATCAGAAAGTGACCCAAGTGCATTAATTTCAACAAAAAGAGATCAAAGTACTTTTTGACATAAAAGTTATATTTGCGTTATACACATACATCTTTATTGTTTAACTATTTAGATTTCCCATTTCCAATACACATAAAATCGTTCTCTAACATTTAAGCCATAATTTCGACTGCATGTAAAACGTTTAACATCTGCATTCATGCATACAATATGTATTAATTTAAAAAACATTTATAAATTCTAGATTTTTGTATATAAATTCTATTTTTGTATACAACACAATAACATTCAGTCCAAAGATTTTTCGTTTTTTTATTTTTCTTTTGATTTTTAATCAGTTACGGTGGAACATCAAATTGGAATCAGAGACAAATACTGAATTTTGTACCAAAACCGAATGCAATCATTATCAAGTATAATTCGTATCACTTATCACTAAAAAAACAACAAGACATCATTTTTCTAAATTTATTTTCTCTTTTGGTTTTCTAATCACCAAGGATATTATTTCTTCCTGTACTTTTCTGTTTGTTGTACATAGTATACTCGTGTATATGTATGCATGCTGATGTATGCACATTTGTATAAAAAATTCTTCTCTGGTAAATTTTTCACACATACACTGTTGAAACATGTGTGTGTGTGTGTTTGTATATATATGAACTTTAGCTCAAATCAAAATAATAAAAATATTTTCTTCGTAAAAAATTTTCGTCTTTCGCAAATTCGTTTAGTTATTTGATATACACCTATAACTGTTTGTTTGTAGTAAACCAGCCTTTGCTGTTTTTATCGTTAATGTAAATTGTTCCGATAAGAGCTGTATATATATATATATTACATTGTCAATTGAATTTCTATAAATATGTATTATAAACCTTATCCTATATATCTATTTATACGAAATATAAAATTACATCGATCGCTTCCACTCCTTTGACGATCATTACAGAAAACAATAAAAGAAGAGAAGAAAAAAAAACACAAAGTCAACAATCGTCTAGAAGTCGAGTAACTTCTGTTGGCGCTGCTTATCGCGTTGTCTTCAGTTTCCATCGCAAGAACAGATACGCCGAGATCCTCAACACAAAGAAGATCACCACGAGGGCAACAACATCGAGCGTAAAGTCTGCATTGACCATGTCCAGTTCTTCGAGAGTGGTGACTGGCGACTTGAAATGGCAATAAGTCTGATGACACTTGAGCTTTTCTCGTCCAAAACCGTAGGTGGCAAGGGCTGTTCCCTCGAATCCGTAGCGTATGTACGACAGGTAGGTGATCCATCGCAAATAGACGGGTATCGCATCGAACGACACGAAAAAGCCGGAGAACAACAGGAACGGCACGGACATAACGGGCGCCAAGAAGACACCATTCTGTACATTCATTGCGGCGCCGACAACCAGACCGACGGATTGCGCCACAAACGCTATCAAAAGGCATGCACCAAGGAACATCGAATAGCGGAACATCTCCCATGGCTGAGACGTGAAGTAGTAAACGATTGTGACGTAAATGACACAGAAAATCGCCTTAGGGATGACAAAGAAAAGGAAAAAAATATGAAGAAATAATATAAGAATGTAAGAACACTTCCACCGCCACCCCCCGCACACGGCGGAAACTCACCTGGAATGGTAAATCAGCGACAGATATTGCCAAGTAATAGGACTTCAGCGAATACCATCGATTAAAGTTTTCCTTCAGCAGGACAGGCATTTCCAGTGGGACTGTTTGAGAGCGAAAAAGAATGAAAGAAAAAATCCTCATCTCGTCAGTCGTCACATTATCCAGCAACTTACATGACAGAATGGTAATGGTCATCGATGTGTACATCAGGAACAACATGTTGAAGAACAGGAAACCCAAGTTGCTGAGTACTTTAGCGCCGTCGTTGCCAATGTCGTAGTAGAGAGCACCGATCAGGAAACCGACCAGCAGGTGAGCAAACAATCGCAAGTACATGAGCGTCTAATTGAGATGTGATGTGAGATGTGGTCACTTCTAAAATTCTTCCTCTATCTACTCACCCAATCTCGAAAGCTGAAAACTAGCGTCCGCTTAAGAACGACCCAAAACTGATGAAACTGCGATGTCGGATAACGTTCGGGAGATGTGATTTCGACAGACAGAAGAGCAGTTGTGCAATTGTCATTCTTTTCGACATCGATCAAGGCGTCACCCTTTTCGTTTGTCTGAACCGCAACACCATCAGCCATTTTGGTGGACGATGGAGAATCCTTGACAATATCGTTGACAAGATTTCCATGCAGCAGACCATTGCCCAGGGCAAAGTTCTCATCGAACTTGCCACTGCTGGAATTATGGGCATCGTTCTTGTCGAGAATAGCCTTCAAGTTGTGAACTTTGACAAGATCATTGCGCGCCTTGATTGCAGCGAAATCGGCCGGCCCACGTATATCTCGATTGCCATTGTCAATGGCATCCACGAGTTTCCTCGTGTGATCACCATGTTCACCGCAGGCCACCTCAATCACGTAGCTGGCCGGATTATGGTAGCTGGGGCACTCCAGATTGAGTGTCGATAAGAAAGGCACCAATTGCTTTGTGCTGCCCTGGTAAACACACTGGCCATCCGACAGCGTGTACAGCTGGTCGAACATTTCGAAAAGACGCGCCGACGGCTGATGAATTGTGCAAATAATTGTGCGACCGCCAGCGGCCAACATCTTCAGCAGATGAATACACTGGAAACAGGTGGAACTGTCGAGACCTGAGGTGGGTTCATCGAAGAACATTATCGGTGGATTGCTAACCAATTCCAATGCGATGGACAGACGTTTCTTCTGACCGCCAGATAGATTTCGTGTCATTGTGTTCCGGTGCTCGCTCAAGCTCAACGTTAGCAAGATGTCGTCGATCTGCGATGAAAGAAAGGGAAGGCGTAAATTAAAATGGAGAAGGGAAAAGTTAAAGGTTAATAAAAAAGTTAACTGTTTTGTCGTCAGATAATATAAACTGCTCATAGTACATAAAATGTAGGCTCAATTGAATTTTATTGAAAAGCTACAAGTTTTTGGTAAATGTATGCATTGTACGTAGGTAAACTTGAAATATATTCAATTACGGGAACTCTTTAACGACCCGTTTCCATGGGCAACATTCAACTGGTAATCTAATTGCATATCTCACCAAAAAAATGGAACTAGTCTATTCACCACTTTACTAAAAGTTATAGCCCCTGATATTTCTAGGATAAATTTGACAGAAATCATCAAACTCTATACAAAAATGCATGCTTATGGGGTTTACCAAAACCTCCTTGAACGGATAAAAAGCTATCTTTCAAACCGTTAAAAGTTGTATTAGACTTTGTTTATCGTTTTTTCAATGAGCAGGAGGCTCAAGAGAAAAAGCCAGTTGCATTCCGCCTCACCATGAATTCAACCGCAATAATCATGGACTTTTAAATGGTCATCAGTTTACCCTGAAGCCTATTTTCGAACGTACTGTTAAGTTTAGAGATTCTTATTTCAGTCGTACTACGCGATTGTCTAAAGCTTTGACAAGCTCTGTGTTTTACAGCATTATGACCCGTAGTCATTTTTAAAAGGCATGCGCATAGACATATCCTCTTTCTTTCCTCGAAACGTTAGTGGCTTGGTTGGATCTGTTATATTTTAAATTGCTGTTAAATGTAAGAAGTACTCGTAAGAAGTAAATGAAAGTCCACCAGTGATAACCTATGGCTACCACATATGGTTCACCGTCTCACTAACAACGATGAAAAAGATCTCCCTATTTGAAAGAAAGGTACAGTACCTCTGGAGGGTGCCAAATAGCTATAAGTTTGTCACGAGTACAAAGCTTTTCGAAGCAGCAATAACCAATTATTTGTTCCAAATGGCGACGAAATTCATTGACGGGTTGGAAACACATCCAAGTCCGGAGATGCAAGTACTGAGAATCGAAGAATTCGAGCCAAGCCACCGTTTTATACACCTCATAGAATTCACAGACGCTAGATTGGATGAAATCTTAAGATATCTTCTTCTACGTTAAGGCCAGCAAAGGAATGTGTTATCCTAACTCTACTGAAACCTGCTATTTATACAGAACATGTCACATAAAAACTTCCCTTATCTAAATTGTTAAATAAAAACTCATACACCATATATCTATAGACAAAACACACAAGAATATCCATACATAAATGATGTAATGCAATGTAGTGTATCAATACACCATATATCCATACATAATACAAACAAGAATAACCACACACAATGTATCGTGAGTGCACCACTATGGGAACTCACTCATAAATGTCATGCATGCAATTATTGCTATTAATTTATGACTCAGAATACTGATCTAGGCACTTGTGCTACATTCAAATAGTAACAAATACGTGCGGAAGGCGCTTAAAAAGGACCTTGAAAGGAGTCGAAAAAAAAAAATTCAACACATAAAACGCTCCACACGTGATACGCGTCATACGCGGAAAATAAGAAATTCTATTTTGGACTTAGACATTCACAAAATTTCCGCTCTCTAGGTCATGTGGAAGGTGATTAAAAAAGACCTCAAAGTGATCGAAAATACCGTCAAAAAGGGGTCAAGTCAAGTTAAATAAAAGTTTTTAAAAAATAAAGTACGTTTTTTCTTTATCAAATATATTCTTTTCTCTGTTAGATAATAAGAAATTATTTTTAGAAAATAAGTACATACAGGGCTTATTTCCAATAAAAAATTCAGATTCCATTTAACTCTCAACTTGTTTGTTTCTCATTCTACTGCATTTGCCTTTGGCAGCATTCGCAGAATTAGGATCCATAAACACACACTGCTAGGTTGTTACCACTAGGCAAGAGTCCTCGGCTTGTATAGTTTTGAAATAATATCCGTGGAAACGAGTATCATCCCTATGCAATATCTTCAAACATTTTTACATGGCAATTCCGCCATACACCTCAAAGTAATATCTTCAAATATCAACATATAAAACATATAATAAAAGATATATAGTTAGCGGATCAACTACATTAATGATTGCGAGTTAACAATTTTAAAAGAAATAATAATAATAAGGCAACTCTTTTAAAAATATACCATCAAACCATTAATATATATACCGTTATATATATAAAATTTAATATATATATATATATATATATATATAGCAACCGTTTTAATATAATCACATATATTAAAACATATATGTGAAACAGCATGATCTTTTAACAAACATAAGGATTCATTAAATGTCAATATTAATTGCAACTACTCTCATAAAATAAAAAACTTTCTTCAATAATGCATGAAGATAATGACATACATTTGGACAAAACATGGTTTTAAAACATGGCAAGTTCCTTATTATTACAATTACTAAGAGATTCCAACTAATCAACTAGGTGTATGGCATTCCTAGTGCTTAACTAAATATGTGTATTAATAAAAAATTATTGGTAAGAACAAGTAATAGTACATAACAATTAGTGCCATATTGTGTAGTTCACAACTGGTTTAGTCAGTTGATCGGAGAATTTTTTCAATATAAATTGTTATAAGAAACTAGTTTGTTATTCATGCGAACGAGACTATCTATTTCTTACGACATACGAAATAAATAAATAAAAAATACAAATCGCGAAGGCGGTCGGGATGAACAACAAGGGCCGGGCTACGGTTTTTGCTCAATATGAATAATGAATATATTATTCATATATATATATATATGAAATTTTATTAAAACAATTTATTAAGTGAATGGTGGAAAAAAGAACTGTTTATTTAAGAGTTGATTTTGAAATAATTGCTGCACTTGAAGTGGAGTGTGAATTGGGACAAAGTGATAGTTTACCTATCTATCGTGTAGCGACCGATAAAACGTAGATGGAGTACTCGTACGTTGTTGAAAGCCAACCAAATTTATTGTAACTTTTAAAGAATCTTTAAAACCAACAATTTAATCGATACCTCCTAGCTCCATTATCGTTCTTGTCACAACAACCGGAGTCTGGTATTTTGTTTCTACAGAAAATCCCTTCACTGGTGCCAATTTAAGAGTCGCTTCATGAATTTTATTAAATTAAAAATACGCAAAGAGAAAATTGCCCCTTAAGTGATATTCTACTGGGCATCTTGGGATGTTTCAACTAATTTTGGAAGGCAAGCCAGGCAAAGTCTTCGATTGCAAGGATACCCCAAGACACCGTTTAGACCCACCAAAAGCTAAAATAACAGGCGTTTTCTGGCTGCACCTCATACCCTATTGACCCAATCAATCCGACCGTTCCCCACTAAAACCACCACACACCATTGAGCCCCACCCCCTACCTACCTACCCGGCCCTGACTCAAAATTGTTATTTTGTTGTTGTTGAGTTATGATCGCGAGTTCATACATAAATAACATGGATTTCAGTTTTTACGAATTTTCCAAGTTTGTTCAGAATTTTCCATGTTCCTATTATCATCCCCGGACTATTACGAACATTTACATAAAAAAAAATTAGCCTTAGCCAAATCGGTCCAGCCGTTTAGCCGTGAAAAAGTAACAGACAGACAGAGTTACTTTCACATTTATAATATTAGTAAGGATTGGACTTCGAACAACATAGGCCCGAACAACACACACTCTTTGTGTGTGGCCATAACTGGACCCAATTGTAAAGCAGAAGTTCCGCCTCGGTTTCAATCTCCTCTTCTTATACCAAGAAACGCGGGAAACAATTACTCTGCATTGATAGCTTTTAACGCGAACATTACAATTATAGGGGTATAGTTAGAGTGGTAGCCCTAGCGAGGGCCTTAAATAGAGTGAGCCGGTTTGCAATATGTGGGGTATACTACACACAGAAATTAAAAATGCATTCAATACGCTGTCGTTTTTCGTGTTGTTGTTACTGTCATTGTCTGTGTCTATAGCGTAGTAACAGTCCAGTGCTCCAACCCACTCAAACTTACCATGGAGTTTTTCTCCGGTTTTGTGAATTTCTTGCTGAGTTTCAAGTTTGTGGCCACAGTCATTGCCTCTTGGACGGTTAAATTTCCATGTAATTGATTATCTTGCATAATGTACGCTGACAATTTGCGAAAAGCGCTCAAATTGCGTTCATGTCCGTTCATTGTGACGACGCCTTCAATGCTGGAAGTTCTGCGCTAGCAGGCAATTCGATGCACCACGATGACGACAGCAACGACCGGCACATATTGGATTGTGATAATGATGGTTGAGCGGTAAAAAGAAAAACAGAAGAAAAAAAAAAACACAGGGAAAGATTTATTAGAAATGTTGACTAAACACTTTTGTGCGGATGTGCAAAAAAAAATTAAATGTTCATGCATGATTAAAATATTATTATTTATTAAATTCATTAGAATATTACAATAACAGAAAAGCTGCTTTTATTAGCAAAACAAGCTGTAACATTCGTAACGCCAATACATAATTAATAGTTCAACTCTGACTTGTTGCCCAATGGTAAGGGGAACTATTCCTTGTAATCTTTGTAAATAATTATTAAACGAAATTAACAATATTTCCAATATTTACAGCTAATAAGATGCAATTTCCCTGTTACGTGTCATGCAATCAGATAATATACGGAGATAGATGGAGGTGGGCAAGGTCAAAAAAACACAATGTAATGCAAAGTAATGTAAAGGAATTATCAAATCAAACAAATAGTGGTATATATAAGTTGGCTGACTGACACGTTATCAAATGAAGGTTCTTTTAATTAAATAAGTGCAAAAATTCTAAAGTTTAAAATAAGTTTTCAAGAGCATACAGATTTATCGCTGGATTTTGAAATTAAATAGCCAATGAATTACGTACATAATAACAAGTAACTTTTTTTTACTTGACTAATTGCTTTAAATGAATGTACAAGTCGAACGTCCAAGTCGCTTGGGTGTAATCCTCTTTTACACTCACCATTACGACAATATGCAATCTCTGATTTAAGTGGATCCTTGTTTCTACACATCTAAGAGCGTGTTCTTCTGTTTTCTTACGTAACGCCTAATTAGATTATTAATTGTTTGACGTTTCAATTTGTCAAACTGCCTCATAAATTTTGGAATTAATGACTAACTGATAAAAACTTTTGATAGATGGATGTGTTAGCTGCGCAATTTTTCCAGCTTATAAGATAAGAGCGACTAGAGAATGTCGTACTTTAAAATATATGAGCTTTATTTAACTGCCACACCTAATTTTTTGCTGCGACGATTTTTCGATTTCATAAACATTTTGGTAGCCTGGACTGCTGTCCTTCAGACGTTATCAATGTTTTTCAACTTTTAAGATTACAATGAGTAAGAAACAATAAATAAAAAAACAACCCATAAAAATTAAAATTTTTCATCTAAATTCTCTAATCGCAGAAATTGATATGGGAGCCCCTCGATCCTGGGCCATTTTTTTTTATTGTAGAAGAAAATCATCGAAACAAACATTTGACATCAGATGTTAAAATTGAAAAAGCTCAGATCATTTTATTCTGAGCACTTAGAGCACGCTCATACTCTGAGCAAATAAGAAACACGAGCATTTCTATTGAGAACTCCTTGACTGCTCTGAACTAATTTATGAAAACGCCAAATGACAGAATATTGTGAAAACTTGTTGTTCTATCTGTAAGTTGATATCGACAACAAAAAAAACGACATCAATAAAAATACAATTCAGTATATAATAAAAATGTAAGTTGAAGTAAGCATAAAACATTTATGTCTCGTTTCATTTGCTGGGTTCATTTGTGCGTGCGCTAAGATTTCTCTCTCTCTCTCCACCACCAACAAAACCATGCAGCGCAGCCGACTGCGCAGCACACACCGCACAAAGTCCATAAAGGGCGACGAATATCTGATGCCAGTACAGATATTTAAAAAATGTATAAGGGCCTTGCGGCCGAACCCGGGACCCGATCACTACCAAATTTTCGAAAAAGTATTGTTTATTGGGTATACACATGTGTGTAAAATTTGAAGAAAATCGGGTAAATTTTTTAAAGTTTTTGTTTGGGAGCCCCCCGACCCCGCAGCCCGAGGGGCCTCAAAATTTAATAGAAAGTGTTGTCTCCGGAAATACACATGTGTGCAAAATTTCAATAAAATCGGGCCATGGGAAGTGGGTTAAAAATTGATCGCAAGAATCCACGACAGACGACCGACCGACGACCGACCGACGACCGACCGACGACCGACCGACGACCGACCGACAACCGACCGACGACCGACCGACGACCCACGGGCAAGTGAAGTTAATATAGAGAATTTAAAAATCAGCAAAATAGGGTCAGCCATCAGCAGAAAATGGGGAATAACATGTATTATGTACACACGTGCCGTATCTGTTCTGATTGGTGGAAGTGCGATCAAACCTCCTCCTAGTTGCCGCCGGTGCACTGAGAGTGGATTGTACACGGTGATGCACATACTGCGAAGGTAAAGCTGACTAAATATAGCCAACCAACGACTTGGCTGCCTCTACAAAGCGTAAATCGCTTCAATAAAAATAACTCATCGACATCAGACCCAAGAAGCTTATAAAATCTAGAGAGCCCACACTACACCTAGCAATTCGTAAACTAATTAATTGGAAAGTAAGGTAGGAAGAAACGATGCCAGGACACTTATGATAGCATAGGTTAGGTTAGGGTGGCCGTCAGTCAAAACCGACGCACTTAGACAATGAAGGTCCATTGTGATACCACAAGGATGATTATGATAGCATACTAGAGTTGGAACTAAAGGGTGGGCAATCCACTGGTTTGTTTTTAAATCATAGGCTATGGCAACTTTTTTTTCGAACGATTTGCTTGAAATTTTGAAAGCTCGTCAGTCTGATATTCCGCGGCAGGAAACATCATATTTTCGCTTGATGCTTGACGGCTGACATTGTTGTGTAGCCAAAACCTTGCGAATTTTGAAAAGAAATATGGGTCATGAAAGAGCGCAAGCGGAGCCGTTGTGGTGAAATTGAATTGAGGAAAGCTCGTGAGAAAGGCTTGCTATTGGATAACAGAAGTGGTGGCGCGCCCGAGAATATTGCGGTTGTGGCCCATATTGTGGGACAGAATACATCGGCTTCAACTCGACGGCAATCGCAGCAACTGATTATTAGTCGCGCCAGCCTGAGCAGGATAATGAACATAGACCTCGGATTATTCACTTACAAGGTCCAGATGACTCAGTAGTTGCTATGACTATCCCTTTCGATATCAGTTCTCTGCGTGGGCCATAGACCAGCTTGATAATGACGACAATTTTGGTCGAAAAATCATCTCTTCAGACAAAGTGCATATCCATCTCGGCGGCTATGTAAAAAAGCAGAACTGCCAGATTTTGGTTCGGAACAGCAACACGTAATCGTAGAGAAGCCAATGCATCCACCAAATGCGACAGTTTCGTTTGGATTTTGAAGTTGTGACCCATTTTTATTCGAAAACGCTGCTGGAAACGCCGTTATCGTCAATGGCGACCGATACAAAGCCAGCTGAACAACTTTTAAAGGCCTCAAATCGACGCCATAAGTATGGACGACCTTTGATTTCAACAAGATGGCGCCACATGTCATACAAGCTGACTGACAATCGATCTCTTGCGCGCCAAATATGGCAACAGAATAATCAGCCGTTTTGGACAAGTCAGTTGGCCTGCGCGGAGCTGCGATTTGACGCTGATTGACTTTTTTCTATGGGGTACCGTTAAGGATAGATGTTATCCGGATAATCCAGAGACAATTCAAGCTTTAAAAAAATAGGCGCCGAAATGATCGAGAAAGTTCTTGAAAACTGGACTCACAGGATTGTGTTCCGTTCCTAAATCGGAGACTCCAACCTTCATAATAAAAAAAATCCAAAAGAATATTGCTGTATACTCATTTTTTTAATAATATTCGGCTCGACAAACCATTGCGGTCCTAGGCCTAGCTTCTCGCAACCAGCATGTATATTTTTGCACACACATTCAAGAGGCCTTATTACTCTCGGATGTTTGTCAGTCATTTCTGAGAGGTGGGACCGTGCTAAATACTACTCAAGTAGTTCATAGCTCGAGTAAAATTTAGTGGACGATAACAGCATAGAACCAGAACCTGGCACGGTATACCAATACTTACATATGGATCCGAAAATTGGGTTAGCAAAAAGCACTCTGACCTCTTAGCCGCATTCGAGAGGAAAGTCTTACGGAGAGTTGTTGGCCCCGTGTGTGCAAGAGGGCGATTTTGAAGACGAGATCTACAAGCATTAGCCAGATCTTCATATCATGAGGAGAATCAAGCTTGGGAGGGTCTAGTGCAAAAAAACACTAAGCTGCCATGTGCAAAGAGGATCTGGTTCGAACATCTTTTGCGTAAGAATTTATGGGTCATGAGAGAATGGCTGCCTCCGATAATTAAATTTTTTTTAAATGCGCCCTTATCTACCACCAATACAAGGTGGAGGAGCGCACCTTCTTCCTTCCTTTGTACAATTTTCCATGATTTGGCATGCAACTCGACATTTTGTGCAGAGATTATTGTCAGAAGCTTAGCACAGCGTGGGCTTTCGGAAATTAAGGAGAGGAAAAGGTGAGATATCTATATTGTGGTTGGTTTGGAGGATGGGCGGGATGCATCTGGATATTTCTTTTAAACACCGCTTATGGAAAAAGCGATAAAACAGTGACAAGCCGGAAACATTCCTACGACATTCAAGCAATGTCTTCAAATTACCAAAAGTCGTTAACAGTAATATTTCTAACTTGGTGCCTAATCCCGCAACTGGCCATAACGATAAAAACGACAAGATCGGGAATTTTTTGCTGAATATTGCAAAAAATAACACTTTTTCCGTTCTAATCGATGCCAATTCTATCTAACGTGTTTATCCGATGATCATCAATTTTAATCGAACTGTAAATGGAAATAAATTCACAGCTAAGCTAAAACTGGTCTAAAACTTGTTCCAGCTGCGCTGGCATCACATGACTTTACCATTATGGCAAAGTCGAAAAAATTCCATAGAGAACACACATCGCGATCATCATCATTCACGCAGCAAAACTTGAAACGACATTAGCATGCCGCGTGCCGCAATACAACAGAAAACAATCCAAACTTCTTAATATTGGGAAGGAAAAACTGGTTATGTTTATTATAAAAGTAAGCAATAAATGCGAAAAAATTTGGTTTTTGTTTTTTTCTTAGACCTTTGCTGTTTTTTGTTTCACTGCGTTTGGCATTCTATCTTGTGCATTTGCATTTGTATAATGAGTAAGACTCATTTCGCCACTTTTCAATTTGACGTCCGATTGGCTCGTTAATACGTGACTCAACTTAAAATTTAAGTTTAATTCGTGCTAGAGAGATAAACACCGACACTGTCCAGACTTTCCTTCAACAAAGAATGAATGCACACATCCATCCCAATTCCCAACTGTGGCAATTGTTGAATTAAAAAATGCATACAATTGCAATGGAAAGTTTTACTATCGATTGACACGTGCGGCTAAGCATTTTCAATTCGTTGCTTATCTCAAAGAAGCAGGCGTGCGTAAATACACACACATATGTATATATATAGTGCTAGACATTTTTATTGCAAAGGATTTTATTTTTCAATTTGGAAAATAAATTTTGCACATTCGTTCTACAAATAAACAATTAGGAAAAGGTACATATCAAGCACAATCACAACTCGCAAACTGAGCTTTGACCCAAATTTTATGATAAAAACGAGAGATTATAAATCAATAAAAATTTATAATTAATATTAGCTATCAATAATTATTTTAAATCAATAATCTGCTTGAAGCAAGGCAAGATCGTCAAAAGCAAGTACGTTGCGGAACGCAGATTCTGATAGAGATAGAGACAGATAAGGAGAATGAATGGAAGAGTGCCAGAAATAATTGGCTCGCAAGAACGAAAGAGACAAACCGAGAGAGAAAGATAAGAAACATATTTTAAATGTGAAAGTGGAAGACAAAAAAGGGCAGGGTAGGCTGTGTCGGAAACACGGCCGTAGGTTTTGAGCGTGATAACGTCTGCTTGATCTTGTTGTTTGTGGAACGGATACACGCTCGGACATCTTAATATGGTATAGTTTCCAAAATTCTAGATCCTAATGACCATATCCCAGAATTTCCATAGGAAGAAGTCTTATAGTCGCATCTTAGTCCTACATTCTGAATTTCATACGAATAGCTTGAGAAATGGCTTAGTTCTCAAAATAGTGACATTTAACAGTGTGTCACAACAGTGTCTCACTTAATATTGTGTCACTACAGTGTTCCACTAAACAGTGAGGCACTTAATAGTGTGCCATAACAGTCACTTAACAGTGTGTCACTTAATAATATTCGACGCGACAGGCCATTGTGGTCCAAGGCCTTGCTTCTCTCAACCATTTGTGTTGAGCATGTATATTTTTGCACACAAATGGAGGGGACCTGCAATTTAATGCCAGAACGTTTGTCACCCATTCGCGAGAGGTGGGCCACCGTGTGAAAAATACTTTTGGTGTTACTGGGATTCGAACCACTAACCTCCTGCTCAGTAGCCACGCGCATTTCCACTGAGCCACGGCGCCCACAGGTCGTATGTAAGGTGGTTAAAAAGGAACTCAAAAAAGTCGAAAATACAGACAAACAGGGGTTAAGTTAAGTTAAATAAATGTTTAAAAAAAAAGCTTTTCTTAAAGCATGCTGTTTAACTTGGAATTTTTGGATTTTCTTCCAGACTTACTTTATGCTTCTATGATTAATGGGTCAGCATTTTGAAAAATTAAAATTATACTTTAGACTAAAAGGGTGAATATAACATTGGGCTTACTTGTAACCGGATAATATATTGAGGAGTGTACTCTTGCCAGCGCCCGATGGTCCCATAATTGCGGTGAGCTCCCCGGAACGGAGGCGTCCACTGACGCCTTTGAGAATTGTTTTGGTACCTGGAAAGAAGTTATATGATTTTAATAAATAATTTTAATAATTAATGAGTTTAATATTTCAGAGAAAAAGCGTGCTTTCGGCAGTACCTCAAGGTTGCCATTAGGAATCACTACTTTTTTTTAATTGATATTTAGAGCTTTAAACTATGTCCTTAATTATTATGCTCATGTGCTTTGTAGTGTTTGGTTTAATATACAAGTTTCTAAAAAGAGTTGGTAGAGTATACGAAATACGATAGATAGATTGTCCATTTTATAATGCCCTAAATTACTATTACTGATGTCATAACGTTGAGTGCACTCTAAAAGTTACCAGATAAATACTTTCTTCATTATTTTCTTACTGTCTTACCTATATCAACTAACTTAATATAGTTTCGCCGATAAACGAAAAATGTATACGTCTATTACAACTTATCGGATCATTCTCTTTTGACGTTTTATATAATCGAAATATTTGTGAGGCACCTTTTCTTTGTACCGAATTACTTCAGAAAATGTAGAATTTTTTAAAACCCTATTTGGTCAATTTCGTCTAATTTTTTTAACCTATCGATTTGCGTTTGTTTAATTCTCAAAATATCGATTTCCATCTGTACAAGCACAACTTTATTAATTAAAACAGACAAACGCCAAACCAAACTAAAGTCATTGGTAAAATAAACCCGGAGATGCAAACATAAAGCCACCTTAAACTTGAACTTGAATTTTTTTACAAACTCTCACACCATAAAGAGCCCCAAATGGATGCAAAAAGCATAAAGCACAGATAGTGGCAAAATGACTTTGCGACATGCTTCATTCGTAATGAAAGTCACACAAATCTACACTATCGACGACATCGATCAGTAAGTCGGGAATCCAAAATAATTGCACTCACCTTGACTGTGGTTAATCGTGTATCACAGTATCACGTAGGTTTGCCATAAGGTTCCCTCACTTAAACTATTCAACGACAATTATTGCCGATTGGAATGATTTTGTTACCGGCACGCCACTTGAATTAAATTTGGCTTTAATTAATGCCATAATATTATCCAATCGTCGAATCATCGTAAATAGTCGACTTGTATACTGGCCAAATGAAATCAAAGCAAATGACCAGTAGAAGTACAAGCGTTTGTTGTTTTGTGTACCATGTAATTCGTTTATCGTTCCACTGTTGCAGGCCAATACAAACAATGGACGAGTACCCATATCGTATATCAACAATGAATAAACAAACAGCTGGGAAAAAATTCAACTGGCAACTTGAGGAAGTAAGCGACTTTTTGGTAAGTTTTACTTGACCACAATTATTGCGAATGTGAGCAAGAGTAGGTAGTATACTCAAAGTTTCTGGTTGGGCAAAGCCAAAAGTTTTCACCTTTCTCTTAAGTTTTTATACATTTCTTCAGATACGACAAGATCGCTTACCTCTACTACAAATGTTCTATGTATTTGCTCCCAATATGTTCAGGAAGATCTAGGTCATGATTTGTTGTAGGCTTTGGCATATTTTCCGGATTTCAGAAGCTTATTCAGCTATATAAGATTGAAGAAGATTGAACAAAATTAGCTACAGTTGTACACTTGTAGATGTTGTGTGCTTTAAATGCCTGTCTTATTACGTTTAAAAGAGAGAAATATTAAATCTGTCCAAAATCCAAATGGAAAGAGCTAGTAGCTAGTTCCATTATTTGTAAAGGAATTTGGCGTAATAATTCGGAATGAAAACTCTAAGCAATTAAACACTTAAGCCCTTGGAAATGCCTAGCTGCTTCTCAATTAGAAATATGTACTTGCCATTTTACACGCTGCGGGTTGAACCCTATGGAGAAGTAAGAAAACGCTTTAATGCTGCATTACAATAACTTTGTTTCAACTCGAAGCTTCATCGTAAATATAGCAGAAGACTGAACTTTACGTTAAGATTAATTAGAAAAAGTGAATGGAGCCGCTGACGACCTTGCGAGTGATGATTATAAAAACCGAACAAAAATACTGTGAGAACAACATTTTGATTTGATGTTTTGTATAAAATCTTTAGTAAAGGATTGCCAAAGTAAGGTTAGCTTTCTTATGCCGCTTTCCAATTGAACAAACCATACCCGAAACCATACCCACGGTTTAGCTGTCAAAGTACCGGGGTTTCCATGGTTTTCGTGGTGGAAAGTTTGCAAATGGAATGAAAATCCTCAAAAACTAGAAATTCCCATTGTTTGCGATCGACCTCATGTTGGGATATCAAGTACCGAAGAACGCGATATAAAATGTTGCTTTACTCTAGCTAACGCAGGCTAATCGAAATCGAAAAATCTTCTCTCTTTGCTGGACTAACGTCATCTTGCTGAGTATGCGAAACCTTACCTTTCGATCGCCTACGGGAAGCAAAGTTACAGTATCGGTTACAAAACTTTGCAAATGGAACACCAAATTATACCATTCCCCGGGTACAGTTTGCAAATGGAAAGTCAAAATTAAGCCCCGATAGAGAAATATTAACTCTACCCAGAAAATGGAAAAAGACATTACTTACTAAGTTGTGACCTAAGTTAAACCCTGTGAAGCCATATACATAGAATATATTTTACCTCGTAGGTATGAGCCAATAGTGGATTTAGAGAATTTCATTGAATGGTCGTACAATGCTGCTCATTTGCGCTTTCTAACTTGACCGTTTTAACCAAGTAGATAACCATTAAAAGCACATACCTACGTACAGCAACTCAATTAGGTTAGGTTAGGATAGGTTTGGGTGGCTGTCGGCAGGAAGCCGACCCACTTAGACCAATAGATGGTCCATGTGATGCCACATGAAACGAGAGGTTTTCTTGCCCTACTCATTAACCCAGTTAGAGCTTCGAATGAAGCGTAGAAGACTTTTGATGTAATTTTTACTTAACCACAAAGCTTGACAAATCGTTAAGGTCTTTGTAAAAGAACACTCCAAAATGGAGCTTACGCTTTAGAGCAAGAGCTGTGCATGTGCAGGAAAGATGAAGAATGGTCTCTCCCTCTTCCTCTTCCATGCAGCTTCTGCAGAAGTCATTGGAAAATACACCAAGTCATGCTGCATGCTTTCCTATGAGACAGTTCCCAGTAATTACACCTATCATAGCGCTTATGTGTACTCTGCTTAGAGAGATTAAACACTTGGAGCGTTTCGGATCCAGATTTGGCCAGATCCGTTTTGTCGCTACACAAGTTATACCATTTGGGCACGTAAGGTTGTTTTTGTCAGTAGCATCCTGCTTTAACATGAGTTTTTATGTAGAATAGGTATCCCTAGGATACAACTTTCAGGTAGAAGGGGAAGCGTAGTACCTTTTTTGGCGAGTTCATCGGCCCTGAAGTTCCGTAGAATGTCCCTATGCCCCGGCACCCTCAGAGAAGATGTGGATATCCTTAGTGGATATGACGTTTCTCTTCAGCCAATACAGGACTTCTTTAATCGCGATTATTTCTAGTTGAAAAACACTGCAGTGATTAAGAAGGCGGAAAGAGAGACTTATATTTAGCCTTTTTAAGAAAACAGAACATATTGTTAAGAAAACGCAAATAGAAATCTTTTATCGCACTACACATACTCAAATATAATATAAGGCATTGTACTCAATTGTATTCTAATTAATAAATTACTAAAAATCATGGCATACTCAGTAATACTGTGTATAAAAGTCTTTTGTTCCACTCATGTTGGAACTTTTACTAAGAGTTATTCATGTAGAACTTGTATATAAATTGTATATAACAGTTATACGTGTTTGTTGATCTCGTATATACATTATGGAGATTATTCTAGTATGTTCCATCACCACAACCAGTATGTTCTGGTGACTTTCCAAGAACAGAACCTCAAAATTATAGCACTGAGTTAGTTAAAAAGTTGAAAAATATATAGAGCTACCGCGTCTATGTGAATAATAGCCTTATTAGTGAATAACAAGTAATCACCAGTGAAAATTTGTGAACTTTTGCTATTTGTAAATTAAAGTTGTAATTAACAAACTTGTGTGGCGTTTCTCTTTGCAAAATCTATTGCGAACTCTAGAAATTTCGTAACAATATTGAGAACTACTCCAACAGTGGACAGAGAGTGGAGACCTTTCTATATCAGCATGAGCATTTTTTCCAGTTAATTTTTTCACTTGTGATAAGCCAAACAAAACTTCAACTTTAATCAGTTATTTGTGTGAAAAATAAAACTACACCGATAATTAGCCGCAAGCAGTTCGTATAATCGTTGTTTCAAAGGTTTTTTTTTTTAAGTTGAAATTTAACAACCAGTGAGCAATCTCATTAGTCTCTGACGAGGCTGCTAATTAAGGTTCAACAATATGGATATTCTGCGTTATTAAGATTATGACAGAGAGTGTGTAGTTAAATACTCAAGTAGATTTAGGTCGTAGTTCGAGGTTCAGTTAATGGAGCTCTCGCAGTAAGTTGAACCAAAACTTTTTATTTAATTCACTTTTTTACGAGTAGTACTAACCTTGCAATGAATTTAGACCTAGAGGTATAGAAGAAGGAAAATAAAAATGCTGCAAACCTCCGTGTGAACCAGTCACTTGTCTCATCGTACACCACCAGTGTACATTTCGTGTTTAAACCCAAATGGCCGCTTGAGCTTCTCACACTCATCGTTCTTCCGGAACGTGTATGAAATATTTATTTGCAATTGAAAGCGAAATCAAAATCGATACTATGAAACACGTATCGATCTACTATATAAATATATTGAATTATAAGCTGGGAAATTATCGCACATTTCAGTTGTTGTATCGTTTTTTCTTCTTTGGTTCCGATTTTGGATTTGCGTCGCGCAAACAATTGCAAGTGAATACAAAATAAACTTGACCTTTTTTGCTCGTAAAATGAGGCTATGAGAGAATTTTTAATTTTTGTAATGCGCAGCTCTAGGTATTTAGTATTGTTTTGTTGTTGTTTTAATGGAAGTGATAATAAAAATGAAGAGATCTGTAAGTTGCTCGATGGAAAAGACTAAAAATACCCTCAGATAAGGTTATGCCTCCTTTGCTATTAATGGCAAAAAAAGACGGTCAGCCATCAGCAGAGTAGGGCGAGTAACACAGAATGCTTCAGAAATGCATGTGGCCGCAACTATTAATGAATGGTGGAAGTAAGATCAAACCTGACCGCTGGAAATTTTCCTCCAGTACAGGACTAGCGAAATGATCGGGCTAGTCCCTTTAAAGTAAAGTTGGCGCGAGGCCAATAACCTCCCCCGTAAAAAAACCATATTACGGAACCACAAATCAGCCTCGGATACACTGATGAACGACGACGACCCCGGCAACGAAAATGGCTAAACGATTTAAGAATTTTCTCATGGAACGTACGCTCACTGTATAGAGCTCGAGCTGCATAGCAGCTAGCCGATACCCTGTCCAAATATAATGCTGACATAACAGCAATTCAGGAGATGCGATGGACGGGGAATGGCGTCTTACAAAAATCAGAATATGACATATATTACAGCTGTTATGCAAGACATCATGTGCTCGGGGTGGGGTTTCTAGTCAACAAAAGAATGGATGAATTATCCATGGATTTTAAAGCAGTAAATGAACGGCACCCTTCGCGTGCGGGGCAGATTTAAAAACATAAGCCTCATAAACAGAGGATTCCGCAGATGATCAGTCGAACGGGAACTCCATGCCTGTCCTCAGTATGACCTAAAAATTCTGGAGGATATGAATGCCAAATAGGTAGGGAGACAGTATTCAGGCAATACATTGGCACTCATAGCTTACACGAGAACACTAATGACAATGGACAACGAGTCATAGAGATGGCAGCAAGCAATAATTTGGTCGTTGCGAGTACAAGGTTTGCGCGTAAAAATTTCCACAAAGCCACCTGGGTATCTCCTGATGGAGCCACTCGCACCAAGATAGTTTACGTGTTGATAGACCGCCGCCATAACCCGAACCTGATGAGGGTACGATCGTACCCAGGTACCAACGTCGATTCGGACCACTATCTTTTTGGTGTAGTGCTCCGAGCGCGGATTCCATCAGCAAGAATGATGAGAACAAGACAGCAAGGCCGACCAAGGGATGCCAAACTGGATGACATCGGCTCAAAATCGGGACCGGTTGTAGAACCAAATATGATGATGATGAATGGCAACAAAAATCGCAAAATGACTGCATGACTGCAACATTAATATATAAATTATAGTTTATGATTCTAATTTCTCTCCAATTGACACCTTGATGACGCAATTGGTATGGCTTTGTCTAATCAACCATAGATTCCTTTTGATCTGTAGACGCCATACCTTCGCTATTGCAGAACTTTCTATTCCAGCTCGGCAAAAAGCCGTCCAATAACTGCAAGCAGTTGCTAAAAATTAACAACAATATTTTCTTCAGTGTACACAGTACAGTCTCTCCCTGCTAGACCTGACTGCAAAGGACTGTTTCTGACACTCTCCATATAATATAAATTTCAGCACAATGCACTGGTGTTGAATTCAAGTGCATAAAAAATTCGATTAAGAAGTTTATTCTTAGAACAACAAAATCTATTTTAAATGTTTCGCCCTTCAACCTTCCCACATTTCACTTTTCCAACGAGTAGGTTCCTAAATAGTTGTGGTTTGATTTGTTTACCAGAGTGCGAAATGCCAATAAAAGAAGCCATTTAAGGGATGTGTTGGTGTGTGGTGGATGCGAGAGAATAATTCAACATTGCGTTATTAGTGCATTTGATGTGTGTCAACCGCACACGCCGCCGTTTCCAGTGTCGCCTTGAACTTTTACCACACCTAGGAATCAAATTTGGAAGTAATCGTCTTATTAGTTGAGAAATCAAAAAAAAAATATATAAAATAAAATACAGAAATGCATTTCCCCTGCAAGGGGGTTTAGTGGTTTATTAGCACTAAGTAGACTGGTTAAGGTTATTAGGCCAAGGGCAAAATGAACTAAAAACTGATCTTAATGGCCTAAATAATTGCAAGGATGTTAACAAATAAAAACTCTAGAGGTATGACTCTGCCTACAGTTTCAAATCACCTTGCTGTTTGTTGCACGTAAATGACAACAACAACAATAATTTTTTAATTGAAATGTTTTCAATCAACTCGATTTTTAATTTGTAGTAAAAATGTTGACACAAAAGCAATTAGAGGGCACAAATTACTATTAATTGCATGCAACAGCGTAAACTATGACTTGCAGTTAATTCTATAATAATTAATAATTATATGATATAATTACAGATGAAGTAGTCGGTATATTTGGAGTGAGTTGCATGTTGAGATTGTGAATTAGCGGCTTTTAGGTAGAAGAAACTTCTAGCTGTGCAAACTAATTGATATCTCTGTAGACTGGATTGCAATGCGGATAACGGAACTGAAAGTACCCGTTATACATATAAACGGGTCCCTAGTATGTGCATTATTTTATATGATGTAAATTGTGTTGCAAAATATTTCTCAATTTATAAATAAAAGTTCGAGGTTCACCGTAAGAATTGCTGCCATTGTGGTATGTGTCTCTGTTAAGAGTTTGAAAGGCATAAAATTGAGAGTCACTATCATTCAATTTAGTATACTGAGAAGTTTGAGAATCACAAATGTGCATGCGTGCATCATTCAGCGAGCGACATGGGTAAATGTTATATCGCTATAGATTAGCGGACGAGTTAGCATGGCAGGAATCAGGTACATCACAGAAACTGACACGACACGATTTGGAATCAACTTGCAATGGTATACATTCTGAACGAGACATCTTCCAAAGAAAAAACATGGAAATATTAACGTCAGTATAGATAGATTTTACTTAAAAAGTCTTTTGGGTTTCCAATTTTTGCAGATCACCGATCGAACATAATTTTTGAAGTAAGAGCTGAAAGTTAACGATCTCGATGTCCAGTGATCACCATCTTTTCTTGCTCTACATACGAAACTGATTAGGCTTTGGATTGATCTATTTTACTATCATTACTTCCTTATTTATGTACATAAAGCCTAATTTCCAAGTAGGTTCCCCGCGTTAGATTGTTACACTTTTTTTTGTTACTTTTTTTATGCCTACCGGTGCCTACCTACAGAGCTTAATTTTTTGCACAATGTCAACTTTGTGATAGCGCTGGAAGATATAATTATTATACAGCTTCCGAAATCATAGTTTCTCAACAACCCTTGGTAGGATCTTAAGTTCATAGTATTTTTTTTTTCTGAAAACCAAAGTCTTGAATACCTAAATTACTACTGTATTTTTCTAAACACAAGTAGCTTAGAGTCATGGTTAGGTTAAAGGAACCGTGCTTGTATTTCGGTTTACTAGTTTACCAGATAAATAGCCAGATATAATGGCGGGCTGAAAAGTAATCGGCCTAATCAAGTCAAGTAATGGCGCTACCAGTATCAAAGCAATATTGGCTCTCCTACATACTATCCGTCAAAAGTTTTCTGTCAAAATTTCTGCCGGCTGCGTCATTTAGTTTGTGCATGACAGTCATTGAAAGCGAACAACTTTTGTGTTTTTATAAAAATAAATAAAATTGAATATCATGCGATAAGACACTTGTTTTTAAAAAATAAAACGAACGATAAGATCAACAACACGATTGAACAATGCTTATGTGGACTCTGCAGCTTCAATAGCAACAATAATACATTGGACAGCTAAATCTAAGAGGTCACCACACCAGAAATGGTCGATAAAATCCATAGTATGGATCACTTGCGCGATCCACGAGTGAAGGTACGCAAGAATGCTCAGGCTGTGTGTATTTCACGTGGACGAGTGGAGAATATATTGCATGAATATTCGGGACTAAGATAGCTCGCTGCAGATCCGTTGGATTGATTCGACGCCGATTTTGAATGCCGACGCGAAGGAGTTAATAAAGATAATTTAAAAAACATGAACATGAACATGAATTACATGAATTGCGCTATGAATTGGTTTCTCATCCACCTTATTCTGCAGACTTGGCCCCCTCCGACTATTATCTATCACCAAACCGAAGGATATGGTAAAAGTTTTGGGTCAAATAAGGAAGTAATCACTGAAACAGAGGCTTATTTTGAGTGCTTTCTGAAATCGACGAGATCGAAAAATTGGAACGTTGGACTAAGATATTGTACAAAGAGACTTTGTTGAATAATAAATTGAATTTTGCCGAAAAAATTGTGTTTACTTGCCTAGACCGATTACTTCTTAGCCCGTCCTCGTATAGTTTAAAAGTTGCCGTTGTATATGCCTTTCTTAATTGTAGGATCAGATCACAGACCCACAGCCAGAAAGAGATTTTTTTCGCTTTTTCTGACTCAGGAGATACGGAAAAGGGTCAATTTCCAAAAAATTTGAAAAAGAGAGTAAAGTTAGTTTCGGATAACCCAGTAAAACTCACGCTTGGGGGAATATCTGAATCCGAATCCGGTCCAGGATGCTTTGTTGCGTCTGTGAATTATGTTTTTGTATCTCTTAAGCACATTATATGCCTTCCATCACATCGATATTTACGATAAATTCCTAGTCACCCAGCAGTTCGGTATTTTTAGGGCGCATCAATTTCTCTTCTCTGTCCGCCCTCACAATCCTAGAATTCACTATTTCTTTAGAGTTCGAAAAACTACAATGATTACACCTATAAAATAAATGTTCATTAAACAGAACGACCATAGAATCTTAAGAATGGAACAACATTCCATTGGAAATGCATTTCCAAATTCTGTTGCAATTTCTCTCTCTCTCTGGCTATGATCATGTTATATAATGCAAAGACTGATATGACTAATTATTTTAAGCCAAATTGCCACTAATTTCTATTTTGGTTGGTGTTACACCTGGGTAACACATAAGTACATACATATATATCATTTGGCCAAGGTTAATGCATCCATGTGTGTATAGTTGGAATTGTTACGAAATGCAAACTTTTTTAACTAAAGCCTGCGTACCGCTTAATGGATAACGCAAATTTGCGCAGTTTGGCCAGGCTTTTTGGTGCGATAAAATTAGGTCAACATATTCTGGTTTTTCTCGTATGTATTTACAAACGCGCACCGGTCGGCGCAGCTGCTCACGCGCAAGTGAGTGAGCTTGAGTGCAACGAAACTTGTCGCATAAGGCTAACATTAACAACATTGATCCAAAAAGATATGCATGTTACCCGGCGATTCAATTGTAATTGTACACCGGTGTTACATACCAATAGGAGGGAAACGAAAGGGAGAATCGTAAATCAATTAATATTCTTCCAGATGCGTCGCCGATACCATCACAACGTCATGCAAAGCTATCATTCCCTTCTCCTACAACAATATACTCGTACAGGGCTGAGCAATCAATATGATGTGTTGCAAGATAACTTTGTAAAATGTGGAAAACATATCTTGGTTTATTACTTTTAAAAAAAAATTTACTGTACGTGCAATAAAAAGACACACACCGATTGGGTGCAATAACCTCTATATTATTGTTTTTGTTTTCTTCGGCAATTCGGTGAGCATTTTTGTTTGCTCGTCCCACTCGCTGTTGTGTTTGCAAACTTTTTATCTGAAGTTTATCTGAAAAAAGGTTATGGTTTGCTTAGGAAAAAAACAGAAACAAAGCTGTAGTATTTGTCTTTCTGTGAGGCTCTCCTGTCTCTCTTGTTATCAGCATTGCCAGCACTTTCCAAATTTGGAGCCGTTTTAAAATCAGTTGACTTTTGATTTTGGGTATATCCTTTATGGAATGTCCACTGTGATGGATAATATGTCTCAACGGTCAACAATGTCGCAGATTTAAAAGAACTGATACTAACATAAAAATGTTATTTTAAGAATTGAATAAACAGAAATAGTCCATCAATTGAACTATTTCTTTAAAAACTAGAACAAATAAATAAGCTTATGTCTGCGTCGTAGACAGACATCATTTTGAATTTTAGAGACCAAAATTCGTACCCAGAAGTTTAATCCACCAAATCAATATCCGAATTTCTAAAAAAAATTAAAGATATGGTTATCCATTTTCTTGCTACGTTATCTACGTTAGCGGGCCCACTTTTGTTAGTGACCAGGAGTAACCGATAGCCACGATATTGTCTGTTACACAAAGTAATAGATGTGGATAAATTCTGGAATCATTCTATGGATTGAGATTTCCGTTTTACGTGAGATTTGACCGGCTCTGTGCATCAGTTGAAAATGTAGCATTAGCATGTTAGCGTGCGAAGTTTCACTTCAGAGTAATTAGTGTAATTACTTGAAGATGAGTTGTTGTCAACAATAGTCTGTCTGGAAATATTGTAAACACTGTCACACTTAAGTAGATAATAAAAAAAAATGATGGCTGCCAAAGGTAATACGAGCAAGCAAGTATGACGCGAAAATTACTTTAATTAATTGTTACTTGCAATATGCGATTGTCGTCAACAAAGCATTTTATTGCAGCAGACTGTTGCGACTTGACTGCTCATACATTGCTCTGAAATAAAAATTAATACACTGCACTGAGACAGGGTGTTTGTTAAAAGTATTTGGAACCAGTATTCTCAGAATTATGGTCAGTAAAAAAATGCCCCTGAGACGATGTAAAATGATGTTTGTTAAATTCGTATCGTATGTATTTTTGAGGAAGCCTCGACCCCAGGATGCAATAATAAACGAGGTTTTCTTTTATTGAGGATAGTTTCTCCGTAAGTTATCTTATAACTACTATCCTAATCATAGGGTATTTAAAGTAGAATTGCATTGGAAAAAAGGTCAACTAGTGAGTTTTTGCTTAACACTGACGATATTTTTGTCTCTACAACCGGACTACCGAATCTCATAAAAGCAACCATCTTTAGGAACGATATAGAGTTTACTTCCAAGCAAAAATCGATTCAGACTACGCCGTAACGAAGTTGATATATAAAAGAATCGTTGAATATTGAAAATTTATTACGAAATGTTTTCCCCGATTCCAAATGACTTTGATGTAAATTCGAACATAATCGAAGCTGAAAGGTTCTTTGCGATAAGCACACTTAACTGGGAACTTGCTTTGCAAAATCAGTTGATCTTTGTCCTGCTGATACGTACATAACTGATTGCATATTGCTTGTGCTGATAAGACAAAAATAAGTAACCAATGCACTTTGGAATAGATTTTACTTATGTCCATATACATACACTTTCAAATAATATAAATTTATTTGATAAGCAACAGTAGCAAAGCGTAACAATTTACCCCTCTTTCCGTCCGTAGTTTAATTTAAAATTCACTGCACGTTTCAGGTATCAGGTGCCGAGTTCCAAACTGGCTGACGTAACCAGCGATCGCTCGATTACTAATATGTACAATAATTTACTGGATTTTTTTTCAAATGAAATACATATAACATCATCGTCATTAAATTTATTAAAATGCGTTCCGATTGTACTTCGAATAAAAATGTCTTTTGAACTTCCGCCAATGCAACCCTTCTAATGTTGTATCCATTATTTTTCCGCGGATTGTATTTTGTATGCATCGCTTACTGAGTTGGCCGTAATTTCCAATTGCTCACATCTTAATTGAATCATTTTATTTGCTTTGAATAAGGGATTGTTCATAAAGATATGTGGGTTGGTTTGCCATTGAAACATGGGTTATGGGTAGGGCTTATGCAAATTTTTATCAAAGCAGGATAGAAATTAAAAGCGTACCTTCCGTGCTGTATGCAATATCATTCACAGCAACTCACACGGTAGTACGTTCCAAATCAGCGCGCAGTGGCTCTTAGTTGAAACGTACCTGTAACTATTGAACTGTCAATTTGTCAAAGAACTCTGGTAAGAACGATACGGGTAACACTAGCATTAATGTTGCAAATACAAAACACAATACAATATCTTCGGATATATTGACTTGAACCGGCAATTACGCTAGACCACATGACCAGGATGTGCAAGAAGGAGGAAGTTTAAATAACTGGAAAAAATAAGTCTCTTCTGACGTAAAAAAAGTTAAATTTAGATGGACCGGATTGCTATAACTTTTACTGCCACGATCTAAGAAAAGAGGAGCTCTTTTTAAACCGCCATCACTTTTTTATATCTCGCGCAAGTTTAAAGTGGTTCGCACCCTTATAATGCTCGGCTATATGCTTGGCACAGCGTAAGCGTTAAGGACAGGAAGGAGAAAAGAGGAGATATCTATGAGCTTGTGTTTTGAATGCCTGTGGATGATAGTGTTGTGGAAAGATAGAGCTTAGCAGAGCGTTCCACATACGTGTGGTACGGCTGAAGAACAAGTCCCTGAACTTAACTGTACACCGTAGATGGGCTTGACGGTAAACTGATGAGCATTTAGAGCGCCACGAGTATTAGGGTTGAATTCAAGGAGAGGTGGCATGCTTTGTTTTCGTCATCGATAAGTTTTATCGCACGGTTTTGTATTCTATCAAGCTGATGCACGTTATTTTTAGGCGCACCAGACCAGATATGACAATTGTACGCAAGTTTAGGGCGAATAAAAGCCTTGTAGGTAGTAGCCAGATCAGAGGGAGTGAAATATTTGTACTGGGTTAGAAAACCTAAACATTTCGCAGCATTTTTGGCGACGGTAAAAATGGGGCCATTCGAGCTTGTCGTTAACGCACATACCGAGAATTGCGAGATTTTCCTTTCACAGATTGGATTTGAAGTCACAGATAAGAGATCAAATAAAAATGAGAAAGAGTGTCGGGTACAAAACAGAGCCGTGGGGAACGGCAGCATGTAAGTAATGTACTTTAGACTTGAAACCGTCCAATATAACTTGAATTGAGAGGTACAAAAGATAGCTTCTTATCCAGTGAAGCGGTTTATAATCGACGCCGATAAGCACACATTTTGGACCAAAACAGCTTGTTGTCAAACTCTGTTAAATGCCTTAGAAATATCAAAACATCGGTTCCACTGAGATATACCATCAAATCACCAGTAGAACGTTGCCCACGAAATCCATACTGCCGGTCACTAAGGATTTGGTTGGTTTCAAGATATTTCTTGAGCTGAAAATTGATCAGCGTTTCCACGACTTTGGGAAGAATGGATGCAAGTGCTATGGGTCGGTACGAAGAAGGAGACGACGGCTCGCCTTTTTAGGTATGGGCTGGACAACGGCTGTTTTCCAACTTCTCGTGTAGAGTCCAGAAGTATAGGATAGATGGAAAAGCTTACGCAATGGTAATGCCATCATGGAAGAACACCTCTTCAGAACTAATGGGAAAATACCATCTGGCCCGCGGATTTGTGAGCATAGCATATAAGGGGGCGTAATGGTTTGGGCTACAATATCTTATTACGGAACCATCGAATAGTGGTACAAATCTTAAAAATGACAGGACATAGCTACAAAGCGGTGTTGGAAATTACTTTTCGAAAAATTCACGATCTCTTTGAACCACTTTCATGGATATTTCAATACAAAGCTCCTATACACACCGCTCGCATGGTTAAATCGTTTGTTGTCAGTGAAAATCTCGAACTTTTATCATGGCCACTATATTTGCCAGACCTTAACATGATAGAATATGTCTGGAGTTGGCTCACACGAAAAGTGTACAAAGGTGGAAAACAATACGATAACAAGGAAGTGCTGATCAATGCGCTTCAAACTTGCCTGGAATTAGATTTCAATCGACTACTTGCCCTCATTGTACAACTCCATTAAAGGTCGAATTTTTGAGGTTATCTTAAAGAAAGGCGGTTTTACCCATTATTAAAAATTATATCTGGAGTATGAATTTTTAAATAAAAAATCCATTTTCATAAAAAAACAGAATTTTTTTTTTAGCCACAACTCTAACTTTCACCATCATTTGGTTTTTCTTTCCTGACATAGAACTGGAGAAATATCAATTTTATCTTTCAAATAGATGTGCTTCTAATCTAGTGAACCGCAGTGTATGTTTGATTTCGTATAATATGAAATTTGAATTTCACTTCAACTGCATATTATTAGTGCACAGAGAGTATCAGTTGATATAGATCCAGTAAAACCTTTTAGAAGTTAATATATTCGAGTAATTCAAAAGTCTACATAATTGGAAACCTACTGTATCTATCTATAGATGTGAAAAAAAATAAAACTCCCTATGACATACATATCTGGCATCTCAATAGGACCGATCAGAAAAACGGATCATAAATAAATAAAATTTCGCACCTCATACCTGCATATGTACATACATACGATAGTAATTTATTTTAATAATAGATCTAATACTTACTGCTTTGACTGCCATCCTTTACGCGATATGTCAATCCGTGAAATGCCAAATCGACAGCTGGGCGTTTGGGTAAATGCTGCAATGTCTTGGGTTGAGCTGGAACAATCTGCGCCTTTAGGATGCTGCCACCGCTACCACTCCCAGACGATTTCCTATTATCGTTCAACAGATTATTAGACACACTGTCGCTAACGACCATTTTGAATGTGGTTTTTCTACTACAACACTTTCTCAAGTAGAAAAGTTAATCTCGAAAGCCTCTAACAACAACAACAACAACAACAACAAATCAACACAAACTCGTTATTAAATCAAAACCATATCAAAAACGCCTGAAAACTCAACGATATTATTTAAGGGGGGGGAGGGTTCTTGTTCACAAGAGTGTATTAATTTTAATAAAAAGCACTTGACACTCACGAAGAGAACGCGTGTTTGTTCTGCTTTATTTTACTTCTTCGGTTTCAAAAATAAAATTCGCTCGGTTTTGATTTTTATTTTGTAGCTAACTTATCTGCAGATGTTAAATAAAAGATGATAACATGAAATCTCATTCGTTTTCTATTACGAGCACCGTGAACAAAGTTTCACCAGTTTCCCGAATAAAGATGCAAATTGTTAGCAATTCAATCCATTCCCGACTCACTACTTGTCATTTAGAACAAAGAACTCCTATGGAACTCTATGGAACAAACGTATCTCCGTAATAATATTGTAGTAAAACACGATTCTGTCAGCCGTCACTCCGTCACCAAAACAGCAGCAATCGACAATACACCGTCAACAACTATTATTTATTTATGAATGAAGCGGAGCGATGCATGGAACTCTACCCCAAGTCAGTGCAAACGCGACTACCGGACTAGCAATAGCAACCGACAAGAAAAACCAAGTCGAGCGTTGAATGTTGAATCGCAATCGCAAATAATGATCAGACAGAACAGAACAGAACAGAACAGATAAGTTCAAAACGACAAGGTGATCCGTCGCTCGTCGACGATCAACGTTCATCAACCACAATTGTGTGGTTGGTTGCGTGTCAGAGAAACTACAACCACACTAACTAAGTGGTAATTCTGGTACGGCAACAAAGAGCAAATAGATTGATACGCAGCGCATACGATTACGATTACTTTTGCTATTAATGTACTACAGATACAGACTATATATATATATATAGAGTTAGAAATAGTAGTGATAGAGAGCAGAGTGCTGTTGCGTAGCGAGAAACGAGAGTGGCGTGCGGCAGCTCTACGAAAAAGCCAGCTGGTTTCTCATAGATTCATAGATTCATGTGTGGTTGGCAGACGCAGCGAGTAGGGTGCTCTATTTTCTACTTTTCTACAGGGTAAGCAACTTCGTTGTTCTGTATGTCGAGTGTGATACGTAGTGCAATCTGTTAAAATCATATGTTAAGCCTTGCTCGACTACAAATTAGAATAGAAGAACAAAGTTCATCTCATACACACGAGCACACCTCACGAGTCACGACAGAACTCAACTGTCAACTACACCTCACGTGAATGAATAGTTTATCTAGTTGTCTGTCGCATATGATAATTATCCGTAAGATTTACAAAAATTTATTAGATTTTTAGTACACATCTGCGTATTAGAACGTTTTACATTTTCACGCGCATCTATGTTCCTGCGTGAGTGCATCACATCATCATCACAGATCACATTACTACAGTCAGCCATAACACTGTGTACGCTTGCATGTTGACCCACAGCGATATTCATAAATTACTAAAAGAGAGAAATCGTCATTCGTTTGGCTATTTTAGATTTTACTAATTTGATACGCGATAGAAACAGCAACAGGTCGCTAAGTCGGGATCTATACAATGGTTCTAGATACACTGAATTTATCTTAGTTTCTTATGTGCTGCTCTTCGCAAAAGCAGTGATCATCCACATTATGAATTCATTATAGTCGCTTCATGCGTAAATATATGTAGAGTTGCCACATATAAGTATTAAATACGTACAGTACTAACAGTTCTATAATTAAAAAAGTTGTGACTTTCTACGTGAATCGATGATAATAGCCTGAAGGTGAGCCACTGAATAATTTGGTAATTTACGTGAGCGGTGCAGCGTCGGATCTAGCCCTTTAGGGCCAATGTCCAAGAAGATATTTTGGGGCTATCTACCCAGTTAATTTAAAAGTAGCTATTGTTCTTATTGTTTTTATTGCGAGCTCGAAGGGCGAAGAATCACAGGAAATGAAAATATTTTCAGTGAGCGTGTGTACATTTGTACGTTTGTACGTCAGTTTGCCATGTCGTATATCTCGGCTTCTACCAGTCAAAATTTGATGCGACTTGTTTTAAAACAATTGGTCAGCGTTTCGCTTGCGATGGCGTTTTTTTTTATTCATAAGGGTTACTATCCCTGAGAAAAATACTCAATCTATGCATTTCTATCGATTTTTTAAAAGCCTAAAGGCATACTAAGTTAAATGTGGTTTTTTCAGTCCATTTTAGAAATTGCTTCTGACTGAAAAACCTACATTTTACGTTGCATACTATAAGGCTTCTAAGATAATTCAGTCTTTAGACTACTAATTACATTTGTGCGGGTTTGTGTAGTCAGTTGCTTAGCAGAATACTTTATCTCGTGTGTCTATGGTAGTGGAATGTTTTTGGTAGGGACGATTTTCAGTACTACTCCCAAGTTAAAGTTTTGGTAAAAAAAAGTTTTTTTTTAAAAAAAAATAGACTGACGATGAATCGATACATTTGGATCATCGATCACATTTTTATTTACAGTGGCGAGATTCTCTTCAGTGCACACATTCCTTTTAGAGAGTATCTCGACGGACGGATTGCTCAGACGGACGATTATGTGCGCCATAAAAATCACGAAGTCGTCTTTAAGTTGAGCGAAAGCAAATTAAATAGCGTTAATTTAGTAGCTTTCTTCAAGTGTGGGTCTGTTGAAAGTGATTTGCCGCAATATACTGACAATAAATGTTAAACAGTGAGTGCAGTATGACAGCTTGTTTGAGAGTTAATCCTTCAGTAACCTTATTGATTAGGCCCTGAGGCGGTGAATTGTTTCACGCAAATGATACAGCAATTGCTCTTTTGGGTAAGAATTCATACTTTCCATTCATACTTTAAAAAAATGCACGTGGAAGCGTCCAACCATTATCACTGTGCTAGTCACGTATAATGTGTGACACGCCGTTTTGACATACATGCGTCCCACACCCCATTTCATAATTTGTATTCCTGTGTTATATTTTGCAAAATGTTAGATATTAGTCACAGTACTGGCTTATTTTTTGTACAAATCGATAAATCCTACCAATGACTTTTGCTCGAACAAATAAATTAATTTTAGGCCATTGATACTTTGATTAAAACAATTTGTGTATGACACACGTTGCGAGATTTTAACACAGGTGTCCTTGTGGATATTTTTACGAGCAAACTTTGTACTCGCAACAATGAAATTACATATTGCTTCTATGACTCTATCTCCATGACTCATTGTCCATTGTCTATAGTGTTCTCCTGCAAACTATGGGTGCCAATGTACTGCCCATATACGGGCTCCCCACCTATTTTTTTTCCACAAGAATGATTTTTACATCCTACTAGGGGCAGGTATGGAGTTCCCGTTCGACTGATTCAAGAAATTCTTCTCTTTCATAATTTGGGAAATCCTCTGAAGGTGCGTGAACGTTTATGACGGTTAGGTTCTTAAATTTGCCCGGCAAGAAAAGGGTGCATAGGCTTTCATTTACTGCTTTAAAGCCGATAACGGTGGGTTTCATTCTTTTCTGACTAGAAAGCTCACCCCTATCACATGATATCTTCCATGACAACTATAATTAATGTCATATTCTGTTTTTAGTAAGATACATCATGTGTATTTCCGGTGACAATACATTCTTTAAAAATTTGGAATCATACATTTTTTTTAAAATTAACCCGATTTTCTTCAAATTTTATAGACATGTATGTGTATCTCCAAATGAACAGTACTTTTGTAGACAACTTTATCGTTGCTATGATTTTCGGAACTGTTACGCAAGTTATGTATATATGCACTCATTCACACATTTCCTTTTAAAGGCGATTTATTATTAGATTCCAATTAATAAGGTGCTAGGAACGTGTAATACCAGGCAGCGGATGAGTTACCATGTGGGTTCTTAACGTGATGTATAATCATTCGTGTACGTAACTGATTCTTAGATTTTATTTATATTTTATTTTCGAACTTCGTACATCCTAACCAGTCTGATTATATAAAATCATTTATCATATAATACGTTATTAATAATTATATACTTATATATAACTAGCTTTTTGCGGTCGTTGCTATCACTACCACAGGATGAGTGTACTATTGCCTAAACCTTAACAAAGCGCCACCTCCATCGTATTCGCCCTATGTGGTTTAACGATATTTTGTTAAGACGCATATTATATTCAGCTCAACAAAAAGTGTTATCCATCGGAGATACATATGCGTATAAGATTTAAAGAAAATCGGGTAAATTTTGTAAAAAAAATTATAGGGTAGCCCCCCGACCCCGAGGCCCTAGGTGCCCCAAATTTTGATAGAAAGTATTGTCACGTACCAACCGATTTTTATAAAATTTTCAATGTATATTATTGTCAGATGGAGTTAAAATGCACCCCTTCCACTACCAGGGGTTGGAAAAGGTAAAATGTGATTTTTTTGAAATGTATATTATTGGCAGGTGGAGAAAGATAACAGGCTATAGTTCACCGCCAACCCGCTGTGGTAAGAGGAAGTCGGTTGTTTATGTGTTCGGGTAGCGAAGCACCCAGGAACAGCTGATTGCTTATACAAATATACTCCATTGAGTTAAAGTTTATGTCTAAGGGTTTCACCCATTTAAAAAATAATCTGGTAATAAAGATATAACGAACATAAAAACAACACACCAGCACACGTATACAATGAAAAGTTGATTACCAACAGCATTTTGTCATTTGGTTAATTTTTCCTTCCTGATATGCATTCGTAACATCCTCACGGTGACATTGTGTCTCTAAAATATTCGACATTTAAGCTAACTCTTGTCTAGCAGACACTCTTTCAATTATTGAACGGGTAAGTCGCTGGGAAAACATCTAATGATTTCAAAAGATATTTTTTCCAACGCTGAGACTATGAAAACCTACAATTTTTGCAATTTATTTGTATTTTTTAAACACTAAAATGTGCATCCAAACCAACTGTAGCGTGTGTGCTACAAGTCGATGAGTCGCAAATCGTTGCCAATGGTCCAACGTGGGTGACGAGACTTGGCACATCTAACAGGATTTAATGACCGCAGGGTTGGCTCTACAGTTTCCAGGGCCCAGTACGAAAACTGACGATAAGAGGAAATTTGTGGGCAATTGCTGTTTAATGACCAAAAGCAGATAATGTGGGCACAATATTTATTGGCCACGCACAGGGTCGCCTCTGGAGTTTCCAGGGCACAGTACGAAATCAGACTGCGGTAGTGAATTTCAAGGGAAATGCTAAATGATAAAGATATAAATCGAAAGCGGAGCCGCACTGGTGGCACTTACGTAATGGCGGCCATAGCCATGCGGTACAATATATTTACGAAGGATCCTGTCTGCATAGAAAAAGAGACTTTAAAACGAAAGTTCTTGGCAATTGCTGGTTAATGACCAAAAGCAGATAATGTGGGCGAAATATTTAATGTATATGGACAGGGTCGCCTCTAGAGTTTCCAGGGTCCGGTACGAAAATTGACCGTGGGTCTCCCCATTTGGTAGTTAATTTAAAGGGAAGATATAAATCGAAAGCGAAGAAACTTATTACGCAGTGGCGGCCTTGGTCGTGCAGTACAATATATTTACGAAGGATCTTGTGTGCATAGAAAAGGAAACGTAGGTACGAAATTTCTTGGCAATTGCTGGTTAATGACCAAAAGCAGATAATGTGGGCAAAATATTTATTGTTACAGGATGGATGCATAATGCTTCTTTTGCAAACAGAAGCGTCTCTTGGTCTCTTGGAGCGCTACATTTTCAAACATAAATCGTGAACGGTACGTTAGTGCAATTTATGTGCAATACTTTTTCCGTTTCTCGCTACTTTATATTTCATAGCAGTTCGTTATTAAATAATTTACATTTTTATTGAAAAAAAATACAGAGAAACTTGCTGAAAAGCATACCTAAATACGACAATGTTGTGTGTAGTCTGTGAGTTCTTCACTGTTGCAAGCAATGGACCAGTAAGGATAGAGAGTAGTAACTTTTTTATGTGTGCTACTGAGCATTGCCTACCAGAAGTACCTAACAACTGTGAGCAAAGCAACAAACAATAAAAAGTTAGCCTACTTATTACAATGGAAACTTTTGCGCATAGATTATGATACAAAATTACATAAGTTCCCAGTTGAAATAATAAAATACAAAACAAGTACCTTAAATTAATGCGGTATATAAGTGCGTCACCTGCTGCTAACTAACATCAGTATTGTCCCACACATCAAACCATTACCATATATAACTCCGCTTATGACAAAAACGCACATAGAAACTTACTTGACTTTTGTGTAATTAAATGAGCGTTACTCGTTTTTTGGGATGCAATGTTTACTTTTAATTTTTTTAATTATCTGTTACATCTGTTGTCATTAGTCGGTTTTTAGTTGAAAGAGCACTTATTAAAAATAATAATAGTTCATACTTAATTACCTGTGTGCGTGGCTGTGTTTGTGTTAATCAAAGATGTTGTCTATCACAGGGAACAATCACGACATTTACGAGTCAAGTCATGTCAGACAGACAGCCATATGAGATTCTGCGATAGTACATATAAAGTGGATTAAATGTACTCAATTAAAGTGGGTAATTATACCGGTTGTTAGATTGGGGACATACTATGATTGACTTCTTCTCGACTGTATCGACTCAGACGGAATTAGCAAACTTCATCGAGACAATAAACGTCAAACTTCATATTTGTTGACTGAACAACAGCAGTCCAGACCTGGTCTTTCACAAATAATCTTCTCCATCGTCTTATACTGTCGTATTCCAAATATTCAACGCCATAGAATGTTTTCTGATGACTCCTCTTCAGGATTAATTTTATGTAATAACTCGTTTATATCACTAACCTAGGAATCATCCTCCTTTACATACGAAACCAACAATTCTACGCAAGATAGAGGCTATGAATTTGGAGTGCTCTTTGGTGAACAATAAAAACTCACCAGAATAGGGGGAATAACATAGATTGCATCAGAATTGCACATCTAATATCTATTGTGACTGGTGGAAGTGTGATTAAACCTGCATGTGGTGGCCGCCGGAAATTTTCCTCCAATAAAGGAAACGCTGAATGATCTGGATAGTCCCTTAAGGTTAGCGGGAGGCCAATAACCTCACCCAACATATTATTACAGCTGTCATTTGCAATACCATTTGCTCGGGCTGTGCTTCCTGGTCAGGAAAAGAATAAAACTTACCGTTTCCGGCCTTAAAGCAGTAAATGAACGTCCATGCATCCTTCGCATGCGGGTCAAATAAAAGAACATAATCCCTAGACGTTTAAAAAGAAGAACTCTTGAATCATTCGAATAGGAAATCAATATGTCTCCTCAGTATGATGTGAAAACCATTGTGGCGGATATGAACGAATAATAGGATGGATCACGTCCTGTTATTCGTTCTTATCCGACTGTCCTGTCCTGGTTATAGGCAGTACATTGGCACCCATAGTTTACTCGATAACACTTATGACAATGGATAACGAGTCCTGGAAATGAGAAAATAATATTGTTGTTTCAAATACAAGATTGCACGTCAGAATATCGACAAAGCCACCTGGGTATATCTTGATGGAGCCATTAATAACCAGATAGTCCGCCGCCACAACCCGAAGCCGACGACGATACAAACGTACCAAAGTGGTCGACTGGGATCACTATTTTGTTGGAATGGTGCTCTGTTGGTGAATTGATCACCAATCAAATTCGATTCAACATGGCTCAATTCGCAACGAAGAGACCACAAAAAACTACGGTCCCGGGATATGACTTCAACTCAATGAAGGAAAAGTATGTCCTGGGACTGAGTAGCCGGACGTAGAACCAACCATTTCTCCTCTATGTCGTACACTATATCTTAGACAGAAGTCGCAAGGATCGAAACGACTGGTTCGATGATAAATATAAGATAGCGACTAGACGTATGTAGGCTCCGGTGAATAGAACACTATGCTCGCAAGAGCGAAGAGGATATGTACGGAAATCTTTTGCGGAACAATTTAAAGACAGGACAGCATGGTAGGGCACGTTTACGAAGAAAGGAAGGCGTAAGGATGCCGTGAAAAAAAAACTCCCAGACCTTAAGAATAACAAACTGGATGACATGGACTCGAAATTGGGACTTTTGAGGGATTTTTTGCAGGACTCAAGTACCGGATACGGGATTTATGTTGTGGATTCTTATTAAATTAAAGATCACCCATAGCCGATCAACTAAGTATTGATACTTATAATCCACACAAAAAAAATTTATATAAATTCATTATTACCATGCATTAGAACTTGAACGCTCACTGGCGACCGTTGTTGATAAGGCAACTAACTTATTATTTGTTATGATTTTGTTGTTGTTCTTATTGTTTCCGATTCAAATTTCTTATATTCAATGCAACACAATTGAATAAACAAAGAACTAAACACAACACAGATACAGTTTGCCGATAACATTAGTTGCCTTGCCTTAAAGTTAACTATGAGTAAGGCATTGATAAAGTATTAAGCACTTGGAATACATTTCTGTACAATTTGCTGTTAGTTGTTGTTAGGCAATTATTGTTGTTGGACGATCACAGGACTTTGTACCATACAGTTGAAGTAGGTACATACATGTGCACCACAATGACAAAGAATTATTTATCGAAACAGCTTGTGGCCCTTACTTATACAATTAAACCGATCAACATTTTCAATACGCACTCCTACTTACGCATCAACTGCGTTGATTTGGGAAATAATATCAATTTGTTGATTACGTTACGTTAACGCAGCTGATGGACGTTTCGATTAGCAACACATAAATAGTATTTATTTATTTAAAACAGAAAATGGTACAATAAAAAAGATGGATTCATCAAAGCTCAGAGCAAACCAAAAAGTTAAAGTCTGGTTGTAGATATATCAATCCCAATTTTATTGAGTAACAATTCACAAAAAACTCTCAAAAACCTGTGTATGACTTCAAAAAAATCAAAAAGTATCATAATTTACACAAAAATCAAAGCCCTGAAACGAATTGAGTACAGACCAGCTAAACTCAACTTGAATCCAATGCGCCATGGCCTCGGTACGGAACAATCAGATCAGTTGCCAATTGCCATTTTACGAACACAACAGAATTCAAAATCAACTCAAACTTTGTGCATGAAAATGGAATCGTAGCAAATGTCAGTGTGAATTGAGGGCACCCCGGTATGGATGGCTACATATCTGTAATTGATGATAGGTAATTATTGTAAAATAACTGATGTGGGACACGTTTAACATTACACTCCACCCTCCAATGTCGCCAAGATGCAATTGGTATTCGCGGATAGTAAATATCTTTACTTTGGTAACCAATTATTATTGTTTCTTTCTAGTAGACAGTAGATCTACCATGGTCGAATTAAAATATAAAAGATATAACGCTTTGTAAACTAAACTGTCAATCGGCTTAAGGGTTGTTTGTTCAGTATGCAGCATGCAATTATCTGTCATTATTATCAGAAGTAATATTTTGTTAATTTTATTGCAATTAGTGTTCTGATGGTAGGTATTTCTTTTCATTTCTATTCTAGAATGGAAAAACGTTTCCCAATGCACAGGTATTAATATTTCATACATTTGACATACTAGTTCTCGCAACAATGACATAATATATTATTTATTTTTAGTTTATGATAATTTTATTGTAATCTATTACTGTCTACTTTTTAATTAACAGGATTTTTTGACATCCAATCAAACGCATGTTTCTTTTCATAACTATGTTTCACCAAAGCTGACCTAGACGTAAAGCTTATGCATGTTTTTCTGTCTTTCTGTCTTTCTGTCACGCTTTTTTCATTCTTTTGCTGTGAGTTGACGGTCTTGTACGCGTTTTCGTGGAAGGCTTTCCGGAGGACTGTCTTAAAGAGTGTTCTTATGGGATCTTGAGGGGAGAGCTGTGGGGGATCAGGGGATCTTGAGAAGATCTAAAGGTGGTGGTTTTAACAGGGTCTTAAGTGGGATTTTGTGATGTATTTAAGGCGGTCTTGACGGCGTCTTGAGATGAGAGGGAGTCTAGAGTCTAGAGGGTGTATTAGAGGGATCTAGAGTGGGGTCTTGAGGCGGGTCTTAAAGTATCTAAAGAAGGTCTTGCGTTGGTCCTGATGTAGCTTTGAGAGGGTCTTGAGGTTGTTTTAAGGGGGTTTTGAGTGGGGTTTTCAGGAAGTCTAAAGTTGGTTTTGAGGGGTTATGGTGGTCTTTTGGTTGGTCTAAAGGAGTGTCTTGAGGTGGTCTCGAGGGGGTTTTTACGTGGTCTTGAGCTAGTCTTAAGAGGTTCTTTACTGGGGTTTTGAGGTGGTCTTGAGGGCGGTCTAACAGGAATCTTTAGTTAGATTCAATGGGGGTCTTCAGGGAGAATTGAAATTGGAGAATTTTGTGTGGGTTTTTGAGTGGGTATTAAGGGACACTTGAGAGGGTCTTAAGATGGGATACAAAGGGAGTCTCGAAAGGGTTTAGAGAAGGGTGTCCAGTAAGATTGCAAAGGATCATTTCTAATGGGATCTTAAGGTGGCATTGATTGGGCGCCTTGGCTCAGCGGAAAAGCGTATGGCTACTGAGCAGGTTTTCGTGGTTCGAATCCCAGTAACACCAAAAGTATTTTTCACCTCTCGCGAATGGGTGACAAACGTTCAGAGAGTAATAAACTTGTCACGAAAAGCTTCTCAATTCGCCGTTCGGATCCGGCCTTAAATTGTAGGTCCCTTCCATTTTTGTCCAAAATATACATTCACAACGCAAATGGTCGCGAGAAGCTAGGCCTTGGGCCGTAACGGTCTGTCACGCCGAATAGGGTCTAGATTGTCTCTTAAGGAGTTTTTTGGGGGTCTTTTGCTAGTGTTTTGCTATATTAACTTCGCGTGTCCGTGGCTGGCGGACTGGCTGGCTGGCTGGTCAGATCTTGTGATCAATTTTAAATTCACTTCCCATAGCCCGATTTTATTGAAATTTTGCACACATGTATACTTCCGGTGACAATACTTTCTATTTGAGAGGGTTCGTGGCGCGGGGTCGGGGGGCTTCCATACAAATTTTTTTCCCATATAGCGGCATCAGGTCATGTTATACTATGATGACTGTGTTCTGTGTGCACTGTGAGCAGCCTGTGCTTGCTTTACGATTAGGGAATGTTTTGTTATTAGGTTGCAGTGCAGTTTTTAAATTCTCTATATTAACATCGTGTGCCGTGGTTTGCTGGCTGGCTGGTCAGATCTTGTGATCAATGCTTAACCAACTTCCTAAAGGCTGATTTTATTCAATTCATTATTATTTTGCACGCATGTATCTCTCTGATGGTGCACACGGGTGCCCACCCGTAAAAATTTTATAAAAAAATTTTCTTCAAATTTTATACACATGATTATCTCTAATTGACAACATATTTTGTAAAAATTTGGTAGTGATCGGACCCCGGAGCTTCACTTGCTCTTCACTTTTTCTTCTTTCTGTGTAGTTAACTTTTCCTTACTTAATTGTACTTAATTTTACTTGGCAACTTGCAATGGAACCTAGCAATTATGAAAGAAATATCATTCTGATCTTTTAAATAAAACTCTTAGCGAAAGTTTCAATTGTGGTGAAAAAATTCAAATTTAAATTTGATGTCGAATTCGAAGTACCTCTAAGAAAACAAATGTGACTGTTTGTCCAAAGTCGATTTGCTTCTATTTACTGCATAGACATCCGAAATCTGTATATTATTTTTAATCTCTGCGCACAGTAAGTAAGTTTCGTCGTTTGCTGAATTTTTATGCATTTTGTTCATTTCATAGTTTGACGTTATGTTGTTTTATGGTCTATCCAATAAATCGGCATGGTTGCTTTGTCCCTTATAGAGACTAGAGACTAGACCGTGTTTGTGGTTATAATAATCGCTTGTAACAGACTTCCGCAAGTCCATATCGCAGCTTGAATTGCAATAACCGCAGTGGTTTCAAGTGAAAACCTGCATTCACATTTTGAAGTTTTCTTATATGTATCTTAAATCACAAAGATGCAATTATACAATGGAACTTTCAGTATCTTCTTACTTTCAGTTTAAAATAATAAAGCAGAAAGTACTTAAACTACTTCAAGTACTTGTATCTATATAGTGTATGTATATGTATTATGTTGTCTCTTAGGAGAAAATGCTTACAAATAACGAGTACTGGATGATGATACCATTTGAGGCGCTATGGGATTGTAAATATGGGCTTTAGTTACACAAGCATTATTTTCAGCTTCAAACGTTAGCTGTAGAGATGTTGCACAGTTGCAGTTGATTTCTTTTGACAATCTTTTTATTACATAGTTAACGTAATAAATACATTTGGGATTATTAGAAAATCAAAATATTTGCAGAATTTGCTAGCAGCAGAAATCTCCCTTTTACGTTTTAGGCCGGTGTGCTCATACGAGTCATAAATAATTAAGTTCTGTATAAAACGCTTTGTTCTACTTAGAAATTTGCACCAGCATGTTCTTAGTACAAAAGATACTTGAAGTTGGTGTCCTAAGTCCTAAGTAAATGAGCTTTTTTCTATAAAAATCTCCGGATTTAATTAAGAAAATAAACCACACTTTTTGCATTAAAATAATATAAATATTATCGTTTATATATAGTGTATTACAACACGACCAAATTAAATGCTAAACTGCTCATGCGAAATGCAAAACTACTGTGTGAAGGTGTGTTCTCTGAGACTGCAGTAAATAACAATAGTATTTTCTATGTTAACACACTAGTGTGGATAATGCCTACTTTTGAGGGTAGGTTATAGCGTAGCAAACATTCACTTTCGTCTATGGTTGTGTGAAAAATTAACCGCATAATGTATACTTTTAAATCATACTCGACTCCCATCCCATACTAAAGCTGCAGGATCAGGTTCTTTTGATGAATTTTTCAATGATGACAGATAACGCACGAAATTTAACTTTTAAGTTCAGCATTTACATATAACTCATTTGGAACGTCTGACCGACCAAAAATTTAACCGAGCTCTTGTGAACTGTCTCCACAAATTCTTCTTTATTAAATTCTCTATACTATACGCTTCCGGATGGGTTTGTCAACAAATCTTGTGATCAAATTTTAACCGACTTTCTAAAGCCCGATTTTATTCACATTTGTGTTCTTGTGTATCACTGACGAAACTCCGCCATAGCCGGTCACAAGCCCGTGTTAAGAAAGGATGAGTGGATGGAGGAGCAGAATCTCGTTAACAAACCATTGTTCATCTGCCCCGGATTATAATTACTATGTAAGGGGCCCTGCCTGGATGGGGCATGTGTCTTGAGCATTTTTATTTAAAGCTGCTTTCGAGGAGCATACCTCGAACAAATAAAAGAACCACGATTCATCTGCCCTTGATGAAAACAACCATGTAAGGGGCCCCGTCTGGGTTACGGCAACACTATCAATCTTGATTCCACTATTACACTATAATTGGTTGGGATGCAGGACTTGCTTCTATCAACAAATGATTGGACTGCTGGTACTCCCATATACATTTTTTTTTAAAAACTAACCCCCTTTTATTTAAACTTGGCACACATAAGTATCCATGACACTTCATAAAAAAATTTGGAGGTCTTGATGTGGGTTAAGGTGTGTTTTGAGAGTATCTTGATGGGATCTTGAGGGTGTTTTGAGGATTTTGATGACTTCAGGTTTTGAGACCCACTCAAGATCTGGGTTCTAGAAGTAGTTTTGCGGCGGTCGTAGGGTTATGAGAGGAGTTCTATGTATTTTGAGGGGTTTTGAGAGGATATTGATGTAGTCTTTAGGGGGTTGTTGAGTAGGGCTTTGAGGGGTCTAGAGGGCGACATGACGGTGTCTTGTGTTGCGGTCTTGAGGGAGTTTTGACTGAATGTTGAGATGGTCTTGATGGTCTCTGCCTTCACATATTTGATTCAAAATTAGCCCAATTTTATTCAAACTTTGCTCACATGTGTATCTTCGATTAGTAAATTTACATTAAAAATTGTAGTTTCAATTTTTGCAACAATAATAATGCGAAGCTCTTTCTTGAAGCTTTATCGCCGAATTTAAATTTAACCTTCAACCTGGGTCTTGAGACTTCCTCACACAATTACATCGCTTTCATTACCTTATCGTTTCATTACCTTTATTTCATTCTCGCTTTGATAAGGTTTTTATTATCATCGCCATTTTTTATTGTCATTCTAATGTCGCTTTTCAAGTGCACAAACCGTATCCGAAACCATACCCACGGGTAAGTTGTCAAAAGGACCGAGTTTTCATTGTTAATGCTGATGTGCAAATGGAACGCCAAACCGAAAACAAGCTGAGTAGATGAAATCTTACTAGTCGATTGATTGCCGAAGGGCGGCAAAGTTACAGTGTCGGTTACAAAACATTCCAAATGAAAGACAAAATGAAACCATACTTCGGGTACAGTACCAAATGGAAAGCCAAACGATAAATCTTAACTCTACCCATCAAATGAACAGAGACATAAATCTCGGCGAAAATGGTAGTGAACTAACTTATAAGCTCGAATTTCTATTAAACTCACATAGCACAGAGCATCACTCAATTCAGGGTCAAACCAATTATTCTCGAGTAACATGGCGCAGATTTGCTCGAATGTGATATTCATTAAAACTTTTATCAGATGAACCTTATAAATTACGCCATTGTCAAGTGGGTATACCTCCTAGACAGGCAGTGCCGCGTTGCTTTTTATTTTAATAGATCTCAAGATTACGCCTCCTCAATCGAAAGATGACTATTTTCACGTTTTGGAAAAAAGAAAAACTAAGTAGGAAGATGAGTAAGAATTTTAATATGATTTAAAAAATTCATAGATACACGAATACTCGTTATTCTATCACATAGGGGAGTCTTACTAATTGAACTGGCGTTTTTGATAATCGGTTAAAGGCTAAAAGCTTCTAACGTAAATTCAAAACTGGAAATACTTTACGGAAATGTTTAGATTTTTAATTTTGGCGCTCGATTTTGTTGCACTGCCTCTGCCGCTCTAGAAGTGAATATCAGACTGATATTTGTATCTGATATTTAATTGGATACCATATCACCAAAGGGTTAGCTGAGTTTTTGTTTTGTTGTAGTTGCTGTTGTTGTTCCTTTCGATAAAAAAAAATAATAATATTTTTACTTACAAGTTGTTGTTGTCAATTAGATTCAAAACATAATTATCGCTTTCCATTTCAAGTTGTTTGGCGAACAAATAATAAACAAATTATAGACCAAAAGCAAAAGAAAAGCAATCAACAAATTAAAGAAGAAAAAGAGCTTCACGTTCAGGACACCAATAATAGAGAGCTAGAGGTTACTGTTTAATAATCGAAATTCCAGGAAAAGAGATTTTAAGTTTTGCAAAAGTAATTTTTTTATCTGGCACTCTTCACAATCTGTCCATATTGAATAGCGGAAAACCCGAACTGTAAACACAAGTAAAACGGAAGGAAACAAATTCTTCGACACGCACTTCCTTGTATTTCGTCTACAAAAGGACGAATTTCAAATAAAACAAAACCGAAAACAGCGAAGGACTACAAATCAACGAAGCCAGCCACCTCAAGCCTCAACAGCGAACTAAGAACTAACAACAAAACCGTCCGCCGCAAATACCGCTGCCAAACTGAGTGAAAAACTGAATGTCATATGAATGCATAAAGATGGAAGGAAAAGCTCTGAAAATGTCGCCAGTCGTCAGTGGCCACTAGGAATAATATATACCGACAGCAACAACCTAACTACTAGTTGAATCACACACACAGAGTGTTGGATACGTTTGAGTGCAAAGGTATTGTGCATTTACTACACGCGAGTATGAAAATTATGTGACGGCGCGGTGTCAGCTAGGTTCATTACACCCCAACGGTAGTTTAACTTTGTCACAACGCTTGAAAAAGCCAAAATTCAAAAATGTAACCCTTCAAGTTTTTTTAAAATTCATTTATTTATTAACCAAAAAAGTATTTAGTTCTATTATCTATATATATATAAAAGAAAAGTGTTGGTACGTCTCCGATAAACTCAATAACTACTGCATCGATTTTGATAAACTTAGGTGATGCACTTACCAACTAGCAGCGCTTCATTTTTATTTATATAGATGGTTCGTGAGGAGTTGTGTCGAAGAGTAGTGGCCAATGGGTTGGTGGGGTTTTCAAAAATTGGTTTTTTTTTGTTTAAGGAAGAAGGTTTATGAATGACATCATCATTGGAGTGGGCGAAACTAGCGCTTTCCAGCTTTCGCCATTAAGCTGCTCACAACTATTCCCCTCTTTCGATATTTCGAGAACGAACTGGGTCCGCAACCATAGTTGTCTTAAGACTCGGTCAACCTCATGGTCAAACCTGGTTCGTTGGGCAAAGACAACTCCTGTGGTATCAAAGGCTATCTTGGTGAGATCTAGTATTAATGATCTCGGTTCCTTCAGAGATGAGCGCCTGGGCAAATCAGACCCTGGCAGCACATTCGTCCAGAACCTCGAAACATATCATTTACCACTATGACTCAAAAGCAGGCACCACCAAGCAGTTCAGGCCGCCTAGAATAGAAACTATCATGACAGTCTTTCGGTGTAAGAAAGAGCTACTACTCGTAAATACAAAGAAACCACCCAAAAAAGTTTGTTCTCTAAGTACCAGTAACCCTTTCCAGGTCGCTAAAGTACGAAGACATTGCTCATCCCGAGAATGCTCTAAGTACCCGCGGCACTTTCTATATTTTCCGTGGTAGAGCCCCGCACCGTAATCATATATAGGTTAAGATGCAGCTGGACCTCCAACAGGAAGGTGTTGATGACAGAGGGGATTGATGGTTGGAGGTTGTCGTTGTTGGAGACGATGTGTCCCGATCAGCATTTTGAATCAATTCGAATCAATATCTTTTAACTAAAAAATTTTACTACACTTACAAAACCAAAAAATAATTTTGTCAAAACATTACAATTAATTAAGAGTTGCAGTCTATATGTCTGTAATGCCCCATTAAGCTACCATCAAGGCAACTCATAAATCTACCTATGCGCGCAACGGCATCTGATTGTGGTTAAATGTCGACATTATCTTCTTTCGTCTTTGCTTCTTGTCTACATAGTTTCTTTCAGTCACGCTTCCATAGTTTCTCCTGATATAATTTCCATTCCCATTAAGTAATCAGGCATGACTGATTATTTGGTGGTATATAACAGGTACGTTGCATGAGTCTGATACTAGTCTAATACATTTAGATACAGACATTTATCAGGTGGTATGAATCCACTCAGTAATGTATTTCTGAAATACCCAAGATTATGATAAAATGCTAAATTAAGTAATTTTTAATAGAGGTTGACCCAGCGAAATGGCTTCTATTAACACAAAGAATGACATTGTCAGTTGTTGACACTCCGAAAGCCTCCAGGGGTTTTTTGACATAAAATCTCTATAATGAGTATGTTGGCCTTCTAAACATATACATATGTGCTCTAAGTCTAGGCCATATCCTCTGTAATGTAAAACGTTTTTCTATATATGAGAGACCACAAACGAAAGAATTGGTCCTATAAATGCAGGGTAGTAAACAATCTTCACGTCACTTCTCAGTTATTGTGATAAGAAGAAGCAGCCTTGCTTTGTCTGCTTTTTCCATTGCGTTTATTGTGTAGTAACAATCCCTGTGCCTTGAAGTAAATAAATTTGCTCACCCAAATATAACACCACATTCTTCGTTGGGTCCAGATCACCATTTGTACCAGTTATTCGAAAAGGTTAGCAGGACTTTTTTTTTTATTTATTATTCTTATCTTTGATATATTTGGAAAGAAGTGATTACTAAGCTAGTTGTTCAAAATAACGCAGTATTGCCGTAATTCTTAGAACGTTAGATGTTTCAACACGATATCTGTAATGGCATTTGAACCTGTTTAGGGCTTATGGTTTTCTTAAAATGACAGTCAGTTCAGTCGATGTTGTTAGTCAGATCTAAGGTCTTCAGATAAATTTACAACAGTTTCCTACCAATTGTACTGATTGCGAAATTTTCTAAATTCTAACCAGAACTTGAACGAGTACCTACTTGGTGCACCCTTTCAAAGTACGATCCAATAAAACTGAGCTCTCTCTCTCTCTCTCTGTGTCTTAATTCTGCTAACAGTAAAGTATAAGTCATAATATATAACTACCGACCATAGCTTATCATATGTTATGTTTATCCAATGAATCTCCATTACAGTGGAGCGGAAACTTGAATTGCATTAAGTTTTATTATCCATTGATGGGAAAAATTGTGAGCAAGCAAGTACTGTGTGTTGCGTGTTGATTCTGCCTTCAGTGTTATGTTTAGAAATATTAAACACTAAACACACAACTACATGAGTTAAATTTGTGTAGTGGAAATACGCAAGTCCAACAAAACCTCCTGCCACATGCGACAAGCCAACCACAATATTAAAAAAATACTCGTACTACTCGCAGACATCATTGCTAATGCTGAGTGTTGTTGTAGATACTTTGGTTTTCCATTTCACTGTTCGTTGCAGATTTCTTTTGTTTGTCGAAGCAGTGAAGGGATTCATGCAACAGCTGAAAGTGAGCTGGATGCGCTTTGTGGTATTTCAAGTTACAAATTCCGAAAAGCCACAACATCCGTTGGAAATATTTATTTACTTGTTAACTTTACTTCTATACAAGTTAAGGAAGAATCACATACCAAATTATTATAGCGAAAAAATCATGCCTGGCATTCAACCTTTCAATCGTTGGTCGTTGCTCTTCCCGAACGGCCACTTATCGATTATAACCAGCGCTTGTCAGTTGTTCAGCCCGTACATTAGTTTGTCTGTCAGACAGTCTGTACAATGAAGATTTTGTGCTTAAATTTTTATCATTGATAACATTAACCTCACTAACAAAAAATATCCTTACTGATTTTTGAGTATCCGGCTAACTGACAGGCTAAACGAAAGAAAGTATCAAACAATGCATGGAAAGTATTCATTCGTTAGCAAGTCACCTTCTCGTATTTTAATTAGAACTTTAAAGAATAATCTTTATTGCAATTTTGTAAAAGATAAGTGCAAAAATGTTTTACATTTATTTTATGTAAAGAGTAGGAGTTATTATCTAAATGAAGAAATCTAAGCAACACGTTTAGGTCCAAATTTAGAAAAATTGCATGGAGTGTAAAAGTTTCTTTAATATTTCAACTTTTGCTAAACTCTATGAATACTGCCAGCTGCCAAGTGCACTTGCCATAAGAGCGTACATTCACACGACCCTTCTAATTATCATCCATTGTTTATAGCATAGCCATCCATAGCCAGCAATAAGCTCATTATTTGGCTTTCCATAGTAAATAGCACAAGTTGATTACACAAACATGCAAATGAACATAAGTGCGAGTATATAAGATGGTGTCTTACATTCAAACGTAATAAATACAAAACAACGCAACAGATTGCCATTGCAAGTAGTTTCCCATACGAGTTGTTTGGTTTTAGGAGCTGTAATTGTATCTGCAATAACCTATAGCTTTGAAGTGCATTAGAAATGCATTGAACGAAGTAGCTTATGCTCATCGCGCATGTCAACAATTCAGCAAAGAAATGGAAGAGAATTATAAGGAGAGCGAGATAGAGAAAGAAAGAGAGAGAGATAGCCATTGCCGTTTTCGTTGTGTACGGCTACCGCTACGGATACGGAAAAAGCTTTTTCTTTATTCAGAGAAAAGCGTTAAAAAATTTCCAAAGCACCGATGTAATGACCAAATATATTCATCTCTATTTAATGTTTCAGAGGCGTAGTTGGAATTTTGTTTTTGCTAAAGGCTGAGAAGCTTTAAAGCTATGTAATTACATTTGCTTCAACAGTTTTGTTGTCAAAACAATGCACGGTCAACACTCGCAGAAATCAATCGTGTGACTGTTTGATATTGGATTTTTGTGTAAATTCTCTAATCGTAGATATACATGTGTGCAAAGTTTGAATAAAATCGGGTTATTTAAAAAAAAACAACTAGGAGCCCGGGACACGATCACTCCAAAATTTTAACAAAAAGTTTTGTCCATCGGAGATACACAGGTGTTTAATATTTAAAGAAAATCGGGTTAATTAAAAAGAAAAATTAATATGTGCACCCCCATGGCCTCAGGGTCCGATCTTGCTTAAAATTTTACCAGAAGTTTTGTCCATTGGATACATACAGGTGCTTACACATTTGAAGAAAATCGGGTTAATTTAAAAAAAAAATGTATGGACACACACCTCCAAAAAAATTTACAAAATGTATTGTCCATCGTTGTTGAGTACAGCTTATAAGATTTTCTCCTCTATCCTTCAAGACAGGATAGCCCCATACGCTAAAGTCATCATTGGTCCATACCAGTGTGGCTTCATCCCAGGCAAATCAACAACTGGTCAGATTTACACCCTTAGGCAGGTGATGGAAAAATATCTAGAGTTTCGAAACCCACTACACCATCTTTTTATAGACTTTAAAGCCACCTATGATAACATAGTCAGAGTAGAACTTTATAAAGTCATGAGAGCATTCGGCATCCCAAGTAAAAATATCCGGATCACTATCAAGTCCATTCAACATCTATAACGGGCTCCGACAAGGGGATGTATTGGCCTGCGTCCTCTTCAACCTGGCGTTGGAGAAAGTGATCCGAGACTCTGACGTAACGGCGAGAGGAACAATCCTCTATAAGTCCATTCAGATACTGGCTTACGCAGATGATATTGACATCGTTGATAGAAACCGAAGAGCTGTACAGGAAGCTTTCATTCAGGTCGAACAGGCGGCATGAAATCTGGGGCTGCACATAAATGAGAGGAAACCAAAGTACATGGTGCCCACGTCTGCGAGTAGAAGATCCAACATTGGTCCCTCAATACAAATAGTCGAGCGCGAATTTGAAGTAGTGCAATCCTTTAACTTCTCGGGTCAACTGTAGCAGCCGATAACAGCATGAAACCAGAAATACGCACGGTTACTTAAAGCCAACAAAGCCACAACTCTTTAAATCCATGAGCTTAACGATAACATCCAGGCTGCTTATAAAGGGTGTTTTTTTGGAAGGTTTGTTTTTCCGATAGATGTCGTTTTATTTTATGACAGTTGTTTTGACAGCTCAAAGTGGCATTTCTACTCAGTATTGTTTGGCAAATCATTATGAAAAAAAAAAAAAAAAAAAAAAAAAAAAAAAAAAATGACATTTGTGAAAAATAGTCGTGGTAGCCATATGCCAGAAATTGTGTTTAAATGTTAAATGCCAAAAAATTATCTACCAAATAAAAAAAAATTTTGGTCATTTCATAATTTTATATGTGTTTTATTCAAAAAAAAAATCGGCAACCTCTTAAAAAAACACGTTATATCTAACGGGTGTTTTTTTAAGAGGTTGCAGATTTTTTTTTTGAATAAAACACATATAAAATTATGAAATGACCAAAATTTTTTTTTATTTGGTAGATAATTTTTTGGCATTTAATATTTAAACACAATTTCTGGCATATGGCTACCACGACTATTTTTCACAAATGTCATTTTTTTTTTTTTTTTTTTTTTTTTTTTTTTTTTTCATAATGATTTGCCAAACAATACTGAGTAGAAATGCCACTTTGAGCTGTCAAAACAACTGTCATAAAATAAAACGACATCTATCGGAAAAACAAACCTCCCAAAAAAACACCCGTTATATAAGACAATGGTCGTACTAGTACTTACATATGGATCCGAGACTTGGGTACTTAGCAAAAAGCATTCTGACCTCTTAGCCGCGTTCGAGAGAAAAGTCTTACGGATAATTGTTGGCCCCATATGTGAGGAAGGTCGATTCCGGAGACTCTTTAATGATGAGATCTACAACCGTTACCGCGTTACCGCGATTCGACATCGCGAAGAAAATTAACCTCGGTAGGCTCCGATGGCCAGGACACCTAGCTCGCATGAGCGAAGAGGATCCTGCTCGGAGAGTCCTTTGCGGTAGGGTAGGGCAAATTAAAGTTTCATATAACATCTACACTTAAGTACTTATAAATGAAATGGAACTCAGAACTTATCAAAAGTAGCAAGTACAAAAAATTCGAGTTCATTAGAGTAGACAAATGTGCCAACTCTAACAAAATGGATTTTCCTCAAATGAATCCATCGCATGCCCATGTATCCGTATATTATATTATGCTTATACCAACAAAAGTTTGGAGTCGCTCAAGATATGCTTGCATCGGTATCAAAGCCAAAGGTTGGCACTTCGAATCCAGTTGCATTACGTTGCTACTAAATGCAATGCTTATTGTAATAAGCTGTTGGGCTTTTGTTTTTGTTTTTAATTAACATTTTATTAATAAAAGTGTTGCTTTTTCGCATCGTGTAATAAAATACAAGCCAAGAAATAACCTGGCAACGATGTGGTGTGGGATTAGAGTAAATATCTGGATACATTAAGAGATGATCTTGTTGGATAACGTCAGGTAGGAACATCGGTGAGGTCTCTCCGAGTAACATTAATCCAAAGAAAAGAGGAATGATTCGTATATCCGCCACATAAAAAAAGAGTTCGTTTGAACCAATCCTGTATGTCTGGTAGAAGCTATATTAATACAGAAGTGTACTCGTAATTGACATGGGTACATAAAAGTGAGAGAAGAATCATCGTTTAGCCCATACCCCATACCAATCCAATTCAGACTCTGAACTTAGCATATATAATATGCACAAAGAGGGGAGTCCTACGGGGAGAGTCAAACAATAGCTTTCCAATGAGATATAACACGCTCTTTAAGTGGAGTTTTTTTTTCTATATAGACCCCACATTCCAAAAAACTGGTTATTATAATTACTTGATATTATAGAGTTGCCAGGCGCACTGTGTATTGCCCAGTAATTTTTAATTAAAACAAAATTTTTAATTTATAAATGAATGATTTAATAGTTTTTTAATTAGTAATGTGTGTGTATGTATATAGTTTGCAATTGTTTTTTTTTTCTTTCTTTATATATTAAATAATTACATTTATCTAAATATAAGGTAAATTTTTACGTATAACTATAATAATTGTGTATGTTTTATATAATGGTTTCTGTGAATTCTATATTAATATTTATAATGTCTAAATTAATTAAACTCTAAGCCCAAATTTAATTATTTAAAATGTATTAAGTAATAATAATAAATTACGCTGCTTCACTGTTGATCTATGATTTGACATAATAAGTTTATCTAGTTTTGGGTTTTAATTTAAAAATATCAATATGTTGGTATGTTTATTATAAATGTCTTACTTATTACAAATCACAATTAAAATCTGATGGCAAAACTGTTAAAAAAACATTTCTCAATTACTTACTTTAATGCGTAAATCTTATCTTGCTTTCAGAGTTGATTTTTGACGAAGTTTTATAAAATGGATAAAATCTTTTTCGAAAGAACTTAATTCTTTTAAATGTAATTATTACGTATCACAAAATTTCATAATTTTTTTAAATTTTTTGCTTTTTATTTAAAAAAAATGGCAATGAGAAATAATATTTACAATGATCTGAGAGTAAGTATTTATAATTGCTTTGGATATAGATTTTGAAGATTTTCAGGATCAATGTGATGATAATCTTTTTAGTTCTTTTTATTTCTATTATGCTATTGAGTTGCTGTTTTTTTTGTCCACATTTATTGGCCCAACACATGAGCATTACATCTCTAATCAATCCACTTCAAAATTCTACTTAAGTCGTCGCTTGATTCTAAACATTTTACATAATCTTGTAATATTCTGTGACTTGTTGATTTGAAAATACCGGGTATTTCTTATTCAATAAATTTTTTACTTATAACAAATTGCCTGATTGGTGATATTTATCTGTACGTGTGTCTTCTGCCCTTAATAAGAAATGACAGCCAAGTAATTGTTCTCGATCGTTATTTGTTGAAGAAAAAAAACAGAACAGCGATAAAAACTCCACTTGCTTTCATTTATTGTTGCTGCTAATAGGGTCTGACATTCATCTCGGAAGGTTGTTTTTAAAAGGCCTATTTGACAGTAATGAGAATAATGTATAGCTGCAGACAAACCGTCACTATTACCTTGTCATTACCTACTGAATAGAATGTTAGCAGTCACTATATTACTTTCTTTATAAAATTTGCCACCTGAAACTAAAAAAATCAAAGCTTCTTAGGCTAAGCTTTTGTCGATTTTTTCAAGACTGAAATATGCCAGGGTTAAGATATTAAATTATTTCGTTTACTTAAAGTCGAATGCAAAAGTGACAATAAAACAAGTTCTTCGAACGAAGTGGAAGACAAAGTGCGCCTCGGGCCTCAAGCATGATGAGAGATATTGTGATAACGTAAGGGCTACTCCTCCGAGACCGAGGATCACACCAGTTTCGGAAGTTCCACCGTTCCAATGTACACGGCGTTGCGCATACTGCAAGAGAGTAATTTGATCGCCGGCCTCTGAGGAATTTTGGAAACAAAACTTTCATGAGCTACAAAATGGCAAGTTTACTCAAGAATAGGCGGCTCCACAAATGACCGATTGCAATATCATGCTGCCGACACAAAGCGGAGAAGATAGCAGAGTGTTAACGGCTGAAAAACAGTAAGTCATCAGTCATTGGAGGGCCTCACATCGCAGCGTATATAATCTGTAGCGCGAATTCGAATTGGTGCAATCCTTTAACTGTCTCATGTCAATTGTAACACCCGATAACAACATAGAAACAGAAATATGCACACTGTTGCAGGTCAACAAAGCCTACTAGTACCTACCCTAATAGTTTCTATTAGACTCTTCAAATTGAGGAATTTTACAAACCTGCAGCCAGTACTTACATATAGATCAAAGACTCGACAAAATTCACCGTGACCCTGATGGGATGTACTTGTATACGAGCGGTAGCCTGCATCATAAAGAGAATCAACCTCGATAGACTCCGGTGTGAAAGCCAACTTGCTCGCAGGTAAAAACATCTAGAATCCCGCTCGGAAAGTCTTTTGCGGAAGAATTTATGGCACGACAGCATATGCTCGAAGGATCTAGAGTGCAGAGATGCCAAACTGGTTAACATCAGCTGGAGCATGTATGATCAGCGTGACTAATTTATTTGAGTCATTAAATGAAAGCGACAAAAAGTCCGAAAAGAGAATTAGAAAATACCGTCTGGTCGTTTGTGAGTTCCTCTTATTCTAGAACGCCGTTGTTGTTTTAAAATCAGCTCTCATCTTCATTTCTTAGTGGTATTATTTTTTTTCTAATATCGGACTGTTTTTTTTTTATATTTTTCGTTTCAATGTGTGGTGGACACGTAATTCAAAAATGTCGCCTGCTCTATGCTGTGGTTGGTTATTCAACTAATGTGAATTTCTTATAACAGCTGTTAGAAAATTGATTTCAAAAGTTGAACTTTTCCTTACACAACGCATCGATCAGGCAATGGCAGGTTAATTAAAAGGAAAGAAAACCAATTTTTGATACCATAGCTTCGCATCAGGAACGCTACAGCAACTACTCTACTATTTTTGGTTACTTACTATGTGAAATCAATTATTTGAATTTCTCTCTAATCTACCACTATTTCGACAAAACGAATCATCACTCATCCTATCTTGTTCTCCTATTGAACTATTTATTAAAAAAAATAAAATAAATTCTTTACCTGATTTCATATATGTCGTATGTACGAGTTAAATTTTCTAGATAATGATACCATATTGTGTTCAAAGTTATGCTCTTTCAGTTGGAATATGGTGGAGGAATTCTTTTTGTTTTAAAACGACACCGGGTGAATGTTACTGTCAATGGTGATCGTAACAGCTTCATGATAAATGAATGAATTGTTTCCCGAATAAGCTTAAGATCTACCTGGAAGACCTTAAGTTTCAGAAAGATAGTGTTATGGGTCCAAACAATTATTTCCAGTGAATTGCCCCAAAATACAGAGTGATTTAATGCATGTGAGGATACGATGTAATGTGACTGTGTTATGCTAATTAACCAAAGCTTAACTAATCGAATGCGATTTGCTGGAGCTAGTGGTGGTTGACATATGCCGGAAATTATTTTTAAACAATAAATGTCATGAAAATAATCTTTTTAATAAAAAAAATTCGTTTTATATGTAGTGGTAATGTATGTCAATTAAAGTTCTATCACTCTTAAAAAATTAATCATTTCAATAGAAAACTGCTACTCAAAAGCTAGAAAAGTTCTAGAAAATTCCTCAAAACATTTACGATATCTCCAATAAGATGTTGTCAATTCTATGTTTACATGAAAGAGTAAGAGTAGAGTTAAGGTTTCGTCGTGCCAAAAACATCGCGGTGCTAACTACATAGTAGCGTTTCCATGAACAAGTAGAGTTAATTTGACAGCTACGTTGTAGTTTCTACCAACATCAAAATGAAGTGTCAGACAAATCTAACTCAACCACACTAATTTCGTGGATTGTGTTTGGGTTTAACGAAACTAAAGTTTAATTTGTGTTTTCATGTACATTAACCCGAGTTAACCCTATGTTAATTTGATCATGTGTCACATGGTAAATGGAAATAATAAACGTAATTCTTGGGGCTGAAAAACAAGCGTCATTTGTGAGCAGTCTTACTCGATAGCTTATTAAATGTCACATTCTTTGAACTAAAAAATAAACGTCATTTGCGAGCAGGTCGAGTACTTACTTGATAGCTATTATCTCACATTCTTGGGACTGAAAAACAAACGTCATTTGTGAGCAGTACGAGAACTTACTCGATAGATAATATCTCACATTCTTGGAATTGAAAAAGAAACGTCATTTGTGAGCACTGTGAGTACTTACTCTATAGCTAATGTATCACATTCTTGGGACTGAAAAACACACGTCATTTGTGAGCAGTACGAGAACCTACTCTATAGCTAATATCTCAAATTCTTGGGACTGAAAAACAAACGTCATTTGTGAGCACTACGAGTAGTTACTTTATAGCTAATATCTCAGATTCTTGGGACTGAAAAAGAATCGTAATTTGTGGGCACTATGAGTACTTAAACTGTAGCTAATATCTCACATTTTTGGGACTGAAAAACAACCGTCGTTTGTGAGCAGTACGAGTACTTATTCGATAGCTAGTATCTCACATTCTTGGGACTTAAAAAAGAATCGTTATTTGCGAGCACTATGAGTACTTACTCGATAGCTGATATCTCATATTTTTGGGACTGGAAAAGAATCGTCATTTGTGAGCACTATGAGTACTTCGTCTATAGCTATTATCTCACATTCTTGGTACTGAAAAACAAACGTCATTTGTGAGCAGTACGAGTAGTTCCTTGATAGCTAATATCTCACATTCTTGGGACTGAAAAACAAAGGTTACTCGATAACAAATATCTAACATGTGTCTCTTTAACAAATGAACGTTCTAATAATCGACATAACTTAATAGACCTTCAAGTTTGATGAAATTCTATCGTAATTCAAAAAAGTTACTAGCAATTTAATTTTATACCTAACTTCCCAAAAATTCAAGATGCTGATATTATATGGAAGTATAGAACCATATAGGACAAAATATTTTGGTGTGCTATCCAATCTCTGTAATTAAGTCACATTAACAAGCTTATACTAAAAAGTTTTTTTGTTATGTGCGCAGTTTTAAAGAAATTCTACCGATTAACAGAAAGGTAAACAAATTTGCATTAAAAATCTTCAATTGCCAAGAAATACCAATTGTTATGTACAACAAATATGAAATCGGGTGACGAAGTGTACTAAAAATAAATAAAACTTAAAACAGTGAACAAATTTTACAATAATTTTTTTATTTATGTTTATACTTTGCTATGTAAAAAATAAAACTATAAACATTAGAGTACATTTATTTCTAATTAATTACAATTTCGCAGTATCACCCGTTGTATCTAGCTTATTATACGTATGTATTTTTTTTTTTTTTTTTTTTTTGAATATCAACCGCATTACATACCGAACACAAAAGAAATATCTAATATCACTAATTTGAATCTTAATGATAACTGATTAAACTAAGTGAATAATAAAAGAGGTTCCTAATCGTCATCTGTAAATGTTCCATTAAAAAAATTCAATACTGTGATATCACATTACTAATATTACAGCTATTGGGCATTTGAATTGTTAATAATTTATAATATGCAGATATGTTGATGTCCTAATTTGAAAAGTAAAGCACATCATATATATTATAAGGGAACATAAATTTCCCTTTCTTCCTTCCTTATACTATCCATACTAATAATATAAATGTGAAAGTAAATCTGTCTGTCTGTTACGTTTTTACGGCTCAACGGTTGGAACGATTTGGCTTATTTTTTAACAAAAATGTTTGTAATAATTCTGATAAGGTTATAGGAATAAGAAAAATTGGAAAAGTTTCCTGGAAAATTGGAAAATTCGGGAAAACTGAAAGTTTTTTTTTCCATTGGAATTTTTGTATGAATCCTACCGAATCGTGAGTTTTTGTCGCTAGCATAACTCACGATTTGGTAACGGTTTATGTGTGCGAGTAGGGTAAAGCGCCCGGGAACGGCTATTTTCTTATAAATTAAATTTTCAGTTAAACCGTTCCCGTTTCCCCATTTTAGTGTACTTTCCCGTCTCTCTTATAACCGACGAAAGCACATCTGATATTTGCGCATACGAATTCTCTTACAGTAAAATTAGTAATACGTAAAAGAAAATTGTATGATGAGTTGTAGGCCTTTTTTATTAAAAATTTATTAAAATCTCAGGTTATAATTGAAAAATAGTTTCTATTGTTTTATACAATAGAATAGAATAAAATAGAGAATGGAATTTTAGTAATAAATGTTTTTTTAATAGGGTTCTCTGTTTGCTTCCCTCATTCCCTAATTCACAACCACGGACAATCTGTCAATGTGTCACAAAAAGGGGAACCTCTTAAAGTGATACAGTCGTGCACTCTGCAAAATAAAAGGAACTTTGCTTAAACCGAGAAATATATTTTCGGAAAATTGAAATTATTGGCTTCTCTTCCAGCTGAAAATGGAACATACTTTGATCCCAGCACTAAGGTTTTATATGCCTCTTTCGATTAAATAAAACCATACCCGAAACCTTACCCACGGGTAAGCTACCAAAATTACAGGGTTTTCGTCAAACCGAAACCAAATTTGAGAACAACAATATCAAGTCTGCTTGAACTTTCTTCGCCATATTGCTAAGGAAACGAAACCCTACACGTCGATTTCCGGCGGGTAGCAAAGTTACAGTGTCGGTTACAAAACCTTGCAAATAAAACGCAATATCCAACCGTACCCCGGATCCAGTTTGCAAATAGAACGCCAAACCAGAACAACGAGAGAGAAATTTTAACTCTACCCTGCAAATCGAAAGAGCTATTAATTTGAAACATTTGAAAATATACGACTCCTTATAGGAACTCGATTTGCTGGCTGCGCAAAGTTATAGTTTTGGTTAACAAAGAGAATTAATACAAAACCACGGCTATGGTTTGCAAATAGAAGGCATAACTAAAACCAAGAGAGAGAGCAAATATTATTTCAAACTGAAAATGAAAAAAATCTACTTTTCTTCTGACCACCATTAGCAGAAGATATCGAAATTTAATACCCACTTTTTTATGCTTAGCTTATAAATTTTGGTTGGTTTTTTAGAATATAATAAAATACCCTCTAAAAATTAAGTCGAACTTATATTTGTGTTCATTGAACAATTTTCGGTTCTTGTTATGGATTGCTTGGTTAAAATTACTCGACTTGTAATCTATGTGTACTTAACTATATATGCATGAAAGCTATTAAAACAAACCGATAAATTTTCCAATTTTTGGAAAAAAAAACTACTACTGGACATTTCTACACTTTCGCTATGATTCTATGTAGACCTAAAAATTGGTACTAACAGAACTTGGTTAAAGTAACTTAAAGTCTATAAAATCGTTATAAAATATATATACAAAAACCTACCTTCAGATTCTGAATCTTATGTATTCATTTCAAGTTTTAAGGCTCATATAATGAGTCTCCATCAGTGACTATCAACTACTATCGACATGCATTTCAAAATGCTCCTTAGTTGGAGTTTATTCTTTCTCGGTTCTGTTTTCTGTTATTTCTAATCTATAAAATAAAACTACATTTTTTTTTTCTATTTGCTGATTTCTTAAAATATCGTCCCCCATCAAGGTGTCTGACACAAAATAGATTTGTTCAGGTCAAATTGATGTCAATGCTCTATTAATTTTTCTATTAAGTTTCATTTCGATTTATATTTAAAAATTTAAATAACATCTTATTATCTTTGGTTCTAAGGATGTCATAACGGGTCTTCCATAAGTCTGTTTTTTTTTGTTTATAAGGATTTTTTAACCCTCGATTTGGCTCTTGATTTTTTACTATTTGTTTTTTGAAAAGCAAAGTATACATCAATAAGCTGACAGCATTACTGCAATAAAGCGATACGCTTACAGCGCTTTCTATTTGCTGGGGTTCTCGACGAAAACCAGAGAACGAGGTAGAAATGAGACACCAAACCTTCACTGTATCCAGCAAATCGAAAGCGCTGTTAGGCTGGCCACATATTAAAATAGCGAGCATAGGTTTTTAGGGCAGACAATGAGTACTTTCACAATTTATGGCATTAAGTCTAAGATTGTGTGCTCTTAAAACCACTGCTACGCGATGCTGAGCTGGGCTGTTCTCAACTGCTCGATTGGCCTTAACAAAATAATGTTTGCAAGGATGCTTTTGGTGTCATATATTTAATATAATTTTAAAGATTTGAAGCATATGAGTTATATAAATGCTTCAATTTAAAAGTTATATCAATATTTACTATTGACTTTTGTGGGCTAACAAAATCTCTCTTAAAAAGAAATACACAGCATGGTAAAATTTTGTCGCCACTACTGTCTACGACATGATGCTTTGCTTTGTTAGGGTGAAATTACCCTTAACCGAACCTTAACTTAACAGACAAAGGAGCAGTTTGTTCTTCTGTTTGTCAGTTTGTATGTTTTGCTTTTCTTCTATTCATATGTATGCCAATAAAACATTTTCATCTGGAAACTGCTATAATTTGGCACAAAAATTTTGTAGTTAACGAGTTTTCAAAGCCTGCCTTCTTCTGCCAAACCAATAGTCTTCCTTTTTCAATTAAAAACTGTTGCTTCCTTTTCTACACCGTTATATCATGAAATATTAAATATATCGCACTACAATTTTGTGATATCTTTTCCTAAGAACCTTCACAGAGAACTCATTTGCAAAATAAATCCTTTTTTTAATCGCAAACAAAAGTGGTCGACTACTGTAAAGAAGTTCTACCAATGCTACACAGCTAACAAGTAAATAAATTTATAGAAGAAACATTTCATTATTTATATGTACGAGTATGTGGTTCTATTTTTGCATTATATTTTACTAACAATTATGAGTACAAATTGTAGAAAATTTATGAATTAATTTATTTGAATCAAGTAGACGACCACTTTTGCAATTTTTTTTTATTATTTTAGCTTATGTGTATTTTACCTACAACAACTCACTACAAGATTACATTTCCACTAATTTACTATACTATTTCCTACTTTTATTGTTCACTAGGTTCTGTACCCACCGGCTTCGTTCGGATTGTGTTATCTATACTGAAGGGTTTTTCAATAGGGACATAACAATTTTGTATTTTAAAAGAAAGTCACCGTTATAATATTTGTATAATCTGTTAATGTAAAAATGTCAGTCAAGGCTTACGTTTTTATCGTGGTTATGTTCACGAAGGAACAACGTTTAATATTTATTAAAAATTGCTTTCGAATTTGTGAGTCGGCCACTATCAGACAGGCTGTGATATAGTGGATAAATTCATGTCAACAGATTTACTACGGAGTGTTCCTGTGTCAGTAAGAAAACGCACCGGCCGAAGTAGCAGCCATAAGTGCTTCAATTCAAAATGATTGCATTTTGCTTAAAATCTTGGCCTACACCCTTACAAGATCAAATTAACTCAAGAACTGAAGCCTCTTGATTATTTGAAGCGTGGAAACTTCTCCGATTGGTTTGAAGAGATTCCTGAAAATCATCTTCGACGATGAAGTTCATTTTTGGCCTAATGGCTTTGTCAATAAGCAAAATATTCATTATTGGACAGAAATAAACCCACATATGTTTCAATGGACTCCATCGCATTTTTTTAAAAAAGTGACCGAGTGGTGTGGATTGCATGAGTGGTGTGGATTGATTGGACCGTATTTTTTCGTCTATGAAAAATGAAGTTCGCTATACCGCCATGTTGAAAGACTATTTTTGGCCAGAATTGGATGTACTTGACAACTACAGTGATATGTGATTCCATGCTATACAGGTGGTTAAACAATTGATCTATTGAAGGAGAAGTTCGGTGATCGTGTGATCTCGAGAAATGGTCCTGTCGAATGGCCAGCTCGCTTATGCGATTTAACGCAGTTAGATTTTTTTAATCGAGTTACCTTAAGACCTTGGTTTATGCAAAGAAGCCAACAATGTTAGAGGAGCTCAAAAAACAACGAGTTCTATAATAGATGACTGTCATTGTTTTAATCCTTCTTGTTCGAATATAAGCTGATCAGTGGTTGTTTTTATAGAAACTAAGATTTAATTTTTCGTTACATAAATTTTGATTAAAAAATGTAAGTAAAATAAAATGGCTTTTAGATTATTATTCGTCTTCATAACGCAATGTGTCTTGAACTTTTGTATATATGCCTTGAAAACGATATTAAATATATCTGGCTTAGCCCAACTTATTGCCGTGGCACCAGTCATTAAAGAAGTCCTCCCTTGGCAATAAGTTTTCATATAAAATAAAAATAAAAGTTAATGAAACGATAGTTGATATAAAAACAACGACTGATCAGCAAAAAGGATCAAAAAACAATAACGAATGCGAAATTGCCAACGTTCCGGCCGATATGTGTGGAAGAGCTGTGGAAAAATGGCGCAAAAGAATCGATTTCTGCAAACGTGCTCATGGTTGTTCTGTACTATACCCGAAATAAATTTTAGCCCGATATTTAAATTATGCTTTCTTTGTTTTATTGAAACACAAAATTGTTATGTCCTTATTGATAAAACCTTTGTAATTCTTAATGCCTATGTGTATGTATATTTGCGCTCTAATTTACCAAAATAAAAAAGAATGAATACTTATTTTATATGAAGAAGTAGTATTGTTTTCTCCTTATAACAATTAACCACGAATCGAACTAGAAATGCTAACCGCATACAGCCATATGTTTTACCCCCCTATGTATTGCTTTGCAATCGCATTCACCATTCGTTAGTTAGAGCGTAAAGATACATATGTACATATGTACCTACATAAATATACATAGATATTAAGCATTATAATGGGTGGTCAATTTAAAAGTTTGTTTTTAATTCGTTGGCTATGGCAACCTTTTTTTTAACGATTTGCTTCATATTTTGACTGCTCGTCGGTCTGATATTCCGCGGCACGAAACAATCATGTTTACGCTTGATGAGCGTTACAAAATATTGAAAACGTATTTTCAAAGTCAGTGTTGTGCAGCCGAAACCGTGCGAATTTTGAAAAGAAATATGGGACAAAAAAACAAAAATTTCAACCCATCACACGCGCCAGACGCGACTCGTGCCATACTCGGAATATTAAAAATGCTATTTCGAACTTAGAAATCTACAAAATCTCAGCTCTCTCTAGGTCGTGTGGAAGGTGGTTAAAAAGGACCTCAAAGCGGTCGAAATACAGACAAAAATGGGTCAAGTCAGGTTAAATAAAAGTTTTTAATAATAACAGAGGTGATCCTTGATTTAGGACAGGTCGCACGTCCGAGAATATTGCGGCTGTGGCCTATAGTGTGGGACAGAATCCATCGACCACAATTCTACGCACCAGCCTGAGCAGAATACTGCAAAAAGACCTCGTTCTATTCGCCTACTCAGAAATCGAAAGCAAATGACCATCCGCTCCGATATCAGTTCTCTGCGTGGGCCATAGACCAGCTTGATAAATCATCTTTTCAGACTAAGTGTATTTTCATCTCGGGGGCTATGTTAACAAACAGAACCGCCAGATTTAGGGTTCGAAACAGTCACACGTAATCGTAGAGAAGCCAATGCATCCGCCAAGAGCGACAGTTTTTTTTTTCTGATTTTGGAGTGGCGTTCCATTTTTCTTCGAAAACGATGCTGAGAACACCGTTACCATGAATGGCAACCGTTACACAGCCAGCTGACCAACTTTTTATGGTCTCAAACAAAACAAGATGGCGCCACATGCCATACAAGCTGACTGACAATCGATCTCTTGCGCGCCAAATTTGGCAACTGAATAATCAGTCGTTTTGTTGATGTCAATTAGCCTGCGCTGTCGAGCTGTGATTTAACGCCGATTGACTTTTTTATGGGGTGCCGTTAAGGATAGATGTGATGCGGAGAATCCAGAGACAATTACAGCTTTAAACATAACAATGCTACTTTTATTCTAGAGATAGACGCCGAGATGATCGAAAAAGTTCTTGAAAACTGGACTCACAGAATGACTTACTGTAAGGCCAGCAGAACGAGCCACATGAAAGAAAAAAAGAAAATAAAGCAAATGGGAGAAGTGGATCCTGTGGGCGCCGTGGCTCAGTGGAAATGTCCATGGCTACTTAGCTGGAGGTTCGTGGTTCGAATCCCAGTAAAACCACAATTATTTTTCACGGTGTCCCACCTCTCGCGGGTGGGTGACAAACTTTCCGAGAGTAATAACTTGTCACGGAAAGCTTCTCAATTCTTCGTTCGGATCCCTTCCAATTGTGTCCAAAAATATTCATGCGCAACACAAATGGTCGCGAGAAGCTAGGCCTTGGCCCGCAAGAAGTGGATCGAGATGATCCAATTTCAAACCTGCTGTTGTGTTGATGATCTTTGGTCCAATGTTTGCATTGGGGTCCTTTCGGTGCGTAGAACCAATAGTCCTGGAATGAGATTACTGCAAATGAGAGTTTAATGTTTGGAGGGTTTCCTCTTGATCTCATTTCAGGCCTGGAGGTGCTACAACAACAACAACATGAACGAAATTGTTTTTCATTCCCAGCCTTCTACATATTTTTATATTGTTTTTAAAAACAAAAACAAAATTTAATAATTTGAAGTTGGCAAAAGTTTACTGCAGCACATAAAATCCTTTAACATTTTTATGCTTTCTATATTAACTCTGATTCTTGAATGAGATGTAAATATCTTTACGGATGAGAGGCGGAAAAAGGATCCTACATAAAAGGACGGAAGCAAATTATTGATAATTCTCGTCTTACTTTTGTTTGTTTTTCTTTTGTTTTTCTGTAAGCATTTTGTTAACAACAATTACGTACATATTTGTATTAAGTATAAAGTGTAGAAATGCTCGTTTGTCAGTTGTTGTTCTTGTTGTTTTATGTGTTTCACTTGTTCAGCCTGTTTATTTTGGTCGTTACTGTGTGTTAGAGCTAGAAGATGTTGCTGTGATGACATCGAGAATTTGTTTGTTGTTAATGTTATTGTTGTTTTTATATATCTGATACCGATGTGAAAATTGTGTGTTGTTTCTTTTTTTTGCGGAGAGGTGGTATTGGTGGTGGTGGTTCACCTTCACCACCTGCTCCCGAATTACATAATCTGCTTCTGTTGATTTTGATTTGCTATTTAAATTCTTTTAAACTTTTTGTTTTCTTAGACATTTTGGAAATGATGGCAAGATGAAGATTTTATTTTCATAATCTAAGCGTCTTTTATGCTTTACATAAGTCAGTAATAACTATATTATGTATGTCAGTTAAACAAATTTCTCTACCTATATGAGTATATTATAATGTATGTAATTATATAACTTTCTCTTTACAATGATGTCTAATATGTTAATGTTTTTAATTACACATTGATAACAGTAAGAGAGAACAAGAATAATAATTTCATCTGAATGTTGTAACGAAATTTTCTTTGCATAACGGTTAATTTACAAATGTTTTGTTTTCTTTTCTTAGAAAATACCCTACTGATGATTATTTTGTTCTTTGTAATTTTATTTATTCTTTAAAAAATAAATCAATAAAAGTACCTTTGAAAATACCCTTTCAGCTTATTTGCATTTATCACTGATCACGATACTAATATATACAATTTCATGATACCAAAATGCTTGTCATTGAGCAGTTAGCAAGACCGCAATTCGTCTTGTGATAGAAATTTGAGTAAAAATAAAAATTCTTCATTTTAGCGTTGTCTACCAAATATGAAGGCGTGTAAAAAAATCTTAATGTAAGCAAAACTATAGGAAAACATATAAAATACCCCAAAATTATACCACTACAACCCTTAATTTGCTTAACGTATTAAATGCAACTTCCAGCGCAGCACGAAATACGCAATAATCCGTAACGCAATAAACGTTCCAATCAGCGCCACACTATCGATCCAAAAGACAGCCGAATCCATTGACATCTCTTCGAGGAACTTCTTCGGACTGCGAAAATGACAGTAGATTTCGGAGCACTGAAGTTTGGCACGATCCATGCCGTATATCGAGACCATCGCACCTGCAATGATAAGCAATGATACGTTCGTATATAATGAATGACATGTGACACATAATATCCAGGTTTCAGCTTCTTCATTACTTACCTTCAAAACCATACCGCACATAACTGACATAGGTCACCCACTGCAGATAGCCCGGTATAGTATCGAAATTGACAAAGAAACCTGAGAAGAGTATTGTTGGTATTGTTGTGACCGGACCCAGGAACACACCCGCTTCGATGTTTGTACCAGCGCCAATTAGTAAGCCCAAGCTTTGAGCAACCAATGATGTTAGCACAGAAATGAACACAAACATCGCAACACGCTGCAATTCCATTGGCTGCGATGTTAGATAGTAGACGACTATCACATAGACGCTGGAGAAGACAATCTGCAAAATGAATGTTGAAATGGAAATGAAATACGTGGCCGAAGGAGAGAAGGTAGTGCGGATAAAGTCAGCTTCAGAGAATCAAATTATGATGAATATTTAAGGCGGTAAATCCATGTAACTTCTATCTCCATCGATAGAAATGTAGGAAATTTCATAGTATCTCCTATTTCCTGTCATTAAAAATTTGAAATAACTGAGCAGCAATCCAAAGATACCCTTAGTACGAAGTTTATAGCAGCGGGATACCTTAATGCAAAACTAATTACTCATATTAGGGCTCTTGTCTCAAAAGGCAGAAATTTGTACTCAGCTATTTCAAAAAGTTGTATTTCTGTTTTCCAGCTGAGGTAGCGCTCAGCGGCTTCCAGGGTCTGAATTAAGTATACTCGTGTTACAAATTGATTGTAGTTTATTTTTCTTAATCATTTTGTTGTGTAGTCTCGTTCCTACTATACTTAACATTTAAACATTAACCTATATAACCATCACCAATAACTAATTTCTATGACAATGGGGAGATGTGAACTGGGTTTCCATTTAGTAGCAATGCTGGCGTACTAGCGAGTAGAAGTGGCGTGTAGTGACTACTTCACTGAGTCGGTGTTGGTATGATGTTCTTACCCAACAGAGGGGCGACTGCGCCACCACTAATAGTAGTCCATCATCACAATGCTCGACAGTGAAGAGGGGAATGCTGATGTCTAAAAGCACATGGCACGACAGCAGAGAGGGAAATGCTGACGGTCTATAAGAACAAGGCACGACAGCGAGGCGGAGATGCTGCAGGGGTATAGCTCAAGGCACGACAGTGTGGAGAGGAATGCTGAAGATCTATAAGAACAAGGCAAGGCAGCGAGGCGGAGATGCTGAAGGTCTATAAGTCAAGGCACGACAGTGGGGAGAGGAATGCTGAAGATCTATAAGAACAATCCACGACAGCGAGGCGGATATGCTGAAGGTCTATAAGCTCAAGGCATGACGGCGGAGAAGGGAATGCTGTAGGTATAAAAGCACAGGTCGCTACAGCGGAGAGGGGAATTCTGAAGGTCTATAAGCACAGGTCGCGAGTGCGGAGAAAGGAATACTGAAAGCCTATAAATACAAAGCATGACAGTGAGGCGGGGATGCTAAGAGTCTATAAGCACAAGGCACGACAGTGGAGAAAGGAATGCCGAAGGTCTATAAGCACAAGGCACAACAGCGAGGCGGGAAACGTACTGACGCAGCTTACTGATGGTCGTCCCGTTGCAAGCTGCCATTTTGAAATACTATGCCTTAGAGAAACGTCTAGGAATTTGACAAAACGAGAAGAGTCATGAGGAGCCGTGCTAATGACTTGGTAAGAAAACTCCACATCTCTTAAAAAACAGAACTTGTATTATTTAGACTACCAGTATCTTTGGAACGTTTCTAATAATCATCATCATCATAACCGGGGTCTTAGCCTCCCGCAAAAAATCTCTAAGGTCGGACACTATCGGACGCAGATTTTTCTGACCAAACCATCACAGAAGAGGGAAAGTGACGTTACCGGAATGCCTGCACTGCTAAGCGGACTTGTACATGAAGTCACAGATAATTTTTGATTTTCGTGTGATAGGTGAGTCAAGCTAAGAAAATTTATAAAAAAAAAATTAGACCATGGTCCGTGGGGAGAAGGAGCTGGGTGGCACAGTATGCTGAGTGCATCCTTAAAGTAAAAACGTCGGCACGAAACCATAGTAGTTGCGAGAGATTAGACAAAATATACGCCTCAAGCACAAAGCAACGTGTTTTAAAAAGATCCAGGCTAGTCCGGAAGAAGCACTGGGTCATTTTTATTGGTAGAAATCAAGCAATAGGTTAAGCCACATGCTGTCGTTTGAAGAATCGAAATGCGGTGGCTGGATTCCTTTAGATCCCTCCGTTTTGTAAGAACTCTCGAGCCTATTGAGACGACTATAGGCGTACTCATAGCAATGACAAATACTTAATGAAATACATTAACAAATCGGCTCTTCAATAATTAGCAAACTTTCAGACTCATCGATGATAGAGGTACTTCTTAGATTCGTTACAGGTAGTTTGGGTTCAATGGGCTTACAGAGTTTCCGATAAGAAGATATGAAATTTTACTAAAAGTCCTCAACTGCTCACCTGAAAAGGTAAATCGGCCATTGTTTTCGCAAAGTAGAATGCCTTCAGTGAATACCAGTAGTTGAGATGTTCTCTCACGAATACGGACATTTCGGTAGGAACTGCAAAAGATAGAAAACAAAAGTAAGTGTTTTAGTGAGAATGTTCTTTGTTCGTTTTCGGCAAATTCGCGACCACCATCACTCACATGTGAGAATTGTCGGCATCATTGCGGTAAACATTGTAAACAGCGTTGTAAAGAAAATACACCCCGCATTGCTCATCACCTTGGAAGCGTCATTACCCACATCGTAGTATATCATGCCGATAATGGCGCCGACAATTATGTGCGATGCTAGGCGCATATGTGTCAGCATCCTATCGCGCATGATAGTAAGGAATGAGCGTTTCAGCAAAATCCAGAATTGCGTCCAACCGCTGGTCGGAAAACCGGACTTATTTGGCAGGGTAATGACGCTTTCGTGTGAGTCTAATAGCGATGTGGTACAACCAGGACCGCCACTTGGGCCAACAACAACACCCTGGCCAACTTTCGACGAAAAGCTACAACTGTCCTCGTTGCCATTCGCACCAAACGGAGCCACAGCTGCTGTCGTCGTTGTAGATGCGGCGCTGGGCATATTAATTACAGTACAGTCGGATAGCAGTGATTGTTGCGATTCCAGCTTCGGTGTTTTCATTTCGTAGAGTTCTGCTGTGGTTGCTGCTCCTGATGCACCAGTCACTATCGCACCAGCGCTCACTTCCATCTTTCGCTCATCCCGGGCAGTGCTTTCGCCGCCGCCACCACCGCCACCAGCGCTTCCCTTGATCAAATCATTTGCGATGATCTTGTTGTTGACCAAATCATTGCCGTAATCCTTGTGGCTATACTTCTTGCATTTTCCATCATTTACAGCCAGCACAAGTTTATGAACACAGTCTCCATATTCGCCGCATGCCACTTCCATGACATAATCCGCCGGATTGTGATACGACGGACAATCGAAGCCGAGTGAGGCCAAGAACGGCACCAGCCCTCTGACACGACCCTCGTACATGCACTGGCCCTCGGCCAACATATACAATTGATCGAATTTCTCGAACAGACGCGCCGACGGCTGGTGAATGGTGCACACAATGGTGCGACCGCCGCGCGCTAACGATTTGAGCAAAGATATCAATTGGAAGCACGTTGAGCTGTCGAGACCCGATGTGGGTTCGTCGAAAAACATTACCGGTGGATTGTTGACAAGTTCGAGAGCAATCGAGAGGCGTTTCCGTTGACCACCCGACAGATTGCAAGTCTTTGTGTTGTTCGATTCCAAAAGACCGATCGTCTCGAGAATCTCATCGACCACCACCCGCTTAGCCGCTTTGTCCATATTCTTGCCAAGTTTCAGATTTGCCGCAACCATCATAGCTTCGCTGACGCTGAGATTTGCTATCAGCACATCGTCTTGCATGATGTAGCAGGAAAGTTTGCGAAAACGTCGTAAATTGCGATCTTTGCCATTGATCATTACGCTGCCACTCAGCTGTGACGTCCTGTAATGAGATTAGAAAATAATAATAAGTAGTTATACCCACATCGGAAAATAAGGTCGAACAGTCAATTGGGACAAAAAAGATACTACCCAACAGACAGCCTGAAATTCTAAGATCGTACATTACGGACAGATACTTCGTCAGACAAGGGAGACACATATTCGAAGCTTCAAGAAAACAAAGCGGGTGTACCACAAGGGAGCGTTTTTGGCCCAATACCAGTTTAGGTATATTGTTTCGAAATTTAGATGTTCGAGTTCGTAATGGATTTTGCAAATAAAACACAATTTTCTTAATTCGCGGATTACAACTTCGATTAACGAAAACCAAAAATGAGAAAAGTTCACAAATTACACTGGTGAATAGTTATTATGCACACAAAACACTTATATTTCACTACTTTCACTTAGGTGGTAGATCTAACTGCTTGCTAGTACTGACTCGACTATATAGGTTGGCCATGACCAATGTTATAAGCCAAGTCAAAATATGTGGATTACTATCAAGCCCATTCAACATCTATAACGGGCTCGGACAAGGGGATGGACTGGCCTGCGTCGTCTTCAACCTGGCATTGGAGAAAGTGACCAATGACTCTGACGGAACGATGAGAGGAACAATCATAAGTCCATTCAGATACTGGCTTATGCAGACGACATTGACATCGTTGGTAGAAACGAAAGAGTTCTACAGAAAGCTTTCATCAAGAACGAGCGGGCGGCATGAAATCTGGGGGGCTGCACATAAATGGGAGCAAAACAAAGTACCTGGTGGCCATGTCTGTGAGTAGAAGATCCAACATTTGACATTTGAATAGAACTCAGTTCGGTAGTCTCCGGTGGGTAAGACACCTAGCTCGCATGAGCGAAGAGGATACTGCACGGAAATTTCTTTGCGGTAGGATTAATGGAACACGACAGCGAGGCCGGCCAAGCCTACGCTGCAAGGATGGCGTAGACCAGGCCGCCCAGAGTTTAGGAATGCCAAACTGGATGACATCGGCTCGAAATCGGGACCGGTGCAGAGATTTTTTGCTGGAGGCGGTACCGGGCACCGGCTGTAGAGTCAAATTTGATGATGATCTACAATGCAATAAAAGATTTCTAGTTACTTTTTCGTAACAATATTAATAACCAAGCCATAATAATAATATTCGGAGCGACAGACCTTTGCGGTCCAAGGCATAGCTTCTCGCGATCATTTGTGTTGTGTATGTATATTTTTGCACACAAATGGAAGGGTCCTACAATTTAATGCCATATCCTAGCGGCGAATTGAGAAGCTTTCCGTGACAAGTTATAACTCTCGGACGTTTTTCAGACATTCGAGGGTGGCGGGACCTTGAAAATTACTTTTGGTGTTACTGGGGTTCGAACCACGAATCTGCTGCTCAGAAGTCTATGCCTTTATACACAAAGCCACGGCGCCCTCAATATCCAAGCTTCCTGCTCAGAAGTCCATGGATTTATCCACTTAGCCACGGCGCCAACAATATCCAGGTAGTAGGTTGTGCTCCAGTTAAGTTTGGGAGAACTAGAGCTTGAGTCTTTACAAAGACAAGAGTTACGCAAATTGTGCAAAGTATCTTGGAATGAATTTGGATGCGAAACTTCGCTGAAAAGCCCATGTCAAGAAAAAAAAAGAGAGGAGATTGGTATTCGCTAATTTTTAAAAATTTACTGGATGGTAGGAAGACAACAACAAAGTTTTTCTTTACAAGCAAGTCAATAAAACCCATATGGTATTCAACTTTAAGGGTTGTACCAGAAAACCCCTCATTCAAATCATACAACGGTTTCAAAATAAGGTGCCGAAAAAACGATTACCTTCACAGGGAGCTGGGCGTGGAATGCGTACAGAATGAAATACACAGATTCGCCAAAAATAAAGAGGATCGACTTCACCACCACACAAACCCTGAGACTACCCCGCGCTTCGACCACAAAAATCTGTGGAAAAGACTAAAAAGAATCAAACCTTTTGAACTATTGCAGTCTTTATATAGTATAGCATAAGGAAGCGTCAATGCTTTAAAAACTTTTAATCTTGTATCCTTTTATTAATTTAAGTCAAAACACAATTGCTTATTTGTCATAAGACCAGATTGTAATATTTTACTAAAACACATGACATTGGTTTTTCAAAAAAAAAAGTTTTTGTTTCAATAAGAGTTTTGATTCAACCATATTTGTCTGTAAAGGTCCAAGTATCACATTGTTTTATTGTTGTGCTGGTACACTTGTCGTGTCATCACATTGGTACCCATTTTGGATGCTAACTTCATTGCTGGCTGTCGAAAAGGTTACACTTAATTTAATAAGTCTTGTAGAGAATATGGAACAGAAAACCAATTCGGTAACGATATTCGAACCACGATCCTCCTGCTCCGAAGTCATGCTCTTATCCTCTACTGAACAACGGCACCCACATATTATAATTAAGATTATTTTAAATTCTTAACTTTTTATAAGAACTCTGGTTAACCGACGAGCGTAACATTTGCCAAAGGTTCATTACAGACTAAATACGTACTTTTCAATTGCGTAACTTTAATGACAAATGAAAGTCAATTTTAATTGTTAAAGTTCAAAAAACACACAATTATGAGAAGAGAAGTAAAAAGTTGTTTTGCTCCATATAATATACGCCACCATTTCTTCACCACAGCTGTCCTACACAGGAATTAGGCATTGATTTATGAGTTGATAATGCGCATTATAAAAAAAGAGATCGAAAAGTTAACTACAAGTTATATAATATTTGGCATGATTGTCTTATTAATAAGATTCGTGGGCTCAACTCACACACCTCTCTTATTGCATCGATTGAAGATTATTTATGGAACCGTAAAATAAAGGTTGTATTGAACGGTATATCTTCAGATTCAATACTGGGGTTCCTCAAGGTTCATCCTTGTCGCCTACGCTCATCTTGATATACATTAAGGACCTGTTGTCTTCTACAACCTGTGATATACATTCATTTGTTAATGATACAACGCTGGCGTGCCTCAAGGGTCATCCTTGTCGCCTACGCTCTTCTTGATAACCAGTTGTCTTCTACAACCTGTGATATACATTCATTTGTTAATGATACAACGCTGGCGTGCCTCAAAGGTCATCCTTGTCGCCTACGCTCTTCTTGATATACATCAGGGACCTGTTGTCTTCTACAACCTGTGATATACATTCATTTGTTAATAATACAACGCCGGCGTGCCTCAGGGGTCATCCCCTTCGCCTACGCTGTTCTTGATATACATCAATGACCTGTTGTCTTCTACAACCTGTGATTCCATTCATTTGCTTATGATACAACGCTATCGGCTTCCATTGAGTTTGTCAGTCAAAAAGAGTGCAATTCTCGCTTGAATGGTTCGCGTGAATTAATGACTTCGACTATTCTGTCGAATATTTAGTTTTGAGTTAGTTTTGAAAGTGTCATTTGCTTTATCTTGATGGAATCCAGAATAGAGTTATCCGTTTTATAAACGATGTAACCATTACTTCATCTCTTGATACTTTGGACCATAGACGAAATGTAGGATTTGTGATTAAGAAACCCGTTCTCTAGTTCCAGGTCCTTTTTTCAGCAACGTAAACACTCTTTTCAGGTCCAATCAACATTATTATTATTATTATTCTTGGTTGACTGGTAAGCCTTATGCACTGCGACCTTCAGGTCTATTGTGCATGTCTACCACATTATGTGATGACTTAGTCCTTTTATGAATGCCAATATATCTGCCAGGTCGATAGGTCTGGCATTCTGCCATAGAAAAGTGTGAGCTTTGAGGTATTGAAGTCTTTTTCGGGTGATGGCATCACATATAAAAAGTATATGTTCTGGCGTCGCCTCTCCCTCGCCGTAAAAGTGGCAGCGATCTGTTTGGGATTTCCCCATTTTTGTTAAGTGACCATTAATTGGACCATATCCCGTCATGTACCAGGCAAGGGATCTGAGTGTATATCGGTTTAACTTGATTGCTTTGTTTGTGTTTTTAATGTTGTATTTGAGCAGCTTTTTGGTTTGTTTTCTCGTAGTTGGTGATTCCCATTCAGCCTCGATGGCAAGGTGGCTCTTGCTGTAGGCAATGCTTGGCTCGGGACCAGTGAAGGTCTCTTCCGCGCCTCCTCTTGAGCAGTGGTCTGCTGTCTCGTTCCCTTTAATGCCTGAATGGCCTGGAGACTGGTTTTGGCCAGTTCGTTTAGGTTGCAGTAGCACCTCCATGTTGTTCTTGAATTGAAAACTGGGCCTATTAGCGCTAGCAGAGCGGCCTAGCTATCGGAGATCATATAGATCTCGGTTCTTCTATATTTTCTCTTTATGCATTCTAATGCGCAAACTTCTAATGCTATTGTTTCTGTCTGGTTAACGGTGGGTGGATTTTCCTAAGGGTATTCCTGAGTTTGTTTTAGATCCGTCTGTGTACCAGATAGATGCATGATTGGGGAGGTTATTTTTGATATTTTCAACTTGATTAATGTTCGGTACTCTTACTGAGAAGTTCCTTTGGAAATTAGTTGTTTTTATCATTGAATTTGAATTTTCCGAAAATAAATCAAACTTTAAGTGGTTGCTGTTCTGAAATTGAAAATTTCAACGAGTTCATAGTTTCTCATTTTCCAACAACAAAACAGCAAAAAGCATTATTGGGTCACACTTTGAAGCGGTGCACCACACAGAAACTCTCTCTGGTAGTTCTTATGAGCTAGTAAGAGATGAAATGGGAAGATCGAAGGTTTTCCCAATAATAAAGAAAATGAAAAATCATTCTGATCTAAGAAATTGCAAGCTTATTGGTCTCTTGCTTAATATTGAGAAAGGTCTTGAAGTGGAAGCGATAAAAGTGAGATTATTTCGTAGAACCAGTTTGTGTTGAAAAAAAACAACTCGACGGTGCACGCTCTCTAACCAAGTTGATTTCAGATGTCAACTGGACAGTAACGGCACTAATCCTGTTCAACATACATATTTTGAAAGTGCTTAGAGATAGCGATATATATATACAGTCCCTAGCTTATGCGGACGACATCATATTGTATGAAAAAATTCAAGTAAGCATCAAGGAAAATTCGATGAAATTCGGGCATACTGCGAAGCATGGAAGCATAAGATCAGCTTTTAAAAAAGCCCAGTTATAATGTTGCGCCACACCCTTCTTTAAGACACGGAAATCACGTTCTGCGATGCAACTGGAATAAGTTGCAAATGTACCCGAAATGTTGAAAGAAAAGGCCCTGCCTTAATTATCAGTAATAATCCTTAAAATTCAGTCACCTTATCAGATAACGAAGGATTTAATTGATCAGATCAGGTACCAATAAAATGGCATTGAAAACAATGTCTTGAACAGTCCAACATCTACGTCCACTTGCATGAAAATAATTTAGCATCCGAATAATGGCCTATAAAAAGTTACTCCTTTCCACAACTAATAATTCACTTTTCCTCGAGATGGTTTGTAGTTGTCCCATTATCAATTATTATTCTGGGATACTTTTCCTCGTCGATTAAAGTTTCTCCGGACATTTTATAGTCTCCTATAATTATTTTATAATTGATACAATTAGCAATGAAATGATTGTAGTATACAATGCTAATTTATTAAGTTCTCAGAAAAGTAGAGTTTCGTAAGGATTTTTTCGAGTTCCTGGTCATTGAATGTGCTAAGTGCGTTTTCAAAAGGTCTATAAGTTTGAGAAATCAAATTTAATTCAATTTTTTAATTGAACTGTCACTCAAGCTAAGTAAGGAACCAAAATAAACATCTATCTTCTATACTCACTTGTAGCCAGCTAAAATGTTCATCAGCGTACTTTTGCCAGCACCCGACGGTCCCATAATCGCAGTTAATTCGCCATTTCGAAATTTGCCAGATACTCCCTTGAGGATGGTCTTGAAGCCGCGCCGTCGCCCCTCCGACACTGAATACGAAATATTCGAAAACTCAATATCAACAGGCGGCCTCTGCGGCAAATGTGTAAGCGTAGCGGTCACCTTCTTTTGGCCATTGGGACTGCTCTTGTTTTGCACTTTCGGGGCGAGAATATGATTTCCGGGAATGCTGCCATTACAGAGATTATTCTGAGAGCTATGATAGTAAAAAGGAAGAATCAATGATGTATTAATAGTTAGTATCGTAAAATGTTACTTCAAAGAACTACGAAAAAAGAAACTACTTTTGCTAGAAATGGCCCATACTTTGAACGCTTCATCCAAACTACCGGCTGAGTTGTATTTATATACCCATTTTTGGTTAATTTCGTATGGATAACGGTCTGTGCTTTGGAGTTGGAGGTATATTTTGAGGTAGCTGCAGCAGGCAGCTCTTCACCACCTATTGTCAAGGCTGCAAACTGCGCTGCCAATGTACCCTCATATGCTGAGTTTCTTATACCACGAGAACTGTCGCTACTGTCATCACCACACCCGTTTTCGTCTTGAATATTCCTCACCGATGCTGACCATTTTGCCAAAGGATTTTTATAAATATTTAATACTAAGTTATCACCACTACTATCACAGCGCATCAATCGGGCAACCCGCATCGAGGAGTTATTTGAGTTGGAGTTATCCGCAGCGTTAGACATCTTTTTTAAATGTTATGCAGTGGAATTTTATTTTAATAAAAAATTTAAAACACTTGACAGTCCTGTTTTTTATGTATATCACAATTTTTTTTCACAAAATTCCTGTAAAATTAGCACGCAGCAAAAGGCACAATGCAATACTTGCTTGCTATCGTTATCATAATCCTTTCCGCTCGAAATAATTTCCGATGTCCAGGAAGCGACCATGCGAGAAACGAGCGCCAAGGAACGCATCAAATGAACAACTAACTGTTTTTCGATTGAATTCAATGGGATGCTACTGCATGGTGTGTCGTGTGGTCTGGACAGTGACAAAGCCCTCAGTCAACGATATGCCTACGCTCGAACTCTGAATGATCTCTGCCATCATCCCAAATCCATCTGCCCATCATTCTTGTTGCTGTTTGCTGCTCTGTGTCTATAGGACTTCACTCATTCATTCATTTATTCTGTTAGTGATGAGCTTTCCAAGTTAATTTAATTAAAAGACGAAATTGAACTGTAGACCAGACTGAGGTACGGAAGACAATTAAAGATGATGATTAATTGAAGTATTGTTAGGGTTTTATTAAAAATAATGACTCTGGAGGCAAAATGGGAAAAGAAAAACTCGTGTTGCTTGTTTAGGTCGGGTCAAGTTGCAAAGTTAACGAGTCGTGCTAAAAGTTCATTACCGTAGTGGCCAGATTAAGTCGTTAAAATGGATAATAGGATATCACATGTTTCTACGCTTTTCAGCAACTTTGGTGTAAAAAGAAGGATATGGTGAGGTTCAGTATTCGGCTGAAGAAGGAAGTGAATATATGTGCAGGCTTCAAGTTAAGGATTTCGTTTGGTCCAACATTTCTATTTGAATTCAATTCAAATTTGAATTTTTCTAAGGAAGTTCAAAACTCCAAAAACAAAGTGTAGAATAAGACCTTATATTTCATAATTATATTCATCGAGTGCTCCTCAAACAGCTCATACAGCTTCTTTGCTATAATGTATGAAATCAGAGCTGAAACCGTCCGAAGATATTGATCTAATGCTGCTTGCTGTGAAAGAAAATTTTATTTTACGAAGCCATGTCACAATGTCTCAAAGAACTGGACAGGGTGTATGCAGGGTAGCATAGAGAAATGAAGAGTCAAAAAGGTAAGCCATGGAAAGAGCTATTACTTAACTCTTTATTAGACTAGATAAAGATAAGGTAACTATCTCACCGATGTAAGCTTTGCTATGCCATCCTCAAAAAATGGTCCAAATACATAACAAACATTTTTTTCAAAATTCTTGGGACAGATTACTAAGTTGTTCATTTTTCAGTGCAGTTAATATATATGATTCACCAGCTCCCGTAATAGTGGAAAGTAAAAGGAATAAGGTCAGCCATCAGCAGAATAGGGGTATTAACACAAAATGCATCAGAATGTTATAGCTGCATGCCCAGCTAACTGAGGAATCGAAGGCTCCACCAATGATCGAAGACCATACTATGCTACCATCACGAAGCATAGACGAAGTTAGCAGAGCGATAAATCGGATCAATAAAAATAATAAGGCCCCAAGATCAGATGGAATCCCAGCGGAAATGAATAAAATATGAGGCCCAACATTACACCAAGCAATTCATGAACTAATAGTGCAAGTATGGAAGGAAGAAGCGATGCCAGAAGACTGGCGAAGAGGCATCCTGGGCCCCATACATAAGAAAGGAGATATCACAAAATGCATCAATTATCGTGGTATAACGTTGATGAGTACCGCGTATAAGATTTCCTCCTCTATCCTTCAAGACAGGATAGCCCCATACGGTAAAGTCATCATTGATCTATACCAGTGTAGCTTCAAACCAGGCAAATCAACAACTGATCAGATTTACACACTTAGGCAATTGATGGAAAAATAGAGTTTCAAAACTCACTACACCATCTTTTTATAGACTTTAAAGCCACCTATGATAGCATAGCCAGAGTAGAACTTTATAAAGTCATGAGAGAATTCGGCATCCCAAATGAACTGACACCACTATGTAGAATGACCGATGTTGTAAATCAAGTAAAAATATCCGGATCACTATCAAGCCCATTCAACATCTATAACGGGCTCCGACAAGGGGATGGACTGGCCTGCGTCCTCTTCAACCTGGCGTTGGAGAAAGTGATCCGAGACTCTGAAGTAGCCGTTACTATAAGAGCAATGCTCTATAAGTCCATTCCGATACTGGCTTACGCAGACGATATTGACATCGTTGGTAGAAACCCAAGAGCTGTACAGGAAGCTTTCATCCAGATCGAACTGGCGGTATGAAATCTGAAAAACATATCATACCAGTACTTACATATAGGTCAGAGACTTGGGTGCTTAGCAGAAAGCATTCGACCTCTTAGCCGCGTTAGAGAGAAAATTCTTACGGATAATTTTTGGCCCCGTATGTGAGGAAGGACGATTCGCAGACTCTATAATGATGAGATCTACGAGCGTTACTGCGATGTCGACATCATGAAGAGAATAAAGCTCGGTAGGCTCCGGTGGGCAGGACACCTAGCTCGCATGAGCGAAGAGGATCCTGCTCGGAAAGTCCTTTGCGGTAGGATTTATGGAACACGACAGCGAGCCCAGCCAAGCCTACGCTGGAAGGATGGCGTAGACCAGGATGCCCAGAGTTTAGGGATGCAAAACTGGATGACATAATTAATTAGTTAATTAATTAATTTTTTTTCTGGCGGTGTTAATTTCCAAAAAGTTTATAAATTTTGTTAAAAGGGTGTCCGTGAGTCGTTCAACTTTTCATATGAATCCTTCGATGATCAGATGTTGCTCATACGCTACGGTTACTTTTAATAGTCAAACGCAAAACTGCTTTTTATTAGATACAAATTACAATTACTTTTAGCCTTCTCTTACTGTATATTGGTTTGTATTTGAGCTGGAAATGATTAGTGATACCGATAGATAGATAACAAATGACAACGACATGAAAATAACCCACAAAAAAAATTATGGGAGTTTACCAAAGCATCTTCCCAATGCCCACGCTGTACCAATTGACTGTCATTGTCACGGTCAAATAGTCTTGAAGACATTCCAAGTGCAGCCTCTCAAAGTGTTCTTGAGTCTATTTAAAAAATAATACACACATAGTTTCGATTTATAGAAAAAGGACACAATGTCACATCATATCCTTGAGCCGACAGAAAAGTGTGGGACATGTTTTCGTTCAATTCTGTGCTTTTACACAAAACCGACAAACGCACACAGAAGCTGTAATGGGAAATTACTGTCCACAAAGACCTACTGATGCTGCAGCTAAATAAGCACTTCGGAAAACGTTTACTGACCGTTAAAATGAAACAGTGGACACATGATATCTGATGTTATAGATATAGATCATTCACAACCAGATAGACCGCAATTACCTCTCAAGTGAAGCGGGTACTTTCTCCCACAATGAGCCGTTTGGCGTTGTGTGTTTATTTTAACGGAGCTATCCTCTAGAGAATTTTTATAGCAGATTTAGGAATGCGCTGGTGATGTGAATATTTTGTGGGTGGTGCTCGTTGAGTACGAATTGTCAAATTATCTTAGTATTGATATTTTGTAGTACTTTACAAATGTAATGCAAGGTGCGTTTTAGAATGGTGCAGCAATGAAGAGCTTTCCATCAATCCTTGCAAAACCGTTCTAGTGCCTTTCTTGAAAAGAAGATTGTCCAATATGGGACCTATCATCATCAAAGGCACCACGCTAGATTATTCCAGTGAGGCTCGGAGATATCCTTGATAAACGACTAAACGGAAATTCTCATATCAAGGGCCTTGTGGTCCAGTAGCCGCCTCTACGGAATAACTTGGTGTCTAAAACCGAAAATGATACATTGGATGTATACTATGATGGTGAGACCTATTATCACGTACACAGCCATCATTTGGTGGCCAAATGTTGTTGAACGAACAACGGCAACAAAGCTTGTCTTGGTTTAACGAGCGCCATGCGCACCTGCCATACGACAGCATTGATAATTATGATTAAAAAGGGGTATTTACCAATAGCACTACGATCGATATGGATCTATTGCGCTTCCCCTTACTAGTGCTATGAAGGCAGTGAATGACCGTTCCTATAGCACCCCATCTATACCAATGGCTCTTATGAGCTTAATGATATGGTGTGGGTTCAGTGACTGCCGTGCAGACTCCGAGATCGCGTGAGTTTCCATGTGGTCTCTCCTCTGTCGCATCGTTGCTCCGCATTCATTGAGAAGGTGCTTCCCCACAAAGCGTGCAGCAGCCATCCTCTTCAAATTTTTATTTTTTTAGATGCCCCTTCAGTCTACAGTGTCCTGTTAGGAAACACGTAATGATTCTAACATTACTTCTACTAAATCCCAATATCGAGCGAGACCTCTTTGGGTTTCCCCTTTATTTCCTTTGCTTGTCGTGGGCCTGTGAGACTTTCCCATTTTACGGAAACAGCTGCCTTACCTATTCTTCGTATCTCCTCCTGCATTATTCGGTACACTATGCCACTGAATAGGTCTGGCCCTACAAGCGGAGTGTCTACCCCTTTGTTAGCGAGCATATGCGCTGCTTCATGTCCTTCTATGCTAGTGAGTCCTGCTACCCAGTACAAGTTTACTTCGCCAAGTCTTTTCAGCTTCGCCATAGACTCCTCCACCAGTATTGGCGTGATGTGGAATGCATCTAGGGGTTTTAGCGCAGCTTGGCTGTCTGTCATGGTTGCTATTTCCTGCCTCAATTAGTTTCTTTCCAGACAGCATTTGAAGCTATTGTAGGGCTTTCACCACTGCCAATCTTCATTAGGATGATGGCGGCTAGATGCGATATTAAGCTGCAACTATAATCTGGGTACAACCCGGGTGACTATGTGAAAGTTCTTGACTCAATTCCTAAAACAGACATGTTTTGCGCTGTCTCTGACACCATGGACACCATATTGGAACGCGCAATCTGGTAAACACACGTGGCAGATACACATGTGTGCATAGTTTGAATAAAATCGGGCTTTAGGAAATGGGTTAAAAATTGATCACAAGATTCTACCAGCCAACCAGCCACGGGCACGCGAAGTTAATATAGAGAACTTAAAGATGAAATGAAAGATGAAATTAAAATAATTAAATATGAAATGAAACGAAAGAAAAGTTGCAAATGAAGATAAAATTAAAGATAAAGTAAAAGAAGAAATAAAAATTAAAATAAAAGATAAAATGAAAAATTAAATGAAAGAAGAAATAAAAGATGATATTAAGAAAAAAAATGAAAGATGAAATAAAGATAAAAAATTAAAGACTAAATAGAAGATGAACATTAAAGATATAGTAAAATACGAAATGAAAGATAAAATGAAAGATGAAAGAAAAGATAAAACTAAAATTGAAATGGGAGAAGAGACGAAAGTTGAAATGGGAGATGAAACAAAAGTTGAAATGAATAGGGCCAGCTATCTTCTTACAGGGATGTCCAACAAGATGTTACAACTTATATCGTACATAAGTGGTAACAACTTCACCCCTGGTACGGCTTCGTTCTCAGATCGAGGTGTAGAATTCTTAAGACACTTGTACGCGCAATTGCGGTTTATAATGCCAATGTCGTACTTGATCATTGTGCTTTGAACATTTATGATGTTATCTTCCGTTCGAATACTTCTTGGACGTCCACTGTTTCCTGGATCTGGGAATGAATGAAGTCGTACCAGCTGTGAAGATGTTACCACTTATAACCAATATAAGTTGTAAAATTTTTTTTTTGACACTCCGTATAATATTCTGTTTTATCATAAGTGGGCGCCGTGGATCTAATTCGTTCGAAATTTGAGTCCCAGAAAAATACGTCTTGCGAATGTCTGACAAATTTTGGAGAATAAAAACTGACACAGAAAGCTTCTCAGTTCGCATTTCGGATTCGGTTTAAAGTTTTAGGTTCCTTCCATGGTCACGACGAATGGTCGCGAAAAGCTACGACTAGAAACACAACAGTCTGTCGCGCCAAATGTAACGATTATTATTTATCGTAATTGAGGTCTATAGAAATTTTAATTTCCCACTTAGCATGGCATGTTATCTCTCATTGGAAAGCTTATTTTCGCCTTTTGAGGCATGGCACTAGTCGTAGGACTAGCCTATGGTATTTAAAAATAAATTTTGACATTTTAATTTTTTCTCATAATGTAACTCTATTCAATATATAAGGTATTGATGGCTTAATATTATTTAAATTCTAATAATTGTAATAATCCATAATTCATATCCGACTTGAATAAATATATGTAACTCAAACGTTGTTTAACCATTCGTTAATAACAAAGTACAGGTAATTAACGTTTTTTTTATTGGCCATCTCACACAATAACCAGGTTTCGATTAACTTTAAGCTGTTTGCGAGCAAGCAAAACATTTTATTACCATTGAGGTATTGTAGGAAAAAGTCTTACAGAGCTACCCGCTACCCGCACAGCTATGTTAAATAGAAACTGCACCCCGCATCGATTGATTCCGTACACGCGCACTGTCATTTAGACCAAATTCTTATCAGCTCGCGAAGGAGAAGCAAAAAAAACCCACCTGTGTCATGCGCAAATTACACAAAACAGCTGAGCGCATATGCAATAACACAAATCAAAACAATAACAAATAAGAAGCGTCATAGGCGTCACCACACAATGACCGTGAAACGGCGAAACTGAACAAACGAACGAACTGGGATGTAATAGCACAAAGTTCGAAATATCTGAGGAAATGTTTCTTTTGCATCTGGACGAGTTTCAAAACAAAGCGATGGTGCAATATTTCCGCTTTTGCCTCCTTAACGCTCGTCGGCAGTACGTGCTCCGTCTGACTCACTTCATTAAGGAAATTTAATGCCGTCGTCAGACTGGCAGTCTTCATTCAAGAGCTTCATACATATATGCAGATACATTTAACAGCAATCAGCGACCAGATACAATTGCAATGTTGTTGTGTTGTTTAAAAATCATTTCCCATGAACACCCCATACAGGGTTGAGTGCATGTGTACTTAAGTTTTGAGTCCGCGTGTACTTAAGTTAACTTGAGGTTCGCTGTGTGTGAATGAACTGCGAACTGCGAATAGTTATCGAATCGCGTAGAACACACACACACCCAAACGCACAGTGCTTTATTACAATTCATTGTGGCTGGGCACTAGAGTTAGCGCGATATAACAGATTTGAAGTCATACACTGTGCTTAGAGGGTCTATACCGCTTTAGAACGACCTCTCGAGCCTTCTTTGTCTGCTACAGCACACCAACTTTGTATGTTAGACGCAAGAGAGCGCATGGGGCATTTATTTATTCATCCAAAGGGTGGGGTAGGGATGGTGTTCAATCATTTGAGGAAGATCTTTGTTCAATTTTTCATTTAGCGTCGTTATTACAGTGTGACTACACAATGGAGCGATAAATTTAATCAGTTTTAAATAATTGCTTACAAAATTCATTATAATGCAGTTATTAGAATATGTAACAATTTCGTTGCATAAAATTGTATTATAAAGTTATCTCTAATACTTCAATTAGAGATTGGAAATAATTTATTTTGCCGATTACCTCAGATTCATCTAATAATTGGAAGACTAAATGGAAGCATAGTGGTTACTGGTCTTGTAGGAAATGTTACATTTAAATAAATAAAACAACCCATAAAAATTTTTCATCTAAATTCTCTAATCGCAGAAATTGATATGGGAGCCCCTCGATCCTGGGCCATTTTTTTTTTATTGTAGGAGAAAATCATCGAAACAAACATTTGACATCAGATGTTAAAATTGAAAAAGCTCAGATCATTTTATTCTGAGCACTTAGAGCACGCTCATACTCTGAGCAAATAAGTAACACGAACATTTATCTTGAGAACTCTTTGACTGCTCTGAACTAATTTATGAAAACGCCAAATGACAGAATATTGTGAAAACTTGTTGTTCTATCTGTAAGTTGATATCGACAATAAAAAAAACGACATCAATAAAAATACAATTCAGTATATAATAAAAATGTAAGTTGAAGTAAGCATAAAACATGTATGTCTCGTTTCATTTGCTGGGTTCATTTGTGCGTGCGCTAAGATTTCTCTCTCTCTCTCCACCACCAACAAAACCATGCAGCGCAGCCGATTGCGCAGCACACACCGCACACAGTCCATAAAGGGCGACGAATATCTGATGCCAGTATAGATATTTAAAAAATGTATAAGGGCCTTGCGGCCGAACCCGGGACCCGATCACTACCAAATTTTCGAAAAAGTATTGTTTATTGGGTATACACATGTGTGTAAAATTTGAAGAAAATCGGGTAAATTTTTTAAAATTTTTGTTTGGGAGCCCCCCGACCCCGCAGCCCGAGGGGCCTCAAAATTTAATAGAAAGTGTTGTCTCCGGAAATACACATGTGTGCAAAATTTCAATAAAATCGGGCCATGGGAAGTGGGTTAAAAATTGATCGCAAGAATCCACGACAGACGACCGACGACCGACGACCCACGGGCAAGTGAAGTTAATATAGAGAATTTAAAAATTAAAATTGTTCGTGTAAATTCTCTAATTGGGGGATACACAATGTGCAAAGTTTGAAAAAATCGGGTACCAAAATTTTTTTAAAAAATTTTTTTAGGAGTCCCCTGTCCCGATGACTCAAATTTTTCAATACAAATAGTGTTTCCATAGGATTTACACATGTGTATAAAATTTGAAGAAAATCGGGTAAATTTTTTAAAATTTTGTATGGGTCATTCCGACACATACACATGCGTATAAAATTTAAAGAAAATCGGGTGCTTTTTTTATAAAATTTGTACGGGTGCCCCCCGACACCGGTGCCCGATCACTACCAAATTTTTATAAAAAGTGTTGTCCATCGGAGTTACATATGCATATAAAATTTGAAAAAATCGGGTCCTTTTTTATAGAAAATTTGTACGGGTGCCCGATCACTAGCAAATTTTTATAAAAAGTGTTCTCCATTTGAGGTACACACGCGTATAAAATTTGAAGAAAATCGGGTACTTTTTTTTATAAAATTTGTATACGTGCCCCCGAACCCGGGGCCCGATTACTTCCAAATTTTTACAAAAAGTGTTGACCATCTGAGATACACATGGGTATATAATTTGAAGAAAATCGGGTACTTTTTTTTTATAAAATTTGTATACGTGCCCCCGAACCCGGGGCCCAATTACTTCCAAATATTTACAAAAAGTATTGACCATCTGAGATACACATGGGTATAAAATTTGAAGAAAATTGGGTACTTTTTTTTATAAAATGTGTATGGGTGCCCACCGACCCCGGGGCCCGATTACTTCTAAATTTGTGTTGCCCAACGTGCGTATAAAATTTGCAGAAAATCGGGTAAATTTTGTAAAATATTTGTATGGGAGCCTCCCGACCAGGGCGATAAAAATAAAAAGTAAAGTATTGTCGTATGAGATAGACATATGCGCAAAGTTTGAATAAAATCAGGCTTAAGGAAGTGGGTTAAAAATTGATCACATGATTCAACCAACCAGCCAGACAGCCAGGCACGGGCACCCGAAGTTAGTATAGAGAATTTAAAAATTTAAGTTTTTCATGTAAATTCTCCAATAACCAAAAGAATACTGAATTCCACAATAAATACTGAAATCAAAAACAAATGCGAAGAAATGCAAACCAACAACAAAACAACCACAATCGTAAAGCAAGCAGCGCTGCTTACAGCGCATCAGCTTATCAGCGCACACAGAACACAGTCATTATACAGTACACAGTAGTATGATATAATCTGATGCCAATATATGGAGAAAAAAATGTGTGGGAGCCCCCCGATCCCGCAGCACTTCGCGTTGGCCCGTGGCTGGCGGACTGGCTGGCTGTCTGGCTGGTCAGATCTTGTGATCAATTTTAAAACCACTTCCAAAAGCCCGATTTTATTGCACACATATATATTTTCGGTGACAATACTTTCTATTAAAATTTGAGATTGATCGGGCCGCGAGGTCGGGCGGCTCCCAAACAATTTTTTTTTTCCCGGCATCAGATCATTTCATCTGTTTGCGTTGTGCGCTGTTTGCTGTGGGCAGCGCTGCTTGCTTTTCGATTAGGCTTGTTTTGTTGTTGGGTTGCAATGCTTTGTATGTTTTTTTATATTTCAGCATTTATAGTGGAATTCAGTATACTTTTGGTTATTAGAGAATTTAGATGAAAAATTGTATAGGTTGTTTTTATTATTACTGATCTCTTGTATTTTACTTTTAATCCAATTCACTCTTTCGCCGATGAGAGCAGTGTCGTCTTCTCTCATAAGTTTGAGGAACGTCCTTCCTCCTCTCTTGTAGAACTCAAACAATTGCATATAATAAGCTCACTAAATTCTGATCTGGACAGCAAAATAAAAGATAATAGTGTAGAATTTAACGATTCTTTAACTCAATGCTGTTTCATGTTTCATGCCATTATACATTAATGGCATTTGCATCGAGGAAACTGAAAAACTCGCAATTCTCGGTCTGTGCATTAAGAACAGCCTTCGTTGAACACATATTCGCCATCGGCTAAAATGCTGCTAAATGTTTAGGATTTCTCACTCGCACTGATCAAGCAACAGTCTATATTGCGCTCATTCAACCCAAACTTGAGCACAATTCTCATATCTGGTCAGGTGATCCCAAATCTTACTTGTATCTACTTGATAGAATTCAGAACCGAACTGTGATGAAAACATTGCCAAGTCAATAGATTTGCTTGCACACCACCGTACGAACGTTTCCAGCTTGTCCCTGTTTTACCTCTACTAACAACAAGGGGTGCTCGAGCGAAATAGCTAGTTGCATCAACATCCATCATCAAATCAATCGCAATACTCGTGGAGCTATAAATGCTCATCAGTATCCCCTCAAGCCAATCTTAGGACGTAGAGTTAGGTTCAGAGATTGGTTCTTCAACCGTTCAATACGTATATGGAATGCTTTGTCAAGTTCTGTTTTTCCTAATCACTACAATTCGTCATTCAAAACACAAACTCACAGACATCTCCTCCATATAGTAATAACATCAGAATCAATAGAATTTTTTGTGGCACCATACATTTTTTTCCCTCCTCCTCAGTTTTTTTTTTTCAATTCACGTGAAAACTTGCTTATTGTGTAAATTTTTCATTCATTATAGGGCTCAGTATTTATCAATCCTTGTGGTATAATCGTTAGAATTTGCTTTAAGAGAATGCAGCTCAGCTTAGACACTTGTTTCTCGAGCATCGGATTTTTACCGGCACAAGAGAATGGCTCACTGATTACAACCATGTACGGTTTAACAAAAATACTGTCAAAACCTACTGAATACAGATCGTTATGATAAAAAAGCATCCACAGGGGAAAAGTTCTACAAACACAGTAAATATATTGTATGCGAGTATATTACGAGAATGTATTGCTATGAAACTTAAAGAAAAGAAAAAACAAAATTAGGGTTTGGTGCACTATTTAGCCAGTAGTAGCCAAAAACCTAGGCATAATGTCAGAATTTATCAGGTTATTAAGTCGTTTCTTAGAGATTTCGCCCACATCATCATCAACACAACTAGTCTGTTTGATGCTAGCGAAATACACCATTTTGGCTTTAAAATTCATTTTTTCTTCATCTAGATAAAGACTTTATTGGCATAAAAGTCAATGTATATTTTCTGAAAGTTCTAAGACTGCAGAGACGGAGACATATTGATTAATATTCTATTTGAACATTTACACAGACATATTCGCCTCGTATACTATTAAAACAACAAAAATCAATAAAATTGCAATAAAAAGTTAATGCACGAATAGCATTAAAAATGCACTGAACAGTCCTCTTTCTGGGTTATTCAACTACAACAGCTATAAGGCACATACAAATCTCTTTAACGGTTTTTTTTGACCCAAATGCCAAATATCTGCATGACGTCGTATCATCAATTATTCATTAGGTTTGTGATTTGTCCACCATTGAACATAACCAAGTACGAGCAACAATTTAACGCATTCAGTGCCCAAAATGAAGCACAGTCAAATGGAATGAACTATGACATCGTCGATCCAGGCGAGAAGACAGCACAACTGGTCAGAAGGTAATATATTTTAAATGATTGCGGGGGATTTGAATCGTCACTGTTCCTTACACTCGAGGAGTGTGGTTTGAATCGAATGTCATACGAAAGGACATAAATTTACATTTATCGAAGGAAATATCTCGAAAGGGCTTGATGTGTTGGCGCTGTAGTATAGTGACGATTTTCGCGAAACGAAATGAGAAACGTGTAAACACGAAAAACGCGTCACTTTAAAACGGTCGAAACAATAAATAACAACTGTCACAATAGTACGGTAGCACAAAGTACGAAATAGCAATATGACACACTGAATACGCGCTCCGGAAGCCGGTCATTCAGTTAGCGATGGCAAATATCTACCCCCATCAGTCAGGTGATATGTGTTGTTTTGTTGTTGCGCGAATTGTTTTAGCCACGTCACAAAATGCACACTTTACCGAGTATGATATCGAAAGGAAACACCCAACTAAACTAAAAATATCCTTTAAAGGGTTTGTTAATTTTTTGTTTAAGGATTTTTCCGAAATATAATATCGTTATGCTGTGGAGTGTGCACCACCGACAACCGAAGACTAAACGAGGCTCATTCGGATTTTAATGGCAAAGCTATAACGGTTGTTGCGATTGCCACACGCGGACAATCCCTTTGCCGCTCACTTTTCCCCAACCACCACCACCCCCACCGACAAACCCGTTCTGCTTTTCATATTTTCTTCGTGTTTCTTTGAGCAGAAAACGGTTGTGCCTGCGGGTTAGAGGAGGAGTTGCTAAAGGTGATGAGGTAGCACAGTGCAGTCAGATGGAGAAGAGAAGCGCACAAAAAAGGGTTGCCCTGTATTGTCATCGGGCTTTTTGTTTTTAATTTCTGTTGTTCCCTGTTGTATTGCTTTTTCCATGCGATGATGATGACGACGTTGCCATTGGTATAATATTTAAGATTTTAAGTTCAAATTTGTAGGGAAAAAAAAATTACAGTACAGTGCATTCTCGATCATCGCAACTAATAGAATAGCAATGAACGAGGTTGTTGCTATAAGCGAGTCAAAAACTTTTGTGATTAAAACCATGTTAATAAGGCATTTTGAAAACAGAACATTTAAATGCTTAGAAAATACAAAAACTTTTATTTATTCTAGAAGTTGAAGCAATCTCCGTTTCACTCTCGTCTGAACTTTTAATTGATTGCTTATCTTGAAAATTTTCGTTAACGTTATCTCCGGTCTTGCGTATCCAATCCTGTATTTCGTCATTACCACCGCGCGTTCATTCATAATTTGAGCCCTTATTGTGCCCAAAGGTAGCTCATCTTCATCATTCCACTCAGAAAAAGGAGACATCAACACATTCCAGCATTTCTTTATTGAGCCAACCTGCAATCCATCCCATGCGTTAGCTAGGAGGCAAATTGCATTTCGGAGATCTTGATTTTAGGTTGAAGCAAAGCAGAGCTGGAAAACACATTATAACGATCATGCCGTCACCACTTTTCAACACACCGCCTTTGGGATGGCAAGGGGCGTTATCAAGAAGCAACAGTGCCTTTTTTGGAAGACCATTCTATCTTAGAAAAACTCGAACTTAAAAGAGATAAGCCCCCAGTTAAAAATGATCAGCAATCGATTGGAGTTTTTAATACAACAGGAACAAATGTATTTTGTAACCATTGTTCAAAGAATTCAAACGTCATCCATGCATGTCTTTAGCTTAGTACACAGCGGGTTTGTTTTCAACATTTTTAAAAGATCGTTGATTTACTGATTTGCCGATGATGAACAGCTAAATTTTGTGCAAACGAGAAGTGTTAGTGCAAGCGAGGAACGTTATATTCTCCCCCTTGCTTGCTTTCCGACCAGGTGCTGAGGATTCTTTGAAATCTACAAGGCTCTTATCTGGTATAAGTCGGTATAATAACCCGCATTCATCTGCGCTGTATATTTGATAAGGAGACAAATCGAGTTTTTTGACTTTGTTTCTAAATTTGGCCAAAAAGTGTTCCACAAACTGCGGTTTGCTAGAATGTTTTTCGCCACAAATTTTCAACAAGCGAATGTCATTTCTTTTTTTAAAATTAGTCACGCAACCGTTGCTCGCGTTAAAAGATCCGAATTTTTTTAGTAACACACATTTTTCAAAAAATTAAACCTGACCGATCAACAAAAAAAAACTTATAAAACTAACCAAGAACACAGTTGCACTCAATAGTTACATTCATAGTATTCTCAATCAGCGGTAAAATAACTGCCCAGACAAAGTGGAGAAACTGATAGGACAAGCAAAAATAAGAGTTGCACTTATCGGGGTAGAATTTTTGAAAAGTTGCGATTACCACGTCAGCAATGATGAAAATTTTGGTGTTGCGATAACCGAGTAGTTGCGCAAATCGAGAGATGCGTTAATCGAGAATGTACTGTAATTTTTTTCAAAATCTAAAAGGTAAAATGCATTGCAGTCACAATGTTACAATACTGGACTTAATCTCTTTTTGAAAAGAAAACTGCCGACGGCTCTGTCTATAACTTCAGATTGATTCACGATCGATTTCCCAATAGCAATACCCTAAAAGCTTTATATTATATAACACACATTTTCTCAACAAGGGATGTGCCACCTATTGATTACATTTTAGATAGAAACCAGCCGAAAACCCATCCTATGTAAGGTCAAACTTTCTATTTTGATAGTTCAACATTATAAAGAAGAGACTAACAAAATTATAATTAGCACTATGATCCCACATAAAACGAAAAAAATCTGCTTATAAAGCGTTTTTCAATAAGCACATAACAATTTTGTATTTAAATACAATACAGAATAATTGAGATATCGGGCTGATTCATTGATTTCTGGTGTAGTACACATGTTACAATCAAGTATAGAATTCGACTTTTTTCACATGACCACCGCGAGTATGTTTGCAGCGATCGATTGTTTGGAGCCAATTTTCCACACATATCGATATTGTTCTGTGCTCCGCTAACGTTGTTGGCTTGTTGGCATTTATATCAATGTGAAGTTACGTTAAGCCCCAATAAAATTAATGCGACGTTGAATTTCATGCGCGAGCTGGCCCATTCTACCGGCCCATATCTCGCGATTACACGACTTCCGAACTTCCCCTTCAATAGATCAATTGTTTGACCAGCTGGGTGGTCTGTGGAACCATCTTTCTTGTTGGTACCACATAGCCAAAAATAGTCTTCGAATATGTAGTAACATCGAGTCTCTTGAAGTCCATATGGGTTTGTAGCTATCCAATAATGCACACTTTGCTTAATGATAAAGCCGCATGAAGCCAAAAATGGACTTCATCGCTGAAGATGATTTTTCGATTAAATTCCGGATTTTCTTCAAAGTTTCGCAAAGAATTTTCGGGCTTTCAAATGATTAAAAGTCTTCAGTTCTTTAGTTAATTTGATCTTATAAGGGTGAAGGTCAAGATCTTTATGCAAAAACGAGAGATTCCCCATTCCTGGTGAACGGCGTGGAATCGACTGATGATTTGGCTCATTTTTAACTAAAGCATTTTCGGCTGCGATATTTGCGGTACTTCGGCTGATACGTTGTCTTACTGGGCAGTGGAAAGTTTAATAGTGAATATGTTGACGCGAATTTATCCTCTATAGGACGCACAGCATATCTGGTGGGACGATTATTACGAGCGATAATTTGAGTTAGTGCTCTTAAGGTTGTGACCACCGACTCAGAATTTCGGTAATCATTTTTCACAATTTCCAAACGTTGCTAGTTCATGAACTTCACTGTGATAAAAATGTAAACTTTGACTGACATCGACAAATCATAAAAAAGTTTAAGGGTGCGTTTGTATTAGAATACAAAATTGTTATGTTCCTATTAAAAAAAAACCTTTAGGAGAATGTTTCAATATGAATGGTATAGTACACAGCAAAATAAAAATGTTTTTTGGGTATCAACCCGAAAATTTCCAGTAAAGCGGCATGTTCTGAATGGCCAGAAATATTTTCAGAAAATTGTCTTATCAACTATATTTTTCTTTCAAAAATTGATCGTATCAGGGAATATCTGGCAATACTTTTATAAACCTACGCCAAGTTAGAGTCATCAACACACTCTGGCTGCATTCAGTGTATCTGGCAAATATTAAAACACAGGCGCGCGTGCTCACACACACACACATCCATCTAGTAAAAATAATAAACATAATAATGCAAAAAAAGGGAAAAATAAATAAATAAAAAAAATCGATTTTGTCCCTACGATGCATTGTGGCAGTGCCGACAGGGAAACCTCGTTGCCCCCACTTCATAGAATGTTCCAAGCAGAGGAAAATGTTTCCGCTTTGATATTGTGTCGATGACAGTTTCGTTTATGATTTAATGTTGAATTTGAAGAGGACAATAATCTTGCCTAGGGGACGGAAAATGGAATTATTGTTTTCCGTTTTTCGAACCTAGCAAGTATGGAACTAAACGGTTTAGCACAAGGTGGGTCAATGGATTATTGAAGGGGCGGGGACGATGTTTATAATCTGAAATTAATTATTGACTATGCAGAAAGTTCAAACGTTCATCAGAGCATTGTACGTACGTACAGTGGGATGGTTTTTCCCATCAGCTGACCGCCTTCGTTTATTGTTTGGACGGACATGGTCGACACGCACACACCCAGTTCACTTCGTCACTCTTATGACGATATTGCCGCTATTGTCTATTACTCGATATGTTGCGTGTTCGTCATTATTTAATTAAATGTTTCTGCCACTGTGTGGGAGTTATACATAAGCGGACGGCTCTAGGTGCGCGAAACAGACAACCATTTGCGTGCGAAGTACTCGTCCTTTGGAGATAATTCAGTTTAAGGATAATTACAAGGAGAACGCAATGTTTACACAAATTAAGTAACAAATGGTCAAAATATATGCTGAAAAAAAATTGTCTTCAAAAATGCAGAGCAGTGTATATTTCATCTACGCCGGCCTTGACCGGTTTATGCAAATCATTTAGCCAGACACAGAACGTGTCGCTTATTGTCACAATAATTAACAGGCAACTCTTTGTAATTATATGCTTTAAGATTCCGAATTTCACAAAGAAATTGAAATAAGCATTGCTTTACAAATTCGAAGGTTTTTGCCAAGAAATTTGCAACGTGTCAGAAGAGCAATGCTTTCTTAAGTTAAATGAGTACACAGATGCAGACCATAATGTCTTATTCAATCAGAAATTATCTTTATTTTAATCTATTCACACTCCAAAAAAATATCCACTTTTTTAAATTTTCAAATTTCTTAGACCTCAGTTTAGGAGATATCTTAGTGTGGTAAAAAACACTATACGAAGCATAAGTAAAGTTGAACGGGTCGTGAATAGTGATGAGCTAAATTTGTCTTGGTCTTGCAATAAACACAAAAAAATAAAGAGCAAACTAAGACCCATACGCCTTCCTTAGGACCAATACCGAATGTGCAAGCCAAGACCATGTCTGCAAGACTGCAAGACTCTTGCAAAAACAAGAATAGAGTTCAGTTGATATATTTTTGAACCCTATGTAACAATATCGCAATGAATGATAAAGTATACCCAAGTATTTATTTCAACTCAATATCGAAATTTATATTGAAAGATCCATTTCCTTCCGTGTGTCCATCTGTGGAAGCGATGCAGCTCAAACTGTTAGATATAGAGCAATAAATGATCTGATGCATCTGAATGGATCAAAGTTGGCACGCCCTCTTAGGTCACTGCCCACAACCATCCATCACATTGGAAAGCTGTGAAAAATGTTTTCACATCTGCAGCGGAAAGTATTGTTGGTAGAAGCCAGGCAAGACACAGCACGTGTCTTACCGAGGATAAATGGAGGCGGATTGAAGAACGTTAGCTACTTAAAGCTCGTATTGCAGACACCCCAGCAGCAGCGAGGATCGAGCCCCTGTATCGAAATGAGAGAAGTCCCGCGTAGTGTAAGACGTGACAAACTTAATTATATTAAAAACCTGGCCTCAGAAGCAGAGGAAGCAGCGAGCAGGTGCGATAACAGAACCGTTTACAGAATCACCAAAGAGCTGACAGGTGGTCACCGCTCTAGCCAACATCCGGTGAAAGGCCTAGATCGTGCCATACTTCTATCAGATGAGGATCAGCTCAAGCGATAAAAGGAGCATTTTTCTACAGACGTTAGCCGCATATTCGCCAACGATATGCACCCAAATCAAACGGAGCTGACGGAAGTAACAATTTCCCGAATTCGCACCTCAACTCCCAATAAAGATGAGATCGCCGCGGTCAACGCACTAAAGTACAACAAGTCGGTAGGACTGGTATACTCGCAGAGCTTCTGCGTGCCGCTCCAACGACATCAGCAGAGCTTTTATATCCTCTTGTAGTGAGAGCTTGGGAGGCAGAAAGTTTCACCGACGTGTGGAAGAAGGGAATGATTGTTAAGTTCACTAGAAAAGGTAGTGTTATGGAGTGCGGAAACTGGAGAAGCATTTGCGTTCTTCCTGCAGATAATAGCCGAAATAGTACTTGAGCGAATTAAGGAACATCTGGAAGATACACTCGATGCCGAAGAAGTAGGTTTCCGCATTGGATCCTCCTGTGTAGACCACATAAACACCCTGCGAATCATTATTGACAGTGCGTTGAATTCCGGTCACAACTGCACCTGCTGTTCATCGATTTTGATAAGGTGTTTGACAGTGTCAACAGACAGTTTATCTGGCCGATACTTTTTTTGTTGGTAATTAGCGATGTACTTCGCGCAGCTTTATTAACTGGAAACGAAGGAATTCGTTGGACTCTTACATTTCAAATCAAACATATGGACTACGCTGACGACGTTTGTTTACTCTCACACAGGATTATGGAGCTGCACCAAATGACAACAAATGTGGAAAGGGAGGCAAATATGGCGGGTTTGAAGAGTAATACTGCCATAACCAAAAGCAACAACCTCGGCGCTAACTCAGTAACTCAAGTTAACATTGCTGGGCAACCGGTAGAGAGAGTTGAGAGTTTCCAATATCTTGGGAGTATTGTCTCGACCGAAGGTGGAACCGAACAGAACATTGTCAACCGAATCGGCAAAGCAAAATCAGTGTTTGGAATGATGTCCATGATATTGCGAAGCAATGCGATCAGCTTAAACACCAAGCGACTGTTCCGTTTAATTTTGAATCTGTGCTGTTGCATGGGTGCAGCACTTGACCGCTTTTATCACAAAAATATTACAAACTATAGTAAATAGATGCCTACGGAACATCCTAAGGCTTTTCTGACCTAACCGTATCTCTAACGACCATATTTACCAGAAAACGGGTCAGGAACTAATAGGCACAACCATCCAATGACGGAAGTGGCATCGGATTGGTTATACACGTTCCATAGCAAACTAAGCAATGCAATGGATCCGTTATCTCAGGATGGTAGAAGAACAGAAATACATGGCATTTTTGACCATTAGTTGTGGTTATCGAACGAATCAACTAAATGGCACAAAACCAATGACTAATTCACCAAATAGAATCGATAAAATCTTTTGTCAATGGAATGCATTGTAAGCAGTGATCAACCTATCCCTCACATTTGTGTACCAAACTTAAATTTAATTAAAATCGGCTGAGTGAGGTTTTTATACTTCAATACCTTTATATACAAAAACGACTAAAATGCTGTTCTTTTACATCCTTCTCCTCTTCGATTATCTTATATGTTATAGGAATACCGAATTGTTAATTAAAAAATACGACAATAGCGGGTGCAATGCATTATGCCATGAAAATACTGACTTTGTCTGTATGTGTGATATTTTTAAAGATTATTTAACTTTTTAATTAAAGAATTTTCATGAAGTAAGCACTTGTAAATATCCAGGTTACTCAGCTCAGAGGGAATCTTGCAGTCTTTTGCACTCTACCAATTCATAATTCCTTTCGATGTGTCGTTTTCTACATCAATGGCAATTATAATATTTCGGTACAATTCCCCCAATTGCCCATCGAGGAATCACCAGTCCCTCTTTCAGTGACCTATTTGTATGGTAGTTTATAGTAGTACTTTATAGTGGTAGTTTATGCTCGGTCAATGTTTCATGAGCGATTAAAACTCACTCTGCATCCATCGCCTGACGATAGTTGAATATTTTAAAAGATCATTCGAGTGACTACGCTGAATTAGTGTCACGGAACCCAGGGTGAGTGTTCTTAGTGTTACATTTGCATAGGCTAAGTGTGCATGCGTAATGTAATAACTCATACTAAATGCAGGGAAAACCTTTAGGCGTAGGCTGTTGCCAAATGGAGATTATACCTTGCGCTGGAAACCATCTGACTGTATTGAAAAGCGTATCAGGAATAGCTTAAGTCTGAAGATAATAGTAAAATAATATATAATAATGTTTTAACATAAAAAGTCAAATTTGCCAGTTATGTATTATGTTCAAAATTAAAATGCAATTACCAGCAATATTTAGTTCGTCCCAAATATCTGCATAATGACGCGCAATAATAATGATATAATTATTATAACATTAGAAACCAAACTTGCCATTATGTATTATGTTCAAAATTATCAGCAATAATTAATTTGTCCCAAATTTCTGCATAATGGCCCACAATAATTAAAAGCTAGAAATTAAATGATTTCATTACCAGCTTAATATGAGTTTTTTAATTTTCTGACATTTGACATGACATGATTTACCGCAATATATCTCTTCCCATCACGCATTACCATTATTACCTCAACCAACTACTGCCAACTGGGATTTCTTTTGCTGGAAAAATCCTTAAGCAGTTCTACTGCCTTTTTGCGTTTCGCTGCCAGAATCTGGTTCAGTATGTCAGTCACGGAATGGAAATATTAATTGCTGTGTGTGAAAAAAAAAACAATGACGTACGTGTACTGGTAGTCCTCTTTCTAACGCTGCTTATAAGAAACCTTGAGAAATTGAGTTTTCAGGCCAACATTTTGCACATTGCAGCAGCAGATTCTAGTGTCTCCGCGAGCAGTAGCTCCATTTCAATACGGCGGGCATGATGGGTGCGCCATTTAAATGAAAATTAACGTAACAACTGGAACGTAATACCTGGGATTTGGCGCAATGATATGTGGTATTAAAAACTACGAGTATGGCGTGGCACACAGAGGGTGTAATTGCTTTAAATGGGCTTTAGCAATTTCTCAGTAGCTTCTTTAAAAAGGTTTGGTTCAACTCATATACCTACATTGGAATTTGTGTTTTATTGATTGTGATTTTCTTTGGAATCCTTTTGAAAATTTGGTGGCAAATAAAGTGTTTTGAAAATGAGTGCAATGAGTACATAGATTACAGCGTGAGAATGTTGAGAATTTTTCATAAGGACCTAACATATGAACTGTGTCCGGTATTCCTATTTAGGATCTCTATCGAAATAAAGATATTCATTCGTCCACGACTTTCTGTTTAATTTCACTTTTTTTTCACCTACTTCCATGTTAATTAGAGTCTTGATATTTCAAGTTTATATCTAATTAAAGTGTACAATGCTAGAATTTAAATTTTATAACCAAAGGGGTATATATATACTGCTTTGATAAAACTATAACCAAATATTGCTTGTGTGTAGGTATGGATATATTTTAAGACACTTGAATTGCAAACATTTATTAGTAATTTACAAAATCATGCAGCGGTAACCATTTGCAGCTTAACTCGTCTATAATTAAGTCGAAAATACATAGGTTGCGATTCTATCGTGGAATAGACGCTCGTAATATTATATACATCGAAAGTTGTTTTCGTCATCTAGGTCAAGAGATTGTTTTGTTGTACGTTTCCTAATCTCTTCCCCGTATTTCCTAATCGAAAATGTTTTCAACAAGTGTAATAGCTATTTGGAAATTATGGCAGTGAATTGTTTATGCTGCGATTCTTTGTTTCTCGCAATAAAGAAACAATCTGGTAAGCCCTTTGTATACTGCCAGACTACTTCTCTTTATATTAATTTGATTAAAATAAGCGACTACATAGTCGATACCAATGTACTGTAAATATTTTGTTTGGAAGTGAACAACAAGAGCTAATTTCAAATTATTATTTGAACTGCGTTGATTGGAATACGAACAGTATTTGGTTATACAGTGAAGCTTCACTGAAACTAGATTATATTACCTGAAGCTAAGAAAATTCACTGCAACTAAATTTAATTCAAACAATTAACGCACTTTATATATACGTCCCGAATACCATACTATGCTGCCGCCACCAAGCATAGATGAAGTTACTAGAACGATAAATCGGCTCAAAAATAATAAGGCCCCGGGATGTGTTGGTATCCCAGCGGAGCTGATTAAAATAGGAGCAATACACCAATTAATTTTTCAGTTCATGCAATTCACGAACTGGCGATGCCAAAACACTGGCGAAGAGGCATCCTGTGCCCCACACATAAGAAAGGAGATATTAAAACCTGCAGCAATTATCGTGATGGTATAACGTTGTTGAGTACCGCGTATAAGATTTTCTCCTTTATCCTTCAAGACAGGATAGCCCCATACGCTAAAGTCATCATTGGTCCATACCAGTGTGGCTTCATCCCAGGAAAATCAACAACTGATCAGATTTACACCCTAAGGCAGGTGATGGAAAAATGTCTAGAGTTTCAAAACTCACTGCACCATCTTTTTATAGACTTTAAAGCCACCTATGATAGGATAGCCAGAGTAGAACTTTATAAAGCCATGAGAGAATTCGGCATCCCAAACAAACTGACACGACTATGTAGGTTGACCATGACCAATGTTATAAGCCAAGTAAAAATATCCGGATCACTATCAAGTCCATTCAACATCTATAACGGGCTCCGACAAGGGGATGGAGTGGCCTGCGTCCTCTTCAACCTGGCGTTGGAGAAAGTGATCCGAGACTCTGACGTAACGGCGAAAGGAACAATCCTCTATAAGTCCATTCAGATACTGGCTTACGCAGACGATATTGACATCGTTGGTAGAAACCAAAGAGCTGTACATGAAGCTTTCATCCAGATAGAGCAGGCGGCATGAAATCTGGGGCTGCAAAACAAAGTACTTGGTGGCCACGTCTGCTAGTAGACGATCCAACATCGGTCACTCAATTCAAATAGTGGAGCGCGAATTTGAAGTAGTGCAATCCTTTAACTATCTCGGGTCAACTATAGGAGCCGATGAAATACGCGCACGGTTGCTCAAAGCCAACAAAGCCTACTATAGCCTGTCAAGACTCTTCATATCCAGGAACTTAACCATAACATCCAAGCTGCTGATATATAAGACAATGGTCATACCAGTACTTAGATATGGATCCGAGACTTGGGTGCTTAGCAAAAAGCATTCTGACCTCTTAGCCGCGTTCGAGAGAAAAGTCTTACGGATAATTGTTGGCCCCGTATGTGAGGAAGGACGATTCCGGAGACTCTATAATGATAAGATCCACGAGCGTTACCGCGATGTCGACATCGTGAAGAAAATTAAACTCGGTAGGCTCCGGTGGGCACTGGGCAGGACACCTAGCTCGCATGAGCGAAGAGGAAAGTCCTTTGCGGTAGGATTTATGGAACACGACAGCGAGGCCGGCCAAGCCTACGCTGGAAGAATGGCGTAGACCAGGACGCCCAGAGTTTAGGGATGCCAAACTGGATGACATCGGCTCGAAATCGGGACCTGTGGAGAGACTTGTTGCGGGAGGCCAGGACCAGACCCCGGTTGTAGAGCCAAATATGATGATGATGAAAAGTAGAGGGTGGTTGGCGCACCATTTGTGAAGCTTAAAACCTGCTGTTGCTAATAAAGATGACAATTGTGATTATATATCACGATCCGCGATGAAACTATCTGCTCCTGTCATGAAGTCATCATTATAGCGGTTATTCTTTATTGCATTGGCTGCTAGCGGATAATTTTATTGGGTTTTCCCTAGCTAATGTGTTCAAAGTTTTTATGGATAAATATGGAGCGACTGTGGTTTCATAAGTTACGGTAGATAATTGGTAACATCGAAATCTGGATTGCCTCGCCACCAAATAAGCTGATATTTTCTGCCTTGATCTTTGGTGAAGATTTGAAATACGCAGTATTTATTCAAAAGTAAATCTTAAGAAATAATTATAGTATTTCATAGAAAATCGGGCTATACTATTATTTTCTTCCGTAAATTTGTCTGCGAATTGGTTTTCTGCGAATTGGTTTTCTGCAAATTGGTTTTCTGCTAATTGTTTTTCTGCGAATTGTCGTGGAATCATTATTTAATGTACTGACTGACTGACTAAATACAATTGGGAAAAACAACAGTTTCAAGTTTCAGTAAAATATTAAATATTTCAACCATTATGTACAAGAATGAGATAAGCGTAGACAACGAAAAGCAAAGAAACCATAATGTGAGAAAGTCCTTCACAGGACGTCCCTTGTCTCAGCAGGTTTTGTGTTAAAAGTTCACTTGCAGTAATAAGATTTGATTTAATCTTCAAAAGGAAATGTACTTAGAAAGAAACAACACAACGACAAAAGTAGTGGCTATAGCTATTGTCTTTGAACAACGACACTTGCCCACAATCGTGTATCCTCCGTATTTAATATCTTCGTACACATTTGCTCTGAATCAAGGTAGTTTCCTATTGGAAGGTAATCACCATTGTTAATGTGTGTGAAGTTAAGTATGTGTGGGTGCAATTTTTATGCGCCAACTCGTATCTACCTTCCAGGCGATAAGAGGGAAGTAAATTGGAAAAGTACAGGCTATAAATAGTCGACGAAAATTCGAACTGAATTTGCCCCATTGCACAGATGGCCCTATGATATTTCGAGCTTTTAATATCTGGAGTGAGTGAGGACACATAATTGGAAATTTAAATTAAGTTGAAGGAATTAAAGGATATACGTTTAGTGAACATCATCAAACCAAGTTGTAGTTGCATTTTACAAGGGCTTGAACTTGTAACGTACAAATCTCAACTCATGTCAGCACACTTAACCATACATAAAAGTCAATACGTGTCATCGCCCTAATACGTGTCATCGTAGTGTTTGCACACATACGAGAGAGCTAATGTCATAAGATGTATTACGTTGGCGTGTATAGCAGATGTCATATACGCCCATCAGCCAACTGAAAGGTTGATAGAGCGAGTAACTTTTTTTTTATTTATTTCCTGGTAGCCACCCAATTCCGCTCTAAGGCGATACCGCATACCGCATTTCTTGCTAGAGTAGCAGTACGCACACAAAGACAAAAAAGTCGATACGATTTTAATTCTGCAACTCAGACGTAGCGGTATGTTGCACTTTAATTTTTAACAACAACAGCGATTTGTTTCCTATTTGCAACTAAGCTGTAGCCGTTCGATTCTTACAGATAAGCTTCGTCGGCATGAATGCGGATAAATATAGAACAGTATGTAGTTTCATTCAAACAAATACAGAATTCATTGAAATTGAACAAAGTTGTTCATGATATTATAAATATGTTAGATAAACCATTTAATTTCCCTAATTCAGTGAGTAGATTATCTCTGTGGAAAATTTCGAACATTCTGCATCCCAATTTTCGGAAACATTTCAAACTGCATAACATGACAGTTCCATATCCTTTTAGGAAAACATTCTATGGATTATTTACGGAATAATAATTTTCTCCATCAAACCAATTTATAATTTTCGTTTTCCTGTGTGTGTGGAATTTGCATAATGGAATTATCTGGAAATGCTTATCTCCAGACAGAAATAGTTTTCAAATGTTGCCCAACAACAATAACAACATCAAGTACAAACCGAATTTCAGGATGATTTTTGAATTTTGTGACCCAGTTTTGGTTGAATTAAATACGTCCTGAGAAGAGAAAGAGATAATTGATATTGTAATGGTATACGAGACAATGAGAGTTTTTTAATTCACTTTTAAACAAAAGATTTCCGAAATTGTACCAATATCGTGTGTGTAAGGCAGAAGTAATAAGCGAAATCGCTTTCGTTATTGCATTTACTTCAAGACCAATAAGACCGCAAAAGACCAAGCAAGACCTTGCCTCAAAAAATAAGAACCAACACTCCGTCTCTATTGTGATTGATAAATTTTGTCAAGCTATTCAGATCTCAACAAAATAAAGATAAATTCAATTGTTTTGGTTCTTTCGTATGGGCGTTATGGGTCTACTTCTACGCCATCATTTCAGCGTAGGCTTGACCTGCCTGGCTGTCATGTTTAATAAATGCTATTGCAAAGGGCTTTCCTCTTCGTTTATGCAAGCTTGGTGTCCTGCCCACAGGAGCCTACGAAGCTTCAATATCTTCTTTCATTGTGTCGATATTGCGATAACGCTCGTAAATCACATCATAATAAAGCCTTCAGGAATCATCCTTACTCACATTCTTCTTTCTTTTCTTTACTCTGCGGGGGAGCATAGAGCTTCTACAAACGCCCGCCAACGAACTCGATTTATCGCCTGACATTTCAAGAGACGCCACTCTGTCCCCTGGGATCTTGCTTCCTCTTCTATTGTCCTTTTCCATGTCTTGCTAGGACGTCCAACTCGGCGGCTTCCTTGTTGATCGAGCGCTAGTTTGCATGTAGCGATTGGTATGCCTATGGAACCATAATCAGGTAAGAAGGGTAGTGTGGTTACTTGCTTGGCGAGTTTCTCAGCCAAAAAGTTACCCGGAATGTCAATACAGGTGGATATTGAACTGATCCGCCAATTCCATGAGAGAAGATTTGTAGAAACTGATTCCATGGATTTCAGTACAGATTGGCTATCTGCGAATATACGGATATCCTTTCAAGTCTTGCTGCATCCCTGCCTATGAGACAGTGTCCAGTGATGACACCTACAACAGCACCGCTCGAGCGCTAGTTTGCATGTAGCGATTGGTGTGCCTATGGAACAATAATCTGGTAAGAAGGGTAGTGTGGTTCCTTGCTTGGCGAGTTCCTCAGCCATAAAGTTACCCGGAATGTCAACACAGGTGGATATTGAACAGCTCCGGCAATTCCATGAGAGAAGATTTATAGAAACTGATTCCATGGATTTCACTACAGATTAGCTATCTGAGAATATACGGATATCCTTCCAAGTCTTGCTGCATGCCTGCCTATGAGACAGTGCCCATTGATGACACCTACAATAGCACCGATGTGCGATCTTTTTTTGAGAGATCAAAGGCTTGGAGCGTTTTGGATCCAACTTGGGCCAGACCTGTTTTATCGCTATGCAAGTTGTCCAATGTCCAATGCGGCGGAGGGGGTGGTACGAAGTGATCCGCTCATACATAGACTAGCTGATCGGTGGACTTAATTTGTCAAGGTTTACTTTCTAATTTAAGGCAGTCCGACATACAGTTACATCATATAGAAGATTAGGTCTTACTACCGCTGTTTATAGCCAATGAGTTATATGGGGTTGAAGACCCCATCTGCTACCAATGGCTTTTGCATGAGAAGAGTAGTTTAGTATTAACAGCTTAAAATGTTATAAACGTTTATTAAGAATATTTGAAAACTCTTCTCTGTTAGGCCTTTTTAAAGTATTATTGAGATACGGTTTCTTAAATAGCTTTTTTGTTCTAAATCAATATACTTCAATAACCTTAACTGTTAATGCGGTAAGTGAATAAGGAGTTAGACCTTGTTTTCAGATCTAGTATGGGGTCAAGTTCTTATGACATTATGATGATGATTATGATAAAAAATGTTAAAGTTTACAGTAAAAAGCAAACATTAGAATTTATGAGTGCTCTACAAATGGTGGCTTTCATGTTATGAGTAATTGTACCTTTGTAACAGGATAGCACAATAAAAGATGCAGAATGGCAATAAATTCACCTGCTGCATTTATGATATGCATGACCTTGTTTTTTATAATAAAAACAGAAACGACTTACGAAGGAGTGAAATTTTCCTGGGGCATATTAATTTATGTAAGAACCTCACAGTGTGGGTTGTCGGTTAAATTACGGCAGAAAACTTTCTCACGGCTCTAGAGACTTATATTTTTCAACTCGTCAGTTCGTTGTTACTTTTTTTACCTACGAGTATATTTGTAATATAAGAGCTTATGCAACAGTAAACAAATAAAATAGGCTGAATTCCAAAAATCAGGATTGCTGCAATATAACAGCAACAAACTTGTTTTTTAGTTTTGTAAAATTTCAAAACTGTTTTTATAATTTGCATCAATTGATTACGAGTATTAAAATAGTCAGCAACGTTTATTCGTTGGTTAAAGTTTTTAGATACAAGTGCTTCAGAGCTTAAGGTATTAACTGCATTCAATTTGCGGCAATTTCTAAGTGCTACATAGGTACGAGTACTTAAGAAGTTAAAGTATAAACTGCATTCAAATCACGGCCATTTCTAAGTGCTACATGAGTATCAAAAAAAATTCCCTTTGACTCACTTACCCATGATTGAGAGTTCCATTTTTCAAATTATTACCAACAAATTCCGCTTGAGCTTTGGCCATGTTGTTTTGATTTGCTGCGGTGGCATTTGAATTCGCATTCGAATTCAATGTTGAGTTGGAATTTGTATTCGAGTTCGAATTGGTCTGAAAGCTGACTGCACCTGCTGGAAGAATCACAGCACTGTTGCTGATGTCCTTTGACACAAGTAGAGGTAAACTGATTCTGCTGTCATCCATGATGCCAGATTTCCTTTGCCAAATTATTGATTATTTAGTATTTTTTTGTTGCCAAATACGCACTTAAGCTGTATATGCGGATTTGTTCAATTAAAACCACTACACATACACAACACACAATACAAATATATTATAGTTCTTCATGCGATATGGAACTATCGACTATTGATTGAAAAAATACACTAAAGTTTCATTACAATTCGGGCTTGTTGTTGTTGCATATTTCTGATATAATCACAATCTACATTATCCTGCTTTTATTTCTTTGCATTGATTTCCGTTCGTCCATTCTTTGCGGTGAATTATTCATTAACTGTGAACATTTTATTCTTTTATTCTGAACTTTTTTTCATCACAACCGAAAAACCTCGCATCTGTGGTTGTATCTGTATCTGTAAGTAAAGCGAAAAAGAAACATTTTTTTTATCAAAATCATCGCTGCACAAGGATAATGTTTCTGTTAGCTTGAATGAATAAAATTTCGTCTGTGGAATAATTGAAAATGCATGCACAAGCATTGATAGGTAGTATCGCTGTCACACTGTTCCATGGGGGAAAGAGTTAATTAATAATTCGTTGGGACCTGATTATCAATGTACAATTGAAAAGGGGATATTGTCATTTCTTTATTTATTTGCTATCACTCTCATAACTCATAACACGAAGAAAAACCAGTAACAATATTCACTTAAAGACAAATCGACAGTATTTGTCACAGTTTTAGAGAAGTAAAACGATAAATCTTAAGGGAGAAAACATTACATTCAATTTCCAACACTTTCACTCATAAACTCACTAATTCTTTTAAGACATGACCCGAATTATTTGCATAATTCAAGTACATGCGTTTAGTTTTAGTCTTTAGATTGTTAGCATTCATTATAAAGGGTGGGCAATTTAAAAGTTTCTTTTTAAAAACGCTATAAAATGAGTATATATATTTTTTTTTTGAAATTTGTTTTTATTGTGAAGGTTGGAGTCTCTGATTGAAGAATAAAAAAAACAACCCATAAAAATTAAAATTTTTCTTGTAAATTCTCTAATCGGAGATACATACACACACATACACTGCGTGGTCGTCTTGTGGCAAAATCATCCACAAAATTACGCAGCAGCAGCGAACAGCGCTGCTCACAAAGCACAGAGCTCAGACTTTGCCGTGATTTGATGCGATATAGCGATATTTAAAAATTGTATATTGGGGTCCCCAAGGGGCCGATCGCTCCAAATTTTTACAAAAAGTGTTTTCCATCGAAGACACACATGTGTACAAAATTTAAAGAAAATCGGGTAAATTTTGTAAAATATTTGTATGGGAGCCCTCGGAACCCGAGGTCCGAGGGGCCTCAAATTTTAATAGAAAGAATTGTCACCGGAAATGGGAAGTGGGCTAAAAATTGATCAGAAAATCTGACCAGCCAGCCAGCCAGCCAGCCACGTGCACGCGAAGTTAATATAGAGAATTTAAAAACAATTTTGTTCATGTGGCTCACTCTGCTGGCATTACAGTAAGCCATCCTGTAAGCCTAGTTCTCTAGAACTATTTCTTTCATTTCGGAGCCTGGCGAAAAACAGTCGCACTACTATGTTTTAAAGCTGGAATTGTCTCTGGAATAATCGCATAACATCTATCCTTAATGGCACTCCAAAGAAAAAGGAAATCGTCGTCAAATCGCAGCTCCGCGCAGGCCAATTGAAACCTCCAATGCGGCTGATTATTCGGTTGCCAAATTTGGCGCGCAAGAGATCGATTGTTAGTCGGTTTGTAAGGGCATTTGGCGCCATATTGTTTAAATCACAGGTCGTGCACATTCATGCCGTCAATTTGAGGCCATAAAAAGTTAGTCAGCTGGCTCTGTAACGGTCTCCATTGACGGTAATGGCGTTTCCAGCAGCGTTCTCGAACAAAAATGGGCCACCACTCCAAAATCCAAACAAAAATTTCGCTCTTGGTGGATGCATTGACTTCTCTACAATTACGTGTAGCTTTTCGCTTAACATTTTATTAGTCACTTGGATACTTTTCTGATGTGCTGGCGGGCGCCTCTAATTGAGTTGGTTACTTCTGCTTTACAATTTCATTACTTTAAATTTCCTCAATTTTTTGTAGTTTGCGACGGATACTCCCCAAAAAATGTGTACAATTTGGAAGAAACAGAATTATTCTTCTAAGGCCTTAACACTTCGAAATGACAAGTGCGTTGGTGGTAAGCAGTCTTAAGAGAGAATAACTGTTGCTCTTCTGTGTAGTTCTCTTGGTGAAAAAAAACAGCTCTTGATTATTAGTAAGGCGGTAAAACCACGGGCTTTTAAGAATATGGATATAGAAAATCGCTAAAAATTACATGGCGGAGCAATTCCAAGGCTTGGATGACGTCTACTGTTACTGAGTGACTTCAAACCTTTGATCATAATTTGAGCAAGCAAAATCGAAGAGTTCTGTTATTTTTGGACAACGCACCTTGCCATATTTTGCGAGCAGGCTATAATTTAAAAAAAAAAATAGAATTGAAATTCTTGCCGGCTAACTGTCCCGTCGGTGTCCCAATTAGAGAGGTTTTACTGTACTAGATAGATTAGCTATATAACTGATGTACAAAGTGGTTCTAAGACTGTGATGAGTTTCAGTGGTTTACAAATTTTAGCGGAGAAATTTTAACAGAACATCATCACAAACCATTATACTTTGACAGAATTATAGAATGTTTTTTTCATGTGAGTGGAAACACTCGGAAAAGGTTTACTAGGCACGTGATTATTCGTATAACGGGCTGTGGTACACTTGTTTATAAATTTTGGTTTAAAATGGTGAATTGTGCAATTTTCGGTTGTTATATAAATAATAATAAGATTTTGAAAAGTGTTGATAGCCAAATCGATTTCCTAAATCAAGTTTAATTAACAGTCAATGGATAAGATTATGTTCACGAGAAGGTAAATTTAATATAAACAATGCGCTCATTTGTTCCTACCATTTTAAAGAAACAGATTACCTCCGTAATCCGAACTCATAAACATTTCAATAGAAAAAGGCGACTGATTTTTAAAATAATTCCGTCATTAAATCGTTTGCAAAAATCTAAGGTAAATGAGTCTGATTCGGTCCAGAATAAGAGATACATATAGGTATAAAAATATGTGACAAAAAGGAAGTATAGTCATTATTGGCTCCAAATGATGTGCTACAAAATGGCATTGAAATCAATTAAGTTGCAAATATAAGAAAAACATACTAATTGCCGAATATCAAATAGCAGAAAAACGACCACCTACATATTACTTTTCCGAAAGGACAAATAAACTCAAACCGATCAATGGACGCATAAATTGGAATGCCAGTGACATATTTTCGTCAATATCCCCACATGCTGGCGCTAAAGCGTATCTTTATTTATATAAAAAGCAGTATCCATTACCGGCTGTGCTTACATTACGATCGTGGGCGCGAAAAACTTCAACTTGAGACAGGTATTTTAATTCCTTTTATAAATTTGATGAAGATAATTGAAATGAATAAATAAATGTAGTACACGAATAAGTTTTATAGTTAAATTTCGATTTTCATTTAACATTATGTAGAACAAAAGATGTTGTTTGTCTTATAAATTAACTTCATATGCCTGTACACACAAATCTTCCAAACATTTAATTATTTTCGTGAAGAGTGGACAAATCTTATATTACTTGCATCATCGTAAGGCTTACTGTGCATAAATGTAATCTCACATGAGGGAGAAAACTGTTTAGAAAATCATTCGAAATACCAGCAATTTATATGAAGTCCACGCTGAAGAGATAGCGGAATTCAGATTGTCAGAGTTTAAAGTTTAGTGGTACATGCCTAAATGGTTGACATCGGCTCTAATTCAGACGGTGTTAATCCTTTTTGTGAGACGCCCGCAAGGAAGCCCACTTTATAAGGTCACAAAAGAAGCAATAGAACAAAATTAACAGTAGACTTTCCAGATGTGTATATGTATGTTTTTATTAACCCATTAACGGCTGACTCTCGATTTCGTGAAGCGATTTTGATGAAACTTCATACAGACGCTACTATTGGTCCAATTAAAGGTCCAATAGTCGTGTTCGTTCTCGTCGTGCTTTGATAAGCAAAGGATCCACGCAAAAGGTTACAGTTTTGCCAACCAGCCAAACAATACTGAAAAGGAAGACCAGAAGGCATTGTTTGAGAAAATTGGTTAGTTTGCTTCACATTTTCTCTTGTTTTTATGAAATCTTATACACATGGTTCTATTTTGATAGGTTCAGATTCTCCATTGCAATTATGGGAATGTTTCTTCGATTCAGAAGTTTTGCAAATGATTGTCGATGGTACGAACTTATGTGCTGGGCAGAACAATGTTGCTGGCTTATCAACCACAATTGAAAAAATGAAAACATTTCTTGGAATCTTATACGTAACAGAATTGATCTAATAAAGCAACGTTGGGATGTCAATTCATCAAAGATGCAATGCGTAGAGACAGATTTAGACGTATCAAGCAAAACATACACGTTTGCGATAATATAATTTGAACCTCAGCAAAGATGACATATTCGCAAAGGTTACTCCATTGAATGATGCCTTGAATAAAAGATGATGAGCAATTGATTGCATACTATAGTCGACATAGTTTGAAAATGTTCATCAGAGGCAAGCCAATCAGATTTGGATACAAATTTTGGGTCATAACTTCAGCTGGTGGATACTGCTTCTCTTCTATACCGTATGCTGGTGCCTCGGCCAATTATGGACTTGGAGAGAATGTAGTTCTGCGGTTGTTGGGGGTAATAGCAGATCGATCCAGACACAATGTCAATTTCGATAATTTTTTCACCAGACATAAGTTGTTGTGTACATTGATTGAGGGATATTTTGCTACTGGTACCCTTCGCGACAATCGCACAAATCATGCACCTCCTCTGATGAATGTGAAATCTATCAAAAAAAAGCTCGAGGATCCCCAGACTTTCGTTTTGACAAAAACAACAACATTATCGCAGTTCGTTCGAACGACAATTTTGTTGTGACCATGATGTCAAATTTCTTGGGAATTGAGCCAACTTGATCGCAAACAGCGTAAGATGCCATTGATTGACCAACCAAACCACATTCATCAATAGAATCAGCGCATGGGTGGCGTGGATTTATTTGGTAATACGATGAATAATTATCGTATTCGAGTCCGTGGCAAAAAATGGTATTGGCCGCTACTTACCTTAGACGCTGCTATGGTAAACGAGTGGAAGCTACATTTTATCTGTCGGAAAACACAATGGGCCAATTTGATTTCCGTTTCAAAAATCAAAAATCGTAGGCTTTCAAGTAAAGGTAAATCCGTTCCCAATGCTCAACAGATGGCAAAGCGAAGAATCGAACTGATCATTGGTCGAAAAACTCGGGAGACAAGCCCGATGTTCTCAATGTGGCGTTAAAACTGAGTACGGATGCGTCAAATGTGATATAACCCTACACCCAAAAATATGCTTTGTAGAGTTTCATGTTGCCACCACCAAAAGACGTGACTAAAGTCAAAAAAGCTCAATAAACCATGATATTGGATACCTTTTTTTCATAATGTTGGTTAAATAAACCATTTTTCTTTAATTTTTTAATTTTAAAACTGCGTTTATTTTTACTAAAAAAAAACCCAAAATCATGTATTTCATTTCATGTATTGGGAGGAATGGGTAGAAAAATACCCAAGCGGTAAAATCACACTTGTGCGCCAGGTGAGTTATCTAACCCTGACCTTTATATTTTTATTAGGTAGAGGACCTATCAGGCTAATAGGTACTCGAAGGTTTTCCTGATTTTTCAATTCTCAAAGGTAAATTTTCTGGTTTTTTAAATTTTGTTCAACTTTGACCCCCCTATAGCTTCAATATCTAGCCCCAATCACTCTCAATTTTTTCTAATGTAGCCTCCTCCTTCCTCTATTTAATACACCAAACCAATTTGCTCTACCTATTACTTGGTAGCTGGAAGAATTTTTTGAAAAGTACTCTATCTTTGGGTATAATTAAACCCAACAGCGGGTAATGAGTTAATGAGGTGAGGTTTGTGAGTGTCTAAGTCCTAATAGCATTTTTAATATTCCGAGTATGACGCGTGTCGCGTTTCACGTATGGCCCGTGTGATGGTTTGAAATCGCGCCATTTTCTCGTTTTTTTTAAGTCTTTTTTAACCTTTTTATAATTATTGTAATTTACTGATTGATTCCATTTTATCCGCAAAACATACTCAAATTTATAATTGATGCAGACAAATATATAGCACCACAGGAAACGCACAAAAAAAAACAAATTTTTTAAACTTCCGTTAAATCGTTAAACGTAAAATATTATGCACGAAAAACACTCGTCAACAATTTATATATTCGAGACAACAGCCCTGCGTCAACAACAACATGCAACAAAAAAGTTGCCAGGCCTTGTAGCATATATGTATTTTGACATCTTGTTTTCACTCTTTGATCTCGTTTTTGTATCTTAGATTGTTTCAGAAATTACCAATTTAAATAGAATTCTCGCGCGTCATGTAATTGTCTGGATATTTGCACTTTCATCACATAAGGATAAACAAACAAAAGCACTCCTTTTTAAATGAGTAGTAAGCGCTTTTGCAATTCAAATGTATGGTTTTGGAATACGAATAGTATTATTTTTTTTTCAACACATTAAGGTCCTAAAGGACGAGGTAAATTTAACAAAAAAAAATATTATTTTTTTATTTGAAACAATATTGTAAAACGTTTTGGCTCAATTTTGTTACACTACGTACCATGTGACAATGAATCCCAAAAATATTCTACAGGCATTTTCATATTTTCGCGTGTCGATTATCTGGGAATTTGCTGAGACATTATCTCGGTTTGAATTCGATTGATAAAGTAACAAAATGAGGAATACATTATTTCTAAGATAATGATTACAGAAACATTCATGTGTGTTTGTATGTGTAATAGAGCGCGACGAAAAACACTACATCCTATTTGATAACATGACTTTTAGGTTTATAGTTTGTCGACGTGTAATGCGAAAGCAAACATCTTGACCCCAACCGACGTCTGTGTAATAAGATGATTGCGGACTACAATAGGTCTTATCTGAGAATTTGTTTCTAGATTAGTGGCGTCATAAATATTTGATTATTGTGATTTATTGTATTAATACCTTAAATCGTGGCGATTTTGGTAGGATACAATATCAAATAATAACGAAGTGAGTCTTAGTGTTGGCAGAGCGCGACAACTGTTGAGTTGCTTTGATTTCAATTTACGGGACCAACCACTTAACATAAACTGTTTAACATAAATTGAGTTCATAATAATGAATCAATGAATAAAGTCTCATAGCAATCACAGTGTCTTCTTACGAAATTTAAGCTTTCTTGAGAGTTCGTAATGTATTTTGCAAATAAAAACTAAGCACAAGTCTGTTTACTACAGATTACAACTTTTATTAACAATTGGAAAGAGTTCAAAAATTACACTTGTGATTACTTATTTGGCACATAACACTTATATTTACTGCTCTATCTACTTTCCAAGTAGTCTGGTATAATTCCAAATAAAATGAGTAACTAACTGCAATAACATTTTTTGGTATTTATAGTAAGCTAGTGGGCGCTGTGGCTCAGTGGATAAGAGCATGGACTTCTGAGCAGGGGGTTCGTGGTTCGAATCCCTGTAACATCAAAAGTATTTTTCACGGTGTCCCACCTCTCGCGAAAATCTGATAAACGTCCGAGAGTAATAACTTTTCACGGAAACTTCTCAATTCGCTGTTCGGATCCGGCATTAAATGTAGGTCCCCTCCATTTGTGTGCAAAAATATACATGCTCAACACAAATGGTTGCGAGAAGCAAGGCCTTATACCGCAATGGTCTGTCGTGTCGAATATATAGTAAGCTAATTGTAAACCCCGGCGTTACCCGGGACCCACCGACCCCCACCCCCAAGACACCCAACAAAAGCTAAAATTACAGGCGTTGTCCGGCTGCCCCTCAGACCCGATTGACTCAACCAAACATATATTGATATTGAGCCCCACCCCACCTACCTGCTGTTCGAATCGCTAGTTATGGTCGCGGTTCATACATAAATCCCATGGAAAACGGTTTTTTTCAGTTTTTCCTGAATTTCCCAATTTTCCAGGTTCCTATAATCATCCCCAGACTATTACGATTTTTTTTTAAAAATGAGCCAAATAAGTCCAGCCGTTTAGCCGTGAAAAGGTAACAGACAGACAGAGTTACTTTCACATTTATAATTATTAGTATGGGTATGGATATGGATAGTATGGATGAACAGTTCCGAGAATGTTTTATTCTTACATAAGGACCCACCTAGCAAATATCAGAACATACTGGTATAGTTTCCCTATACATAAGTGTATATACGATACTTATTATACCGATCTATAGATGCCGCTGTTAATTTTATTTTCATGAATTTGTTTTAGTATTGGTTCGTTTAGAAATATTAGTATTGGTATTTAGTTTTAGTGGTATTATATGTACATATATAAGACCTGAATTAAAAATAACAATGTAGATTAAAAACAACAGAGTAGTCAGAAATTACCGATAAGAAATTTAATCGAAGAAAAACTAAAAAGGCCTTTATTTTATTTTTGGCGTAAATGGTTGTTAACTGCAAAACACTCTGTTATTTTTATCGGTTAGCCGAATAAGCGGCTTTGCTCGCTCCGAAAACTATAGATTGTACATTAGTATCGCCTCCCCGCGGGGGGTCCATCTGCATCTTAACCTATACATGGTTAGGGTGCAAGGCTCTACTATGGAAAATAGGAATGGACCGCGGGTACTTAGAGTATGTTTTTTATGTCTTCGTACATTGCGACCCTGAATTGGTACTTAGAATGTCTAGCAGGGGACTGTCTTCATATACAGTGGCCTACTCGTACACAGGTCTGTGATGTGCCTGTGATAGTTTCTATCCTGGGCGGCCTAGGATAGCACGGTGTCGTAGTGACAAATGATTGGGTTCGAGGTTCTGGACGATGTGCTGCCAAGGCTGTAAAGTACTTAAGCCCAGGCACTCATACTGAACGAACTGAGTCCCTTGATGTCAGATCTCACCATGGTCACGTTGGTTCTACGGGAGTTGGCTGTACCCACAGATGAGTTTGATCTCTTTAAAGGTTAGCTGAGTCTAGGCCAACTTTTGGTTGGGGACCCAGTTTAGTTCTGGGCTTGACCAACATAGTGTCTGATGGCTTAATACCCAAATGGGGGTAGAGCGCTAGCGTGGTAAGATCAGCTGAAGGCCTGGTGTTACCAAAATCTTTGGTACATCAGAGCCCTAGCTGACGTTGCCGGTGCGATGATGCGTTCTCTGTGGAGTTGCATATCTCAACCGGTTGTCGTGCACCAAAGATCGAAATTGATTTAAGATCGGTCCTGCTCTAACCATTGAGATAATACTGGCACATCTTCCTAGATGGACGTTGATTGTCGTGTATCTAATCCGCGTCCCAAGAGGACGAATTTATAGAAAAGGTAACAAAATAACCACGCAACATTGAACAGCCTATTGACAACGAGATAACAACGTCTTACAATTAGATTTGAATTTTGGTACTTGATTTACATTTCATCTCTTTATTGGTCAGATTTTCTTATACATTTTGACAGAGTATATGACAAAAGGGAGTGTTTATAGAATTAATGTAACTTTCCTCCATTGGATTAGAAAATATCGGGTTTAAGTCTGAAACTTTCCACACAATATTAAAGTGTGTGTGTGTTCAGGTGTGATCTTTCAACTCCAAATACCAAAAGTACTTTCCTCTTCTTCTATCCCTACATTATCAAGTCCTTGCTGTGCCCTGGCTCTAGTCAAGTCCCTTATGGGTGCGCTTATTCTTTTTTTTTTTTAAAAAAAAAGCTCTGTTCTTCTCCGACATTATTTCCAATTCTCATCGAATATCTTTAATTGTGTGGTAATTGTGTGGGTAATGGACTAATAGTGCGAATTGCATTTAATTTCCAATGAAATCTAAATTAATTGTGAACCCGAAACCGCCTTTTGTCAGGTAGATTGGCAGAATATAGAACTGCATGATAAAACTCAAAGGTCTTTATAACATTTCGAACATAATCGATCCGCCTTAATATCGCAGAAATGTCTTCTGCCTGCCACTGCTTTATGACCACTGATCAAGTAAAGTATTCAGTTGCATTATGCCCCCACCAACCGCAACACTAGTGGCGTTCCACATTCATCAATATATCCTTAAGCCCTACCTTAGATGCTCAGGTTGTGCCTATAAAATATGAGGTCGCATATATAAACAGAAGGAATTTGACGAACTAATTTAAAGTTCAAATAAATAACTTAATAGCACATGCATGAAATCGGAAGGAAATTTAGAAACTATTAGATATGACAATAAAATCCGATACATTTGGCTCAAGATTGCCATACATTACCTACTTATTACTCTGTTTAGTGTGCTAACAACTAAGGAAAAAATTAAAAATTATTTTCAAGTGCAAATTATGGCTTTTTGTAATTAATGTTAGATGAAAAAAACTATGAGCCACGCATCATTAAGCCAGCGTAAGTGTCAACAATTATCCACTCATGAGATATTAAAAAATACATTTTGCGTGACATTCACTCATTTTTAATATTGAATTGAGAGGCAGTCACATGCACTAAACATATAGCGTAAGTGTCCACCATTCACCAGCAGTAGAGAGATAGATTGCCGTGTCCATGGTGTCAGATGTTGGAAGGCGTTTTCATGATAAATTATTTTTAATAAGAATGACATTTGATCGTGATGCTTTAATGTTAGTTTGTATCGTATCGTTTTACGTTGTATTAATTTTTGCAACAATTGTTTACAATTCGCATTAGTACTGGGTACAATAGGGTGACTGGATGAGCTTGAATAGTTTCTAGTCATCATTTGTTTAATTTAAAATGAAATTTAATAAGACAGAGTTGTGTAGTGAATCACATTATTTGTATTTGTATTTCCATTTATGTTTACCAAAACGGTTGTTCTATATATAAAAGTGTTTTTATTGCTTCTCATTATCTCCCCATAGGGGAAAGTTGTTTAATTTTTTTTGTTAAACGAATATGAATGAATATGAAAATGAATATTCGGCGCGACAGACTGTTGCGGTCCAAGGCCTAGCTTCTCGCTGTGCATGTATATTTTTGGACACAAAATGGAAAGGATCTACAATTTAAGGCCGGATTCGAACGGCGAATATAGAAGCTTTCCGTGACATGTTTTTACTCTCGGAACGGTTGTCAACCATTAGCGAGAAACACATAGTACCTCGATTTAAATTTAAACTCTAGCTCATCAAAGATTGTTCTCTTTTTTTTTTTTTTTTTTTTTTTTGTATATAATACAAAATACAAAAAGTTTGTCTTTAAAGAGCCTATTTCAAGCCGATATCATCCAGTTTAGCATCCCAAACATTGGAAATCATATTTGATATTTGATTTCGATGTGTTCGTTATGTTGCCTTCGCTTACATTTCCGAGTGTCATCATTAATACATCGATCTTCTGCAATGCATGTTATAATGTTTTCTACGTCATAAATCATCCTGAAGAACTCATATTACTCGTATATGCGCTGTACATACCGATGTGCCACAATAATCACTAGAACTAGTATCAACATTGGACTGTGCAGGATATAAGAGTGACACTCTATCATTAGTGTGCGTGTGTTTTGTGTTTGAAATAGTTCACCCCATAAGGACATCCATGAGCTGTACGAGTATGCATTCAATTTAATTCTCGTAAAGCTGTTCAAACCGCAACAACCAGCTATTTATTATGACAAGGATAATGTTGCTCTTATTTGCAATTGATTTTGGGCTAAGTTCTTGGCTTCATCTGATTTAATTAATTATATTATATTATGATTTAATTATTTAATAGTTTTTTTAAATTAATAATTGCGATTTATAAGTCTACTATGTAATACAAAAGTTTAAAACAATAACTTTTAAAGTAAAGATAAGAATTTATAGTAGTTTTTGCTTTCATTTTCTCAAAAGTTAACTTTAAATAGCTCTACAGATATTTAACATAATTAATTTTTACTTATAGTAAATAAATATTATAGCAAACAACTGCAGTAACTGCAGAGGAATTCAACCTTCTCAATATGATGAATTGTAATAAGACCAGCGTAGTTGTGTCCTTCTGGCAGTCATTATCTTTTCATTAGCACCTCATTTAGAGTAAAGAGAAAAGTTAAACCAGTTTTAAAAACTATGAACAAATGAAATAACAAAACATAACTTAAGAAAAATTACGAAAAACAAATGGAACAAACCGAATAGTTAAGCAGTAATCATAATCACAAACAATGGAAAGCTAAAACGAACCAAATCCTAGACAAACAATGAGAGGGAGCTATTACTTGCTTCTTTTGTTGTTAATTTCGCACAAGACGAATTCCCTTGAACCAGAAAAATCGCAAATTCGTTAAGTTAGAAATTTTTTTTGTCGTTCTAGCGCTGAATAGACATACATAGAATAAACGATATTAATCTTTAATGCATTGTTATGAATGCATAGTATAGTACAGATACAGATAGTAGTGAATTACCGCGTGAAATAATTTGAAGGAACCATCGAAGTGTGCAAAAAAAAGATTGTTTGCTGTATTTTCTTTAATTGAAAAATTAATCGTTATATCGTATTTGAAATGAAACATGATACAGTAGTCAAAACAATATTGTACTTCTTATCTGATAAACAGTTTTCCTGTAATATTAATGGGATAGTCGAATAGTATTAGAAAAACTCTTGATACTTAAGAGAATCCCATTTAGCATTTTGTCTTCCTGTGTCTCATACGAGATAAGTCATAGTGAAAAAGTGGCAAATGTATGTATGTTTTGCAAACTCTTATACAATTTTATCTCCGAAAGCGAGGAAACGTTACTTTTTTCGCCTTAGAACAGCATAACCTAACAGGAAGGGAAAAATATTCAAAAGTCTACAATTTAATCCGCTCAAGATTAAATTGCAGATAAGTAAAAAAGATAACTCGATACCTCGATGCGAAACCAAAAGAACTTTTTTGCCGGATAAAAGTGTGCTATGCACTCGTAAGGCACTTAGTAACCTTTTGTAGCAAGACAACTTCATACTGCGCTAAAGTAAATTTCATTTTCTTTGTAACCGCATGCATTTGTAACAGTTTTTCGCTTTTTTTTCTAATACGTAAAGGAATTTCTCCCTATAATATCATTTTCAGGAATTTTTGAACAAAATCTAAGCCCTCTATTAGACTTCAAACTGAAGAAATCCGCACTGCGCAGGCTTTTCCATTTCTCTTATTCTTCTGAAGTCGTCCAAAGGAAAACAGCCTTTATCCAAGCTGTTCCTAAAAAAGGCGCACCGTCATCTCTTTCCTCTTACCAACCAATTGCTTTCTAAGGTCATGTAAACGCTGATCAATCGTAAGCTTATGCAATACCTTGAATCACGTGAAATCCTGAGCGACCGGCTGTATTGTTTTCGTAGGATCTACAGGTGACTTAATGGCTTATTTCACTAAAAAGTGGAACCAGTCTATTCACAAATTTGGTGAAAGCAAAGTTGTTGCACTCAATATTTCCAAGCCATTTGACAGAGTCTGTATCTTTTGTATAAAATGAATGCCTATGGAATTGAAAAGGCCCTTCTTGATTGGAGTAGTAAGTACATTTCTGACTGTTCAATCCAGGTCGTATTGAACGGTTTCAAATCCAATACTCACCTCATAAACGGCGGTGTTCCCCAAGGCTCTGTTTTGCCTCCGACACATTTTTTTTCATTTTCATTAATGATCTCCTAATCCGATTCATTCTTTCGCTGACGACAGCACTCTTAGCTTTTCGTTTATGTTCACTCTCTCTCCACGCGTCTCTCTATCCCAAGTGGAACTTGAACAACAACGTATGTTAAGCACATTAAATTCTGACCTTAACAGCAAAACAAGGTGGGAACTACATAATAGAGTTGAATTTAACGCTTCCTAAAGTCAATTTTTTTTTCTGTCGTCCAAGCGTAATTTAAACCACCAACTTTTATCGATGAAATGATCTTGCATCGAAGAAACTGAAAAACTCGAAATTCTCGGTATGTGCGTCAACAAAAAGCTTCGTTGGAACGACTACATATTTGCCATCGCCAAGAGCGCTGCGAAATTTTTGGGTTTCCTAAAACGGTGCAAGATGTACTTCACTCCTTCAGATCTGGCTACTATTTACAAGGCGTATATTCGCCCTAAACTTGAATGCAACTGTATTGTCGGGGCAGGTGCCCCAAAGATCACATTGCATCTACTATACAGAATTCAGAACCGCATTGGTGACGTAAATATCGCGAAAATAATCGAAACGCTTAAACATCGTAGGAATGTTTCCTGCTTGTCACTGTTTAATCGCTTTTTCCACAAGCGGTGTTCAAAAGAAATATCCAGACTCATCGCGCCCATTCTTGAACCCCTCCGTAATACCCGTGCAACAACTCGAGCACACGGGTCTTCGGACTTTCTAACCAATTCAGAGATTCCTTATTAAGCGGCACTATAGTTATGTGGAATGGTTTGCCCGATTCTGCATTTCCCCATTTGTATAATCTGCAGTCATTTAATACACACGTGCATAGACATCTCATCTTTTTCTCTCCCTAATTTCCTAACGCCAACGCTGTGCTTGACATTATGCCTCCCTTTAGCGTGTGTACGAGTACATTATAAAAAAAAACTCGCAACGCCCAAACTTTTATTTTTTCTTGCTGCCATCTCTATGACTCGTTGTCCATTGTCATTAGTGTTCTCGTGTAACCTATAGGTGCCAATGTAGATCCGTAATACTGGCTCCCTACCTATTTTAGCATTCATATCCCCAAGAATGATTTTTACATCATACTGACGAGTTCCCGTTCGACTGATTTAAAAAATTATTCTTTTTCATCATCTGGAGAATCCTATGTAGATATGCCCCTCACGCGATCGACTTTAAAGCCGATAACGGTGGGTTACATAGTTTTTGTAAGACACCATTCCTCGTCCTCCACATCTCCTTACTGTTATATCATCCTTATATTTGGACAGGGTATCGGCCAGCTGCTGTACAGCTCGAGCTCTATACAGTGAGCGTACGTTCAATGAGAAAATTCTCAAATCGTTTAGCCGCTTTCGTTGCCGTGATCGACAACGAAAACGTGGTGGGAACTCGTATTTACACTGTTTGTATAACTGTGTGAAAAAACGTTCATCTATTTCAGAATAAGCAAAATTTAGGTTACAGGTAACCGCAACATGAAACTCTGTCTAGTATGCTGTGGTAAATTTTTTCAGATATTAGCACCAGAGCAGTATAGCTTTTTTAGCACATTTTCCGCCGGAAGTTTAGTATTGGGTCAACGCACACTTCTCTCCTTGCATTGTTTCTGATTTATAATGATTTGCAGCTCAATAAAGAATTAGTTTGCCCAGCAATTGCTGAGTACAGCAGCTTACAGCACAGCACAGTAATACAAACGATAATAAATGGTAATGAAGTTAGGAAGTAAAATCAATTAAAACAATTGACGGCAACAAGAACGATATTCTCCTGGCATGTGGGGTGGAACAGAACTATGCTTTGCTCATATTTCACTTGAAACGAAATCGAAGGTGTTTATACAACTACATATAGTACATATCGACGGATACTGCTCTTAAACAGTTCGTGTGAAAATGCTGACGTTTTTTTTTTTCAGCCGGCGGTGATAGACAGTGAGCATATATAGTGAAAACGAACTGGGGGAAAAGGTCAAGGATATTAAAAAATATATTCCAAGTTTAAAAAAAGCTTAGCTAAATGGCTCTAACAAAACATGGTAGTAAGTTTGTATATCTCTGTGTACTTTTAAACATTGTAAACCAAACAAATGTGGCGAACTTACGCACTAACGGCAAGTAATACTCCTATAACACGGTAAGCTAAGATTATATTATATAACAAATTGTTAAAAGTTTGCCATAGACGCACATTTCACAAAAAAAAAAACTTTTTTCCAAACTGCTTGTCTTTAAAAAATTGGCATAAAATAAACGTTTGATTTTTCGTATTCTTGCTATTTTGCAGCTTCATCACCGCCTTGGAGCGATTTTTTAGCTCTGTAATCTGTCCAATCATCAGTACCTAATTCCACAGCCACTTCCTTCTAAACGTTGTGTTCCGTAAAGCCGGCTTTCCACAGCCCTGGGCGCTGATCAGTAACAGTTGAAATAAATCTTTGTAAATGAAACAACACGGTATTAAAAATAAATTTGCGTTACATTTTTGAATTCTTCTAAGTCATTAATCAAGCGATTTGTATGAAACTCGGTATGTAGGACTAAGATGCGACTATATGACTTGTTCCTATGGAAATTCTGGAATACGGTCATTAGGGACTGGAATTTCGGGAACTAAGCCATTTCTCAAGCGATTTTTTTGGGTGTCTTTTGGGGCCTTTTTTTATCATTCTTTGTAGGGTTTTGCGGGTCTTTTGATTGTCTTTTGGGGTCTTTTATGGGTTGGGTTTTTTTGTCCCACAACATCTAAGAAGTTTCACTTACACCGCATGGTTGAATGGTTTCAAGTTTAAAGTACATCAGATAATGATGGTGTTCCACAGGGCTCTGTTTTGTCTCCGACGCTTTTTCTTATTTTTATTAATGATCTCTTGCCAATTACTTCTAATCCAATAACCTCTTTCGCTGATGACAGCACCCTTATCTTCTCATATAAGTTTCAGGAACGTCCATCCACTTCTCATGTGGAGCTCAAACATCTACGTATGTTAGACACGTTAAATTCCTGACCTGGGTAGCATAATAAAATGGGGAGAAAACAATTGAATAGAATTTAACGCCATTATCCATGAAGCACTTGCATCGAGGCAACTGATAAACTGAACGACAAACTTCGTTGGAACGACCACAAATGCTGCGAAATTTTAAGGTTTTCTAACCAGGTGCAAGAAATATCTACAAGGCTTTTAATCGCCCTAAACTTGAGTAAAATTGTCATATCTGGTCTTGTATGCGACTTAAACTACTTTGCATCAGCTAGATAGAATACAAAACCGTGCGATAAGACTTATCGATGATGTTAACATTGCGAAATCAATAGATTTGCTTGAACACCATAGGAACGTTTCCAGCTTTATACTGTTTTGTAGCTTCTTCCACCAGCGATATTCAAAAGAACTAGCCAGTTGCATGTCACCTCTCCTTGAATTCAACCGTAATACTCGTGGCGCCATGAATGCTCATCAGTATACACTCTAGCCTATGTTCGGGGATTGGTTCTTCAGCCGTACAACACGTATGTGGAATACTTTGCCAAGCTCTGTCTTTCCAAATCACTACGATCTATACAGGCATTAAAGACACATGCTCATAGACAACTCCTCTTTTCTCCTCCTTTGCCTTAACGCCCACGCTGTACCAAGCATATAGCCGAGAATTATAATGGTGCGAACCCCTTATCACGTGCGCAAATTATAAAAAAAACCTCACATATGATTAGTAAATGGCTAAAGATGAAAAATTGAATCCTGATTCCATTTAACGATCGCTGTATTCTCCAAATCATCTTAGAAGTTTGTTTTTCTCGTTCTAATCGTCGTTGTAGAAAATAGATCTTCACTCAAAGTTAAATGATCTGTGACGCATTTTTCCATAACAATGTCCATTTGGAGTCATTACAGAAGTACCCAGTAAAATATGTGACTCACATCACTCTCAAGAAGCTAAATACTCGAATGTTGAATAATAATATCTTCTATGAAACTCACGTGCGCAGAGCTATTAACGTTGTCATCTAAAAAACGGCTTCTTTGCAACATTTTATCGAAGAAGGAGAGAGCAAATCGTTTGCCATTTCGCAAAAATCATAAAAGAAGAAATTTTTTAGAAGATGTCCGCAAAAATTTCCATTGAAATACTTACTTCATTTTTCCACGTACGTATAGTTGTGTAAACGAACAACATTCTTTCTATCATGTGAACATACATACAACTTTCAGAAAATCCTTCTATTGTCATTGCAAAGATGAAAATTTTTATGGTAAAAGTAATAGCGGGCAACCGCCTCCTATTCCCTGTCGACGCTTATGACTAACGTCTGCTGTAAAAAGCAACACACCCAGAACGAACAAAGAGAAAGAAATCGCACTCATATAAAGTGGATCACCGCGCTCCTTCAATGGTTTTTTTCTTCATAGATAATATACATATATTTTTACATGCAAATGTCTGTGTATCCCCATTTCATTAACACGCTGACGACAAAAAAATGTTAATGTTTTCTATAGTAAACCATCATGAAGATGATATCTCGCGTGCGTTTGTTCGAAGTAAAATTTCCTTCGAAATTCATCGCCAAAGTCGCAACAGAGTAATCAAAGCGATAGGTCATGGTTCACGTCCTTGCGTGTTATCTTAAGGAAGAATTCCTCCTTCCCGTAGGTAGGGGAACATTTTCCATCTCATCACGTACGTATGCTATACGCTATACTGCTTTTTAACAAAAATAAAAGGATAAATCAGTATCTACAGATTCATAAACGTCGTGTCGATTTCGACAAACTTCATTTCACTTTTTTTTATCTTTTCCTAAGTGTCATCATTTCAACATTGCAGCGTAATGAAATAATTTCTACCACGCTTCGGCTTTATAAAAAGAAAACTTTTCACGCTACAGATGAATATACGGATTGAGATACAATTTTAAGGTCTAATACGTAGGCATATTTAGAGTGGAACGCACACATTAATACTCATTCATACTCGTAGGTAGATGCATTGCATTACACACATGCCCAACAGAAATAGGTGTAAGTACAGATATATGTTTTAGCTTCAGGAGCTATTATGCCACCAGCGTATTTGTATGTGAAAAGTCCTAGATATGAGAATTCATTTCAATGGCTAAACAGATGACTTTTTAATGTTTTTTTTTTTCGGTTGGCTGTGGTTTTATATGGACACGGTGAACTACACGGACATGTGCGTGTGTAAAGTGTGCGGTTCCACAGAAAAAACCATATAATTTCTTAGCGAATATTAATCCGGTGGGACGACGACTGTTTCTTGGCCAGAAAATATTGAAAGCATTTCAAATGAAAGAACCTTGCGTTGAAAATACTTACAGCTAAAGTTTTTGTTAAGTATTTCATTGTATTTGGTTTGAATAAAAATTTATGTTTCCAAACAGATTGTTAAAAGCAAAACATTTATGCCAGAAAACACTCGTATATTCAAAGGATTCTTTTAAACTGCGTTCTACGGGTTTGTGGGCGGAGTGGAGGAACGATTGTTAGTTAATGAAATAAAATAGGCCGAGGTTCAAGTTGTACCGCCTACAAATTTAGCTTTTTTATTCAGGTTAGTTATTTAAAATTGTATGCAAAAGAATTGGTTTACTTTAAGTAGGTATACAATTTTTAATGTATCAAGTTTTAATCGTTTTATTAATCTAACAATAAAACTTAACCCAAAAATCAAAAACTAGAAGTAATCCTTGAAATATGAATTATCTTAACGCTTTGAATAATAAAAGGAAAACAAACCCATAAAAATTAAAATTTTTCGTGTAAAGTCTCCAACAGGGAAATTTCTAAAATAGACTGAAAAAACCACATTTTACTTTGCAAACGTTCAGGCTTAAAAAAATCGATAGGGTTGCGTAGATTGAGTATTTTGTCAGTTTTCTCAGGCGTAGTAACCCCTACTCTATCGCAAGCCGAGCCCTAACAAAGTGTTTTAATACAAGTCCCATCAAATTTCGACTGGTAGAAGCCGAGATATACGACCCGGCAAACAAACGTACAAACGTCGTCATGGGTCCATACCAGTGTGGCTTCATCACAGGAAAATCAACAACTGATCAGATATCAGCCTATGATAGCAAGAGTAGAACTTCATAAAGCCATGAGAGATTTCGGCATCCCAAATAAAATGACACGACTATGTAGGTTGCCCATGGCCAATGTTATTAGCAGAGTAAAAATATCCGGATCAATATCATGCCTATTCAACATCTATAACGACAAGGCGATGGACTGGCCTACGTCCTCTTTAACCTGACGTTGGAGAAAGTGATCCGAGACTCTGACGTAACGGCGAGAGGAACAATCCTCTTTAAGTCCATTCAGGGACAGGCGGCATGGAATCTGTGGGCTGCACATAAATGAAAGCAAAACAAAGTATATGATGGCCACGTCTGCGAGCAGAGGATCCCATATTGGGCCCTTAATTAAAATAGTGGAGCGCGAATTTGAAGTAGTGCAATCCTTTAACTATCTCGGGTCAACTGTAGCAGCCGAACCAGAAATACACCGCGGTTGCTTAAAGCCAACAAAGCCTACTATCAAGATTCTTCAAATGCGAGAACTTAACCATAATATCTAAGCTGCTGGTATATAAGAAAATGGTCATACCAGTACTAACGTATGGATCCGAAACTTGGGTGATGCTTAGCAAAAAGTATTTGAATAATTGTTGGTCACGTATAAGAGGATTCCGGTGACTCTATAATGATGAGATCTAAGACACTTACCGCAATGTCGACATCGTGTAGAGAATTAATCTAAGTAGGCTCCGGTGTGCAGGGCACCTAGCTCGCATGAGAGAGAGGTGCTCGGAATGTCCTTTGCGGTAGGATTTATGGAACACGACAGCGAGGCTGACCAAGCCTACGCTTGATGACATCGGCTCAAAATCAAGACCGGTGGAGAGACTTTTTACGGGAGGCCAGCACCGGACCCCGGTTGAAGAGCCAAATATGATGATGATGATGATAATTGGCCCAAACTTGAATACAACTGTATTGTCTGGTCAGTTGCTGCCAAGATCATATTGCATTTACTAGACAGAATACAGAATCGCGCGACTAAGCTTATTGCTTTTTCTACAAGGAATCATCAAAAGAAATATTCTGTTGCATCCCGTACATTGTTTTACTCATCCGAATTACTCGCGCCTCAGGTCGGGCCCACGGATCTACCATTAACGTCATCTTCGGATGTACTAATCAATACAAAAATTCCTTTTTTTAGCCATACGTGTAAAAAACGACCAGGCTCTTCATTTCCGCGGCTATAATCAGCAGACATTCAAGACACATGTGCATAGTGTACCCATAACCCATCTTACTTTGTCCCACCTCTAACCGACCTGATTGTTAATAATTTGAAGAAATAAGCAAAGTCTATTATTATTTTATTTTTGCTCTTTTTTAATGCAGTTGATGTGCTTTTATACCTCTGGTTAAGAAGAATTAATTTAAAAAAAAAAATATATACAATTGTGCAAAAAACGGATAAGTCGTATAGGGGATCGTGTGTGTCTCATTCGAATTTTTTTTAACCTCAACCTCTTTTTAAAGCAGACAACAAAATGTCCTGTTGATACTTTGACTGCAGAGAAAACAACATTTTGTTCGTCTTAGTGATAAAAAACTCTTGGATATGTAAGGATACATTTCACAAACAAAAAACGTCGACGTTGACAATTAAGAAAAAGGAAAGTCCTTTCAACTAGAGAGACTGTCGACTCACATGAGTGACTTGTTGTGTATACCTTTATATATTTATGTTGCGTTTCTTTTGTCAAAGGATGTGCTCATTAATGAGGTAGACAAAATTTTACTATAAAATGGGCCAATTTAGAGCGAATGGAAAACAGACACGCATAGCAGAGTCAGACTGTATAAATAATTATCGCTTTTTTGGTTCTTTTGAATGCCAAAGTAAACCAAAACAATAGGATTTTATGCAATAGCGAATGTAACACGTTTTTCGCTTAACAATGAATATGCTACGGACGGTGTTTTATGACTTATGAGTCAGAAATTAATAAACACTTGAATAATTAAAAGATCTCACTCAGATTGAGTATGTGAAGTGTGAACGTTTCAATTACATATCTATGCATACATGTACGTCTCAAATGAAAGTTTAAAATGTATTCAAAACAAAACTTACGGTCTGGGTATTTCGCTTATCACTTTATCGCTTGCTAAACTGATAGAACATCCCTACTCGTATGCTAATCAAGTTTTCAAATGATTCACAAAGTGGGATAATTACTTACACAAAAGCAAATGTAATTTCAATAAATCACATAATGAAAATTAGTGAGATAACCAAAGTCTGTGAAGAGCACCAATCGGAACATTCTCTCAAACATTCTATTATGCCAAAAATGCAAACTAAAGTTTGTCAAACTGAGTCAATCATCAGAAAGTGACACCCTGCTAAGCTTAAAATCAATTAACGATTTACGTACTTAATGTTATCCTAAGTTTCTATAAGCAGTCGCTTTTGGAAATTGCATCATCATGCTTCTGTACGTTTTGCTATTAATTATGACTGGTTTATAAAGTTGCATTAAGGAAAAAAAACTTTGTCAGAAAGAACCTCAAATATTTAAGGCACTGGAAGAAAAGACGTACAGACATATGATCGAAAAGATAAACTTGTCACATCAAATGACCCAATGTTATGATTGATTCAAGTTATTAAAAAGTTTTCTGCAATTCATGAATTGTAGCATTGGCATTTAACAACCGGATCATTTAATAAAGAGATCCTGTTATGTACATTGCTTAATATAAAAAAGGTTCCTAAAACATAATGGAGTTTCGAGAGCACAAACTAAAAAAACCACCCATGAAATGTAGTGTGCAAAGCTCGAATAAAGTCGGGTTAATTTAAAAAAAAATTATATGTTGTCAACTGGTCTGCCACCACAGCGATGATTAATAAGTGGGATAATATCCCAGGGCATAGATAATCCAAACGATTAATCAGATTCTTTTCCTATAAGGAAATCCTTGATATAGGCAAGGATAGAATTAGAAACTCTGCCACTAAGGACATACTATCCTTCATTAGAGAGGTAGTAAGACTCTTACATTATCTAAACCCTATGATACATAAGGTCTTTTTAGGTCGCAGTATTTCCCCATTAGTTCTGAAGAGGTGTTCTTCCAAGCTGGCATTACCCTTGCGTAAGCCTTTCCATCTATCCTATTCTTCTGGACTCTTCCTGAAATGTTGGAAAACAGCCAATGTCCAGCCCATACCCAAAAAGGCGAGCGGTCGTCTCCTTCTTCGTACCGAACGAGCACTTACCTACATCCATTCTTTCCAAGGTCATGGAAACGCTGATCAATTTTCAGCTTAAGAAATATCTTGAAACCAACGAAATCCTTAGTGACTGGCAGTACGGATTTCGTGAGCAACGTTCTACTGGTGATTTGATGGTACATCTCACCGAACAGTGGAACCGGTCTTTGCATCAATTTGATGAAAGCAAAGCTGTTGCACTCGATATTTACAAAGCATTTGACAGAGTTTGGCATTTGGCTCTTTTCCTCAAAATGCATGCTTATGGAGTCGATGATAAACTGATTCATTGGATTAGAAGCTATCTTTTGAAACGCTCAATTCAAGTTGTATTGGACGGTTTCAAGTCTAACGTACATCACTTAAATGCTGGCGTTCCCCAGGACAGGACAAATAAGGGTCCTGCATTTGCAAAATAATCTCAAGGGACAGCATGTGCAAAACAGGGCAGTGCTGTGAAATACAGGACGGATGGTCACCGGAGATATGACTCATAAGGACTCTCTTCTTTGGAACTATGTCAAGTTGACGGTCTACGCCAATAAGACAGGGAATTTAGACATCCCCAGGGCTGACATTGAATGCAAAAACGGCGGCTTATCGCCGGATTTATCCGAAAAAGGCATGAAACGTTCGATGGCTTCGATAGTACTTTAACAAGCTGTTTCTTTTTTATAAAAAAAAAACAAAGTGAAAAAATCATTTATAAGAAAGTAGATAATTTTCCCAGTGCAAATTTCTTAAGGAAAATTTGATAAAGGATTATTAAACTTTTCTGATCTAAGATAATTTTAGGTTGGAATTTAAATTAATTCTCAATATTCTAAATAAAACGTTCGTTAGCGATACAAAATTGATGGATTTGCTTTTACGAAGAGGTTTCACCATTTGATACTCTTGTAATAAAATAAGATAACGCAGAAAATCCTATTAAACCTTTTGACAACATACGCAAATAATAAAGATTGTTATTATTGTCAATCAGAAAAAATAAAAATTGTATAGGATCCTGAGTGGTTGCCTTAGGATATACCGTTTACCGTACACCAGACATAACCTGAATTTAAATTGGCATGCAATTAGTTATCGTAAGAACAAAATCAAATCTATCAGTGAGATACGTCTTTATACAATCAAACACTGAAGGTCGAAATTCGACAGCTTTCAGTTTGGAAATTGTATCTTTCGAAGATAAAGTTTTAACTTAAACTTTTTAAATTCAACTGAAATTCAAATCAACACATCTAATTCTACGTAATTATTTTCTTTAAAGTGCACCCACATCCTTGAGAAAAAAGCGAAACACTTAAACAATAACTTACCACAATATTTTTACGTCCGACAAGTGGGTCCTTCCTTCACGTAAAAACTAGAACTAGGTACTGCATGCGTTAGTTCAAGTGTCGTAAAACTTTTTTAATTAACACAAAGCACTTGTTTCGATGAGAATGGCTAGCGTTTATGAGTGTTACATAAAGAAACCACCACCACCTAGTTTCACACACGTAAACTTAAACATTTCTCGTTCCCGTATCCTGTGTAGGCTGTGTTTCGAATTAAATACCCACACTGGTATGTCCACCTCCAATAAAAGATTTATTCGCGCACTGCGAAGCCAACTGAAAAACAATATAAATACTTTAAACCTTTAAACAACAAGGACACGAACGCAATCACAAGAATTATTATTAAGCATCATTATAAGAGAAAAAGAAATGTTGTCAGTTGTCCCGGAGACCGGAGCATCGCTTGCATATCAAATGTTGCAAAGCAAACTCAAAATTGCGAGCGAAATGAACTCACAAACTGGGATAAATGGCGAAGAGAGCCTGCAGCAATTTATAGATACATATACGCAATACTCGTAGATACACTAGAGCTAGACCAGCCAACCCAGACCCAGATACTCGTACTGTCGAACTTCGTACCAAGAGCAACACTCGTACTCGCCACACAACCACATGGGCCAGCACAGTACACGATAATAAGGAGGAATCGCCCTAACCCTCTTTCTTTTTTCACTCGATAGCTACTGTTGTTGGTGGATGATGAAGAGGCCGAGAAACAACACTACGTTTTTTATGGCAAAAGTTCCACTATTGCTACTGCGAGTGCATCTGCACCAAAGAAAAGAACACACACAAACTTATTTCTCTTTCACTTGGCCGTGCAATAAACGGATTGCAATCCGTCCGCCGACAAAGTCCCGTAATTAACGTTTTTTCCGCTTATTTGTAAATATTCAAAATTCAATATTTCTATCTAAATCTTCTACGGCACGCGACCTTAAACATATCGACAAACAACTAAAATGTCAGCTGACGTCTCACGGTCTGGCCTGTCCTCTTCGGTGTAAGAATAAGAAATGCCACTAAGGGTGGGTTGCTTATTTGTATGTTTTCTTTTGCTTTCTCTTTGTGTATACATTTTGTACGATTAGTAGCTGCAACACCTCGCTTTACGTTGTGCCACCTGATGGGGCTTGCACTCAGTCTGTACTCGTGTATAATTTTAGATAAAACAACAACAACAAAACTAGAATACGACCCTAATTGACTTGCATTAGCGAAGAACTGAAATTTTCGCAATCAGAAAAGAGTACAAAAATAATGAAACGAACTTGGTGGCGTGGAGAGGGAATTCATCTCGATTTTACTTCTTTTTTTCACTTTCACGCGATGCATGTATCTGCGTGTCCGAGTGTGTTGCTACCCTTAAGGATGGTGTCTCTGTAGGAGCAACTGCATGTTAAATTAATCAGAGTATTACCAGAACAGAGAAATAGGTTTGGTCGGTGTTAAGAAGTACACATCGGGAATTAAAGGATAAACTTCACAGCCTCAGTAACTGGGTTTAAATGCGTTTAAAGTTGATATGAGCAAGAAAAATGGAACAGGTATACAAATTGGATATCTGAAGACTCAAACAGAATATCAATTTTATTTAAACGCAGTTACGCAGTTACAAAAAGTTGATCAAATTGAAAAAATAATGTTTCGGCCAATCTTGGGCCAATATCACACACATCAAAAAATGCAAAATGTGTTGTACAGTAGAGAATGTTACTTCTTTCCTTTGTTTAGGTTCATAGGTAGGTAGGTAGGTAGAGTGGTGGTTCGCGCCACCTTTGCGAGTAGCTCAAATACTCAAAAAACTCCCCAACAAATCACAAAAAACGCTCAGAAGACAACCAAAGCGAATTTCATAAAAATCTGTCGAAAAATTGCTTAGTTCCAGATCCCTTACAGATCACTTATCACTTATAAGAACTCAAAGTTATTCTTTGCAAAAATAAAAACAAAAATAGGATAACATGTTGTATAATTTTGTGTGTTTGGGATGCAGAAAATACGGTTTTTTTAAAGAACACCATAAGGAGGTAATAATAGCAATATTTCATTTATTAGATAATATTTTACTTTAACTCTTAATTACTAGAAGAGGAAATTCCGCGAATTAATAAAAAAAACAGTGCGTGTAACCTTTAAGCGAGGTGTAAGTGAAACTTCTTGATGTTGTGGGGCAAAAAACCCTCAAAAGACACATTAAAGATCACAAAATACCATCAAAAGACTCTAAAAAGAATCATAAAAAGACCCCCAAAAGACTCCTAATAGAACATCAAAAGACACGCAAAAGACCCTCAAAAGAACCTCAAAAGACCCTCAAAAGACAAACATACCGAATTTCATACAAATCGGTCGAAAAATGGCTTAGTTCCCAAAATTCCAGACCTAAATGACCATATCCCAGAATTTATATAGGAACAAGGTTATAGTCGCATCGTAATCCTACATACCGAATTTCATACAAATCGTCTGAGAAGTGGCTTATTTCCCAAAATTCCAGACCCAAATGACCATATCCCAGAATTTCCATAGTCTTGAGAATCGCTTCGTTCCCGAAATTCCTGTGCCCAATGACCGTATCCCAGAATTTCTATAGTCTTATCCTCACATCTTAGTCCTACATACCGAATTTCATAGAATTCGCTTGAGAAATTATTTACTTAAAAGAATTGAAAAATGTAACAGAAAATCGCAACACCAAATCATAACGCAAAATCGTAACACAAAATTATTTTTGAAACGGTGCTAAATTTTCTCCTCACTGCCGCTAAAGTAGTTTCACAGGCAATAACTTTTATTTATGTAATGTGTAATAATTAGAGCTCGAACTCTTCACCAAACGGAATGCACCTTTCTCATATAGTGTTTTAGAAGATGTTATGAGATTGCGATTAGTTTCCAAGCGTAACTTTTAGCTTTAACTGATAAATGCAATTTCTCAAGTGCTCAAATTTAGGCTGACGTAAAGCAATTGCCAAAGTACTAGAAAGACTCAATTCACTCAAGGATGTTGTTAATCGAAATCAACATATCTTCGCTATATCCCTTCTCCGGACTCATTTTGTTAATAATTGAATTATTTTTGGTATTTTTATTGAACTAAGAATTTCAGTATAAATTGCTAATTTTTTACTAAAGGAGCGGCGATTAATTAGGGCATTAAAACGGTTTAAAAATGATTTTTAGCCGAATATTATGTCCATTGAATGATCCGAGTTTTGACTGGTTTTTTAAACTATTATGCCAAAACCCTATACAGTAGATATTCGATTATATGAACAATCAATGAATTACTCGAATATATCAACCTCAAAATGTTTACATCAAAACTCGATTATATAAACTGATGTGGGCGTCATGGCTAAGTGGAAAAGAGCATGGTTACTGAGCAGGAGGTTCGTGGTTCGAATCCCCAGTAACATCAAAAAATATTTTCACGGTGTCCCACCTCTTGCTAATTGGTGACAAACGTTCCGAGAGTAAAAACTTGATAAGGAAAGCTTCTCAATTTGCCGTTCGGAACCGGCCTTAAATTGTAGGTCCCTTTGTTCAAAAATATGCATGCACAACACAAATGGTCGCGAGAAGCCTTGGACCGCAACGTTCTGTCGCGCCGAATATTATTATTATTATATAAACTGATACACTAACGACTACAAGGTCATACAAAAAATTTCAATAAAAATTTAACAAATGATAATAAGTTATCGTTACAGGCGAAATTCGTTTCTGTGCAAACTGTATCTACATATATGTTTAATTTTCTGCGTTTTAATACAAAAAACTTACTGCAAGTAAGTTTGGAATTTTTTTTAAGGAAATACCTACCTACTATTTCGCACTCAATACTTCCCTTTGATTATATGAAATGTTAATTTATTTGAACTTGTCTTACATTAATTGCGAGCCCGAAGGGCAAAGCTTATATTCAGAGGACATGAAAAATTTTCAGCGAATGTGTGTACATTTGTACGTTTGTTTGTCGTGTCGTATATATCGGCTTCTACCAATCAAAATTTGATGGGACTTGTTTTAAAACAATTGGTTAACACTCGGCTTACGATGGGATAAAATTTTTTCATTCATAGGGGTTAGGTTACTACCTCTGAGAAAAGTGAAAAAAATACTCAATCTACGCATCGCATATCGTATAGATCGGCTTCTACCAGTAAGAATTTAATGGGACTAGTTTTAAAACAATTGTGACGCGCATAGCGTGTGTGACGCGTGTAACAAAAATAAGTTTTTTTTTTAAAAAAAGTTTTTTAAAAAATTCCCCAAAAAAAAATTGTCACGCATTTTGTTAATTTAACGGTTACTATTAGTCTTTAAAGATAATTCAGAGTTTACACTGAATTACAACTATCCATGGCGAGCTAAGAAGCTCGCTTTACTATATTAAGTTCATATAATTGAGAATCTACTGTATTTTAAAAAAATATTTCTCTATTTTCAATACATCTGGTAGACTCTGATTGTATTTATCTTATGCAGAATTAGTAGTTATGAAAATAAATCATCATATGCCTATGAAATACAACAATCCCACCAAAACCAAACGCGTCAAATCAAGGTTTTGAACTCATCTTGGAAGGAAAAGTTAGTACCAAAGAAAAAAAAAATACTTCAATTGTACGTTATGTGGCCGAAGTCGAAGCTAATTTCATTTATTTTCTAGTCACGAAAACGTGTTTACTTGGTAATATTGGCGTTAACTTTTTGGGATGAATAGTTGTACGTATAACGTATCCTCTCTATTGAAGTTAGATACACACTGCACGAGCATGCGCAAAAAAAAGACTCAACATAGCCTTGCCCCACACTCCAAAAGCTGAAGGAGCACAGATTATATTTTTCTGTCGTCCCGAATATTGTTGTTACCAGTTCCCACCGCACAATAGTATTCTATTGACATCTTTAAAAACTAGATCTCCTGCATCCTAAGCTAGATGAGTAACCACTTTTTACAATATACAGAAGAAGAGTACGAGTGTATCTCCGGACTACCAACAAAGTTGCAATTCATTTATTATTCTGTGACAAGGTTGATACAGATGTAAACAAAAAAATATGCATCCGAATATGCATCTTCTGCATTGTAGGCATATGGGTTTGCTTACTCCCTTACGAGATATTTATATGTATCTAGTAGATACAGATGCGTATCTAATTTCTGATCTATTTTCAAACATTTTTAATAACCAAACCAAACAACACAAAAAACATTTATATAAAATAAATTTGTCATCACCATACCCGCCGCACCGGATACCGGAATAAATTCGTATTCTTTCATATTCACACCAAATCCAAACAGAGAAAAAAATACTGGTCGACGCTATCCGCTGTCATATGAGGTGTTAGATATTCGCTCTTTTCTTGTATTTTGCAATTTTTTTTTAAATTTAAAAATTTTATTCATTTACGATTTTTCTTATTTCTGTTTCTTTTTTTTCTGTATCTTATGTTTTTAGGTTCGGTTCTTTCAGACGACTTTGTTGTTGTGGCAAGCAAACGCGACGCATTGTCAACAAACGGCGACGACGACGACAACAACTACACCAAACAAATAACGGACAACAACTGTTTTGCACAGAAATTGTATTCATTGGTGCTGGCTGCTGACCGGACCGGACCACCACCGCACTATCGAGGAAACTATGATAGTGTTCATTTCATAGCGGAGTTCATTCCAATCGGAAACGCACAGTAGCAGCACACATCAAAAGTTTTGTGTATTGGATGGTGTAATTTTGAGAATCGTGATAAACGTCAACGAACAACGCGCAGCAGCACGACAACTGAGCGGTGGCTACACACAGACGTTACTCGTAACTCGTAAGTTGCCGTCACTGTTCGCTGGTGCTTTTTATCTTTTTTTAGCCGAGCACCATGTGAGAAGCGCACCTAGTGCTCAAGTGCAGATGTACCTAAAATGAACTGCTAGCGGATTATGTTCTTTGTTTACCCAGCACGGAACTTCTTTGTAACCGTAAGATACCTTTCGGATGAACCGAATGTTTACTAGTTCGCCAACTCGTCATAGCTTCAGAGAAATGTTTATATACATTTTGTTGTCATTGTTTCGAAAAGATTATACTCAAAAGAGGTTTAGTGTTAAATTAATTTTTCAGAGTTACCAGTGCCCTTTTTAATTATTATGAAAACTAAACAATTTTAATTATTTATTTTTTTAAATATAAATTTATTGATTGATTGGTTTATTTAACGTATTTTATTATAATTTCCACCTTTCTTAATTTCTTGCACCCTTATAATCTTATAATGCTTTAAGCTTCGCACTTGACGAGTGTGGGCGCTGTGGCTCAGTAAGGAGATGTTCGGGGTTGGATTCTTAGAAAAAACCAAACGTATTTTTCACGGTCCCACCTCTAGAATGTCTGACAAACATCCAAGAGTAATAACTTGTCACGGAAAGCTTCTCAATTCGCCGTTCGGATACGGCATTAAATTGTAGGTACCTTCCATTTGTGTGCAAAAATATTCATGCACAACACAAATGGTCGTGAGACCATAGGCATTTGACCGCAATAGTCTGTCGCGCCAAAAGATTATTATTATCATAATTACTTGACAAGTGTTAAGGTTAATGAAAGGAAAATAGGAAGTGACTGAGGTTATGCTGTGGTTGATTTTATCATAATATTATACTAACTAGATTTATCGGATCTTAGGTCTATAGAATTTATAATTTTTCAACTAAAAAGGGCGCGTAATAAATGTGACATTTTTACTAGTAGTAGTAAAAAGAACATTAAATGCCCACGGTGACATGATTTTATGAATTTGACGTTTTACTTCTTGCGTGTGAACCACCTACACAGATAAAAAAGTTTAACTTCTCGGCGAAGATATGACACCATGACCGGGATGTTGTATTATCACTTTCATTCGAATAGACTTTTAAAGTCGATTCAAAAAAGTGATAGTTGGAATTTTGTAAAATTTTCGACTGCAAAGTAACACTGCATTGGTAACACTTTTTTAAAAATGTTACTTCATTCAACAATTCAACAATTTTATGTATCATTCCATTTGATGGATATGGTTAAGATTTCGCTTTCGCGGTTTCTGTTTGTTATTTCATTTACAAACTATACTCAAAGTACGGGTTTGATTTTGTGTTACATTTGCAAAATTTTGCAACTGACACCGTAAATTTGTTGCTAACCGTCGGTATCAAGGGTTCCATGCGTACCTGCCCTACAACAGCAATAGATCTTCATTACGAAGATGGCCGCTCGATGCGCTATAAAGCTGCAGATCGAATGCATGTACAAACCAGGTTACAATGTGGGACACCGGAAAATTCTTAACTCAATTCCTGAAAAAGACATGTTCTGCACTATCCCCGACATTATGGTCAGAGAGTACTGATTCGACAGGTTTTTTTAGGTAGAAATATTGGACCGTGCACACTGGTTTAATGGTGTTCCGGAAGTCTGGTCTGGTTCACAGAAGATCGATGATGGAATCTGGAGTTGGAACTGGTGTCTGTCAAACACCAAAGTCTCGATACCAATGGGAATGAGTCCCACGGTATTCCAGGCGGACCTCCATGCGATTGAGATCTTCACCACGATTAACCTTAGTAAAGGCATTAGGGGCGCGAGAATTTATGTCTTTTCAGAAAGCCAGGCAGCACTTAAATGGCTGTCGTTTAACTTAATGTACTCTTTATCAGTTAAATGGTGCTACGATACTCTGCAATCACTTGCCAGACATAACAGTTGCCTGTTAAACTCTGATGGGTCGCTAGTCATCCAGGAATTACATGCAACGAGTACCTGTATCATTCACAGCCTCTACTTTCAATTCAACGAAAATTGATTCGAATATCTGATGAGCATTTTTTCGCGTGCACTGCGACAGATCGCTCCATATTTCTAATGCAATTTCTGCTACTGTAGCGAACGCCTTCACGGAGGCTCCTTTAACATTTTCCAAATTTACGTTCTAATGATCCCTCCTTCCCGTAAGTCACCACAGTAAACTTTTTGGTATACATCGGATATTCTTGAACGACAAGTAAATTTCCTGCACCTATCTTCACTGATAAAATTGCTGATTTAAAAAAAAACACTAATTGAATGTGAGTAGACAAATATCACTAATAGCAATGCAACTGAACATGTTGCCATAGCACCCTATCGTTAGGAACCAGTTTAGCACCATAAACATCGAAATGTTTAGATACATTGTAGTTATTAAGTATCCGCGGGATTTTCTTTGTTTGCAGTCGATGAGCAACGAAACAACAGATTTTTTTGCATGACGGTGACGCAGACGCTCTTTGTTCGATCTTATCGCTCTATGTTCTATGACATCCAGTGCTCACATGCAGCGAGCGCGATCGTCATGATTATGATGAATGCAATTACGTACCCGAGACGGGACCGGGTACAAATTACGAAATACGGGATGGGTATATGAAGCGAACGCTGTAAGCGCTTTGGACTTTGATTTCAGTGAGTGATGTTTTCGTCAAAAAGTTGCAGTTTTCAACTTTCATTGTAGTTCCACTTTGTTAGCGTTGCAGTGAGCTGAATTTGTTTATTTGTGCATTGACAATTTTAAATTATTACTAATCGCAGCACATCACAGCATGAGTAACAGGTTTCATTGGTAGTCTTATGTTGTAATAGAACTATTATACTACTAAATATTTCTTGTATTTGATTTAATTAACATTTGGGTTCAATTGCAATCATCGCTTTGAGATGGAATACGTATGTATTTAATTTTATAATTAGCACACTCGTAAAGGGGCTTGCACCCTTATAATGCTAAGCTTAGCTAAGCTAGGGCTTTAAGGTTTAGGGAGAGGAAAGGAGGAGATGTCTGTGAGCTTGTATTTTGAACGCCTGTCATGACGAAAAACAGAGCTTGGCAAAAAAGTAGGAAACGTTCCTGTGATGTTTAAGCGAATGTATTGACTTCGCAATGTTTTCGTCACCGATAAGCTTTATCGCTCGTTTCTGCATGAGAATTGTACTCCAGTTTGGCGCAAATGAACGCCTTGTAGATTGTAGCCAAATCAGTGGGAGTGAAATATTTCTTGCACCTTGTGAGCAAACATAAAAATTTCATTTCAGCATTTTTGGCGAATATGTGGTCGTTCCTACGAAGCTTGTCCTTAACGTAGATACCGAGAATTTGGATAATCACTGAGAGTTTACCGTTCGCTTGCATGACAGCAAACAGCATTGAGTTTTTGAAGCGTTGAATTCTACTCTATTATCTTCTCCCCATTGTAGTATGCTGTCCAGGTCATACTTTAACGAGCTTAACATATGCAATTGTATGAGTTCTATATGAGAGGAGGAAAGACGTGCCTTAAACTTATATGAGAAGCTAAGATTGCTGTCATCGGCGAAAGAGTGAATTGGATTAGAATTAACTAATTAATAAAAATTAGAAAGAGTGTAGGGGACAAAAGAGAACCCCTGTGGAACGCCAGCATTTATTTCAGATTTGAAACCGACAAAAACAACTTGGATGGAGCGGTTCAGAAGATAACTTTTAACTCAATGAAGCAATTTTTCATCGACTCTATAAGCACCAATTTTGATTAAAAGAGCTTGATGCCAAACTCTGTCGAATGCCTTGGAAATATCAAGTACAACGAACTTGCTTTCACCAAATTGGTGAGTAGACTGGTTGTCACTTATCGGTCACTTAAGATTTAGTTAGTTTCAATAGATATTTCATGAGCTGATAATTAATCAGCGTTTCCATGACATTGGAAAGAATGGATGCAAGTGCTATGGGTCGGTACGAGGACTGAGACGACGGCTCGGCTTTTTTGGATATAGGCTGGATAAAGGCTATTTTCCAACTTATCCGAAAGAGTCCAGAAGAATAAGATAGGTAGAAAAGCTTATACCACGTAATGCCAGCTTGGAATAACACCTAAGATCTTATGGGAAAATACTATACGACCCAGCGGATTTGTGAGTGTTGAAAAAGTTTGAAGCTATAGCAACTGTACAGATAGAGGAAGTCGATAAGTTTTGTTATCTGGGCGGCTGGATGTCAAAAAATGATGGTGCTGACTCCGATGTGTGCTCTCATGTAAGCAAGGCGCGACACTACTATAGTATGGTAAATAATATCTGGAACTCCTCACAAATCTTCCGGAATCTGAAGGTAACGATCTTCAGATCGAACTTTCTCTCAGTACTCTTGTATGGCTGCGAAACGTGGAAAGTCAAGGAGTCAATTGCGATGCGCCTCCAAGTCTTCGTCAACAAGTACCTAAGGAGGATATTGAGAATAAGAAGGCCGGACATTATCACCAATCAACACTTGTAGAGAGTAGCGCAGCAGGAAGCAATCGCGATCACCATCAGACGACGAAAATGGAGCTGGATTGGCCACACTTTAGAAAGGCAGCGGACGATATTACGAAACTAGCTGGAATCCACAAGGAAGCCGCCGAGTTGGACGTCCTAGCAAGACATGGAAAAGGTAATAGAAGAGGAAGCAAGATCACAGGGGACAGAGTGGCGTCTCTAGAAACCTCAGGCGATAAATCGAGTTCATTGGCGGGCATTTGTAGAAGCACTATGCTTCTATATTTACTTCCCCGCGGAGTAAAGGAATGAAAGAAGAACTGCACAAGTACGAATAGAATTCTGTCCCAATCTTTTCAATGCTCTGAGGTACAGGTGGCAACAATGCACAATCTGCAAACGTGGAGCTAGCTGCAAATGCGCAGCAAACAGATTAGCCTGGCCCTCAAAGCTTAGACAACTGGATTGTCATTATAATTGAACGTTGTAGTCGACGAAGCAGTATTTTTGATTTGTTTCACCCTTATAATGCTATAAAACCGAATGCATTCAAGTATGTATTAAAAATGCCTTGTTTACTTATCAGGATCAGATACAAGAACATGATTTGTGAACGACTAACTGAAGAAATGCGCAGAGAGATTTGCTATTACTCTTGGCTCATCCGGACACATTAATATCGCCTTTTTTTACTTTTTAGAAATCTGTAACGGAGCTGAGATATTTATCCGGCAAATCAAACATGAAAGCCGATAATAGTTTGTTAACTTTGTTTTGTTGTAGATAGTAAAAGATGGGTAATCCCCGGAAAAAAAAGTATCATCGATTGGTTATTTTAAGGAAAACGAACAACTTGAAAACCAAAAAATCAATCCATGCCAGATTTTTTGTCAATTCAAATCCAACATAAGAGTATTACATGCTATTGGACTTTCTTTTGGCGTTAATGAAGTGAAAGTGGCGTTATATAGGCATATTTTTTTTGTAACAAAATGTCGAAAATATTGCCGATATTGGTGGTTAGGGTCTAGTTTGGCGAGAAGATGGTTGCAGGCTGGAAAAAGGTACATAGATTATGAAAACTAAGCTATTATTTTGGATTTAATAAAATGTAACGGTAATGTAGTAAAAAAAAACACAATTACTAACACTCTCACAGTTTCTGTCCTTAACCTGTGTTAATTGAAGTGATTTTTGAACTTTTTTTTCGTTATAACGTTTATAAATGTCTTCCCCATTAGTAATTAAATCTTTAGTAATTCACCGCTTCTTTGTTAAACACAACGCTTGCACCTCTTAACAAATAAAAAACGTTAGTGGTGGACTGATGCATTCCCACCCTTCAGTTTTAATATCGCACGCTCTGTCCGTGTGTTATGTTTGGTGCACTGAAGCCAATAAATGCAGTGGTGTCTAGTGGATATGCATGCCACACCACACTACAACTAATACATATCTAAGTGGATTGACCTAAAAATTACAATGCGAGAGGAGGACTTCAAACAGAAATGCAATAATTCGTTTCAATTACACGATACGGTATGGCAAAAGCAACCGAAAACAACCATCGACGGTTATAATATACGTACATATACATACGTACTACATATTAACGATTCAGTGCGGAAAACAGCACTTTATTTCAGTATTACTTTCGCAGACCAGATAGTTCCTAATCACATAAGTGGATGAGCCAGTCAGTTTATGTTTCAATTTCAGTCACCGAAAGATAATAATTCGCTGCTCTATTGCACGACAAAAGCCAATTTAATGACCCGACCCGAATCATTGATACACCAAATGGTTTGTGGTTACACGCAAAATAAAGCACGGAAAAGAAAGTGAGTTCAAAGTGGGATTAGTTCATCAAATATCAATAAAGTTTGCAGCTCAGTTCATCCCACGTTGCAGTACATTCCACGTTGCACAGAAGTATGAGTATTTCAAATACAAATAGACCCTCATTAGGGGAAAAATTTTCCTACCTAACATACGTGGCCAAGGACCGACAGTTCGCTGCAAGGCTTTTCTTTGAAACTAAATCATACAATTATTTTTGCAAATGGTTCTAGATTTAAAGAAACTTGACAGATTTTATTTTTATTCCATGCTGTTATCGACATCTTCAAAGAATTGCATTACTTCGAATCGTTGCTCCACAATCTTTTCGATGGTTTCTTCAAAGTAAAAATATGTTACGCCAGGTTAGAGATGATGCCGGCCACTTCATCTGTTTCATGAAACCTGTAATATATGTTAAGTGACATTTTATTTGGAATACCGGATAATTTTATGGCCTTATAAAAACCTGACTTTGCTGCCTAAAATTTATTTAGTAATAGTAAAGGCAGTTTGTTTTGCTTAGGTATAACTTACAGAAGGGTTAACTGTCAAACGAGTTGTCATACTGGGTACATTATTTGACATTTATTATCAATATACTCCTGTAGATAGACATACTTGAACAGCGTTACCAAATTATACAAATGGCGCACATAATCGTCCATCTGAACAAGCCATACGTCGAGCTGTGGATAGATTTCTTACCACATACTCTCTAAATGATGCAATAGCTCTGTTTAGACTCAAGTTACTTTACTTGGATAAGATCTTAGGTACATAAACCTAGATCTGTTTGAGGTATGATACACTTAGTTCAAACCAAGTGCAACATACTCTCGTTACAAAAATGTGAACTTCGCTCAAGGTGCTAACGACAGCCGAAATGCAATGCTGGCAAAATCGGCAATGTGGGAAATTCATTCTTCTCACGATAGGAGAAAATGCAATGTAAGCATAATTTGGCATTATGTTGCGATTGTCGTCTGCCTGATATGAGCAACCTTGAACGAGAGTTCAACAAGCTCCAAAGCGCCGAACGAATGTGGGTACTTAAGGTGTGTTTAATTGAAGCTGTGGTTGAAGGTCCAAATGTATGGAATAGTCGTCGCCCGCTGGAATTGGTGCTCTGTCCGTCGACTACGTGAAAAATTTTGCTCAAAGATCTTAGCCTGCACTCGTATAAGGTCCAGCTAGTATAAGAATTAAAGCCACAAGACAATCATATGCGCCTTTAGGTTCTAAAGCAGTTGGAAACTGGCCCGTTGTTTTATCGCAAAACTGTGTTAAGCGATGGGGCTTATTTTTGCCTTAGCAAATAACTATAAGCAAAATTGCTGCACATAAGTGCGACCCTACAGACTCCATTACATCTAGAAAAATGGATCAATTGGTGCAGTTTACACGCTGGTAGCATAATCGGACCTTATTTATGCAAAAAGGATGCCGGAGTTCGCGTTACCACACCATGGTCATTGATTTTTTTTTTAAATATGGATGGCATTGATTCGGACGAGCTTTGGTTTCAACAGAATTGCGTTACAAGCCATATGGCGACGGCTATTTATTGAAATCAAAATTTGGTGATAAGTTGATTTCGAGAATTGGAATCGTCAATTGGCCTCCAAGTTTGTGCGATTTGACACCTCTCTACTATTTCCGGTTACGTAAAGTCACTGATTTATGCAGATAAAACGACAACTGTTGACGCATTGGAGATTTTTATGATTAAGATATATTATTAAACATTTAGGTAATATACAATGTTGACTTAAAACTAAACTTGTAACTATTATTAATAAGTGCATATAATTCAAATAGGGAGATCTTCTTCATCGTTGTTTGGAGAAACGGTGAACCATATGGGATAGCCATAGTTTATCACTGGCCTGATGAGCTTCTTGTAGATGAGCAGCCTGGTGTTTTTGGACACTCCGTTTCGCCTTCTTAGTAGCGGGAGCAACAAATGAAGAGCGTAGTTTGCTTTTTTCATTGTTTTATCCTTTGACGTATTGGAGGCTAATAATCTTGGTGCTATTTATGAAATGCGGCCAGCAGGGCTCATAAAAAATGCCCAAAACTGGACGTACAGAAAGAACTTCGTCAAGAATAGTCGTGGTAGTCGTATGGCTAAAATCATTTTCAAATATTAATGCCATATATTAGTCTTTCGAATGAATAATTTGATTAACAATTTGATTAAAATTAAATTAAATTGTTTGTGCTTTTTCTCAATGTCAAGCCCTATTGAACTTAAAAAGAACACCCATTAGTACCAGTCCGATGAGGCTTTCCATACCAATAGATAAGTAAGCTCCAAATCAAACAAACAAAAGCTGATTCCTCAATTGATTCATTCATCAATTCTTTGTGTGTCATATCTCTTTCCCTATAATGTAATAAGCACACTCGAAATCGAAAGTCTTAAAAGAATTCAACAAGGTTTTCTTTTTTCAAAATCTGATTGAGGAATTGAGGCCGCTTCTGGAAGAAGAATAATTAGAAGGCAGGAAATAATTATGCTTGCAAAAAAAAGCCTGCCGGTTTTATGCGATAGGAGCCTTCATTAAAAGATTGTTCGTATTGAGTAATAAGCCGCAAGCAGTTAAACGCTCGTTGCGTTCTCTTTGTAATTTAAGATAACTATCGATTACATATCGAATTCACTAGACTGTGTAAAAAAGTAGCAACAGCAATCATCGTCTACAGCCAGTGCAATATATCACAATGCAGGGTATTTGTACTTCCACTCTGCTTCTCATAGAAGCGGATACATCGAGGTACCAAGTTGAACTCAATTACTATAATAGTTCAAGCAGATCCATCATTAGCGTATTTGTGTGTGCGTATCTGTCTTTGCGCGTATGCTGATTCTATTAAGCTACCTGACTGGAATTATTCGAGTTAGGTATTTAGGTGTGTGAAATGACAAACATCGATTGCGGTATTGCCGATTAATCATCAAAGGGTGAATTTTAGCCGCTAATAATATATTTAACAGATTAATTGTTGACTGTAGATCGGTGCATTAAACTTTAACGATGTGAATTTAGCTTTTGGCTACATATATTGTGAAGTTTTAGGCATATAGTCAATAAATTAATCTGAAATTTCTTAAGGTCCAACTATTATTGCCTTAAGTTGGCTTCAGCAAGCTGATGTGAACGACTATTTTTACGTAAATAGTGTGCTGTAACCATACTGTGATTTTGCTTGGATTAATTCAAAGTTCGTTAACTTATGTGTCTATTACAATTATTGTACTGTGTTCCACCAGCCAATATGATGACAATTAAATGTCTGCTGAATGTGGATGCTACGATCATTATAATATGTCAATGTTTGACCTCTTAAACCCTCTTATTTTTAATTTGCATTCAACAATGTAAACGATTTTCAGTTCAATTAAATTGACTTTTTTACTATGTGATGATACTACAATGCACTTGCACGGATTTCTCTACGCATCTAATGCTTGCGCCAATTTTATTCAATTTGTAGTGCAGAATACATAGTCTTGCAAAATGCCAATCAATCCATAAATTGAATTAATAATAATTGTTATTCCACTAACAAACTGTCGGTGTATTTATTAGCAACCTTATTTTTATGGATGATCAAGTGTGTCAATTAGATTTTATTATTTTGTTGATGTTAATATTCAATGGCTATTTTTTGATTTATTTATTTCTCTTAGTGAACTCGTGAGTATGAATTGAACCGAATAATTAGGGCGCAGTTGCCTCCTTCGCTTTATTGCAGTAGGCCTTGTCGTGACGATAGGGTTACTCGACTACTACAATAAAACTAAGAGCTTTGCGATCGCGGATCTTGTCTCTGCAGTAGGGTCTCCCAATGTCGAAGTGGATTAGTAAATCGCACCCAATTACCCCACAAAGGCTTCCTTTACCCAAGATGATATCTTGCTTCCTTCCATATTGGGGGTTGACAGTTCAACAGCGGAAAAACCTCTCTTTTCACGATAAAACAACACCCTCGGATATAGACGGATTCACTAATGACGAAATCGAACAAAAATTTTCGGATCTGCATATAGAATGGTTGCACTCTCAACAGATCACCAGCAGCCGAACAATTAGAAGAGTCATTAGTCGGATATAGAGCAGACATAAATGCCAACCAGGAATAATGATTAGATACTACTGTGAAATATCCATAAAGAAACAGCGTTTATCGGACGCGAATTTTTTTGTAAGCGGCAGACGTAGGCATCAAGAAGTCTTAAGCTTTCGACATTGAGGCTAAATTTTCCTACATCAGCTGACTATTTGATCACGCCTCTTTAGGGGAAATAACCAACAACACCAAGGATTGTTTCAACGAACTCGTCGACAAATACTTACGAGCAACGCACCATATATGCAACTAATATAGGGGATTTTAATAGAAAGCATGACATCTTTGGTAACATTGTCGGAAAACACAGCCTACACGTCACTTCTTCTGAAATCTGACTAAGGCTGGTTTACTGAATAGAGTGTCAATATTGCAAGTACACAGTTTTCGCATCTTAATACTTGAAGTTAGCACCTCTGGATCAACATATCGTCAAGAAAATTGTTTACGTTTCGATCGACGCAAGACATGACTCCAGTAGTCCAGATGTCCACACCTTTCGAGGGAACATCTAATAGTTGTAGCCAAGTTGCGCATGTGGATATCCTAAACGCCACATCAACGGAGAATTACTTTGAGTATAAATACATTTCCCTGCGAGCGCGAATAGGACAATCCAATGCGCCGGCATCAAGTACCAAGAACCAGTGGCTAAGCTGCCAAAAAGCCATCAGAGATGCCGCTACGAAGGTTGTAGGTTTCACCCAACACCACATCGACACCCTTGGTTAGATGACGGATGCATGTTGGCGTATGCTACAAAACAAGAGGAATACTGGATAAAAAAAATGAGAGCTGCTCGTGAGCTCTACAAGCATAAAAGGCGAGACCAACACCGTCTTTTCCAAGAGAACGAAAACTTTAAAACTCCATTAGATGACTTTGTGACTTCATATTTAATATCTCATATCTTATATCTCAATATTCATATCTTCATACCGCATATCTCAAGAATTTGGTCAGATGGAACGATGTCTGATAAATTAAATCTCAACCAGATCCACGAGAAAGGAGACACATTAAACTACGTCAACTATATAGGAATTAGTGTCCTTAACAGCGCCTATAAGATCCATTATTTCGTATCTTTAACAACCTGATTATAGTCTCTATCAGTGCAGTCAACAGCAGACCAAAAATTCACAATCCGTCACAAGTGAGGGTCACATGTAAAAGACAGGAATGCGAGCAGTTGGAAGCAGTTCTAATTGCAGAGGCTTATTAGCTTATGCCCAGGTTCACCTCGAACTGTAGCGTCACCTAAGTAAATAGGCGCAACGTAAAATCGACAAACGATTTTAATTAAAAGTGTATACCACCACAACAACAAGCTGAGTCATCAATTTATTTTCTACTAGCTAGCTAGTACTAGCACACATGAATCTCCGCCTTGCCTACACTACCACGGTAGGGGTGTACTATTTCCTAAACCTAAGCAAAGTGCAAGCTCGATCGTGTTTGCACTATGTGGTTTGCCGAGATTTTATTAAGACGCATATTCTGTGAAAGTTTCAGCTCAATCGGCTGCTTAGTTTTTAGTTTTAGTGTCGTATTATAAACCAACAGACATTCATTTTTATATTGTGGTACATCTCTTCGTTGCGAGTTGTGGTGTCAGGCATTCTATCTGGTTGCGAGTAGCTTTACCAGCAGCTCTATAGATTATAGTACGTACAAAGCAGCGCAGCACATAGCACACAGTCATTATGATGCCGCTATATGGCGTGATGTTCGTACAAAACATGACACAGAAAACAGCGCAGCACACAGCACACAGTCATTATGATGCCCGTCCGTTGTTTTGCCGACGCCACGAAAGGCCCTTTTGTTTAAACGGGATATTGTATAGCCTACGTTCTCCCTAAAAGTCCATTCTAATTATTAGTGACAGAATTTTAAAAACGGTTCAATAGTTTCGAAGATTACCTCCTACACACAAACCAACATTACCTCTTTATAATATTAATATATATTATTTATTTTCTATGTAGGTATACACTGTTCACCAATGCCAAACATCAATTGACAGAGCTAATCTCTGTTAATCTGTAATTAAAGGACATAACATATCTTCCGGCGAAACCCTCTCTGGCAGAAGTTTTGCGGGGCAACAACTTTATCAGAAATTACAGTTTGAACTCTCAGAATAAAATTTCTTACTTTCTCAAGTTATCGAATGGTGAAACATAAAAAGTTTTTCCTATTTACTTTTACATAACAATGAAAGTTTAGAGAGTTTATCATTGATTCGAGTCAATTTATTAGCGACAATGCCCTTGTTTTTTGGTTGTTGTTTAAATTGACTATTAGCTCCAAATGTGCTATTACGATGAAAAAGTGTCATTCAGGCAACTTTATCTACTCAGTAAATCCACTTGAAAAAGCAAATAAAACATTTCACTCGTCCACTTGAAACTGACGTATTTGGGATGCAAACAATCCGTCTATGCAGCTAATACCACTTGCGTCATGCTGCAACTTTCTATCAGTTCGTAGAAAAAGGATGAATATTTTGCTTTACGGTGCTTGGACACAATGACCCCTCTGCGTCGGTTATGAGCTGGATATAAAGCTTGAAGCAATTCACAATTCCATATCCTTCTCCTTACTATGTATGGCAAGGAAAACTTTCTCGACTTTCCCCTGTCCTTTAGTCTATGCACAGTGCACACATATCACAGACTTATAAATTTTTTTTTTAATTTTGTTTAAACTCCCATACAAAAAAAAAAGTTTCCTCATGCAACTGACTGCAAAGTTGCAATTGAAAATTGCTATCCCAACACAAGGCTTCACTCTCGCACAAATTTCATTGTTTCACGTGGCAAGCATTAAGGCAGAAAGCAGTCCTCATACGGTGCTGCTGAACATTTCTTCACTTATCTGCTGATGCAAGGTTCCGTTCCGAAGCAGGTAATGAGGTCGGTTGGATGTGGAGAGCAACTACTGTGGATGCTGAGTTGATAGTTCCAGCAAACACACTATAATATGCTAGACTTCAGCTTTTCTGGTCTATTTCAGTTGTTCAGGGCAGCCAGCCATTCGCTTTGTTCATTGTCGCCGTCGCCGCCGAAACTATTCGGTATGTAGTTGTTTCCAACCAGAACCACGACCCAGCAAAGCACTGGCTCACTCCGTTCATTCACATTTCACGAATGTGTATTGTGGCCTTTGGGTGCACATGCACCGAGCACCGGATTTACTGCAGTAGAAGTTGCTCTTTTTGTTTTTGTGTAGTGAAATGGTAATGTTTCGTACATAAACTGAGTGGAAATGAACTCGCGTATTGATGGAACTAAACAATTGGATCAGCAACATTGATGCTGATGCAAATGCAAATTTTTCCCGTCCTCTTCATGTATTGGTTGTAAGATGTTGATGAAGTCACAGCTGTGAATGAGCCGACAGTCGAGCATAAGGCCATCAGCGAATGTTTGTCAGTTGCACTGCACCTGCTTTTTTATCGCTCTCGAAATTTTCGTATCTTATTAGCTCGCAGTCTCGGCCGTTTTTCTTTGTTCACGAACGCTGAGGCTTACTCAGCTGACCAATGACTTATTTCTGCCTTTGTTGTTGGTTACGCTCATGTGCACACTCGATGTGTTTTCGGTGTTGTTTCTTCAGTTTTACTCTTTGCAATACAGTCCAGGACAATTGTACAAAACTAGTAAGTAATTCACATAGCAATGAAATTAGCAGAATTGTAGGGTCAACTAAGGGAAGTATTTTCTGAAAATTCCCTCCTCCTAATAAACCTGGAAATCAGGGTTGCCATAATAATTTTAGGACGCTAAGAAAATGAAACATCTCCGGAATGAGATCTAAACAAATGTTGTTCCTAGAACACATAGACAATTTATTCGTTGTTCAAGATGTTAACCAATTTTGTACTACCTCCCATTTTCTTAAGGTACCACATGGGAATGTATATGGGAGCCCCTCGACCCTGGTGTACGATCACTTTCAAATTGTGAGAAAGAAATTCGTCAATGCGTGAGACAAATTTCTCCAACAAAAATTTAAAGCATTCTTCCATTTCTTTGGTGCACCCTGAACCAAACAATCATCGGCAACAAGGATATCACCCAAAACCATTTTTAGACATAAGAATTAGCATAGAATCGGCAAATTAATCGCACTGTGTAGTCATGCCCGCTAAGGCAAGAAAAATAACAAAAAAAAACTACACTGCTAGAAGAGCGAGGGAAACAACACGATTGACGACACGAGTCGGTCGACTCTACACACATTTGGGAGCTCAGAAATGTAGGCGGACGCGGCACAAAAGGAAACGCACTCACGACAACCGACGATCGTATATTAATACAAAAACAATGACAGAAGATATGGCGATCATCTCCAAAAACAAACCTTGAAGATAACATTATCTTGGCTGACGAGCTCAGTGAACTAAGGACCGTTGGCAACAAATGAAGAATTAGCTTGGCATACGCATAGCACAAGACAATGGAAATCTAAAACAACACCATGTGTCAACATACGCACACGCAATGGAAGCAATGTACTCACAAGCAAAACAACAGAAGGAGTTTTGTATACATATGTGTACAAACATATACATACCCTCTTTATACCAGGATAGTATGAGACAATTTATCCCTTCCAGGACATACCGAAGGAAAATGCTTGGTATGCTTCTAGGAACCGGGAGGTTGAATTTAGGTTATATAAACAAAACCCCATTGTGGAAAACCGAACCAAACTTAGACGAGTCAGAAATGATTTCAATGCCTATAATTTAACCTATGAATTAAGCGTAGAACCATTTTCACTGCTCAGACCACTTAGATGAGTGTGTAGAATCCTTTTCGCTGATCAAACCACTTGGACAAACCGACAACCGAAACAAGAAACCCTGGTCACACTGAGCATACCCCGGCTGGTAAAAACCTCGTTACAAAATTATAATAGAAAGGGTTGTCATCAACGATACACGTGTGTGCTAAGTTTGAAGAAAATCTGGCCTTAGGAAGAGAGTCAAAAATTGTTCAAACGATTTGGCAACAAGCCACAAACACGCGGACGCCAAGTTAATATAGAGAATAGATCTTTATGCGGAATTCCAAAAACTCTATTTATCGAAGAAATGTTTCTTTAATGTTTTTGCATAAAAACGGTAAAAACCTAATAACAGTACTTCTTTTTCGATTTTTTAAATGTTTGCCATTTAATAGAATTTTTTTTTCTATAAATGTTATATTTTATTATAATGCATTATGTTTTATTATTTAATTCTTAGTAATTTACTTACATAATAAAAGTATATCTGTAACTGTTTTCGTTTTTAAGATATCTTTTAAAAAAATATGTATGTAATTCAAAAAATTTCACAAAAAAATAATAATAAAAATACCGTTACCTTTTTTCCCCAACTCCTATAAGTGGGGAACTTTCTGAAAAAATGCGTCTAAGCATTACATACAACATATAAAAGTTTCACTTCTTTGTTAATTGGAGCCTTGCTTATTTTTCCTATACCGTTATACATTTTGCCATTTCACTTAGAAGACGAAGCTTGGAAAGTTTTACTTTAAACGGAGCTCTTACAATAAAAAATCTAAGACTGTAAATAAGACATATGACTTAATAAAAAGTTAAATTTTGACTAACTTTGGCCCCAAGACTTCTACCAACATAACGACCAAAAATTTTGTTCTATTTTGAGAGCTCTGTAAGCGATTGCTTCGTTTTTTCTGTCATGGAGCCAATAAAGGAACTGAGTTTTGAATTAACTGGTTGCAACCTGCAAACACGTTGTTTAAAAATTAAATGCCAACAATTTTACAAAAATAAGAATACTCGTATTTGGCGCATTGGACCATTATGGTCCAGCATCCAGAGCCAAGCTTCTCTCGACTATCGGTGTGTGTTATGATTTTCCATACAGTTGGAAGGGAGTCACATCCGAAAGGCGAAACGAATAGCTTTTAATATGTCACATTCATATGTCAGACTTTCGCGAAAAACTCACCAAAAGTTTTGTTTAGTTTTGGTCCAGCATTCGTTTCAATTTAAATTCTGAAGTTTAATTGCCTCTTAGTAATGTGTGTGAGGAACCAACTGACAAACAGACAGACAAACCAATTTCTTCTGATTTATTATGATAAAAATCTTGCTCTCGGCTAAATGCATAAATACATTCATCATACATCATACATTTGTATGAGTATTCTAAAAACATGTAACCTTTACAACAGCCAACTACAGATAAACTAAACTTTAACTAAACTAAACCATACTCGACATATATCAGGCACAAGTGTACCAACAAAACAAAAAATAATTTGTCAAACACTGCCAACGTTCAACAATTCAGCATTATTTTTATCAAACCTCCTCGTACACACAAATATTCATTGTTGCGTCAGTAACATTGACGTTGACATTCAAATCCCAACTCTCATGTCTTTCGCTTTAGTAAACGTACCAATCATACTTCATATTGTACCACTTATGACAAAATGCCACCGATGAGTGCATTTCGAATATTTTCCCTGCAACGGCGCTATATTTAGATATTTATTTACAATGTAGCTACATCGTTGGGCTATTAATAGGGGAAAAGGTGTGTTTAGAAGTTCATTAAAATTGACATATAGCGCCAGTTGCCCTTAACACTGAATACTGCTCCATGTTTTCCCTACTTCACAATGAGTAAAAAAGCCATTATGTGTGCCAGCCAACTCGACAAAAATAAACTTTACTGAAATATTAATATGTCCAACAAATGCCTCTATCTCTATACAATGCAGGTTCGAATTCTATTGCGGTAATGAATGTTTCTTCGCTTGCCTTTGCCATTAAGGCAATAATATTGGATGCGTTTTTTTCACAAGATGTTTAATATTAATTAAAAATACTCATATCTCTATTCGAAACTATGTTTCAATCTCCAGCAATGCTGTTAAGAATACACAACTTGTCACAGTTTAAGCGATTCCCATTTGAATTTGCTCGTCTTTTGTTAGCAGGCAACAAATCGGTGCATGTATGTATTTGTTTATTCCATATGAATTAGATTCGTCCAGCTGGAAAAAGCAGAACATGAGAACATCTGGAATTCAATCATTGAAGCCACTTTGACCCAATGATCTTATAAGTTCCTACATATTATGTATATGTAGAGTACTCGTATGTCATCAATGTTATCTGTGTAATGTGCAATCATTGATAGTGTTAACTTCATTGCAACACGCATTACAAGTCGTTTGGGATAAATATGTTTAATTTTTTGTGATTGTGACAACGACCCCATATTGTTGACATCGGTCAACTAGCACTTCCATATTTAACGTTGTGAGATTATTTTAAGTGGGGCTGTTTTAAAGCAATGCCAACTAAGAAGCATTCGCTGAGCTAAAGAACTATTTATTATTCAGTACAGAGTTGTAACACTACGAACAAATACCAAATCCCATAACCACATTTTTATTTACTGTCTTCCATTAAGCTCGAAAAATACACTCAACTGCAATTGCTCTTTTTATCTGTCAACAAATTTTGTTTTTAATTCTCTATATTAACTTCGCTTGCCCATGGCACGTCCGGTTGTCGGTCGGTCGGTCGGTTTGTCGTAGAATCTTGCGACCAATTTTAAAACCCACTTCCCAAAGCCCCATTTTATTGAAATTTTGCACATATCTGTATTTCCGGAGACAACACTTTCTATTAAATTTTGGAACTCTTGGTCCTCGGGGTCGGGGGGAAATAATTTACAAAATTTACCCGATTTTCGTCAAATTTTGTGTATCTCCGATGTACAAAACTTTTTGGGCTCGATGGATGCCCATATAAATTTTTTAAAAATTAACCAGATTTTCTTCAAATTAAAAACCTGTGTATCTCTGAAGGACAAAACATTTTGTAAAATTTTTGGAGTTATCCGGCCCTGTGGCCTGAGGGGTGCCCTTATAAATTTTTTAAAAATTAACCCGATATTCTTCGATTTTAAACACCTTTGTATCTCTGAAGGACAACACTTTTTGTAAAAATTTTGGAGTTATAAGGTCCTGTGACCAGAGGGGTGCCCTTATAAATTTTGAAAAAACTAACCCTATGTTCTTCAAATTGCAAATACTTTTTTTAAATTTTACCCATTTCCGTATCTGCTGAATCAGAATAAGCAAAAAAATCTTTGTCGGTCTGTGTCCAATCTACAGCCCAGACGGCTCAAATTATGGAGATGAAAATTCATATTTAAACTTTTTACGTAAATTGTGACATCCCTGTTGATTTTGGGAGAAATCGGACAACCGGAAGTGGTAGGTTACTTGTAGAGTTTTCGAGTTTTTGCAAATATCTCAAAAAGTATAGCACTTTGAAAAATTTGTTATACAAAAGCAATTAAATGAAAGAAAACTTCAAATTTTTTTTTAAAGTAACTCGATTTCATTCAAACTTTGCACACATGTGTATCTTCGATTAGAAAAATTACACGAAAATTTTTTGTTTTTATGGGTTGTTTTTATTAAAATTGAAAAACCGAAGGAATGTAATTTACATTAATCACGTGTTGCGGCTTACACGTTCCCTTTATTTTCTCAGAATTCTCTCTGATTTATTGAAAAAGCAAAACGGAAAAAGATCACGAAACTAAAAACGTCGCGAGTCCAATTGCTTAATGGTCAAGCAAAACTACAAAAAACCCTGCTCAAAAAAATATTACAAATAATTACGTAATTGAGCCTTCAAACTTCTTGGAACCTCTATACTAATCCGGTTCTTCTGCAACTTAACGTCTTTCTTGAAGGCCAACAACTCGACAGTGAATCGTACCGGAGTTGTCTGTAGTACCAGGCCTAACAAACGTAAAAGGCACGCACAACTATCGAGCCGAAAGACTTATCAAAATTCGGCTCCTAAAACTGAAAAGACTCAAAAATGATCCTCAACAAAATATTCTCTGTGAATTTTCGTAGGTTGGCCAAGTCCTCTCTAGCAAACTTCCAATTCAGGCTTTGAATAAGATTTTCCATTTTGGTTTTTCCGTTTTTAATTTTTGAGATTGAAAAAATTAAAATAAAAATTTTGAATTTTGGAAAAGAATCACATACTACGACCGGCACACAATAAATTCGTATGGACAAAACGTGTAGAACGGTTATTTATTTATAACTAGTTGTTCCCGGGCGTTTATCTACTCGCACACATGAACACCCACCTTCCTCTCACTATTGCTGGTGTGGGTGTAATATACCCTTTAACTTTTCCCCACCCGCTAATAATATACGTTGAAAATTTCATAAAAATCGGTTGGTAAATGCGAGTTTCCAATAATTGCAAACGCAGAAATTTTTATTTATATAGATTGAGTGGATTTTACTATCAAATTTTTAAGCATATTGCGACGGCAACACTGGGAATCATCATTATTTGCCTTTTCACTAGATTCCATACAAAAAACTAACCATTACATTTTAGCTAAAAAGTATCGTATCGTGTTTGTGTTTATTTCTTAGACAACAACCTGATGGTATAGTTCTGGTATCGAAAAATGTCATGCGATAATAAAATGTGTTTATTTTAGACACAACCATGATTTGAAATTGAAAATGGCTGTTTTTCTTAGTAGTCAATTAGTTATTTTACGAAACGCAACTATTATTATAAAACAGAAATAGTCACGAACAAAAGTAAGTGTAGTCGCGTATTATATGATTAATTGAGTGTACTTTACATTAGCTAATGGAAGATAACAGTTTTCAACACTGCGGCATATGGCAATCAAAAATTCAATCTGACTGCTGTAAACAGCACGTTCAATATTAAATAACTGTAATGTACGCTATAGACTTTAGGTCGGACAGGTTGGGACAGAGGCTCTTTGGGAAGAGTCCAGTACAAGATCACTCCGATTGATATTTGATAGACCGATAGAACGCTTAGACAAGCCTTCCGAATGGTAAACATATATTTTCCAACAATGTCAAACAATTTTTTTTACCCATTCTTTAAAAAAAAAGCAAAACGTTTCTTTTTTACGAATTTAAGTTTTTATACAAAAAAAATAAACCACTTCACAAACAACGATAGTACTTCTAATCTTATGAATCATTTAAATGTATGTATGCCATTCTTACTCTTTCAGTTAAACTTTTATAAAACTACCGTTAGCTTGTCCTCTTAAAAGAAAGATAATTTTACTTCTCAAAATTTCCTGTATCTTATCTAGTGATCCGCAGTGTGTGTCAAATGTAAAATAAATCGCATACTTTTGCGCTTTATGTAAATTTATCATTTTATTTCCTTTCATTCCTTTTATCAACTAGTCATAACTAAGATAATGAAAATAAAAAATTACAAGAAAGCTGTGTTTCGTTTAAAACCTTTATTCTAGACACAAACCACACTTTTTCATTACTAGAAAAATTAGTAAAATTATTATTGGCGGTTTTTCTAGACACAATCCATACATTTGTGGAAGAGGAAATTTGATGAGGATTATAGGTAGTGTATTTTTCGCTACATTGCCTTTCGCTCTCTCAGATATGGGATATTTTGAAGGGATTTTTATCCAAGTCGCCGTATGTAAATTTCAGCTAACTATTGGCTTAGGCTGTGCCACAAAGATAAAATAAAACACAACCCACATAATATCTCTTATCGGAGATACACATGTGTGCACTCGCAAAATCAGGTAAATTTTAAATTTTTTTATAGGAGACCCTTGGCTTTAAGGCACGATCAGTTCCAAAATGTTACAAAAAAGTTTCTCACCGTAGATACACATGTGTGCAAAGTTTGAATAAAAGCGGGCTTTAGGAAGTGGATTAAAAATTGATTCTATCAGTTAGCCAGTCAGGCACCTACAGCGAGACTGACAACTGGACACGCGAAATTAATAAAAACGAACGATATCGTTTATTAATAACGAAAATGTACTACATGAGAAATCATAGATATCGACGATGAAAGAAGGCGTCACTCAAACTAACGGTGATGTTCAGCAAAAAACAATAAAATCGCACGAAAAATAAATCAATATTATTTGTTGATTTTTAAGGCTTTTTGTAATTTTTATTTAATTGAATACCTTAATTATAGACTTGAAGTTATTTAAGATAATAATATAAAATTATGCCAATATTTCGGTCTTTCTTACCATTTTCAAGGCGCATGGGTCCTCCTACTGGAAAGTTTCAGAGGTTATAATGATCCCTAAGCTAGGTAAGGATTCGCACGAAATTTCATCCTACAGCCCATTACCTTACTACCCATCTTGTCAACATTTTTCGAAAAGATACTGCTAAAGAGACTAAATCCATTTATAAAAGAATATGATTCCGTCTCATCAATTTGGCTTTAGAGACCAATATTCTACTATCGAGCAATTACATAAATTACCAATCAACTTTGTCGAAGAAGCCCTTAAAAATAAAATGATATGTTCTCTAATATTCCTGGACATTGCTCAAGCGTTCAATAAAGTATTACACGAAGGCCTACTCTATAAGTTCAAAACTCTTTTTCCTAGAGAATATTCAACAAATTTATAATCATATCTCACTGATAGATATTTCTGAGTAGAACAAGAACATGCCTATTCTACGTTAAAAGTGATTAAAGCCGGTGTTCCCAAAAATGTATACTAGGCAAAACAATATGAATATATACTCTTCACAAATTACATAAAAAATTAAATAGAATCAACCCAAATTCTACAGAATGCTGTGAAAGCTGTACTGGAATGGACCAAAAAATGGGGTTTAAAGCTAAATAGCATAAAATCCATACGTGTTTATATTACTAACAAAAAGATTCAACATATTCCAATTATTGTTAGTGGAAAGTTTTAATTCTTATGGGTTGTTTTTTTAATACTAAGACACAGCTAAGGTGTAGCAGTCTGTCGAACTACGCCATATCAAGATTTATGTAGCCATACTACAGTAAAAGGAAAACCACCGAGTTGTTATCAAGAACCCGGAAGGATATTGCCAGAGTTGTAGCTATCAACACGGGCCACTGGCAGCCATCATGCTGCTAAGTTGGGTATCGTCTGGAGAAATTGCAAATATGAAAATGAGAAAGAAACTCTAATATGCTTCGCTTTACCGGCCAAGCCACCGCATTTTATGTAAACCATTTTTTCACGACCTGAAAGAGCTCTCAGATTGCAGGATCATCGAGCTGATCTCGTATCTGAACGCTACAGGCTGGAATTAAACCACTTAAATATCCATGCTAGGTCCCTCGAGATTTGTGGCAGCCAAATGGCGCTAATTGAGGACGTTGCCTACCTACCTATCTGCCTTCAATTATCATTAAAATTTTTCTTTGTTTTACTGAAAATTGCAAATTTCTTGATAGGTCATCGTCATCAGTATTTTTGTCATGTGGCATTACCTTTACCAAGATGTTCTTCTAATTGGAAAATACTGTGAATTTAGTTGTATTAGTACTATTAGTACTGACCTGACAAGTATGTAAATACATTTTACGAAAATATAACTTCTTTTTTTATATATCGAATCTACATAATTATTATTTCAAAAAAAAAAAACTTCTAAAACCATTTCAATATAATTTTTATTTATTTTCCACGTTAATTAGTATACACGGCATACACATACAATTACAATAGAGGAAAATAAAAACATTTTCGTTTTACTGATTAGGTAGTTTGCTTTTTTGGTATCAATCAAATTTGGCTGAGAGTCTAAGCTCAAAGGATGACATTTTAGAAAATAAAACTAAAATAATAATATCTACTAATAAAACTGCGATATGATGAAGACACGAGGATCTCAAGAGACATATCCAGATCGACCATCGCGCTTAGGTGTTGTTGATTTTCTCGCTGTCCCTGCCTCCGGTTAAGTGTCGGAAGCAACTTCTCTTCACATAGACAAACGCACAGAATGCAACAACGAGGAAAATGATGCCTACTGTGCTGCCGATGACAATGGCACGCATTTTCCGATGCGATGGAACGACAATTTCCAGTTCGTTGCTTGGCTCCTGATCGCCATTGATTGACATTGCGTACACTTGAATCTTGAAGGTGGCCTCCTCTTTGAGGTGTCTCAACTGATAGAAGGTGTCAATGGTTTCGGCGGTGCCTATGAGATAATGATCGGGCTCTTTCCACCAGCGTACCGTGTAGAGGCGTAATGAGTCGCCGCCGCGTAAAGGCGGATCCCAGTGTAGCAACCAGCCGTGCGAATTTGTGATGGCCGACAGATTGCGCGGCGGTCCGATGCCAGTGAATGGTGCTATTGGGTCGTGCAATAGTTCGGCTTCATTGAAATCGGGAGCTGCAATGGTAGGGAGAGAACCATTCTAAATGTCTGTCTGTGTGTATGTGAGATTCCTTACTCTTTGTGGAATATCGAAACAATTTACTAAACATTCCGTCACCGTGACGATCTTGACTCAGTACCATAAATTCATATTCACGCGCTGGCATGAGATTGCTGATTGTTGCCTCCATGAGGGTTTTCGAGAGGATACGCATCGTTCGCCATTCAGCGGCGTCGGACAACCTGTACCAGACAATGTATTCCAGATTTGGTCGTAGGTATCCTGCGAATTAAAAAAAAATTGGAAATGGAAATAGTAAACCGTAATCGAATATGCTCAGTGCGGTCCAATTTTGATAAAGCTTCCGATAATTGTTTTATGACTGAATGACTGATGAATTTTTTGCTGGTTGCTTGTTCACCAGCGACTCTGTGAACTGTGAGTTGTTTCAATTGGGTTGATTTTTCAACCGTAATTCGGATATTTATAACAAATCCAAGAACGCACTGGGATGGAGTCAACAAAATATTTAAATAAACATTTTATTAGGCGAACTTTCTGCTATTTTGCTCAAACTCCATTTAGCGCCCAACTTGGTTCGTTTTTGAAAGAACTATCTTTTTCTATAGCAGCTCATTTTTTACAAATTATAATAGTAATACTTGGCGCGACCGCTTCTCGCGACCATTTGTGTTGTGCGTGTTATATTTTTGTTAACGCTAGTGGAACATGTGATCTCTCGATTGACGGATACCAGATAGAAGAAGTCGATAAGTTTTGTTACTTAGGCAGCTGGATGTTAAAAAATGGTGGTACTGACTCGGATGTGTGCTCTCGTGTAAACAAGGCGCGACATATGCTAAATAATATCTGGACTCCTCGCAAATCTCCCGAAATCTGAAGCTAACTCTCTTCCGATCTAACGTTCTCTCAGTACTCTTGTATGACTGTGAATTGTGGAAAATCACAGAGTCAATTGCGACGCGCCTCCAAGTCGTCGTCAACAAGTGCTTACGGCGGATACCGAGAATAAGATATAGAATAAGATAGATAAGAATAAGATATTATCAACTGATAAAAATCAAGACTTGTGGAGAGTAGCGCAGCAGCAAGCAATCGCGATCACCATCAGACGACGAAAATGGAGCTGGATTGGCCACACTTTGAGAAAGCCAATGGACGATATTACGAAACTAGCGCTCGACTGGAATCCACAAGGAAGCCGCCGTGTTGGCCGTCCTAGCAAGACATGGAAAAGGCCGATAGAAGAGGAAGCAACATCCCAGGGGATAGAGTGGCTCCTTTTTAAACCTCAGGCGATAAATCGAGTTCGTTGGTGGGCGTTTTTAGAAGCTCTATGCTCCCCCGCGGAGTAAAGGAAAGAAAGAAGACGCTACTTACTCTCTAAGTTGGACTCTTGGGATCTTTTTCATTCTGTTACAACCAGAAAAGTATTTGCATAAAAAAAAGATATCCCTAAAAAGTTGTTATTTTCCTGATAGGACTTTCGGCAAGTCCTGCCCAAAAATTCCTATTTACCGAGTGATTGATTGATTTGTTTGTAAAATTCGAAAATTCACTCTCCATCCTAATTTATTCTTCATGTTTTTTAAATGATAATGAAAAATTGTAAATTCTACGCACGTAACGTAGCTGCTGAAAAAAAAACTCCTCCGGAAGTATTAGGCGAGCAAAAATTCAACTCACATCGCTTGCACCTCAAGCGAACAAACAAACAAATAAACGATAAAAACAGCTACTGCCTGCAAGAACTGGACTGCACTGCACTGCACTACTATTGCCGCTGTCTTAATTTTGGAAAATTCGCCGGAAATGAATAGAACCAGGATCGCCATCACTCACCTGGCTGCCATCGAACTGTAATCGCCGTGTCCGTGCTGTTCGCTGTCAAATTGTACGGCGGCCTCGGTGCGATATTCTCAATCATCAATTCCGTGTCAGCCGTTATGGTTGCCGCTTCATTAGTGGCCGCACACTCGTAGATGCCACGATCTGATTCGATTATGCCGTCAATTGTTAAATTGCCACCGTCGACAATAAAACGTCCCTCTGGCAGTGGTGTGCCATCTTTCTGTGTATAGCAAATGGACGGACGGCAAAACAGAATAAAAGAAATAAAAAAAAAATCGAACAACTAGCATTAGATGGATGAACCGTTAGATGATCAGCCTGAAGTCCTTTTTTGCTTACTCGCACGCACCACGGCACTATAAGCGAGTGAAATGGTACACATGGCTGGTCCGACCGCAAAACAAATCGTTCGTTCTGTCCGTCGTCGTCACGTCGTCGCCTGTGTCAAAATGATGCATGCGATGCAAATTCGCAATCAATCATTTGTGTCTACTTTAGCGGCAGGACTTCGCGGTCCTCGGCTGTGCGTGCCATTTACAAGCACCGTGGTGATGGCAGTAGGTACTCACGTAATATTACTCGTACTCACCCGGCTCCACACAATTGTCGGATGATGATTTCCGTCCCGGTCGATGGCTTCGCATAACATTTGCGATGTTTCGCCCAGTTTTTGAATGTAAATTGGTTTCGGAGTAATTGTGAATATCGGCGGCCGTTGGACAATCACACTAATGATGGGCGATGGTCCATCAGTGCCCAGCTCATTGTACGGGGTGCAGGTGTAACTTCCGGCGTGATTTTCGTCAACTTTACTAAAGAACAGGCTGCCGTTCATTTTGTAGAAAACGCCCTGTAAGGAACACAATGGATGAATGGAATAGGATTTCAAGATATTTTTTTACTTTAAAAAGTTTATATGGGTATGGTAATATATTGATTTGCCAGAAAATGTCATTATCCACTTAAGTATGGATGGATGAGTGCCCTCCTTACATCCACCCTTATGGATTTTTTTTAATAAACTATCCGCGAATATATCGACAATTCTTACCGGAACATTATACGAATCAAAGAGCAAACCATCCTTCTCCCAACGAAGATTTTTCAACGGGGGATTTGACCGAAAGTGGCAATCGAGTACGGCCGATTGTCCATATGGCAGGTACACTTCGGGCGGTGAGTAAATGACTTTCGCTTTATCTGTTTAAGAAAGAATGGTGATTTATTAGGATAATGTTACTCCGCTACTAGCACAAGACTCACATTGAATATTGAGAAACGCTTTGGCGGTCTGCACTTCGCCCTCGTTGTTGCGTACATTGCACTCGTATTCACCTAAATCACTCATCATGGTCGGATCAATGCTGAGACTCCCATCGGGTCCCATATGCGAACGTCGGAATAAATCCTGCACCTCCTGCAGGATAACACCATCTTTGTACCATGTCGCCACCGATGTGTCCGGATACTTCATTACACAGTGAAAGAACGCTGTTTGCCCTTCCATAATCGTTTGATTTATTGGCGGGATTTTGATCAAGGATCCACCTGTGAAACAAAATCCAATGTTTTTTTTTTAACGTCACAATCGTAAATCATTCATTTATATTATGTTTTATGATAACTTGTTCTTTACCTTCAACTGTTAGATGATACCACGTTCCATTGTTGCGAGCACTTGGCGACCGATTGGGAAATATTATCTGGCAGTGATACCATCCCTGGTCGGATTCACGAATTGCGGTTAGATTCGCCGATGCCTTTCCATACTCCGGATGGTTGTCCACAATTGATAAGCGTCCAGAGAAGAGTTCACTGGTGGCAACATCACCGTCGTACCATGTGAATATTTTCTTATTCTGTAAGATAAGACAAAGACAATGGGGAACACGTACGAGCACAATGTGAATAAGAATTCCACTTGAAAGGTATACAATACATTTTTAAAATTGTAAGGGATGTAATATGTGTTCATCCCTAAAAAATAGTCACGAGAGATTGAACGGCAATCACTAAATTGATGAAAATATAATTTTGTAGATAGAAGGATTTCTTTTGAAGATTTGCAAAAGGATTACATGTTTGAAAAAAATACTCCTTAATTTCCCAGTGGGCTTTTCAGGATATTCCGGTTTGTTTTGTGCGTAGGAATCAATGCTTTTCCATCTGTTCATATAAAGCTAACAAATAATCGAAATGTTCGTGTGACTCGGTGACGCTCTACACTATCAATTACTATTGAAACAATGCAAAATATAGAAAGTCCTCTTTTTTCAGAAAAACTGTTACTTTACCTTTACAGGCGATTCTTTCTCTAACAACAAAGATCAAGCTATCCGCATATTTAGTTTATTAAAAGAAAGACTTTACCGAAATAATCAGTCAGTGTTCGAGATGCTGCAATGTCGTATATCAAAAGGATTTTTTTGCCAAAAATCTATAACCCTGTAACCATTTGAAAAAGCGTTACAGCTCAGGTAGACTTCTTTCACTGCCAAAGTTGCAAATCTGAGAGTAACCTAGAACTGTTAGCCAGAATCCTTTATTTATATTTGACTTGTTACTATCAGTTATCTGATTACTACTCGGGTTATTAATTGGGTTTCTGAATTAACCAATACCACAGCTTCTGTCGGATTGTATAAAGCGATGACAATAGATGCTAAGAGTATCAAAACATCAATCAAAGACCAGAACGACCAGAACCAAAAAAGCACAGTGACTAGTTACGAACCTGAGCTCTATAAACCGGCATGTGTATATCTGGTAATCCCTGTAACCATGCGAGCTGTATTAGATAACCTCTTTTCATACGTCTTAAGAATATTTAGAAGGAGTCTAGCATTCGGGAATATACCGACAGACTGGAGAAGGGCAATTGTAGCATTTACACCGAAAGTGGGGAAGAAAAAGCCCACCCAAGTTATACATTCCAATAAGCATAACTTCGTTGGTTTCAAAGTCTATAGAAAAGGTTATCGATAACTGCATAAGGTCGAGAGTATTGAAAAAGAACTACTACATTCCAGAATGCATGCATACAGAGCGGGCAGATCTACGGAGACCGCAATGTGGGAGGTGACGGAAAGTATAGAGGCTAAGGGTCTTCCTGGATATCGAAGGAGCATTCGATAACGCATCTCATCAGGCGATAAGAAGTGCTCCATTAGGATGCCTAAAAGGAGGGGTACTGTCACACCTTTGGTGGACCTTCCTTGAAAATGAAATCCTTAAGCAAGAAAATATGCCCAAAGCTACGCGGATAAAATAGTTATCCTTGAAAGAAGGAAGTTTGACGAACCACCACGAGCAGATGGGGCCAATAGCTAGGACTGTGGTTGAACCCAAACAAGACCACCCTAGTTTACAGACGGCAGGCAAGAGGAAAAGTGGAATTAGTTACTATGCAGATTCCTTTCGAAAGCACTCAAAAATAAGTTTGATGTTAGAATGAGCACCAAGCTGGAATTAAGATCTGAAACTGAATACCAAATACATCCGGAAGCCATAAAGTGGTATAAGAAAGGATCAATAAGAATCCAGAAGGCATTAGTGAGAGAGTCCATGGACCAAGAACCAAGTACTCTGCAGCAATGTGGTAGTAATCGAGCATTATCCAGATAGAAATACATGCCACCGAAAGATGTGCTCACTTTTATCTGGGTGAGGCAGATAATAGCTATCATAAAAGACAGCCAAGTTGCGCTAAGGCCCCTGGATGCATTTCACATCACGTCAAGACTGGTGGAGGAGTGCAGGGCGAAGCTTAACAGGCTCGGTGAAGATAACAAGGTGTGTTTGTATTCGGTTCCTAGGAACACATTTCCATGGAAGGCAAAGAAGGAGCAAATAAAGGCGCAGCAACTGCACAAGTTGGGGTAGAACCATTTTTTGGTATAGGTTATCGCATAATGCGCAAAGAGATGCGTAAAATTAATACAGATGAGAAAGTCGCTCAGGACTATGACTATCAAAAGAAATGCTGGGGACCTCTTTGAGTCTTGTTTGATATTGGAATCCTAACAGGATATGGCAGACTAAAAGTGCACCTAAAAACCCGGAGGATACCCCGTGGCATCTTCTTAACGAGTGGGAAGATACGATCCAACAGAATAGGGACTATATCGGAACCTAAGCAATCTCGGAGTGTGCGCAACATTCGCTGAATCCTTTCCATATCATTAAGTTCTTGAGAACCTATAGTATGTGGAAGGAGGCGTAGGGACGAGCTTCCACTGTCCCTAACGCACAGGTCATATATGTCGCAGTGCAACTATATTATCATTTTTTTTCCATCACCATCACAATTCAGTAGAGTGGATATCAAACCAAGCTAACCTTAATTGTTAAATGTAACTTTTATATAAGCATGAGCAACATGACAACATAATCCTAATAACTAAAATTTTTGATGCAAAATTCCGCTTTCCATTTAGAAAAATCTGTTCTTTGCCTAAAATGCAATCATAAAGGAAAGAAGAAATGCCCAGGAGCGAGAGTTTTTTTTTGAAATAGGGAAGTGGTGTTTAGGGTAAAAAAATGAACAATAATGAGCATGCACTAGAAAGTAGACAGATTGGTTGCAACATCAGCTTACGTTTATACCATATCTTTGTAGGTTTTGGGTAATTAGCGATCTTTACATTAAATGCCACAACTTGTAACTTTTACTAATTTTATATAATCCTACATCTAAAGCGTCAGTTCATACCTTTTGAATAATTTTTCAGCTACTTTAACTTAATAATCCTAAGCAAAATATTTTGATTTTTTCAAATACAGCTCTAAGTCCTCGCAGGTAGAATAAATCAGAATGAAAATAGCTATTATCATTTATTCTATCTTACAGGTATTTATAATACCAAAAATCATTTGCGACATCAACTGATCTACAACGTTAAAACTATAAATTATTCCATCATGTGTAACCAAGTGTTACCAAGAAATTCCACAACAATCATAAATAGCCACCTTAATGACCAAAGCATCGAGTTTTGTCCTCAAAAGTTTAACATCATTTATTACCATAAAGCGGATATAAAAATTTAAAATAAAATAAATAAAAAGGCCGTACGTATTCTAATGCTGAGCAGCGTTCAACAATCAACAAGCGCAGGTGGAATCTTATGCCAGGAATCTCTACATGCCACCATCTCAATCAAAAACGTGCATTTTCTTCCCAATACCTTTCAAGGCTGAGAAATATTTTCCCATGCATTCCATGTATGACAAGCCACTCAGACTGGCGGTAATAATCCCCAGCGAGGGAATATCTCAATGAAAATTAATTTGTGCAAATGTACCTAGCAGCCAAGAGACCAACATGGGCGGAGAACGTTGTTCGCGAGCGATCTCGTACGTAGGTAATTTGCTAATCAAATCGCAATTATAATAAATCAGAAAACATCAAGCAGGAAAACCTGCGCAACCGACCAGCTCCGGTCTTGTCGATTTTGACCTCGTCCAGTGGTGGACGCCAAACAGCGGGCCCGATGCACATAGCTCAGTGATGCACTTTATCACTTGTGACTATGTGTGTAAGGATGAATGGTTATTATGTTTGTGTGTGAACTAGTTCATGTGTGAGTGCCACCCGCTGGCTGACTGGAGGACGACGGTCGCTATCATCCACGAAATATTATTCAGTTGGCCTTCCGGTTTAATTAGTAGCTCTCCAGCAGGCAGCTAACAGCCGACAAATGTCAAACTTTCTCTCAAGTTCAGTGTAATTCAATACGGCTCTCAGTGTATCTATGCGCCCGCATTTACTTTGTATCTCTTATTGCCAACGTCAACGGGTCATTAGTTGTTAGAGTTGATTCAATTGATTTGTTTGTTGCAATCACACGCCGCTCACTGTGTGATAAACATAAACATAATTTATGGTAAAATGGTAATGCAGAAAAAACAACAACAACAACGTCTGACAAAGGGGAAGAAAAGGGAGAATTTGTTAAATGATGGAACGCGTGCAGCAATATTTATTGTTGACGAATTTGTTTACTTGGCAGAGTGATGCTGATTAGATGAGGCATTACATAATGCCGCTGACGTGTTTAAGGTAGATTGCCACATGTAATAAATTAGTACTTAATTTCCGCTACTATGACTATTGGTATAATACAGTAAAGACTCGAAAAAGTTAAGACGCGCTAAAGTTATGTATATAAGGAAAAGTTAGTAGGTTTTAGTCTCTACGGATTTCTCTTAAAAGTTAGGTTTTGTATTTTTAAGTCATTTTTTTCTAGCTTTTCAGCATCATATTTGGCTCTACAACCGATGTCCGTTCCTAGCCTTACGCACAAAATCTCCGGTACCGATTTCGAGCCGATGTCATCCAGTTTAGCATCCCTAAACTCTGGGCGTCCAAATCCTACCGCAAAGGACCTTCCGAGAGAACTTCGCTCTGACGACGGGAAACTTTTTTGTATGCTTCTCCCACCAAATGTCACAGTAGCTATTCAACTAATGGATGAAAAACCAATAAGAGTGACAAAACTTTTTTATCGCAATCAGTTATTGGCGGGTAGGTATTGTGGCTCAAGAGAGTCCGTCGATTCACGAATTACTGCAAAAGCACGATCTTCGTAATGCAATTTTGCTATTAAAAATCGCTTAGGATGAGTGCCCTCAAAGCGTTTTATAAAATGAATGGCATAAATTTCTGAATTGGGATAATTATCAGTATGATGATTATGACGATATCACTTTATTAGTACTGTTACCATATCGGATCCTATTTATACAAACACATAAACACACAGCTGAAGATTTTATTGGATGGCATGCAGACTCGCTTGACGAATATAAAATGGCCGCAAGCACTGACTCAAAGGATTGTAACGCTTCCGAAGTTCCAAAGTTTGTTTCTTACAACGACGCGGCGAATACGTTTATCAAATGGAGTGAGTAGAATACAAAGTTTGACGTTAAACATAACCCACGGCTCCTCGAGCTACGATCAGATATCGTAAAATCGCATAAATATCTTCATCAGAAGATGGTTAGTGATTCTTTCAGCGGAACCAACACCGGTTTCATTGAGATCATGTGTGCGGGGAGCAAAGTGTCCGGGAACATCTAGTAGTATTGGAAATGTAAAGAGTTCGTAAAAGTTGAGCACCCAAAAACCAACTACTTAACTTTTTCGAGTCTCTTTATTAAGAATCACTTTTTAACTTCTCACTTCTTAAAGTCATTTCGCTGCCTCATCGCAACAACGAACCCTGCTCCGATTTTAGTTACCTCTTTATTGCAAATCGCAAAGTATTTATTTCTAGAAACAACAACAATTCATTCATGAAAAAATTCATTTAGCAAATTTGTCACCTGATTTACACATATGAGACGAAGTGGAAGCTTTGGAAGCGCTTGACAAATTTCCATAAACAAATCAGAGCTTGACGTGATGCGACATTAGGGTGCATCGCATTCAAAATTTATGAATGAATGAGTCAACTGATGGGCAAATTGCTGTGCTAACCAACAACAATACACCCTTCCATCTTCTAGCACTGGCAACTTTGTCAATAAGGTTAGCAGTTTTGTGGCAAATTAGCATGCCCTGTTATTAGGAAAATATGTATATGCAGAAGATACTCGCATACGAGTATAATGTATGTACACTCGTACACAATAGATGCATAAAGCAGTTTTGATTAAAATCTTCAAACACTGTCGCGTTTGTCGCCTGGCAGTCACCACAAATGTTGCAACCAAGTGACAATGGGAATGTAGTCAGAAAGTAAAGCAATTTTGATTTATTGTTTTGCTTCGGTGGCTTGGAGGGTTGCAATTATTATTAGCATTTCGTATAGAGTCCTTGAAGAAGACGACAGTAATTGCAGGTGTTTCACTTGCCATTTATTACATGTGTGTCCTTTTGTGTCGCTCGTTGTTACTTAACCCTTAAATTCATTGACATTAATGACAGCAATAAGGAGCCAAGCCAAGTTTCATACCAAAGTAGTCAAGTACCTCTCTTTAAAAAAAAAACGGGACTTTCGTTCAGTGAAAAGTGTCCAGTGCTATTTAGTTTAGGTTGGGTTAGGTTGGGATGGCTGTTGGCAGGGAACCGACCCACTTAGACCAATGATAGTCCATTGTGATGCAACATGGATTAAAAGGATTTTTCGCCCTACTCGTTGAACCAGTTTGAGCTTGGAATGAAACGTAGAAGACTTTTGATGTCAATGCTTAACAAATCGATAAGCTCGTTGTAAAAGAAGGCTCCGAAGTGGAGCTTACATTTTATAAAAAGTGCTGTGCATGTGCAGATAAGGTAAAGCAGAACGACTTAATGACAGCAGAATGACCATCATGAGTATTACCTATGAGGTTAACCCACTGTTCAGAGAAATTTCGAATTCATAGAAACTCTCACAAGAATAAAAAGAGTTTATTATTATAACCATTCCATAGGACTCTCTTTTCGACTACAGCTATTGACAAAAGATGGCAATATTGCCCTAGGCAAACAAGGTATTTAATAAGGTTATCATAAACCGCATCGTCGAACCTCTAAACGCAAGTCTCCGAAAGAAGTAAGCTAGGTTCTGCGCACACCCATAGTGTATCGATAGCATCAAAACAATGTATCGAGTTCAACTCAACACTGCACGTTGACTATTCATTCAATTCAGTCAAACGGGAATGTCCCAGAAGACACGAATAAAAAAAAAGTTGACCACTGGTCGTAAGGAACACACTTATATTTCTGTCTTAACCAGCAACCATGTGCAACCATGTTCGAAAAATCCATACAGTTGAGCTGCTATGAATCAGTCACCGAAGTGCACACACCTGTCACTTAAAATTTAATTATCGGCAAGGCGGTCATTCTCGGATGGTTCGATTGGCACCAGTTCATCTCATTGTCTATCAGTCTGCCAGACATGATGCTGCACCCATAAAGGAGAGGATGGTCACAATTTACTGGATTAATCAGCGTAACTACAGTGTACATATAGACGTAGGCTCGACGTGCAAATGATTAAAATTACATTTTTAATTGTGATGCTTCCCGAATGTTTGCTGGCGACTTGGGTACACAAAACGACGGGTGGAGGCTATGTGCTAGGTTCTGCACGCACGTACACTGTTCGGCGGCAGTGACATACTTCATTTATTGTGAATTTATAACGATTACATATTTGCTTGTCTCTTTTATTTCGTTTTTGTGATGGGACCTGAACCAATTTTGTAGCTATATTCCTAGTGAAGAGAATAAGGAAAAACCTACTACAGAAATTAGGGTAAAAGCCTTAATTTTAGGTCACCTGTTATCTGTTAGTTTGTCTAAATATATAAAAAAGAAAATTAATGTGTATGTTTGTATGTTTGTCCCTATAACTGACTCTGGAATGCCTGGACTAATTTGAAGCAAGCTTGGTATACATATTAGTTGCAATGTGAAATCTAACATAGGTGGCAAGGGTAAGACCTTTTTTGGTTTGCGGGTGAGGTGGCAGCCGATATTGATTTCGAGCCCATAGTTTTCGGGATCGCCGTGATGAGTAGTGTGGTATAGAATGGTGCTGATCATCGGGTGTTGTTGAAGGGTGGTGCCCTGCTATATCTAAGATTGCAGAGATGAAAAGTGATAGTTGAACAACTTTGATCGTTGGAAGTGGTTGATGGAGGTGATGGGGATCAACCCAATGGCCAATATTAGTGTCGATTAAATAGTTTTCGTGGGCGCTAGGTGAATAGTGATGGTAAGACACCTCTTTGGTGAGGGGGTTGTTTGGTAAGGTGGTAAGGGGGGGAGGTTTCCGTTATTAGTGTCGATTCCATAGTTGTTGTGGTCGCTCAGATGAATAGTGATGACAGCCATTGCTTTTTGAGGGTGCCCTTCTTTCAAACATTTTACTTTTGATTAATACCCTACCCCATATGGCAGACACTGCGACCTAAAAGATTTATTGTATCTTAGGGTGTATTTATTCTAAGAGACGTACCACCTCCCTAATGAACGACAGTAAATCCTTAGTGGCAGAATTTCCCAACTCCGCTGTCGAGCTTATTTCCTTGTGCAAGAAGGCCCTATGAGCGCAGATTATGAGCCAACCGAAGCTAGTTGATCTGCAGAGTCGTTGCCTGCAATTTTATGATGACCAGGGACCCAACCGAGTTTGACTTTGTTGTGTCTAGCAAGAGATTGCAGTGCATCGTAACAGTTTTTGACTGATATCGAGTCCATTAATTTGGACGACAGCGCTTTGCTCGTAAGTGCTGCCTGGCTATCTGAAAATATATATTTATTCCTTCCAATGGCGATGTAGCCCGATCTGTGAAGATCGTCTAGAAGATTGTCAATGACTAGTGATCATAGAAGCGGAGAAACCACTCTTCCTTAGGAATATCCCTTAACTGCAGTCACACACACAGATACTCCTTCCGATGAGGAATCAATATCTCGACTTTCCAGCATGATTTGTCGAGTCTTCGATACCTCTGCTACTGATTGACCTTGAAAGAGAGTCGTAGCCAGTGTTATCGAAAGCGCCATCAATATCAAGGAAGGCACACAGGGCAACTTCCTTAGAACGATAAGTACCTTCTTTCTTCTTTACAAGATAGTGAAGGGCATCTTCTGTGCTTTTGCCTTTCCTGTACGCAAACTGACTTGAGTGCAGAAGAGTAGACAATTCTAACGGGCCTCTAATATGAACATCAATATGTCTCTCCATGGTTTTTGTTAGACTTATAGGTATGTCTGATTTAGGCAGCTCACTAGGTCACTTCCTGGTTTAGGGATAAATATCACATTTACCTGTTACCAGTTGTAACTGCCTGAAAATAAAGTAATCATTCCTAGTAGGATTAGATCGATTGCCTTTTGTAAGAAACGCTGGAAAGATCCCATCACCACCGGGAGCTTTGAACGGGCCTACTGTCCATTTAACTTTATCCGAATGGTGAAGATTACTCGGATAAACTTTTTAACCTACTAGTAATACAAACGCTTTGGTCAGATGGGTTCAGGTACGTGTATGGTGCACGAGTAGACGAACCTGGGAAATGAACCTGGAGTAGGGTTCTGATTGTATCCTCATGGTCCGACGTGTAGGTGCTATCGGCCTTTTTTAATAAATCTACAGAGTTTGTCTTATGCTTAACTAATTCTTTGTAGATTTGTGCCGCTACTGGCATTTCGATAATGTATTCGCAGCATTTTCTACATAAACTTGAGCAAATAGAGAACTTCCTCAATGACTTGCTCCACGGCAATAAGGTGGGCTATACCTTTTATTAAAATTTTAAAATCCAACGAATGTACTCGTAATTTACAATATATCACATTCCTCACACTTGTAGACGGTTTTAATTTATTTTCATATAATTCTCCCTTATTTATTGTAAAACCAATGCGGAAAAATGATCACGATACTAAAACGACAGTAGTCTCATAGATTTCATCAATGGATCATGGTCAGGGAAAACTACATACAAAAAACTCTTACCAAGAAAATATTACAAATAATACAAATAACGACGTAAGTAAGCCTTCAAAAATGATTGGTTCCTTTATTGAACAATTCGGACCTTCAGGAACTTGTTGACGTCTATTTTGCAGGCCTGTAAATTAAACGTTTCGAGAAATACGGATTCGACCAACTGATTTCACATCGATGCCACTCTCGTATAAAAGAAGTATTTGAAATGTTGGCTTCTACGTGAAAAAGGTTTTAAGAAAATATATGTTTTTGAGTGCTTAAGCAAGTGTTTGCCTTGCTGACCTGGGATTAGAGAACGGGTTTCTGAATAGTATCTACCGTAGTAAAATTTGTGTTAAAGCTCTCACAATTGGTCTATGCTCTAAAGAATCAGGAGATAAAGTAATGCTATCATCATCTTCTATCAAATGGCCAGCTCTATTTTGAATTCTATCAAGATAATACAAAAGCGATTTTGGAGCAACAAACATTGGTCTTACAAAAGTCTTATATAATCCTAATACTTCAGAGGGGGTTAAGTAGAAGTAATAACGACTAATGAATTTCAAACATTGGCTCGCTCTTGTTGAAATTTCATAAATGTGTTCCTTCGAAGAAAGTTCAGTTGAAACTTTCAAACCTAACATCTTAAGAGAACCAGATCTCGCAATAGGGACACCATTAATAAATGGCTCTGGATACTGGATGAACGCTTTTTATTTACTCATAAAGCCAAATAAGAGGAAGTCGAAATTTTTATTTTAAAAGTACGACAAACTGTTGCTTATTTTTTTTCCTCAATACGGAATTGTTTTAATTCTTTATTATATCCCCGTCTGCCAATAGGTTGTTCACTTTGCATTTTTTTGTATTGTATTGCTTTTGTTGTCTCGATCTTTGTTCGGTGTCATGGCTTTGGACCATGAATCGAAATTAATTCAATCAAAACACTAAAAATCACAAAGCACTATACAAAGCAATTTACTCAATGAGTGGAATACAAATAAAGAACAAAAAACTTTGAATGAGGACAATCACAAACAACCGTCACACAATGATTGTGTTATGATGTCATTTTGACATTTCAACCGCACTCGAAAAACACTTTTTAAAAAAGCACTACATTTCCAATTACATCGGGCATTGATTTTGTGGCAGTGAAAAGGGGACAAGTTTGTTATTTAATTGAATTTCGTTGCAATTTATTAATGTAAATTGTGGCGGCGCCGTTGACATATATGTAAATAAAAACAAATATCCTTTTGAAATCCTGTCGAAGTTCTGTCAAAACAAATTTGAATTTTTTGTTGTTGTTACAGTGCACCTAATAAATGTGAGATAAATGCTGATCTGTTGGCGGCACAGAACACATCTGTGTAGGTGAATGTTGTGAAGTCAGTAGCTTGCGCTTGTTGTGGGAATTTCGTTTGACCACGCTAAAGAATTTTATTAAATAACTTTTTAAAACTAATAATAAAATATGAAACGAGTTATTATTGTTTAAACATGACGAACGCTTTGTTTTTAGTTTTTAAAATCTCTATATTAAGTTCGCTTCGGCGTCTGCTTGTGGGTTTGTTTGTAGCTGACTGCCTGGGCAAATCGTGTGATTAATTTCTAATCGACTTCCTAAGACCTGATTTTATTCTTGCACACATGTGTATCTTCGATGACAACACTATATGTAGGAATATCATTGTTTTCAAAATTAACCTAATTTTATCCAAACTTTGCACAAATGTGTATCTTTTTTTTAGAGAATTTACATGAAAAAAATTTAATTTTGATGAGTTGGTTTTTTTTTTAAATCAATTGTTGTGTTGTTGTTGTGGGTTTGGTACGGATTGGTACTGCGTTGTGTAGTCTGGTTAACAAACCTTTGACTTTTTTGTGTGTTGTCCAGTGCCTTGTAGTTTAGTGGAGTACTGGACTACCAGAAAAGATGACTTTTTTATGTGATGCTGAAAAAGGCGAGTGCATCTAGTAGTAATGACAACAAACAAAGTGCTTCGGAGCCTTATACTTTGAAGTGGTAAAGGACTTCTTTTCTATGGAAATAGAACCATCACAAATGATAATGTAGTTGTAAAGGACTTCTTTTATATGGAAATAGAACCATCACAAATGATAATGTAGCGGTAAAGGACTTATTTTCTATGGAAATAGCACCAGCATCACAAATAACCCCCTCGTACAATTCGACACTACTATAAAACACTTTAAGAACTGAAGAAAACCTCTATACAACACGGCATCTCAGAACATGGTTTCACTCTAACGTAGTTTGAGAATTGTGGAAACGGCTGCACAAAACGGATCGTTATAAAGGACGTTTTAAAATAAGACGAATGTGTAAATAGTTGCACAAAATAGCAACGACTCTATTCGGAAAGTTTACATAATAAATATGCAATAGCATAGTGTTTATGGCGACATTCAATTCAAAAAAAAATTTTGTTTAGCCGACGGAAACCAGAATGGACGAAATGGTAGACATTACTAAAGCTCTGTGCCAAAAAGAATTGGGATTTGACGATCTGATTGTCGAAGATAAAGCAAATTTGTTGGAAATTATATTTTAAATGTCCGAAGATATTTGTAGTGAGAATAGCCTGTATAAAAATGTAGAGTGCATTCCGCAAAGCGTAATGATAGGATAGCCATAGTCGAATAGTTGGATTAATATTTTATTAATGCAGATCCTCCATTGCACAAGAGCACAAAATATAAATACTCTTAGCACTAATTGAGACCCTTAAACCAAAGCAACAAAATATTTTGCAAATGCTGAAGATAATGCTGAAGAGTAAATTTCCTAGGTTATCGTCACTACTAAGACGACGAAGAAAACTCAATTTTCACACAACCATAGACGAAAGTGACTGTTTCGTACGCTATAGCCTAGCCTTGTAAGTAGGCATTATCCACGCAAGTGTGTTAACCTAGTAAATACTTTTGTTATATACTGCAGTCTCAGCGAACACACATTCCGTCAGTAGTTTTTCATTAAGCATTTCATTGTCCCGGAATGTCTCTATGCACCGGCACCCAAAACAGGTGGATATTGAACTGCCATCTCCCTAAGAGATGATCGACAGTTAAGGGCTAGAATTGAATTTGTAGAGACTGATTCTAGGGATTTCAGTATAGCTTGGCTATCAGAGAATATACGGATATGACGTTTCTCTTCAGCCAGGACAAGGCTTCACTGATCGCCATAACTTAAGTCCAAGTCTTCCAAGTAAACGTCTTCGTCCCAGAATGATCTGGAGGGGAAGGTGACGTGGAAGTTTTTGTTGAAATTGAGTTGCGGTATGGTGTTGTATATGTTGTCTGGGATCCTCACTGAATTCAGAATAGAGGAGTGACCATTTCATTTCATTTCTAGTCAACTTGAATATAGCGTTAAGGCATTAAGGCGAATAGCCAAACTAGGAGCTAATTGACTGCTGTAAATGTCGAACGGATGATGAACGGATGTTGTACGAAGTGCTCCGCTCATACATAGACTGCTGGTCTTTGAACTTTGCTTAATTAGTCAAGGTTTACCTTCTTACAGTCACACCGTACTTAGGAGATTAGGTCTTACTACCGCTGTATATAGTCAATGAGTAATATGGGGATAAAGACCCCATCTGCTCCCAATGACTTTTTTGCATGAAAAGGGTGCCACTGTGGCTTTACGAACTCTTTCTTGTATTATTTTAGGTTGCTATTGTCTATTGCTTAGCTTTTTGTCCAAAATGAGACCCAAATACTTGGCTCTATCAAAGAATGTTAAGCGTCTATCTTTTATAGAAGGAGGTTTAATAAGTGGAACTTTGTATTTCCTAGTGAATAGGACTACTTCAGTTTTGTGAGGATTTACCCCTAAACCACAGCGATCTGCCCAGCAAGTTAGCTTGAGGATTTTGCAGTAGTACCTTTAAGGTATTCGGGTATTTTCCTGAGGCGGCAATAGCAACGTAATCTGCATAAGCGATTACTCTTCAGCCGTCACCTCTTAGGTATCCAGCAGCACATTCACCGCTAAGTTCCATAGAAGGGGGGATAGGACTCCACCTTGTGGGGTTCCTCTGCAGACGACACGCCCAGCTTTGAATAAGTAATCCGACTTGTGAGCAGAAGATTATTCAATCAACGCCAAGCGAGTCGTTCACCTTCAAAGTCGACAGTGCATCCGTAATCGCAGATGTGTTGACGTTCTTAAAAGCGCTTTCAATGTCTAGGAGTACCACCATTGTATACCCCTTGTGGTGAAGGGAATGTTAAATATGTGCAGAGCTGTTTCTACAGACTTGCCTTTACAATACGCGTGCTGATTTGTAGACAGGAGTCTTTTGTCAATGCGTGTGCGTATGTAAATGTCGATGAGAGACTGATTGGTCTAAGATCATTTGGACTAACAAATTGTTTAGCAACGCATTAACTCTTAATTCACTTAACACTTAAAGCTTTCAACATAATGCACAAAAGCTCAAGCTTTTATATGACCTTTAAATGTTTCTTTGTTGACCTTCAAATCTGTTGCGCAGGTTATATGAAATTCCAGCATAATTTCTATTAAATCCACGAGGCACAGACATGCTAAGCATTTTATTTCTTCGATTGCAAACTTTACATAAATAATTTGTAGTAGCTGTAGTAGTCCCTCTACATACGTCAGCCTAATGTGTGTGCAGGGGTAAGCACGAATTGACTAAACACGAATTGACATATAATTGCAATTACTGTACTACTTGTCGTCTATCTAATTAAACTCGAACGACGATCGAGTTCGAGTGTTGAATAATTTAACACAATTACAACAACAAGTTGTCCTAAACACACTGAACTATATGCCAAGCGATTTTATACATAGATACTATTCTAAACAACAACTGCAATATGTAATTGCGATCATTAGTGAGTAAAAATGACAGACCCAATGACCTGCCTGACCGAGTGAGCGGCACATTCAATAATCGAAATTTTACTTGTCACATTATGTGATAGTGCATGACGTGTGAACTGGGAAATTAGACCTACAACCAACAACAACAAGACATAGTTTACTTCTCAATAATAGTTGAAATTATTAATTTGTTCGTTCTTAATTGACATGATTAGCTGTTAGTTCCTGCCCCAGAATTACCTCATCTTTAGGATGTGAGTTTATATGTATTTGTAACTAAATTTAATATTTTTTTAATTTCACACTCTCTCATATTAGAGCGGCTTCGATAGAGAAACCAACCAGATGACATTAAATCGTTTAACCCAGCAGCCACTGGCATTGAACTGGTGATTCAAATTTCTCAAAGATTTCCAGAATTCGCAATGCATTTTAGGAAATTCGATATCCATTCATATTTACCATCTATCATCAGAGAAGAACAATGTTAATTGTTTACACAAAACAGCAATAAAACCATCATAATAAACAAATTGCACTTAACATAGATTCAGTTCGTCCGTCTGTCGATCGGTCGACTTTACTTACATCTTTGCTCCAGTGGACAACATATGGGATGCGATAGTCGTATGGAAAATCTATGCGACAGTTGAATACGACATACGATCCGACCTTGCCTTCTAGATTTGTTGGATTCAAATGTTCTCTATTGGATTCCGCACAGGATATATTAATTAGCAGCAATAGCAGTGCCACCGCGATGCACGAGTAGTACGCCAATGGGGATGATGATGATGATAATGACGATGATAATGATGAAGTTGTTGCTTTTGTTGTTTTACTTGATGTTGATGTAGATGTACCCGTCACTGGTGATATCAAGTGGGGTAATCTGGTGGATTTAGATGGCGTACAAGATGCGATTTTGTTCAGCGTTTGTTGTTTTGGCAGCAATCTTTTAGTCTTTTTGATATGGTCCGAGTTTTTTCTCTGAGTATTGGTGGATTTCGGTGTTGTTGACATTTTAACTGATTCCGAGTATTTTACCAAATTCGAGTATCGAGAGTTTTTTAAATGTTTAACCGCGCTTTTAGTGCCGCGCGTATTGATCGCCACTGATAGCTTTGGTTGTGATGCTTCTGTCTTTGGTTGGGTCATGTTCGGCGCTTTAATACATGTTAACGGGTTTGAAGTATAATTCCTTTATATTTCATCCGCTGTGAATTTATACTAAAACAGTTTACTTTTATTGTTGGAGCAATTACTTGTAACTTAATCCGATTTCCAAGTCTTATTTTACTGACGCTCTTTACCGGAATGTAAGGCAAATGCATGTGGTTGTAACTCTGAAGTTAAGACGGTTGATTCGGTTAGGTACAGGTTCATTTGTATGACTGATGATTGGAACTATCTGGTGTCTCTTTTAGACTACTGGAATGCTCTTGCAATTTCTGGGAACTGGAAATGGAGAGTGGTTTGCTATAAAACAATGTTCATTACTGTAGTTGTAATGATGATGAAGAACTTTATCCATTTTTTTAGGAGACTTTAAGGTATAATGTTGAGTGCCATGTCCAATGGTTTATGCGTTGGACTACTAAGCAAGAGGTTCAATGTTCAAATCCCAGAAGAAAAAAACAAAAGCCCTTTAACAGTCCCACTTCTCGCAAATGACTGAGGAAACCTTCGATGTAAACATTTCTAATGGAAAGCTTCTCAATACAACTTTTGGATATTTTTTTGTTATAATTTGCGCACCCGAAAAGGAGTTCACACCTTTATAATCCTCGGCTATATGCTTGGCACATCGTGAGTGTTAAGAAAAAGGTGGAGGAAAGTGGAGATGTATATGATCTTGTGTTTGGAATGCCTGTGGATTACAGTGATGTGGAAAGACAGAGCTTGGTAGAGCATTCCACGACTAAAGAACGAATCTCTGAATTTAACTGTACGTCCGGTGATGGGCTTGTGGGGTAACTGTTGAGCATTTAGAGTGCCATGAATATTGCGGTTGAATTCAAGCAGAAGTGACATGCAACTGGCTATTTCTCTTGATCACCGCTGGTAGAAGAATCGATTTTATATGATGTAAACACCAGGAACAAGCAATGGATCTTTCTGTGTCGACCACATCAACACCCTGCGGATCATTATTGAACAGTGCGTTGAATTCCGGTCACCACAACCCCTGCTGTTCATCGATTTTGAGAAGGCGTTTGACAGTGTCAACAGACAGTTTATCTGGCTTGCCTTGCGCAGGAGGTGTATACCCGATAAACTAATAGCTATTATTAAAGCAACCTATGATGGCTCCAAATGTCATATGCTAAATAGAAGAAAGCTGTCAGAGGAATTCGAGATCCTAAGTAGGGTACGACAAGGTTGCATTCTATCGCCGATACTTTTTTTGTTGGTGATTAGCGATGTGCTTTATCTACTGGAAACGGAGGAATTCTTTGGGCTCTTATATATATGTTTAAAACAGAAAAGAGATCTGTATTTAAAAAATTAACACAAGTAGGGGAAGGTAATCATTCAACAGCAATGAGGGAGGAGCCCGAGTAGAAAAAATTAATAATAGTGAGCTGATAAGAAGAAATAAATTGAGAAACGTTCTGTAGAGATCTTATTAAATACGAGTACCAATCTAGATATTTCACCCTCTTTGTAAGTTTTATTCTTTATTGCATTTAGCCAAATCAACAAGCACAACAAAAAACGTATTTTGTGTTTGATTTATGCAAAGTACAACTAAACTTCTCATAGTATACATAACTCATAATCAACACTTAAAGCCAGACTATAGCTTATGTTTGCAAAAAAAGATCATTTGAGATGATAAATCCCAACATTCAGTCGAAATATAGAGTAATTTTTCGCCTTATACGAGTAATTTCGTGAATAACTCACTCAAAAGACTAAAATAAATGAAATGTGTTGTACTAGTCACATGTATTTATACGAGTATATGAGATTTTCTCCTAATTTGAGATTGCCATAATAATCATTGTAATTACACAACAACATTTGAATTTATAATTGTTATGTGTGCATTTATTTTGCATGCAAAACGAATCGCACACTCTACAATGAGGAGTGCACTTTAGTTGTTAAAATCAGCCTAACTAGATTGGAATGTCTATGAGTATTTCATATAAATCTACCCACAATTATCAAAATTAATATTTGTCTCTCTCTTCTGACAAAGCAAAAGAGGACATCATTCTATCAAGTTATTAGCTTTTGATTTTAAGTCTTGGAGATTCTTGGAGTCTAATTAAGTTTTCCCAAAATTTTCATATAGAGGCTAAATTTGTGGAAATCTAGAAATTTGTGCACACAATAATAATTAGGACCTCTCACTGTGTTTACCTTTCAAAAAAAAAACTTTCTTATTTCTGCGTTATATTACCTAGTAGTACAAGTGAACAAATTAAGGAAAGTTCAATACCTTAGTTGTGGTTAAAGATCATTTCAATCTAATGGTAAATATAATTAAGCTTAATAACTTCGTACTATTTGTTGCAAAGATTAAGTTTTAGTAGAAGTTGTAATTTTCTTGCAGTAAAGTAATTTCGATTGCTGCTACAGATCGTGTCTATCTGAACGATGGTACAATAATGCATCCTTTTAAATATTGCCTTTTTCAGTATCGTAACCAAAAATAAGGTAAATCCATCACGCACATTTTTAAAAGATGTACTAAAGCATTTTTAAACCTTTAACCACGCGGTAGGACTATCTTTTCAGTGAATCTTCAACTCTCTTGTAGTTTGAATCTTTTATGAATATTGGCCTTGAGATAAGCGGGATAAAGCAAATATTTTAGATACTTGGAAGTAATCGAAAAATGTATTTAGGTTTCAATAATAAAGAGTATCCTTGTCAAATTTCTAATTTCAGCTGATCTGAGATCGATACGATGTCATGATCGGTTGTAATAATTTATTCCGAGTAAAATATCATTCGTTCCAAGATTTGACAACATTAATTAATAACTTAAATGCACATTTGAAAAACGATGCACACTTTTCAATTGCCTCCTTATAGCACACTGATTGCTGAACACTTTTAAAGGAAGAATGAGGAATAAAATTCCACTGCTGCAAATTATTATTATTAAGTTTTTGATTGAAATCACAATTTTAGTTAACGCACTCGACTGCCAGATGCACCAGAAACAGGTCATTCGGTTTATTTTGCCGCACTCAAAAGAGGCTTAGTAAGACTTGCGAGACATCATCTGCATAGAGGCCGACAGACACTTAAGAGGAGATAGACAAAAGTTCGAAAAGTTTAGACGACGAACGACCGCACTAGATATTTGTCACAAGATCGCAGATGGAATTTCTATTCGAGGTTCGTATCTTAGGCCCATTCGACCGACAACGACGAGAACAGAATCAAAACTGCTACTGCATTGATCAAATCACTCGACGGATCACTTGATGATCGCCACATTTTCGCCATTGTCACCGTCGACGTTCTGCCATAATGTGTTTTTATGTGGCGTTGTAGCGGGCTTTAGTAGATTCGTTAGATTCGTCGTAGCTGACATTGTTTCATTGTGGGCTAATCTGACGCCTACTGTGCGCTCAGGGACGTTTTGGGAATGTTTTACGGGGGCTCGATGATTATTTGCTGAAGATATGCAAACGGGATTTTTTGTCTTTCTTTGTGTCTGTCTTTTTCTTTATCTATCTGCTTTCCCGTCTATAGAGTAACACTTAAACTCAGAGGATCATACGGCACCAACTTATCTAAGTATTAGGATTCTTTGAATGAAAGAAATGCTCCTTTCATTGTCGCGGTTGGTGGGGTTTGCTTTTATGTAGACTAAAACCTGATGCTCAACTAAGTGATGGTCTTGCATAATTGCTGAATATCTAACATTTCAGACATAAGCGAAAGGTGGGACCGTGAACAAGCTTTTTGGTGTTTCACTCCAATATTTTGACACGATAAAGGCTCGAACTGGAACAAAAATAAGTAAGCTCAGTAGGCTCCGGTCGGCTAGTCTACTAAGCTGTTTTATGAAAATTTAGGGCATCTGAACCAAATCCTAGCTAAATCCGCTCATGTGTTGCTATGTAATTGAATACTGTAATAAATAAATATAACTATTAATCACTTCTCATATTAATGCTATTGATATGAATGACATTTTTAAGATTATAGACTTGTGGTTGATTGGGGATTACGGTGCACTAGACTTATCTGTCAAGTGCATTTACATTGTCTGAGAGGTAAACGAGACTGGTGTAAGTGTTTCGGGTTTCCATTGAAATTTTAGGCTAATGCCACACGAGTTCCAAAATGGTAGCGCGCCAAATTGTCCGCGCCCTGGGATAATTGGGCAATTGGGTTGTTGTAACATGAGCTGCATTTTGACCGCTCGACAGCATATTTTGCTGATCACGCTTGTTAGTTTAGTTTGGTTCTTAAAGATGGATGGATTCAGTATACACAGTATACCCAGTATACTCAGTGTACTCAGTATACGAAATTTTTTCTTTGCAAAGTTTTGTAACCGACACTATAACTTTGCTACCCTTCGGCAATCGACGGGTAAGGTTTCGTTTTGCTCAGCAAGATGGCGAATATCAGCAAGATCAGCAAGCAGACTAATTTCTCAGTTTGTTGTTCTTGTTAAATTTGGTTTCGATTTGGCGTTCTATTTGCAAAGTATTCACCACTAAAACCACGAGTATTCTGTCACTTTGACTGCTTACCCCGGGGTAAGGTTACGGGTATGGTTTGAGCTAATCGAAAGAGGCATAAATACAAGAAGTAGAAAAATAATTGCAGTATCGTGTGGCAGCCTCAACTTAGCGCTGGCACTATGAGGTCAAGAAAGTGAATATGATTAGAAACATGGATTGTATGAGAATTTCACATAGTGTGACCCAATTGATGTTATATGCAGTAACCATCCCGTTGATGGTAAGCATTTCCTTTCAAAAGGAAACTTTCATTTGAATCCGCTATTTTTATCATTATATTCTCATACATAATGAACTTTTAAGCTGAAAGAAAATTCCCATCATAGTTTATATCTCAATTTTAGTGGGAGTCGGGTTGGCGCCTAGCGCTGAACTACCAGACTCCTGTCTGCAGTTCGCAGCACAAATAAATTCTCCCTTTGAATCATTTTGACATTTTCAATTTTTACGCTGCAATTATCAAGTTTATCAATTAAACAACGCCAATGTACAAACCACAAACTGTGGTCTATAGTTGCCTCCAAGTTTTCCGCAGTGTGTGCAGTGTGCACCCACCAGATTCGATGCATCACAGCATCTTACGCCTCCAAATCCCGTGAACCTCTAAACGCTGCACTGCATTACTACACAGGCTAAAAAGACGAGCAAATTATCTAATTGAATTAGGAGTGCACACTGCAAAAGGGAAACGTTTGGGGCATTCGAGGGGGCAAAAGCGACAGATTGTCCACACATGTGAAGCAAACTTTCTATCCATCATCTGCTTGTGCTTGTGGCACAGCGGAGTCGCTTTTCGCGTATTCAATTACGATTTGCGCTGCGAAGGCTAAGACAATTCAAATTCAAATGAGTAGCATTAGAGATGTTATTAATCCACAAGATCGTAAATTGTGAGGGCGTCGGCGGAACGTCTGCATAGGCAATAGCTGTAGGAGTATGTGTGTGTGTGTACGTAATTTAATAAGAATTTATATTAATTTCACACTTTTTAACATATCATCACTCATCACACGACTACACAGTTCGTCCTTCCTGGTTCAGTACATTCACTAGGGCAGTGGGGCTTATTAAGCGATTTTTCCAAAACTAAAATTAAGTTTGTTCTCGGTTGGTCGCTTAATTACTTATAACTTGGGCAGTAATTAGTGTATGCTATTTATAGTTGATATCTGCTTTTGTCTGCAATGCGAATAATTTTTTGAGAAGATTATTTTTTTTTTTATACAAAACTATGGCGCTTGAAAATTTAGCTGTAGCTTTATGTGCCACTACGCATGCTAGATCGCCTTATGTAGTTCTACATTTTGTCATGGATCATGAAGAGTGTGAGGGGATTGTCACCATTGTGATGCAATTAAATGAGTGACTAAAATGAGCTTTCTTCGTACCGACCCATAACAGTGTTATGTACCTTTATTTCCAATCAGATGAAAGAGAATATTACCTGTCAGATTATCAAGTATAACAAATCACGTTAATTTTTCAGCAGCCGGCATTACAGCTTTTGCACGCATACCTTACCAAAAAGTGGAATTGATCTATTCATTTCCTTGGTAAAAGGATAGTTGATGTCAGTGGTAATAAACAGCATTTGATAGAGCGTGCTTTTAGATTCGAGCTACCGTTGAAACCCTTCAATTCAAGACGTGTTCGACGATTTTGGTCTGAAATTCACCATATAAATGTTTGTCTCTTCTACCACTCTTTTTGTATTCATTAATAATATCTTGTCTGCTTCTACTTCTTCTACTATTTCTAATCCGATAGTTTTCGCTGACGACAGATTTTCACATATATATGGTGCCCACATAAGTAGTTGCATCACCTAGATAGAATACAGTATGCGAAAACTAATACAGATGACGAAAATATTGCATACAATCAGTTTCATTTAGCATAACAGGTTGCTTTTCACTTCTTTACTTTTCGCTACTACTATCAGTGATGCTATTCCATTTCTTCAAATGCTTGTAGGGAAGCCCCTGATGCTACATGTTTCCACTTCATACTAATTCTACAATACAATAATATGGATGACATCTTTCAGAAAAGGATTGTTGACTACGTACCATCGTACGGTGTATAACTTTAGTCTGTCAAGACTCATCGGTCTTCAAATGCAATTCAAATAACCATGACATCGAATCTGATGCTGTATAACACAATGCGGTTATTTTGGTTGGAAATGACCTCCGCTATCACTCTGCTTCGTTTGTACCACGAATTCTGGGACACCCTGTATGTGAGGAAGGAAGATTCTGGAGACTCTATTAAAAATTCTTTCTATGCTTTGAGCAGTTCGACTTCTGGTTATGCGGTCATGATTAAAAATAGTTCTTTTATGTAATTCTAGAGCTTATTGGTCAGGTTCGGCCAAGCTACCAAGTTTATTGATAGCTTAAAATTAATACCGTTCTTTACCTTTACCTTTACCTTACCTAAAGCAGTCCAGGAGCATTTTTTAGGAGATAAATTCTTCTCTTTATGCCATTAATCGCAGTTAGGCAAGAACCATTTTTCGATTTGTTTTTATTTTATTGAATTTGTTATATTATGCTTAACTTTAATTTTATTTCATTAAAATATAATGTAAAAAAATAACAACAACATTGCGTACTTACAGATATAAGGAACAAATACATAAATAAGATATTTAAATAAAGATTTCATAGTTCTGATATTTTTTTTCTAGTGATATACATATGTGTACCTGATTGTATCTGGTTGAATTTGTGATTACTATTGCTATTGCGAATATCTGCTAGTTACTTCTTCTTCTTGCAAAATATTCTTTTATTGTAGAATCTGATGGGAAATCTATTAAGCACTCATCCGTGGTGATGTCAGTAAAACTGGATGGGCTAACGTAGAGGACGTGGGTTTGCAACCAACGCAGTTTTCTTAATTTTAAAAAACTTATTTAACTTGACTTGACCTTTGTCTGTATTTTCGACTACTTTAAGGTCCTTTTTAACCACCTTCCACATGACCTAAAGAGCTGAAATTTTGTAAGTATCTAAGTCCAAAATAGCATTTTTGTTTTGTAGGATGTGTCGTGTGTCCTGCGGCACATGTGATCGGTTGAAATTTTAAATATACTTTTTAAACGTGACTCTGTTCTTTGTCGCTGACAAAAACAGCCTTTCCCTAAAGTGATAGACTTATGCCTTTTTCGATTACCCAAAACCATACCCGAAAGCAAACTGTCAAAGTAACAGACTTTTCGTGGTTTACCCGTCGATTGCCAAAGTTACAGTGCCAGTTACAAAACTTTGCAAATAAAACGCAAATTGGCAGGATTTTCGTGGTTTTTCTCGTGAATGCTTTGCAACAACAAACTGAGAAATTAGTCTGTTTGCTCTCTCTCTTCGCCATCTAGCTGAGTAAACGAAAACTTACCCATCGATTGCCGATGGGTACCAAAGTTACAGTGTCTGTTACAAAACCGTACCCCGGGTACAGTTTCCAAATAGAACGTCAAACCAAAACCACGAGAGAGAAATCTTAATTCTACCCTGCAAATCGAAAGAGGCATTAAATCGATGTTTTTATTTTAAATTTCTCCTAGATATGTTATTTGCACACATCTGCGCAGCTTACCCATGGGGTGTCATTGACTTCGAAAAATCTTACTATTAGTTTAAAAATTTAAGCGGTAGTTGTGGTAGTTGGCAACGTCTTTATAAAAAAGCAGATCTTCTAGAAAAGACTGTAGGTATTGGAAGCGCACAAAAACTATTTAAATTGCCAACCCTGCAACATCTGTTGAAACATCCATATGAAGAGGACATTTGTGAATATTATTCGTGAAAGTAAAGTAGCTTCCCCATCCTCTTCTGAGGACTAACTGGTCACGAGATTGTGTTTTTTTTTACAAAGGAAGTGTCGACAAGTGTCTTATGTTTTCTATCCAACATACAGTGAACAATTCCCTTAACACATGGTTTGACTGAGTTTTGGTCAATTCAATTCAATTGAATGCCAGTTGAAGCAACTGGATGGTGAATGGTGCTCCGCGGAGCACAGTGTGAAAAAGTCTGACCTAAACGATCAAAATTTAATGGTTTCTTTGGGAAGTCGAGAGCCTTAACGCCAGAGATGTTTATCAACGATCGAGAGCTTACTTACCTTTCTTTTCTTTCATCATCAACTTTATTCATATCGATGTAAGAAAAAAAACAATATTTTTCTCACCTTTCTCTGTTTTATTGATTCTTCGACAAAACACTTCGTTCCAGACAGTGCGTGCGTCGTCTGTATGGAAGGAAGTAACGCGCTTTAAGACCGATCTATAAAATCGTTCACTTGTTTCGTATGTACCAAATAGTTGTTCAATAAAACATTAAGCTGTTTCTTTGACATTCGATATTAAGCGAATCCTGTGGTGAGGGACCGTTTAGCCAACTATTAGCTTGAGCGAGTGAGTATTCTTTTCTTTTTTTAACAATCATTAGCTATGAAAGATAATTTTAAACTTAAAGCGAGTAAGCCAAGCTGCGACGATGAATGAGTCTCGATAGTTAAAACGCTAACTTGTGAGCAAAGATCGGCGGCTTAAACCACAATTTAGTTCATTAATTTAGTGTGCTAATGCTTACAATGCACGGGAATGAGACAGTTGGTGTCCCCACAGATCTTCCAAGAGCGTTACACATTCTATAATTCCAAAATCAATAATAAAAGGCCACAAAGATTTTTTTTTTAATTTTTTTTATCTTTATTTTGTTTTGTTTTTTCATCAAATTTCACTAACATATACTTCGAACGTAATTTATATAAAACATCGTTACTTTTTTTGTTTGTTTTCATAATTTGTTATTGTTGTTTTAATATAATTATCTTTTGTGTGTGTTTGTTTAATTAAATAATTAATTTTCTTTCATCTTTATACATGAGTTTTAAAAATAATAATAAAAAAAAGAAGGGAATGGAATAAGAAAAAAAATTATTAAATTTGTAAACCGAAACTGAATGACTCTGCTGAGCAGATAAATGGAGAGGGAGAACTTACTGGTAACTGATGAAGTTATCATCCTTCCCTAGATTGAATGGCTTGTTTCTGGCAAAATACATATTTACAAATGGAATACTAACAGTTAAACGCTCTTCAAACTACAAATCGTCGATTCATGGATTAATTTATTTCTCTTTCCGTTAGTCTATATATCAATTTAGAATTTTTTTTGTTTTTGAGTTTTTGAGTTTTGGGAGATTTTCTTCTTCCTTCCAAAATTGTCTCGAATTATTGAAAAATCTGAATACAACGAAATTCGAAATTACGTAATTTTGAAATGGAAAAGTGTGAAAATATTATCTAATCTTTAACATTTATTTGATTTTTCTTTTTGTTGTTGTTGTTGTTGTTGTTGTTATTGTAATTGTAATAATAATTATGTGATTTGATTTGTTTTTTGCGTTTTCTTAGTTTTTTCTTTCTTTAAAAACTAATGCTTTGCTTATAGTAATTTATTTAATTGTATTTTAGTATGTCTTTAGTTTTCCTCTAGTTGCTGTCGTGTCGTTTGTTGGTTTCTTTTGATTGTTTACCTATGTACGAATTTTTTGTTTATTTTGTTTCCTTTTACTCTTCAGCATTCATTACGCATTCATTTGCATTTTTTTTAAGTTTTGTTCTGTTTTTGTTTTCTTTTAATTGTCAGACAGTGACGTTTGTATAGGTTGTCGTTAACGGTTATCGGTTCAATTAATTTGCGCTTATTTTTTACGTGTTCTGTTTTGTTAATTTTCCTTTAAGTGATCGAATAAATTAATGATAACAATTAATGGCCAAGTGGAATTTTTTTCAATGTGATTGTAATGTGAGTTGTAAAAATATTTGATTTTTTTCACTAAAAATTGCGGGGTCTTTCGCTTTTCGAAATAATTTATATTTGTGTATATGATTTTGAAATCAAAATCGAGGAGAACTGCATTTCATTTTGAAATAAAAATTATCGTCTGATTACTCTTTTTTTTAGTCGTTTGGAATGTTGCATGGAGTATATTTAAAATGTGTTTTGTTTTTCGTCCCCAATTTATACTCAAATTGAATAAATAAAACGAATTGTAGTATAACACTATATACCTAATAATATTTTATAAATTAAAAAAATTCTTTTGTTTTGTTTTTTTATTCCATTTAAATAAATGCTATACACGAAAAACATAGACAAGGTAGGGAAGTTATAAAAGCCATTAAAGGATTTTTAAAATTTTAGGGGGTCTTTTGCACGGAAATATCCAGTCGAACTGAGAGTTGAGCACGAGAGTTAAGGACGAAAAAGAGTAATTTCATTGGAATGACCTTTACTCTTACGACTATTTTAAGGATGTGTAGAATTTCACTGTACACCTCTACAAAGACTGTTGGACTAATCGAAATTTAAATTGATTACAAAAAAGATTTTATAACAAAATGTTGGCAAGAATAAGACTTTGCATACCATACAAAATGTGTAAAAAATGTACTTCACATATAGCATCAATGTTTATTAAAATTACTACAAGTAGATACGAAATTATGGAAAATTTCCATTTAAAGAAAATAAAATAAAATTAATAATTAAGTGACCTTGGTCGATAAAGCGTTAGATTTTTTCACATTAATTTTTTTTTTTAGAAAGTTGATCTTATTGTTTTTGATGCCAATAGTTGGCTCGTTTTTGTACGAACCAAAAAAAAAAATTCACTGGAAATGTGTTAATTTCTTTTGTTTTGTTTTTTTTAGTTGTTAAATTGAATAATTTAATGACGTCGTGTCTTCTTCTGATATAATATAAATTGTAATATAAGTATGTAATTTTCTTCCTCCATTTTGTGAATTTTTTATTTCTCTAAAAAATATGTATTTAAAGTGATACAGGGTGATTGGCAGATGTCAAGTGCAAGAAAATAATACAAGGATGGTGTTCTCAGTATACAGCCTCGATAAAAATAAAATAAAAGTATATTGTAAGCTTAGATAAAAGTTTAAAGCAAAAAAAGGTTCGATTTGTCATTTGGGCTCTAAGACAATTCTCTTTTTTTTGTTAAATTAAATAAAATTGGTTTTTATGAGACTGAGTAAGCTGAGCACATACAGAATTGAGGAATAAAATTTGTCAAACCCGAAAAGACGTTTGGCAGAGATAAAAAGATAGAAGATCTATAAAAAAAAAGAACACGAGTTGTTGGATATATCGATTTTGAAACGCTTGAAATAGCTTCTAGGAGATTTTTCCAAGTTCCATATTTGACTATGAATGTTTTTGCTGAAATGCTGGGTTGTACAAGTATCTTGAGGTACAAAAAAAAAAACAAATTAAGATGGTGAAGCGAAATTATTAAAATCTTTAGTTTTTTTCCGTTGAATTACCAACTCAACTCATTCATTCATCGTGGATTCTTGATGGACTATATTAGTCTGTATTTTTATTCTACGAGTATCAGTTCAGCTAACTCAGCAGAGTTGAACTTCAACGACCAGTTGCCTAGCTTCTCGCGACAATTTGTGTGGTGCATGTATATTTTTGGACACAAATGGAAGGGACCTACAATTTAATGCCGTATCCGAACGGCGAACTGAGAAGCTTTCCGTGACAAGTTTCTACTCTCAGACGTTTGTCAGATATTCGCGAGAGGTGGGACCGTGAAAAATACTTTTGGTGTTTCCTGGGATTCGAACTACGAACCCCCTGCTCTTAACCACTTAGCCATGGAACCCACTACTGTCATGTTATAATGTTTAATTTTTAAATTCTCTATTTTTCTGTTATTAAAATAATTACTAGAAACCGTTTGTACTTTTTTAAATTTTATATTGAGGTATTTTCTCAAAAAAGCTAAATCTTAGCCTATCTTTTCGTCTTCCAAATCACCGTAGTATTTTCCAGGCTGAAATTACGGCGATCAGTGAAGCTTTGTCTTGGCTGAAGATATCCGTATATTCTCGGATGGCCAATCTGCACTGAAATCCCTGAATTAGTCTCCACCAATTCAATTCTAGCCCTTTACTGCCCGATCATCTCTCGTGGACATGGCGGAACAGTTGAATATCCACCTATGTTCGGTTCCGGCGCACAGAGACATTCCGGGTAACTGTATGTATGAAGAACTCGCCAAGCTAGAAACTACACTATCCTGAATATAGTTCCATAGGTATACCAATCGCTGCATGTAAATTCTTTTTAAAACGGGATGCTAGTGTAAAAACTAACTGTAGGTGGGCAAACAGTACAACTTGCATAGCGACAAAGCAGATCTGGACCAAGCTGCATCAGAAATGCTCCAAGTGTTAGGTCTCTCAAAAGAGATCGCACATCGGTGCTATCGTAGGTGACAACAATGGACACTGTCTCATAGGCAGGCATGCAGTAAGACTTGGAGTCATCTCGAATGACTTCTGCATGGATGAGGAAGAGGTGGAGACCATCGTCCATCTTCTCTGTACTTGTCCAGCCCTCTCCCAAAAGCATAAACTCTATATGGGAGCTTTCTTCTACAACGACACTAATGATCTCATCAACATTGACTTTGGTAGTATCCTACGCTTCATACGAAGCTCTAATCATCGAGTAGGTGGAAGGAAAATTTTCCTGATCCGTGTGGTATCACAATAGACCATTACTGGTCTAAGTGTATCGGTTTTACTGACAGCCACCCTAACCTAACCAAACCTAATCATATCTTTGGGGAAAAATTGGTACAGAAGTGAACAATTCTTATTCATTTTATTGTTCATTTTATTTGGAAAGGTAAATCCTATTTTTATTCCTGTGCAAATAGAATGCAGCTCATCATTTTTGTACGCATAGTCTTACTCGTAGTCGTCATGAATGGCAAATACAAAACTCTAGATTTCTGCTTTATTTACCGTTATGCAGTAAACACAATAAGCTTCGCATATTAGCAGCTACTTAAAAACGGCATGCTGTTATGTATGAAGCGTTTGGAGCAGTTTTGGGGGTCTTAAGGGTATCTTGATTGCGGTCTTGAGGGGTTCTTAGGAGTGGTTGTGGAGTAGTTTTGAGAGAGTATTCAGGGGTCTTATGGGGAGACCTAACAAGATCTAAACAAGGTCCTAACGTGGTCTTAAGTGTGGTCCTCAGGGGGTCTTGAGGACGGTTTGAGGGGAGTCTTGAGTTGTTCATTAGTGGCGGTGTTTAGGTGGTTTTGAGGAGAGCTTGAGGGGGTTCTGAGTGGGTCGTGAGTAGAGTCTTAGGGGGTCTTAAGGGAGTCTTAAAGACATTCATCAGGCCCCAAAGAATGTAGAAATGAAAGTAAATATATATATATCTTTTAAGGTCTCTCGAGCAAACCTTTTTTTAATCCGGTCTTATGACCTTAGATACTAGCAGCGCGATTTTTTTCGGAAAATGTGGGCGTATAGTATAGAATTCCGTATATCTAGATGGTGTATATAATACCAACTTCTATATTTGTGTTGTGTCATTTTGTTTCTTTGTCTTTGTGTCTTTTAAAGAACATATCGATCCCGTCAATTTATACCACTCGCAGTTACCACTACTTTGGACTTAAACTCTCACGGTCTCACCCTCCGTTTCCGAAGAAGATCACGCTGTAGGTGGAAGAATAGTATTGGGCTAAGAAGTGACTGTATTTACAAATCCCTTCCGAGTCTGGTTTTTTGGTCAGGCCACAAACTTTCCAATACATCCATTCAGGTTTATTTTCCAAAGTTGTCACTTCAAATGCATTTGGATGAAGGTAGAAAAAGCATAAGGTATGCGTGATTACACTGGGCCCCTTGGTTCAGTAGATAAGAGCATGGCTTCTGAGCTGGAGGTTCGTGATTTGAATCCCAGTAACACCAAAAGTATTTTCCACGGTGTCCCACCTCTTCCGAAAGTCTGACAAACATCCGAGAGTGATAGCTTGTCATGGAAAGCTTCTCAATTCGCCGTTCGGATCCGGCATTAAATTGTAGGTCTCCTTCATTTGTGTGCAAAAATGTAAATGCTCAACACAAATGGTTGGAAGAAGCTAGACCTTGGACGCAATGATCTGTGGCGCCGAATATTATTATTATTATGCGTGATGACAATAGTCGGACACACGTAGGTTGGCATAAGAATTGGAGTTGTTGGCGATATCAAACTACTGAATGACACTGGGTCGAAAAGAAGACTAAAATATTAACAAAAGGACATGCTGACGTAGACTTTATTTGAAGTTGGCTTTAAAGGAAAAATTCCTATAAGGGGCAAACTAGTTTCATACCTCTCTTGCAGTTCCAACAATTCTGCAATGTCATTCATCGAGGATCAGAAAAATTCCCCAGAAGGCGTTTGCTTTTTTTACAGGAGAGGCGAGAATGAGATAAATTTTTTTGTTTTGTTTTTTTCTCTTTTCAAATATCTTTAAGGATTCATTGTTGTCCTTATTTGCTTTATCTTTTTTATTATTCTCTATATGTATGTATTATCTTTTAAATGTGCACCTATTTTAATGTTTTTTTCTTTTCTTTCTGTTAATTTAATTGGTTAATCGAAGAAGAAACTTTGTTGTTATTTTTTCTCTCTATTATTTATTTTTAATAATATGAAACGTTTTGAGATGTTTTTGTTGTTTTGTTATCTGATTTAAATTTCTATTTGGATTTATTTTATTTATATATATTTGTGTATATATATATAATTATGTGTATATCTATATATTATATATATACAAATGTGTGTATTTGAAACATACTTTAAGGAAATTGTGTTATTAATTTTCTTTACTCTTGCAATCCAATTCTAAACGTTATGTTTTGTTTTGCTCTTAGATTTTGTGTTATTTTTAAAGATTCAATTGTTGTTGTCAGTTGATTTTTGCCAGTGTCGTTGCGTTCTGTTTTAAAAATGACGATCAGTAAACAATCGAGTAACGTTTATAATTTGTTCGACATGCCGTCTCTGTGTCTTATGTGTTTTGATTTCAGAAATTCTAGGAGATTCTCAAACTGTTTATGCGTTCATGCATATTTCTTTTATTATTTATTTATAACTAACTGTTTTTGCGGTTAACTTATAGGTTTTATAGTTAATATTTACAATTGTTGTTTGGATTAAAATTATAAATTAAATACATATTTCATACAACATTGCATAGTAATAATAATAATAATAATTGTGGTTGTTGTTATATTAGATTTTAATTATTTCTATGATGTACGTTATGATTACTTCTAGAACCATAGCCATTTACTAATATGTTGTTGTTGCTGTTGTTGTGTCTAAATAATTATTACTTATATATGTATATCATATAATAATTGCGATCTTATCGGAATTTCTATGCATATAATTTTGTTTTAACTTCGTTTTATTTTACATTAAATATCCCATTACTTTTTTTTTTGTTAAAATTTCTTCTCCTTCCTCAGGTTAGTCATTTTAATCAATAAGTTATAATTTGTTTTTACACTAAAATTATGAGCTATTTGTTGGATTCGTCTAATTTCGTTTTAAAGATAATTTTTTGTGTGAGTGTATGAGTGTGACGTGTGCAGACTTTTAATCGTAATCGATGGAAATATAATTCTAGAGATGAAATGAGTGGTAGAGAGGGAGAGGGGAAGCTAAAGAGAGAGAGAGAGAGTGAGTGTGAGTGCTCTTTAAAAGCGGTAAACCGTAACACATTGAATGGTAGTGTGGTTATGCGCTGTGGGTCTCCAGAAACTCTGTCAACAACTTTTGCATATTTCATGTCCAGCCATTATGTTCTTCTTTCTGAGTAGTATCTATGGTATTTGTTATATATTGGCAAGAGTTGGCGTGAAATTCTTTCGTCAGCATATGCTCTCCAGTTCACCAACACCTGCTCGCTTCATTGCCTGGCGCTTGCGGTATGCGTAAAACTCCTCTTTCATTGCCTGAAGACGAGCTTCAGTGTTGTCGTAACGGCAAATTCTGGGCTTTCGTAGTGTTGTGGTACCTCCAGCTGCACCCATGTGTGGCATTGTGAGCGGAATGCCTGATGCTGTCGTATGAAAAATGCCACCGTCGACCTCGCCGCCACCTCTCCCCACCATACCATGATGTAGATGATGGTCAGCGTCGACAAGCAGGTTGAGATCATCGCGAGGTCCACCCGTTGGCGTCGATGCGCTCGGTGTAGGCGTTGAGGGATCGAATTCGTAATGGCCGTCAACACTGCCAACGTCGACAGCCTTACGTATGTTGGCCGTATCGGTGGCAGCATTCAGGCGCGAGATCATGTCCAACCAGTTACCCATCGTGTAGGGTGGAGTCGGCGGACGCTGCACACTGCCACCACTATAGTAGCTACTGTTTGTACCTGTGTTGGCTGGAGCCGCAGCGGCATCTTCAGGGATCACCGTCGCCGGATACTGATGGTGGTAGTAGGGTAAAGTGGCGGCATGTCTTGTCGCCGCCGACGGATCGAATAACGCATGTTGAGCAGCTTTCTGTTGCTGAAGATAATGTTGATGTTGATGATGGTGATGATGATGATGATGATGATGCGGATAACTGTGCAAGATGGGCTCTTGTGCTTGGGCCTGCTGCCGATGCTGCGTTTGTGCCGAAGACGATGACAACTGGAGGTAAGAAGCGGATGGAGGCGGTGGCGGTGGACGATATGGCGGTAGTAGTCGCCATTCACTTGTACTTCCGGAATGATGAGATCCATGCTGTTGGTTCGATGTATTCTTGCTGCCGAAACCGCTGGAACTGGAGCGGCTTTCGGGCGATGCTTCTAGACCCATGCCGGCGCCAAGACCGCCGATGCCGCCAGAACGCATCGACAGATTGAGGTGTGGAAGTGGTGATAGCAGCTCCGATTGGCTGCGTGCAAGCAGTCGCGAATGATGACGCGGATACCAGCGCGTTCTCGGCCGATAGCTGTGATATGGAGTCTGTGTGTGGTAGTAGCCTCGCCAGGAAGGTGGCGATGGGACATGCAGCGGAACGAATCCATGCTGCTGCTGATTCATTCGACGCGTTTCCTCCTGAATTGTACGCAGTGAAGGTAACTCATTGGCGTAATATCGGTAGCGACTGAGATTGCCGCTCGATTGGGTGGGAAATGAGCGCTCACCCGAGCTCGGGTACACAGTACTAAGGTCGCTGAAATGCTGATGATTGCTGGTTGTCCACGGCGACGTAAGCCCTCCACCACCGCCGATTGTGCTTGCCGGAGAGCTAGAAAAGATTCGCGAAATCCTCGACGGAGTATAGAGATTCGGCGTAATTGGGCCATTCAGGTGCGTAGCGGCACCACCAACTCCACCACTACCACCACTTATCGTATTGATGTGAAGTTTTTGGTGCAGCGGTCTGGATCCTGGCTGCGTTTGAAGGTTACGGTAAATGTTGTATCCATAGGGATGCCTATAGACGTTTTGATAACGAGCACCTGCACCCCTGCTGGTACGGCCACCGCCCCCACCACTACCACCAACTCGTAGCAGTCCACCCAAACCCTGAAGAAAGCCTCTGGCAGACTTTGTGTTTGACTGAAGGCTGAGCTGACTGGGCGATGCGACCAGCGGGCGTCGCCAAGAGGCGCGCTCACTAAGTATATTTCGCCGCGATAGGAATCCACCGTCGTCGCTTGAGGAATTCTGTGATCCAGTGCTGTTACGACGCTCCGACGTTGATGGCACATTCGACGTCTTCACATCTCCAACCTCATCTGGAACATATACTGTGGCTGTTGGGGCGTCCACTTGATCACGATCACCCTCAGCAGCAACAGACGAATCCGAAAGTACAAAACGCCCATCCACAGAACGATGAATTTGGCCAACCATTGAGCGTCCGCCATCGCCAACATCGATGGGAGGCGAACTATAGATGGAATGGCAGTTTGTACAGCGATCTGGCGGCCAAATCCAATGCAGGATGGCGATGAGCACTGTCGTTATACTTGATACTCGGGTTTGTTTATATCTGTTGAAGAAGTGGTGGACGAAAAATAAAAAAAACAAAAAGAAAACAAAAACAATATGTGCCGATTAGTTTATATGTTTGACTCAGTTTAAAAGTGAAAAGCATGCGAAATAAAGAAAAAAAGGACAACAAGGGGAGAAATGCTACCAAAGCGAGCGCTTAGACATTTAGAAATTTGTTCAACAAAACAAAAAGAGGTCAACAGTTAACGAACAGAAAAGTGAAAAAACAAATAAACTTGATATTACCTTTAGGCACAGACTGGCTGTAACAAACAATGGGATAATGGGACTCAAAATCATAAAAAATAAAATCAGAAAATTCCAAAATATACTTTATTTCTCGGTTGAAATATATTTGTGTTTGAAAAAGTAGGCTCTCCGAACTCTTAGGTAATGAACTAATAAGGACAAATTAATTCAAGACAAGTTAAGAGATGTGTTTTTTTAAATAATTAGTGTTTTCATTCGTTTCTTCCAAACTCTTAACAAAACCAAAAGTAAGCTGCTAAAGTCGCAGTGCAAATAGATAGAGAAAGACTTTAAAAAAAAAGAAATGTATTCTCCAAAATTCCTTTTGGTGTTATTCGACCTCATGACTATTTTCTTGAAAGTTCTACTACCTAGATCGTTGTTTAGCTAAGATTAATAAACAAAGCTTTAGTTTTGGGTTTGAAAGTTAACATAACAATGCAAATATAATCCCAAATATACTCCCAAAACCGCTTATCGTTTGTCAATGGAAAGCCGAAACTGAAATGGATGTAATCAAACGCTAAGCAAGGAAGGAGAAAAATCTGAAAACTGCAAACAGAAAGCATCACGAATAGTAAATAACTTTTTGCAATTCGTTTTAGGACTGAAAGCTCTCAATTTAGCAGGACAATTTCTTATTGGGGAGTGTTGTAGAGAAGTTTTCATTGGTTTTGGATTTTGAGAAGTCAAGCCAATCAAGTCATCGACAATCTTCTAGTTCATCTACATAGATCAGGCTACATCGCCATTGCTTATGCGGATGACTAAGGGATTCTACTTAGTGGTAAATACAGAACGACCATTTCTAGTGTTATGCAAAATGCTTTAGTACACGTCCTAGAATGGTACAGAAGAGAAGGACTATCCATAAATCCTTGCAAAACCGTTCTAGTGCCTTTCACAAAAAGAAGATTGGTCAATCTATCATGCATCAATATCAAAGGCACCACTTTATTTTATTCTAGTGAGGTTACATATCTTGGAGTAAACGGCTTAATTGGAATACTCAAATCAAGTGCGCCATCGAACGCGCCACTAGCGCCATATGGGTCTGTAGACGCCGTCACGGAAGAACTTGGTGTCTAAATCCTAAAATGATACAGGGTTGGTATGCAATGATGGTGAGAGCCATTATCACGTACGTGGTATTCGTGGTGGTCGAACGGACATTAACGTTAACTAAGCTTCAGAATTTTTTAAGTAATTGCCTGTCTTGGTATCACGTCCGCCATGTGTACCTACTATATAACAGAATTAGAAGCTGTCGTAGCGCATTTACCGTTACCAATATTCATAAGGAACGGCCACCAGATGCGCTATTAAGCTGCAGCTAGAATATAGGTTGAAGCCAGGCAACCATGTGAGACACCTGAAAATTCTTGACTCAATTCCCAAAAGAGACATGCTTTACACTATCCCCGATATTATGGTCAGTGAGCACTGTTTTGGCAGGTTATTTGAGATAGAAATATTAGACCGTGCAAACTGTTCTAGTGTTCTGGTACTGAGCGCTTGAGGAATAGCCTGGTTTACGGATGGATCGAAGATTAAATATGAAGTCGAAACTGGTGTCTTTGGACTTAAAACCAAAGTCTCGATACCAATGGGAATAAGTCCTACGGTTTTACGGCCTGAACTCAATGCCATCGAGATCTGCGACAGGATTAACCTTAGTAAAGCGCATTAAGGGCGCGAGAATTTATATATTTTCGAAAAGCTAGGAAGTAATTTAATCGCGTTTACATACAACCTACTGAATTCTTTATCAGTTAAAAGCTGCTGCGATGCACTGCAATCACTGGCTGGCCAGCTGTCTCAGAATCTGCGTTTATGTGACCTGAACCCTACTGTTAAAAGTTAAAAGCTGCTACGATGCACTCACTGTCATAAGAGGGTGAAACTCGGATGGGTTACTGGTCATCAAGGAATTGCAGGCAAGGAAGCTGTAGATGAACTAGCTAGAGTAGGCTCAAAATCTTCGTTGATGGAACCTGAACCCTACTGTGGTGTCAAATGCGCTGCCGCCACAGCGTTGATTAATAATTCGGAACACAAACTTCGTCTGGCCCATTGGGAAAATTTCTCAGAGCGGCGACAATCAGGCGGTATTCTTATAAGGAAATCCTAACCTAGATAAGGGTAGCATTTGAAAGCAGGTGAGTTTCCTTACAAGTCACTGTGGTTTGGAGTATCACCTTAACAAAATTAGTCTAGGCTCAGACATGGAATGCAGGTTCTGCTCAAAAGATGACGAATCATCCGAACACATTCTCTGAGAATGCTCAGCATGACTTTGGTTATGGAGGCGATTTTCCATAAGGAAATATGTTTGTCAGCAGAGTTAAGTAACTATGCCACTAAGAATATACTATTCTTCATCAGTGAGGTGGTACGTCTCTTGGATTAGTAGCACCCTATGATACAATAGATCGCAGTCAGCATAGACTCACGCTTGAGACGTCGAACAATTGTGTTTAGCGAGGGGGCTCCTTTTTGGCTTAACGCGTTGGTTAATAAGCAAAATTACCGCATATAGAGTGAGACCAATCCACAAGACACCCTACAGACTCCATACATCATTCAGTGCAGTTTACACGTTGGTGGCATCATCGGACCTTATTTCTTCAAAAATAAGGCTTACAATTAATGGAGATCGTTACCTCGCCATGATCAATGATTTTTTTTTAGAAAATATGGATGACATTGATCTGGACGAGATGTGGTTTGAATAGGATGGCGCTACGTGTCATTCGGTGAAGGCAACAATCAATTTATTGAAATCAAAATTTGGCGATAAGTAGATTACGAGAAATAGACCACCTGTCAATAGGACTCCAAGGTTGTGCAATTTTGACACGATTATTTCCTCTAATGCCAGCTGAAGTCACTGGGTTATGCTGATAAGCCAGCAACAATCGACGGAAGCCAACATTGTTCGTGTTATTTCTGACATCGAGCAGTGCTCGAAAAAGTGGCACAAAATTAGACGTCCAGAATGTGCTTTGTCAAGAACAAACGCGGTGGCTGAATGGCCGAAATCATTTTTTAGTGTTAATGCCATATGTTAGTCTTTCGAATGAATAAAAATATAGATTAAAAGTAAATTGTTTGTGCTATTTTTTTAAGTTTCAAGTTCTATCGAGCTACAAAAAACACCAGTTACAAAAAACGTCGTCATTAGGAAGGTCCTTCATCCAAAATCGCCACTAATTTTTATTAGTTTCTAATTTATTTTTTCATATATATTGTGATGATAATTTTCAAAATTTCAGCGAAAGCTAACAAAATTATATAAAAAAAATTAAAAAAATATACAGAAAACAAACTAATGAATAATTTTTAGCAACAAATGAAGGATTGTATTACTAATTTATTGTTGTGTTCAGCGATTCAGAGATTCTGCGAACTTATAGTTAAAAATTTAATTTGAAAAAAGTTGCCACACTTACAAAAAACGAACAGGTACAACAAAACAACACAACACTTATACGAGAGTTATCTATGGGACAAACCTTTTGGTCTGCCAGTTCCATCCACGCATAACACAGGCAACGACATCCGAGAGAAATAGCGGTTACGGTAACATAATATTTATGTCCAATATCCGAACAGAAAGCAAAAAGGAAGGCAAACAAACAAATATCCGTTATCGAATGCAATATAGGTAAATAGGGATAATAAAAAGGTTAAAAAAACAAAAAACACACAGAAAAAAGCTTAAAGGAAAAACTTTATTTAAATAAAGTATAAGAATGCAATAACCTTTACATTGACAACTTATTAAAATGAAATTAATGACTTTGCGGAGTTTTGCTGGAAAATCATCGTTGCTGTTGTTCAGAAAAATGAATAACCTTTAACGCGATGGTATTATTTGTATTTTTTCTATACCAGCATGAAAATATAACCATGTACCACGCAAACTATGAAGAGAAGTTAGTTACTTTTTAGCCGCCTACTAAAGAAGCATTGCTTAGGGACCTTAAAATGTTTAAGGATCTTTTTTAGAGAAATCTTTTACATTGAGTTGACTTAACAGCTTTGCTCGATTGACAGATGTAGATAGGAGAGGTCTTATTTTGATCAATCCAAAAAAAAAGGCTCAACCATAATGAAGCCAGTAAAGTAGACGTTTAAGTGTCTTAAGGCCACATGCATTAGCACTAAGCTTACGAAAACGATGCCAGACTCGATCAATTATCGGGAGAAGAACCTCTAATGTTCAGCGGAAAGTGCTTTAGTTTTTGGTTTTGCGATAGAAATAAATCAATAAATCAGTTTAACTGTGGACAGCTCCTGAAACTACTAGGTAGCCCCTTACCATGACTATTTATGAAGATAAATATTTCGAATGATCTGAAAATCACACCAATCGATAACTTCTTCAGAGCAGCAGCATTTTGAGCACCTACATCCGAAATGGTTTAAATTCTGCAATGACAATAGATTACCAGCAAAGGCTCTTAATGAAGTACGAACGCTGAAGATAATGACGTGTCCGACTATAATTTGGCATTTCAGAATAAATGCACGACCTTTTCATATCCCAATGCAGACAAGACAGACAGCATAGCAGAAAGGTCACCCGGCAAGGGAGCGCAGATATTCCCATTTTAGAAAATTACACTCGTCGCTCGTCAAAGGCCAATTGAAAATATTATGTCCCTAGCGAGCGAGCAGGACTGAATATCGGACAACTGCAATAAGCACACACAGATAAACATACACACAAAGGTGTATACCATTTTGAATGGTTTGTCAACCAAAGTGCAATAATATTTATCAGAGTTGTGTCATTTTTGTTTATAAAATTACATCAGCTACGGAAGAGTATTCCATAGGTGAGGAGTCTGTGTGTGCATGTACGAGCAGTTTAAACATTATGGTACACCGCATGCCATTCATTTAATGTCCTGCATTTAATAAAAAATAAATTTATGTCAATGTCCACATTGCATTTTGTTGTTGCTAGAAACCAAAAATTGTAAAACACTAAAAATGGCGACGGAAAATGAAAATTACATCAAATTTTAAATTAAATTCATAAACGTACAACACACCCACCCACATACACACAGCCGCCATACATAAAAATTATTGAAAATATAACATCTACTACTCTTATATTATAATATGCATTAATTTTTTTGTTTGTTTGTATTTTGTTTTGTTATCATATTGTGAGCGCTTACGATTTTGGTTATGACATGATGGGCCTGGAACTATAAAAACGGTTTCGTAATCTCGGTAATATTCGGAATTACTAGGGATATTGATCAAGGATTATTATGATGACCGATTTTTTATGATTTGCGAATTTGTTTTTTGTTCGTTGTTGACATTTGACGCAGAGGGTGGAAATGAATGAAATTAATTACGAAAAGAACATATGAGATAAATCCGATTAGTTATGATGCGAAATGCGAAAGCGTAAGTTGAATGTTATGAAATTTGAAATTTGATTTTTTGACCGCCTGTTTTGTCAGCGATAGCATAGTCAAGTGGTGTGAGTTTTTTTATTTTTATATAATGGAGGAGGCAGCTAATATATAAAGGGTGAAATAATTTGCGTTTTCTATTTTGGCAGCACTATAAATCAAACAGCGGTTTATGTTTTAAGACCTCGGGCTCCCTTCTACTACGTCTTTGTAAAGACAGAGACGATTTAGTCTTAATCCAGGAACCTTGGATTATTAGCAACCTGGTTTCTGAACTTAGTACTAATAATTATCATTCATTATATGTAACCGATAAGGGTAAACCTATATCCTGTATAATAGTGAAAAGTAGCCTAATTGTATTCTTACTCCAGAACTTTAGCGACCGAGGCATCACCGTGGCGAAGCTGTTAACTGACAAAGATACTTTCTGGCTAGTATCGTCATATCTGGAACACGACCACGTTGGAGCTCTACCTGGTGTCAATCTAGAGAGGATAATCAAGGAAGCTAGCAGCCAAAAAAGTAGCCTCATTTTTGGATGTAACGTTAATGCTTATCATTCAGTATGGAGAAGTTCTAACATCAACGATAGAGGTGAGTTACTTTTTGAATATCTTTTAAGTACAAACCTTATTGTATCCAATATTGGAAATGATCCAACGTTCATCACCAAAAGTTGACAGTCTTAGACATAACTCTTGTCTCCGATTTCATTAATCAAAGTATTCTGAACTGGAAGGTTTCGGCTCAGCATTCATTTTCAGATCAACGTTACATTCAGTTTAGCTTAGATGATGAATCCCCTTGCCAACATGCCCTCAGGAACTATTAGATTAGCTCAAGAACAGGGAAACACTTAAACGACATGTTAACTATTCACTCTCAAAAAACTCCTTCAGCACTAGTGAGCTTGATTGTAAAGTCAGGTAATTCACCCTGGCTTTCAGCAAAGCACTGTTCTCTTAATCGTCCTAGATTCCAGAAAAGACCACATTGGTGGTCATATGAATTGGGACATATGGGCTGCAGAAAACTGTTCAACTCAGCAAAAAGCTCAAGAAAATCGACAGACCGCTACGCCTACAAAGCATCCTTTAAAGTATATAAAAAAGAACTGAGAAATGCTAAGCTCTTTACCTTGGAACCTTTACCTTTCTGTGGAAAAATCGAAGAGTCCTCCGAGGCTTTAACGCTTCTGAAAGTACTTTCAACTAATCCCATGTTTGAAAAAACAGACGGCTCTGATACTAGACACTTCCCTGGTAACTCTCATGTTATTAGAAACGTTAGACAATCATTTATTTGCCATAAGTCTTGGGCGAAATAAGAAAAACCAACCGCCGACAACGGATCATTCTTGACTACGACAATGCGAGCATCACATCGAGACAACCAAGTGAGTCAAAATATCAATTAACAAGTCATTCGCCGTATAATCCTGATTTGGCACCCAGTGAATTCTTTTTATTCAAGCAAATCAAAAATAAATTGTAAGGTCAACGTTTTTCGACACCTGAAGCAGCGGTTGATGCATTCAAAATGCACGTTTTGGAGGTACCTCAATCGGAGTGGAAAAAGTGCTTCGAAAATTTCTTCATACACAAGCAAAAGTATATTGATTTCTATGGAGAATATGTTGAAAAACAATAAATCCATTTTGAAAAAACAATTTTTTGTTTTTGTTCTATAATCCCAGCATATAAAAGGCAACCCTTGTTAATATAAGGAAGATTTCTATCGAGCTAAAGAAACACCCTATATACTTCCCGATTACCAATTAAATCGAAACTTGTACTCCTGCTATTGACATTTTAACAACTCAAACTTATTAGTAACAAATGTACCTCCAATAGCCTATAATAGAAGTGGTTTGCGCCTTTCGTGTTGTGCATTAGCCGCGACCTAAACTCACACCACTTACCTTGCTGCTTCATCAAATTATTTATAGCAATTTATTAATAATTTTCAATTTGGTAATAATTTTTATCGCGCAACACTTGTACTCACTTTTTTAAAGGCACTTGACCACCGGAAATGGAGCCCGCACGATTGGCAGCAATGTTACGGGCATCGGTTATCCTGCAAGCTACCATGTTGAACTCTGTAATCGAATTATTTCTAAAATTAATTGGGTTAGAGCATTAGCCATCCTTAAGATATATATTTTTTAGTATTCAGTTTACGATTGAACTCTCCGCCAACCAATCTACATAATTTTACTAAATTTTTTCTTTAGCATTCTGATATCTAATTGAATAAGCTTCTGTTTTTTAAGCTTTATTTTACTCACAAAAATATTATATAACACCAATTTACGTTTAGTTTATAGATAGATTAGTACGAAAAGAATATTACAGCAAAAGGATGCAATCACCAAATATCACCAAATATCACATTAAGGCTATGCTGAAAGCTTCTCAATTAGCGTTCACTAAGTACAATAATTGGTACATAATATAATAGTTGCAAGCGACTATGTTTATAAAGATAATTATAATTGCAATTTAGCATTATTCAAAATTACTACCAATATTTATGTTAGCATATTTATATATATATATATTATTACTGAGCTAGTTTGTAATTTCATCCATTTAGGCAAGTGCGTCCTTGGTATGGTAATTTTTTCGCCTCACAAATTCTATCGCTTATGAAGTTATTTTTTTTTATCAATCAATTAAAATAGGAAATAGCAAAAGTTTAAAAATTGCATTAAGTCTATATATAACAGATGTGTTATTATGTTGTTATGGAGGAGGGAGCACGCACACAAACAAACACACACGAAAATATATATATATGAGGATACGGCTGTCGATTGATTGAATGGATGGTTTTTGATGGTCCAGGATGCTGATGATACCATCCTTGAAAGTTATGTAGGAACTTTCGAGGACAGGGTTTCCGAAATATCAAGAAGAGAAAGAGTCAGATTGATTGAATTGAATTGAATTGAATTGAATTGAATATGTCGTCGTCGTCGTTTCTCTTCTGTTAATAAATGGAATTCTAATTCAACTCTTTATTTCTCAATGCGGTTCCAGTGTACGAGTGAAGAAATGAATAATAATTCTAATATTTCATTCAATTTTCCATAAGAAATTAAAAGTCGAAAACACAAAAAAATTACTAAGAAAATGATTTTTTTTTAAATTTTTTTTTCTACTTTTGATTGTGATTGTGTGAGTTGTAAATATATGGTGGAATGGGTGAAGTGTGCGCTGGTGAGGTGAGGTGGGGTGTAGTTTCTCGATCATGCATACCAAATAGGAAAACTAAAAGTGTGAATTGACTGAACTGACATTTGTTATGGTTGAAGGTTTGTCAACTAAAAATGAAAATTTGTTAAAAAAACAAACAGCGATTTTGGTATTTTCTTGAACCAGACATAAAACTATGATGATGTGCGTCGGTAGGTTATTAAGAAGTTCTTATCATTTTGAATTGAAGAATTGAAATGTTAAAGTCTGTAAAGTGACTGAGATGATGATTTGTTTTTATTTTGTGGTTTTTTTATCAAAATTTTTGGGAAGTTCACTAGTTCGCTTATAAATTTTTTTTGAAGATTCACTTAGATAAGGTTTTGACCGAAGTTGACAGACAGTCAATGAGTTTGTCGTTCTATGAATCTGGTCGGAAAAGAGGCATGCAAGAATTCTGATTAAGAACTCCGCTTGAAGCTCGGATTCTTATAAAAAGTGTTGGATGCGAGTAAATTTTATCAACTACTCCTTGTTTTAAGATTGTTACTTACTATTTTAAGTCAATCACAAAAACTAGTCTAATTTTTGATCAACAATTTCTTAAGTATTACTTTAGGTCAAAAAACTCTATTTGTAATCGAAGAAATCTAACTCTAAGCTAATTGTATGTGAAGTTTTCAAATATAAATTAATTTTAATCCTATAAGTTGTATTGGAAAATATTCTCAGTTCGCCTTATAGCTTTAAATTGTAGGTCAGTTCCATTTGTGTGCAAAAATATAACACATGCAACACAAATGCCCATTATCTGTTTTACATCGACAGACACTGGAAATCCAACTTAAGTTTCCTTTGGTCTATTTTTTTCATAATCTAACTGATCCAAAGCAATAGACAATTAGCTTCGAATGAAGCTTGAATTTAAAGTATAAAAAGTTTAGTAGGTTTATTGGATTTTCGATTCGATAAACCATTACCAGTCACTATTCAGAGATTACAGATTAGACGCAGACGAAACTCGTTCCAGAAGATCACGTATGTTCATGAGAGCTTTAGAAACAAGAAGGTTTATTGTAAGTGGCCATGAGAAGGGCAACAAATTTGCAGTAAGCTAATGAAGGATGGAAGGAATTCAGATGACTAGCGCTCTATGCAAAGATGATGATCAACGGTTACCGCATGGTACAAGCGGTTTGCAGCCTTATAATGCTTAGCACAGCGTAGGAAATTGTGAGATGGCAATGGACATTTGTCTTGAATGACTGTACATCATACATCATAAACACAGAGTCGAACAATTGATTCCACATAATTATTGTGCGGCTAAAGAAGGATTCTCTGAATTGGTTGGTAAGTTCGAAGAGAGGTCTAATGGTAGACTCGTGAGCTTGAGTTGGGTATTTCAATTAGGTTGGAGAATGGGCGGGATGCATTTGGATATTTCTTTTGAACACCTCTTATGGAAAAAGCAATAAAACAGTGACAAGAAGGAAACATTCCTATGATGTTCAAGCGATTCGATTGTTTTTGCGATATTTACGTCACCAATAAGTTTTATCGCGCGGTTCTGAATTCTGTCGAATAGATGTAATGCGGTCTTGGGAGCACCTGCACAGACAACACAGTTGTATTCAAGTTTATGGCGAATATATGCTTTGTAAATAGAAGCCAGGTCTGATGGAGTGAAGCACATCTTGAACCGTTTTAGAATACCTAAACATTTCGCAGCATTCTTAGTGAGGGCGAATATGTGGTCGGTCCAACGAAGCTTGTTGTTGACGCACATACCGAGTGTTTTTCAAGTTTTTCAGTTTCTTTGGTGCAGGATCCATCCATGGATAAAGGTTGGAGGTTTAAACTACGCTTAGAGGACAGATGAGAGCATTGAGTTTTAAAAGCGTTAAATTCTACTCTCCTGTATAGTTCCCACCTTGATATGCTGTAAAGGTGTGAATTTAACGTGCTTAACATACGTTGCTGTTCTATTCCCACTTGGGTTGAAGAGGGGTGTGCAGAGAATGCGAACTGCTATGAAAAGCTATGAGTGCTGTCGTCGTTGAAAGAATAATTTGGATTAGTAGTGGTGGAAATGATATCATTAATGAAAATGAAAAAGAAAGAGTGTCGGAGACAAAATAGAGCCTTGGGGAACACCGACGTTTATGCGGTGAACACTGGATACGAATACGATCTGAATTGAACGATCAGATAGTTAGTTACTATTCCAAACAAGCAGGGTCTTATCAATTCCATAGGTATTCATTTTCGATAAAAGATCTTGATGCCAGACTCTGTCAAATGCCGTCGAGTGTAAAAACCTTTACCAAATAGACTGGTTCCACTTTTCGGTAAGATATGTCGCTAAAGATTTCACATGATTCCAGGTATTGCATAAGATTACGATTGATCAGTGTTTCAATGGCTTTAAAAAGTATCGATGATAGCGCAATGGGTCGGTACGAGAAAAGAGATGACGGTTAGCCTTTTTTAGGAACAGGCTGGACAAAGGTTGTTTTCCAGTTTCTTGGGAAGACTCCAGAAGAATAAAAAAAATGGCAAAGCCTTTGCAGTGGCAATGCCAACGTTGAAGACCACCTCTTAAAAACTATAGCAGGAATACCATCAGGCCCAGCAGATTTATGAATGTTGAGAACATTTAATACTCTAGCTACTTGACGATTATGAAAGGTTTCGACTCTTGAAAGTACAGGCGGCAACAACGCGCTATCTGCAGCGCTGAGCTAGCTGCGAAATGTGAAGCAAGCAGATTGGCCTTTTATATAGAGTTGACAGTTGGAATGTCATTGTTAATGACCGTTGGAATTGAAGACGAGGCAGTATTTTTAACTCGTTTCACGGATGACCAAAAATTCTTACTACCTTTGGGATATTTTTATATCAGTTTCTGGTCATAGTCGAATTCAGTTTGTAGTTGGATCTACTAGTTTATACATTGAACTTCTGAGCGGAGGGTTTGAAGTTCGAATTCCAGAAAATCGTATTCACGGTCCCTCTCGAAAATGTCTGACCAATGTCAGAGAGTAATAATTGTTACAAGAGTTTCTCAATTCGCCATTGGGATATGGCTTCCATTTATGTGCAAAAATATAACATACACTAAACGAATGGTCCCGAGAAGCTAGTCCATGGACCACAATGGTTTGTCGCGCCAATAACTATTATTATAATAGCTGTTCCCATGCGCTTCGCTACCCGCACACATGGTGTAACTATGTTAATATGAATTCGGTGCGTCCAGTCGTTTAAACGTGGTGCGATTACATATATATACAAAATCACTTTTATATATAAAGATTATCTAATTGGTTTAAAGCAAAATACAGTGCTAATAGAAGGTTCACCTCGAATTGTTACGCTACCTAACTAAGTAAGTGTATGACAAAATTCGCACAGCATCCAGAGTTTTTATCTAAATTTTTTAATGTAAAATCTACATAATATTCTAAGTTGAGGACCTAAAGTATTTTCCAAAATATATATCTTTTAAATTCCCCCGTCTCGCGCGCGAAAGGATAATGGAAAAATGAAATGTTGAACCGCGATGACTGTATGGATGAGCGATCGATTGATTGCGAGTATATTTAAGTTGAAAGTTTGGCTTGCAATGGAATCTGATGATATAAATGACATGTTTTTTTTGCATTACCTAAACTTTATAAAATAATAAACATTTTTTTTTATACAAAACCTTGCTGATGACGACGACTCTCGATCGATCGATAATCAAAGGGAAAAACTTACCATCGTGCATCATTTGATATCGATAAGAGAATTTTTAGAAACAAAAATTTTTTGAAAAGAGTTTCTTTGCAATAATTTTGAAAAAGATCTCAACCGGAAAACGAACCGTGCTCTTTTTTGTTTTCTTTATTTTTAATTCGGAATCTACGATTGGTATTCTAAATTTACGTTGCCAAACATAATTCATAAATTTCAGATCACAAATTAAATGGCCGGAGGGGGTTTCTCTTGGGGGTCAAAAAAAGTTACTCTAAATTGATTCAATAACATTGTGTCAAAAGCAAACATCGCAACGGACAGAAACCAAGGCCCTTGCGGGATCCTTTTGCCCATTCGGTCATTCAAAGTCTATCGAAATTGAGAATTCTCGAAGTGTTTGCTTGAGAAGTTACATCGCTTGCATAAAAATAAAATTACTAATAATTGGTTGTTATGCTGTACTATTTTTTTTAAAAAAAACTGACGCGACGCTATCTGATGTCGTGTGGGCTAAATTTTACCATCTTTGTGCGTGAATTGTTTACAAAAAACGTCTGCCCATGGATAGTGCGACGCAGGATCTTAGTTCTGGGCAGTAAAAACGACGACGAAACTAAGACCAGTTCAACACATTGCATTACATGTGGCATGTGGAATAGGTGTAGGTTTGGAAACTTTCTGTTTTTTGTTGTTTAACTAAAACGACCATTTCTCTCCATTTGAGCGAGTGTCAACGGTCAATTTGCTGCTTAATACTTTCTTTTTCCATTTAATTATTGCTTTGATCAATAAATTAAGAGAACAAAAGACATAAAATAAAGGATTAAAAGAGGATTTTAACAGCGCAACAAATTAAAATATACAATTTCAGTGGATGCATCAAAACAAAAAAAAAAGGACAACAACAAAGATATAAGTTTATGTGTTTTTGGGATTTTCTTCTTCGATCCTTAATGTGTATCATCGCATTTGATCCTTCTTGTTGTTGTTTCGGTCTATGGCTAAAGTTATTTAAAGATTATCAACAGCACAAAAAAGAGCAACAAAACGAAAATACGAAAAGATAACATTGATTTATCACCCACACCCAGCCATACACTCACACCCATCACCTATTCCAGAGCGAATAGCAAGCATTAAAATGGAACAACAGAACAAAATAATAAAATACTTTGTCATCTCATCCAATTGCCACCATCATCACCGTCACCATCACCAACCCCACCACGAGCACCAATATCACTCATCGAAGTCGTCCTTGCTTGCCTTGGCGGCAACCCAGGCTAACCCAGTTTCCAAATCGATTTTTTTGGGTCTGCTGTGTCTGCTTGTTACGAGTTGCCAGTATATTGGGTCTTAATTTTTTATTTATGCCTGTTAGCTAGTATCTCTGTGGGATACAAACGCATGCAAACGCCATGTTACGCTCTTGTGCCCGTGTTAAGCCACAATTATTCGAATTGAAAATTAATAACAGACACACACACATACAAAAATAAAATAAAATTTATGCAACTAAGTAGTACTTATGTGTGTTTGATGGGTATACAGAGACTTTTTGTATGGAATATCGAAGAGCGATCAGAACAGTCAGGGAAGCGGTCTGCCTCAATACCTACGAGTGCATTTCGTATTGCTAAACAGTAAATAATAAACATAAATTTTTATATTTATTTTTATTACAGCGATATAATACCGTTTGTCTATTATATGTACTCGAATTGGTCGTACGATACGAACGTACTCACATTCTGATAAAATGCAATTAGGTGGATAACTTAATGTTACATTTAATATTTGTTTTACAGGACAGGGTGGTGCGACTAATTCAATTCACTAAGATCGAATTGTGTAATGTTATTTAGTAATATGTGGAGCTAAGAACAGCAAAATTATAATTATAATCAATGCAAAGAGCGAAAGTTCTCCATTAATTTGGAAATCAAATATATTGTCTGATAATTAATAAAAAAAGCACGAACTTGGAATACCTTGAATTCACTCATGAGCACGTGCAAAAGCCAACAAAAGTCTAATAGAGAGTCACTTCTTGAGTTGTGGAACACCAAGTTGTTTTATAGCTGCAAGTTTATAAAATGCATCTGAAAACTGGGTGGCCGACAAAACATTCTTCGAACTCTCAGCTGAATTAGAGAGGAAAGTTTAACACGAAATTTTTGGTCCCGTCGACTTTGAAGACTTTATTACAATATAATTTTTATTTATTTTGTGTTTGTATGTGCGTTTGCATCCCAAACGTCACAGCAACGAAGAATTACTGTGGGATAATATAATGCCAGATGGTTGCACTTCTAAGAGAATGCCAAAATGTTTGGCGAACGCGTATACTGAAACGCCTCGAAACACCCTATGCCGCCAGCATCCAGTGTCGTCGACCAACTGCCAACAAACCATTAGAGATGCCGCCAATGATGTAGGTTTCACCCGACCATCAAAACGACACCACTGGTTTGAGCGAAAGATCATGCTGCAAAACAAGAAGAATACTGTATAGAAGGGCGAAAGTTGCTCGTGACCTATATGACCTACACTACCTATACGACCATAAGATTTCAAGGCAAAATTCTCCAAAGAGAGCCGGAAGCCAAATATCTGGCGGTCATGTTCGACCAAAAAATAACATGTAACTCCCATATGTCATACTTCACGAACAAAGCTAATAAAGTTTATTTCTTACTTGCCAACGCATGTTCAGCAAAACTTGGGGAATAAACCCGCAAATTACTATACCGAAGGCGTCGTGCTAGCCATCCTCAACGACCTCGACTCGTCTCTCATCGCTATTTCTTCATCCTCTAAACTCGATTTCATTTCAATAAAAATAACACAACCCCGTAGGTCCCTGTACGTTATGTGTTGTTACATTCAACCGGCCTAACCTATGGAATCCTAACCAAATAATCGACTCATCTGACTCCCTTGACGACATCCTTTTTTCGGCGACTTTTATATGCCTCAACTGCATTGGACTCAATCCTTTTTCATCGCTTCATATCCCAAATCAACTAAGGAATGTCTCTTCGTAGTTGGGTTTACAAACTCAAGTCTATGCCAAGTTATTGGCGTCCCTCACTACATGGATAGCCAATTAGACCTTATCTTCACAACTGATCCCATTAACTCCTCTGTCTCGCTTTGTCCCCTATCTCTATCGACTATTAATAATTTATACCACCCCCTAAGCTAATTTCCGAAAAATTAATGACTATCTTATCAGGTATTCCTTTGGGTTTGACAATCTTTCTTTTAATGATGACATCTCCATTTTTTACACATCATTATTTAATTCTATCATCTCTAATTCTATTATCTCCTCGTTGATATAATTGAAAATTTCGCTCCTTCCGATATAAGAGAAACAAGTGATGGGCGGCTTACCTTCGTACTTATTCTTTTTCTGACTTTTCCAACTATCTCGGTACTTACTTGCAATTCACCCAACTATATAACTCTCTCTACCAGCACTATCTTAATAATGCACAAGAAAAACTCATAAACGACCTTAAGTCTTTTTTTAACTTCTTCAACTTCACTCTCCATCACCCTCTTACTAAAATACATCATCAACCGATACACATACCATTGCCAACTTCTTTGCTACTTTTTTCAAACATTCTTTCATTGACAACTCCTTAGTACTGGACCCCTCTTATTTCAATTACCTACTTATCTTCTCCAATTTGGCTATATACAGTGGTAGTAAGACCTACTCTTCTATACGGTGTGAATGTATGATGGACTGCCTTAAATAAAAAAGTAAACCTTGGCAAATTAAGTAAAGTCCAAAGATCAGCTAGTCTATGTATAAGCGGAGCAATTCATTTAACCCCCTCCACCGCATTGGACATGCTGTTCGACCTTACACGACTTGACATGTCCAGCAGGCAAGTAGTTCGGTTATTCGCCTTAATGCTATCTCCCAGAGGACTAAAAATGAAATCGGTCACTCCCATATCCTGAATTTAGTCAGGATCCCAGACAACATATACTGCACCATTTCGCAACTCCTTTTCAACAAAAACTTCCAGGCCACCCTCCCCTCTAGATCATTCTTGGACAAAGACGCTTACTTGGAAGATGAAGACATTAATTTTTACACAGACGGGTCAAAAATTGATGTCGGAGTCGGCGGAGATGTTTAATCAAAAAATCGAATTCTTTGCAAATTACTGGAGGGGTTTCCAGGCTGAAATTAAGGCAATCAGTGAAGCCTTGTCTTGGCTAAAGATAAACGTCACATCCGTTAAGGATATTCTCGGATAGCCAAGCTGCACTGAAATCCCTGGAATCAGTCTTCACAAATTCAATTCTATCCCTTAACTGCCGATCATCTCTCGTGGAGATGGCAGAGCAGTTCAATAACCACCTGTATTGGGTGGCGGGGCACAGAGACATTCCGGGTATGGCTGACGAACTCGCCAAGCAAGGAACTACACTACCCTTATTATCTGAATATGGTTCCAGAGGCATACCAATCGCTACATGCAAACGCTTGTTAAAGCGGGATGCTAATACGAAACTAAATGTAGGTGGCCAACCGGTACAACTTGCATAGCGACGAAGCAGATCTGGCCCAAGCTGGATCCGAAACACTCCAAGTGTTTGATATCTCAAAAAGGATAGCACATCGGTGTTATAGTAGGTGTCATCACATAGGCAGACATGCAGCAATACTTGGAGTCTTCTCGAGTGACTACAACAGAAGCTGCAAGGATGAGGAGGAGGAGGAGACCATCGTCCATTTTCTCTGTACTTGTCCAGCCCTCTTCCAAAAACGTAAACTCCATATGGGAGCTTTCTTCTACAACGACACTAATGATCTCATCAACATTGACACTGGAAGTCTCCTTCGCTTCATACGAAGCTGTAATTGGTCCATCGAGTAGGTGGAAGGATACCGTGTGGTATCACAATAGACCATTACTGGTCTAAGTGTGTCGGTTTCACTGACAGCCACCTTAACCTAACCTAACCCCGAGGAGCAGCGCAATAGAGGTAAGCCTCGCCTTGGAAGGCGTGCACAATTGGCGGCGTATTGCAGAAATGGCTGTACCAACTTGTACATACATAGTTTTGATAAACTTCAAAAAAGTTTTGACAAGATAAGAAGGTCTTTGCATTGGTTAGCAAGAATTTTAAAATCTTTGGAGTCGTAGGTATTCTCTGAGATATTTGTGTAAGGGAATTGAATGCAATAACAATTGTACAGTTTACAATTAATTTGTCGAGTTGAACGATGTGGAAAGGACAAACATTTAATTTAATCGGAGTGTTGTTGAGGTTGCAGCAGGACACAGCTTTTTAGGTTGTCCTTTTTCATAACGGATAAAAAGACAAGCACATTACAGAAGCAGGGTTAAAAAAATCCAAACCAAGGACGACATTTTCAGACTTGATCTTTTCCTGCACCCACCCACCGACGGTACCAATTTTGATCTGAATATTCTGCCGTGCACTCGTCGTTCACTAAAACACACGCACACTCGCACACGCACACAACATGTGATTTGTCAAATTGAATCTGACGCGCACTCTTCTCACCTGATGCATTAATTGAATTCATTTCAATTGATTCGCGTGAATGCAAAGTGCACAGAAATGTGAGGACACTTCTGATTGCCCAATAACGTTGCTCCAAATGTCAGTAGACTGCCGACTGACTGCCGCTCCATGTTGATATCCTGTCTAATTTAATTTCACGATGCATAAATTCCACATAAATGCTTCACCGCAGCAGTCGACGTACATACTCGTATATCCTTGTTGCGGTATTGGTGATTGTCCAAAAATGTTCTCATTTTTCAAGTGTGGGATACCATAACCACTTGGTGTCGCGTATATGATCTGTAGATACATTGGGGCCTGAGTGGGTGCATGAATCCGTGGTAACGCGTATATGATCTGTAGATACATTGGGCCCGAGTGGGTGCATGTTGTGCGTGTTGGGCGCATTTTGTCTGAATATCTGTTTGACAAAAGTGTGCACTGGCTTTTCACTCGTAATCCGAATTAATATTCGGTTAATTATTATTATTGTTGCTTTCATTATTAATTCCCCCTCCCAACCAACTAAAAGATTGTAAGTAGCTCAGTAGTAGAATGTTGGGGGGGGGGGATTTAAGTGACCATTATCTTCTGTGATTTTGCAAAAACCTTTCTGTTTTAATTATTATTATTCCGAACTGTTTTTGCATTTATGTGGTACGGCATGTGGATTGTTGTTGCTCTGGCTTTTGCTAATCCTTTGATTTAATTTAACTTTTAAATCTTTTGAGGTTACCCTTGTTAACGCACATATGGCCTGTTGTCAGCAAAGAGCACAAAGTGCTGTTCTTTTTGCGGAAAATTAAACATCAGGCATTTTTAAGGCTTATAGTTTCATAACTTTTAATGGACATTTGCAATCAACTAAAGAATGCAATTTTAAATATAAATCTAGACAACAAATTAAAACTTTCTAAGAGCAGAGATAATATAGGATCGCCAAGATACTATTATTTGCCACACAGACTCATGAAACGGTTGTTTATGGATTCTGAAGACCTCATTAAATTCGAGTAATAAGGTTAAGGTATGCACTTTACAGATTTCAATCCGATCTTACTTTCTTATGTGGAATTAATCAGACCAACTTTATATCTTTTATGTTATGTTTAATGTTAGCCCCATTGTATTATTGAAGAAGAAGCGAACATGCTGGTAAAGTCCTTTGTGTTAACACTTATAGGAAATTACAGGTGAGTAGACCTTGCAAGAAAGATTTCGTGAACTAGGGTGTCCAGCTTTGGAGAATATCTAACTAGATTTGCACAGAAGGAGTGTTCCCACCAATGAACTCACAACAGATAAGATGGTAGCGAAGAAATTCCATTGATAGGTTCAACGATAACGTACCATGTTCCAGTTAGTACTAACGACTTGTTGGATGGATTTTAGGCGACCAGGAGCTTCAGAGCATCTAATGGAGTGGCATACCTGGGCTCTTTCGTGCACGGAGATACCAGAGGAGCTGGTCCTTCAGATTGGTAGTTGGACATATGGTAATCAGCTCAACCGAAGAAAAATTTGTATTCCGAAAAAACAAACGTCGGATAAGGATGGATTTACTGATGATGACCCTGCAAAACTTTTCCCATACAAGAAAAACAGCCAACAACACAAGAGAAGTTCCTACGAGTTCCTCAAAAAAATATACCATTCCTCATATATGTCAATAAGATTGTGTTGGATGTTTTTTATTTTGTCAAAATTGAAGAGGAGCTCATATTTAGTAACACTGTCAGAAAACATAGCCTACACGACACCTCCTCTGGAAACATAGTTAGGCTTAATGAGTTTTCTGCAGAAAGGAATATCACTTATACTCATTCCAATGTCCACAAGAGGACTTGGCGAATCAACATACCATCAACAAAATCCACAAATTGTAAACACGATACATGCTTTCAGTATTCTAGACCGCCTCTTTTGAACAACCAACGTTAACTCGTATCGCTACCTAGTTACAGCCAAGGTGCTAATGCGGATTTCAACCGCCACAGAAACAGGGAGTTACATAAAAGGTTTTTCAATAGGGACATAAAAATTTTGTATTTTAATACAAACGCACCCTTAAACTTTTTTATGATCTGTCAATGTCAAAAAGTCAGTCAAGGTTTACGTTTTTATTATGGTGAAGTAAACGAACGAGCAACTTTAAGAGCGCTTACTCCAATTTGCGGTCGTAATATCGGTCCCATTAGACAGGCTGTGCGTGCTATAGTGGATAAATTTGAGTCAAAATGTTCACTATTGAATGTCCCTGTGCCACCGGACGAAGTAGTAGCCGTAAGTGCTTCAGTTCAAAATGAACCCAATCAGTCGATTCCACGTCGTTCGCAGGAATTGGAAATCTCTCAGTCCACATTGTGGCGAGTTTTGTGTAAAGATGTTGGCCCAATAACGTTGCTCCAAATGTCAGTAGACTGCCAGCCTTACAACATCAAAGAATTGAAGCCTTTTGATCATTTGAAGTGACGAAACTTCTCAGATTGGACTCAGCAAAAAATTTAATAAAATCCTGAATTTCATCTAGAATCTGAAGTTAATTTTTCTCTGAATGTCTTTGTCAAAAACAAAATAAGTTCTATTGGAGAGGAACAAATCCACATGTTATTCAAAAGACTCCATTGAATCTAAAAGAAGTGACGGCGTGGTAAGGATTTCAAGCCGGAGGTGGTGGATTCGACTGATAAAAATGATCGCCATGTTACGGTGAATTGAGATCGCTATCGTGCTATGATTGTAGACTATTTTTGGCCAGAATTGGATGCACTTGACATCAGTGATATGTGATTCCAACAAGATGGTGCCACATACCACAGAGCTGGTCAAACAATTGTTCTATTGTAGGGGAAGTTCGGTAATCGTGTAATCTTGAGAAATGGTTTGGTCCAATGGACAGCTCGCTCATGCGATTTAACGCCGTTGGATTTATTTTTATTGGGTTACGTTAAGTCGTTGGTTTATGCCAACCCAACAAGCAAACAAAGTTAGAGGAGCTCTGGGACATTATCGAACGCGAAATTGCCAACGTTTCGGCCGATACGTGTGGAAGATTGTTGGAAAATTGGCTCGTAAGAATCGATTGCAAACATGACTGTGGTGGTAATATGAAAAAAAATTTCATTTGATATTTAAATATAAAATGTGTTCTACGCCTGGAATAAATTTCAGACCGATATCTTAATTATGCTGTATTTAATTTAAATACAAGATTGTTATGTCCTTATTGAAAAATCCCTTTTAACAGCGAACGGCTGTAATAGAAGGAGACTGCATAATCTCCGCCTAACGCGTGTCTCGCAATCTTTGGAGAAATCCAGAATTATGTAACAAAAAAATGTTTTCTAAAGCAAGAAGAAAGAACAAAACGGATGAACATCAACGTTTAGTTTCGCGAAGTCTTAGAATCTAACCCAGATAACAGCGCAGTAGTAAAAGGCCTCGCCTTACAGATCGAGCGCACACATCGGTGGTGACCTGTAAAGATAGGTTTGGGAAAATAATGGCAGTTAGAAGAAAACCGTGCTAATTGGAGAGGCTTGTTAGTTGGAGTCCAGGTTCACCCCTAATTGTAGCAGTATTTGGTAGAATTTATAATTAACGAAACAATTTTAAGTACCTGCAGCGTAGGCCTTTTTGAGGGCATTTTTTCACTTTTCACAAAATGTATGAGAGATAGAAGAACATTTAAATTAATAGCTGGAAACTACTATGCATTCATTCCTATATCCTACGCTATTAACCTTTTTTCTGGCTTAAAAATATTTCAAATCATTTTTATTTGTTCGATCTTTCTTTTAACAAAACACTATTGAAAAAATATTTTGGATAATTGTACTGTAGAGTGTTGTTTGGGATACTCTACACTAAAGTATCTACATAATCTATCTGTTCAGGCAAACATCACACATCAAGCCGAACTACCACACGTAATATTATGATTAAACAAAAACAAATTACACACATACAAAGCACAAAATAAATAAATAAAACTTTTATATAAAAAAACCACTGCACAAAATACAAAGCAAAGAAAATCCAACCAATCTATAATCAAAAATAATTATTGTATTACATAAAACACTTCAGATAGTTTATTGTTATCCCAGAGAGAAAGTAAAAGCTAAAGGAAAAAAACCTAAATTACTTCGTTTATAACGAAAAACTAAATGAAAAGTTTACTAAATAAAATGACAAAAAATCCAACCAAATCCAAACTAAAGAAAAAAACTCTCCTTAGTGATTAATAAAAAACTTAATATAAATAAAGAAGAAGAAAAAAACGCAACCAGCATCCCAGATAATTAGCCATCAAAAAATCAAAATGGCGTGCACGTACCAGCGGGTAGGAGGACGACAAAGCACCCGTTCAAGTCACCAACGCCACCACCAGAACACCCTTGTGCACGATGGCAGCGTAAGCGATCGTTCATGGTGTCGTCGTCTCGTGCCCAGCGCAGCGCTCATCGCCATTTTGTGTCTATTGTGTGTAGTAGAGCCTAGAGATTCAGTTGGTTTACCTTTTTCCTGTTTTCGTCGTTTACGTTTATTGCAAATTTTTACGGCACAAACCGATAAAATGATCGCAACAATAAAAAACAGGATGCCCCCAACGACACCGGCTGTTATTGCTTTATGCTTGACACGTGCCGGCACGGGAAATTTCACCTCGTCACTGGACTCGTAGCTTTTTTCGGAGTTAGCTAGAACGCGGAAATAATAGGTACGACCGCCGACTAAATTCTTAACTAAATATTGGGTCTCTTCGGGACGTATTTGACCACGATTGAGGGTCTTCCATTGAGCATCGGTACGGTATTTAATTGTATAGAATTTAACGATATGGGCACGTTCCAATGGTGATTGCCATGATATCAGAAAGCCGTTCGACACCTCGGTGACAGTTAGATTGCGTGGCGGACCGGGCTTTGGACCTGCGGGAAGAGAGAAGAATTATATAAGTGGAGATTTGATGGATTATATTATATAAATAAAAAGTATCATTAAAAAATCTCAACAAAATTGTTAATTTAGGAAAAATTAAAATTAAAATATATTTAAAATTGTATTTAACATTTAAATTGATAGATATATAAATATTAAAAAATCTATTTACAAACTCACTTCGTCTATTTCATTTGGATCTTAGGAAATTAACTTATTAGTTGCAAAAGCCTGCGTTTAGTATACTTAACTGAAGTGTTCTTTATAATTATGACTAACATAACAGTAGCAGCCGATAACACTATTGATTGAGAAATGCGAATACGGATACACAAACTTATAACTCTTCAAATCCAGGAACCTAACCAGCAACATTCAAACTGTTAATATAGAAGACAATTCTCTTACCAGTTCAACGAAATATCTGAACTGAAAGCATTTGCAAAAACACTTTTTGCCCCCCCCATGTTGTCCTTGTTGATTCCTGCAACTCTACGCAGCTATGAAAGAAGTAAATTCTGATAAAGAACTTGAAATTAGCTTCCAATTCAGCAAACATAAATCTTTTATGATTGACTATGTGAAACTTCCAGAAAATAATGCTAACTCCTGTTGAACACAACACACTAAACAAGCAAAACGCTGCACAAATTATAATTTTATTTCCTTATTAAAAAAGTGGCAAAATAACGAGTTAATCTGAGTTATAAAATGTTCTATCTTATATACCTGAACCTAACCAGTTCTGCGTGCAGCAAATCTATTCAAAATGTATCGTTAGAAAACATAAAGGATCCTACCCAACCCACATACCGGCGCACGTATGCTTCTCAGTTAACGCGTCCTAGTGCGCACGGGTATGTATAAGGATACTAAAAATGTTCATATTACGTTCTTTAAATCCTAAATGCTTCCGTGTGACTATTCATAATTTAATATGCGCGGAAAATGTTCACACAAATGCTTAATTAAACTCTTGATCCTTGCACAGCGAACCAGGGCGTTTTAAATGTTTTAAGCTTCGTGTATGTGCGTATGTATGTCAGGCGTATGCCATATAACTAGATGTCGGTTTAATAGAATATCTTTTCTCTCTTTCGCTGTCTCTGTATGGATGGAAAATTGTTTATCTCTAAAAGCCATTTGAGTTTTATCCTTTGGCTTAATGAACTTATAAACAAGATAATAGCATGAAGCTAATGTACTCTTCGTAATTGAACTGCCGGAGAGTAGTGGAAAGGAGTATTGCCCGAATTGATAAAAAATTTAAAATTACCATTACTACTTCTATCGTATACTGTGCGCCAATAAGCTTTTAATAACTGCTACAAGTTAGGAATGTTGGAATGCTTCAATGAATTGAATCAACGAGACCGCATTCTAATTATAATGCAAACATTAAAATAATTGGAAAAAATAGTAAATAGGAGTGTAGTGGCAATTTGCGATTTTAATTTATTCTCGTCTTTTATACCTTTTTGCAAAATAATAACCATTTGCGTGCGTGGAAAATTATAATTTACCAACATTTTTAACTTTGTTGAGAAGAATAAGGCTGTGCGTACGTTTCGGGGTTTTGTAAAGGGTTCTTCAAAAGGGACATAAATAATAATTTAGTATTTTAATACAATCGCATCCTAAAACTTTTTTTAATAATCTATTAACGTTGGTCAAGGTTTACGTTTTTATTATGGTAAAGTTCACGAACGAGCAACGTTTAGAAAAATTACTACCAAAATTCTGGTCGCAACTTTAAGAGCGCTTACTCCAAGTGATAATCGTGCAGACAGGCTGCGCATGCTATTCCAAATATTCACTATGGAATATCCTGTCCCAGTGAGATAACGAACTGCTCGAAGTAGCAGCTGTAAGTGCTTCCGTTTAGAATGAGCCAAATCAGTCGATTCCACGCCGTTCACAGTAATTGGGAATCTCTCAGTCCAAATTGTGGCGAATTTTGAGCACAGATCTTGGCCTACAACCTTTTAAGATAAAATGAACTCAAGAACTAAAGCCTCTTGATCCTTTGAAGTTCAAAAACTTCTCCGATTGGGCTCTGTATGTTCTTCTTGAAAATCCCATTTACAAAGAGTTGTTTTGTCAAAGTAGGTTTACTTCTCAAGCGAAGGCATTGCTTTTAAAAGATTGCCTTATGTTGATTTTCTATTGAAAAACGTGTTACTTGTATATCGACAAATATAACAAGCTTGATTTCTGCTTGAACAATATACTGAAATACTGAAAACCTATTTCCAAAGTGAATGTTGTGTGGCTGAATCAGTGCAAAGAGAAAAGCTGGACAAAGGCTGATAATCCTGAAATTTGGATACAAGCACAATATTGTTCGATCCGTTAGTGAAATAGGACCTTAAACCACCGAAAATGAACGTCAAGAGAGGATTTAGGCTCATCACCTAAACCTAATTTTGGAGTACTGCAAAGTCAATCGAGGAAGGCATTTGATTTTAATTATAATCCATAACCATAATTAATGGGAAGATTTATAGTTCTTAGGTTAGGTAAGGTTAGGTTGCGGTGGCAGCTAATGCTCACTTAGACCATTCGCGGTCCTTTGTGTTACCACAGGATCTTATACCTTTCCCCTTTTCAGAAGGTCCATTCAGAGCTCTTAATGAATCGAAGTATATCTCGCACTTTGCCGTTTTCAAGATCTGATAGGTTATTCATTAACCGCTTACCTAAGTGTTTGTCTTATGTGGAAAAATCACTCTTTCTCACATTAGCCCGAGTTATTTTAAACGGCTGGCTCATTTGTAGTTGGCGTAGCTTCGAATGGAAGCGATCAACAAAGATCCGACGGTCACGCAAAGTAAACCAACGAGTTGCCGCGCGAACGCGGGCGCAATATAGTTTAAGAAATTCTTTAAGTAACTTTTTAATAAATTAAGGAGGCATTAGTATGAGGTTATAGAAAAAACACTATCAAGGAAATGACTTCTGATTCGTAATTTTTTTGTAACCCTTTCACATAATTTTTTTTATATATCTGTATAACACCTTTGGTGACAAACGGTGATGATGACGCGATTATAGACAGTCATGTCCTTAGCCACTCGCATCACAACTCCTATCTTATGCGTCCACGTTGCTTCACTGGAAACTCGGCCAAATCAAGTGAACGATTTCGGTACCCAATCCGATTTTTATTAGCTTGGGTCGGGGCTGAATAAGAAGGTGGACTTGCCTTGGTCGGCGGTGGTCGACCTAGGTTGCGGTTGGCCAATCACCACTCAACTGAATTATTTGATTCTTGAAACTAATACAAGCCTCGCATACATATCGAATTTATCAACAATGACCTTTGGGCCACGGACATTGAAAAGGACAATAGAAGAGGAAGCAAGATCCCAGGGGACCGAGTGGCGTCTCTTGAAACCTCAGGCGATAAATCGAGTTCGTTGGCGGGTGTTTGTAGAAGCCCTATGCTCCCCGCGGAGTAAAGGAAAGATATTAGTTAATCTTTACAGTCTCAAAATCAAGACGAATCTTAGAACCCATATCATTGTTTCTAAGCTCTAATATTCCTTTTCAATACTCTACAAGCCTTTCCAAAAGCTGTTAGTTATACAAATTGCAAAAGAAACACTTCTTCTAATTATGCACTTTGACGTTGCTACATTTGTTAAAGCTCGACAAAAATATGGAAATATGTTAAATATATTCGAACAACACCAACGGTATAATCATAAAATAACTGAAATCACAGAGGGAAAATATGATTATTTTAAAAGAAAGCCATTGTCTGACAGTTGGCACATAAAACAAAAAAACCCAACAGCAAAAAGGACATTCAAAACACCGCTAAGCTGCTGCGACAGGACAAATGTTATTTATGACATTACACTTTTGCACAGAGCGGACAGAGTGTATTATGCAGATACAGACGCGATAGGAAGGACATGCAAAACAGCAAGCGACAACAAGAAGACAGCAGGAAATTTAAATTTAATTTTATGTGGCGACCTTTAATAGTTTTTTCTTCTTCCTGAATGTTCTTTTTTTTGTACTTTTCATGGTTGTGCGTTTATCTGTTTGTCTTGAATGCGGTACATTTATGGGGTGAATAAATATTTGAATACAAATACAAAAGTGTAAATGTAATGTTGTGGCTGTTAAAGGAGAAAACACCATTGTTCATAAAAACATGAGTCAACGTCAACGCGCACAGTTGAATAAAAATCAACGGCTACTGAAGATCTACCGCTGTGAAGGATTTGTTGCTACCAAGATGCGTGCAGATAAGATGAGATTAGGTGTCAACGCCGAGATGAGCTGAGAAACGAAGGAAATGAAAAGGAATTTTCTTTTCAAAATATTTATTAAATTCATAAACAATCTAATGATGCTTTTGGTATCATTCTTATTGCCAAACAACTGCCTATAACTTATAATATTCTTGCTTCGGATTTTAGTAAGAGCTAAAGGCTATAAAACACTGGGTTTTATGAGGTACAGACTGATTTGACGTTCGAAATATAAGCAGCAGATAAAAAGGAGCGGAGATTTGTGCAACTTCCTCTACAATACAAGTGTCAAAAAGAGGGAAAATTACACGAAACATGCGCTATATGTTCACTCCGAATAAATCTGATTTCTTTGCTTACTTAACCGTTCTTTAATTTTCCCTCGACGCGGATGTTCCGTTGTAACTTTTTCCTCAATACAGCCAATGGGCCGATCCGGAATTTATTTTCATACGGCTCAAAGTAAAGGTACAAGAGCATTACATGCACTACTGGTTTATATACAGAAGCCCCAACTTAGACAATGTCTCAACTCATAGCGAGTTTAATGGACTGTCTGATTTAATTTTAAGAATTGTCACAAAACATCGCAAAACAGAGTGGCTTCGCCGTTCTGGCCAGACAATAACCGAAGGTAGGTGTGTTGAGATATTTGCTGAGTTTAATCACCTTACTCAGGTTGTAAATAAGCGTGCAAGAATTCCAGACATTACAATTCCGTAAACTCTTTTGAGTTGTTCCTTACATCTCGTCCTGATAAATACTCCGTTAATGTATTATCGCCTCTAAGCTCGTCAGATCATTGTGTAGTATCAGCTAATTTTTCGTTAAAAAACCACACACTTAACGAAAAAACTCCCAACAAATACTATAGCAATACGAGTAAGTCAATTGGGACTGCCTTAACAACTTCTTTGGGAGTATTAACTGGTCGCTATTACTTCGCGATAGCAACGTGGACGCCGCCGCTAGTCCAATCAAAAACATCATCCTTTTTAGTATGAGAGACTTTATCCTTTCCAGGAATAAGTCTGCCCAACCAAGGGAAGAGGGATGGTATGACTTGAGCTGTAAAGAGGCTTCTAGAATTAGCGAGGTATGATTTCGGGTTTTACATACAAAGTAAACGCTACAGAGGAAAATCGAACAAATTTTAAACGAGCCAAAAATGATTTCAATACCCAACTTCGGCGAGTAAAATTCCCTACGAACAAAAATTGAGGCAACAAATACTACAATGTCCCAAAGGTAGTAACAATTTTTGGTCATACATGAAAAGAGTCAAAAATACAGCCTCGTGGCAGCTAGCTCCACGCTTCCAGATTGTGCATTGCTGCCGCCTGCACCTCAGAGTATTGAAAACTATATGGGACATATATTCATTCGTACTCGTGCAATTGCTAAAGTTTTAAACGATCTCAACATTCAGAAATCCGCTGGGCCAGATGGTATTTCTCCATTAGTTCTGAAGAGGTGTTCTTCCAAGCTGGCTTTACCATTGCCTAAGCTTTTCCATCCATCCTATTCTTCTGGACTCTTCCTGAGAAGTTGGAAAACAGCCTTTGTCCAGCCCATACCCAAAAAAATGCGAGCCGTCGTATCCTTCTTCGTACCGATCCATAGCACTTACATCGATTCTTTACGCGCTCCTGAAAACGCTGACTAATTTTCAGCTCATGAAATATCTTGAAACCCAGGAAATCTCTAGTGACTGGAAGCACTGATTTCGTGGGCAAACTTCAACTGATGATTTGATGGTATATCTCACCGAACAGTGGAACCGGTCTTTGCATTAATTTGGTGAACGCACTCGATATTTCCAAGGCATTTGAGAGATTTTGGCAGCTTGCTCTTTTGTCCAAAATGCATGCTTATGGAGTCGATGAAAAACTACTACATTGGATTAGAAGCTATCTTTTGGACCGCTCAATTCAAGTTGTTTTGGACGGATTCAATTCTAAAGTACATCACATAAATGCCGACGTTCCTCTGTGCTCTATTTTGCTTGAGAAAATAATTCTCAAAAATTGACAATTCCACGGACGTTTGAATGTAAAAGAAGAAAGGCTTTGAAAATTAGATGACATGTATGCAACAAAATAAAAATTTAAAGGCTCAGTCGTGAGAATAACTGATGCCAGAAAATTCTCAATCTACAAAGCAGTCGCTTTGAGACATAAAGTAGCGATCTCAACATAGAGAATAAAAGCAATTCTTAACCAGATATAAAGGGAAATAATTATGTGATATGCGATTATCTAATTACATAACTGGATTTGATGAGATATCCTTTATCCTTTCTTTACCTTTAAGTACATTTTCTAGCAAGAAATTGAATTGAAGTTCAATGCTATTCATGTGTGTAAGTGCTGGCAATTATTCCATTGTATGAATAATAATATTATCCCATAATGATTGTCACACACATCGTCTTATTACCCACTCGTCAACTAACCAAATACAAATTGAAATGTACGAGTGAATTGTGCGAACAATGCATTCGCAAACAAAAGCATATATGCGAATAAATTCATCCGTTTTTCCTGGATGTAGATGAATGCCTCGTATTCCTTGCCGCACATTGTTAAACACTTTCCTTGCTTTAGTCTCAGTTGTATATTCTTAAAACAACAATGTGTATAATGATGAGAGGGTTATATATCCGTTGTGTTTTCCAACAGGGCAATTAATTTCTTCTTCTAACTCACAACGCTGAGGACTAACTAAATAATAATTAAAACTAAAGATGGCATTAATAAATATTTTGCAAGTTTGTGACTTGGTAGGAGAATGATTTCTAGATTTATAAAGTGCATTACATTACACAAAAGGTCACAAATATTTCTGTATTGTAATATAGCTGCTAACGTTGAATGTAAGCTAGATAAAAAAAAACAGGCCAGTACCAGACCAAGGTTGTTAAGCCAAATATGATGATCATGGTGATATAATAACTATCACGCTGAGACGAAAACTGTCCAACATAAACATATCCTTACTTATTGCATAAAACAGTGCGATATGTGTACTAAAAGTGCTTATTAATTTGCGAATGATTGTGTACCTCTGCGTATTATCTTTGGCGGACAGTAAATTATCGTGCCATTGGAATCAGTATGAAAATATATCTCAAAAAATGAAAATGAGTCTGCAAATGAAATTAAAACAAAAAAGTAAATGAAAAGTCAAAGATTTGAGTAAAATAAAGAGGTGCAATAAAAAGCATGTAGATATACGAATGCGAAGAAGGTGCGTCGGAAGAGCTAAAGGATAATAGGGGTAAAAATAATACAGAAATTGTCATGCACACAGCAACACGGAAGACGAAGGACAAGTGTTTGAAAAAAAAACCTCCTGGAAAACCGCTCACACCACCCTCGCATGCATACCTATCTAAACTCACACATCGCAACACAAGGTTGCGTGACAATAAGAGATTACGTATGCGCTGTGTGCGTTGCTGGTGCGAGCTACTGCCTGGCATGCTCTCTGCAAGAATGTTGTTAAGCACACACACACATACACACACACTCGCATACATTTAAAGCCTTGACACAATTTGAATGCAAAAACCACGTATTGCATGCGGAGGATTCTGTCGGCCTGGTTGTTCTTCGTTTAAACGTCTGTTGTAGTAGTGTTGATGATGCAGGCGCGCAATGTTTATGTTGTTTGCAATTTAAAATGAAATTCAGAGGGTTGCTGAAGGTGGTGGTGGTTAAGGTGTATGTTGATGGGTTGAGAGAAAACACGAGGAAATCTCCTGTTTACACAGCACAGCAATGACGATGACGACAACACGACAAGCGACAATGCATAACATGCGCCGCCCCACTGAACCGGTCACATAGGTTAACGTGTCCTCGTATTTATAACACTTGGCACCTGGATGTCCGGCCGAACGTCCTTTGCGTTTCATTGCAAACAGGTAGTTTTAATTAATTTTAATTATAAATAACATTATGCGGTGTATAATGTTACCCAGTGGGTATTGATGAAACAAATGCGCATATTGTTTTTTGTAAATATTTAAAAAAAAACTGCGAGTATCATGTCATGTTCGATGTGGTTCAACTCTAGAATGCAAAAACCTAGCCAGCTGCGCTCATACATGCCAGTTTTGTGGTGAGCTTTTACCTTGAATATGTATAGGTGTCCGTCCGGTGTCGTTAATTTGTATAATTGTAAAAAGGATGAAGGTTTTATGAGCTAAGGTTACTTCTGAAATTAAATGTCAGTGGGTGTCTATGTGAAGTACAGATGAAATAGAGATAGATCATAGATATGATTAAGAATGTTTCAATGTGTTTATGGCAAAAGGCGATTGAGGCAAATGCATATAAGTAAAGACTCATCAGCCTGATATTACTGGCTTGTTTTGAAATCATAGGCTATGGCAACTTTTTTTTGAACAATTTGCTTGTAGCAATTTTGACAGCTCATCAGCCTGATATTCCGCGGTACAAAAACATAATTGTTTTCGCTTGAGGAGCGTTTCGAAATATTGAAAACTTATTTTCAAAGTCAGTGCTGTGTAGGCGAAACCGTGCGAATTTTGAAAGGAAATATGGGTCGTGAAAGAGCGCCAAGCGGAACTTCTGTGGTGAAATTGGTAAAGAAAGTTCGTGAGAAAGGCTTGCTATTGGATTACAGAAGTGGTTTTTGAGCTCGGACTAGACGGTCGGTAGTTGCTGCTGTGGGACAGAATCCATCGACCTCAACTTAACGCCAATCGGAGCAACTGGCCATTTAGTCGCACCAGCCTGAGCAGAATACTGTACAAAGACCTCGGATTATTTACTTACAACTTCATCTATTCAGACGAAGTGCATTTCCATCTCGGGGACTATATTAACCAAGCAGAACTGCCAGATTTAGTCTTCGGAACAGCCATACGTTAACTGCATACATTTTCTGCACCGTAACATTATCAATTTTACGATTCAAAAACCTGATTTCTCAGCCACCAATGCCCTCTTAGAAAGCTTACTAGCTTACTGAAATATTCTTTAGTCAAAGAGAGGACTTCTCTATAGGAACATAGTCCATTAAGTCTCTTGGATTGTCTCCATATCTCCCAGTGTGATAAACAAAGTTGCTTTCTCCAAAAACTAATGCTGGCTGTAGCAGTTATTAAAATAACCCAATAAAAGAATCCGGGCCAGTATAACTATAATGTGGTAGAATAGGGATTGCAAGGCATCAAAACAGTACCCTACTAGGTGAATAAATTTTGTGCAGGCTGAACGTCTAAGAGTATTACGATCTAGATGCCTCTAGTACCCCTTTATCTTAACGCAGGTGTCAATGGGATTTAAGCCCAAAAGAAAATTGCATAGACCTTCAACTTGACTTTTGCTTTCAATGTTTTATTATTTCAATGATTAACGACTTTTAACTTGGACCAATAATATAATAACTTGATAAGTCCGTGAATTTTTAATCTTTCCGCGCTGTAACTTTAAATGCAATAACTGCTCCCTTCAACTGGCATTTATTAATAGACTACGGTCAAATTTTGAGCAAGCTGCGTCATTTAGTTTGTGTTTGACAGCCCTTGCATTTTTTGTGTAAAAAACCATCACCGAAACCAATGAAAGTAACCGAAACATGAATCCATCACAAGTCCATTCATCCATCCATCCAAGAAACAATCATAACAGTGGGTTTCTCCGGATGAAAGTGCACCAAAGAATTCCAAGACGGGTCTGTCGGCCAACAAGGTAATGGTCACTCACAGTTTTTTTGGATGCACGCGGTGTCATTCACATCGATTACCTGGAAACGGGTTAAACTATCACCGGCGAATATTATTCAAGGCCTTTGGACAGATTCGATAGTGATTTGAAACAAAAACAACAGCATTTTGCGAAGAAAAAAGTGCTGTTCCATCAAGACAATGCACGAGTGCACACGTGTGTAGTCACCATGGCAAAAATCCATAAATTGGGCTACGAACTGCTACCCTATCCATCATGTTCTCCAGATTTAGCCCCCTGCGACTATTTCCTGTTTTCAAAACTGAAGAAATGTCTGGACGGTCTGGGTCTAACGAAGAGGTGATTTTGATATTGGAAGGAATAAAACAATTTAGAAAACGCTGGACTCAATGTATCGACATAAGACATAAATAAGAAAGGAAATATCACAACATTCAGCAATTATCGTAGTATAACGTTGTTGAGTACCGCGTATAAGATTTTCTCCTCTTTCCTTCAAGACACGATAGCCCCATATGTTAAAGTCATCATTGGTCCATACCAGTGTGGCTTCACCCAGGCAAATCAACAACACCCTTAGGCAGGTGATGTAAAAATGTTTGGGGTTTCAAAACTCACTACATCCATCCTTTTATAGACTTTAAAGCCGCCTATGAAAGCATAGTCAGAGTAGAGGTTTATAAAGCCATGAGAGAATTCGGCATTCCAAATAAACTGGCACGACTATGTAGGTTGACCATGGCCAATGTTTTAAGCCGAGTAAAAATATCCGGATCGCTATCAACCCCCTTCAACATCTATAACGAACTCCGACAAGGGGATGGACTGGCCTGGCTTCTTCAACCTTCAAGCTAAGCGCTAACCAATTGTTTTAAAACAAGTCCCCTAATATTCTGTCTGACTGGTAGGAGGCGAGATATACAAGTTGACAAACTGATACACTGGTAAACTGACAAACTGACAGGGCTTGCAATAATCTTATTTCAGGACAATAAAGAAGAATAGCATTTGTTTACTTGCGCCATTTTCGTAACATAGTGGTGGCACCTAAAGTGTAATTTCTCGTAATTCCTTAAAGCTTTCAGTGCTACCAAAACATATAACCAGTAAAAAATGGTTTAACCGTAAAAATCACACAATATAAAAATGTGTATGGACAACTTGTTTAAATAAAAATTAATCATTTAAATTATGCGTGTTGAGTATTAAGTGTTCACTTTAAATAATAAGAAAAGAACGGACAACAACAATAAATCTATCTGTCTTACCAGCCTCATCTGGCATTAGTTGAAACACATGATCTGGAGGTTGAGTTGCAGCTTTAACATTGCGTGGAGCTGCTGGTGCGTCTATTTTTCCCCAATTAATTTTTATTTTTAATAAAGCGAAAGAACAGGTAAAAGAAAGAGAAAAATACAGAAAGTAAGAAATAGATGAGTTTAAGGGACAACAACTAATTTGTGTGTAAAAAAGAAGTTAGAACCTTCTTACACACATACAAAAGCACAAACTGGGAATCAAAACATTCAACTCACCTAAAGTTCTGACAGTCATCACCTTACTCATCATACCATCGCCGAGGGCATTTCGGCCGACAACCTGGAATTCATAGGTTGTCCCTGAGGCTAAGCCATTGATGGTGACTTGGGTGCTGCCCGATGGCGTTACAGATATTGTTTGCCAATCGGAAATGCCCGCCTCACGATACCATATCGTGTAGTCCTGTTTGTACTCTTGGCCGCCGCTGTAGCCGGGCATCCATTGTAATGTAATCGAAGATTCGGTCGCCTTGCCCGTAATGTTATACGGGGCATGCGGCTGAGTTCCCTCGATCACAAGTTGCGTCGCCGACATCAGCGTTGCCACTTCATTCGAGACGAAACACTGATAATAGCCGAAATCCTCGCGACGCAAATTCTCGATGGTGATGTTGCCACCGTTGATTTTCACTCTATTGCGTTGCGATTCGGTTAGCTGGAGGCCATCTTGTCGTTGCCATTTGATTGTGGGTCGTTGTGTGCCTTCCGCTTCGACGGCATCGCAGTGCATTTCGACGCTATCGCCAACCTTTCGCTGATACAGCGATTCTGGTTCGATAGTGAATGTGGGCGGTTTCCGGACGAGCACCTCCATGGGACCCGAGGAGCCCTGTGTGCCCTGAGCATTGTACGGAGTGCATGTGTAGCGGCCCTGATGATTCTCATTGACACGCGTGAACAGCAAGGAACCGTTGTTCATGATGACAATATCCTTGGTCTGATATGGCTCAAGAAGACGCTTGTCTTTGGTCCACGTCACATACTGTAGGGGTGGATTGGACTTAATGTAACACTGAACGACACCGGCCAAGCGGAAGGGTAGATATTGTACAGTTGGTGTGAAGGTCACTTTGGCCGGATCTAAAAGAAAGAAAGTAAAGACAAAAAAAACATAAAATAATGAATCAAATAATTTATCTTAGTTGTTTCAATGGACTGAATCTATTTGGAGGCTACAAATACTATAGAAGTTTGATTGTGCGATATGTAAACTTTCAATGTATGATCATAAGTCTAATCTTTAGATGTCTGATCTTTTTAACTCTGAACTTAGAATCTCTTTCGATCTTTCTATCTTTCGATCTTCTGGTTTTTCGATTTTTATATCTTACGAATTTTCTTTCTTACGATCTATCTATTTTACGATCTCTTCTATCTTACGAACTTTCTATCTTACGATCTTTCTATCTTACGATCTTTTGAGCATTCTATTTTCGATCTTTTGATATTGCGATCTAACAATATTTCGTTCTTTCGATCTTCTAATATTCCGATCTTTCAATCTTTCAATTATCATTCGATCTTTAAAACTTAGATGTTTCGGGTTTCAACCTTTTAATGTATCGATCTTTCGGTATTTTGATCTTAAGATCTTTAAATCTTTCAAACTAACGATATTTTAATAGTACGAACTGTGAACTTTTAATAGCTGATCTCAGAACTTGTTATTACAGATCTTATGGTATCTGACCTTACAATCACTGATCTTACAATCACTGATCTTACAATCTCTGATCCTAAAATCTTCCGATGCAACCTTATGTGACATTATAATGTCTGATCTGAAGATCCCTGATTTGAAGGTTCTTGATTTTTCGTTCATGTGCTATCGTTTTTTCATCTTTGTGGTGTCGTTGGCTAGCATAATAACTTTATAAAAAAAATTTATGAAAACAGCAAAAAACCGCATGTACTCACATTCAACATTTAAATACGCCGAAGCACTCTGCGGATCTCCAATACCATTTGATACTTCGCACAAATACTGCCCCGAGTCATCAGCACCAACCGGATTGATAATTAATGAGCCATCCTTGCGTATGGTAACACGCGTCTCCAGTGAGGCCACCTCCCGAACGGGTGAGCCCTCGCGAAACCATCTTACAGTGACGTTGCCAGGCATAGCTTTCGCCTCACATGAGAACATCACCTTCTCGCCCTCGAGTTTTGTTTGGTTAGTGGGCGGCACCTAGATTTTCATTTTATATTTTGTTTGTTGTGTTTTTGTTGTTGTTGGACGGGCACGGCAAATCGTACAAAAAGAAACAATTGTTTTTTGGGAACCAAAATTAAAAAGAGCGTAACGAAATAATTTGGATGGAATGGAGTGAATGGAATGGTTGGCAACGGTGGCGGTGGTGTTGGTGGTGTTGAGGTGTTTTGTGGTGATTTGTTGGATTAGCGGATGAATGGTTTGGTGGATGGAATGGGGTGGCGGTACGGCGCAGCGAAAAGAGACAAAAAAGATGAAGAAGAAGAAAAAGAATCGAATGAACGAATGTTCGTGGTTAGTGAGTATAATGTGGTTGGTTGGTTGGTTGAATATGCGTTAAATGTGTCTTACTTTTAATTTCAATATTTCAATGTTTTTCGAACTTTTTGATTGATTTGATTTTTTAATGAAATGAATTAGTCAAATTTTCGTTTTTCAAACTAAAAGAAAACCAATAATTGTTATGTTGGTTGGTGATACCTTAATGTCGTCAATTTACGGCTATAATGCATAGGTAGCTTTAACATGTTCTTCTCCTACATAACATTACACAAAATGGTATTCTTGGATATGAAAAAGAGTTGTGCATACGTAGAATTGTAAAAGTTAAGATTAAAGTTGTAAAATTGTTGAGAAGCAAGTCTGAAGTGCTTTGAACATCTCCACAAGGCAAACAAGACTCATATAACATCATGCACTGGTATTAATCCTCTATATTCTAAAGTGTTGTTAGCTGTAATTACCCTTCTTGCTGAGGGTTGAACAACTTATGGGAAATTGGAAAAACTTTCCAAGTAAATTCACTTTATTTAGTTTCTCACGTACGCAAAGTTAATTATTTGGAAAGGCACATGAGCAACTAAATAGAATAAAACCCTCCGTAGAAATACAAAATAAGGCAACGAGTCACTCCACCACTAATTACTGCCGATGAAAATTCAACACAATTCCTCACACACTTCAAATTTCTCGACTAATTATTTTGTGTGAGGGTAATTTTTATAGGATCTCCATAATATCTGCTCACTGTATCCAACCCCATCCTATTCTTCAGCACAAATCAACAGAATATTGCAGAAAACATCAATGACAGGTACACGTCTCCACGACTTGATTCAAAGCTAATTGGAAATCCTAAAGAACTGAAGATGCAAAATAGTTTTTTCCCGAGAACCAAATCACACAGTCCTCACATGAATTGTAATTCTCCAGCAAATCACACAATACATCAGAACAGAGGACTCTGCCAATCTTATTCCGATGATGATGCCGATTCGGTAAGAGTTGTTTTCGAAATATGAAGTTGATTCGATCCGAATTTACAAAGAGATACACTCGTAGAATGTAAAGTAAAAAGAAGAATTAGGACAAAAATTTTCATAACCTGAGGCCTCAATTTGTGCTAATGAAGCATCTGACAGCAGGTTCCATTTAGGCAGATGGAACAGAACTTACTTGCTCAGTGAGAAAATTAAAATAAATTTGCATTTCAGTAGATTCGTGGTATTCGAGTACTCGTTGGACGTTGGAGAGCAATCGAATGGTAAAATGAAATTGGTGTTTGTTTCCGTCTGTGTCGGAAAATCCAGCAGAAGGACTTACAGAATGATCAACATACTGACATACTTGTCATCTGTCTATCCGCGATTGTCTAACATTGAGTGGTAATTAATTAATTATTTCGATATTGACTCCTTTTTGCAATCAGGATAATTAAAGTTGTACACGAAGTGTATCTGTGTATGTGGGTTGTTGGTACTGCATATTGAAATTTGAATGAAGGTTATCGTGATATTTGTTGTGCACGCAAATCATTTTGACTGACAGCCTGTCGAGAACACATGAGCACAGTATGTGCATTCAGTATATTTGTACTTAAAGTGAAAAAAAAACTCTGCCTTCGAGGTTGCAAGGTTTGATTTAAATTGACAAAATCTGCTAACAGGATATCTGTACGCATAACACAGCAAACACATCGTCGACAAGTCTGTGGATAGATTGTTGTTAACAAATTTAATTTAATTCAATTTTGAATGAACGTTGATGGCGGCTGATGGGCGTAACTTATTAGAGAGGCGGACAGGGCAGTCAAATCTGATGGTGGTATTAAAATCAAAGTAAAATGGGATCACTGCGTGCAGTATATTTGCGCTATAATATAATCTATATATGTATATATAAAATAGAAAATATATTTGTATGTTTGTTGATTTGTTTGTATGTTTGTGCCCAGCTACCCAGAACGGCTTGACCAATTCAACCCAACTGGGTATACACATTACTTACATTCTGGAATCAAACGTAGTGGATGGTGGGTAAGACCTTTTGTAGCTGGGGGTAAGTTTTGAACCCATAGTTTTCGGGATCACCGTGATGAATAGTGCGATGTTAATGTCAAATTTTACAACCGTGCAACGCCGAGAACTCCGCTTGTATAATATACACAGAATCAACGAGAATCGAGAACCAAGGGAATCATAATCAGAATGAGAACGAAGCTAACTTCAAGTTCGCAAAAATCAGCCGATTGCTATATGCGTTCCGTGGTTCACCGGCTAAGCGGCAGATGCAGAAAAGGATACAGAAGTCTCGGTTTCGAATCTGCCTTGACACTTGATAAAAAAGTGAAAAGCAGGAAACATTCCTACGATGTTTAAGCGAGTCGATTGTTTTCGTGACATTAACCTCACCAATAAGTTTTATTCCGCGGTTCTGAACTCTGTCGAGTAGATGCAATGTGGTCTTGGGAGCACCTGCCCAGACAGTTGTATTCAAGTTTATAACGAATGTAGCCAGATCAGAAGGAGTGAAGTACATCGTGCAACGTTTAAGAAAACCTAAACATTTCGCAGCATTCTTAGCGATGGCGAATATGTGGTCATTCCAACGAAGCTTGTTGTTGACGCACATACCGAGTATTGCGAGCTTTTTAGTTTCTTTGATGCAGGATCCATTTATGAATAAAGGTTAGCGGTTTAAATTACGCTTGGAAGACAGAAGACAGCATTCGGTTTTGGAAGCGTTGAATTCTACTCTATTGTGTAGCCCCCACATTGTTATGCTGTCAAGGTCAGAATTTAACGAACCATCAAGTTCCAGCTGTGATGAAGAGGGATGTAGAGAATTGGATTAGAAGTAGCGAATAGGAGATCATTAATGAAAATGAGAAAGATTGTCGGAGATAAAACAGAGCCCTGTGGAACACCGGCGTTTATGCGGTGAACACTGGATATGAAACCGTCCGATCCTACCTGAACTGAGTGGTCAGAAAGGTAGTTACTAGTCCAAACAAGCATGGTCTTACCAATTCTATAGGCATTCATTTTCGATAAAAGAGCTTGATGTCAGACTCTGTCAAATGCCTTAGAAATATCGAGTGCAACCACTTTACTTTCACCAAAATTTGTGAATAGACTGGTTCCACTTTTCAGTGAGATATGCCATCAGATTACCTGTAGAAAATTGACTTCGAAAACTGTACTGCCGGTCGCTAAGGATTTCCTGAGATTCAAGGTATTGCATAAGCTTACAATTGATCAGCGTTTCCATGACTTTAGAAGTATTGGATGTTGGCGCAATGGGTCGGTATGAGAAAAGAAATGACGGCTCGCGTTGTTTAAGAACAGGCTGGACAAAAGCTGTTTTCCAATTCCTTGGGAAGACTTCAGAAGAATAAGATAAGTGAAAAAGCCTGCACAGTGGCAATGCCAACGTCGAAGCCATGCTGTCCTAGGCTGCGCTTAATATACGGCTGGCCTTAAGCAATAGAAACTATTAGATGTATACGGTCCATCCACAAAACTATCCATATTACTCGTGGTACAACTCAAGCCCACCAGTATACAACTATGCTCATCTTACGTACCGATCAATATTGAGATTTCTCCTTTTTCCGGACAACAAGAATGTGAAATCCATTGCCGGATTTTGTGTTTCCGCATCTGTATAATCTGCATATTGATAGACATATCCTTTGTTCTTTTACTTAATTGTTTTACGCACATGCTGTGTCATTATAAGGTTAAAAATGGGCGTGTATACATTTAAATCAAATCAAACATATGCTTAATGCCAGCAAAATCATTAGATTCAATCAGGATTATTAAAAATTCAAAATAAGGACTAATATTCATAACATCCCAAATATATTGGAAGGAATGGAATTAAGGGCCTTCCTTGAGGTGGGTTCATTTTTTTAGTAAATTCAACCTTACCAGTGCTATTTCTTTGAAAAGATTGCAATATTTCTGATGATCCCTTCACTACCTTTTATGTTCGATCTCCTATAACTGGAAGGTTCCTCTTTTATTTCCCTAATTACTTATCAGGCAGATACATACAATTCATTCATAACATTAGACAAAGTATTAAGTTGCAGTTTGTTTACGTTCTTCATATTTCTCTTGAAAAGAAATACAAAAACAGAACGATTCTATCAAATGGTGGATTCGTATTTAGATATAACATTTTGCGAAACACAAAAATATTTCGTAATTCATTTCAAGCTTAGAACATGCAATATCAGCCTATATTCTATATAGTAAACAAAAATAAGGTACTAAGGAAGCAGATCTTTACAGCAAGAAATAAGGATCTTCAACAAAAAATATGACAGCGAAATCTGTTCGAGTGAGAGCGAATATTTGCCGGAATGGAGAAAAAGAAAGAGAGAGAGAGAGAGAAAGCGAAGAGTAAGCATGTATTGAAGCGAATGGACATGTGTGATGTTGAACTCGAATTGACCGAAATGACAAATGTGTTTCAAACACATAGATCAATCTGTGTGTCAAATCGAATGCATCTTGATAAATGGCTGAGCGATATGGCAAAATGGATGAACGAGCGAAAGATCACTTGCAAAGATTTTCGATTGATGAAAAATCGCATTGTATGATTGGTAAAATACACATACAGATAAATTCCTATGTATGCGAGAGTATAAGTGAAAAAACAAAATATAAATCCATATATAATAGCATATTAGAGAAGTAGAAATTAACCAAACGAATGAATGAATGGAATGGCAAGAATAACAGAATAGGAAGAAGACAGAAACCAAATAAACGGCAATGGAAACTTACTGTTATGCCGACTTTTTCATCTGTCGATTTTATGACTTTACTTTCGGGTTTACCGATCTTATCGACGCTTTCCGGCTGCAAACACAGAAAGGAAGAGAAGAAAAAGAAGAAGAACGAGAAGAAGAAAGATAATGGAAGATCTGCCATACCGATTATTGGTAAAAGATACAAAGTATATATAAGAATAATTTACTGATAATTTGTGTGTGTGCGCGTGTGTGTTGTAATTTATTGCTATTTATTTGCTAAGAAATAAAATTTAAGTGTAGATGTGTATTTTCTATGCCGGTACGAGTGTTTGAGGCGATAAAGGATGTAGTGAAAAGCTGAAGAAGTAACGAGGTGAAATGTAAAAAGGGAAATTTTTTTAAGAATTTTTTCAAACACAATCACAAAATAGGGTTGAATTTGTTCAAGGAACATTTATTTACGAATTGGCCGAAGCTCGCATTGAATTTGAGGTCTATAAAAGTATAACACCAATCTCAGTTTATAAACAAGAACTACACGCCTTCATAAGGCCTATCAAACGGGATCCATACATATGTTGATCAATTACTAAGAGAAGGGGGATCACAAGTGGTATTCGCGCATTCGTCATCAGTTACTTATGTACACGAGCTGTACAGACTTGCCGCATCTTTCAATTAGACGTAGTAAATCATAGGAAATTGTAGGAATAAAAATAACTAAACAGGTTTCTTGCCAACTTTCACTTTTTGTGTCACTGCTTGTCCAGTAATCGTCTAAATGCCTAGGAAGGACGTCGCAAAACAACTTGTTGCGTTTTAGAGCAACATATCTTACCAACATCTGTTGTAAAAGCATAAAAATTCTTAAAAATCCTTTATGTGAAAGTCATTCCATCCTTAATATCATTGCTGCCTTGTTTCCATGGTAACATGCCGGTCCCAAGCCAGGGAGGGTTTCAGCCATCGGATTTGCCCTATCCTCAGTAAAAGCTACACCTAATCCATGCTGGAACAGCGTACGCCGATGAAGACGGAGCTCAGTCGCTAGTTTGCGGACTCCGAATACCTGGTGACATTCGGTTTTAACTAGCCCCCCCTTGGCATACCGGGCTCTGACAAGAGTGACCTCTTTTCCCGATTTCTCGTGGGTCATTTTGATTCAGGATATAATAATTATGAGACCGATGCATCTCAAAGCGCATCAACTTCGGATCCTGCTGTTAAGCAACCCGCTGCATCTAGAGAAGCTGTTGATATCTCGATGGCCAACCCCATAGTGGCCTCAACTGTTCGGTCTGCTGTTGAGTAGCCGAACCATACCCAGAGTGCAGACTGCGTAGCAATACGGGTCTTATCTGAACTTTGCGAGGGCGTCCGAACTGAGAACGTGGAATTAGCCATTTCTGACGCATCCACAATCGTTGATGCAAGTAGCGTAATCTCGGAGAAATCCGGATGCTCTTCTATGGCATAAGATTGGCTACTCATCCTGCAACACCGAGGAGGATTCATTAAGTTGCCCTGTGTGCGTTCCTCGACACTAAGGGCGCTTTCGATAATAATGGCTACGAATCTATTGTAAGTTTTACTAGTCATTGACAATCTTCTAGTCAATCTTCACAGATCAGGCTACATCGCCAATAGTTTATTAGTGGTAAGCACTGCATAACTATCACAAGTGTCATTCAAGGTGCTGTACAAAAGCGTTTAGAATGGTGCAGCAGAGAAGGACTATCCATCAATCCTTGCAAAAACGTTCTAGTGCCTTTCACGAAAAGAAGACTGGTAGATTTGGGACCTATCATCATTAAAGGCACCACGTTAGATTTGGGCCTAAAACCAAAGTATCGATACCAGTGGAAAAAATCGGTTTTCCAGGCGAAACTCCATGCCATTGAGATCTGCGCCGGGATTAAGCTTAATAAAGGAATTAAAAGCGCTAGAATATATACCTTTTCAGATAGACAGGCAGCACTTAAAGCGCTGTCGTCCAAATTAATGGACTCAATAACAGTCAAAAAATGTTACGCTGCACTTCAATCTCTTGCCACACACAACACAACAAAGTCAAACTCGGTTGGCTCCCTGGTCATCATGGAATTGCAGGCAACGAATCTGCAGATGAACTAGCAAGGGCTGGCTTGAAATCTTCATTCATAGGGCCTGAACCCTACTGTGCTGTCAACAAGGCTGGCGCCACAGCACTGATAAATTGCTGGGAACACAAGATCCGTGTGGCCCACTAGGAACCCACTCCAAACAATTAATCAGGCCCTTTTTTTTAATAGCGATAGGTAAGTTTTCTAATAGGCCATTGTGGCTTTCGATATCATCTTAGCAAAATTGGTGTGGGCTCAGAGACATAATGTAGATTCTGGTCGGAAGATGAAGAGCCATCCGAACACATTCTCTGTGAATGCTCAGCAATACTTTGGTTAAGGAGACCCATCGTTCACAAGGAAATATGCTTGACAGTGGAGCGCAAAAATTCTGCTACTAATGATGTACTATCGTTCATTAGGGAGGTGGTCTTTCAGGTGTCTGCCATATGGATTTGCATAATCAATCCTTTAAGAAGCCTTTTGTTATTTTTTTTATATATATTTTTTATGGAGACTAAAAACATGTTTCACTGTCATTATTTCCAGCTATCCAGACTTTCCCATTTAGGTCCGAAAACTCAGTTTAATACTTGATATTGAAACAGACGGACTGAAGTTTGTGAAGATTAAAGCTGCTTAGATGGAATTTTTAAAGTTTCCAACTAAAATCTTATGTACAAACTAAAAGTTGAACGATATCCAAAAGGACCCCATTAACCCAACTTTTTATTGGTAAGAAAATCTCTATTTTTTCGTTTAAGACTTTAATAGATAATCTTCTTACTTCAAAGGATCGAAAGACAAATTTAAACAAAAATTCAAACCAGCAAAGTTGCGCCAATCGAATACGGTTATGAGCCACGACAATAACTAATTGAACGAAGTAAAACTTTCTTCAACATGTCATAATGCTCTGTTACTGAAATTTTTCGCTACCTCGTCTGCACGGCGCACATTAATACTCATTAGGGAACTTTTAAAACCAGCTCGACTCTTTCCACAAAATTTGATCCAACTATCAGTAATTTTAGGTTAATGCAACGCATTAAGCTGAAGGACAATTAAACTACACGTCGCCTATAGATTGGTTGTATGAACATGTGTTTGTGTGTGCGCAGCATAGAGACTCTAAAAAGAAGGACAAAATATCGCTATCGTTGTGCTCGGTGTAATTAAGTTCCTTTTCTATTCGTGTATACATATTACAGTAGTCGCAGTGTAAAATTTCCAACTGTATGAAAATCCACTTTTAGCCCGTATTTGCCATTCTACACTTATGCCGCCGGCACACCACCCATTCACTATCAGCCTCGACAGGCATTCCAGCCATTAGAATTCTTTTTGTTTCGCATTTAAGTTTATGTATTGTGACGTTGCCGTTCGGGTAATTTTCCCATTTTAAAGTTTGATTACGAAATAGTGGAATGGCGGGAAGTGTGTCCCTACTTCCCACTATTTACATAATTTATGTGAAATGTGTAAAAAGTTGTCGCGCAATAATGATAACAGACACAAAACTGTGTGAGTGGCGATGAACTCATTACATCAGCGACGATAAAAGCTAAAAACTTTTTCGTTCCTAAGTGATCTTCTGCACTCAGATACGAGCAGATTCATATACATCTAGATACATTAGAATACATTAAAGTCACTTCACTGCCACCGCAACATTGGATGGGTTCTCGCTCTCTCTATATCTTTCCATCTTTCACAGGACACATACCGTGCCCATACCATATCAGCAGGTTGAAAAGCCATAACTAAAAGTTTGCTGTGACACGAGCAAGTCTTTTTGAATGGCTGTGTGCGTGTGATTTTATCTAACATTATTATCAGATACAATATGTAAACTTACTTAAAACACATTACAGCACCGTCTAACTTCCAGTCATACACACGTTAGAGTCATTCTGTTAGCGTAGAATTGCTAATGGTTACGCGGGCGGGCGCTCAGGCGTAGATATCAGCTGTGTAATTTATAATTTTGCAGTTACAACAGTTCACAAAGTATGAACATATAGAATAAATCTGAGTGTGTGTATGTGTGTGTGCGTATGTGAAAGTCTAGCGTGTCGCTGTGAATAAACTGCAGCTCTATTATGTAGGAGAAAACGCTGTCCTGCTGAACATTTCACAATTTCACCGGCGCACAACAAATAGAAAAACACACATCAAGCTACACCAATACACACACAACTCAACCAGCTAAAGCGCAAATACGTTAACTGTTTGTAGTTTTTCATTAAATAGTTCAGAATTTATTGCAACAAAATGTCATTATGAAAAATGATCCGGCGGATTGTGCATAGTGTGAGTACAAAAGACCAAGGACAAAGTTTTTATTCGAGGAGAATAATATCCTTCCTTCCATGCCGCTCCACCATATTGATAAAAAGTTTCGTTTTTTACGCCCGCTAGTCGCTTTATTTTTATTTTCGTCTCATACGATGGAAAGTTGGTAACACCTTTCTGGCGCATAATTAATTGAGTAATTAAAGTTAACTGATGCTGGCTGGATTGTGTGGTTCATTAAACGAGAATGCGCAAAACCAAAATCTGGACTCTGTAACAGTAATTAGTCACCACATGGATGGTTGTACTGATATCAAAATTTTCGTGGAAATTTCAACATTTCAGGTGAAAATCCAATTTGTGATGGAGAATTCGATTTTATACTAAGCATTAAATTATCTTTTGTAAGCATTAAAGAGCTTTCTTCTAATATTCCATTGTAAGATAATTCTCAGTCAAAGTAAATCAAATTTTTACATATTACATAATACATAATTTACTGTGTTAGGATATAGTTAAGGTGACAGTGGCTGGTTCGGGACCCTCAACCCTGTGACGGTCCATTTAGATCTTACTCTTTTTTAACCCTCTAAAGAATCCAATGTGAACTTTTTATATAGCGTTAAGAATCCCACAATGGTCTGTTTTCGAATTACGTGACGTTATCCATTATGTGTCTACCTAGAAAATGATTCAGTCACCTCATTCACCACGTCATTACAGCTTCTACGGAAGTCATTAAATTGTAGAACAAGCCTTCTCCTCGGTTCTCCAAAAAAGCAGTGTCCTGCGAGTATCCGTATGCCCATTCTTCTTCACTCTCGTCTTTGTAGGGAAATTTACGTACCAGGCTGTACTGATTTCAGCGATTTGATTGCCGCCTGTCCACTGTCCACATAAATTATAATGTCGATTGAAGATATTACATTATCTCTCAACGAAGTCAGTAACCCCTCAATCGCTATCACAACTGCTACGCACACACTGCGATAGTCACGAAGATTCCTGTTTGCCACAAAATACTCCAGCTCCTACTGTAGTGTTTGGTTTGGACTGTCAGTGAAAAATTACAAACTTCGGTTGCATTATAGAATCCTTAGAAGGGGCATGTAGTCCAAAAATCTCTCTGTCTTTCCTATGATACACTGGCATTCAAAGCACAAGCTCATAGACTGCTCCTCTTTTCTCGTCCATTTTCCTAACTCCCACGCTATGCCAAGCATATAGCCGAGCATTACAAGAGTGTGAATCCCTTTACAATTATAAAAAAACGGGTATAGTGGAATCAGGAAACCAGTTCATTCCTTCGTTTAGTGTGCTGTCTGGCGACATCTGATCCACTGCTGACCGGCGCGTAGCCGTATTGCCCGCTTTCAGCTTATCGGTGATAATGGCTAGATACTAGAGGAAAGTGAAGCATAACCTCTATACAGGCTCCGGCGATCGAAATGTAACTAATTTCACGCTGCTGTGTCTTCCAAACGGCTGATAACAGCGCGCTCATATTTCTACAAACGTTAGTCTGTTATGTTGTTTACAAGTCTATACAATTGTTAATGATATATAGTCTATTGTAGAATATCGCTAAAAGTCGTATTTGAAAGGAGTATTCAAAATGGAATTGAAACGTATCAATTTGATTGTGCAATTTTTTGGCTAAAAAGTCACAATCGGCTATTGTCAAGCAGCTCTGGCATTTAAATGTGAATGAATGTTTGTGTATCGGACCATGAAGCGTTACAACGAAACTGGTAACATTGCAAAACTGCATGGAGTTGGGTTCAAAAAACAGCAACATCATCAAAAATGGTTCGCAAAGTGAAGGCACGAATAAATCAAAATCCACGATAAAAGCATCATACGGATATTGAAAAATTAAGTTCAATGGAGCCCTACAATATTGAAAACGTGCAAGTGCAAAAGTGCAAAAGACAACGGCTCAAAAGGCAGTTCGACTTGAGAGATACAAAGTGCTAAAACGTCTGCACGAATCGAACGAACAGTATGGTGTTTTCTGTGGAAAAAGTGTTTACGGTTCAACAGTACGTAAACAAACAAAGTGATCGTGCGTAATTATAGAGCAAGTCCGACGACAATTTGGACAAGCAAGTTGCTCTTCGCAAAGAAGCGCTTGCTTCTGTGATGTTTGAGCAACTGGTAATGCAAATGGTCGTTCTCAATCACTACGTCAAGGTGAAACAAGATACACCACTTCTTCGGGGAAAGGTATTAAATGATGCGTCGCTACATTGGACATACAAAAAATTCGGTAACAACCGCTGAACATTCCAACAGGACTCAGCACCCTCACAAAAAGCTCGTTTGATACAACAATTTTTACAAAGTCACGTTTCAAATTTCACTTCTTTGCAAATCACATTCCTTCGGTTTTTATTCTATTTTTGAATTTTAATAATTGGCTTAGCCCAACTTATTGCTGTGACGTAAGTCTTTCAGGGTGTCCTCCCTTGGCAATGAGTCTCTACATAAAAAAAAAGGTGTCGGTAAAAAAATATATACGTCAAGGTTTGTTATTGTTATTGACTTTGACATCTTTCATATGATTATTGGTTTAAAGAATTTAAAAAAAGAATTTAAATAAAGAACTTAAAGAAAGAATTTAAAATTGTTTACTTTTAAAGATTTAATTTTCTTTCAAGAAATATCAAAAGTAGCCTAGTATCTAGAAGCGTTCAAGAGTTACAGGGTGTTAAGTGATGTAGGGTCAAAAGTACGGAATGGAATGAATAAAAAAGGCCAATTACACCTCAGGATGTTACGATTTTTCTCGTAATTAACCAAGGAATCTCCACTTTAAGTAATTTCCACGTTTTTAGTATAGATGACATCATTTGCACCCGTCATAGATGCATACAGGTTGCTTTTCGCATCTTCTCTATGATCAGAATAATATCAGCGAAATAATCGTTGTTAACGGCAGCTAAATGATTGAAGGATATTTTGCTTCAAAATCCGATTACATGGTAATGTTACAAACTCATCATGTTACTTGGAGTTTAAATTCATAGTCAGGAAACGAAAATATGAAGAAAATTAGAAAATTCAAGAGGAAAGATGATGTAATGGTGAATGTGAAATTTCTCTCCAATAGATAAACTTTCGTGCACTCCAATTAAGTTTTCAAAAGTTGCGAACTAAGAAACTTCTAAGCGTTCTTACACCAATGTTTTCCCATTTGCTTATACCTACTTGTAGTAATAACTTTATAGCCCAAATAACACACAGTAAAAATTAGCAAAATTTAGTAATTAGGAAAATAGTTCACTTCTATATCGAGAATACCATTTCGTAATATTACCGAGGAAAATCGAAAATAAATTCGAAATAAAAATTTGGGTAAAAATTAAGAAATTAACGAAAAAAAATTCACAAATTGGACAAACCAAACATATGCCAGGTATCGGGCTTTCTAAGTATGTATTAGTGATTGGGTGGTTTACTTGCAAAATAAAATGAAGAAGAAATGGGAAATGAAATTGAAAGTATTTACATTGCTATGAGTCTAATAAGCTTTGTATAAGAAAATCACTAACTAGCACGTAAGTTATGCTTAGACTTTCACTAGAAATTGGTTGTAATCGAGTTTGTCTTTTTAAAACTGAAAAAGCAATGAAAAGGGCGTCATCTTTATGTGTGTATTAGTATTTTTTTTTTCAAATATGGCGGATGATGTTAAAGAAGATGGTTGTGGTTATTTGGCGGGAAAAACACGAATCATTCAATAGGGGGCGACAACAACAACACAAGAACTACCGGAAAATATTTCTCTTTTGCTTGTTTTTGTTCATTATTTGTTCGTTTGTTTTGTTTTGTTTTTGGTCTTTTGCAGAATCTTTATACAGCCAATTTCATAACACATATTTACAACGAAAAGTGCGATTTTTCTTTTAAAAGTATCATATAATGGAATGTATAAGGAACACAAATACAGTGAAACTAAACTACTGAACTAAAGGGAGAAACATAAGTTTTTTAAATTATAAAAATTATAAAAAAATTGAATGAAAACTTGAGTGGAGTAACAATAGAAGGTTGAAACGAGTGATTAGCAAGTGTTGTTCTATTTATTTGTAGTAATTATTGGTTGTCCTTCGTAATACAGTGGCGATATTTGAAAACCATGACAGAGCTTTAAATATAAGATCATTTGTCACCGTATTGTGTCGACAATTGCAATTCTATAATTTCAGGAATGTAGTTCTTTTGTTAACAATCATCTTGATGATAAGCCAATAAGCATATAGAGACACCGCTACTACCATTCTAGGTTTCACCCGATCTCCACAATCCCCACGTTTGATCATGAATACAGCAAAAGAATAGGCATACTTAGCGGCGCTGGAAAAAAGGACGAAATTTGCCCATCCGGCGAGAGTAACACAACTTCCAAATGAAGAAAAAAGAAAGAGCAAGAAAATGGTAGAATAGAAGATATGAAATGGTTTACCAAATGGTAGAAAAACATGTCAAACCCACAAAGCCCGAACAAAAAATTATCGAGATTATTAACGAAATCTCGTAGTGGAATAACAGTCAATGCTAAGAAAACGGTAAGACCGCTTCTGCAGACTATTTAACTGGGACAATGATGAGCATTCCCTTGTCGTGTAGAGCGATCCATTCAACCGAGACGATTACAGCCAAAATTAATATCCACCTGACCAAGGTGAGTGAAGATTATGCCATATCAAAACTAAAGCAACATGAAGCTACTCTGATAACTTAATAGACTGAATTTAATAGATTATCTATAAAATTTGGTTAGACGAAAGGATCAGACAGCACATACAGCAAAGAGAAATAGGGTAATCTGATCGCCGATCTTGAAGGCATCTTAGAGCGATGGGAAGAGCACTTTCATGAGTTGCTTAATGGCCAGCTAACTGCGGAATTTAAGGCTCCACCAATGACAGAAGACCATACTATAAGCTGCCGCCACCAAGCAAAGACGAAGTTAGCAGAGCGATAAATCGGTTCAAAAATAATAAGGCTCCGATGGTATCCCAGCGTACCTGATTAAAACAGGAGGCCCCGCCGTACACCAAGCAATTCAAGAACTAATAGTGCAAGTATGGGAGGAGAAGAAGCCAGAAGACTGACGAAGAGGCGTCCAGTGTCCCATATATAAGAAGGGAAATATCACATAATGTAGCAATTATCGTGGTACAACGTTGTTGAGTACCGCGTTTAAGATTTTCTCCTCTATCCTTCAAGACAGGATAGCCCCATACGCTAAAGTCATCATTGGTCATTGATAGGCAGGAAAATGTCCAGAGTTTCAAAACTCGCTACACCATCTTTGTATAGACTTATGATAGCATAGCCAGAGTAGAACTTTATAAAGCCTTGAGAGAATTCGGCATCCCAAATAAACTGACACGACTATGTAGGTTGACCTATGTTGACCAATGCTATAAGCCAAGTAAAAATATCTGGATCACTATCTAACATCTATAACGGACTCCGACAAGGGGATGGACCAGCCTGCCTCTTCTTCAGCCTGGCGGTGGAGAAAGATATATGAGACTCTGACGTAACGGCTAGAGAAACAATCCAAGAAATCCAAGAGCTATACAGTAAACTTTCATCCAGATCGATCAGGCGGCACGAAATCTGGGGCTGCACGTAAATGAGATCAAAACAAAGGACATGGTGGCCACGTCTGCGAGTAGAAGATACAACAAGCTCGGTAGGCTCCGGTTGGCAGGACACCTCGCTCGCATGAGCGAAAAGGATCGTGCTTGGAAAGTCCTTTGCGGTGGGATTTATGGAACACGACAGCGAGGCCGGCCAAGCCACGCTGGAAGGATGGCGAAAAAAAAAGGGAAATCTGATGGACTGTGGAAACTGGAGAGGTATATGCAAACCGGCCGTAGCCAATATAATAGCTAGAATCATATTAGAACGCGTAAAGGAGCATTTAGATTCAACTCTCGGCGTTGTACAGGCAGGCTTTCGCTCTGAATCCTCTTGCATCGATCACATAAACACCTTGCGGATCATAATAGAGCGATACGTCGAGTACAGATCCCCGCTACATCTAATGTTTATCGACTTGGAGCAGGCTTTTGACGGCTTAAATCTATATGCTATCTGGTTGGCCCTGCGCAGGAGGAAGGTGGATACCACTACCACGCGCAAGCTAAAATCTTTCGTAAGCAAATGCCTACGTATCAATTTGAGGATCTTCTGGCCAAATCGTATATCCAATGACGAACTTCATCGGAGAACGGGCCAAGAACCTATAGACGTTATTGTGCGAAGGAGAAAGTGGCAGTGGATTGGACACACGCGACGGCACGACGACAACTCCATTGCGAAATATGCCATGCAGTGGAACCCGCTCACCCAGGCAGGTAGAACAGTGGGACGTCCTAGGAGGACGTGGGTTTTTTTTAGAGAGCGGGGTTGATTTTATTATTTGTGTCGAATCTATAGTTTTCGGTATCGCTACGATGAAAAGCGTTGGTAAGACAGTGGTGGGTCGACAGGTTGTGTGTTGTAAGAGGGTGTTTTTAATCAGCACACGCTTTATGGGATTTGGAAGGCCTTGAGGGGTTTTCTTAGGATTGTTGGATATTGATAGTGTCGAATCCATAATTTTTGTGGTCGCTGATATGAAGAGTGCTAGTAAGACAGAGATATGGTGGTATATGGTGGTTTTTTTTTGTTAAATTGCGCACGATTCAAGGGATTTCTAGGGTAATTGACATTTAATTAAATAGTACAGACTAGATGCCCATTTATTCATTTAACACTTGTTTAGTATTAATCGCCAAATTATATCTATTTTAGGTTTGGCTATATAATACGGAATTTCAATACGCATAGTGTACATTAAAAGCAACTCTTAGCTAATCACTACGTTTTATCACTTTTTATGGAATTTTGCAACTAAATCGAGAGGTCGGCTTAAAAGGAAATCATATGCTAAGTGTAAAACAAAACAAAACAAAATTAAAAAATTTAAACAAATAACTCAAGAAAACATTTGACCGAAATTAATAAAAAAAAGGAGAGAAATCATATTTCTTGTCAAAAAAAAATAAAGAATTTTTAACGAAGAATTTTTCAAATTCTTTTCATTTTTTTTTTGCTAGGTCATTTTTGTCTATCTTTCAATCAATTCAATTCAATTTAAATTTAAGTCAATTTTAAGTTTTAATTTTAATTAAAATTTTGTTCTTAAAAAATTTATTTTCGCTTTAAAAAATTATTTTTGTCTTGTCTTTGTTTTTTTTACCATGATTACAGCGCCGCCCGCTATTATAACACGGGCCGTATGGGAGACTTGTCCCTCACCATTGCGTGCAATGCAAGTGTACTCTCCGATGTCCTCGTGTCGGATTGTGGATATCCGAAGCTCGGTGCCATCATTAAAGATGCCAACAGTAGAGGATGGATCAACGGGATTAGCATCCTTGTACCACAGAATTTCTGGTGTCGGTGTGCCATCGGCTTGGCAATTTAGAATAATTGAATCACCTGTAATTAAAGTGGGGGAAAAAATGTCAAATTCGTGCACACAAAAATCAATAAAATTAAATTTGTCTGAAATGCTCAAAACAAAACAAGAGCCACCCTTAAAATTCGTACTCATATTTCAAGAAGACTAATTATCAAAATGACTGCTGTCGCTCTTACAATTACGTTATCGCATATGGACTCTACATGGAAACGGCAAGAGAAGCTGTGAGCTGAAAATAGAGCAATTATCTCGACCGAAAGAAGAGGAAAATCCATAAAAACAAAACAATCTGGCTAATTGCTGGGAAGAAGAGAAGAACAAAAAAAAGATACAAAATTACCACATAGTGATGCACTGTGCCTCAAACGGGATGGGGTGGTTCTAACACAGACAAACAGCAGACGTTCTACTTTAGTTAATTACAAATTCACTTAGTCCTACTTGTCGCTATCAAGTGTCCAGCTGGTTTCTTGTCCGTTTGTTGTCCTTATATTCATTTTCCCTGCAATTTCCATGACAATTCATAAAATTGCAGGGAAAAAAGTTTCAAATCTACATTGCTGTGATATGAGTGATGTGATTTCGGGTTCTGGGGAAAGGAAAAACGATAATCCCACGGCACACCGTGGGGTTGTAGCTGTTATTTTCATTAAAAAAAATACGCATTTTCTTTTGGAAGACGACTCGTCTCGTGCTTTCCGCACAGCCACTGAGACTGAGGCAGCCGCCGCCGTGAATCTTTTCAGTTAAAACAATACGAATTGGAATTACCGAGGATATCCGCTTTGGTTTTTCTGTTGTCCTTGCACTCGTCTTTCTACTTGAACCATTTCGTTATATTGTTTCGTTGCTGTTGGCACAACAATAATTGCCCTTATTGCCTGCGCGATGCAATGCATTTCGAAATATCCTTCGTGTGGATTTTCTTTATGTCCTTACCACAAATTTCCTTCACATTGCTTAACAATGCACGTTCACCGAACTGTGTACACAAGATGTTTGTCCGTCCGTTTGGCTGTCAGCTGTCTGCCAGTCGGTGTGTGGTTTGATTGCTTGGGTGTTTGTATCTGATGCCATGGATATTTCACGCTTTTGTGGAATTGCACTCTACTAGCTGTAACTCTTGGATACACTGATGTAAGATTGGTTAAATGGGGAAAAGGGTATTGAGAGATCAACATCAAGTAACAGCGGCACATTTGCGACGACAAGAAATTGCAGGAAATCGGATGACGCGAAATGCGGGACATCGGTTAACAATAGAAAGTGGGAAATATAGCGTAGAGGGTAGTGATGATGACATTAGAAATTATACATCAAAGATTTTGAAGAACGTTTTTGAGCGCTGGAAATAAATTCTTGAAAACTTTTTGTAACAATTTGAAAAATGGCAACAATCCATTGCAATAAGCGATGAAATTAAATCGAAATATCTAAATTAATTTCAAAGTAATAAAAATTCATTTTATAATCATATGTGTATCTAAAGTCGAGGTCTGGTCTTGGCGTCCCGAAAAAAGTATCGCCACCGATCCCGATTTCGAGTCGATGTTACTTTCAAATAATATTTGGCGTCACATGTGGGACGCTGAAAAAGATGTTTGGTGTTTTTCTAGGATTAGAAATTTAAACCTCACGCTCAGTAGTCCAGCGCACTAAGCCACTGCGAACTAACCACTAGAGCCACGACGACCGCGATCTCATCCATTGTTTCACTCAAATCCATATAAATAAAAATGAAATGCTCTTCGTTGGTAACCACATCACTTGAGATCGGCTGGACCGAATTGGCTCATTTTTATTTTAAAGTGTTTGTCATTGTCTGAAGTCTAAAGTCTCAAGTTTTTACGAAAAGAATTGAAAAAGATGTCCGAAAAATTGGAAAAAACTGAAAGTGCTGTTTTCCAAAGGATTTTTTTATGAACTCACGACTATAACTCACTATTATGCGTGTTATATTTTTGGACCTACAATTTAATGCCGTATCCGAAAGGTGGGACCGTCAAAAAGACTTTTGGTGTTACTGGGATCCACATGATACACATTTGGAATAAATTTGGAATACTTTCAAATAAATGGCGAATATTTCACAGAACAATATATATAAGCGTCGATGTGCCTGCTGTGTCTTACAAAATTTTGTTCGTGCCATATATGAAATGCTTTTAAAGATACTTGTCAAGTAGAAGGTTTTAAAGATATTGCACTTCGTGATTCAACTTCGCATTCTTCAAGTCGTGCATCTGTTCTACGTGATAAGCTTGCTGATTATGCTGAGAGGTTGGACCGTGATAAATATTTTTGGTATTTCTGAGTGCGAACCTCGAACCTCCTGCTCAGAAGTCAAACGTACTATCCACTACAGCCAGGCCGCCCAAATTAAGAGTAAATATTTCCAGCCATGAGAATAGCAAGAAGAAGCTCAAGCAAAACAACAGTTATGCTAAGAAAATTTTCAAACGATAAAACAATTTTTTTGATGTGAGATTCTTGATCAGCGAAAATGGGTTCGCACCCTAATAACTCTCAGCTATATGCTTGGCACAGCGTGGGCGTTAAGTAGGAGAAAAGAAGAGACGTCTGTGAGCTTGTGTTTTGAATGCCTGCGGATTGTATTGATGTGGAAAGACAGAGCATGGCAAAGCATTCCACATACTATTTTTACGCGTAAGTTATCAGTAATTATGATGGACATTTTTATCTAATCCCAAAATTTCTGGAAAAAAATAAATACTCCTATACTTGCCTTCACGCTATTTGAAATCGTTAACTGCATCAAAAGCTATGCGATTTTTTTTATGCATTATAACGAATCATAGAAGAAGGGTGTGGTACTGGAGAGGACCGATGTGTCTTCAAAGACAACTGATTGAAGCTCAGACAGAGCACAGCATGAAGTGACTCTTCCCGGCTAGAGATCATATCCAGCTGTTATCCACTTGAAGTGTGATTATGTTTTGCTGTTTTTCTTTATTTCTTATAATCTTCCACCACAGACACCATTCTGAGTTTCAAGTGTATCTACATTGTTATTTTCTTGTTATTGCAAGAACCCCTAAGATGGTTTTCTTCCTGTTACAGATGATAATGAGCAAGAAGATATTGTGTGATGTTTTTGAATTTAACACAAAAAATACGCTGCATGCATGCACAAGTCGCGAAAGAAGAACAGTTTATGCACTTAGCATGTTCCAGAAGACATTAATCCTTTTCCGGTTTCTATTGTTCTCTATAAAAGCACAAAATACACATTCTGCTGTGCACCATCGTATGGTACTAATAAGAAAACTTTTGTTTGACTTTCAACTCGTCCAGTTGGCTCATTATGACAAGAGTTAAAAATGTGTGCATGTGCGATGTGCTTCTTGAAAATACTCGTACATTGACTTTACACTCAAAATCTCACAGGACTGTCTAAGGGCTAGAGCTTTGCATGCGTTTGATTTAGAGAAAAAGTACGAGAAGAAGATGAAGAACTAGAAAGAACACTTCCCAGTTCGACTCCACTTGAAAGTGCATTATGATGTTTGTCACTTCGTCGAGGTTTCGCATGTAAATGATCATGTGCAATTTTTTTCTCGTCAGAGAATAAATGAAATGTCATTTTTGGTTTTTGGGCAGACAGCGATATATGGAACCGTAGCAGACTTATTTCTGGAGTGGCATTTCACATAGCAGCTATCATCCACGTTACTTGCAAAATTCCCTGCAGTCATGTTCAAAAAGTGCATGTACAGAAACCTAATCGCCATCAGCAGCCACCCACTGAGTGACGAGCTATGCCTTTTTTTTAGATAATCTTTTGAGGAAGACGTATGTGCTCGTGACAGTAGCAATATTAGTGTATCCTGTACTTGTCACACAGGATAAGTTGCAGGTATTTCTTTTTTGAAAGGAAATTGCAAAGCACATTTTGTATCCTTGTTTAAGTTGTTTTTGTTGTTATTCTTGAAATGTGATTTAGTAATAAGTTATGCACAATCATATTTTGCCAGAATTGATGTGTTGTGCTCTGTCAAATTTTCATCTCTGACTGACACACACATTTTTAGTTAATGGAAATTTATGCTCCTGACAGGTTGTGAATCGAATTGAAAGAGGAATGGTACTTTAAGATGGGTAGAAAATGCTCGTAGATGTTTTTTTTTTCAAGTATCGGAAACAATAATACATCTTGTCGGCGGAAAGCTCAATTGGTCTCACCCTTTTTCCAAAAATAAGTTAATAGTGCGGTTTTATTAAATTTTTGGATGGTATTTCATTTGGATTGTTAAATAATTTCTGTCTTTCTAATCACTGTAGTGTTTTCCAGGCTGAGATTATGGTCTTATCTTGGCTGAAGAGTAACTTCCTGTCCACTAAGGATATCCATATATTCTTGGATACCCAAGCCGCGCTGGAATCAGTCTCTATAAATTCAACCTCAGCCCTTAACTGCCGATCATCTCTGAGGGAGATGGCCGAGCAGTTTATTAGCTACCTGTGTTGGTTGCCGGGGCATAGAGACACTCTGGGACTCTGTATGGCTGACAAACTCGCCAAACAAGGAACTACACTACCCATCTTACCAAAATATGGTTCTCTAGGCATACCAATCGCTACATGCAAACTCATGTTAAAGCGTGATGCTACTGACAAAACTAATCGTAGGTGGTCAAACGGTACAACTTGTATAGCGACACAGCAGATCTGGGCCAAGCTGAATCCGAAACGCTCCAAGTGTTTGATCTCTCAGAAAGATCGCACATCGGTGCTATTGTAGGTGTCCTTGCGGGACACTATCTTATAGGCAAGACTCGGTCTTCTCGAATGACTTCTGCAGAAGCTGCATGGAGGAGGAGATCATTATCCATCTTCTCTGTACTTGTCCAGTCCTCTCCCAGAAACATAAACTCTATATGCGATATTGCTTCTACAACGTTACTAATGATCAACACTGATATCAGCAGTCTTCTTCGCTTCATATGAAGCTCTAACTGGCTTATCGAGTACGTGGAGGGAATCTTTCCTGATCCGTGTGGTATCATAATTGCACCAAACATTGAATCTGCGCAGTTTTTTAAAAGTTGTTTTCTTGGACCCATGAAACACTGTTAAGGCACGGTGAGGTATTGGAGATTAACATTTTTTAAAAAGTTTTATTAAACTTGACTTGATACCTGTTTGTCTGTATTTTTGACTACCTAAAGGTCCTTTTTAACCACCTTTCATAAGACTCAGAATTCTTGTGAGTGTCTAAGTCCCAAATAGCATTTTTTATATTCCGCCTTTGACGCGTGTGGGGCGTGTGATGGGTGGCCTTTTTTTTCGACTTCTTTGGGATCCTTTTAAGCACTTTTCACAAAATATAAAGAGCTGAAAGTTTGTGAGCAGCTCAATGTTAGCGGCTAATTTCTATCTCTCGCGTGTGACGCGTGCCGCGAGTCACCTGTGCCGCGTGTGATGCATGGAAAAAAGAGAATACTTTGAAATGGGCCCGACCTCAAAAACTGATAATTTGGCGGTTATTAATAATATTCGGTCTGGCAGACCGTTGCGGTCCAAGACCAAGGTTGTGCTGTGTTGTGCATGTATATTTTTAGACACAAATGGAAAGAACCTACAATTTAAGGTCGGATCCGAACGGCGAATTGAGAAGCTTTCCGTGACAAGTTATTACTCTCGGAACATTTGTCAGACATTCGCGAGAGGTGGGACACCGTGAAAAATACCTTTGATGTTACTGGTATTCGAACCACGAACCTCCTGCTCAGTAGCCATGCGCATTTCCACTGTCCCACGGCGCCTACTTGTTGGTTGTTATCATACAAAATATTGTAAAAATAAAATAACTGTGTGTCGTATGGCGTAAGCAAAAACGAACATTGTGGTCCGCTGAGTTAGGGTACGCAAATGATTATAAGCGTAGTGCTGAGATCAACACCAACTCGCGCCTTATAGGTTATGCTCTTCCTCATTCCTCTCTATATGCGATATTGCTTCTACAACGTTACTAATGATCAACACTGATATCAGCAGTCTTCTTCGCTTCATATGAAGCTCTAACTGGCTTATCGAGTACGTGGAGGGAATCTTTCCTGATCCGTGTGGTATCATAATGGACCATTAACCATTACCACCTTAACCTAACCTAACCTTACCCGAACCAATCCGAACCAAAATAAACATATAAAAGACCAGAAATGGGCCCAAGAAAGTTGCAGTAAATTTATAAGGCTCTATTTTAATCTTATAATCTTTATAAATCTTTTACCCAACAGAAGAATCGATAAAAGGTCCTGGCTTAAACATATCTTCCAATTTTATTGAATATAAGATAAAAGTTGTATCAGTAATAACAAATGGATCCAATAATTTGGTACTGAGAAAAAGTACTGAGTTTTACGAAGAATTGTTGACCACGCAATTGGGTAGCATCTAGTGGTATAGACATCGTGTGCAAAGTTAATCTTGGGCTGCTTAGATGACTAGTGAGGAGCCGAATAAAAGATATATCGTGGGAGTCAAAGCCTTTACATAAAGAAAGGTGAACACTAGAAAGTCTAAACTCTATAGTTTCGGGATAACAGGTATAACTGAATAACATTGTCTCAGAATTAAGTGTAATGGATAGATTTTTTGCTGGTTGGTAAACCCATATCCCAGTTATGGAGTTAAAAAAATAATTTTAATTTAATTTTTGTCAACACCCAATAAATGAAATAAGACAGAAATGATACGGAGTTTTTTATTAACACTTCATTAAAGTCAGTAACTTTGGACTACAGCCTGGCTACAATAATAATCCCTACAAGTCCTGACCATAAAAAATCACACAGAGACAATAAACGAAAGGCAAAAAGGACGAATAAACATTACTTACCTAAATTAACGTATATAATATCTTCTGGTGTAACACTAAAACGTGGAGGTGCATGTACATCTAAGTGGAACCATGTACCGTTCTTATGCTGCTTGGGATCACGATTTAAAAAGACAACTTTACACTCGTACCATCCCTGGTCCGATTCTTTGATGTTGGTCAAGTTGAGCGATGCCGAGCCGAATGGCGAGTCCTGCGACACACGTGACACACGTCCTTTGTAGCCTTCTTCGATGTGTTCGGGGTAACTTTCGTACCAGATATAGATGGGCAAATCGGATCCCTGTTATAGTGAAAGGATTGCACGCGTGTTGATGGGTTTTTCGAAATTTAGTTTCGTGAGTTCGTTGTTGTCATTTGCGTTATTGTTGCATTGAACAAAATGCGAATATTTGGAAGGAAGGAAGGAAGTTATAATGGCATTAGTATCATTGCACAGTAATTGGTGAAAATGATCAATAAAAACGAAACAAATAAATAAATTTTCGTTTTATTAAATATAATAATAATCATAATAATATGAAAGTAAAATTAATTATTGTAAGCATTTGAATTGGTATTTTTTTCGTTCTTTTTTTTATTGCAAATATAAACGAGTATTGCATAAATACAATACACATGTACATATATACACAATCTATTTACACAATATTTTTACAGCAGTATATACGAGTGTTACTCATGTGCTAATGATGTCGGTGGATGCATCGCTCATTGTGTAATAGCAATAAAAATAATAATAACAATAATAATAAAATAAATAATTTCATTGTGTCATTTTTTTGTGTTCGACCACAAAGCATGTAATTAAAAATATGTTGGCTTGTGTACTTGTGTGTTTGATATTTACATAACATTACATAGATAAAAAAAACTGCATGCAAATAATGGGTAAAATTATCGCTCTGACGCAGTGATGCAGGAATTAAATGTACAAAAAGCAACAGGAAATTTTAAAAATCCTTTTTTTTGTTGTTTTTTTTATTTCAAAAAATGGCTCAAAATTATTGTTCACGTTCATACATGAACCGAGAAATTGTATTGTTTGTGGTAAAGTGTTAGCTCTTAGGTGGATAAACTTTTATTTACCCTTAATCGCGGAATTCAATTTAAAAGCGCATTGATCCGTACCGTATACGAATTTTGCAATGTAACTGCGGAAGTCAAAATTAAACGCTGTACTAAAAACAAGGATTAAAATGTCAGCAGACAGAAAGGTTTACAAAATGTTGAAAAATCAATAAAGTTCGGCAATAAATCAAGAGATTAGCTTATCTGGATCACGAGTCAATTTGAAGTTTTATTTCCTTTCCACGATCACATCAACCCAGCCATGATTGTGAATTGCACCAAACATTGAATCTGCGCAGTTTTTTAAAAGTTGTTTTCTTGGACCCATGAAACACTGTTAAGGCACGGTGAAGTATTGGAGAGTAACATTTTTTAAAAAGTTTTATTAAACTTGACTTGATACCTGTTTGTCTGTATTTTTGACTACCTAAAGGTCCTTTTTAACCACCTTTCATAAGACTCAGAATTTTTGTGAGTGTCTAAGTCCCAAATAGCATTTTTTATTTTCCGCGTTTGACGCGTGTGGGGCGTGTGATGGGTGGACTTTTTTTTCGACTTCTTTGGGGTCCTTTTAAGCACTTTTCACAAAATATAAAGAGCTGAAAGTTTGTGAGCAGCTCAATGTTAGCGGCTAATTTCTATCTCTCGCGTGTGACGCGTGCCGCGAGTCACCTGTGCCGCGTGTGATGCATGGAAAAAAGAGAATACTTTGAAATAGGCCCGACCTCAAAAACTGATAATTTGGCGGTTATTAATAATATTCGGTCTGGCAGACCGTTGCGGTCCAAGACCAAGGTTGTGCTGTGTTGTGCATGTTTATTTTTAGACACAAATGGAAAGAACCTACAATTTAAGGTCGGATCCGAACGGCGAATTGAGAAGCTTTCCGTGACAAGTTATTACTCTCGGAACATTTGTCAGACATTCGCGAGAGGTGGGACACCGTGAAAAATACCTTTGATGATACTGGTATTCGAACCACGAACCTCCTGCTCAGTAGCCATGCGCATTTCCACTGTCCCACGGCGCCTACTTGTTGGTTGTTATCATACAAAATATTGTAAAAATAAAATAACTGTGTGTCGTATGGCGTAAGCAAAAACGAACATTGTGGTCCGCTGAGTTAGGGTACGCAAATGATTATAAGCGTAGTGCTGAGATCAACACCAACTCGCGCCTTGTAGGTTATGCTCTTCCTCATTCCAGTAGATATATTTGGCAAATAGAAAGCGGCAAATTACGGCTCCACTATAATGAAATCTTTAAAGCAAGAACTGACAAATCTCGATTACATAACAGAAGTGTTATGCTTCAACAAAGGCTTTCGTACAACAATATCCTCCAGAGAAGACTTGAAGAGTAGATCCGAACCTGATATGGAAACAGTACAGTTTTTTACGGATAGCTCTAAGGTAGACGGCAGAGTGAGAGCACAAGTCTTCTGTGACAACCAGAAAGTAAAAATCTATGTCCGCCTCTCTGATCACTGCAGCCTGTACCTGCAACCTGTAAGAATCATTAAGGACTAGGACCACTCGGGTATGCAAGGGAACTGCAAGGTAGTCGAGCAAGCTAGATGTGGTACGACTTTTATAATGTTACCGTAAAGGGCCAGATGTGGGATGGCCTATTCAGACACTAAAGTTTGTGCTTTAAAAAGGGGCAGAAGCCGTAACAAAAGAAATGTGGAAAAACACCGACACTTGTAATATATCAAGAAAAGTTTGGCCAAAGCTGGACTTGAAGCGTTCAACTGCGCTAATCTCCCTACAAAGATGTGAACTAAGAACGGTTATGGGGGTGCTGACAAGACATTGTCTTCTAGAAAGGATGGGTGTCGAATTAATGACTTCTGCAGAAGCTGCATGGACGAGGATAAAGAGGAGACAATAATAATAATAATAATAATAATAATTGGCGCGACAGACCATTGCGGTCTAAGGCCTAGCTTCTTGCGACCATTTGTGTTGTCCATGTATATTTTTTTCACAAAAATGAAAGGGACCTACAATTTAATTCCGTATCCGAACGGCGAGTTGAGAAGCTTTCCGTGGCAAGTGTTACTCTCGGACGTTTGTCAGACATTCGCGGGGAACAGACAATAGAGCACCTTCTTTTCTCCTCTTCGGCATTAGTGTACAGAATGCACAAACACTTAGTTAAGCGGGTAATAAATAACCTCTCAAATGTCGAAAACGGAAAAGTGCGAGACAAACTTCGATTCATTAAGAGCTCGGAATGGATCCTTAAGAAAATTGATATGTGTAAGCTTGTGTAGGAACACATAAGACCGCTACTGGTATAAGAGAGCATTTTCTGCCACCATAACCTAACCTAAATATAGTTCGCTGGCAACATAAGGTTTTCTTACTCTAAACGCTTATGAGAAAATGGATTTTTTGTATTTTTTTGCTTATGTATTGAGATTTAATTTCGTTGCAAGAAAAATAATAATAAAAATCTTCACATTTCTTAATGCTCTGTTCCGAACTTTTAACGCTTATAACGAAAGAAATACTTTAACTAAAGTCGACGCATAATAACTTTCGAGCCGTATGAAAATTCTGAGACATTCTGAAACACTAAGAGACTGCTTAGTGCCAGAAAGATATTTTAAAAGAATACAATTTGAAAAGAACAGCGAATAAATAACCGTTTGCAGTACCTTATGTATACATATACAGCATAAAGATAAGTGGAGTACATTTCTCATTTCAATTTCGTTTACAATGTTAAATTAACAAATTTTTGTTAGTATGGTTGTAGAGTTAAGTCAAAAGGAGTAGCCAATAGCGTTATTTTTAGAAGATTAAAAAATGATACTTTCGCACCGCACCGTGTCCATTACACTTTCCCGCAAAGGCAAACAAAAAATTAATACTCCACCAGCAAGATTTGAATATGTCACAGTGTATATGTGTATATGTGTGGGTGTGAAGGGGTCGTTACTTTTTATGAAACAACTTGTATATTACATATAATGCTTGTGGCCAAAGGAATAAAATAACGCTCGTTTGTGCCATGTTGCGTGTTGAAAAGTTTACACATGACTTAATTTTTTGGTAATTATATTAAAGTAATTTTCGCCAATGGAAAAAAGACACACATACACACGAGAGAATGTGCGCAGTTTGCAGTGAAACCTCGAGAAAAACCAGCAAAACCAACCAAATAACAAAAAGGTTTTATCGCTGTGGGCATTTTACTTTGTTATTTATTATTACTTGTATCTCGTGGATGTATGTGGTAGTATTGTCTGTAGCGGCTGCTAGTCACATAAACACATTCACAGATATATGTATCTATCACTCGAAACACCATAAAATAACTTAAATCCAGCTCATTTTGCAGGAATAAAAGCAAAACAACTCCACAAACAAAAACGGCCAAAACGGAATATGGCACACCTGCAAAAATGACAATACGCGACATTTGTGTGCGTGTATCTATACGAATACTTTGGGGACGATGTGGCGCGATTTTGTTTAACTGTGTGATATGCAATTTGGTTGTTAAATATTTATTCACAGCGTTGGTATGTGAGCACGATATACACCGTGTGGATAAAAAAAGCTGCACGGGCATTTTAAATTAAACTCGTAAAGTGCAAAAACTCTGCTATTTGATGTGTTCTTTTGCACATCAGTCACAAATACAAGTACAAGTCACACATTTCATCATTTTCTCTTTTTTACAGCATGCGATGCAGTTATTTTGAGTTAAAACCGGCGTGAATATTAAACTGCCAGAAGTCTAACAGAATAAAAAAAGGGTTGCGAAACTTAAAATCTGTATAAATGTACGAGTATATATAGATGTAAAAAAAATTCAGAGCTATTCAAAGTCGTCAAAAAATGTCGTCCTTTTTTAATTGCGTGACAGCATTGACATTGTGACGTTATGGAATATTATATGCAATTTTCTCATTTGCAATTAATGTAAATTTTCGCACCGAGCTTTCCATGTGGATTTTGCTTTGAGAATGCCACAAATCGAGTTATTTTAGAAAAATGTAATCTGATTTATTTTGGCGTAAATTATTATTCTACAGTAAATATGTGTTCAGATGTCTACCCGTAGTTTTGCGTACAGTACGTTGACGTGTAATAACCCATCGGTCAGGAAGAACTACGAGGGTGAAAAGGCCTTTTTTGTAGCATAGTAAATATAGTTCGCTGGCAGTGTGAAGAAGCAAACAAATTTAATTATACAGAAGTAATTACATAAACAAAACCAACACAACATATACAGGCGTAGGATATTAGATTGAAGGCTAATAGAAAATCTATTCCGCTCAAAACTACTTTTTTAGGGTAGTAATAAATCCAATATTTAACAATGTATTGATCGCCAGCACTTTTACAACTTGTACTCTTGTTACTTGTTTCTCTAAAACTAGGGTGTGTTCTTAAATTTAATTAACTAACTAACTAACTAAAGATCGTTATAATCGAACTGCCAATCAACTAGCACACAACAGAATCCTACCGTCATCTCATAGTCAAAACTATGAACTTATTTACTGTGCTACACAAACAGTAGCAATTTGGTATTTGGAAAAAATCCTTCCTCTCATAATAAAACCATAAATCAATTCAAATGGCGATACAAATCAATACGATAAGATGAACAATCACAATTACGATGCAACAAACAAAGCAAGAGGGCTTTCCAACACTTAAATCTTCTACGTTAGAGGTGACTTAAATACTATAACTGAATAACAATACTATACTAAACTATATTCTTTAGTATAGTCAGTATACACAGTAAACTCAGTATAAAATACTGAGTATACTATGACTATATAACCATCCATACCAACCATATATAATTTGTGGGCACATTGGCTAACTGGTTAGTGCATTGAACTACTGAGCATTTTGAGCAGTTTGAAGTTCGAATTCCAATAAAAAGGGCCCGGTCTCACCTCCGGCGAATGACTGACAAACGTGTAACTGTTATGAGAAAGCTTCTAAATTTGCCTTTCGGATTGTTAAGCAATTATAGGTCTCTTCTATGTTTGTGTAAAAATAGAATACGCTCAACACGGATGGTCGCGAGAAGGCTGGCCGTTGCACCAATTTTTTACCTGATAGGATAATGTAAATATAACAGCCGCTAAATGATCTGTATCTGAAATCACAGTCACCCTTAAACCAAAATCCATTAGGTCTATTCGTCGTGATTCTCGAAAATATTCAGATCTGTCAACTGAAATGCTATAAAATTTGCATATATATCTCAAGGTGGGTCTTGGTGGTCATTAGGGGGTTTAGTGTGGCTTGTGGTAGGCTAGTGTGGTGAGGACAGTGTGTTGGGGACGCAGGGTATTTCAGCTAGTTCAATATACATTTTTTGGTAATTTAAGACAAATATTTCTTTTTCTTCTAATGCCAAGTGAATTTCCTGCAAACTTCTCAAATACATATCATTTAATGGTAAGAACAATTTAAATCTCTGTTTATATATGAAATGTTAATTTGGCAACTGGTCATATTAAGGCAAGGAAGATAGAGATGAAGAAGGAATATACAATTCAAAATCCCACAATGAAAACTTTTTCCCTAAAATTTCATCAAAACAATCTTCATTTTGCCATAAGAGGCAGATTTAATTGGATTTATTACAAGGTAATACTGCAGCCACTTGAAAAACTCATTTAATTGTGGTAAATTAATTGCTATTCCCCTTGAAGTGAAAATAAATTTAATTTAATCCCATGAAAAGGCAATATAATTAATTTCTCATAATAACAATCATGATTGTGTGCACATCACATATTAATGTAGAGAAAACTTAAGATGTTACGTAAATTACAAAATCCTTTTTATTTCCGCATACATACTCAGTGAAGTAATCTCAATTACATAAGCGTAATTAATTACAAACGGTGCCTTGTCATCTTAAATACTTAAACATTTTACTTAATCTGTGTACCGGAGAAAAATGTATTTATTTTAATCCTTCCCGACATCACTAAAGTTGTTAAAACCATTCAACCAATCAAACTGCCATCAAGACGGAAAACCAAAAAAATTATTTTGTCGCATGACTAGCCGAAATCCATACAAGACGATCAAATATATTCTTTATATTCGAATATTGTCTTTATCTTCCAATGGCACATCACAAATATAGGCAGAAATGAAAGGACGAAGTTAAAAACCACAATCAAAATGATAAAAACAAATAAAACCTTAGCAATCCTTGTGGCATCCTTATTGTCAATATTTTGATGGTATGTGTATTCTCCTGTGTGATGATATGTGTGGCAAAACAATTTAATGTCAATCATTTATGCTGACCATCAAAGTCTTAAGCGCCAAAATGTATAATAAATGAGAATTCCTTTCTAGTATCCTGGTTTTAATTATTATTTTCGAAATTTGTTTCAGATTATTACTGAGAAAGAACATTTTTTGTTGAAAATTTGATGACAAAACTTTTAGATTCGAACAGATAAAAAGAAATTACGAAGGACACTAACTTTGTGTAAAATAACAATAACTTTCAAAGTTTTCCTCGCCGATCTATCCCGATTCCCTAATAAAATGCCAACTGAAACAGAATTATTAGGAACTGTTTCTTCTATTCACACAAGCACTTTGGTGGTATTTGTTATTTGTTTTGACTTCGTGTTGAACTGCGCTTTGAAGTGATACATCTGTATTTTGTGTATCATCGAGAACTGAGTTTGTTTGATATTCGATTTGTTTTGTATTGAATTTCTCGGAATACTTTCAAGTGTTTGTGGTTAAAGTTCAATGGAAACTGCAGTTAAATTGCGTACGTAAATAATAGTTGTTGTGCTGGAAGTGTTTTGCTCAAGGACCAATATCCAGTGTGTGGTTGATTGATGTGTGCAGATGAAATTTGTGGATTATCCTTGGTAACGTAGGAAGCATATAATTTTTAAATACTTGGTTTATTTAAACATTCAAGTCATAAAGGAGTGTGCATTTTTAATATACAAATCTCAACAGGATATTCGTCACCTTGTTTTTGATACACTTTTGTATAAATTTCAGGTGTGGTGTTGAGTTAATTTTGCAGAGTTCGTCTAGAGAAAGGTATTTTTAATTTAATCGTAGCTTGGAATGTTCTGTAAAAATTAAGAAGACTACAGAGTCATCCTTTAGCTGTGTTCAAACGATTCAAAGTCTAAGGTAAGAATTAAGTACAATTAAGTTTGTAAAATGTTCCTTCTAGAACTTCAAAAATCCTCGAGTATTTTGGTTTGTTCCTTACTTAGGCAAGATTTTGCTGCAATGCACTTTTTTGTTGAAATATTACACCTACTTCTTCATATAGTTTCAGTCTGTTTCACGCAATACATAAAAAAATGCCTTTAATGTCAAATGGCAATTTTCTTGCCAAAAATATTTATCAATGGACGATGAAGGTGCGACTTTAAACTCGAACATGGATTTTTCGGTTTGAGAAAAAAAGAAATTTTAATCTGTTGTCTTTTTTCTAGTATCTAGGACAAACAAGCAGCGCCACATTAAGAGAACAGAATTATGATTCGTCAGCAAACACCACGATGCAAAAGAAATGGCTGCAAAGGACGATCTTCGGTGATCGATAAAAGCCATTAAATCACAAAGCAAACTCAACCTACAATTGGAGGACGTTTGTTTGTTATGGAAGCAGCTTTGATTGATTGCTTTTCAGTTTCCATTATTTCGTAGTGCGGCAAATTCATTTATTGATCTGTTGTCGAAATATTTCAACTACAGCGACGAAAAGATGCTCCAATTGATAAGTTCTAATCCAAATGTGATGAATATATGTCCAATGAGGACATCACCCAATTTGAATGGTTTAGAAATCATTTTTCAATCGACTTCAACACGAGAGACCTTGAACGTTTCTATGGAGACAAAATCCAAAAAATGTCCAAAAATACTCGCCAACACAAGTAGAAGCAAATCAAATCTCGTTCAAATTGTCTGCAGTATTATTGGGATAGAGATACAGTATAGTACCTAGGAAAAGAAGTTATCCGATGAAAAAATAGCAAAATAATTCCAATTCTAATCAGGATAAGGATTTTCACTACACAACTACACTTTGTAAAACATATAGTGCAAGTGTTCGAATACTAGTGTGCCTGTCTGATGTGTGCGTATTCCTCATCAAATTCATAATGCACCCAGTGGTTTGAGTTGTTATCCAAAACTGTTTGGTCTGTCTGACTATCTAATCGGTTAAGTTTTTGCGTCTGTATCTGTCTCGTTGGCGGGTGTTTTGATGATTTTGATAATATTGAGTGTCCATATCCTTGAATCCATACCCTACTAAGCTCTCACATCCAGATTTTGGTGTCAGAATTTATAATTCGAAAAACAAAGCAATTTTAAAGAGGAAACTGAAGCAGTGCTCTGTTATTTTAGAGTGGTTCACCCATTCAGTTCTTCGTCCTCTACCATTCAAGTACTTATACTCATACGTATATTATATTGTCGTGCCATTAAGTGCGAGTGTTTGCTCTTGTTTCATGATATTTCCTTTGTACATTCTGACAGACTGACAGACAGAATGCAGTAAAGTGTTCTAAAAAGATACAGAAAAGACCAAAGCCTTTTTTATCATAATTTCTAACAAAAAAAACAAACATCTTTGTGTGTTAAATGAGACACATTTTAATGGCAATAGAAAGAAAAACTTAGCTTGAAGCGATTTTTATTGCAGTTGTTGTTCTTTCATGTTGCTTGAATTTAAAATACAACAGAGAAGTGGAGGTTGTGTTATATTGCCTGAAAAATAAAAAAGTAGACCATGCATGCACTTTGACACCAATAAAATCATGTCCGGGTAAGGTCATGTACTTCAACGCATCTTTTTCTATGGTTGCGCCTGAAGCTGCAATACAAAAGGATAACAATTAAAGGATAACTCATGGACTGATTAGAGAAACTACAAGCGTTAAATAAAAAAAACTAAGTTAACAGTGTGTGTTATTACAATAATTATCGAACGGCACTGTAACGCAATATTTTAATGTTACTTTGATTATTTTCGCTTTGTTTTTAATTTTTATATTCTAAATAATATTAAAAGTAGAGTCCCTTAAGAACATTCCAAGTAGAAGCATATCAATCAATTGGAAATTTCAATAAACGCTCGCAAGAGTGAGTGAGTACTAAGTCCCCGACTACTTTTCGTACCGATTTTTCTTAAATAAGGAAAACTTCTCACCGTCAGTATATATTGTAGTGGGTTGGTGTGATAATCTGATAAAACCCACACCAGAGCACTTAGACCGTCGGTCCATTGTAATCGTTCCCATTGAGTTCACTATTGAACTTTAAGATAGCGAAGGAAGTTCTTCAATCGTTAGTCGATTGTTCATCTGTAGCCTGGAGAAATCAAAACAGCTACAAGGGAAATGTGTAGTCCTTCAGTTAAGACTTACATATTGAATCCAATGTAAGTCCCAACTTGAAATATGACTTCTAGTCGTGTAATGTCCTGTAAGAAAACCGACCATGCTCGGACAGTTCCCTCTGGATTTTCCCAAAAGGAACTTAGCGGTGTTTTTGTTCGGTCTATACACAAAGTGCTTGGTAGTTCTACATGTATTTATGGTGTTCCAACGTTGTTCCTGTTCGACATCCATAAATCTTCGAATACCAATATAAAAGCTTGCCTGATTCAAGCCTAACATTGGTACCGGATAGGTAGGAATATCGGAAGAACCACTTATTGCAACTGCATCAGAAAATGCATTTTCTTTTATTTCTGTATGTCCCGGAACCCCAGATAAGAGTGATGGAATTCCATCTTGAAAAAGACTTCAGTCTTCTCTTACATTCTAGAACAATCTTCGAATTGACACAAGGTCAAGTGCTAGTAGAGCAGCTTAGCTGTCACTACATATTGCAAAGTTTCGTCCTTGTATCTTTTTGGAGACAGCCCAGTTGGCAACTTGTAAAAGAGCAGATATTTCCGTTTGAAAAATAGTTGGCCATTTTCCAAGTACGAATGCTTTCTTAGAATTCTCATCTAAGAACCATCCTGCACCAGTTCCTTCATCGGCAAGAGAACCGTCAGTGTAGAATATGGGCTCGAATTCCATAAGGATCTTAGTTGAACTTTCCCTGCTAGGGTATTGAACTTTATATCCTCTTTTGAACATAAGAAATGGTACAGTACTGTCCACAGGCATCAGAAGCTTAGGACATATAGCTTTTACCGTTTCCATCTGAATAACCATATCCAGTGCTAGCAGATATAGTAGTGTGTTGAGAGCATCTGCCGATGTAGAGCGCATTGCGCCCGTTATTCACAGGCAGACGTTCCATTGCAATTTTTTTAGTGTCCTCTTAGCCATTTTCAGACAAGTTCTTGGCCACCAAACTACTGCCGCATAGGTGAGAATGGCAAATTTTTCACTTTAACTTTATTTCAGTGCAATGCAATGCACTGCTGAAGTTATAGTTCTGAAGCAAATGCTCTATACCTTTGTGCAATTGCTTCACCAATAATCCTTCGATAAACAAATGAGATTTTCGTCATAACCCATATCCTAAAATAAATTCAAGGTCCTTATTATTGGCACACTAAATAATTCATCTAACCACAGAGACCACATCGCATATAAAAAGAGACATCGTAACATGTTGTCCTTGGCATAATCATAAAAAGTGACTTTAGCATTGACTGAGAATAGATTCAGTGGACTTCTGAATGCCTTGTGGTATTTTCGCCTTATGTAAGGAATCATCGAAATGAGCAAATAAGCTGGTACAATGAAATTATAAATATATAATTGAAGACATACGTAGATGGAATTTATTACTCAGGCATTTGAGGGTTCCTTCCTTTACGGATATGTACTATTGAAATAGCTGAGTTTTATTTATTAATTATTCGTCTTTATAGCAGAAGATGCAACAGATACACAGCAATAGCACTGGTGATGGTTTTAGAATGCTGGTCACAAATATGAGAATGACGTTTGCAAGTTTGGCGGGAAATTTTATGTGGATCAAAAGAGTATCGGGAGTATTTGCCCAAATATTTTTGATGTAAGTCTTTCTTATTAATGACTCATTCTTGTATTGTGATCGGCTCTTCTAACGGTCCGAACAAGCTTAAGCCTTAAATTCAAGTAGTTTTTTGAAATCCTGCAAATTTGTGTTTAATGAAAACTTCCGGCTAACTCCAGGAGAACCTTTCTTATGCCGATTTTGTCCTGTAGACTTCTTTTATAGTATAGACCGTTAATTGGCATTAAATGTTTTAAGCAGCCAACGTCAACCTTGGAGCTTTCATTTTAATAGTTAATATACCTTTTTCATTGCATTTCCAACAAAACTAGAAGCTATATTAAGTACCCTTTGATGAAATGTGATGTCAAAATCTTCGCAAATCGCAAAATGGTAAAGGTTGCATTCTCGGCGAAAAAAGAGCTACTTACTGATGGATCAGTAATGAAAGGATGGAAAGTGATGAAAGATATCTCATCAATATATTGGCTTTCAGTTAAGCGCCGAATTTAGCACAATTCCCGCCGCCAGAAATCCAAGAATAACTGGCTAAAACTATTCCTTGGAGGGGCAGAAGGAAGCTCACAAACGAAACTGAACTGGCCTGCGTCCTTTTCAAACTGGCGTTGGAGAAAGTTATCCGAGACTCTGACGTTACGGCGAGAGGAACAATCCTCTATAAGTCCATTCAGATACTGGCTTACGCGGACGATATTGACATCGTTAATAGAACCCAAGAGAAGTGCAGGAAGCGTTCATCCAGATCGAGCAGGCGGCATGAAATCTTGGGCTGCACTTAAATGAGAGCAAAACAAAGTATATGGTGGCCACGTCTGCGAGTAGAAGATCCAAACATTGGTGCAATCCTTTAACTATCTCGGGTCAACTGTAGCAGCCGATAACAGCATGGAACCAGAAATACGCGCACGGTTGCTTAAAGCCAACAAAGCCTACTTCTATCTTAAAATCCAGGAACTTAACCATAACATCAAGCTGCTTGTATGTAAGACAATGGTCATACCAGTACTTAATTATGGATCCGGGACTTAGGTGCTTAGCAAAAAGCATTCTGACCACATAGCTGCATTCAAGAGAAAAGTCTAACGGAGAATTTTTGGCCCCGTATATAAGGTATGACGATTCCGGAGACTCTATAATGATGAGATCTACGAGCCTTACCGCGATGTCGATATCGTGAAGATCGGTAGGCTCCGATGGGCGCTTGCATGAGTGAAGAGGATTCTGCTCAGAAAGTCCTTTGCGCTAGGATTTAAGAAACACGACAGCGAGGTTGGCCATGCCTACCCTGTAAGGATAGCGTAGACCAGGACGCCTAGAGTTTAGGGATGCAAAACTGGTTGACATCGGTTCAAAATCGAACCTTGGGGCATACAAACTATAAATTTGTTTACCCTGTAAAATAACCGCCCACCAATATCCCTTAATCAAATACAAGTACATACAGAAAGGGACAAATTTAAAGAAACGGGTGGAGACGCATGCCTTTGAAGATTATTACGATTTATGTGCTTTCCTGTGTGAGGAATTTCAACTAAATGCTACTCAATATGGATGCATTCAAAAGTTACACTTATATGTATTGCACACATACTTGTATAAGTCCTTTTGTATTAGAACTATATGCAGACTGTCAATACAAATATAGGATATATATGCAAGTATATGTTGTCGAAGGCATATATCTCTTTGCCAATGAGAATTCCTATGGGTAATTCAAAACAAAAGGATATTTGGTTTTAGTTACTTCATTGCAAGGACGAGTATGCTATATGTATTGTGTATGCGCTTGTTTAATACAAAGCACACAATTTATTCGATTCGTGTACGATGAATTGCAAAATTTCACAATCATCGTCCTGCGTAGCCATTACAATGTGTTCATACCAGTGAGTATATATAGCGGTTTTGCACATCCAATTTAAATTCTAAATCAGCAAAACATTAAATCACTACTCTGCACAAACCGAGGAAAATTATTTATAACAGTTAACCATTGTTTACCAAATCAAAGGACTCCTGCTACGAGTATATTTAAGATCGAATAGCTGACGCCAGTAGTCGAAACAAACAAAATGATTACTTTGCAAATTAGAATAAACTGCCCTCTAGGAAGAAGTTCCGCTACAGAAAGAACACAAATTTAAATTTATTTAGCCTTAAATCGGTAATAGAAACGCGTAATGGTTTTGTGGTTCTCCCACAAATGCGAAAATGTTATAAAATCAAAAACCTGAAAGGGCTATGGTTAACGTTGATAGATGTTTGTTTGTTTTGTTTTATCATGTTATGGAAAACTGACTTATTTTTAAGGAAAACAAAGAAATTCCTGCATTTTTTATATTAACGATCCAAAATTGCAAAATCGATTGTAAGTAGTTATGCGTAGAGAGATGTCTTATTTCTAGCGGTGATACTTTGAATCCTCGAAGAATTATTAATGGTCGAAGTAAATAAAAAATGGAACAAATCCAAACTTTAAACAAAATAGCAATTAATTGATCATTTTTTCATTGTTTAGGATTAAAAAAACAATTTCAATTGTTGTGTGTTGTACACAAATATACAAATGATCGGTGTGCCGAGTATGCAACTGTTTTATTGGATGATTATGAATAGATATCTATCACTATACGAACACATAAAAGACAAATAGAAACATTGATAGTTTGAGCTTCAGTAGTGAGATTTTCTGGTTCTTGTTGTTTTTGCGGATATTGTTGTTGTAGATTAGCATTTGGAATTATTATTTATGGTAATAGCAATGCGATAGAGTTGATTGTTGTTTGTATATGTGACTGGATTATACTACTGACATATCTGTGAAAAATATCAATGCATTATATGACTCTCGAAATTGTCTGACCCAAAACATGGAGGGCATATTTGCATTACAATTCGGAAAGACAACAGAAGCGATTTCGAAACATGAGTACTTCAATCACTTAACTAAAGGGTGTCCTTTTTACTTAGATAGAAAATACTGATGGGTAACCTGTCAAACGAGCAGTCATACTGCACTTACTCTTTGACATTTATTATAAGTATACTCTGACAAATCATGGTGAATAGACACACGCTTGAACAGTGCCACTAAATTATCCAAATTTAATTGGAAATTCAGTCGTATTTTAGTATTTTATGATTTTTTTGGCACATAATCGTCCATTGGGTCATCATTTGCAATACCCAGAGAGTATGTGGTACAAAATCGATCCACAGCTCAATCGTCCGTTCACTATGTGGAAAATCATCGAATATTATTTTTTCAAAAATGAGACCGGAATTTGAGTTACAGGCAATGGAAATCGTTACCGCACCATGATCAATGAAAATTGATTTCGAGAAATGGGCCTATGCTAATTGACATCTAAGATCATGCGATTCAACACCTCTCGATTAATTCCTCTGGTTTCATGTAAAGTCACTTGTTTATGCTGATAAATGAGCGACTATTAACGCCTTGGAGGACATCATTGTTCGTTGTTTTTGTGACATACGGCCAGCCTTGCCTATTGTCCAGGATGCGCTTCGTCAAGAACAGCTGCGGTAACCTCACGTCAGAAATCATTTTCAAACTTTTATGCCATATACTGGTCTTTTTTCAAATAAGACATTTTGATTAGAATAAATTTTTTTTTGTAATTTTTTACAATTTCAAGTTCTATCGGAATCAATATTTTTATACGCACATGATTGCTTTATCTACCAAGACTCTTGAAACCCCGGAACTAGATCATAACATTCATATTCTGCTGGTTTATAAGAGTACGGTCACACTAGCACTTATAAGCGGTATGGACTATGTTATGATAAGATATACAAGTCCTACAACAATAATAAGATCGTACACAAAATTAACATGACATGTGCCAAGAGGATCCTACTGGGAAAGTAATGTTCGGTAGGATTTATGCCCAAAAGGTATGCTTAACTTAATAAAATATGCTTGAAAGAAGCACTTGCGGGAGGTCAAGAGCCCGTTCTTGAGCCGAAAAGAAAATGGAAAATGTAGAGAAGTGGATAAGTGTAGGAGACCTCTGGGCATCATCTCAATGATCCAACAGAGAAGAAACCATTTGAGTACCAAGGTGATCTCGGATTCTGTGATTATCTGAATCTACATCCAATCTTTATCCATTGATATAGAGAGGATAATTCAAGAATTGGTTTCACACCATCCCTATGGACACAAGTCACAGTAAAGTCGCAATAGATCCACATGTGTCGCAAAGCTGCAGCAATCAGCAACAATCAATCTGCAATCAGAAGAGTTATTGCCGATTTTCGGTCATATACCAAATAACAATTGATTTTGTCATTTAGGTCAAATATAAGGATTTTTTATGTCTCGAATTTCAAAATGTGGTGGGTGGGAGTATTTTACAAATATATACTGTGGTTGTTTTTCTTGTTTTTCCACATTTTAGTGCTTATTTTCGGTAATAATAATATTTGTAAATTGAATAAGGAATTACGAGCACACTCGCACGCTAGATCAGGTTTTTAGTTTGTTTCTGTAGCTCTCTTTTCGTATATCGCAAAGAATTGAATTTAAATATACATACTTCATTTATTATTTCTTCTTCGAATTTCATTTTTAAACTTTGCGATCGCCTGAAGAAAAAAAACTAGTTCGCGATTTTAAGCAATCAAACGTATACTAATCGCTTTCTTAGATCACATCGATTTTTGATGTTCAAGAAGTGTTCGCGACGCGACGTCAAAACAATTTATACGAGCGTTCTCACTCATATTGATTATGATTATGATTATTGAAGTTTGATATTTTATTGCGATCATCGCTCGTCGCCGAATCACGCGATGACTGCCTAGCCTAATAAGCAACCGATATATATAAATAAATTGAAAAACTGTTGCGAAATCAGGTCAATATGAAAGTTGGCGGTATGGACTGAGTTTAAAATTCAACAAAAACCATATAACCAAGTTACTTTAGATATCCACCCACAATTATTGTTAATATAAGTTTATTAAATTTTAAGATTTCAAATTTAAATAAAATCTTTATCCATCTCGAACAGTTATATAATAAGAAATCTTTATTTCACTATACAAAAATGTGTTATTATTGAATTAAGTAAAGAAATTAAAAAAGTTCATTCAAAAAGTGCATAACTACAAGCTAGAAAAGGAATATTAAATGCAATACAATGACATTAGTTCTATTCAATGCAAAAATAATTATTAAAAATTAAATTTAAAAGAAAAACAACAATCAAATAACCTCAAATAGGATCAAACGATCACGAAACTTTAGAAGAGATATCGAATGTGTGCTTCTGAGAATCAAAAGTGGTATCAAAAGTAGTATCAATATTTTTGTTATTATCAATAGTTGGTTGTATAACAGTAGTAGGAGGAGTTGTAGATGAAGAAGATAGTAGAAATAGTTTTTTTTGTTCGTGTTACCAACAATTTTGTGAATATGAAAGCGGGTTTTTATAAAAAAAAAATTAGCACTAATTGTGTTCTTATTGTTAATAGTAATTTAATTTTGAATTAGGACGGCAAAAACGAATGTTGAACAAAACACAATGTGCAGGAAAGTTTTAGATTTTCAATTTGATTTGATTTGAAAAATGGAAACACATTTAGTGTACGTGTGCTAATTACTTTTAATCAGATGAATCAGATAATTCGAAAGAATCAAATAAATGGAATTGTTTTCAATTGAAAAGATTGAAAAGAATTCCTTATTTTCTATAAATAATCAATTATATGGCTATGACTATGTCTTCTCTCACTCTCTCTCTCTCTTTAATTTAAACTTTAGTTATATATTAAAATGATAAACACAAAAAATTAAACGCATAAGGAAAGCTTTTTCTATATTGATGTATTTTACTTTTACGTTTGGTTGCTGATGTACGAGTACTTTGAAATTAAATTGTAAATACGAGTAAGACGAATAAAATAAAGCGTTCTTTTTTATAAATTGTGAACTTTACTTTGTTATAAAATCAAATCAAAAAATTGTATTTTAGTTAAGCTTTTTAGAACGTTTAATCCAACTTTTACTTGTTTAACGTGTTAAGTCAAAAAAAAAACCAACAAAATTAAGAGGGTATTGGGACAAAACGAAAATTTGAAAAATTCTCATTCTCATCGAAATGTTTATCTTTTTGTAAGATTTTTTATTTTGGAAAAAATAATTAACTAACATTTAACAATGTAAGGAGAATTTCAACAGCCAATTATTGTTTTTTTTGGTTCGTTTACATAAGTAGCCAATTTCTTAATATACAAACACAAAATACCAACATTTTATTTTTGACAAATTTATAAAAAGAAACAACAAAAAATCTACACGACACATTTAGCAATTTTTTCTCTCCAATGAAATTCAAAATTAAAAATTTGAGGCAAACTGGTAATATTTCAATTCAATATAACATAAATCTAATAGCAACGCGCATTTTAATTTTAAAAATAAAAAATTCATGGAATAATCGTAATAAAAATAAATTAAATTAAATATTTATTTGAATATTTATATAATGCATTTGATTTTTTGTTTTTTGTTTTTTTTTTTGTTTCGCTTCAAGCAAAATACTCACGGAGGGAAAAATAATAATTAATTATTATTATATTTATTATGTATTTAAGTGGCTATATAATGTATGGTTTTTTTTTGATTGATTAATTAATTACTATTTTTTATTGGTTTGTTTGTTTGTATTATTGGGTTTGCTTGTTTGTTTGGGGATTCGTTTTGTACGTTTGACACACACACACGTTTGTGTACACAAAAACATATGGAATAAAAAACAAACGTTTTTTCGTTTTAATTAAGAGAGTATAGAGAAGAGTTGTGATATCGTACCGTTTCGCTCACCTTCTTGTCCCACTGCAGGACATACGGCACTGGATGATCGTTGGGGAATTCAACGTGACAATTGAATATGACACCTTCGCCGAGGATCGCTGTAATGTGTACAGCATCTTCTGCTTGACGACGCATCGATTGAGGCAGAGAGAAAATAAATTAATAAAAAGAGAGAGAGAAATACAAATTAATTAGTAAATTTTTTTTAATTTAATTTTAAAAGCACACACAAAAAAAACGACACTAGGGAGAGATACATTGCTGAGGTTTTGCTGAGATGCAGTTTAGGTGGCTGTAAAATACTGAAATAGAATTCTAATTCTAATTTATAGAACTCAATTCTAGATTATGGTAGGTAGGTAGAGTGGTGGTTCCCGCAGTGTCCTCAATTAGCGCTAGTGTGCGCCGTTTTGATGTCACAAATCTCAAGGAACCTAGCATGGATATTTATTTATTATACTTATTTTGAAATTTCACGAAGGTAAAGGTAATTTCAACTCGATCGTAGCCCATCTTGACGCAAATAATTCATCGGTTCTTAGTTTATGTGAAACGCAGGCTTCTCATATGGGTACACTAAATGATTTTCAATGTCCGGGTTATTCTCGTGTCGACTATTTGGTTCAACATCGAGGGGTTATTCCTTTATTCGAGATGATATCTGTTTTAGGTATTCCTAAATTTATTGTTCCAAACTGTGATCCCATGTTCAATACGTTATGGATTGAAATTAAAATTTCAAACCATACAATGAGTTTAATTATTTATCGGAGACAAGATTTGCCAATCCTCACCAACATTTGAATTGGTAGTCTTTCACCCCCCCCCCACAATTATCGACCCCATCACCCTAGAGCTGTCTTACCATCACCATTCAACTCTGATTTTAATCTCCACAATGATTCTTGGTTGACCTAATCGAATTGTACAGATCGATCAAGTGAAACCGAAGAACTATTTTCAAATATTATTCTTCTTGTCGATAAGCCAACTAGGTATCCCGATATAACTGGTCAATCTCCTCACCTTTTAGATGTATTTCTAACAACTATGCCAGAGAATTATTCATTTAATGTATCTGCTCCATTAGGATTTTCCGACCATGCTATGGTAATAGCCAAATTTTCAATAACCCCAGACATTGTAGAGCCTACTCGTAAATGGCCAATCTGGTACTTCAAAAATGCTACCTGGGAGCTCATTTTATAGCTCATTTGATTGATTTGCTTTTGCAAGAATAATGCTGATGAAGCAGCTCAACTTATCATGTCAACCCTTATGCCATTTTTCATTCCTTCCTTTAACAAAAATAATATTCGTAAGAATAAGTGGTTTAATGAAAATTGCAGGTCAGAAGTCGCGAGTAAAAAGCAGCCCATTCGTACTCTACGTAAATTGCACTTCAGAAGAAACCCTTGTAAAGTTTCGGATAGCTAGAAACAGAGGAAACGCTATAATAGAAAGGAACAAAATAATATGTGACCTCAAGATTCGAGATAATAATAATAATGGAGGGGACCTACAATTTAATGCCGCAACCGAATAAATTGATTAACTAAGATACCGGATGAGCAATCAAGAGTTGGTAAAAGTAAAGCAGCAGGAAGCAATCGCAATCACCATCAGACGATGAAAATGGAGCTGGTTCGGCCACACTTTGAGAAAGCCAACGGACGATATTACGAAAATAGCGCTCAACTGGAATCCACAAGGAAGCCGCCGAGCTGGGTCTCTAAAATTTTTACAAAAAGTGTTGTCCATCGGAGATACAAATGCGTATAAAATTTAAAGAAAATCGGGACCTGAGGAAGTGGGTTAAAGATTGATCGCAAGATTCCACGGCAAACAAACACACGGGCAGGCGAAGTTAATATAGAGAATTTAAGAACTGCACTGCAACCCAACAACAAAACAGCCCCAATCGTAATGCAAGCAGCGCTGCTCACGGTACACCACGGACACAGAACACAGTCATCATAGTATGACATCGCGACTCTGTCAAATGCTTTTGAAATATCACCAGCTAGGAGTTTGCTTTCACCAAAATTGTGAAAAGACTGCATCCACTTTTCAATGAGATATGCCATTAGATCACCAGTAGAACGTTGTCCACGGAACCCGTGCTGACAGTCATTAAGTAGTTAACGTGATTCAAGATATTTCATAAGCGGTCGTAAACGGTCATTCAGCGTTTCCATCATGACCTAAGAAAGAAGGGACGTTAGTGCTATTGGTTGGTTCGAAGAAAGACATAAAGGTTCATCTTTTTTTGATATAGGCTGGACAAATGCTGTTTTCTAACTACTCGGATAGAGTCCCAAATAATAGTATAAGTGGTAAAGTTTACGCAATACTAATGCCAGCAATGAAAAACACTTCTTCAGAACTAGTGGGGGAATACCATCTGGACCAGCGATTTGTGTATGCCTAGGTCGGCACAGGGTTTATTTATATGATGTTTTTAGCAGTAGGAATTGCGGAATACAATGGTAAAGTTGAGAAAAGTCCGGTTAATTTTGCTTGAAATGATGATTAATGAAGAGACAAAGAGTATTTTGTTTTTGTACAATTTTATCACCCATTTAAATTTGGAATTTGAAACAAAAAACTGTTAAGATGCTAAGTTTGTCAAAAAAGTAAGAATATTTGAAGTTTTTTACTAATCAAGGAAGAAGTCGTTTAGAAGTACATCAGCTTACAGTGTATTTTAAAAAAATCCATATAATCCTTTGATGTATAAAATGATTTCCCTCTTTTTAGTCAAAAAGGAAATAAAAGATCTTTAAATACATAATACGATAACCTGAGTCGAACTGTAACCAAAATTCTTACAACAATTTTTTCTTTTTTGCGCACATGCCCCAAAAAAGAGGTCATTTTTTTGACTTTAATTAACGTAAGTAAAAGATTATCATGATTCGTCCAACTCCTTAAAAATGGATTTACTTGTAATTATAATCAAGCGTCTCCTATCCTGGAAAGTTTTATGTATTTCTACCTGAGTGGCTAGCTATTTTTTCTTCTTTAATTGCGCCCAGTACGTATTCGTAAGTAGCGAAGGAAACACCTATGCATACAGGTACAATTAAATGAAATGAGTGCAGATTTATGTAAGAATATGTGCTTTTGTGTGAGTTAATTACGAATTAAATTATGAAACGACGTCAGGCAACATTATAAAAAACACGAAGAAGCCTGCCTGCCTTGGTATATACTGTTAAAATGTAAATCATGTCCTAGTTAATTAGAGGAGTTAATTGTATGCACTCGTTAAAAGGAAACGTGTAACTGGAGAGAACAAGGAAGAACAGGGAAGACGAGTATTCGGACGACAATGAATGAAAAGGATGGAGATACTCACTCGTCAGTTTTGATGGCCTCACGAGACCAGCGCATAAAGTCACGTAAGCATCGTCATGAAGTATGGTGCATTTTACGGTGGAACAAAGTGCAGAAAACATTTTTAAAAGGCAAGAAGTGGTGATTGGATTTATTAAGCAGGGCTCAGTATGCTTGACTCTATACTTTTTAACGGTAACATTCCTTTTGATTTCGTGCAAAGCTTTTATATTTTAACCAAATCTTAATTTTGCTTTGACGCAGAATTGAATTTACCTATACGTTCATTCCATTTAATTAATTCAAATGTTTAAAAAGAGCTTTATGCATTTTCGCCCACTGTCACAATTGGAAAAACCTGGCAAAAACCATCGTGACGTTGATGATGATAGCAATGAGAAATTTTCACATTCAGTTCAGTTTTGCCGAATACTCAGCGATATTAGAAAGCACAAGAGTGTATCTATCCATGTCCTTATATCCTTCTACCATATCTAGAGGCACAAACATATGCACACAAGTCTAGAAACGCCACCACAGCAATGTGTGCACTTAACCTACTGAAAAGGGAAAACTTTTTTAAAACATTTGGTTGGTTATTGTTGTTGTCGTTTTTTTTTGGTCTCTATTCTCATCCTACTGCAGCACAGTTACTCTTGAGGACATACGAAATGAAATGTCTGCAGGAAATATCGTTATTTTTAGGTCCTGGACATGAGAATCGCACAGCATATCGGTGTGTGCTGGTATGCGGTAGTTAAGTTAGCACATGCAGAAGGAGTTCTCCCAGAAGTAACACTCGTCGAGTGGATGGGAAACATCATCATCGTGAGAACAACGACGACGACATCGACAGGACTATGATAACAATAACGAGAATATCTCTATGGCTAGCATTAGGTATATATGTATGAAGAAGAGTTGGTTACATCAGGTGTACTCGTACCTTGGAGTGTATACGAACGATGAGTACGTCAGTCATTCAGCGAAACCATCATCAGAGCTCGATTTCAACACCAATAGAGGCGACCAGATTGTCATTACCATTCACTAGCTTCATAACGGTCCCACTTCAATTATAGTCTTAGTTGTTCAACGAAGTGTACTTTTTTGCTATGCTCCCAGTCAAGATAATTTTAACAATTTTCACCTTTTTGCAATTTTTTCCATACTTGATTGCAGCTATACAAGCGGTGGAATATCACGTTTTTTTAACCACCAACCTGTCTATAAGTTGTTTGCGATTATTATTTCTTTTTACACATGCGTTCTTGCATATTGTTCTATATATGCATTGGCTTAAAGTTAATAAAGTTTGCTAAAAAAAAGCACGCACACTCTAACGCTACTCATAAACTAGCATTTCAACCACCACAGCGGAATGTTTTGCACTTTTATTTGCACTCAATGTTGGCAACAATAATACGGAATTTGTAAAACTGTAATTTCCTCCTCGTAATCCGCTTTTCGAATTATCAAAAGCGTATAAACTTTTACTATGCATACTTATACTTACTACCGCCCAGCCCTAGTCTATTCAAACAAATTGAAGATAAAGAATCCCATCCTCATCAGTGTTGCGCGCATCAGACGGTGCACCGCATCGCATATGAAAATCCTAAAAAGAATTCTTACGTCGTCGTTCATGCATGTCATTCGCACATGAGTTGCATTGCATTATTTATCGCGCACCACGAGCTTTGACTGGCAAAAGTTCAGTTCCGCTCTGATTCATAAATAAATGAACGAACGAATGAATGCATCTGTTGGCAGAAAGGGATCCCTGCTGCTAGGTGGTGGCTGCTGGGAGATTTGTCTCGCGTCCCAAGTGTTTAGGAACTAACTAGAAATAGAGACACATACATTTATCTAAGGGTTGGAAATGTTAAGGATAAGGATAAACTTATATCCTGGTGTCCTTACCACCAATGTTCTTCAATGTCCTTCAAACCAATCATTAGAGTGGTGATAAGAAGTGGAGTGGACAAGCATACAAAAAAAGAAATAAACATAAAAATTAAATACTAAACACTTATAACGAATTATAGTTAAGAAGAGGGGTGTATCTGGAAGTTATTTCCGCCGAGCAGTTTCCGCCTGCACCTCAGAGTATTGAACACTCTATGAGATAGACCTTTATTCGTACTCGTGCAGTTGCTAGAGTATTTAACGATCTCAACACTCACAAATCCGCTGGGCCAGATGGTATTTTCACATTACATCCGAAGAGGCGTTCTTCCATGCTGGCGTTACCTTTGCGCAAGATTTTATATCTATCCTATTCTTCTGGTCTCTTCCCGAGAAGTTGGCAAACAGCCTTTGTCCAGCCGATACCCAAAAAAGTCGAGCCGTCGTCTCCTTCGTTGTACCGACCCTTAAAATCCCTTCATTCCCAAGTCATGAAAACGCAAATCAATTTTCAGCCCATGAAATATCTTGAAACTTACGAAATCCTTAGTGACGAGCAGTACAGATTCATAATAAAATGGGGAGAAAACAATCGAGTAGAATTTAACGAATTAACCGCTTCCAAAATCCAATGCTGTCTCAAATCATCTAAGCAAATCTTAAATCCAATACCATTACATATACATGAAATTCACTTGCATCGAGAAAACTGAAAAACTCGCAATTCTCGGTATGTGCGATAACGACAAGCTTCTTTGGAATGACCACATAATCACCTTCGCCAAAAATGCTGCGAAATACTAAGGTTTTTTTTAACCCGGTGCATGAAATATTTTATTCCCTCTGATTTAGTTTCCACAAGACGTTTGTTCGCCCCCCCCAAACTTGAATCCATTTTCATATCTGGTCAGATGCGCCTAGGACTACCTTGCATCAGCTATACAGAATGCAAAACTGTGCGATAAAACTTATCGACAACGAAAACAATGCGAAATCAATAGATTCGCTTAACACGCAGGAACGTTTTCTTCTTGTAACTTTTTTATCGCTTCTTCCACCAGCGGTGCTCAAGAAGAATAGCCAGTTGCGTGCCACCTCTCCTTGAATTCAACCGCAATACTCGCAGCGCTCTAAATTCTCATCAATTTACCCTCAAGCCCACTTTTGGACTTAGATTTATGTTCAGAGATTCGTTCTTCAGCCGTACAACACGTATGTGTAAATACTCTGCCAAGCTCTGTCTTTCCACATCTCTATGATCCACATGTATTCAAAAACAAGCACATAGACATCTCCTCCTTTACCTTAACGCCCACGCTTTACCAAGCATAAAGCCGAGTATCATAAGGTTGGGAGCCCCTTTACGAGTGCTAAATGAGTGTTAAATGTTAGATCGGAAAACAACCTAATGTATTTTTATTTAATAAATTTTAATCGTTGTGTAAGGAGTAAAGGTACAAAAGTATAAAGACAGTTCCCAAAATTTGCTTTTTTGCTGCTCCAAACCACAAACAAACATATTTGTAAATAACTGAAATAAAATCGAAAAATAAATAACAAATAAAACTAGAACTGCTAACTATTATCAGCGAAATGGCACATCCATCCACGAATACGAGAAAAACAAATAAATTAGAGCGGAACGTTATTTATAACTCTCTATTAGGCGAGCGAGAAATTTCAATGCTGTTTGCACCATAAAGTTGGACAGCTATAACAGTATCTGGAGGGATAGAACATCACCATTAAGCAGCTTTGAGTAAGCCTTGTGTAGGGCTTTTGTTCTCTCACCCCATACTACAGCCATTTCGTGTAGCTTATCTTTTGTCAATGGTCCTGTCGCAGTTCCATCCCGCCGAAAGCAAAACTAACACGAAAGGACGCACTCTATTCGCATGAATTTCACTTAATTAAGAATGACAGAAATTAACAAAGAAAGTTTGCGTTTCATGACAATGACATGGCATCCTGAATATTCTGAAGGAAAGCGAGAAACAAACAAAAAAACGAAGGAAAATGGCATCCTAAATATTCTAAAGGAAAAGTTGGTGACGTTGAGTGAGAAAAACATTTGCATTCGATGTGGCAAAGTGCGTATGTACACCTTGACCTACCTACCCGACAGGAAGTTCACGTTTATTTATTCGATGGGTATGTTAAATTAAAACCTTAGTCCTTTAGGTGAGTGTATGAACTAAAGTGAAGCAGGCGAAATAAAATATTTGTATTGATAGCCGAAAGAAGTACATAAACTGACCTATTAATCCGAAGTCCATACGAATTTGTTCATTTTGCTATGCCCTTAAAGTTATGGATGATAATATTAAGGATGCTTTCTTAGAAATTGGATTCTTTGTTCAAAAAATTTAACTGAAAAAATATCAAAACACTAATAAGCAACTCAACAATATAATATGCCAACTGGAAGTGCTTCCATTAATGCTAAGGGAATAAACTAAGTGTGCTGCCTAATCCTATTATGTTGCTCCATAGTGCATTTTTGCTTGATTTCAGAAATTCCAAGAAGAATAAATACCCACAGTTAAATCGGTCCCGAGCCGATCGAGTGGCGTCCAGTCGAACCTCTTACGTGTTGTAATTTACAATTTACACTCCACTCTACATGAAGTGATCTCTCCAGTGCGTGAACAGAGATTTTGTGCAATTTGCTTCGATTCAATCGCACTCGAACAGCAAATTCATGAATAGATGGCTCTTTTGGTGCAGTAAGTCAGTGATGTGTGTAGTGGAGGGCTCTATCTGCACGACAAGTGTGTGTTATTGGAATGATATGTGATGGCGAACTGAATGAAGATGTAATCTATCAGGCGCATTGTTGAGCACGAATTTGTGAGGAAATCGAAACACTTCAAGTTTACAGTTGGCATGCATCCTATAGCTGTGCATGAAGGGAGCGGCGCATTCATTCCTTTAATTCCTTTCCTGAGTACTTTGTCCACTTGTACTACGAAGTAGAACAGTGTGAAATGGAATTTCTATTATCTGTCCAGTTGTCGATCGCTGATGCTCCTATGGGGACATTGTAGTCTTGGCTTTTTTGAATTCGTTGTGAATTGGATGAGTTCAGGATGTTCATGTTCAATAGTCCCGTTGATTATCTTCCTGTCAGGTGTCAGATGATACAACAACTACATTCGTAGTTGTGTTTCGTATGGAGGATTAATGCAAATATTCATAGAAGAATAAGCAACATTTCTGTTCTTCAGTTTGATTGAGTTCGTCTTAGATGATTGATTCGTCAGTAACAAGGATTTAAAAATAATTTCAAAGTATAGAATTTTTTCTGCATTTTTTTCTTGTTTTTTGTTAGCCCGCTAGTCATGCCAATTTCTTTTGAAAAAACATTTAATTACCAAAAAGTTCAAGTGCTTATTCCTCAGCCTTAAATTCGTTCGTTCGTTCGTCGTGCGTTCCGTATGAAAAAGTACAACTGAAGTTACATTTTTGCAGAAACAAACAACCTATTTTCAATGCGATTCAATCAGTCATAGCAAAATAAAGCACCCACCTTGGTGGAGTGAAGATCTGGACAGTCTTAAAAGAATGTCCAGAACTATGTTCAATATCTGTTTTACCAATAAGCACTGGAAACCCAACAAGGATTGCCTAAAAAACTATAAGAAAGCCATCAGGACGGCTAAACGCCGGTCTTGGGTTTTATTCTGTCAGTCTATCGAGGCTACCAAAGACTCGGACAGAATTTACAAAATTCTGTTCAACGAAAACACACATTTATCAAAAGATCGGATGGAAGATGGACAGAATCAACGGCCGAATCTCTTGACATTTTAATAAACACTCACTACCCTGCGTGCGAACACTCGTGCACACCTTATAGGCTACGCTCTTCTGTAAGTCAGGAAGGCTTGTCATGCAACACATCCAATATCACCACGAAAAGGTTTCCTGGGTCATTCGCAGTTTTCTGCGTACAAATCAGCCGGCCTTGACGGTATACAACTGCTCCAAAAGTCCATTAATGTGTTGACTTCTTGGCTAGTAAATATCTTAAGAAGCTATTTAAAACTTAGGTATGTTCCCTGCAGTTGGAGAAGAGTATGAGTAGTGTTCTTCCCCAAAGCAGGCAAAAGGGGTCATGAATCTGCCAAATATTTGAGACTTATAAGCCTATCATCGTTCTTGATGAAAAGGTATGAACGAATTGTAGACTACCACATTAGACTAAGTTTTAAAGATACAATGGTATCCAAACTCCAACATGCCTACCTTAAAGGCAGGTCTAAGGAGAATGCCCTACACGAGGCGGTGCAGACGACTGAGCACTCCCTTAAATACAAACAATACACTCTTACCACCTTCCTTGACATAGAAGGCGCTTTCAACAATGTTCATATAAATGCCATTCAGGAGGCTCTCACTGATTTGGGGTAGAGCAACTCCAAAAAGAGTGGATCATATCCATGCTAGACAGCAGAGAAATCCATGTTAATTTTGGCAGTAGTAACATGATCATAGTAAACATAACCGAACTGGATAACATCGGCTCGAAAACGGTGGAGAGATTTTTTGCGGAAGGCAAGAGCCAAATATGATGATGAACATGATCAAATTAGTCAACAAAGAGACTCCCCATGGAGTGTTAATATCGCCCTTATTATGGCTGATGGTTAAAAACAAGATCCTTAAGCGATTTGAGCTGGACGGGACAAAAGCTGCAGCGTATGCAGACGATGTTGTGATTCTTGTGTCAGGACAGTACGCTTCCGTGATTAGTGAAGTCATGGAAAGGGCTCTAGGAAAGGTTAGCTTCTGGGCTACCAGTTGTGGACTGGGAGTTAACTCTAGGAAAACTGAAATGCTACTTTTCACCGCTAAGTCCAAAATACCATCCAAAGCTTAATGGCCAGAGACTTACACTTACCTCAGCGGTTAAATATCTCGAAGTGGTCCTCGATAGGAAACTCAGCTGGAAGTCAAACATAGAATTCAGGGATAAGAAAGCATTTATTGCCTTATACGCCTGTAACAACACCATCGGTAAGAAATGAGGCCTGCAGCCGAGGATGGCAGTTTGGCTGTACACAGCGGTGATACGATCCACTCTTACCTATGGTGCGCTAGTCCGCAATCAATCAGCAACTGTTGGTATAGCCGGTGCACTAATGTCTGATGCTCTCAATACCATTTTACGCCTATTACCCCACGACCTATTTATTAAATACGATGCGACGTCTAGTTCTGTCCGTCGCACAGAATCTGGGTGGTTTGTTGGCAAACCGTACGGGTACAGCAATTTACTGCAGTTGCTACCAAAAGATATCATAGTTGAGTTTCCGATTAGAGAAAGTTGGAAAGTTTTTGACGTGACTCTATTCACAGACGAGTCCAAAATGAGTAATGGAGTCTGCGCTGGATAGAAAAGCTTAATCTTTTAATGTCCTACAAGCTTCGTGACTCTGCTAGCATCTTTCAGGCGGAGATCCTGGCGATTATGAAGGCATGCAGGACACTGACTAACTAGTGTAGTGCTAGTGTAGGTTCCGGGGCACAGCGACATTGACGGAAACGAGAAAGCGGATATACTGTCGAAGAAGGGCGTAACAATGAACATCGATCACATGAAGAGAGTTCCGTCAGAGAATGCGTCCTCACTTTCTATATCACCAAGGCTCATGACTTGACCAACTGCTCTACTTCGAGGGCGATGTGGCCTAACTACAATAAAAACAAAAACCCTTATTTGCTAACCTGAGGGAGCTGTCGAAGTGCCGGATCTCCGATCTGATCTCGTACTTGAACGCTACAGGCTAGCTATAATCATTTGCATATAGCTATAACGACATAAGGTCTCCCGAAGGTTGCGGTTAGAAAACGGCGCACTCAAGCGCTACTTGAGGTCCACGCTAAGGCAGCGCGGACTACCACCCTACCTACCTATAAGTTATAATTAGTTTGATATTTAAATCACATTGAAACTAAGTTGTTTCTTCCTGCGAAAAGTATAATTTATAACCAATCTTTATTGTTACAAAAGTTTCCACATTAGTTTGAAATTTGGAAAATTTTATTTGCCATTGACAGCCAAAGAGACAAACATAAATAGTGATAAATAGAGAGAGAGAGACGGGTAGTGTAAGAAACAGGGACAAGCCATTCAAAGAATTCTTAAAACGATGAACAATCATTATACTTACCCTCTCCTATACTCTTAGTATGCGCTTCAATTGAAAGCATTTCCGGTGGAACCGCACCAACCAAAAGCGCTTTGGTACAAAAACAAAGAAATATCGCATAAAAAAGCGCAGAACTTTTCCGCTCGCTTTCTCTCATTCACTACCCCTCATTAATTCAGTGGACAATCTTTCGAATGACGAAAGAGGTAAAGGATTTTATTTTACCAAAGTTTGCTTTCAGTGAAACAGGCAAGACATTGCCGCCGCTTTGAACTCTGTGCCGTTATTTAATTTCCCACCCGTTAACACTTAAAAAATTCCAATTGCGCGCTCATTAAAATTTTATTTACTAATGGCAGGGAGATGTTAATTGCAAGGGAAAGTCACAGTTGTTGTAGATCTGCAATTTTGCAGAAAGGTAACCCTCTTAGCAACAGCTCGTTTGGTTCACAAACGACCAATCTATTGCGCTAATTGTGCGTTTCTTTGTATATGGAAAAGCTCGAATGTCGTATAATCGGAAGTTCCAACTTTTCAGGCCATGTAAGTGTATAACTAGAAATTAAAACGGTTACGACACTTGCATATTGGTAATGCGAGTAAGCTACGACGTAACTGCTTAAAGAAATTTATACATATAATGGGTGATTCTTTATGCTTGATGGAACTTAAATTTTAATCAAATTGTTTTATTCATTGGTAAGGTCGCTACATGGAATTTAGACTTGAAAATAATTTCGGGCATATGACCACCGCGGCTGTTCTTGACGAAGAGAATTATGCCAACAATTTCGGCACTGAGTGAAACTCAGGTATTTAAGAATTCCGATACTTCGGAATTAAATCTGCCTGTGTATAACTTAGTGCCCTTATTTTTCCCCTGACGCAATTTATGTCCGTACTGATGTTGCTTTTCAACTTCTACTTAAATTCAGTCATTTAAGTTCATATGGCTTTAAGTGAATGTAAAAAAGCGCAACCTACACTACTATTTTATTTATACAACTGCTGTCTGCTTAAATTTCCTTCACACTGAAATCATTATTGTGGGCGATTTCAATGTACACAATCATTCTGGGTGGATTCGCCATTCTGGTCAGACAACATTCGAAGGAAGGTGGGCTAAGAGTCAAATTTGCATACGACCAAAAATTGAGGCAAGAAATACTAAGAAATAATCCAAAGGTAGTAAAAATTTTTGTTCATTCGTGAAAAGAATCAAAAATACTACCCGGTCGTTGATTACAATGTCATTTATAATGACATTCCAGCTGTTAGCTGTAGGGACAATGCCAAGCTGTTTGCTGCGTCTTTTGCAGATTGTGCATTGCTGCCGCCTGTACCTTCGATTATTGAACACTCTATGGGATAGATCTTCATTTGTCCTCGTGCAGTTGCTAGAGTTTCACGCGCTATCTCAACACTCACATATCCATTGGAATCATGGAAACGCTAAACAAATTTTAGCTCATGAAATATCTTGAAACTAGCAAATAACTTAGTGACCGGCAGTACGGATTTCATGGGCAACGCCCGACTGGTGATTTGAGGGTATATCTCACTGAGCAGTGGAACTGGTTATTGCATCAATTTGGTAAAAGCTTTTGCACTCGATATTTTTAAGAAGTGTGACAGAGTTTGGCTTTAAGCTCTTTTGTCAAAGATGCGTACTTATGGATGAAAACCTAATTCATTGGATTAGAAGCTATCTTTTTTTGAACCGCTCAATTCAAGTTGTCTTGGACGGTTTCAAGTCAAGTCATAAATGCTGGCGTTCTCCAGGGCTATATTTTGCCCACGGCACTCTTTCTTATTTTTGTAAATCATGTCTTTACTTTCTAACTAATTCATTCTTTCGCTGACGGTAGTACTTTCAGCTTCTCATATAAGTTTGAGGATCGTTCCTCCACTTCTCATGTATGTTAAACACGTGAAATTCTGACCTGTATCCTGGACAACATAATAAAATGGGGAGAAAATCGAGTAGTACTTAACGCTTCCAAAACCCAATGTTTTCTCCTGTCGTCTTAGTGAATGTTAAATCCAAGTCCATTATTCTTGAATGGCACTTCCTTCGAGGAAAGTAAAAAACTCAAAATTCTCGGTATGTACGTCAACGACGAGCTTCGTTCGAATGACCACATATTCACCGTCGCCAAAAATGCTGCGAAATGTTTTGGTTTTGTAACCCGGTGCAAGAAATATTTTACTCCGCCTGGTCTGGCTACTATCTACAAAGCTTTTATTCTCCCTAAACTTAATTATAATTTTCATATCTAGCCTGCTGCGTCTAAAACTACCTTGCATCAGATAGATAGAATTCAAAACCGCGTGATAAAGCCTATCGGTGACGCAAATATAGCGAAATCAATAGATTCGCTTGATTACCGAAGGAACGTTTCTTGCTTGTCACTGTTTTATCGTTTCTTTCACCAGCGGTGCTCAAGAGAAATGACCAGCTGCATGCCACCTCTCCTTGAATTCAACCGTAATACTCGCAGCTCTCTAATTGCTCATCAGTTTACACTCGAGCCCATATTACGTACAGTAAAGTTCAGATATTCGTTTTTCAGCCGTACAACACGGGAATGCTTTGCCAAGCTCTGTCCACATCACTATGATCCACAGGCATTCAAAGCACAAGCTCATAGAGATCTCCTCTTTTTCTCCTTTTCCTTAACGCCCACGCTGTGCCAAGCATATAATAATAATAATATTCGGCGCGACAGACCATTGCGGTCCAAGGCCTAACTTCTCGCGACCATTTGTGCTGCACATGTTAATTTTTGGACACAAATGGAAGGGAACTACAATTTAAGGCCGGATCCGAACGGCGAATTGAGAAGCTTTCCGTGACAAGGTATTACTCTCGGAACGTTTGTCACCCATTCGCGAGAGGTGGGACACCGTGAAAAATACTTTTGGGTTTTGCTGGGATTCGAACCTGAACCTCCTGCTCAGCAGCCATGTGCACTTCCACTGAGCCACGGCGCCCACGGTGCCAAGCATATAGCCGAGCATTATAAGGGTGTGAACCCATTTATGCTTGCCCAAATTATAAAACAAATGTAGAAGTCTCTTGTGGATTGGTCTCACTCCGTATTCATCAATTTTGCTTACTAACAAATCCGTTAATCCAAAAATGAGCCTCCTCAAATGAACGATTATGTGCGTCGTCTATAAGATGCGCGAATCGACGACCGATTTTCAAAGTAAATTTGTATAATTTGGCAGCATTCTTCAAGCGTGAGTCTATTCATGATATCTTGCCGGAGTATGATGATAGCAAATGGCAAAAAGTGAGCGCAAGTACGACAACTTTAAAAATAAAATATCATCATTTATAAATAAATTCAACAAAAATTCAAAATTCAGTCGACGGCTGTAAAAGATGAAATTGTTTTCTTAAACAAAAAGCAATCCGTAATTGCAGCAATAACGAACCCAATTTTATACTGCGTCATCAACTTTAGTACACCAGACATGACGAAATATCTAGAGATTGTGATTAAGGATTGTCGACATCTTGACGTAAAAAATTTAAGTGTGCAGTAAACTTTACTGCAAAGTGCAATCATCGCTTGAATATAAAGTTCTACCACAATGCTGCCAAACTACTCTGTCGGATCGGAACATACACTTTCCGAGTCGTGTTTATGTATCGTTAAAGCTTCCTAATCGGTTATAAGATTATAAAAGAATTTTATAACTTAATTGATTTGGCTAAGGGAAGGAAGAATAAATATTTCCAAATGATACTTGTAGCGTTGAAAAAGTGGTTTATAGATTAAAAGAATTGGTAGTTTTTCTTATGGGTATTCATGTGCCAAGAAGCAAGTCGTTTGAAGCAATGTGACAGTACCGGCGAATAATTCAAAGCTGGTGGAAAAGTCTAGAGAGAAGAACAAAGTATGTTTTTTTTACTGAATGACTGGACTGACCGATATAGAACACAGCAAGCCAGCGGATGAGCTCGCAAACAAGAAGAAATTCAGCTAGTAGGGTTAGAACCATTTTATCTTAAGAAAAATCATATAATGAGGGAAGATATCCGCAGAATAGAAGAAAGAACTGCAGCCATAAGATGGAAAAATTTCCCTGGCATACGGCAGACAAAGGAAATGTGGGGAGAACTATAACCCAAAGCGGTCTCTGATAATACTAGAGTTGAGTAGAAGTAATGTAAGAACCATTACAGGGTTCCTCTTGAGGCATTGTAGAATGATAGTGAATCTAAGAGGAAATAACGGCTAGAAAAGGAGCTCATAGCTTTGTGGAGAGACCCCATGCATCTTCTGCACGAATGTGTAGCAACGATTCGATATAGAAGGAATCATATGGGAGCCGACGCGTTCTCGAGGACTGCGCGGCATTCCACACAGCTATCAGCTAGAAAAGGAGCTAATAGCTGTGTGGAGCGACCGAATAGACCCCATGCATCTTCTGAACGAATGTTGAGCAAATATTCGATATAAAAGGAATCATGTGAGAGCCAACGCGTTAACGAGGACTGCGTGACTTCTTATACTTATAGGTTTCTAAGAATCGTTGATAAGAAGTGGGTGCTTCAGGGATATTTTTACATTATTCCTAGAGAAAAAGTCGGAAAAAACGCAAAACATATGCATGGCTCGCAGAACTAGAACCTCTCATCCAATCTATCAATCAATCAAACAAAAATGAAACCCAACTCAATAACCTCATTCGTATCTTTTCACCACTCAACCATATAGCAGCGGTACTATACTACATAATATGGGTAGCAAGATTAATGCCTATGACAGCTATACGCAGCCATTTAGTTGCAATTTAAGGTACGAGCAGTTTCATTTTTGCCTTAACATCCGTTCCTTGATCTAGAAAATAACTTTCCTGACCACGTAGTTCCACATATACCACCACTGTTCAATTGATTGCTGTTGAAATATAATAAAATACTTAGCTGCCTTGCTAACATGGAGAGGAAAATCTGTAGCATAACTATACGGCTAAACCCGCTTCATTGTACATGAAGTTTAATTAAATTCCATGGACTCATTGAAGCAACAACATCGACGAGAGAAATATCATCAGCACAGCATACGAGTATCGTCAATAATGTTAGTAATAGCGTACGACTATATTTGCACTGATGCGTAAGCCCAGTTGAGAAAGGACGAACCAATGGTATTCCTGCTGCCTCCGTTCCTCCATCACCATGCGTAACAATACGCATTCTCTGGGACAGCATTCCGTGAAATTCAATCACTCAGCAATGCCTAATGAAGCATTATAAGCAGCTTTAGTCGTTAGTGTGTTTTGTGTGCAGAGCCAAAGTGTCTGTGTGTGTGTGTATATTATACATGGAAAATGTAACGGTAATGATGGGATTTGATGAACAGCAGCTGTGAGGGAAAGCAAAAAAAAAGCTGCAAGGAGCAAAAAATTATTAGGATAATACATCAAAACGTTAATAATAATGAGGATGATGACGATCATCGCATATATGGAATTTGCAGGAGTCCTTTAATAAAATTACCAAAGGTTTTGGCTAGGTGTAGACTACCATATTTTACGCTCTAATGACTCAATTCAGAAGGTAGCTTTAATAGTGGTAGTCAATCAACATTTTTATGAATAATTTTCTTTTATTTATTTATTAAGAAATTGATTTTTAAGGAGATCAGTGTAAGTTTCACAACCCAATGAAGCCGCACGTTTTGGAAGCTGTCATAAGGCAAGACGACTAGAGTAACGCTAGCTTTTGTGTGTCAAAATAGGTGCAAGAGTAGCTAAACCAATTAAACTAAAGTAATTTAAAAACGCGTTAAAATGAGTAACATCAATATTTTTTTGGAAATTTTTTCATCGTAAAGGTTGGAGTCTCCGATTTAAGAATAAAAAACAATCATGTGTCTCCATCTGCTGGACTTACGGTTAGCCATCCTGTTTTTTTGATAATTTTGGCGCCTATCTCAAGAATAACAGTCGCAATGTTATGTTTCAAAGCTGGAATATTCTCTTGTCGATTATCCCCATATAAAAAAGTCCATTGGCTTCAAATCGCAACTCCGCGAAGGCCAATTGACATCTCAAAAACGGCTGATTATTCGGTTGCTTAATTTGAAGCGCAAGAGATCGATTGTCAGTCAACTTGTGTGCCATGTTGTTGAAACGAAAGGTCGTTCATAATCATTGCGTCGATTCGAGGCCATTAAAAGCGTCAGCTGGTTCGGTAACGTCGTTTCCAACAGCATTTTTGAAAAAAAATAAATGGGCCACCACTCTTAAATCCAAACAAAACTGTCGCTCTTGGTGGATGCATTGACTTCTCTACGATTACGTGCGGCTGTTCCAAACCCCAAATGTGGCAGTTCTGCTTTTTTACATAGGCCCCGAGATGAAATGCACACTTCGTCTAAGAAGATGATTTTTCGACCAACATCGACGTCATTGTTGCCCACGCAGAGAACTGATATCGAAGCGGATGGTCATTTTCTTTCAATAATACGAGCTCTTTATGCTCTTTATTCTGCTCAGGCTGGTGCGTCTAATGGCCAGTTGCTGCGATTGGCGTTGAGATGAGGTCGATGGATTCTGTCCCACACCATGAGCAACAGCCGCAATATTATCGGCCGTTCGAACTGTCCAAGCTCAAGGACCACTTCTGTTAACATTCTTCAACAATTTCTCCATAGCGGTTCCGCTTGGAGCTCTGTCACGACCCATATTTCTTTTCAAAATTCGTTACACAACACTGACATTGAAAATAAGTTTTCAATTATTTGAAACGCTCTCAAGCGGAACATCAAACTGACGAGCTGTCAAAATTCCAAGCAAATCATTAAAAAAAAGTTGCCATAGCCAAGCTAGTAGATTGCCTACCCTCTATAACGCTCTTATCACCGCAGACATTATGCTGTCGCCCAGAAAGTTCTTCAATAATCCCACTTTGAAATAATAACACGCTAAATGGATTAACTAAAAATCATAAAGAGTTTTGCAGGAATTTTTTTTTTTTTTGAACAGCTCCACTGTAAGGCAATCATTCTAGCACTGAAACTAAGAAACTAGTGAAGTGAAACTAGTTGTTATACTAGTCTGGGCCATTTATTCACTTAACGCTACTGTGTGCTAATTGCCTGCCTGCATTTTCGAAGCTTATTACCAAATGAAAATTCGAAATCAATGAAGTGAAATTATCGACTTTTCGATTTGAATTACGAGTGGCAGGTACCTAAGTGTAGGAAGAACCAGTAACTCAAGGACACGTGTACTTGTTAATTAATAGAAATTCCGATAGGATTTTCAGCTCTATTGCATCTGCACCATAGCCTCAACAAAGATACATTCCATTTTTGACGATAGAAGCACTCTTGGACTTACCTGGAATATTGGCAAATGTTGTTTTTGCAAGGATCACAAAAACAAGAAACACAAATTGAAATGATTTCAGCAGTTGGCACAAATTTCGATTGGTCCTAATCGAAACTTTTTGTTGGGCTGCAATTATTGACGGTGCTGGCGCATTTGCTGCTGAAGCAGCTGATAATGTGATTGTTGCTGTTGTTGTAGTGGTAGTATTTTTTGTTGCGATACTGAAAGAAGCATTGGCGCTTTCTTGTGGTTGGTTTGTTGTGGCGAACGATGATCGCGACCGGCTTAATGCCTGACACCACCGGTAAGACCCAGGGTCCGCACACACGCCCATGCCTCTGGTCCCATAGTCAATGCCGCTAACGGATCGTCCTCATTGCAGCGGCGTCACCTGCAAGGAAGAGAAATATTTTTTAATTAATGATAGAAGTCTTTCAGAAAAATAATTTTTTATTGCAAATGCAGTCATGCTAAGGATGCTAATACTGCAGATTGTTTTAAAAATTCTCCTTTATAGGACCATCCACCTTAAACTGCCCATAAATAAGATTATCCTTTTAAACCTCGTTATCATCTAATTACATCATTTAAAATTACAAGAGATAATCCTTTAATGCAACCGTAAACTCCTTCTTATTGCGCATCAAAAACTTTTGTAAACTTGATGCAAAGATGTCGGACAGGCATGGAAAAAGTCGCAAGCAACATAGGACACGAGACAAATAATGTTCTAGCAGAAATGTCTCTCGAAATGATTAATGAATGTTTCCCGGCGCAATGTCTCCAGTTTGTCTGGCGGAATGAAGTGGTATGCAAGGCAGTCAGTTGGACAACCCAAGGTGTTGTTAGAATACGTTATGGTATTCCAACCAACCCCAAGATATCTACATAAGTAATTGTCGGATATAAATAACTCTCAAGAAGTGCCCTGTACAGTCAAGCGCCAAGCGACGCTGTTTCTTAATAAATAAATTTCTCTCAAGTGATGGAAGAATAAGAAAAGGGAGAAAACAAAACGGAACCTGGACATGAGATAAAAAGTTTTTCAGATATTCCATTTAAATCATTTTTTTGTGAACACGTTTGCCAACTTAATATAAGGCCAACAACAACTAAAACAACGAAAAATGCATCAACAGCCAAACTTTTGACTAACTTTGAGTTTTGTAGACTAAGGAATCGGTAGCGGGGAGAACTCTACGGGGGAAAATATAGAAAAGTTTTTATTTTTGTACTTCATGTTTTTTTTTAGCAAGCTGTAGGGAAAATTAATGGGAAATCTTGCCGAGCATAAAATTGTTCCTTGGAGGTCCAATTTTTATTAGGGTAATAAATTACTGTGAACCAATACCGTACCGTATCGACCGACCGACGACGCCAACGGTCTCTCTCTTGTCGGTCGCTTCACGTCGTTTATCAGTAGGTGACCTTCTGCCTAGCTTTCAGAGTACGCCGCGTCACGCAAGCATCCCCACTCGAGTGTGTGTTGCGTCTATTTTATGTGCTTTTAAATGGGGTTGAGGACAAAAAATAAGGACACTGTTGGAATCCCTAGGTACGAGTAGGTTGTCGTTTATGTTTATTGCTAAAATGTTTGCTAAATAAATAGTTGTTGGCTAATTTATGTATATATAGCGAAATATGTCTCAATATTCGCTTGTTGGTGCTGTTGGTAGCGTTCTACCCAGATGGATAAAGCTTAATATTCATAACAAAGTTATTTATTTCTTGGCAGCGGGGGACCCACACATTACCCAGTTTTTGCGATGATTCATAATGCTATATACTCTACGTGGGTCTTACGCTGTTCATCACGAAGTTGGTCACGCACCCAAAACTCAAAAAGGGACAACTTCGATATATAACTAAACATACTCAGAGGTGGATGATAAACTGTTTTTTAACTAAATGTCCTGAAAAAATGCATTCTGGACCGCAGTATAAATTCTATTTATGTTTTTTTGTTGTTTTACATTCCATCTATATATTGCGAATTTTTAACAAAATGAATAAGGAAAACATACAAAACAAAGCCGAAGATAGAGTGCGGAAACTGGTCTAAGTACTACCTGCTTTGGGAAGGATGGTACCTTAAATTATCATAGACCACTTAAAAAACGTCTTGAAGACGTACTTGAAGCTGAGTTAGTTGATCTTCCTCTCTAGACTACATTCTAAATTTGGATCGCCACTTTACCTGCTGTTTATAGATTTTTTTTGGCTTTCGACAGTGTCAAGAGAGAGTTTAGCTCTGTGCAGGAGAGGTGTTCCCGATAAACTACTAGCCATTATCACCGCTATATCTTCGAACGGTCAAAGTGTTACATTTTGCATAGAGGAATGAAGGAAGGTTGTCGGAGGAATTCATTTAGGATAAGACAAGGCTGCATCCTTTTACCAATACTGTTTCTGTTGGTAATCAGTTATTTTCTCCATGCAGTATTGTCGACGGAAAACGGATGGATTTGCTGGACTCTTACAAATCTACTTAAACATCTTGACTACGCAGATGATTTATACATACCCCGTCTTACCGAATAATGGATCGATATAATTAATATGACACCAAACTTAGAGACAGACTTCGAAGGTCTGAAAATCTATACCGCAAAAACTAAAATGATCAGCCTACCAACAACCTCGCAGACTCAAGCTCTAGTACCTATCTGTTACTGGAGAATCGGTAGAGCAAGTAAAACTTTCCAGTATCTTGAATATGTCAGCCAAAACCACAAACTCAAGGTATTTTCTTTTCCCAACGACGAAGTCAACACATAGATACAGAGACTACAACATTAAATCCCTGCTATTGTATGGGTGCAGAATCTGGAAAATGAGTACCACTATCACGAGAAAGCTGCAGACGTTCGTAAATAGCTGCGCCAGAAACATCAAAGATTTTCTGGCAAAATCTTTAACAAACAACTTCACTTGAGAACAGGCCAGAAACTAATAGGCACGAGGCAGTGGATTGGCCACAAAAGGCAAAGAAGCAACAGTTGCATTGAAAACAATGGATACGTCAAACTAAAATGGCAGAAGAGCCAGTTAGAGTAGACATAGGAATTATGCCGCAGACCTTTGGAGGAGGAATCCTGGGGAATAGTTAGAGGGAGCTGAACATTATCAAAATAGCATAAAAAAAGTGCGCTGGCATGTTGTACAGGCCTTACGACTTTTGGACTTTGACATTATGGGATACAGAACCTAAGAAGACCGAAGATTATCAGGAATATTGGATTTATGAGGAAGAGGATAACAAAACTCTAGAGAATTATCATAATTAAATCTGTGGACTTTGCTTAAAAGTTACATCCTCGCTGATTTATTGAAAAAGCATTAGAAAAACTAATAGAGGACACGAAAATGTTAAGCATTTTTAACTTAGAAAAAAAAATGGGATAAGTTCATGGTTTATTAATCCAGTGAACAATGAAGAATCTCATCTTTACAGAACTACCGTCTGTATTAACTGTCTCGCCTTTAATAACCAAGAGAATTTAACGAATACAAAAATCCACTACATCATATAGCACAGCTATCAAATAATAATGCTTCCACATAAGATTTTATGTTCGATCACTCAATTGCTAAAAAGCAAAAACAGTCAGTAGACTAGATCGTTGGTCAGAAGGCTAAATAAAGCAGGATGTAAGAGATGTCAATACATATACAAAAATAAATATTTTTCTTCATCTTCTTCTTTAAAATATGAACTCAATTTCGGGTAGGTACTTCAGCATGTGCCCCATAGCAACTTTGTATCAGATTTGGTTTCCTTTATATAGGAGTACTCCTGTTTTGTAGATAATATTGTTCGATTATTCAGTCAGCATCTGCACAAAGATATGACAAAGACCAGCACACTTGGGGCTAAAAGTAAACAGCTTTGAAGTTTTTTTAAAAATTCTTTGCTGAATGGAAATGATAAATAAATAGTATTGGCTGTTTGTACTGCCTGTTGTGCAGTTCTGCACACTTACGTGTTTACACAAGAATGCATGCTTGAAGATAAGTTTGTTTATTTGGCAAATCGCCCTGCGGTAGATATAGACAGAGACATTTCCAAAAAAAAATGAAGAAAAGAAACATATTTGGATTTCGTTCAGTGACGAAGAAAATATTAATTTTTCATTTCCTGGGGAAAAATATTATGTAGTATAAGTAGAAGGTTGATATTATTATCAACAAATTCATTAAAATTCATACAGAATATAGAAGATTGCTTTATACATGAAGCGTGCTGCACTTCAAATAAGATAAACATAACGCCTTCAGCATCCTAAACATGTAACAGTCTTTTAAACGGAGATGCTAACTACTATTACCAAGCGTACAAAAAGATTCACAGAAAGAGTAAAGAGGGAATAAAGCTGAGCTCCTGATAAACCTTGAAACTAGTTTCCACCTTTTCAAATAAAGTTAGTCTAATATCAGAATATAACTGATATCAGACAAAATAAAGTAATGAAAACTGAAAATATAGACAAAAGATAAACAGCTCTTTCTCTATTTCTTTCTTTGTATTAGCAGCTTAAAACCTGTCATGCTAAAAAATCAAAACTAGCTGTTGCAACGTATCTGACGTTGTACCAAAATAATCGTCGGTCCTTGTCTCTGAAGAGGTTAAGCCGAGTGCGATGGAGTTCATTGAGCACTACCTCTGATATTGCCTTCATATTTAACACCAAAAGTTGGCTACTTCCACTAGGCTGTACGTTTTTTAATTAACTGGAAGATCATTTATTTCTAATGTACACACACATCAAGGAATTTGCACTTTTATAATGCTAAGCACAACGAAAGCTTTAGGAAATCCTACAATATTCAACCGATTCAATGGTTTTTCCGAAACACCTGAACAAAAAATAGAGTTGTATTTAAGTTCTGGGTAAATATATGCCTTGTAGATAGTAGCCAGGTCAGAGGAAGAGAAATACCATGGTATTGTTCTCATACTCATATTAAGATATTCCCAATAAACTCAGTGTTAGTGCCTAATTAACACTATCCATATTCCCCATAATCTAATCCTAAACGTAAACAAATGCGAGTACATAATTAGTTATTCACTTAAGCCATAAGCATTTTCATCTATGTCCGTCTGCGAGTGTTATGAGCTCATAATTTAACAATACATTACATACAATGAGAACTGTACGAGTATTTCAAAGTCATCACACATAAAAGCTCTGCTCAATATATAAATTCCTTCCGCAAGAGCGCACTTCATGTAATTCAAAAAGGGGTATCATCCATCCGCACTGCATACTTTTGTGAAATTCTTTGGAAAAACTTTTAAATTGTTGGAACAATGATGCCCATTGTTTTCGACAGGGTACACCATGCGCTCCTCCGTTTGTTTTGTTCGACAAAATTGCTGTAAGCAAAACTTTGCTTTATTCGTATATTTACTATCAGAATGGATGAGTACATTCACATACACCAACACACACCCACACACTCAAATATACGGGCAAAAGTTTTCGCTTTCCTACACTAATATTAGGTTGTTTCCCCAGTTGTCTGGGAAACACAAAAGATCGGTTTGGTTAAGATGTAAAATAAAATAATATACATTCAAGCAATTTGCACACGGATTAACGCGCATATATTGTCTTGATGATGTAGATGCTCGCGATAGTGTAAACACAATAGGACATCCGAGGAAATTCTTTAGTTAAAGTTTTCCACCCGTCGGTCTACAAAATATTCGTACATATGTATGCCTAATAGGTCGTCGAGTGTATTGTCTCAGATGCCTAAACTGTTGTTGAACTCAATCCTTACACGGTTTGTGATCGAATTCAATATAGAGGTATGGTTATGGCTCTCGGGTGCGCCGCTTTTATTGGGTATCGTGGAAGAATGCAGCAACAAATTTCTAAATTTCTACCTTCGAATATCTCCTACCAGCACGAGGAGCTGTTCTCTGCGTTTTACAATATAGATTGACATGTTTTATTCAGAATGTATTTAAGAGCTCCATGAAATAAGTCCCAATGAAAAAAATCTAAAACGTGGTAGAATTGGTGGTAGATCTGTTTGAGGAAGCTTATCTAAATTTTTCGTAAAGCTGCATAGGCTGATGAGAAAGCCGGATATTCGAAAAGAGACTTAGTGTACGAAATTTTAGGAGATTCTCAACCGTCATGCCGTATAGAAACGAGGAATACTTGGATACATGATCAAATTGTCGTAAGCCAAAGACATATCTACTATGGCATTATAAGCAACATTAAATTTCCTTTCAGATGCGTAGGAGCAATTGCAGTAGATTTCGCAACCAAATGTCAAGACTGGTACGCCTAATGTTTTTGCCAGTAAGACTATAGTTTTAAAAGGAGTGAAAGACCGTGTAGCACATAAAGTACGAAGCACTCCATAAGTCTTTTCTACAGTTAAGATAATGTGAGTGTCTCATGTTAAGTCACGACCGAAGGTCATGCCAATTTTTTTTTACCTTTTCGACATACTCTGTTGTTGTGGGTGTTGTTCAATGTGATAGACTTGAAATATAAGAGGTCCATAAGCTGCTTAGAGACAATGCATTGGAATTTTTTTGCATTTAGTATTAGACCATTACTAATAGACCACTGCGCTATGTTTGAAAGATCATTATTTATACAACTCACAGCATCGAGCAACGGGCAATTCAGAACGACTTGAGCATCATATAAAGTGAGCTGTGCATAACGATGGATGGAAGGAAGAAAGTCTTATGGAAGCGAAAACTGGAGAGCCATTTACGTTCTTCCTGCAGTTGCAAAGGTAATAGCCAAAGTAGTACTTGAGCAAATTAAGGAACGTCTCCGCACGCTTCCGCACTGGATCCTCCTGTGTCGACCACATCAACAGCCTGCGGATCATTATTGAACCGCGTTCAATTCCAGTCACCACTGCACCTGCTGTTCATCGATTTTGAGAAGGCGTTTGACAGTGTCAACAGACAGTCTATCTGGCTCGCTTTGCGCAGGAGAGGTATACCCGATAAACTAGTAGCTATTATTAAAGCCACCTATGGTGAATCTAAATGTCATGTGCTGCATAGAGGAAAGTTGTCAAAGAGATTAAGTGGGTTACGACAAGGTTGCATTCTATCGCCTATACTTTTTTTTGTTGGTGATTAGCGATGTGCTTTGCCCAGCTTTATCTACTGAAAACGGAGGAATTCTTTGGACTCTTACATCTCAACTCAAACATCTGGATTACGCTGACGACGTTTGTTTACTCTCACACAGGATTATGCAGCTGCACCAAATGACAACAAATGTGGAAAGGGAAGCAAATATTGAACATTTCTTAAGATTATATTCATTAGGAAAATTAATTTCATGTCGAAGAATATGCATTTCCCTTTTACTCCTGCTCCTTCTTTTGCAGATAAAATACACAAAAATACTTCCTGCACAAGTACATTACGATTAAAAATCGATAGAAATAAATGGAAGAATATTCCTGGCTTCTGCCAAGAATTGGTAATGAACGCAAGTGGTGGAAAAAAAACTACGATCCTGTCAATCAGTTCAATAGTTCTTCATTACTCGTGAAGAGTGACGACGTTCAATTAAGAAAATTAAATTATCCTCCAGCCAAGTCGTTAGCTGATGAGATACTTGAGTTGTTTTTTTGAAGGTACATATACAATATTTTTTTTGTATTTCTAATTGTTTGTAAGACAAATGGCACTGCATTTTAAATTTTTTTTTGTTGTGATTTTAAGCAAAATAATGAAATTTCACTAAGCTATTCCTGTATAGAGGCATTCACTTTAGTTTATAGCTTATGTTAGCTTGGTCATGTCTGGAATGTTAATTGTACCTCCAGCAATATGAGGTGATTTTTATTTAAAATCAAATTCCGACTGAAAGTACTGTGTAGCTTATAATATGTTCGACCAAACCCTGGCACCTTGTCTAAAAGAGTTTAGGGATGCCAAGCCATATATGATATCGAAAATCACAGTTGGGTCTGATGGCATTGAAAAAAGCCGAATTCAGATTGTAGAGCCAATGAAGAAGGAGAAGAAGAAAAGTGTTTCTGGTATTTTTTTTGCCACATTGAAGCGGTTATTTATGTGCCTTTGATTTACACTTAAGATGTTATCCTTATCGGACCCTGGTAAAGACGACATTGGTATGAAATAATATTAATGTGCTCGGAATGGGCTTTCCAGTGCAGCAATTATCGTGGTATATCGTTTTTTAGTACCGCGCATACAATCATTCAAAACAGCCCCATTTGCTAAAGTCATCATTGGACCATACCAATATGGCCCATTTCAGGTTAAGCAATAATTAATCGAATTTGTACCCATAGCCAGGCGATAAAAAATATCTAGAGTTTAAACACTCAACTCACCATCTGTTTATAGATTTCAAAGCCTCCTAATATAGCATAACATTGAATTTGGCATTCCAAATAAACTGACATGACTTTGTCGTACATGACCAAAAGGATATCCAAATTTGACGCCTATTCTTTATCGACAAGGGAATGGACTGACCTTGGTTCTTTTCAACTGGCGTTGAAGAAAGTGATCCAAGACTGATATAATGGCAAAGGAAGCAACCAGTATGGAGCAGATACTGGCTTATGCAGAGAATATAGACATGACAGGTATAAACTCAAGAAAAGTACAAGAAGTATTTATCCATATCGAGCGGGTGGCACGATATCTGCGGCTGCACATAATGAGAGCAAACCAACATACATAGATTCCACGTCTGCGAGCAGAATATCCAATATTATGCCTCTTAATAAAGACAGTCCAGGATTTTAACCATAAAATATAAGGCGCTTTTATATAAGATAATCTTTATATCAGTACTGTATATTGAACTGAGTGGATAGCACAATGCACTACGAGTATGAACCCTTATCCGAGTTTGAAAGGATAGTCTAACGTAGAATTGTTGGTTCCGTATCTAAGGATGGAAGATTCCGCAGACTCTATAATTACGAAATCTACGAGTACTACCGCTATGTTAATATCGCGAAAAGAATGAAGCTCCTGTGGGAAGAAGGAGGAAAGGAATCAGACTTGGAAAGTCTTTTGCGGAAGAATTTATTAGATACAAAAACATAATAAGAAGTTAGGCCGGAAGGTTGGCATAAACCAAGACACCCAGGTCTTAGGGTGTTTAGTTTAGATGTGGGTGCCGTGGCTGTAATTGGTTATAGCGTTGGAGAGGAAGGTTTGAAGATCAAATCCCAGAAACCCGTCAGAAATTTTTACACGTCCACACCTGTCGCGAATATCTGACAAATGTCCGAGAGATATCACTTTTATGAAATGCTTATCTATTCGCCTTTCGGATATGCTTTTAAATGAAAGGTCCCTTCTATTTGTGTCCAAAAAATATAGTACGCACAGCCCAAATGGTCGCGATAAGCTCCTGGACCACTACGGTCTGTCGTTTCCAATACTAGTTACTAGTTGACTTCGGCTAAAAAATCAGGGCCGGAGGAAAGTAAGGCATTCATGAAAGTTTGATCGACAAAAACATATACAAAGTTTCTCGAAAATACAAACGCACCCTTAACAACTCAAAGTACTATTCATTTGTTTTATCCTCTGCCTTAGCTTACATTCATTTCTTAAGTGCAAAACAGCTCCAAAATTATTGTGTAAATATTTTGCATTACTTCTCTTCTTCAGTCTTACTTCTTCCCAATATATCCTTTTGCTTTCTCAACTGTTTTAAGTCCTTTAACTTACCATTTCGACTCTTACGATACATCGAACGCTGGCGCTATATTTGCAGAAAAAAATCAACAGTTTGACTCTTTGTTGCTTGACTCGTACGATGGGATCGCAAATCGAAAGGAATGATGATAATGATTTTGCTTACCAAAGCGAGCAAGTACTTTTGGTCTTTCTATCTTTCGAATGCAGATACGAACATTACCGTCCTCGATTTCCATCACATTCTTCCTCGTAGAGAAAAAGGTAAATTTCCAAGCAATATCACACGAAAACATACATTTACAAAATTCCTTTTTTCCTCTTTGCTATGATTGTCTCTTTGGAATTTCGCATTTAAGTTCTCGAGATGAAGAACATTTTGTTTTTGAATGGAAATCCTTTCCACATATAGTGTTACATATTTTAACACAAGATATACTTGTCTCAACAGTGAAGAGAAGGTATAGTTTTTAAAGGACTTTTCAACAATTTTATTCCAGTTAGAATTAAAAAACTCAAATCAAATTTGCCAAAAAATAGCATTACTTTATACGCGTTCATAATTTCTCGGTTTAAATGATCAAGGATTTGCATACATTTCAACACATATTACAAGAAATGAGTCGTCATACTGTTAATCAGTGTGGTAATCAAACCTATTCATGTGCTCTTCATTTCCACATTCCCTATTTCTATCAACTATAATGGCATCCTCAAAAATCCACCGCAAAAGACTCTTCAAAATGTTTCACCTAACTTCACATCAGCATAATGCATTCATGTGATTTGGGACCACTTGAGTAATTGTGTGTTGACCGCTTTTGCGGCGAAAACGCATCCGATACTCCGCTTCAAACAATACCAACGTTGAAATGAGCCAACATCCTAATATATAAGTACATCGCCGATTAATCAGTGAAATGATTCCTCTAACAAGCCTGGAATCGTCGTATTGAGTTAGTCATTGATACGTCAAAGGAAGGCGACGACCTATGTTCCAATTTTCGAATTGAAATTATTTATATAAATAGCGAGCCAGATATTTCGGAAGAGAATCCTAAGCTTAAGCACCGGAAACCTATTTGCTTGTTAAATCGAACAATGATGATGATGACTCGTATTTATAAATGGTGCTGCGAGGACATTCGAGTACCATATGGATCAAATAGGAGAATGATAAGTACCTACATGCAGCGTAGATTATGTACGGCCTCTTGCACGGGATTCAATTCTAATCTGAATTGGATGTCATTTTAGACGGAAATAATGAATTTCGTGCATCTGCCAAATGTCCGGCCACCAGCAAATACACATCTTCGACAAAGCCTTACTTCAAAATAGCGAGTCCACTCTCTCCCGACCGCCGCTACCAACGAATGAAATCGGAACAAACAACAGCATCACTTGTCCCCTAGTGACCAATGCACAATTTATTTCACCTTCAACTAGGAACGGATCCAACAAAGAGGAAATGAAAATCAAATAATCTGCACCGATATTAATGATGGTTGAGTGGATGGTCGTCGGGTCCAGTGCATGCGCATCTACATCTGAAGGCCGTGTGTAAAGCGTTATCTCGTTTGTTGATCGTTCATTTACGGATTTCTGACCATCCTACCATCCTTGCTTCATCATCCTACGTCAAATACTAATACTATTTGCGGTTGAATTTCAAAGTAATCTGAATACTCTTACAGTGAACTTACTCCTGCCGAGAAATCCTAGTCATGAATAACACATTGGCGCATACAGGGGGTTAACCCAATAACAGTAAAAACGAAAATGAGAAAATGTGGCTAATAAAGATGAATCTTATTTATGCTTTGTAGAAAGATTTGGGTATCTGTTGTAGGTATTATTTTACGTAGTGAATAATGGGACCAAATACACTTTCTGGCGTGTAAAATACCTATGAAGTCTATTTAATGCAGAGAAGATCAGAGCATATAAGTGCAGAACTTAAAAAGACCTTTGGAGACCTTTTGCTCCACAGTGCCTCGTAAAATTTATCAAACAAATGCACACTGCATATTTAGCCATTTCATCCTCCTCTGGTGTTCAACACTCACCAATTCTGACGGTAAAATTCAACAAAAAGCATTTGACCGTTCAGATGTTATGTACATTAAAATTACGTTCAAATGCTGAATTAAGCCTCAATCAAAATGCTTCCAAATTGGACAGATTACATTATTGGCGATGAGCAACTCTTCATAGGAGTTTGTCTATTGTTCCTTAGGGCGAAGCAATAGTTGAATGTGTCATGCGAGTGTATTTTTACTTGTCATTAATTTCAGTTGTGCTGTAATAATTTATCGGCCAATTCAGAGGTGCCAGAACACCCCTACTGATGATGCGAGCATCTGTAGCGCCTACCGCATCAAATTGGCAGAATTTTAAACGAAATTTGAATAGTCACATAGAACGGCGAATTACTGGTGCTGACTGGCTGTCTGACTGACTAGCTGGATGTAGCCTAAGGGGATTACGAGTAATTAACCTGATTTCAATTAATTTCAAAATGTTGGCTTGTGTTATTATATGCCAAACTGAATTTACTTTACTTATAGCTGTTCCATGAATGAAAGCATTGCAGGTAGGTAATTGGATTTGATGTTTGCGGTGTGTGTGGAAGTTGGCATTTTATGAATTGTCCTGAGGATAGATGAAATGTTTTTATTCAAGTATGTTACAGTGAGTTATAAATTGTCATTGAATAAGGTTTCTTCCTTTCAGTATAGCAATCTTCTTCTGTTTGCTTAGAGTTACAAAAAAAAACTTTATTTTCAAGTCATTGCAGTCGCAAAGGTACTGCGATACAATTTTATAGGAATCTAATTCATCGTTCGTCTTGTTATTTATATTAAAGAAAAATTCGAACTACTGGTTTTTACTGTGACTGTAACATATTTGACAAATTCTTAAGAAAAACTTAAAAACAGTCCTGTTGTTTTATTATCTTTATTATCTTTACTATCTTTATTATCTTTAATTATCTTTAACATCCTTAGCCCTTCGCCATCATTGTGAAGGTTGGTATATTTTTTTTAGATTTTTCTTTAAGCTGCCTTTTAATTTACTCACTCGTCATGGGCAATTCGAACAAATAATTATGAAAAAAATTATATCCTAGTACGTGCATGTCTGTGCACACAGCACACACAAAAACCCCAGCTTTAATTGTGAAATGCACATCGTCGCACAAGCGTCTGTAATTAAGTTCGCTTGTCTGCTGCTTTCGCTTTTACTTTTTGAACAAATGCGGTCGTAATGAGTAGACAGAGTTAAAATTCCTACACCAACCCACTCCACTGAACACTTAACACGTATGCAAAGTGTGTGAGTGAACAATTTTAATCAAAAGACTGCATATTCTTAGACTATTTCTGTTCATTATCGCGGTCTTAATTTCTCTGTTCTCTGGCTTAGCCGCTCATTAAAGGATCTCCTTGTACCTATGCCTTTCAATTAAAAAGAAAAAGTATTTTAGCTAAACTTTGCAGCTTACCTTTTACGTACGAAAAATTAGAGAAAACTCAGCGTTTCAGATCGAAATTCCAAAATAAAATCACTACTGATCCTACTGATTCTATTGACCCACATGGAACATCAAGTGTGCCATAGAATGTTATTAGATATTTTGATGATGAGCTATTATATTATTTTGTGATTCTAAGTCTTTAAAACCTGTTAATATCTAAAAAAAAACGTTTTGCTGTTTTTCAAAACCACAATTTACTCCACGAACATGTTATGAAACTAAACTAATAATTAAAACCGGAAATGTACGAGTTTTGGTAGCCTTCACATTGCAATCTGTTACACAGAAATATGCAGTGCGGAAGCCTATCTCTAATGCATATAAAGGCAATTTAAACAACCCAAGTAAAGCTGCGGAATATTTCATTTCATGTTCAACATATTGGCGAAGAAATTTTTTTTTTTTTTTGTGTTTTGTCCAAAACTTCTCTAGAGAACAACTCCACAGTGTACATAGATCGTTGTGCCCTACTTTGCGTTTGTGTGCTGTTTGTAATGTGAACTTATAAGTTTTCTTGTTTGGTTTTTATTTCAAGTGCGATCCTTTCAAATGCAGCCGTATTCGTGGGCCATATTTCGAGCTTAGGTGAGCAAATGCAGCAAACTAGGTTGATATAATTTAGGATAGTTCAGAGTAGCACAAAGTAGAGCAGGAGGGTGGGTGGGTGTAAAAATTTGTAAAACTTTTCGGGAAGGTTAAATAATCCGTGGAAAGGGCGGTGGAAAAGAGGAAGAAGAAATTTTATATACGAACGTTTCAGTGAAAACGAAAAACTTGTTTCTAGCACTCTCAGTGCTCAGTAGGTGCATTTGCTGGTGTTGCATTCCATTGACCTCTGACATACATGTACGAGTACGTGCATTTAAACGATAAGGATATCTTTGCAGGCCGAACACATTCGGCTGAGAAGTGAGATTCTACTCCTTGAACAAAACATTTTACCTGCGCTGCGGTTCGCCTGGTATTTTTCATATCAATTTCATGAGTATCCAATTCAGTATGAAATTTAGTTTTTTTTTCTCTGTCTCTCTTTTAATCTACCCTCACACTCCTTGCTTACTGCGTCCTTTGTTGCCATTTTAAATCAAGCATTTACACGGTGCAAGGTATACTTTTCTCTCCACGAAGCAAAGAACTTCTGTTCTTGTGGTCTGGATATTCAATTTCATTTTTGGCCCCTTCGTATTGCAATCGCAGCCGTACGTGTACGTAATTTGAAAGGGAGAAAAACAGCCCCCAAAACAAAGCCCAAGGATTTATTACACTGCTGCGGTGAAATCGGTCCAGAGTGTACAAAGTTTCTTTCAAAACAAGCAGAAGACAAACAAACAAAAAAAAATCAATTACAAAAACAAAAGCTGTCGCGTAACGTAATAGAAACTTTTCCCTGAGATTTCCTGAGGGCAAAATTTTTCAGCATTTCCATTCCAGGACATTGACAGTAAATACCAGATAACAGAAAAAATTCCCCACTGAGAGAGAACATTGTGCAAAAAGATGTTGTAAAAATTCAAAGCCAAAATGGAGAAATAAGGCACAAGTACTCACTCGTACTTAACTACACATATTGGTATAACAGACAATACTTTTTGCAATTACTGTTTTACCGCAATATTCCCAATCAGTTGGAGGTTTGCAAATTGCTGCACGACGTTGCAAAACGGAATTGGAAACGGAATCAAGATACTTCTGTTCGACTTATCGTTTTCATGCATTGAGGGAAAGGCTGTTATGCACTTGCATATTGGCAGCGAGCGGGAAATATATTACGGTTTCGGCGGCGGCAGTCCTGCACTTTTATAATTTTCAGTCGAAATGAAACGAGAATAGGAAAATTTTTATTTCTTCCGTTTGCTTATCGATTTTTGTTGTATTCCGTTTTGGAGCGCAGCCGGACATGGGCTGTAGACAGTGAAGTAATTTCAAAAATAATGGCCGCTTAGTTTTGGGGGTCAATAGAGACAAAATTTGTTTATTCGGGATGTGAACAGTTTCTTCTTCGAAGAAAGGTTTTGTTTTTATTAAAAAAATATGCTTGACTTCTTTTATTGCCTCTGTTTGGTTTGATGAATAAAAAGGACATACGTTTTTCTAAGCTGTCAAATATGTCTTCTAAGGTACAAGCAACAAAAGTAATACCAAGAATTTTGAAGACTCACTTATGTCATTATTAGTAATACTTTCTTGGTCAACGTTTTTTTATTGTAGTTTTCCCTCAGCATGATCCGTTGATTAAAGCATTTAGACTCGCGTCGTTTTAGGTTCGTGATCGTTTTTCGTATTGCTTTTCCAATGAATAAGGGAGAATTCTGAGAAAATAAATTGAAACCGGCTACAAACGTGAGGGTCACATACTGTAAAGGAGTAACGTTTGTTGCTTGGGTTACGTTCGCCGGAAACCCAGAATTCGTGACATCGATGAGGAGTTACAAATTAATGAAAGTGTTTTGGTAATTTGGGTTGTAAGATGATTTCTTTTATTTCTTTTAATTCGTATAACGACTTACTATACTTAACATTTAAAACTACTTTCTAGAGAGCCGATGTAGGGTCGGTAGTGCTGAGACGGTGCTATTGGCTAATTTACCAACAATGACACGGTAAGAGGGGCGAATGAGAGCGATGAGATTCACGAAGTCGAGATAAGAGAGACAGCGGTAAGAAATTTGGGTCTAACGAAGAGGTTATCACTGGAACAAACGCCTATTTAAGGGCCTATTATTTGGAAGGAATAAAAAAATTGGAAAAACGCTGGACTAAATGTATCGAGCTTATAAGAGACTATGTTGAGAAACAAATCCTTTTTTGCCGAAGAAGATATCTTTTATTCAAAAAGTCGCTTAACGACTTGTTTATAAAGCACAAGGTTGTTGTATGCTGATATGGCTGAGTATCAACCCATTAAGTAATACTTCTTAATGTATTCCAGTTTCATATCTTCTTATATCTTGACATGCGTCTTTCACCTGAGTTTGGCATCTAGTGTCATACCAAGATACCAAGAAGTAGTTCAACTCCTTATCAAAAGACTGGGGTATATCCAATATTGTTGAACAGAATTTTTCCTCTTCAACCACCTTAGTGATTCTATGAACCTGATCAATCGCGGAGTGTTGATGTGTTAATTTCTGAATAAAAATTAATGATCTGAGATAAGATAAGACTTTTTTATGCTTCTCATAACTTTTGTATCTTCATAATAATTGTACCAACGAAATATTGACTCTTCATATTATTACGAAAATGTAAATATAAAGTTCTTATTGCACTGTTCATACTTGTATATAAGAATAAACATTGTATTGATTTGTATAAGAATTAAGAAATTACCTAAAACTCTTGCGCATCTTATATATATATATATGTATATATACATACTAGTTTATAACCCCGGCATCAAGACACCATTTAGATCCGTCAAAGGATAAAATAACAGGCGTTGTTTGGCTGCCACTCACACTCTACTATCCCAACCCAACTGACCGCTCATTTACTGAAACCATCGCACACCATTGAGTCCCACCCCCACTAACCCTCCACACACCTGTTTGAATCGTGAGTTATGGTCTCGAGTTTATACATAAACCGCATGGAAAATTAGAAAATACTGTATTAGGACAATTTTTATTGTTAATGTCAGGATTAACGATATTTATAGCTGGTTTAGGAGCTAATTTTACGGTATTTTTTCAGTTTTTCCAGAACTTTCCAATTTTTCCTCGAATTTTCCAATTTAAAAAAAAAAATGAGCAATCGGTCCAACCGTTTAGCCGTGAAAAGGTAAGAGACACACAGCAGAGTTACTTTCACATTTATAACAACTGCTTTAATTTTCTGAAGAATCTTTCTGATATATAGATTTGTAGGAGTTGAGTACTGGGCTGGAGACATTAGTTTCAGCATGTAATTCAACTCCTCATGTCAGACTTTATCCAATATTGTTGTTTTTCCTCTTCAAGCGATTTTTCAATGACCTTAGTGATTCTATGAACCTCATCGTTCGCGGAGTGTTGGTGTGTTGATTTCTGAATCCAAATTGATGATCTGGTATAAACATTTTCTCTGCAATGAAATGTTTTAGTTATAGTTTTTCAAACAGTTTCGACATAATCGGTAGTAGTAATATTTGCCGTTATGATGTTTTGTCATGGAGTGTTTTGTCTAGTTTAGGAATCGAAGTAATATTTCGAAATTGTCCACTGAGTGCATTTGGAATATTCTTTTTAGATATTCTACAAATTTTGATTCCTTTTGAAAATTGGCCCAGCCGAGCCATTTGCGTGATTGAGTGTCTTTTGAGCCGTTAGTAAGCGTACGTTATTGTACCAGTTATTGTATCATTTTTCAATGTTTTGATTTTTTGACTAAGTTGAAAAGTGAGACAATTTAATCTGGTTTTATCCTGCGGGGTCCTGGTATAATGCCATAATATAAGTTCCTTGCTTTTCTTTTTTCTTTAATCAGCCCTAATATTACTCTAGAGTGTTTATTACCTTTATGTTTTCTTTCTTTCAATATAAAAGTTCATGTGGTTATCTATTTGCCATTAGAAATGGCAATGTAAACTGATTTACTGGCGACCACATACATACAACGACTGACGGCTCACAACCAATAAATCTCCTATTTAAGCATTTTGCAAATAATGAAATTTATGCAACAAGGAAATATTTAATCAGAATTCAAATAAAATCTGATTTACGAGGAGTCGTGCATGCGAATACGTTTATAATTCAAAAACGCAATAAATAATGATCGCGCACATTTACGATACAAACAAATAATGCTAAGATTGTGAGAAATAGAAGGAGGAAACGACAGTGCTACCAACTAGAAACGATAACTACAGGCTACAAGATACTTCCGAGAGGCATTCTGTCGACGAAAAACTTTTTCCGTTTTATAAAAACTGCTGCACAAGTACGGGTATAGTCAAACTACTTATAATAACATAGCTATTACATATGTACACACACAAACAAACCACTATACTTTTATAGTGCTATGTCATACAGCAACGTCACGTGGGTCCGTACCCTTCGTATTGCCGAACACATTGGGGCAACAAGAAAAAAAATCTTAAACTTATCTCGACTCTGTTCTGTTCAGTTCAGTTACATATAGGAGTTATTTCGTACGCCCAACTCCTGCAGGATGTACGAGGATGTCTAATGAGTACAAAACTTATTGCATATTTTTTAAATGAAAAAACTTTGTTGCCAGCTTTCGCGTTTATACACAGAAGATGAATGAATGAGAGTGACTGGCTGAAGATGGCTGATGATGATGGTATTATGATTATAATGTGAAGGCAATGAACACGAGCAACACCGACGAAAGAAATCAAAATAAACAGCAAAAGAAAACTTTTGTTATTAGTTTTTGTTAATCGAAAAGCCACAATTAAGCGCCAGAAAGAAACGTTGTGGGTGACTCACTGGAAATTGATGACGGGATGGGAGATAAATGTGCTTTTTTGGTAGTTTTTTTTTTTGAGGGAAATATATATATTTTTATTTAACAGGAAAACTTTTCATCCGCCGCATTGTTTGAATTTTTATGTTTCTCAATAGTCGGCAAATCATAACAAGCTGAGGATTTCTTCTTTTCGCTGAAATTATTGCCAAAGTTCATTCTCCAACGTAGAATTATTAAACTTTTTTTATGCTTCTCATAACTTTTGTATCGTCGTAATAATTGGACCAACGAAATATTCAGTCTTCATATTGTTACGAAAATGTAAATAGAAAGTTTTTATTGCACTATGTACATAATCGTATGTAAGTATATTCTTATTGCATTGAATTGTATTAGAATTAAGAAATTATCTAAAACTCTTGCACATCTTTAGGCTTATAAATATGTGTGTACATATAATTATGTGGAGAGTTTACACCAGTATGTTCTGGTATTTGCTAGATAGTTCGAATAGAAAATAGAAAAGAATAGAAAGTTTAGAAACTTCTGGAAACTGTAGATTTGGTTCATATACAGCAACTTTATCGCAGTCAAAGTTAGTTAATATTTGAAAGTGGACCAGACTTCTTGAAAAGTTGAAAAGTATATAGAGCTACCGCCTATATGAAAAATAGCGTTACGAGTATAAGTGAGTAACAAGTACTCACTAATGTAAGTTTTATTTGCTATAAAAAAAACATAAAATTCGAAACATATCATGGAAAAATTTAAGATTGAAAGATGAAGCGAAAGTTGCATCTGAAGTTTGGAATATCCAAAGCACACATGACTTTCTAAAAGCGCTTAAAATGATAATCAAATTATTTTTTTTATAAGCCACTTGCAATAAGCAGTTTCTTATGCTATCCTTAAAGGTACAGAGGGCTTAGGTCAAGCTAGATAACCCTAGACCTTTTCCTTGATTAGGAATAAATAAACTCCACCGCAATTAGAACGTTTACGTCAAGCAAAAAAAAACCCTAGATCTTTTCCTTGATTAGGATTAAATACATTCCCCCGCAATTAGTAACTTCCTTACCTTATGATGATTATGATAAATAGAGGGTGTAGTAGCACTGCGTCCCATGCGGATCTATTGCGCTTCCCCCTGACTTGTGTCACAGAGACAGTGCATGTCCGTCTCTAAAGCACTCCCTCCATACCTATGGCTCTTAAGAACTTAATAATATGGAGCGGATTCAGTGAATGTCGCGCAAACTCCGGAATTACGTGAGTTCCAATTTTATCTCTTCTCCGTCGGATCGTTGTTCCGCATTTGTTGAGAAGATGCCACGGGGTCCCCTCCGCTTCCCCCAGTGTCTGCAGCTGCCATTCCATTTTATTTTCTTTAGATACCCTTTCAGTGTGCAATGTCCTGTTTGGAAACCCAAAATGATTCTTACATTACTTCTACTACGTCTCAATATCTTTCGAGACCTCTTAGGGTTATAGCATCCAAGCATTTCCTTTGCTTACCGTAGATCTGAGAAATTCTCCCATCTTACTTAAGAGGCTGCCTCACCTATACTCCGTAACTCTTCCCGCTTTATGCGGTACCCTATACAAAAGAACGGTTCTGGCCTTACTAGCGGAGTTTCTGCTCCTTTATTAGCCAGCCTATCCGCTGCTTCGTTGCCTTCTTTACCAGGATGTCCTGGCATCCAGTACAAATGCCACTCGTTGACCTCGCCAAGTCTATTTAGCTTCGCCCTGCATCCCTCAACAAACCTCAACAAATTTAGATGTCAAATGCATACAGGGCTCTTAGCGCGGCTTGGATATCTGTCATGATAGCTATTTCCTGCATCATGTAGCTCCTTTCCAGATTAAAGTAAGCACCTCTTTCGATGGCGTGTACTTCTGCCTGGAATATACTCGGGTACTGCCCCATTGCTACAGAGTACTTGGTTCGTGGCTCATAGACTCCAGCACATGTGACTACAGATTTCTTTGATCCATCCGTATACCACTTTATAGCACCCCAATGTATCTTGTATTCAGTCATATATCTGAATTCCTTCTTGGTACTCATTATTACTTCAAAATTAGTTTTGAATTTGAGCTTTTGCACCATGTTATCACACGGCATGTACGCTTCCTGGTTTTCCTGGGTTTACCCTCTACCACTAGATGTAGTTGGAGTGGGGCAGGTTCTCATGGCCCCTGTGATTAAAACACAGGTCAGCCTCTGCACTTTTTCTAATTCCCTTTTTGTAGTGCTGAGCTTGGTTCTATCCGCCCATGCTACTACTCCGTAGGTAATCATTGGAATTACTATCATGGTGTACATCCAGTGTATCATTATGGGAATAAATCCCCAGGATTTACCGCCTAGCCTTCTGCATACCCGGAGTGCTTTTTTTGATTTTTGTAGTACTGCTTTCTGGTGTTTGTTTAATAGCAGTTTGTTTTTAAATATCATTCCAAGGTAGTTAAACTCTTTGCTGATAAGTATCTCTTCTAAGGGTAACCGGATGCATTCGCCCCAGCTTCCTTTTAGTGGTGAAGGGAACCATTATGGTCTTATTTTGGGTTTACCCTGAGTCCCACTGCTTCGGACCATCTACTCGTGGTATTTAATCCGTTTTGGATCATGTCACATAGCACTTTATCGAATTTTCCTCTTGCTGCAATGACTATATCGTCCGCGTAGCCTTGGGCATAAATTCATGTTCCAGCTAGTTTCTGAAGTAGTTCACCTACAAGTATGCTCCACCAAAGGGGTTGACAGTACCACCACCTCCCCAAACTGTGGGCATCCTCTTGTAGTATTGACCATAATGATTTTATCACCGACTATAGTCTCCACTGTTCTGGTGACCAGCAATCAATTGACCACAATCATTTAGTTATTTTGCTGTCCACATTTTTCCTCTCCAGGGCATTTCTTATAGCCCCATGGGAAGCGTTATCGAATGCTCCTTCGATATCACGTAAGGCGCATAGCGCGATTTCCTTCGTGGCAATGGACCCCTTCTATATTTCCCCAACTCCCACAGTGCGATCTCCGTAGATCTGCCCGCTCTAAATGCATGCTGACTTGAGGGTTGGGGTTCTCTTTCCAGTACTTTCGACCTTATAAAATTGTCGATAACCTTTTCGATAGTCTTTAGAACGAAGGAAGTTAGGCTAATTGGTCTGTAGGACTTCGGATGGGTGGGATCTTTATTCCCCACTTTAGGTATGAATACCACTCTACCCCTTCTTTAGCTTGTCGGTATATACCCGAGTGCTAGAAAACTTCTAAATAGTCGTAAGAAGAGAAGAGGCCCTGAGGTGGTTTAACTCCAGCTCGGGCTCGATACTGCTCACTATGTTACCCGGGAAGAGTGTTTTCAAGAGGAGGAGGGAGAAGGAGGGCTCCTTAGCCTAACCGATCACTATGTTTGACAATACGATCCTTGATAGCCTAGATTTAACTGTAGATATTAAAAAATGTATTAAAATTCGATGCCGTGTGGATCTAGCGATAAGCGTGTTGGACTACTGAGCGGCAGGTCCAAATCCCAGAAAAAATTAAAGGTCCCACCTCTTGCAAATGCCTGACAAAAAGCCTAGAGTAATAACTGTCATGTATAGCTTCTTAATTTTAGGTTCCTTCCATTTTAATGTAAAATTAAAATAAAAAAAATTTGCTAGAGAAAGACAATTCATATGTTCTACAAAAAGTTTGCAATCAGCAACACGAGTTTTTTTTTAATTTTGCATCTCTGTGGTTTCTGTTATTTCTCGTAAAACTATGTACTTTTCTTAACTCGGCCATTAGGAAAATTAAATGCACGGATAAGAATTTGAAAAAACTGTTAGTAGGAATTTTAGTTGATTAATTTTTTGTTGTTTCCGTTTCTCCATTCACAGAATTGGGTTGTAGTAACGGAATTTGCTTCTCATTTTGTTGGATATGTGGAGCGTTTTTTTCATTATTTCTATATCCTCTTCCATTCGGTCGGTTTGGTACTATGAGAAATACAACAAACCAAAAAAAATGAAGAAGAAAACACGAAAAAAAGGAACAAAAAGAAATATTCACGTCAGATAGGGATGACGGAAATATTTTCTTGTATCTGCTCAATATGCACAGGCAGAGAGCGAAGTGCACCACAAAACACACTTTTCCGCTAATTGCCATTTTTTAAGTTTTGAGTTTTGTTGTTGCTGCTGATGCAGAGATGGGAAGAAATTTAAAACAACTCTCAACGAAACGCAAAAACCGTAGATATATTTTTTTGTGTTCTCTAATTTCATTGAGGATAAGTGGTGGTGTTGTGTGGATGACTGAGGGTTGTGGTTTTACTGCACCAGACAACTCTCGTCGCTCGTTTGCTGAAATCCGAGTGGCCTTTTTTGATCTAGTTTGACGTTTTTTTTCTGTTAAGTTTTTGTGGGTTTTTTTGAAGGGCACATGTACTTTTTACCAGCGTTGATTGCAGCACTATCGGGAATTTGCATGACAATGAAAATTGACAAATTTTTTTGCAGGTATCTGGCATTAATCGTTGTTTGGTGGATCTTATATGTATTGCTTATATAGGTGCGGGTAAACAGCACTAGTTCTAATCGCCTAACAAGCTTTAATCTATAGATTAAAGTATTTTGAATCTCTATAATATTATATGGCAACTAAATGATTTTGATAATTTATGTTCTACCGATGGCTTCATATCATATGTAGCTCTACAACCGGATACGGTCTAGGCCTACCGCAAGAAGTCTTGCCACTGCTACCGATGTCGTCAACTAGTTTGGCATCCAAAATTTCAGGGCGTTCATCATTCCAACATGTTGTTATTGGCCTGCCCCATAAATACTTCCACAAAAGACTTTCCGAGCTATATTCTCTTCGCTCAAGTCCATGTTTGCTGCCCAAAAAGCTCGAATCTCTTCATTAAGTCTCCATTGCGGTAACGCTCGCAGATCTCATCATTATAGAGTCTCCGGAATCGTTCTACCTCACATAAGGAGCCACTAATTCTTCGTAAGACTTTCCTCTCCAACTCGGCTAAGTTCAGAGTATTTTTTTCTAAGCAGTTTGGCATCCCAAATTTCAGGGCATTCATCTTTCCAACATGTTGTTATTGGCCTGTCCTGCTGACGTGTCCCATAAATACTTCCACAAAGCACTCTCCGAGCTGTATTCTCTTCGCTCAAGTCCATGTTTGCTGCCCAAAAAGCTCGATTCTCTTCATGAAGTCTCCATCGCGGTAACGCTCGCAGATCTCATCATTATAGAGTCTCCGGAATCATTCTTCCTCACATAAGGAGCCACTAATTCTTCGTAGGACTTTCCTCTCCAACTCGGCTAAGTTCAGAGTATTTTTTTCTAAGCACCCAAAGTTTTGGATCCATATGTGAGTACTAGTATGGTATGACCATTGTCACACACCACCAACAATGGCTTTAAGCGTTTTTCTGATTTTATGCTGTTATCGGGTGCAATATGAGAGAGTCTAAGAATTTTATTTCTAAGATCTTTTCTTATAAGTTTGGTAATGTTCAACCTAGATCGTCGTGTAAGTTTAGTTCAAATAAATCCTAACGCAAAGAACTTTCTTACATTTACATACACAAATGTATATTTTGAGCAAATAAAACGAGTTTTTGAACAAGAAATTTCAACCTTGATATAGTGAACAACCTGGATACTGTGAACAGGCATTGCAAAAATTAGTTCACTATATACAGACACGACTGTATCTCATTTCCAAAATTGGCCAGAAAACGACACAAATCGAACCGTAGCCAGGTAACCTCTATAAGACCAAGAATGCGCTCATATCACTTATGGGTTGAAATACACATTGTTGTTGCTGTTGTTTGATGTTGTTATATCCTGTAGTCCTTTTGGCAAATTGCCCATGACAGATTTAGGGGCGACAGTACGGTAACGGATACACTTCTTGCAAGCATATTTATCTTTTGATTGATTGAGCATTGGATCTGGGTCGACACAAAAAAGAAGAAAAACTTCCCATGTTTGGTTATCGAACATATTGTGGGTAATGAAGCGTTTATACTGCAGTGATAATATTGTCACTTGAACGAAGATTCTAGTAATAATTTACTAATTGCCAACATACATTTTTCTTAATTAATGAAACTATTTGAGCTAGTGCTACATTTTACTTTGAAATGTGCAATGAGAAAGGTTTGAAAGGGCTTTAAAAACAATTAAATCGGGTTGGTGTTCAAAAAAAAAACACTGAGTCGGATAGCAGCGTGACGAAACAAATTTCACTAAGATCTAGTTTACTCGAATCGAAAGTTGAATGAGGAAAAAACATGTTTATCTCAAAATGTCGACCGGAGTAATATATTACACACACTTAAATCAGAGTCTTCTTTACTATTGTGTTCGGCAAGCCAAAAGTAATGCTTAGCCACCTAGAAACTGCATAGAGAAGGTTAAAATCCAACCGGACAGGTCAAGCAACAACAACAGAACAGGAAGATGTTACCACCGGATAACTTCTTGAACAAAGTGAAAAACAAAAAGAACACAAATTTAAAAGTTTCTCTACCTGTTTGGTCTGGAATGACATACTGAAATGGGTTAGACGGTTTAATAACTTGAGAGCGTTGTTGTACCTGAGAAAAAAAGTTACAAAATCAAGTGAGAAATCAATTCGTTGCTGCTGAGGATGCAAACCCATAGGAAGAGAATGGGAAAAGTACATGGAATCACTATGCATTCATTATCCGAAAAAGGTGTGACCGAGCCTAATGTGCAGCTGACTTGTTTCGTTCGACTGACCATGGTGAATGTGTGTGTGTGCATGTGCAACGTTCTTCAAATGATATTTTCTTCTAAGAGGCGCCAAAAATAAACAAAGTCATCTTAGAGTGTATTGGAAGAATGAATGATAAAGTTGAATAGAAGTGTTACATATCTTCACCTCAACGAAGGCGTCATAAATATGCGAGTGTCACTGTAAAAAAAAAATAAAAATATAAAAATGGGCCAAATGCGTAAAAAGTAGAAAATGCTTTCTGTCCAAGCATTTGTTACAAGTAAGAGCATTTGCTAAAAGCAAAAGATCAAAAGTAAATGCATAAAAGTAGCATTTGCTACGATAGACATTTTTTATACGGGTGATTGACACGAAGTGCCTGGAAAAACGTCACAGAATTTTTATTTTTCGATGAATTTTATTGAATCAAAGTAAAAAATAATCACAAATATTTAAATTTTCGAATCGCATTAGCAGTTTTGATTTGGCCACCCTTAGCCGCAATTATGGCCTTCAAACGGCCGACAAAGCTGTTGCATGCAGCACGAAAGTAGCTCTGCGGTATTTTGGCCGATTCCCAGCAAAGCGCTTGCTTGACATGATCGACACTTTGGTATTTTTTTGTCACAACCTTGCGCTTCAAAATACCCCAAACCGAGAAATCTAGCGGATTTGCATCCGGTGAATTTGATGGCCATTGGGTAGTGAAATGAACCGCGGAACGTTGTTTCTCAGCCAATCTTGATTGACTTTATGACTCGGCGCCGAGTCCTCTTAAAATGTCCAGGCTCTGCCGCCGAAATGTTTTTGTGCCCAAGGCTTCAACGCTCCCTCCAACACAGGATCCCGATAAATTTGAGCCTTTATCTTGTTGCTACGGTACAAAAAAACGAGCGGTGAACGGCTTTCGGACGTTACGGCGGCCCAAACCAAACTAAACCAAACCAAACGTGCTTAGCAAAAATCACTCAGTCCTCTTAGCCGCGTTCGAGAGAAAAGTTTTGAAGAGAATTGTTGGCCCCGTATGTGAGGAAGGACGATTCCGGAGACCCTATAATGATGAGATCTAAGATGTCGGTAGGCTCCGGTGGGCAGGACACCTAGCTCGCATGAGCGACTCTTCGCTTGGAAAGTCCTTTGCGGTAGAATCTGTGGAACACGACAGCGAGGCGGGTCAAGTCTACGCTGGAACGATGGCGTAGACCAGGACGCCCAGAGTTTAGGGATGCCAAACTGGGTGACATCGGCTCGAAATCGGTACCGGTTGAGAGACTTTTTGCGGGAGGCCAGGACCGGACACCGGTTGTAGAGCCAAATATGATGATGATGATCAATATAAAATCAGTGTTGTCAGGTGCAAGTCGACACAAAATTTAAATAAAATTAATTAAAAATTTGCATTAAATGATGAGTTAAAAAACTGAGTGCAACAAAGTGATCTTTGTTAAAATCATCATGGTGATCAACAAATCATTTTAAATAAATCACAATTACCCGAAGTAAAAGTAAAAAAGAGTATTGTGTTAAAAGAGCTAAAAAGAAAATATGATGAAGCATTTGGACCAAAATGAAGTACAATTAACGAAAAAAATTAACAATATGAAAATTGACGTAAAAAATAAAGACAACATCAATAAAACTGGTAACAAAAATATTATGTGGAGCAGTCATTTTTAGATAACTTAAGGATTTGGGCGCCTTAGCTCTGTGGAAAAGCGCATGGCTACTGAGCAGAGGTTCGTGGTTCGAATCCCAGTAACACTAAAGGTATTTTTTCCGAGAGTAATAAGTTGTCACGGAAAGCTTCTCAATTCGCCGTTCCATTTGTGTCCAAAAACATATATACATGCACAACACGAGGAGGTCGAGAGAATCTAGGCCTTGGACCGCAACAGTCTGTCGCGCCGAATATTATTATCACTCGTACGTACGAGTATATTATAAAGTGATCCAGTGATCTCTTAAAAAAATTTATTTGTATCAATTTCACATTCCAAATTCGAGTATTATTACTAATCTACGTTTGCGCATAAAAGCAAGCAAAAAATGGGAATTCAATTAATTATTAAGAATAACATAGATAGTTATGTCGTTTGCTCAACATTCCAACAAACTACACTCAAAGTTTTACCTTAGAGAAAATAACAAATAAGTCACACCAGCCGAATAGAGACAAATCACAGTTAACATGTTACCGATGAGAATTTCTTTCAAAAAGAATTTTAATCCTGGAACAATAACATGATTTATGTAACTACAACGTACAAGTAAAGGGCATAGTTTGGTTATGGAATCGAACGAAGAATATTTTATGACTTATGAATACAATGGCTTTTTAGTACATAGGATGTAGGAGTTCCTTGAGATTTAAGTACTCGTAGGTGGTATTTATTGAAATTGTTGTTGTTGTTGTTGTTGTTACTTGGCATATAAAACTAATGCGGGTGCCACCCACATCAAAAAATATTTTCTTTTCATGGGATTTATTTTTTTTTGTTTATGTGCGTCATAATCCGAGTCGATAGGGGTTAAATAATGACAATTTTGGTATATGACTAATCAATATCAATAGAAATTTTTGATTTTTGTACCATTTCTATATATAATTAACAGGAAACTGGAAAATTTTCTGTATTTAATTGTACCGAAGCAGGAAGTAGAACAATTTAGAGAAATTTTAATTAAAGAAGTGAGCGTTGAAATAAATTACTGTATGAAAATTTCATATTTATTATAAGAAAGTTAAAAATAATAACTTAAGTAAGTGTAAAGAGGTGCAAGTTTTAAGCAATTTATAATAATTCCAAGGAATTACTTAGGAATTTCTCTATCAATTGAATTAAAAGCCACTAGAAATTACCATTGGAACTATACATAATTATATAAACAAAGTAATCAATCAGTTATAGTTCCTAGGAACTTCTAAGGAATTGTTCCTACACAAACAAGTGTTTATTCCTTTTTTTACGTTTTACAACTTTTAGCGCAAATAATTAAGTTAAAGGAAGCAAACCATGTCGGAAGTCATGTCTGGCACTTTTCAAAGAGCTTTCAGTTCATAAATTTCTTAGAGTTCTCTGCGAAAAAATGAAGTACACCTGGGGAACGTTAACTGGTTAGAATATTATGTAGAATATTAAGTACTATTAATGTAATTTAACAACGAATAAGAGTACTTCTATTTGCTCTACCTCTTTCTCTGATTTCTGTATATTCAGCTAATTAACTTTTCATCCGTTTTCGGTTAAAAAAATCACAAACATACTTTTCAATGCATCACAATAATTTTTCCGTTGTAAAAAATTACATTCAGGTAAATTAGTTGACCCATTAAAAAGCTCCAGTTTAATAAGTGGCCAAATTTGATAGAACTGTGAGATTTTTATGTTGTAACTAGCGGAAATACCCGGTGTTTCCCCGGCTGCCCCATCATACTGACCTGCCGCCAGCTGACCTCCCACCAATAATTGACTACCGCAGCCACCCAGAAAACTATAGAATCGACACTTATAACGGCAAAAAATATATAGATGTTGAAATCTTGATTTATGGTCGTGAATACATACAAAAATCCTATGAAAAATAGCATTTTCAGTTTTTCCCAAAGTTTTCAAATTTTTGGGCAACTTTTCCAATTTTTCTTTCTGTTATTCGAACTATGACAAAAATTTTAAAATAAAAATGATCCAAATCGGTACAGCCGTTCTCAAGTGATGCGAATACCAACGAACAGCATTTCATTTTTAATAGAACAGATGTATGTAATAAGATATATAGATTCCCGAAAAACTTTATTTAAAGCGATTTCCGTATAAACCTTACTCGGACTATGACGAACATTATAAAATAAAAATGATCCAAATCGGTGCAGCCGTTCTCAATTAATGCGGTTACCAACGAACAGCATTTCATTTTATTTATATAGATAGATGAATTTGTGCTGTTGGTTTCTTATTTCGTGATCGAAACTCTATTACACTTAACCAGCTTCCTAAAGTTAATAATAAATTGCCAAAGCGAACTTAAACCAGTAGATAATTTTACATAAAAATTCATCTGATTATTATAGGTGTGGTGAGTGGAGATAATAGAACCCGAAAGAGGATTAAATCTTTAATTATGCAACTCCAATCGCAATAACTAACGAACTTAATGTTATGGTATATTAAAACTTAATTTTTATCGCATGATTTCGGCAAAATACTGATAAGACTATACCATTGGTTAAATGTGAAGCACAATATAAAATTCGCGTCATTTGTGGCTACAAGCTTTAAGGCGTATCTTTTATAAACGAAAAAAAACTTCATGATGTTAAACGTACGAATAGTGGTGTGAACGAAAGAACTACATCTTCGCTATTCTTTCATAAAAAGGGCTCTTATTTAAATGCAAAACAAAAAATACAAAGTATGAGCCGTAGGTTTTGGTGGTTCCTTTTTACTATGGATGATATCTTACTTATTTAGTCGTTCACAGAAAGTTCTTATTTTGTATTACAGGAAAATAAATATGTCTCTTCTGGATTACCTGAAGGATCTCATCAGAGCCCTGATCTCTTTTTGATTTTTATAAATGATTTAGCGTAGATTTTAAAATTTTGCTCATGTCTGATGTATGCCGATGATTCCTAATTTTTCGCTAGTATAAGTAATGTAAAGTGTGTAAACGCTTCCAGATCGTTTTAAATAATTTTCCAAGTTGGTGTCATAAAAATTATCTCACCTTAAGTCTATGTATTAATACGTGAAGAGAATTAAGTATTTAAAAGGGAATTAAGGCAAACATATAGAACATAGAGGTTATACTCTTTGTCAAAAAAACCAAAAGGTTCAAAATGAAAAATTTAATGAATAACGGTCGAATTCTGACTATAAACGGGCCTCTAGTATAAGTAAATGTGCCAATTCTATTTTTAATAAATTTAAAATTTCCTATTTTAGTGGTTTAAACTTTAAATAACTATTCTCTTTCAAGAGTTTTAAGCATTTTACGGAGCTTGAAGTAATAATTGACAAGAGCCTTTCTTTTGACCAGCATATGAATTATGTTTGTACCAAAGCTAGTTTTACGATTTCTAAAGCGTAACTCCCTTGCTTTCAAAAATAAATACATACTGAAAAGTATTTATTGTGTTATCTGAAGTCCTTATACGCTTGTCGACTCTTCGCGTATTAAAAAAATTCAGAGAAATTTTCCGTTTTGCTGTCAGACATACTTCATTTGGTTCTTTTCCTCTTCCAACTTATGTAGCAAGATGTCTTAAGTTTTTGAGCCCTCGTCGCAAAATTTAATCTATCCATGACTTACTAATGGGTACTGGGGACTGTGGCAATATACTATTCCAGTTAATGTTGTATGCTCCTGAACGTTGATTTAGATTTAGGAACATTTTAAAACATTGATAAATACAAATGAATATATTGTAGCCCGTAGTGTTGAAGAAAGCCCAGGTTTGTCGATTCCTCGTCGATCTTTGAAATTAGACATTCCACAAACGACATTAAACCGTATTTTGCATAAGGACTTAAGTCTTAAGGCTTTTAAAATTCAGTTAACACAAGAACACAAGCCGGCCGATCACCACAAACGTAGTATCTTTGCTGATTGGGTCCTTTCAATGCATCAAAATGATCCGGGTTTTCATCGAAAAATCATTTTCAGTCATGAGGCCCATTTTCACCTCGGAGGCTACGTTAACAAACAGAATTGTCGCATTTGGGGCTCAGAAAATCCAAGAATGATTGTTAAAAAGGCTCTCCATCCTCAACGTGTCACTGTTTGGTGCGCTTTTTGGGCTGGCGGTGTGATTGGACCTTACTTTTTCAAAAATGAGGCTGGAGCAACTGTTACGGTGAATGGATTGCGCTACCGAGCTATGATTAATGATTTTTTATTGCCGGAATTGGAAGATATTGATGTGGACGACGTTCATTTTCAGCAAGACGGAGCTACGTGCCACACAAGCAACGAAACAATCGCAATTTTGTAAGAAAAGTTTTCTGACCGTGTTATTTCTCGAAGAGGTGATCATAATTGACCGCCGAGATCTTGTGATCTAACACGTGAAAGATAAGGTCTATGCCAATGCTCCACAATCGATTCAAGACCTTAAAGATGAAATTCGTGAAGTTATCGGAGGACATACAGCCGCAAATGTGCGAATTGGTCATGGAAAATTTCATGAAAAGGATATGGTGCTGCAAGCGTAGCCTTGGCATACCTTCTTCTGTACAATAAAATAAACATTTATTGATTTCTGTATCAAAATTAAACCTCTTATTGGAAAACCCTTTATATCTGTTCTCTAACGAGTGAAAGATGTGTTTATATGGCAACAAGCAGCAAGGAGCAGCCACTGGAGGCGAAAACAAATCTTGTGTTCATCTCCGGAGCGAATAGTGGACGTCTATAAAGTGGATTGACTTCTCAACGGTACATTGAGGAAGTACTCGAAGACTACGTCGCATCTTTTGCCGGGTTTATTTGTGAAAACTTCCTGTTCATGCATACGGCTGGTATAGTGTACCCGTACATTCAAGGTGGATGCGCCTGTTATGAAATGGCCAGCTCGAAGCACGGACCTCATTCCCATCAAAGTTTTATGGGATGAGCTGAAAAAAAGAGTTCGAGCCAAAGATATTGCTCCAACGAGTCTCCAGGAAGCGATCCCGGAAGCAGAGAAATGAGAGGCGATACCTCAAGATTTGGTCAAAACTTTGATGAGGGTAGGGAATACTTCTTATTAATAAAGCTGTTTTATTGCTGATTTCCATGTTTTAATTGGATTTTTGCCACTAACTTTCATGCTGACAAATTCACAAAAAACGTCTGCTTCAAATATTGACCACAAAAATCACTTTTTTGCCACTGGATAGGTGTTGAAATACACTTTGAATCTGCATTCACGAAAATTAAACAAACATGGGATTTTTTGATATTTTTTGGATTTTTTTTTGAAAATTGATCAATGTGCGAATTTTTTGCCCTATTATGGTGAATACTATCTTTTTTATCTTCTTCTTCTTCTATCTTTAGTAAATATTATAACTTGTTTGATATTTCTTTATCTAGGTTTAAGTTTAAATAAGCTTTGTTTGTTATTAATTTACATGCAACATAAAATTACAATATAACAATATATGGTACCTATGGTAAGTGTGATTCACTTCACCAATCTTCTTCGATCTGTAATAAATATTATAACTTGTTTGATACTTCTTTACCTAGGTATAAGTTTAAATCATTTTTTATTATCCTCATTCTTATATTATATATTTAGCGTTTTCTGTGGATATCAATTATCATAGAAATAAATAAATGTTACAATCTTAAAGTGTGGCTGTCCTACCTTTGCCTTAAGAACATATCCAATATATTAGCAATTCAATCTAGTTGTGTGATATTTATGTTCAATCCTTTCCCAAAAGACAGCAAACGTAAACGATAGATCTTCTGTTGTGTGTGATTTATACTGACACTACTGAAAGAATCAGTTCACTTCATTCACTTCCCGGACGGTGATGGGTGGTTACATGAAAATTCAAAATCAATGAAATCTCAAATGGTTACGTTTGCAAAAGGGATTGCCTCTTAATGCTAGATGTGATAACTTAGCACTCTCACTTGGCCACACACAAAAACACTGAAGTGATTCGAACACGTCACATAAATTTTACACGAGATTTTCACGACCCCAATTGGGGATTTACCGGATGATGCTGGAGTAATAACGAATAAGGGTTATCCCATCATCCGCACTTTTCAACGACACAGTGGCGTTGTTCTGTTTGCTTAGATATCCTTACATTTGATTGAAAATTCAGTTTTCCAATTTAAGCTGCAGATTTTGGTAAAGCGAAATTATAATTAATTAATTAATTGAAAACACGTAGACTTGCACATGCCCCGAATTCCAACGCACACGCCTATAATGAGCTACAACGAAACTTTTGGGTAAAAAAGTATGCCACAACAGTTTTTCCTTTTCGATGGCAAATTTAAGGTTTTTTTTATTATGCCAGTTGTTTATCAAATGGGAATATAAAATCCTGTATCCAGGATAGCGTGGCAAAAGACAAATATCGATGGAACTCCAAATATTTAGTTGGTTATATTTTTGGTAAATTCACAATAATAATTGCTCCTTAGCTGTCAGTAGCAAGCGGCAGTTCCTGAAAAAATCCGCTAGACAGCTTGCTACCGTGCTGTGCTTTTGACGAAAATCGTCCCGTCGAAAAAGGTTATAATTTTCATTGCAAAGTTGCAGCCAGTCAGTCGGCCAGGCAGCAAATAATTTGTGGAAATTCGAAAAGGTTTCCAGTCCACATAGGACGGTATCGAGAAGTTGTCTTGAAAATTTAACGAAATGAAATTTTCAATGAATTTCCCACCATCCATCGCATCGATATGTCATGGCAAAGGATATACGCTCTGACGCGAGTGAGACTTTGAGTGTGATTTTCCAGCAGGACGAATCGACTGATAACGCTCATCGCTCATCACTCATCACCAAGGGTTCTATTACTCTCTTTTTCTCTCTCTACATATTACATTGAATTCATAATATGTGCAAATCGAGAAAAGTGGGTGGTATTGAGTCGATAGTGCATTATCAATGGGAAGAAAATTTGCTCTTGACTGTGTATACTGTCAGTTTGGCAGCATCGAATGGAAAATCCCCAATTCGAATGTCGAATTTTCATATTTCAATTTCATCAACCCAACAGTCGCATTATAATAGGGATGCCAAAAAATCGTAAGGAAACAATTTCGGAAGGTGCTGTGGTGGTTGGTTTGGTTGGTGAATCGCAAGAAATGGTGGCAACTGGAAAATTCAGAATTCGACGTGTGCACGCGCGCGGGTGTGGTCCATTATACAGAATGTAAGGGTGGAAAAAAAAATATGAATTGTTCCAAAGCAGACATAAACAATCCCTAAAATGCAAGTAATGTTTGAGTGGTTTTATGTCCTGACCCGTTTTTTTTATTCATTTTTAAAAATTATTAGTACATTGGATTGTTGGAGCGTTTTTCCAAGCTTCTTTAGATCTTTACATCACTTTTTTACAATTCTTGTCAGATTATTAAAAATGCTTCGCAAAAACACGCACACACACACACACACACGCAAACTTTGAGCACTGGAACCTCAAACCGTGACGGAAAATTCTTCAACAGAATCTCAATAGGGTGCAGCTCAGGAGGCACAATTTGTCTGGAGTATTGAGGTAACTATTGTAACCAGTTTTGAGCGCAAACTACTTTCAAAAAGATTATCCCGATAAATGAACAACAACACGAAAAAATGTGGAATTTATTTAATTACTTTTTTTTCTTGAAGAAAATTGGAAAAAACTTGGTCTTGCTTTTCTTCTTGCCAGCGCTTGCCAGAACAACGACGAACGGAACACTACACACGTTTGGTATAACGGCACACCAACTGAGAACTAAAGCGCAGAGAGTCGATGGTTCGAACAGGAACCTGCCATTGTTGAATTGCCGATGGCTGTCTGTCAGTGCTCAGTGGCGATGTTAAAGTTGAAGAGAAGAATGTAATTCGGCACTCTAAGAGACGCTCGTTATTCCTGGGTGCCCTGTTTTTTTTTTTTGTAGTGGTTCTCAGAGAAACCGAAAGATGGAGAGAGTACGCATGCGGTGTTGTGAATTCTGAAACTCTGAACTCAAACTTTAGTTTTGAGAAGTTGCTGCTTTGAAACCAGTTTTGAATTCTTAGTCAACAAAAGGGTTAATTATTGTAGTAGGCACTATCACCTAGCATGCATCTTGTCATTGTTGGACATTGCTCGTGATGGTTAAAAGCGAAAGCAAATAAAAATGATGAAGGAGAACACGAAATCTCCCTCGATGACAGCATAAAATTTCTTTGAAGTTCTCTGTGCCTCAATGGACAGAAGAATTCTGGTAAAGAATTTCCCACGTTTTACTTCAAATTAATTCCTGTGTATACAAAAGGAATTTACGCACTTTGCTCATTATATCATTTATTTGAATAGAAACAGAGGGATGAATTGACGTGAACAGCAAGAGAGGATGAATGTGAATATTCTGAGGTACGATTCTGAGATGTGTATAAACACAAGCTCACGCATCCCCTTTTTAATGTCCTTTTCTTTCTCTCACTCTTTTTTTTTTCACTCTCACACTCTCTTTAAATTCGCACAATTTGTTTGCCTGGTTACCTGTTTAGCTGCTACATGGAAAATTTCCCAGACTTCAGAGTGTAGTCAGTTTGATCCTTGTTTTTCATGGAATCAGACACGTAGCCCGCTCTGCTAAAATGTTTCGAAATCGAAATTGAGTAAACAATTTTACTGGAAATTTCCTGATAATGTTGCCGTTACCATTTCGATTTCTTTAATATGACGATTACTACAAAAGGAGTATGTACGTTTTAATATTTGTTAGGTTAAACTTCCAGCTCCAGCTCAAAATAAGTCAACTCTATTTTAGGTTTATGGTTATAAATACAATGTGGTTGCCAATGTTTTGTTTTTTTACTTTAACGTCACTTTCTGACAGCTGCATCAAGTTATGTTAACCAGACACATTTTATTAATTACGATCAGGAAAAGGAAAGAAAGAACATTTTGGTGTGGTGGTGGCTTTTTACAAGGATACTCAATTCAGACTTAGAGTTAGTAAGTGGTACAAATTTTACTACCGTTCTTAGGCCAATACATATACCACCATATAGGAGGACGAACATTGCTGTAAGCCAGGTTTCAACGTGCACTTCCTGAGACAGCTGTATGTTTTATTTTTGGGTTTTATTTTGATGCATAAATTCAGAGTAGATTTAAACAACATTCGTGGGCTAAGATCGAATTTCTTTGCCACATATGCCTACGCAGCCGATAATAAACCTGCTATTTTGACTTAAGACAAAATGGACTTGTAAGCCCGGCAACAAAGTTGGAGTGTCTATGAGTTTTAAGTTGAGAACTTGCTTCACAAAATTGTTCGTCATCTCTATGGTGCTTAGTAGGGGGCCTTAAAATAAACCCGTATGGTGTGGTCTCGAAATTAAAGCAGCAATCGGCCTTCTCTAAGCACATTAGATATAGATAACTCATCAAAACTTTTACACCGTTCATATACTAGTTTGAGAGTGAATTTCATGCGTTCTGCTATCGTACTCTCGAATTTACCACGCACCATTAGGACTAGGTATTCCGCATAGCTAATGTTTGTTATATGATTATTCTTAAACCTGTCTAGTAGCTGGTCCATCACAAGTAGCCAAAAAAGTGTTGACAGGACTCCGCCTTGTGGACAGCCTCTAGTTGCCGGTACTGCGATGTGTTCATCACCGAACGAGGCTCGAAGGCTCATGACCCATCCTATGATGGAGGAGTTTATTCCCCTAGTTCTAGCTTGTATTTGAATTGCTTCAAAGTTAGTGTTGAATGTCAATGAAGGCGCATAGTAGCATTTCTTTACTTTGAAGTGTGTCTTTGAATTCAGATGTCAATAATTGTTAAATTAACAATTGAAATTTGGAATGAGATTAAAAAACCCTTAACACATTGCACACAGGTGGAATCTCGAAAATAGCACAATCTTCTTGGAATTTCCATGTTGAATTCGAAATCGCAAACAGAAGTGAACCTCTGGAATTGTCGTCGAGTCAACTCAGAAGAAAATTGAGCAACGAAACAGACTCTCTCCTCTCATTCATAATCTGTGTTGTGGCACCAACACCTTGACAATTTTTCTCTTAAATATTATTACTATCCCGATGGAAGGATAATCTTGAATGAAAAATTAAAGGACTTAGAAAAACGAAAACTTCCCACTGTGAAACTAATTTCGGAAATTATAATTTTTACGACCGTCATCTAAAGATGCAGACTGCAGTGCAGACGGACATACTGTGCTGCAACCTCTGAATAGAAGTTGAAAATGAGAAAATTGGGTCTCTACTGCGTGTGCCAATTTGCTATTGAAGAATTCATTCAATTTTCTTCTGTACCTCTGTGTGGGAAAACGAATCCTCCACCTTCCATTTTATTGCCCAACGATTCTGTTTCCTTACCTGTACTGACACACAATACATTGACATTTGAATAACGATGTTAGACGTGTTTATTTAGAGCAATGTGCCATCCCGTCGTTCGAGTACGGGTGTACAGTCTGAAGATAGATCGACAAAAGGTAACAATTCGCACGAATTACGAGTTACGAGTATCTATTGCTGCTTTACTACATAAGATTGTATACTCCTCGTGAATTCAGTTTTATGACGACCTCATCAGTGCAACACACACATTCCCACAGCAAAGAAATACAAATGAAGGATAATGACTTTCTCCTGAATGTGCGGTGTTTCCTTTTGCCAATCTCAGTGCTGCATGTTGGTGCGTGAGCCGAGTGCAATGGTATGTAGCTCTCCTTTTCCAACCGGTACATCAGCATCCTTTTATTGTACAATGTAATTTTATTGCTTACCAAATTTGCCACAACACTTGGTCCTTGCATGGATTTGCGTCTGATGCTGGTGGTAACTGCAAATTAATGTATCTTTGTCGCAACCTAATCTGCCTGTAAGTCTGGTTGTTAATTTCTACAACGGATTTTGTAAATTAACGATGAAACAAAGTTGTTGTTGTTGTTGCTATAAAACAGTAACAGTAGAAAACATTAAGGATAACGATGGAGATTCATATCAAAGGATATAATGATTATGATGATGCTGATGTAAATGAAATTAAAACGAATTAATGAGTTGTGTTACTTGTTTTGAGTTTACGTTCTGGAAATTTCGGCAAATAATAAAAAATATGCAGAACATAAAAAATTACATCAATTTGGAGGATTTTGAATAAGCTCGTTTGCTAACTTTAGATTCCTGTACTACGGTCAGTGAAGATAACATATAAAGCTTTAGTAAATACATATGAAATGTATTTGCAGTTCCGTGAACACTGCTAACATAGGGCATAATTCCACGGTCCTCTTCAGACACGGATTGAGTTTGTGACGTCAATCAGCGCCCATCCACAATATAAACGCAACTCCACGCCGAATAAAAATTCACGCTGAGTTAATACTCTACCCGCATTTGGGTTTCAACCACAGCCACCACGATGCTCCCACAAGAGGGCCAACCTCAATAGCCGGGTACGAAAGAAATCCTTCCGTGGGCTCCCCGACTTCCGTGGTACCAGACGAATCTCTGGTCAGATTTTCATATTTAGTAACGTAGCTAACTACTGCAGTTGAGTTCCTTAAATCAGATACTGGTGGACCTTTAAACGCCCTTGGCCGCCACAACGACGACACACATTCTGCTTCAGAGGGCAGTCTGCCCTCTCTGTTCTCTGTTTTTGTTCTCTCTGCAATGCTAGGGGTGCGAATAACTACGCCCCCATCTTTCAGCGGCTTGACTTCGTGGATCCTAACGACAGTCATAACCTTCTTGATTATATCCTTGGGAGAAGCTTCTTTATTTTTGCTCCCGACAACGACGGACCAGGTTTTGACGGGTTTAGAAATCTCTGGCGGGGGTACTACTGTAGCCCTGACTGGTATTGTAGTTGTTGCAACTTTGGGGGGAGCTTTATGTGACCTCATGAGACCATGTTCCATGTTTTTCAACATGTTTGCCATGGATTTCTCCATTGTGCTCGTAGCAGCCATGAATGATTTCTCCATGTTTCTTCTTACCGTTTTTTCCGTTCTTTAGTAAATACATATAATAATGTTTCTACCTGGACGCCATGAGATTTGCCCCATGCCACTCCTTGTTTTCATATTATAATATAACTTCCAAGATATAGACCGCCCGCGAGTATCGATGGTGCAGAGGTTAGAAGTAAAACCATTGGCTCCTAGTCGAAGGACACCATCAGGTTCGGTTCCCGGTGCATCAAAAAAAGCGCACAAAATGTTTTGACCGCACCTGCAATCTAAATATACAGGTACACATGATACGATACTGTACTTGTGATATACGCTTGCCCTATTCACATGACCGTTTGAGGTGATGAATTGTATGAAGTAATCAAGATGTAGAGCCATCAATGTGGCTTTATGAGCACATTAGTTGAATTTGTGAATGCTCGGTCGTGAACCCAACTCCTCTATACTCACCACAACACTTTCTTTCCTTATTGTATCAAAATATTTCCAAGACCACGCTATGCCTAGGCATTATAAGGGTGCGCTAATTATAAAAAAATGTACCACCCACTTTGTTCGCTGCTGATTTAATAAGACCCAAGCTTAGAAAAAAAATAAACGTAACTTTGACGAACAATTCTATTTTCTCTCCCAACACTAGTCTACTACTTAATCTACTAAAGCTATCAGTGTCCCGCGTGATGAAAAACAAATTGAAACTCGTAATTATTTGCCCGTCGAAGTTGTTAAAGTCGACGAGAAGGATATCGCCGACAAAGCCAACGATAACGAGCTCGTCCTCGCATAAGAAACCAACCAATTTGCAAATGGATAATGCGGCCATATACAATATAAAATAGTGTAACGGGTTTGCATGTGTGGGTGTGATGTTGTTATCCCGTTTTTACGTGTATTTAAATAATAATCCTTCGTGTAATATTTGTAATAATCTTGCCGGACTGCCACGGCATCTCGGCGAAGGGAAAACACTGAGGCATTTTATTTTAAATGATATCATTTGATACAAAGAAAAACACGGAAATTTCAACTGAAACGATTCAAATTTTTTAACATTTGCATGTTAATCTATCGTTTATATTAAAAATAAAAAAAAATAAAATTTTAATATACCACGTTTTTAAAGCGAACTAAAACGTAAATAAAAAAAAAATCAAAGCCATGGAGAAAATTTTAGGTCATTACATAAGATCTAAAATACTGCAACCCCAGCCAATACACATATCAGACTGGAAAAACAACAGAAACAGCACTTCATGAGCTGACATTCGAAATCGAAGACACACTCTGAAGTAAAGAGATGTTACAATCCAAACGATTAATATAAGGAAATCATGAATCTAGACAAAGAATCTAGAAAGACAGCTCACTTTGGCTTGCGGTATCATCTTAACAAAATGAATCTACGCTCAAACATGGAATGTAATTTCTGCTCGGAAGATGACGAATCATCAGAGCACATTCCCTGATGTGATTGCCTAATATTACTTTGGTTAAGGAGGTGTTTTTTCCATAAGGAAATATGTTTGTCAGCAGAACGTATGGTACGTTTCTTGCATTAGTTACAACCTATGATACAATAAATCTTAATAGTTGGCAGTGTCTGCCATATATATCTGTATTTATAATACTAATATATATAAAAAAGCATTTATTTCTGTGTTTTAAATACAGTGTCTGATAACTAACACAAAATATGAGTATAATTTCAGTACTCGCTGATATCTAAAAAATAATACAAAACTAAATTTTAAGCTGTTTTTATATAATATCGTTACTTGATGATCTGTTCTTATATACACAAGCGATATTTAATTCATATAATTACATAAATAAATTTTAAAATCGATTTATTTTTTAGCGCATTTTTGTTGATTTAAATGCACTGTCGGCTTACTAGAGATTGGTAAGAAATTGGGATTGCAGCCGAGAATGGCTCTGTGGCTGTACACAGCGGTGCTGCACCACGCTATTCTCATCTATTGAGCGCTTGTCTGATGTTCGGCAATCAGGAAAAGTACAATGCCAGCAAGCTTAGTAGAATGCAAAGATCGGCATCTGTTGGCGTAACGGAAGCACTACGGTCCTGTCCGACCGATGGTCTAAAAACAATCCTATACTTATTACCTCCTGACATAATTATTAAATATGTTGCGAGGTGCAGCACGGTCCGTCTCAGAGAATCTGGGTGATTTGGTAACAAATTATACGGCCACTTCAATATTCTGCAGTATTTACCAAAAGAGATTGTACCATATTCAACCGACTACTGCACCCTTAAACTATGTATACTTCAACCCCAGCTTGACCGTGGAGTTTCCGACTGGAGAAAGTTGGAAGGACGGAAAAGTTTTGGGCCTTTTTGATGTAACTCTATTCACCTATGAATCCAAGATGAGAAATTGAGTCGGTGATAGAGTTTTCTCTGAAAATGTTAATCTTTCAATACTGGACATGGACTACACTAAGAGAGTGTGCTGTCTTTGAGCTCCATCAGAGATCGTTTTCTCATCTTTATTAACACCAAAGCACAACTAAGATGGATTAATTGGACTGACCAATTGTACCACGTCGTGAGTGATGTTGGGTTCCTAGGTAGGTGGCCTTCCTATAAAAAAGGCAAATCCACCGAGCTGATCTCAAGATGTTTCAAGAGTGATTGCCGTAATCACTGGTCATTGGCCAGTTGGCAGTCACACAGCTAATCTGGAAATATTTCCTCATAATTCCTTTTGCAGGAGTTTCTTGGATGTAAAACTAATTCGTTATCTTTGAAAGTGTCTGGCCTGGCGGGCTCCCGACTCCGCAAATTGAGTAGTCCCTTCTTTTCCAACCTTAGGCCGCCATCAGGCAATGCGGATTCACCGATCTGATATTGTATCTGAATGCCCCAGGTTGGATATAGTCAACCCAATAATCTTTCTTTCCATGAGCTCTCCTGAGGACTGTGGCTACAAAACGGCGCACTTAAGCTCTGCTTGATACCCTCAAGACAGCAAGGCCCACCACTCTACCTACCTACCTACCTAGAGCTTGGATGGCCGATAATTAAAATTTGTCCAAGCTGGCTCAACAAAATACAATCATTCTTCACTAGTGAGTTAAACTAATATTTGAATAGATTACTTGAGAAAATATTCAAATTCAGTGTAAAAACTTGTTAGGGTACCAGTTATTACAGCAGTTACACTCTAACATATAAAAATCTTCCAGCATTTTTCTCTATGCTTTTATTTTCGGTCTGAAACAGTTGTCCGGTGGAAAACCCAACTAATTACAACACAAAACATAAAAACTGAATTTATGACTTAACACAAGAGACGTTTTGCTTGGTGCGAATAACAAGACACAGTCAGTTTGAGAAGACTAAGGACGAATGGTGCGTTTGTTCGCGCCAAAGCGATAAACAATAATAGTATGTTTATTTAAAGGTTTTGTTTTGTTACCCCTATTGTGCCAGCGAGTGTAAAATAAACAACGAAGCTGGACATAAAAAATTTTAAAGTTCGAAAAGATTCATCTGTCCACTGAACATGGCAGTCCATAGTAAACAACTAGTGAGTTGCAATACAATGTTAGATATACTCTGGAATAAACAACTCGACAAAAAAAACTGTAAATCATCTTAGATCGAATTTCAATTTACACTCGTACTCAACGCTTCACAATTCAACAGTGAAAATCGAAAAATCGACACGTGAGTTTACACAACTTAAGTGGTCTAAGGGCGCATTCGCTTGGCTTGGCACGCCTTGATTCATTCCGTTTAGTTGTTTACACTCGTTCAAGTGTTCTTTGTCGTATTGTTGTTGGTGGTTGGTCTTAGCTTCGTCATCACCACTACCAATTTTTTACCAGGACTTATTGATTGTTTGTGTTTATGGTGGTAAGGTGTTGATGGGTGGCTGTTGTAAAATAATAAACATTGCAGCAATATTGTTTTGATTTTCTTCACAAAATTTGGCCTGTGTCAGGGCGCGGCGATTCAATCTCGAAACCGTTGTTTTAAAAGCAGTGCACACTGTGGACTTTACTAAATGGATTTTGTTCATCTTTGTGATGCTGCCAGGCAGAGAGACAATTGGGTTGATGAAAAAATACAAAGGGCACGCATGACAACCTAGATTCTTTATTACAAATTATCATTTGATACTTTTTGTGAGTAGTAAATTGGCATTCTATAATCATACGGTCGAAGTATGCACAATTTGTATGGATATCTTATGCAGAAGTCTGATAATCAATCAGAATTGCTGATGAAGTTACTATAGAGATTTTTTTTAAATTCTCTCTATTAACTTCGCGTCCCCATGTGTTTGTTCGTGATCCTGTGATCACCTTTTATCCCACTTCCTTTGTTTTCTTTTTTATTACTACGCCATATTACGGCTTTATTCTTAAATCTTTCTTGCAAGAGGTGTACAATTCTTACAAAATAGATGTTTTATCTAAAGTCTTAACCTATATGTTAACTCTTATTATTTGTATGAATTGAAGTTATTATTTTTTATTATTTTAATGAATAAAAAAGAATCTCCTAAGATGTTCTGTAGGCACATATTTACGAACGTTTGTAATCTATTTGTGATAGCAGCGGTCACCTTCCTAGTGCTATACCCATACAACAGCACAGATTCAACACTTGAACGGAACAGTCGCAGTTTGGTGTTTAAGCTGATCGCATTCGCTTTGCCGATTCGGTTGCCAATGTCCTGTTCGGTTCCACCTTCGGTCGAGCCAATACTCCCAAGATATTGGAAACTCTTTACTCTATCTACCGGTTGTCCAGCAATGTTAACTTGAGTTACTGAGTTAGTGCCGCGGTTGATGCTTTTGGTTTTGGCAGTATTAATCTTCAAACCTGCAACATTTGCCTCCCTTTCCACAGTTGTTGCAGCTCCATAATTCTGTGTGAGAGTAAACAAACGTCGTCAGCGTAGTCCAAATGTTTGAGTCCAACGTATTCCTCCGTTTCCAGTAGATAAAGCTGCGCGAAATACATCGCTAAAAGTATCGGCGATAGAATGCAACCTTGTCGTACCCCACTTAGGATATCGAATTCCTCTGACAGTGTTTCTCTATGCAGCACATGACATTTAGAGCCATCATAGGTTGCTTTAATAATAGCTATTAGTTTATCGGGTATACCACTCCTGCGCAAGGCGAGCCAGATAGACTGTCTGTTGACACTGTCAAACGCCTTCTCAAAATCGATGAACAACAGGTGCAGTGGTGACCGGAATTCAACGCACTGTTCAATAATAATCCGCAGGGTGTTGATGTGGTCGACACAGCAGGATCCAGTGCGGAAACCGGCTTGTTCGGCATCGAGTGTATCTTCCTTAATTCGCTCAAGTACTACTTTCGCTATTACCTTTGCAACTGCAGGAAGAACGTAAATGCCTCTCCAGTTTTCGCACTCCATAACTACCTTTTTTTAGGAAGCTTGACAATCATTCTCTGCTTCCACTCCTCGGGGAAACTTTCTGCCTCCCAAGCTTTCTCTACAAGAGGATATAAGAGCTTTGCTGATGCCGTTGGAGCGGCAGAAGCTCTGCGGGTATACCATCTAGTCCTACCGACTTGTATTTCTTTAGTGCGCTGAGGTGCGAGGTGTGATTTCGGGAAATTGTTACTTCCGACAGCTCCGTTTGATTTGGTTACATATCGTTGGCGAATACACGGTTAAGGACCGTAGAAAAATACTCTTTCCATCGCTTGACCTGATCCTCATCTGAAACGAGTACGGCACCATCTAGGCCTTTCACAGGATGTTGGCTAGAGCGGTGACCACCTGTAAGCTCTTTGGTGATTCTGTAAATGGTTCTGCTATCGTACCTGTTCGCTGCTTTCCCTGATTCTGAGTCTTCTGAGTCTCTGTTGATATAATTACGTTTGTCGCGTCTTACACTACGCTGCACTTCTCTCATTTTTCTTCGATACAGGGAATCCAGCTCGATCCTCGCTGCTGCTGGGGTATCCACAATACGAGTTTTAAGTAGCTTACGTTCTTCAATCCGCTTCCAGGTATCCTCGGTGTGCCTTGCCTAAATAATACAGTTTACTAAAAAAAAGAATAAGTGACTCAGGTTTGCCCACCCTTGAAACTGTTGCCATACACTAGTAATATAAACACATATTTAAAAGACAAACAATCCTTCAAACAATAATCAATCAATGCACTAAAATAGCTTCCCCCAAATTCATGCATCTTATCAGGGCAGCGAGGATAAACAAACATCAACAATGCAAACAAAAAAGCATCAACATATCAGAGCCACAACGTAAACACACTAAATTGTTCGTTGTTATATGGTCGTCAAGTATGCACGTTACACAGCTTGTACCGGTTTTCTATGTTTATTTTTATATCTTTATCAATTTATTGTATACGTTAAATTTGATAATCTTGAAATGAGTTGTTATTGTTTGATATGCATGAGCTTCCTGTATATAGTGACTTGTGAGACTAAAGAAGACTTTTCAAAGAAATATGAAAGCCTAAGAGCCACTAGAAGGTCTAGATATTATTGCGTCGTTTCATTCAATGCCTTGATATAACATTGAGCTGACGTTTAAGCTTACAGGCATAAATCATAGTAAATTTGTCTAGAACAAATTTCCAATACAATAGCCCATCTGATAGCTATGACAAACGCACATCACAAATACTGAACAGAGATTATTTCTGTAACCCACTTGATGTTACCTAGTACAATTATACTTGTGTCTAGAGAAAGATCTTGCAGAGAGGTAAAAACTATCGCCACAATTATTGATCCTTAAAAACAAACCTATTGACGTTCGGTACATCAATAATTTGAAAATTTCCTACTTAGATTATATACTCTGAGATAAATTTCCATAATGTTCTTGATCATATTGTTCTAGATTATAATCATTAAGAACATTGTTATAATGTAACAACGAAGAACTCAAAGTCCTTGACCGAACTTCTATCTCCATTTAGGTTTTTCAGTTCATAAATTTGATACAAAAATAGAACCTAATACACATACAAATTGTTTTCTATGTGCGTGGTTCTTTGGAATAGCATGCAGAATTTTATCGATTTTTAACTTAACTTACGATAAGCTTGAAGACAAACAGTTCAACTACTTCGCACTTGTATACTTTCCATGAAATGCTGTTCTGTGTATTTTTTGCTTAATTTTATCGATTTCTGTATTCAAAAAATTCGAGGCATGTATGTATTAATGGATATTATACATACTCGTAAAAATAGGAACGAATTGACGTTTAGCTTACATACGAGTACCAACAACCAAAGCTTGCAGGTGGAACATAATATTCCACTTGATACGCTTGCCACATATAGACGTATCAAGCGGCTTCCTCATACCTTAAACAAGCACAATTGTATTATTACTGGTATATGTATCTATATGTATATATAGTTTTGCTTCATATAAAAACCTTGCTCCAATAAACTGTCTTTTCATTCGCTCGCTGCCGGCTGCCCAACTGTTCACAGATCCGGTTTCGCATTTCGTGCAATCAACCCCGTTTAAAAAGGATATAGAGTTACTAACGAGGAAGGAAGCTTTTTCAGACTTTGTTTTAGCAACTCTGTGCACTCAGGATTAAAATAGCCCTGCAGTATTTATTATTTAAAAACGGATAATTATAGACGTACATAGATAGATGTTCGAGAATAACAATTGTGTTGGCATTTTATTCTCCCCTGCAGCAGAAAGTAACCGACGATAAAATGTGACCTTGAATTTTGCGCGGCATATAGAAAAAAAGTAGAAAAAAAGTAGGATAGCGATTAAATTGTACCAACGCCTGCAAACGCTTCGATATTTGCCATCAGTTATTATTTTTCCCATATTCTTTGGCATTAATTAATAATAATAATAATAAAGAACATTTTGTTTCACTCCTACGAAATTAAGGACCAACCAATCGCTATTAAATGTAAAAAGCAAGAAAACGTTCTACAGATTTTTAAAATTACACCGCAAGTTAGTTGGAATGCTTTCATATCGGAAGTTCTAGAAAACTAATGATATAGATACAGACGTACAGCAAGATTGATTGAGAACTATGTTCAGAGATGGCATTATTTTTATTTATTTAGTCTACAATAAGTGATATCAACAGAGACGCCTTAATATACAGGGTGTATACGTAAAGGTGGCAAAAACTTCATGGGATGATTCTTTAGTTAAATTCATGAAAATATGTCGTATGGGAGAGGGGCGTATATTTTCGGACGTACTTTTGACCTTACATCACTTCACACCCTGTAACTCTTGAACGCTTCTAGCTACAAGGAATAAAAAATAAATTTTTAAGGTCATGCGATGTACAATTGTTTTAAATTCTTCAAACCATTACCGATATGAAAGTCGTCAAAATAAAAAGAAATATTTTTTTTTAATTTTATATTCAAATGAAACAACGTTGACTTTAGACTTTAAGCACTTGGGGTTTCGGTTGCGGTTTACATTCGCAATTACAATAAACAAATTAAGGCATTAACCTTGAAAATCCGTGCTTCTCAATTGTATATTCCAGTGTCGGAAAACCATCAGAGTTATTAGTTTATGCGCCAGACCACAAAACGCGCGGTTGAACTGATACTTATTTGAAGTTGTGGGCAAAAATACAGCCAAAAGACCCCAAAACCTCCAAAAGAATCATAAAAAGCCCTCAAGCCCATATTCGGACGTACAGTTAAATTCTGGGATTCGTTCTTCAGCCGTACCACACGTATGTGGAATGCTCTGCCAAGCTCTGTCTTCCCACATCACTATGATCCACAGGCTTTCAAAACACAAGCTCATAGACCTCTCCTCTTTTCTCCTTCTTTTCCTTAACGCTCACGCTGTGCCAAACATAAAGCCGAGCATTTTATGGGTGCGAACCCCTTTTAGCGTGCGCGAATTATAAAAAAAAGACTTCCGAAAGACCCTCAAGATAATCACAAAAGACCTTCAAAAGAACCCCAGAAGACCCAAAAACACCCCAAAATGAGCCCCAAAAGACTCTCAGAAGATCCCCAGAAAACCCAAAAACACCCCAAAGAGAATCAAAAAATAATCTTTAAAAAACCTCCAGAATTTCCTCAAAGGATCCCCAAAGAACCCACAAATAACCTTCAAGAGATCATCAAAAGACTCTCAAAGAACCTCAGAAGACCCTCAAAAGAACCTTAAAAGATCCACAAAGACCCTCAAAAGACCCACTGCTGGAAAAAGAAATGTAATGCAATTTTCAGCAAGTAAGTATGATGATTCTACAATGAGCGCCAAGTTCTGGCTGCTAAGCCTTCTTAAATAGACCTTCAGCATAAACACCACCAATGAAATCAGCGAAGTTATTTAAAACAAGGATAAAGAAAGAATGTTCAAGCTTACTTTATGACAAAAATCAGAGAAAATCATTAAAAAAGGATGAAAGTATTGACAATAGTAAGGGTGCGTCTGTGCTGTATTTTGTATCATTTGCGTCAAGCGCTGCGTGATAAGCCGTCTTATATAGAGTGAGCGTATCATTAACAACATCAGCGAAATTGTAACAAAATATTCCAAACAGAGGCTAATTGGTTCATAAAAAAGGCTCATATTTCACTGTCCTACGCAGGTAAAGTACAACTAGGATAAGGAACAAATAACGGGTGTTTTTTTGGGAGGTTTGTTTTTCCGATAGATGTCGTTTTATTTTATGACAGTTGTTTTGACAGCTCAAAGTGGCATTTCTACTCAGTATTGTTTGGCAAATCATTATGAAAAAAAAAAAAAAATGACATTTGTGAAAAATAGTCGTGGTAGCCATATGCCAGAAATTGTGTTTAAATGTTAAATGCCAAAAAATGATCTACCAAATAAAAAAAAATTTTGGTCATTTCATAATTTTATATGTGTTTTATTCAAAAAAAAAATCGGCAACCTCTTAAAAAAACACCCGTTAGATATAACGTGTTTTTTTAAGAGGTTGCCGATTTTTTTTTTTAATAAAACACATATAAAATTATGAAATGACCAAAATTTTTTTTTATTTGGTAGATCATTTTTTGGCATTTAACATTTAAACACAATTTCTGGCATATGGCTACCACGACTATTTTTCACAAATGTCATTTTTTTTTTTTTTTTTTTTTTTTTTCATAATGATTTGCCAAACAATACTGAGTAGAAATGCCACTTTGAGCTGTCAAAACAACTGTCATAAAATAAAACGACATCTATCGGAAAAACAAACCTCCCAAAAAAACACCCTTTACTTACAAAAATCAATAAGAGTTCTTGAAAATAAAGAACCAAATTATTGAGAATAATGACGGGGCAACTGGGGGAGTTTCTTGTTCCTATTCATTTAATTTTAATTGCCACAAAGTCATAATAAAGTAAAGTTAGTTATTAAAATGACTTCCTATATTGGATATATTTAAAAGGTTAGTATCATTGAAAAGAATATAAAATACGTGACAGTCGGTAAGCTTTCGCCGTGATCCTTTTTTTAATAAAACACAAAAAATACAAGTGCCCATTCAACAGAATGTAATATAACAACAAACTAATCGATTATTCTATGCAATCGTGCACCTGTGCGATTGAGACTATAGATGACAGTGTACCCGTATATGCTACATTCATGGAAACAGCGTATTGTGATCGTCCCATCCATTCCGCGGGGATTGTAGTTTGTTTGGCATTGTGTATCGTTTCCACGTATCGGCGTATCATTGTTTCATCAATTAAATAAATTGTTTTTCCCAAATGTTTTGTTTTGCGATTTTTACAGGATTTCACATTAATTGGGAGAATATACGAGAAGTATGGTGTGCCATTGCTTGCTTTCGCTTTTAACGGCTGTCGACTGAGTGCAGTTTGAATTGCGAGGACTTAGCAAAATTGTTCACGGGCAATTTGCTTTAATAAAAATACACACAAAAAACTGTGCAATAAAAAATCGTTGAATTAATGATGTGTAATTTATTTGGCTAACAAAACTACGATTATTGGCCCGACTATAAAATTGAAATGTTTATTCATTGCAAACAAATTCTGCACTAAACTTTTAACCCGTAAACACATAACAGGGTCTGGGCAGGCCATTCTCGACTTTGAACACATATTTCATATAGAAATACTATACGTATGTCTATGAAATTTTATGACGTATAAGCCAGAAATATTTTTAATGATTGCATGGAAAAAAAGTTTAAGAGCATAGAAGGATTTAAAAAAAAAGTAATGTATAATACGAGCATTACAAAGATTTTGTTTTTATTTCAACCCCTTCATCATCAGCGTGGTGTGTATAATTTATTCGATCAGCTTATATGAATTTATTGTCTTGAGTGAAAAGTATATTGTTCATTGAAAATATACATAGGGTACATTTTTGACTTATGTATTGTAAAATAAGATGACTGGTAAAATATAAAGTTACTGATAGGTAAGAAATTTAGTCGTGAAAATTGGAGAAAAATATAAAAAATGATTTTTCATAGTATGAACTTGTCTGATAGGCAGGCAGGCATTATCTGTTCAAATATTGATTTGGACGATGACGTCGATAATATTCCCCCCAAAATAAATGCGTCTGACATTGAATTGGAAAGAGAGATTGGTGCTATGAACTATATCGGAAATACTGACGATGGGGAAATGATGGATGCTGTCAGAGCTGTTGTTGATGATGATGTTACTCGATAGGGAAAAGCAGTCCGGCGATTATTTTCTTGTGCTGGGACTTAATTGACTACCACAACCAGGAAGAGCAACAATATTCGATGGAAATAAAGTTGTTATCTAATGCGTGGTGCCAATAAAATCGTCAACACATCACACCACCAGAAATGTAAATATTTACGGTACTAAAATAAATACGTACATACTCGTATTCATATTAACAATGGGTCAATTATGGTTTTGTCACTGCAGCTCGATTTAATAAACGAGAGGCCGCCAAATAACCGATAAACTGCCCTTATCAGATAATAATGGAACATGATGAACTTATATTTTTTTATACATAAACTTATTGCCAAATTCCTAAATGACTTGCGCCACGGCAATAAGGTGGGCTATCTATGCCCTTTATTAAAATAAAAAATAAAATATCGAAGGAATGTTATTTACAATTTATCACATTCCTTACGTCTGTAGCCGGTTTCAATTTATTTTCTTAGAATTCTCTCTGATTCATTGAAAAAGAAACGATTCCGAAACTTAAACTACGCGAGTCCCATGGTTTCATTGAAAAAGAAACGATTCCGAAACTTAAACTACGCGAGTCCCATGGTTTCATTGAAAAAGAAACGATTCCGAAACTTAAACTACGCGAGTCCAATGGTTAATAATTGATCATGCTCAGAGAAAACTACAAAATACTTTAACTTAGATTACAAATAGAAATAATCAACGTAAGTGAGCCTTGTATCCTCTATTGTACAATACGAAGCATCAGGATCTTGTTGACGTTAATCTTGTAAGCCTGTAGATTTAATGATTCGGGAAACACAGAGTCGACCAACTAATTTCACAGCGAAGTTACTCTCAGAAAAAAAGAGGATTTGCAGTGTAGGGTTCTACTTGGAAAAGGTTTTAAAGCTTAGATTCGTTGACTAGAATTGAAACGAGTATTTACGTTGCGATATAAGGACCTGGAACTAGTGAACGGGCTTTTGATGAGCATCTACCACAGAAAAATTGGTAGAAATCCGTTAAAGCTCCAACATTTCGTCTATGCTTCAAATAATCAGGAGATGAAGTAATGGTTATATCGTTTATAAAACGAAAAAAATCTATTCTGAATTCCATCAATATAAAGCAAATACTTCCATGGAGCCCCATACATATAAATTAAACCCCAATATTAGTCTAACATAAGTCTTATATAATCTTAATACTTCAAGGATTGTAGAATAGACAAGCTTTTTTGACATTCCATATATATGTTCCTTCCAAGAAAGTTCACTTGAAACTTTCAAACCTAACATCCTAAGTGGATCACATCTCGCAAATAGGGGCACCAAATACAAATATTAACGTAATACGTGTACTGAACTGCCTTCTGAGAAAAAGGCAAGCTTGGAATTTTTTCTGATTAAAATCCACCCTATTAGATCTGCCCCAATCAAGAATGAGTCGAATATTCGCTGTATTAATTAAATCTCGCGAACCAGTCAAGCAAGAATTGCATTCTTTTTGATTTACAAACTCAATGAAAGCTGTTTGCGTTGCATCATCAGTAAATGAGTGGATAACAAAGGTTGTAAATGATAACAGTTCATTAATATATAAAAAAAAGAGTGTAGGCGACAAGGATGACCCTTGTGGCACGCCAGCATTATTCCAGTGCAAAGCTGAAAAATTCCACCCCAATCAAGAATGAGTCGAATATTCGCTGTATTAATTAAATCTCGCGAACCAGTCAAGCAAGAATTGCATTCTTTTTGATTTACAAACTCAATGAAAGCTGTTTGCGTTGCATCATCAGTAAATGAGTGGATAACAAAGGTTGTAAATGATAACAGTTCATTGATATATATCAAAAAGAGCGTAGGCGACAAGGATGACCCTTGTTGCACGCCAGCATTATTCCAGTGCAAAGCTGAAAAATTCCATTCAGTACAACTTTTATTTTGCGGTTCCATAAATAATCCGCAATCCACACAATTAGAGAGTGAATAAATCTTCTTTATAAGGCTACTATATTAAAAGCTTTTGATATATCAAATGATACAACGCTTGATTCACTTAGATTTGTAATGCTTCTCTTCCAACAATGAGTCAAGCTCCTTCTGAGTTGACCTGAAGAGCGAATTTTATGAAAAGCATACCGCACGTCGAATAAAAGGGCACATGTAAGCTGTGATTAAAAAAAGTTTTGTAGTGGTCTGACTTTTAGAGTGGGTCTTCATAGATAGAAATGCATGGATAGAAATGCATTAGAGAGACGACAATCAGTGGAAGTTAGTGCTACTACAGCTTTCGGAAACATACAGAAACACCAATACAACAATAATCGCCGATAATGGCTTTACTACCTTAAATGCGGTTAAACAGTTACGGATCGATGGAACAGTTAAGTCGTGGCTCTTCGAAAGTCCTTTATTTAAAAAGAAATCTTGACCGAAAAATCGATGTATTCTATCAACCATGCACTTGGCAACATTGACAATTTTGTTTTTTGATAATTCCAAGAAAAACAGTGCTATCCTGTGCTATTGTCATCACTCCACTATGACAACGAGGGGGTTGGAAAGGCTAAAAAGCCACAAGCTGCTTATAAACTATGACAAGCGCTGGGGCGGAGTAGATAAAGGGTAAAATGATCACGTGTGCGGGCAAGAAGTTTACAACTGTCATTTTTCTGCAATAAGCTGCTACAGCTATTAGAAGCCTTGGAATATTTTACCATCTACAAGGACGTCAATAAGCCCCAAACCACCAGGAGAAGTAACGCAAGCAGTGAATTCTTCTACTGACTTGCTAAGTCAAATAGATAATGACGTTCAAATGGCTAATTTTCCAACGAAAAACGGTATTGAGATTTTTTTACATCCCGACTGATATCCAGGATTGCCACCACAGTGCCCTACTGCAAGAAAATTATTTGAAATTATTTCTATTGCGGCAACTGCCAAGTTCCAGTATCCAGTATAGAGCACTCACAGGTAAGCTATAACTATTGAGGAGGAGGTAGAAGTAAATAAAAAGATAAAGAAAATAATTTAAAACAAATAAAGTTTACTTTTTTTAAAAAAAATAGTTTTCTTCTCATAATTCCATACATTTTCCACTCTGGCCTGACTGGACTGTGTTAACTAAAGTAAGGTGGAAAACCAGTTGTTATGTGTCGAAGGGTTAAATTATTCAAAACTATTTCGACTATGCTTTAATAAATGATGGAATAACATTATCCTTTCAATATGTCTGTTTATGGTTTCAATTCAATTAAATGCATGGATAATAATAAATTGAGTTCTTTTTGCACAGATTTCAATTAAGTCAGATTAACGCCCAATTTCCTGTGTCGTTTCAATAAACACAAGAATCAATTATCCGGCAGCTATAATTCACTTTCAGATTTTACCTTTCTACACTTGTTTTATAGGTCAAACTAGTAGTACATTGTGTTACCCGATGCTCCCCTTTTAGATTTTTATATTTTGCAGGGAAATTAAGAAAGAAAAACTGGCGAAGAAAAAAAATTCAAAATGTACAAGAAAACATTCTGCAACTCTTGTATTTCGCAAGGGGATGAACATTAATAATAATTTACCACCCACCATACACCTTAACGCTTTGCCATAACTATGCACTGTGCATTCAGACTGTCTACACATGACATCTTCAACCCCTAACAACAACAATCATAATTTATATTATTGTTGTGTTTTGGTTTTTGCTTCATTGTCATGTTTTCCATGTCCCTTCTTTTCTTGCGGAACATAATATTTCCCTGTTCTCTGTGTTAACTTAATCATTTCTCCCTTTTCTGTTTTTCTGTTGCGTTCTCAAGTACCGTTTCCTCTTATATTATTGTTGTAAGGCAGTTATTTTCATGTAGAGTGTTGGTAGAAGTACTTTACACCAACTCATTTTGATAATAAATAATGAAGAGCAACAAAACAGATAGTCTGACTTTGGAAGCCTATCACGTGTTCATGAAATTCCATAAATGAGTTGTAATTATAAAGCAGGGACTACAAGAAAAAATGGGCGATATCTTTTCGGAAAGAAATAAGAAAAGAAAGAGGAGGGTATTATTGTAAAATGGTAACTAACCGAGGTACGGAAAAAATTTCGGACAAGTGCTATAAAGCTGATTGTGTTTTGTATAATAAACAACTTTTGCAGACTCCTGTGTTAGACTTTTTCACTGCCAAGACAATGACGTGGCAAAATAGACATATTTATTAGAGTGGAGTGAAAAAATGATTTTTTGATAATAATTATGGCATACCCGCGAAGACTGCCTTATCAGCTTAAGAAGCAACATTTAGATTATATTTTTTCCGCAGGCTTAAAAATACTGCCACGTCTTCATTCACAATGACATTCCAACTGTCAGTTCTGCAGACAAGGCCAATCTGCTTGTTTTACATTTCGTAGCTAGCTCCACACTACCTGATTGGGCCTTATCGCCAACTTATTCTTCTGGAGTCGTCCCAAGGAATTGGAAACCAGCCTTTATCCAGCCCGTTACTAAAACGGCTAACCGTCATCTTTTTCCTCATACAGACCCATTACGATAACGTCCTTACTTTCCAAGGTCATGATCAAACATAAACTTATGCAATACCTTGAATTATGGGAAATTCTTAGCGACCAGCAGTACGGTTTTCGTAGGCAACGTTCTTTTGTCGAAAATGAATGCCTATGGAATTGATAAGGCCCCGCTTGTTTGGACTACTAACTACCTTTCTGACCGTTCAATGCAGGTCATATTGGACGGTTTCAAATCCAACCTTAACCGTATAAACTCCGGTGTTCCCCAAGGTTCTGTTTTGTCTCCGACACTCTTTCTCATTTTCATTACCGATCTCCTGTTCGCTACTTCTAATCCAATTCATTATTTCGCTGATGACAGCACTCTTCGCTTTTCATATTAACGCTTTCTGCACGCCCCTCATCATTTTAAGTGGAACTTGAACAAGAACGTATGTTAAGCACGTTAAATTCTGACCTAGACAGCATAACAAGGGGGGGGGATAGCTACACAAGAGAGTAGAATTTATCGCTTCCAAAACCCAATGCTGTCTTCTCTCGTACAAGCGTAATTCAAACTCCCAACTTTTATCCATGAATGGATATTGCATAGAAAAACTTGCAAGTCTCGGTATGTGCTTCAAAAACAAGTTTCGTTGTAACGACCACATATTCGCCATCGCCAAGAATACTGCGAAATGTTTAGGTTCCCTAAAACGGTGCAAGATGTACTTCACTCCTTCAGATCTGGTTACTATTTACAAGGCATATATTCGCCCTAAACTTGAATACAACTGTGTTGTCTGGGCAGAGGTGCCCCCAAGACTACATTGCATCTACTAGACAGAATTCAGAACAGCGTGATAAATCGCTTGAACATCGTAGGAGTGTTTCCTGGTTGTCACTCTAGTATCGCTTTTTCCACAAGAGGTCTGCAAAAGCATTATGCAGATGTATCTCGCCAATTCTCGAACCCATCCGCAACACCCGTGCCTAAACTCGAGCCCACGGGTCTACCATAAGGCCTATCTTCGGCTGTACTAACCAATTTAGGGGTTCCTTCTTTAGCCGCATAATAATTATGTGGAATGAATTGCCCGACTCTGTTTTAGCGCATTTGTATGATCTGCAGTCATTTAAGACATACGTGGAAAGCTGACCCTGAATAAAATATTCTTACACTTTTGTGATGAACGGAAGATAATTTGAAGAGGGTGATTAACCCAGGTCATCGTGAAAACCTTCTTATAGCTATGCTTGCATATCATCGATGGTTGAACAAAATGGCACACACATCATGAGTAAACTGATGGCTATAAAGTGATGCGGGCACTGGCATATCGACGTATTTTGAAAGCAAGATCGAATAAAGTTACAGAGATCTGAAAATTTAAGATTCCGTCATTTAATTTCATTGCTACCTATTATGCTGACATTATTGCTTGGCAAGATAATACAATTACTAAGTCACCTTTACCTTCAAGTTTATCTGCTGAAGTTTTAAGCGAGATAGCAGAAATTGGTTTTGACTTGAAAGAGAAAAAAACATTATTTCCTTTTCATTCTCAAGTCGTGGACCATTACATCAAGGTCGTAACAGAAGTTTCCGGTGCTATATGCGGAGAAGAAACACGTAATGGCCTGATCAGGGCTGAACTGTCACACGTCAGATGATGCCTTCTTTTAATACAAAGTGTAAGTATGAAACTTAAAAGGCCACTTTGTAAAATTTAATTGTATTTAAAATTTCATAGAAATACAAATAAAAACAACTTTATGTTTACTATTACAATACATTATTGTGCTTTTTATATATTTGAGGATTGCTGACAAAAATCGATGTAATTGTACTTTTTTTTTAAAATTCTATTTTGCTGGAGCACCTCATAATATTACAGTATATGACTTTTTTTTAAATTGAATTAACTCATCCGCAGGCAGCCTTTTACAACTATTCTTAAAAAAAAGTCGTCCATACATTTTGACTCCACCTTAATATATAGGGTTTTTCAATAAGAGCACTTCAACTTTTTTTTGAATAAAACACAAACTGTTCGACTTTTGAACTAACTTTTTTTTTATTAACGAATTTGAACATATACATATGATACATTTAAGTATGAAACTCGATTTCTTTTGCATGACCACCGCGTGCACGTTTTACGAAGTGAGCCTCATCGCTGAAGATGATTTTTCGGTGAAAATCTGCATCATTTTCGATTTGCTCTTGAGCCCAATTCACGAATCGGCGTCGCTTCAAATGGTCAAACGGCTTTAGTTGTTGTGTCAGTTTGATCTTATACGGATGTAGGCCAAGATCTTTACTATACGGTCGATTGTCGAACGGGCTGGCTTGTTAAATGGACCGTAAAATGGCCGTAATGCTCTTAAAGTAGCGGCAACAGAACGATTATTTTGATAAAAAATTTGCACGATTTACAATCGCTGTTCACATGTGTAGCGTTCCATGATGAAATGTATACTAATGAAGTTTCCAAATGATAAAAGAACAATAAAAAATATGGCGTCGTTCGCCGTTCCTATCGGAGAAAAGTTGAAGTGCACCTGTTGAAACACCCGATATATATGATATTTTAACTTGATACTACCTATTCAAAAGTTACCCAGAAAAATTGTCAAATAAAACAAAATTATTTCATTGTAAAGAATATCAATAGTTACCCCATAGAAGCCCAATGCATGCTCATCGACGCACTAGCCAAAATAACCACAAGCGTAGAGAGCTTTTTCACAATAAAAAATATAATCACAATTTACCCCAATGACCGCACCTGCTGATGAAATTCTCACGTTCTGTAATTTAGTCCATTGCATCAGTGGCCGCGACAAAAACTCATTGTAATATTGATGTGAGTTAGTTCAATGAATTTCGCTGAAATCCTCCACTAGAGTGCTACTGCGAAGCAACAAAAAAAAAACCAATTTAAGTAAAAATATCATCGATGGCTGAACAAAATGGCACACACATCATGAGTGAAACTGATGGCTATTGTCCTTTTTGTTATCTGATGTCAGTAGCACTGTCATTCGATGTCCAGGCGAGTCGGGTCGAGTCGATTCAGTTGTCGTGATTGCCTTTTCCCAAATACCGCTTCGGTCAGTCGAGATTCAGTTGGTAATCGTATCATCACCATCATCATCACCATGGACTGACATTCAACGGCAGATATTTCCTCATACTGTGAATCTGTGAACTCTCGTTGACATATCGCTGTTCACTGTGGGGTCTTTGGTTGTTTCCACTGTGCGCAGCTCATATCAACGCTCTGAATGAATGATGATGTTCTCTGGAGTGAAATAAAAATCAAGTGCGCATCTCCGTTGCTACGACAAAGAACAAAAAATAGGCCAGTTATTGTGCTTTTAAAGCAGAACTAGAATTATGCTCAACTATTAAATTATTCGAATATCTCAACTCATAACAATAGGTGAAGGAATTTTTAATAAAAGGATTACTATGACGTTACAATGTGAACATCATAAATCGGAAGAAAGGGATTTGCTAGGATAAAATTGTTTTCAATTTGCATTAAAATGCTTTAATGCTTTTTGATTAATTTGCTAGTGAAGAAGATTTTTCACATCGGACGGATATAAAGGCTTACTTTTAAGTCGTTTAGTTGTAGGCAGTATAAATATATATACATTTCTCGATCAATCAAAATACTAGATTCTAGATACTAGAATAAAGATACTGGATGCATTACTATTTACTATGGTATGTAGCATCAGAAAAAAGGCCACAAAAATATGTACACTAATAGTTCACTGCAAACATAGAAGACGAGTGTTTTTCATTAGGGACGATGCATTTTTTCTATATAATAAAAAGACTTATGCATAAGATATTGACCTGATTTTGATTTTATATGAAAGTACAATAAATACCATCATTTATGGAATACATTAACAATCAAATATCCGCCACAAAAACGATTGCGCGTGTGAAATTGAATGCCCCATTTTTCATAACTTTTTTGAATAAATCGGCAGCAATTACGTATTCGTTAATGGCTCTGAGAGATTCTGTAGTCTGTGGCTAATTGGAGTAGACCATTGACTTTATATAGCCCTAAAGAAAAAATTCTAAAGACGGTTAATCGCATGAACTAAGCGGCCATTTGACTGTTCTATTTTTGGAGATAACGTGTTCACCGAGGTTCAATTTCCTAAAGTCGACAATTTGACCATGTGTGACATGTGGCGCCGCTAATGCTCAAACAACATCTCGGCCAAGCGGACCGACTCCGAGTCTTTCAATTTAAGTCACAAAAAACACAGTCAGCCTTTCCATAAACTTTAACCAACTGATTATTTTCGTTTAAAAAGAAATATGACCAATGGCCACCGATTGCTTTATTTAGAGCCAGGTTTAATTGGGATTATATTCCGTATACCTGTAGAGAGGTTAACGTAAAATATATCCCTTAACTAGGCAATAGTCCTAGTGAGCTGCCTCAATCATTCAAACCTACAACATTCTTAGCCCTCAAAAGTATGGAGAGACTTATTGATGTTAATATCAGAGTCTGGTTAGAGCAAGATACGTCTAGCCCTACACTCTAGTTAGTTTGCATACAGAAAAGGAAAAATCACAGAGGGCTATCACTATCTAGTTAAAAAGACAGCAGGAACTTTTCGTTCCAATGAAATAGCTCTGTGTGCTTTCCTTGACATTAAGTGTGCTTTCGATTACACTAGCTACAACTCAATAACAAGAGCAATCGGTAGAAGAAGTATCGATGGCTCGACCAACCAATGGATAAGGGATATGCTTGAGAGTCGAGTCATTACTTCCTACACAGGGGGAGTGTCGGTGACAGCAGCTAAGGGCTACCTGCAAGGAGGTGTCCTCTCTCCACTTCTATGGTCACTAGTCATAGACAACATTCTAGCGCATTAGCCTAGATCAGGCAACATCGCCATTGGTTATGCTGATAATTTGGCGATCATAACTAGTGGTAAGCACAGCACGACCATAACAAATGTCATGCAAGCTGCGTTACTTCACGTTTTAGAATGGTGCGGTATAGAAGAGCTTTCCATCAATCCTTGCAAAATCGTTCTAGTGCCATTCACGAAACGAAGATTGTCCGAGATGGGACCTATTATCATAAAGGGCACTATATTAGAGTATTTCAGTGAGGTTAAATATCTCGGAGTCATCATTGACAAAATGACTAAACCGGAATTCTTATATTAAAATTCCGCCATCAAACATGCCACTAGGGCCCTGTGGGTTTGTAGACGCCTCTACCGCGTAATCCTAAAATGATACATTGAATGTATACCATGATGGTGAGACCAATTATCACGTACGCGGCCATCATCATATGTGGCCGAAAGTTCTTGAACGCACAAAGATAACTAAGCTTCAGAAGCTACAAAGAATTGCCTGTCTGGGTAAAACGGGTGCCATGCACACCTGCCCTACGAAGAAGATGTTGTAGGGCTTTTTCCCCTGCCAAAGGAAGATGACCGCAACTAGAATATGGGTACAAACCAAGTGATTACGTGGGACACCTGAAAATTCTTGACTCAATTCCCGAAAGATACATGTTTTGTACTACCCCCGACTACTACCCCAGAGAGTACTATTTCGGCAGGTTATTTAAGGTAACAAATCTGGTCCAATGGTGCACAGTCAGATCGAAGATGAATTCTACAGTGAGACCTGGGGTAATCGGACCTAACACCAAAGTCTCAATACCAATGGTTATAAGTCCCATTGTTTTCCAAGCGGAACTCCATGCCATTGAGGTCTGCGCTAGAAAAAACCTTAGCAAGATAGTCAGGCAGCACTAAAAGCGCTATCGTCGAATATAATCGACTCCAAATCAGTTTAATGCTGCTGTGATGCAACTGCAATTCACGGCAGGGCTCAACAGGGTAAAGCTCGGTTGGGTCCCTGGTCACCAGGGAATTGCAGGCAATGAATATGCAGATGAACTAACTAGGGCTGGTTCAAAATGTGCGTTCTAAGGACCGGAATGTTAACCCTACACACCGCAGGGTATGAAAATAGACCCCCCTCACATAAGATTTTTTTCACGAAAATAATAAAGGAATCACCCCTTTAAGTATTTGCCACCTTAACGTATACAGCATATATATATCATTAGCATACATACTGAGCTTAAATTCTTTTTTTATTATTTATAATGTTGAAGGCTACGAGAAATAGGACTACTGACAATGGGGAACTCTATGGAATCCCATTATATTGGCAAATGTGTTTTTAGTTTTAACGCTTAATTTTGAAAGGAAAGGAAAGCTTTTAATAAAGTTAATAAACACAGATTATACCACCAAACAAAAAACGCTACACGTCGATTGATTGGCCATTTTGGTTATTAATTAAAGCACCACTGAAATATCACTCTGAATCTGAAATCACAACATTGGAAGAAGGCAGCCGACTTCTCTCTGGAGTATAAAAAGAAAAGCAGAGTTATTTATCGTTATAAGGAGCTACTGATTGACGATAGAAACTTAGTTTTAATTCCATAAAGTTACATCAACGACAGCGAAAAACTTTATGCCACAAACCAACCCACACTTTTGCACCATGGATTCATTCATTTATTCATTCATTCGAATGCTCATCAGTTGAACACGAACACTTGAGTTCCGACTTTCATCGCGATACGATATACAATGCGAACAACTTCCATTGCCAATCACCGCATCAACATAATATCCATAAAACTTCAGCTTCAATGTTAGAAAAGAAGAAACTTATTCCTTGCATCTTTCCATTTCGTCTATAGGTGTAAGCGAGTAATGCAATAGCGGCAGGACGATGATGAACAAGTCGACGACGTCTTAAAGCTTCCTGTTTCGAAAGTCCATGGCGAAAAGGAAAACGCAAAGAAAAGTAAAAGAAAAGTTATTACAAATTCATGATATCTGATTCCAGCGTATACACAACTAACTTCTACTTCCTGTGAAATGACAAAGCGTTTAAAACAACTGACCGAGATGTGTCAGAGGCGAGGACAATCATAAGCGGAAAAAATGAAATGAAATTTCATTTTTCTTTTTAGTGGAAATTTTGTTTCGTTTTTAATTTTCCAATAATAGGATCAACCATCGAACACACAGCAATTGAAGTGTCAGACCTGTGATGACTAACGTTCGTGCAGTTCGAATGATCCGCGTCGAGAATCGATATCGTGGAAGTCAACAACGACCGAGATACTTATGAAATTTTTTGTAAAGAAAAGTTTTTTTTTTTAGATTTGTTTAGTTTTTTTTAGTTTTGTATCGTTTTCCGAGTCAATTTTTCCAATCTCCTATACATTTTCATTGATACGAATAACTTTACTACTGTGGGGATCCAATCAGTTCGTAAAGCTCTGTGATTGCATTAACTTCCGCCTGCTATGCTGGTGCACGAAATTGTCCGTACGAAAAAACGAAAAAGAAGACAAATACTTTGTATTATTCGAAAATGAAATAAAACCAAAATAAATAAAAAAAAACCTTTCATTGATAGAGTACTGTACTCTCTTTGCAATTCGTATTTTAATGTTTTATTGAATTTTCCTTTAATTTTTCCTTCCTTTGGCGATGTTTCATTTTATTGTGTTTCTTCCCTGCATTTGGGTTAACTTTATGCTTTGATGGTTCACTTTTCTTTGTATAGACAGACCGTAGACATAGGGTGGTAAAAAAAAATACTGCAGCAGCAAAATGGATTGCCTTCTATACCGCTCTGCTGTATGAAAGTTACAATGCTCTGGAGCAGTGAAATTTTTGAAAAGAAAAAAATGGTTTCTCATAGCGAAGGAGACTTTTAATTAAATTACAAGAAGACCGCAGTTAAATTGAAAAGGGGAAGTTATTTGATTTCATTTCTGTTTCGTTAGAAAACAGCAAAGCCAGTCATAGCCAGGGTATCTTTCATTATTAAGATGTCTGCAGTTCATTTCCATTTAGGTTATCAGTAGAGCATATATTCAGTAACAGTCATCCATTAACCGTATTATTTGTCGGTTGAAGTATGAAGCAGGAAAGCAAATAGATTCGATTTTTTTTACAGAATTAAGAATTGGTGCAGTGAAAAAAGCTGGCAGTAAGTGAGTGCAGAGGACAAAATATATCGACGTTTTGCGGGTAAAAAGTTACAACTTTCTAGACGAGTAAAGGTCCTGCGCGATAGAAAGACATAAAGATAGCAAGTTATAATTATTCATCGTTTTGTCATTAAACATCCAATTTGTATGCCAAAAATAATCCCAAGTGAACAAGCTAAGAAGAGATTTAATTTCTAAATTTACATTAACAGAGATTGGCAGTAAAAAAAGGCAATGAAAGACGTGGTCGATTGATAGAGATGACTAAATTTCTTATATTCGAGTTTACAACAAGTTGACTTGATCCAAATTTACATTACCGGCAAAGTCTTACAAAGTGTTCGATGCCATTCTATTTGCATAAACATTTCCACCCTGAGAGACAAACATACTGACTGACTGACGGACTAGCAAACTGAACGGCGAAGACTCCCTGCGTTTCCTTGAACTTTTCTTTTTATAATCCAATATAAATAAAGTCGTCGATACTATAGAGGTCTAAGTTAACTTAAGCTGCTCAAACCTCAAACCAACCACCCGCATCAAAAAAATTGAATCATTACAGGGTGCTATAATATAAAAATAAAAACTAAAGTTTTATAAACTTACTGAGAAAACCGGTGAGTTAGGCAAATTTGTATTTTCCCCTCTCTTTCATCGCTAATTAACAACCACGTCAGCCCCTTCTTATCAACAAACTCTTGGCTTTGTATACTTTGCTGGTCCAAATAAAACTGCGGTTCGTATGAATACTCGGCACCCTATGTTCAGTTTATAACTTCAATAAAATTATTTTGAAACCACCGACTTTCAGTCGAGTTCAATCACTCAAGTAAATCTTGGTCACAATGGTATTGTACCCACCCCTTCCCAATGAACACAAAAAAATAACAGGACGGACTATTTCGGTCATGATATCGATTGCGATATGCTGTGTAACATACAGTGACACCAAATTTAATGTTTTCATTCAATACGACTGCCATAACCGGATAACAAAATATTTTCGGTTATTGTTTGCTTGATTCCTTGTGCCATTTACCCGACAACCCACAACCCGAATGAACAGTGGAACGAGAACTGAAAAACGCATCATGATGAAGTGAAGTGAAGTGAAGTGATTCTAAATCAGAAAAATACTGTAGGATTGGTAAGTTTTCGAGTAAATTTAAGAATAATAAAAGAAATTTATAGGCAAAGTCTTGAGCAAAATGCCGATTGTATTGATGAATCTCAAAATGAGAAAAAACTGAAAAGAGAAATTTGAAACTCCGCCATAGCCGGTCACAAGGCCGTGTTGTTAATCAACCATGAATCATCTGTTCCGGATGACGTGGGCCATTATTGGACCCTAGTCAGGTGAGGTCCAGCTGCATCATAACTCTTATCTGGTATATGGTGCAGTGCTTTTCCACTGAAGATAAATAAAAGGCCGCGGGTACTTAGAAAATGATCTTCGTACTTAGCGACCTAAAAAGGGCTACTGCAACTTAGAGATCCTTACATTTAGGCAATCTCTCCTTATTTATGTGGGTTGGGCCTAGGATGGCTTGCTGTCGTAGTGGCAAATGATAGGGTTCGAAGTTCCAGAAGGATGTGCTGCCAGTGATTTGCCTTGCAAATGCCCAGGCACACATACCTGAACGAATGGATGATTCTTGATGCCAGATCTGACCAAGGTCGCGTTTGGAAAACTCGGGATAGCTTCTTGCTATCCTGATGGCAAATGAGATGGATTGGATTAGGTTACGGAAAGATGTGCTGCCAGGGTTTTGCCTTGCCCAGGCACTCATACCTGAAATTTTCAAAGCCATTGATGTCAGACCCTATCCAAGATCAAATTGGTATCACGGGAGTTGTCTTGCCCAACGGATAAGCTTGACATTAGGGGAAACCGAGTCCGAGAGACCATGTGGAACACTTCGGAGCAATGCCTGGATTGGGACAACTATGGTGCGAACCCAGTTTCGTTCTGTGGATGTATCGTGGGGCTGTAAGGTTTACTCCTGCAAGGGAGCAACGCTAGATAGGAAGATAATACAATGAGTATGCTTCATGCCGCAAGGTGAACCTTGAACACATAAAAGTAACGGGATGTGAGTACGCCTCAACCTCTGTTTTAAAGTTACTATTCTTAAAATTTTCTTTGGGATGTTTTAAGTGTCTGAAGATTACTTATATATGCAGTGCCCCAGCAAGTAATACCATACTCCAGACGCGAGTGTACTAGAGCATAGTAAAGAGCAACAAGCCGGTTTGGAGGGATTAATCTTCTTAAATAAAACATTTTGTTCATAGCTATAGAGACCATTTTTCAAATAGCTACTTCTTAGTTAAATTACAATCAAGAGTTAGCCCAAGATATTTGAACTCCAGCACAGATTCCAATTCAATGCAAGATTTGTTGCAATTAATTTGATCACAATTAAATGTATGAAACATTACTCCATTTATCAAGCATTGTTTCTTGTGGGAAAATAACATTACCTTGGATTTAGATGAGATTATCCTGTGATAGAGTGTAAGCCATCTGTTCAATTGGAATAGATCAGAATTCATATGTTGCCTAATAGTATTTACAAACGAGGCCGTATTCGACAGAGCTAGGTCATCAGCATAGGCAACGACTTTCCCATAGAGCGTCAGCTTGAAAATCGAGTTTAAATAAATAATAAACAAGAGAGGACCTAGAACTGGTCCCTGTGGAACGCCCGTTTCAGGGCAATGCAACCTATCACTTGCTGTAAAATTTATTCGTACAAACTGTGTTCTGTTTTGGAGGTAGGACGCGATCCACTCTAAAACCAAGCCCCTTAAACCAAGCCTATCGCGTACTTTCTCAAAAATTTTCGAAAAACCGGACAGAAGAGATATCGGTCTGTAGTTATTTGGATCACTTTTTTATGCACCGGCAGAATCATTGCAGTTTTAAGGCATTCTGGGAACACGCCACTCTCAACGCATTTATTAATCAAGAGAGCAGACAAGATGACTAATTTTCTTTAAAACTATACGTTACTTATACCATCAGATCCGCATGAAAGCTTAGGTTTATGGTGAGAAATAATACGGATTACGTCAGATTCTTCCACTGGTTCCGAAAATTTAAATTTCCTTGACTTTTTCCCTAATTCACCCACATTGAATGACGACTTGTCTTGACCAAATGGAAAAAAAAATTGAAAATTCTCCAATGGTTCCGGTAATTATGGAAATCCCATTCTTCGTTTGTTTGTTCTTCCTGTCGGAAGAGAATTTCCATAAAGTGGCTTTGAAGAACATAAATATGTATGTCAGTACGCCAGGCAGGATTCTTAAATTGAAATTCATTTCGTGCGAAAATTGTATGCGTTCGACCGCAAACAACTGAAAATCATTGATTGATTGAACAGCTGATCAAATTCGGAAGAAGCCATAATAATTAGTGTCTAGATAAAAGGAGAGGAATTTTAGATTTTAGTTTTTAGTCTTTTTTTTTGTTTTCTTGTGGAATTTAAATGTGAGTTACCGAAGGATTGTGGGTATGAAGGAGAAGGTCTGTCAGCTTTTTTCAATATGGTTTTATTAATATTGTTACGAAAATTGATTTAGTTCAATTTACAGCGCTATCAGTATCTCAGTATAAGTAATATTATTTATAAAATTATGTGGAACTTATTCATAGAAGTTGTGTGGTACCATTCCATATGTAGTTGTAAGTAGTTTTATGTTGTTGTTGTAGCAACTAGAAGTGGATCCTGGTGATCCAATCTCAAACCTGGAGTAGAATTACCACACACGTGAACCAATAAGAAGTGACTGAATTATGCTGATTTGGCATGATCACTTACGTGAACGAGTGACGAGTAGCGATTACCCGAATTTAGATACTCGATCACTCGTTAACGTATGGATTTCGTTCACTCGTTAACTTAAGTCGTAATTGGATCCCTGTTGTTGTGCTGACGATCTTTGGCCTAATGTCTTGATAGGCATGGGGGTCCTTTCGGTGCGTAGAACCAATCGTCGTGGAAAGGGTTATATGTTGTAGTTGTATGTGGTGGTTGTCCAATAGTAGATGTACTGGTACATGTAGTTACACTTGTATTTATTTATCTATCTACTTTTACATAATTATTATTTTGTAAGTTATATTCAAGAATTTACCAGTAGGTGCGTGTACTTGCTAGATTGTTCCACTGGAACAGAATTTGGTATAAATAGCCCGCGATGCGAAGCAGTTTAGTTTAGTGATCCATAGTTATCGACTGACTGTAAGACTCGGTTAAGATGTTATTGTCCCCGTTTACATCTTGGTTGATTAGTATTATACTGCGTTTCTTGTCTAGAGGATGTAATTTTACCGTTTGTTTTCTTTACTGATCCGAGTGGGTTATTGTGGTCAAGGGAGAGAGCTAGTCGATAAGCTGTTGGCATTTTGTCGATGTTTTCACAGTATTCTCTCCAGATTTTTCTTTTGCTGTTTCTTAGAGCCACGTTGTATCTGGTTATGGCAGTTTTATATGTCCTCCAGCTATTTGTACTCGTTTGGCTTTATTAAAGAGTTTGCGAACTTCTCTTCGTTTGACCTCGAGTTCGTGATTCCACCATAAAACGTCCCTTGTGCGCCTAATGTGAATTACAGGGCGCTAGTGTAGTAGGCGTTCATGATTGCCTCGGTAAGTTCGTTTACCGTGCTGTAATGATCAGCTATTGAGCTAATTGGGGTACGTATTCCAATAAGGTTATGTTTGAGTTGGTCTTTGGGGGTTGGGGGTTCTTCAAAAGGGTTGAGCCCTGTTTGGTGTTTCTATATTAAATCTAATATATATGTGGGCAGAGCATGGTGGCTGCATCATTACGTGCCATTTATTGATCATGCTGGCCGCCTTTGAGTCCAGCATGATCAGCGTTTAAGGTGCTATGATGGTTTTACTCTGAAGCAATTAGAGGGTTGATGAATGTTAGGGATTGAAGGCATTAATCAACTCTGAACAAAGCTTAATGTATATTCTCTTTTCTTCTTCATTTTGTTTGTTTTTAATTGTAATTGTATTTTTAAACGAATTCAGTGCATGTCTGCCCTAATCGATTAGACTACCCACTCACTTGATTGACTTCTGATTGGATTTGAATTGGCAGTTCACTAATGGCCTAAAAGGCACATTTGCTCCCCTCAAACATTAATTAAAACACAGCAAATAATCTAATTCCTTTTGGAATTTGCATAAGACATTAATTGCAGCAATCAAAAGTATCCTCTCCACTATCCTCTTTCTATATAATCAAAACATAAAAGCAATAAGGAAAGACTATCTTTCAGCATAAGCAGGCAGAGGCGGTACACTCCTTTAAACCACAATCAACAAATCAACCTTGGCTGACATCGAATAACAAATGAATCTCTCTAGTGGGGCATGAATACAGCATACATATACATATACAAGGAAGGTGAAACATTTGCATTAATAATAAAAACATCAAGAAACAAATCAAAAAGCGGTAAACACACGCCTACTATTCACATATAAGAGAAGAAGGCCGAGTGGAATTCGGAACAGATACACATGCAGCATACAAAATGTCCTTACTCCACATATATATACTTAGATGTAGAAATGTCGAACGAACTGTGGTTATTTACCGATATCACTATTCACACTCACACATAGATAGAGGCAAATTGCTATGTTACGCTTACACGATTACGTACCGGTAAATATGCTCGAGTATGTATAAATATAATATAAATATCATTGTGTACGTGCAAAGAGTCAAGGACGAAATCAAATCAGATCAATCATGGATTATTATGGGGACTTAACATTTTGCCGTCATCATTTTTTTATTGCTTAAGTTTAGTTTTGTGCTTCTCATCGTAATGCGCTGCTTACTGTACGCCTTATGGTTCACATTTTGTGCAGCCTTGGTAAACGTCGCAGAAATGATCGAAGAGGATATTTGCACGACTTAATGAATGACAAAAATGGCTAAATAAAAAAGCAAGGTTATCTAATAGAAAGAATTGGGGATGACTTCTAATACAGTATCTAACATGTCAACCAAAGGCAGTTTAACGAAATTTTTATGAATCTTATAGGAATAAATTGATTAATCCTTAAATAAACATTTTTCATATAAATTCTCTAATCGGAGATACACATGTGTGCAAAGTTTTTATTAAATCGGGTAAGTTTTGAAAAATTGTATTTGAGAGCCACTCGGCACTGTAGTCAGATAACCATCCAAATTTTTACAGAAAGTGTTGTCATCGGAGATACACATCTGTGCATAGTTTGAATAAAATTTTGGCTTTTGGAAATGGGTTACTAATTAATCACAAGATTTAGTCAGCCAGCCAGCCACGAACAAACACACGGGCATGCTAAGAAATATATAGAATATAATAAAAAGAATTGGGTTTTGTTTACTAGAAGAAATTCGTGTTTTTTTTTATTTTCTTTATTTTGTGTTTGGTTAAAATCTTTTATTTAAATTAACTTAACCCCTATTTGCCTGTGTTTTTGATTATTTTGAGGTCCTTTCACAAGACCTAGAGACCTTTGTGAGTGTCTAAGTCTCAAATTGCATTTTTTTACTTTGCGTATGACGCGTGCCGCATTTCGCGTGTGGCGCGTGTGATGGGTGGAAATGTCGCCATTTTCTCGTTTGTTGAGGTTCTTTATAACCACTTTTCGCACGACCTAGAGGGCTGAAAGCAGCTTAATGTCGGGGCAAATTTTGATATCCAGTTTGTGACACGTTTTGCGAGACGCGTGTGGCACGTGTGATGCGGCGTGGAATGAAGAAAATGCTTTAAAATAGGCCCGAACTCAAAACCAGATAATTTGGCGGTTATTACCAAATAATACGGTGTTAAAGGACTGTGTGGTGTATGTCGTGTGGCGTGTGTAGATATATATATAAAAGTTTGTACCCGAAAAACGGTTTTTTTTTAATTACTTGTTTCTTTTTTTCTCTTTTCTTTTATTGTGTTACATTGATAAATATGTATTGCCTAAGATACAACTTATAGCAACCATATACCTCGGTTCAGTCGTCAAGTCGGAGCTACTGCATTTGCTAGTAGATGAGGTTGGTCGGAAGGAAGAAGCGAAGGTTTCTAATAAGCCTTAGGAAGTCTAGGAAAAAATACTTAAATATGTTCGAACGGAGCGTTTGGAGTGGGCACAATGGTCCATAAAAAATCAACAAAAATGGCCTACTCGGTAAGAGTACTATGGAATATTTAGTCTCAGGCGGATTTTGCCGGCCTTAACGTCGTGTTCCATAAATCCTACCGCGAAGGGCTTTCCTAGAAGGACCCTCTTCGCTCATGCGTGCTCAGTTTACTGCTCCCTCGGACCCTACCGAGCTTAATTTTCTTCACGATGTCGACATCGCAGTAACGCTCCTAGATCTCATCATTATAGAATTTCCGGAATCGTCCTTCTTCACATACGGGGCCGACAATTCTCCGTAAAACTTTTCTCTCGAACGTGGCTAAGAGATCAGAATGCCTTTTGCTAAGAAAGTGTCGGATTCATATGTAAATATTGGTATGCCCATTGACTTATACACCAGCAGCTTAGATGTTATGGTTAGATACCTGGATTTGAAAAGTCTTGACAGACTAAAGTAGGCTTTGTTGGCTTTGAGCAGCCGTCCGCGTATTTGATTCCATGCTCTTATCGGCATGTTGACCCGATATAATTAAAGGATTGCACTACTTCAAATTCGCGCTCCATTATTTTAATTGAGGAACCAGTGTTGGATCTGCTACTAACAGACGTGGCAACTTTGGTTAACTCTCATTTATTTGCAGTCCCAGATTTCGTGCCGACCACTCGATCTGGATGAAAGCTCTTGGATTTCTACCAACGATGTCAATGTCGTCTTCGTAAACCAGTATCTGAATGAACTTATAGAGGATTTCGCAAGAGTCTCGGATCACTTTCTCCAACGCCACGTTGAAGAAAACGCAGGCCAGTCCATCCCTTTTTCGGAGCCCATTTTAGATGTTGAATGGGCTTGATTGTGATTCGGATTTTTTTAATTGGCTAATAACACTGGTCATGGTCATCCTACATAGTCGTATCAGTTTATTTTGGACCCGGAATTTTCTCATGGCTTTATAAATTTCTACTCTGGCTATGCTATCTATATATATGCGGCTTTAACGTTTCTAAAAATATGGTGTAGTGAGTTTTGAAACTCTAGACATTTTTCCATCTCCTGCCTTAGGGTGTAGATCTGATCCGTTGTTGATTTCTTTGGGATGAAGCCACATTGGTATTAACCAATGATGACTTTAGCGTATGGGGTTATCCTGTCTTGAAGGATAGAGGAGAAAATCTTATACACGGCACTCAACAACGTTATACCACGATAATTGATGCATGTTATGATATCTCTATTCTTATGTATGGTGAACAGGATGCCTCTTCACGAGTCTTCTGGCGTAGCTTCTTCCTCCCATACTTGCACTATTAGTTCATGAATTGCTTGTTGTATTGCGGACGCTCTTGTTGTAATCAGCTCAACTGGGATACCATCTCATCCAGGGCCTTATTATTATATTTGAGCCGATTTATCGCTCATGCTTGGTTGCGGCAGCATATTATGGTCTTCGGTTAATGGTGGAGCTTCTCACTCCTCAGTTATCTGGTCATTTAGCAACTCATGAAAGTGCTCTTCACATCGCTCTAAGATGTCTTTCAGATCGGCGATCAGATTATACTCTTTGTCTTTGCAGTATGTGCATCGCGGTCTGTATTGCGTCATACCGCGGACTCTTTCGTAGAACCTCCGCGCTTGGTGAGTTCCTCGCAGTCTGTACTGATCTAGTTCATGGACGAGGCTCTTCTCCGGTGCTGTTTTCTTTCTCCGTTGAACTGAGCTCTTTATATTCATCTTCGTGTGTCCGCGTTCTAAGAGATTGTTGCATTGCTCGGTACTTAACATTCTTACGTTCAGTCGTGTTGTACCGACAAGATAGTGATTCGGTACGTATTCGCATGTAAGAGTCGTTCACATCAGCTATGTGAATGCTACTCAAGATCGTTAAATTTGAGCCTTCAGTAAGTATCGTTCTATACGTAATATTAAAAAAAATAATTACGAGTATCTTGAGCAGCCATAAATGTTGATTGGTTCTTGTTTAGTTTTCTTAGTCCTGTTTGACTTCATATTACACGGGGAATTTGAAAAAAATATTTTTTAAGACTCATCGGAGATTTAAGCTTGCGGTTCTAAGAAGTTTTTTAAGACGAAGTACTAGATAAATGTTGTAGAATTTATTTCACTTTTAAAGAAAATTCTGACTGAACTACTGATACGAAAGTAAAAGGAACCTTTTGATAAAAGTAAAATCCCACTCAAGGTCTTATTTAAGCCGAAGTTCTTATCACGTTTTGCAGCAGAAATGAACAGAGGAAAAATAATGAATTCCTTCAGCACTGTAACGCGAGAGTATTAGTGTCTGAGTCCCACCACATCAACCATCGCCGATAATTTCCACATCAAAAGCAAAGATGATTCCATGATGTTGTATTATAACATCCACTGAAATAAGTCCTAAAATAAATGGCAGTAATTTTTCGCAAAATGAAAGGAACGCAATGCATAAAAATTGAACTTGTTGCCACCAGCATTGCGATTGGCATTAGTATCTCAGTCTTGTTCGCAAAAACTGAGTGGTGGAAAGAGTACGCTTATTTGTGACGAGGTTGCATAAAAAAGTATATAAAAGATTAGCTTGTTATCCAGTCACACCACAACATGATAAACAATATCAAAAGCACTCTTGCTTTTTAGTTTTTCTGACCATGAAATTGTTCATCTTCTTTTAGAGAACTCGAAAGATTCAGCGTTACATTGAAAAAAAAAAGAAATGTAACTTATTTCAAAGTGAAATACACCGGGACTTTTAATCTGTTTCTCTAAACTCCCGAAGGCATTTAATTACAATCAATTATCGCAACCACTTTCTGAACATCCTGAACAGGATTTATAACACCCTAATACCGGTATAGACGTTATAGCGTGAGAGCTTAATCAGAAGCCTAATAAACTTGCTTGTCGGTTAGAGCGCAAACAGTGGTTAGCAGTACTGGAGCTTTATCCTGGTGGCATAACCCTAAAAAGAAAACCTCCTACTGCATTCTGATAATAATTATTATTCGTGCTGCACTTTAGTAAATTAGTTTTACCGTTAGAGGAATTGCAATGGTGGTTGACGGGGTGAATACCCCGTTTAAGGGGGATATTGCAAGTGAACCGTTCAGCGATTGAAACCGCAAGCAACAAAGACTAACACGATAACGACGACGGACAAGATACTCCCACACCCGGATAGAGATAGAGAATCCAACGAAATTTCCACGTTGTGGTAAAACTTTTACTTGAAAGTGTATTGCGTTGCCACAAAGCAGCCAGAGAGTACTTTATACCATACAATCCGAACACCATCAGTGAACATTGCTACACATCCAAGCGAAAATCCTTTCAACGTACATGCTTCTCCTATTCGCATGCATTATTTAAAAGAAGGGAAGAGTTCAATTTATCCGATGGAGTGATGCGTTATTCACGCCCGCCAGCTTGGAAGTAGTCATCTGTGGTTAGAGAAGACCTTTCCTCACTGTTGAACATGATAAAAGATTTAACAAAAAGCGAAATTACCTTTACAGGATCATCTCACATCTCCACTTTATTTTCAATGATATTTTAAGTTTAGGAATGTAAGGATATTTACGTTCATCTGCGTGAGCTTGTGCTTTTATGTCATGGGAAATGTAGTGCGTGATATCTGTAGTAGAATAAGTTTAGAAGTTTAAATTTGAGTTCAAGACCTGCTCGTGAAAATACAATAAGAAACATGTTAATGTAAATGACAGGTTCAATTAAGAAAAACGTTCGAGACTATTTGTCTAATAAAAAAAGAAATGATGGTGAATTGTAAAGAAAGAGGGCTAACTAACTCACATTGGCAAAAGCGACTTGACTCATTACAAAGCAGCACAACCAAGTTTGACAAACATATACGATTCGTATACCCTGAAAAGGCTTACAAAATTTTTACTTTTTATTCTTAAATGCAATATTCCAAAGAAATGCATTTCTGGCACTAATAGTCGTGCCTAGAAACCGTTCCCACCGCTTCGAGCAAAACTAAATACCTTAAGTGATTATGCCAACTAGAACGGTATAAAAGATTTGTAGTAAACGCTTCCTCTGCAAAACGACTTATTAATGACCACATCAATTTTTGTTAGAGAAATACAAAATGCATTTTAGAGCTTTTAGCAAATCCCTGATAAAAAATTAAGGGATCCAGAAGGCATATAAGGCGGTCGAGTTAAGACAAGCAGAGTTACTTTCACAATATATTAGTGAGGATTGTACAAACAATGATTGTATATACCCATTTTTTTACATTGTAATAGTTCTTATTAATTCGAGTCGTTGCAAAATTTCAAAGGGATCAGTGGTGTGGTGGATAGTAAATAACTCAACGTGTAAATCACAACACCTAAATGCTTTAGGAAAATGCAAGCGGTAGCGAACGATTTTAACAAACGAAAACGAAGTAGCCAACTTCACTATTCCTTTTTAAAGTGGAATACCAAAAGTTAAAATGCTAATATTGTCTAGGTTCACAAATGTGACAAAAACCATCATCATCGGTTTGTCCCAAAATACAAAAAAACCAAGCAGAAGCTTGGGTTTTCAAATGATGGTAACTATAAGTACTCCGCAAGTAAAGAGAATAACGCAAATGCTTTATCGTTATTACTAACTACAATATCAAAATGCTACCGTTAAATTTTTATTAAAACATAAGTAGAAACACCCTCCTAGTGTTTTGGGATAACCCGGCGGCTCTTGCGCTTTCTAATGCTAATGCAATTTCACATAATTTATCTTTTTAAAAAACCGAATTGGGAATTGGTGATTTGGTGCTTTGTACCCTCCGATGTAAAACCATACACACAACCCTCCACAGGGGTTGTTCGTGAATGAATTTTTTGTTGCGAACATAAAAGTTTAAATTTTCACTTGAATGTATTTCTCCATGATTATGATTTTTAAATGGAACTGAGCGTGAATATTCTTTCGTTGGCTTGCATGCATTTGCGGTTTTCAAACATAATTTCCATTTAATTGTTCGCACCTACCAGGGGAGCCGTTCCTGCTTTGCGTTGCTATTCATTAGTAACAAAAATTTGTTATTTGTACGGCTTGGCGTAATTGTGTCATTCATATACAACGCATCCTATACGTACGGCAACCGCACTCAAATTTTCTAATAGACCTCCTATTTATAGGAATTTCTTTCACTCCCTAGGCAACATCATCATATTTCAATTTTCTTTTCATCATCCTAAATGATGCTCTTTTTTAATAATTTGAATAGCATGCTGTGGCATCGGCACGATACCCACTTTTCCCCCGTTCAACCAGCTAACATAACCATGCTGCGTGCCCACAAATGCTCATTGACAATGAAGCGGGATTGTTGTGAAGAGTACTATGTTTGCTTCAGATTATTCATAGTTGACCAAAAGAAACTAAGCTCATCTCATCTCAAGTTTTTGTTGTCATTAAATTCCAATTTACTTGAAGATCCTGCTATCCGCTACAACATGAACCTGAAGTCTTAATATTCTTAGTTCACTCGAGTTCGCAATAAGACAAAGAGGAAAAGGGGTCTTCTGCCGTTTTAACTGGATCTGTCAAAATATTTTCGTTGAGAGGCGCCAGCGTGACGACGACCGAAAAACAAAACAATCGCGTAAATCACAAATATTTGATTTTAAAATGCCAACAGTATTTAGTTAATAGTCCTTGGAAGAAGGGGTGCTAATTGTGATGATGACATGCTGTCCGAGGAGCACGCATTTGCAAAAAAGATTTTCAAACATTAGGTTGGTTGGATTGTGTCCTTCAGATGGAGGCAAAGCTTAAATATTCAACCGCCGATAATTATTGTTGCCAGTTGATGAATGTGTATGGGAGCAATCTTTGCGCCTGGAAGTTATTAATTTCATAAAATTGAAAACATGATATCCACGCAACACAACGTTTAAGGATTCTTTAAATGACTGAGTCTCAGATAGTGTGGGCATATAGAGGTTATACATACTGCTATGGTCTGATCCTGATATATTTTTCCGCATTACGATTTCCAAAACAGAGTTCCTCCGAAATTACGAAATGCAACCATAGACAGCATTAAGATACTACTATCCTTTCTACTTTCAGATTGCTATAATATCTCTTGTTCTTGTTGTTGTTGTTGTTGTGGCTGCTATAGTTAAAGCAATCAACGAATTGTCTTCTTGTTGCATTTTTCCTACAAAAGTTTCTCCTCAGTCAATTTAATCCTTGAGGTTGTACATTACTTGATGCAGGATAGAACTTAAATCTTCTCCTTGCCATAAATCACGAAGCACGAAAGGCGAAGGACATGCGGACAAAACTTTTTCCATTTAACTGACTCTTGTTCACTTGCTATGTTTTTTTTTGGTACGAGTTTCTAGCTCTATCTTCTTGTTGTGTTGCATGGCATCGCGCTCCACTTCACTTCATTTGTAACGATCCTGGGATGACCAAATTCGATTTCTGCTCTCGTGCTCAGCGGCGACTGAATGTGACGCATGAATCCGTTGCGGTCTGGCGTTGTTCATTCATTGACAAAAGCTTATTCCATGCAGGAGCCTCTTGTCGTTGCTTTTGCTTTGCTCTATCCCGCAGGCTGCAATGGATATTTTGTTGGGGGGAATTTTTTTTCTTCGCTTTTCTGTTGCAGTTAGTCGCAGTTACCAACTATTGACTTTGGTGCGCAGTTTTATTGTCCATTAAACTTTGCGGTTAAATCCTTGACTTTTACGTGCGATTTTTTCCCCCCCATTTTATGATTGATTTTTTGTACATTTTTGCTCTTTGTGTATATTTCGCTTCTAAGTTTTAAAGGATGGAAAAAGTTTTAGTGGTGCGATTGTGAAACTTTTTCTTTTATAGTTCAAGGATTACAAGGATCCGGGCTTGCAAATATCATTACTAAGTATGAAAAAGTATAACGTAAAAAAAACGCAATCGTTTTTTCTTTGTCCATCTAACCGTTCATTCGTTTGTACTTAAGACTGTTTTTCCTTCGTACAAGAATCTGTTCGATTTCAGAAAGTAATTGGGTTTGATTCCTATATAGAATACAAATTTTATTCCACTTTTTTTTTGTACAATTATGGTTAACAATCAAAAACTTCTTAAGGACAACATTGACGGCATTCACATTTTTGAACATGCACATCGGATTTACATTTTTAGAGTACCTTCAAGCAATTTAAATAACTTAATTCAATATACCATTCTCTCAGACTGCCAACTCCTTCTTTCGAACTGAAAACCCGCCCCGAATCACAAATTCACGAAAGTTACAGACTCAACGAAATTCGTACATCGGAATTTGAACGTGGTGAACGTGCAAAAGACCAACCAATTCATGAATCTCATTGAATAATTTCCAAGTTTTTCATTTAAAACGTCATTTGCAGGCAAACGAAACAACATGAGAAGGAAATCCAAGAGTCAAGCGGTACACTCAGAGCATACAATTGAAGGGCGCTATGCAAACGTCTATCTATAACTGGACATCTACTTGAGTATTCCATGGATTGTGAATGACTAGAGAAAAAAATATTTACATTTTTCATCTTGCCACACTCACACACACGTATCATGGGGAAGAATTGCACAGAAATTGAAAATTGCTTCCCATGCAATGTAAACTTGCCAAAGCGCGTGTCCTTCGGGTGATGATCGTCCCGAAATTTCCGTCATAAGAAAGTCATCCAATACTGAACTAATACATATTTCTCTGTCAAATGGTATTTTTCTTTTTATTTCATATTTACCAGAGGACGCGTCGAACAAATTCCAGACGCTGCCCATCTGTATTTTGCAAAGGAATGCAATTTAAAAAGTTTCTTCAAAATCAAAGGCCTCTGGTTACAACGTGAAACGTGCTGGGGAAAAGGAGAGAAGAATAAGAATATTGGCAAAAATATGAAAAGTTTTATTTCAATGTGGATTATTAGGTTAACATTGCACTTTCAATAAAAAGATATCTGAGGAGCGCAGGTCTTAAAGAAATGCCAAATTATTAGAATTCATGAAACAAAACTAAACGAACCACATAATCATATTGAAGTTTCTTTCAATAAAGAATTATAATAAATATATAAATTTATATACATATACATACTTATTAGCTTATGTCCTATATACTCTTGGGGATCCTAGGGCCTCTACTAAACCTACGCGGCATCGCGTGTACGGTTCCTGGCAATGAGCTTCAGCTCTCTCCAGCTCTTCCCCAATTGTCGTGCCTCCTCCTCAACTGTTCTGCGCCATATATTTCTCGGACGACCCGTTCTTCTACCATCCTGAGATAACGGATTCCATTGAATTGCCTAGATTGCTATGGAACTGTCGCCTTTTCGGAGTGTTCGACCAATTCACTGCCATCTCCGCGTTGGATGGTTGTGCTTATTGGTTCCTGACCCGTTCTCTGGTAAGATGTTCGTTAGAGATAGGATTAGGTCAGAAAACCCTTAAGATGTTTCGTAGGCACCTACTTACGAACGTTTTTAATCTTTTTGTGAAATTAGCGGTCACCTTCCTAATGCTGCACCCATACAACAGCACAGATTCAACATTTGAACGAAACAGTCATAGATTAGTGTGTACGCTGATCGCATCGCTTCGCCATTTCATGGACATAATTCCAAGCACTGATTTGGCTTTACAGATTCAATTGACAATGTCCTTTTCAGTGTCACCTTCGGTCCAGACAATACTATATTGGATATTGGAAACTATCTACTCTCTCTACCGGTAGTGCTGCAATGTTAACTTGAGTTAATTTATTAGTGTCAAGGTTGATGATTTTGATTTTGGCAGCATTATCGGGTAAAGATCCCCTCAGTACGCCAACAATTAAGGGATCATTTATCGCAAAGAATCGAAGATCGAGCTAGAGTTCCTGTATCGAAGGAAAATGAGAGAAGTGCAGCGTATTGTAAGACGTGACAAACGTATTAATATTAACACCACGGCCTCAGAAGCAGAGGAAGTAGCTAGCAGGTGCGATAGCAGAACCGTTTACAGAATCACCAAAGAGCTGGCACGTATTCACCGGTCTAGCCAACATCCGTTCTAAGGCCTTAATGGTGTCGTTCTCGTTTCTGATGAGTATCAGCTCAAGTGATGGAAGGAACATTTTTCTATGGTCCTTAACCGTGTATTCGCCAACGATATGCACCTAAATCAAACGGAGATGCTGGAAGTAACAATTTCCCGAATTAGCACCTCAACTCCAAGTAAAGACGAGATCGCTACCGCGATCAACGCACTAAATAACAACAAGTCGGTAGGAATAGATGGTATTCCCGCACAGCTTCTGCGTACCGCTCCAACGACATCAGCAGAGCTTTTATATCCTCTTGTAGAGAGAGCTTGGGAGGCAGAAAGTTTCCCCGACGAGTGAAAGAAGGATATGATTGTCAAGCTAGCATTATGGAGTGCGAAAATTGGAGAAGCATCTGCGTTCTCCCTGTAGTTGCCAGTAGTAGTACTTGACCGAATTTATGAAATAGAAAATACTCGTTGCCGAGCAAGCAGGTTTCCGCACTGTAAGCTATTGGTGCCAATGTACTGCCTGAATACTGGCTCCCGACCTATTTTGGCATTCATATCCCCCAGACTTATTTTGGGTTCCGTAATAAATAAGTATTTTTAATAAAAAAGGTTTTTTTACGGGCGAGGTTATTGGCCTTGCGCCAACCTTAATTTGAAGGGACTAGCCCGATCATTTAGCTTTTCCTGTATTTGGAGGAAAATTACCGGCGGCCACCACGTCGAGGTTTGATCGCACTTCCACCAGTCAGAGATAGTTACGGCCACCTGCAATTCTAGTGCCTATTCTGCTGATGGATGACCGCACTGTAAGGATTATTTGGATTTAATAGGTGATTAAAAAATATATGCACTTTACAAGCAAATGATATAATGTTAATAACAGAAAAACGTAATTTTTTCTATTGTCGTTCTCTTCGAGAAATATTTTTTCGGAATATCTGCATGACCTAATAACGAGCTTAGACCCAGAAAAGAGAAAAAATCAAATTGAAATCTTTATTTGCTTTTCGCTTTTTTAGTTGCCATTTAAAATTTAAATTTCTTAAAATGCCATCAACATATGGATAAATTGTTGAGCCCTTGGACTTATTTAAAAAAAAATGTTCACTTACATTACCGAAAATATTTTTCTCGCTTGACCTCTTTCTTTTCTACATGAGTGCACTCGCTTCCATCTACTCTACAAAACCCTCATGCGATTACTGCTTTAGCGAAATTTCTTAGTTTTTTTTTCAAGTACAAGCACATGCAAATCTACATTATCCTACTTTTACTTTTTTGCTCACTTTTGCCCAAGAATGACCTAAAGTTAAAACCTCGTTTCATAAAAATGTCATTTGCAGTCGTTGTCGTTCATTTGTAGTTTTTTCTCTCATTCGTTTTATGCAAAAATTGTTAAAAGCCAAATAGCAAAGTCGCAGGACACCACACCATGGGCAAATGGACGACCAACAATATTATAAGAGGAGCAAAGGAAGACCGTACCACCGCAGAAAAATTCAAAGTAAGTGGAGAGGAAATTCACTGACAGGAAATGTATTTCCCTGACTGTATGTAGGACATACACCATTACTACAATCTCGTCTTGCTGCGCCCACATTTTTTAAAATAATTCGGTTGAGAACACTTAGGCAACGTGCAGGCAGGAAGCGTACCAGAACCAGGTCTCATCGAAAAAAGTAGGAATCTGTTGTTGTCGCTATTGCAACTCAAGTCTTTTTTTGAGTGGATTACAAATGGCACATTGACAGAGAGCAAAAATGCCATCCAAACGTAATTTACATTTATGAAAAACCAACTAAAATGCATCAAGTGGCTCTGGAGTGTAATATCGGTCGCAAGTATCACTGTTGCAGCGTAAAACAACTTTTCATAATTTAGGAAGATGATCTCGTCGCCACTTTGGCATACATACTCCCATACTTACTAGGATACTCACTTTTTCTTCTGGCAGCTATCAACAGAAATTACAACGAACGATGCTTAATTTTCACATTCTTCACATCCTTAGCATCCTTCCTGTTTATATTAATTCCATTCTTCGCCTCCTCTGCACTCTGTTGGTTTGCTCACGTAACTGTAGTCACGTAAGTCGTAAAAGCATGTGATTAAGGACATTTTGAAGAAATGTGCTTGCTGTGATTTTTTCCCCTTTGTTTCGAATTGGCAATTAGCTCTAATTACATAGTGCAGCAGATTACTCTGGATCTTAGTCAATGTTTTATTGTCCCCGAAACCCATTGAATAATTGACAATTGAAATAAATGGACACCCTGTTGGCAAGTTTGCCAAAGGAAAGAAAAAACAAATAGATGACAACACAAAAACAGGAAAACTGTGAAGAGGTCACCCAGATACGAGTTACATTATTCCGTCCAATCACAGGATAACAGTTTTGCGCTGCAATTTATTAATGACCAGCGATTAGCTTCGAGAAGTGTATACGAGTATTTTGTTGCCTTTTTCCATGATGACTTCCTGTGATAATGATGCCAAGGAAAGAATACCTAATGCTGGGAGAATTTACAACATTGCATGTAATAAATTTGAGCCGACCGAGAACAAGACAAGACTCATTATGCGAATAGCCCCACATGTACGGTTTCTAAGCTACGAGAAAAAAAGAATGAAGTTTTGGTATATTTAATCGAAAAGTGTGGAAAGCTGAATGGGAACAGAAAATAACGAATCTTTCCAAGTTATTTTTTAAAAAAACTTTTGTTTAACTTGACTTGACCTCTCTTTGTCTGTATTTTCGACTACTTTGTGATCTTTTTTAACCGCCTTTCGCACGACACCGCTGAAATCGCTGAAACCGCTGAAATATTGTGAGCAGCTCAATGTCGGGACCATTTTGATATCCAGCGTGTTACGCGTGTAGCGCGTGTGATGCGTGGAAAAAGAAAAATACTTTGAAATAGGCCCGACCTCAAAACAAGATAATTTGGCGGTTATTACCAAATAACACAATGCAAAAGGACTGTGTAACGTATGGCGTGTGGCGTGTGTCGATCTACCAAAAAAATTAAGTTTTTATTACATGTTCTTATTTTGTACGAGGTGTATGAAAAATCAAACATTTGGAAAGACAAAATTAAACGGTATATAAGAAAATGTTAAAGGTTAGAGATCAATTGCAAATTACATAAACTAATATGAGGGCGCCGGTTTGGGGTTAGGGTTGGTGCATTGGACATCTGAGCCGAAGGTTCGCGGTTCCAATCCCAGAAAGACCAAAATTATTGTTCATGGTTCCACCTCTGACAAAAATCCAAGAGCAATAACTTGTCACGGAAATCTTCTCAACTCGCTTTTCGGATAAATACCCAACAGGTGCGAAATTTCAGAATGCTACTTGTTAGAAATTTACCAATAATGGGAATTTGTCGATTAATTATACCAGGATCGTTATAAGGCCAGGGTTGTTAACACTACTATTCTGAAAAAATCATAAATACATGAGATTTGTAAGAATATTTCGTATAACACTTTGAGCCAGGAGTCTGACCTGACCACTTGACCAAATTATGCCTATTAATTTCTCATTATGGCATAAAACGCGATTGGTTGGAGGGTTTGGCAGTCCATAGGGAATATACACTGGTGACCAAAATAATAGGTAACACGGCTATAATGAACTGGCAACACTGATTTCTCACTCATTTTTTGTTTGTTTTGAATGCAATCAGCACTGTTATTGAAAACTTTTATTTCATTTGACTTGACACCTTTATGTCTGTATTTTTGACCACTTTGAGGTCCTTTTTAACCAACTTCCACACGACCTAGAAAGCTGATATCATGTAAGTGTCCAAGTCCAAAAAAGCAAATGTGGCGCGTGTGATGGGTTTAAAAACTTTTTATCGACTTATTTGAAGTCCTTTTTTATCAACTTCCGCACGACCTCGAGAGCTGAAATTTTGTGAGTGTCTAAGTCCAAAATAGCGTTTTTTATATTCCGCGTATGACGCGTGTCGCGTATAGCGTGTGGCGCGTGTTATGGGTCGACGTTTTTTTTCGACTTCTTTGAAGTCTTTTTTAATTACCTTCCACACGACCTAGAGGCTATAGAATTGTCTCATCGATCCTTTTATATGGAGGGCCATTAAGAGCTGGCACAATGGATAAGAATAGCTACTGGCGAAATATGTCATCTTTACAGAACTAGAACTATAGGTCACCTAAGAGCTAATTGGATAAATAACACTGGAAGCGACGACGGAAAAATGTAAGTAAGCAACTGAATCAACGTAATGAAGGTGAAGGCTAGAGCTTATCCCGAGCTTAAGAGGAAATGATAATGACTGAATTAAAAACTAATGAGAAACTCTGGGTGTAACATCTTTCCAGCGGGAACATGGTCTGCCGCAACGTAATATCCCATTAAATTCTATCACAAAGGACACTGCAAATGTGAGCAAAGTGTCCTGCTCACCAGTGCCTACCATACTTATTTCTCTTCTCGATGTCAACATCGCGGTAACGCTCGTAGGACTATCTCCGGAACCGTCCCTCGTCACATACGGCGCCAATTATTTATCCGTAAGAATTAGCAAAATTTGTTTTTGCTAAGCACTCAAGTCTCGGAACTCGGAACTCGGACCAGCAGCTTGCATGTAACATTCCTGGATTTATTGAGTCTTGACCGACTCAAGTTGCATTTTAGTTTTAAGCAACCGTGCACGTATTTCTGGTTCAATGCTGTTATCGGCTGCTACAATTGTCACGAGATAGTTAACAGATAAACAGAACTGTAGACAATTCTCAATTGCTCCCTAAGTGTGAACATCTTATCAGTAATGGATTTGTCTCTGAGGAAGCCACACTTCTATAGGCCAATAATGACTTTAGCGTATGGGGCTATCCTGTCTTGAAGAATAGAGCAAAAAATCTTATACGTGGTTTTAAGAACTGTTGTTTCCTCTGTTGAAGCGTATTATCTAAGCAGTTGCTTATTATTTTCGAACTAACTCTTCGGGATGGGAACTTTGTCTGCCACACATCAAACCCTATCACAGGGTACTAGCATAAGAGAACCTAGACCGTGCCTCGTTGGTGCTTACTTGCCCAGCCAAAATTAAAATCCGTTTGAAAGAACTGAGCCAACCAAAATTTTTATTTTATTGCTAATATTCAGAGGAAATGAATTTTTTTTTCAGCGAACGTGTGTACATTTTTGCGTTTGTACGTTTGTTTGCCGTGTCGTATACCTCGGCTTCTATCAGTCAAAATTTGATGGGACTTGTATTTATTTATTTCAAAATATAGGAAAATTGGCATGAAAAAAACAAAGAACTGCTTTGTTTAATACAGGTCCTCCAGATTTAATGAGCTCCTTTAGGATAAGATTTACGTAACAGCTAGAGAGAGAAAAGAATTGTTAGCAAACAAACTGTCTAATGATGATTTCATTAAAAAAAACCGGTTCAATTAACAAAGATGCATTTTAAACGGGTCTTGAATAATTTGTTTAAACAGGATAAATAAACTGTTTGTTGAAATAAGATTAATTAATAAAGATAGATTCCTTTGATTCGTTCTTAATGCGCAGAGAAAGGGAATACCGAAATATCATCAGTTTTTCTAAATACTTTATCTCAAATATGTCAGTCGGAAAATACGTGGTGGTGTTCTGCAACAGATGGCTAAAAAGCATAGTATCCCTACTCTTAATGCTAATGCCAGAACTCAATTTCCTTTTGCGATGAATGTATCCAAATTTAATAATTAAAATCAAATTTGGTATAACAACAATTCCTTGCAATTGATGAGGCGCAGCAAATGTATGAGGGGAAAATTTATTCCAATTAACTTTGAAATTCAGCGTTGCTTACCGATAATGATGATGATGATATGGTGATGGCGATGACTATGATGATGCTGATGACAATTAGGCGATTTTCCCGCCAACACTCCACATAAGACGTAAATGAGATTATTACAGAATTTTCAATTGTTGGGTTGGATGTTTTCGAAAAAGCCACGAAATTATTTTAATAGCATAGGGAGCGAGATGGTCCAATGGATTAACAAGGTAAATAGCAGTTCTAAGCGCAAAAGTTACAAACCGTAGATACCTAAGCGCATAGCATGTATCTCAATCGGATAACTATTCCAATTTGCACAATATCAGTTCGCATTTATGATGAATTCTAATGCTGAACCACTAAATCACCATAGCCATGACAGCCAGTCAGCCCAAACCACACCTCATCTCACTAACCCCGCCACCATCGAAAGAGCGACTATTGTTGTTGTTGTTGTTGTTATAGTTGTTGCTGTAGCATTTTAGCTCTTTGGATTTTTAACATTCCATCAGAATCTGCCATGAAATAACACTACATCCAACCGCATTGTGCACGCCCGTCGTGCATACGTATCTACACAGCGCGGGACCACTGCCAACTTTCGGATGTGGAATTATATAGAATATTTAATGAGATTTTAATTAAGTTTTGGTATCGCGGTAGCGCAGCCGCTCTATAACGCTTCGTTGAAGGTTCCTTGGTAAAATTGGTTGCATTATAAAATAAACCGTTGTGTTGTGAGTGCAAATAACAGCGAGCGTTTGGCGAGAGTTGGTCAGCTGACCGACACAACGGCCCACCACTAGTGTACCACCCATCACGGGTGATCCTTCCCAAAAGTGAAATTCAGATTACGGTATTTAATCATTCATTTGAAGCATATTTCCGTTTTGTTGTTCTTTTAGCTCTTCTGTTGGGGCGGTGGGGCGGACGGAACTGGAGGGCAACCAAATTTCAAATGTTCTGGTTTAATCCTTTCCGCAGTACAACGAACCACGTGCTTCAACCAAAATTCATATTTAAATAATACGGCCAGAGCGTCCGTTATGTTGTTAATTATGGTATTTAAATATTAGTGTGTATATATGGTGTGTATGCTATGTGATTATCTATGCAGAATACACACAAGCCAAAACACAAACGCTACAGTAGGTAGTTGCAGACTGTAGATATCCATAATAACCAGCTCACTTAAAAATTTTATTAACGGGGGGCGATCAACTCTAGATTTGGATGTGGGCGTAAATTTGTATCGTTCATATTAATAAAAATATTTGGTGCGACCGACCGTTGCGGTGCAAGGCATTGCTTCTGTGCACACACATGGAACGCACCTACAATTTAATGCCGTATCCGAAAAGCGAGTTGAGAAAAGCTTTCCATGACTAGTTATTACTCTCGGACGTTTGTCAGACTTTCGCGATAGGTGGGACCATGAAAAATACTTTTGGTGTATCTGAAATTCTAACGTTGAACCTCTTGCTCAGAATGCACTCAGCATTCATATTTCCAAATTCGCATAAATAGATGTATAACTGGGAGTACCTTAGCCAGTCTTATAGTCTTAGAGGCAAATCTATGACACCGGTCGTAGGATCGAACATTCCTACGATGAACATGTGAAGGTAAAAATGCACCGAGAATTGTCCTGCATTTTCGCTCTTTAGGAAACATCATGATTTAAGCCGCGAACAACTAATTTATAATTTGCGAGTGAACAATTATTTCAGTCCAGATATTTTCGGTTGATAGGCCAATTGAAAATTAAATTTAACATTGCGTACAAATGAATTGCATGGCATTACGTATTATTATTTATACATGTACATCGATATTGGGCGAGCAAACAATAGGAGATGACAATGTGATGAATCCTTCACAAAGGTGTTGCCTGCAATAATAAGCCCGACAACTTGTGAATAAATCGAAAATGTTTCTGATCTGATTTTGTGAATACTTAATAACCTTTGAATGTGTATTTATATTAGATTATAATATTATTAATTCCAGTTGCACACATTAATATAAATGAATGAATTGTGTCGCCGAGAAGCAACCGGGTATTCAACTGAGCAGGTCATTAGATAATTGCATACTATAGTATATTTCTTTGTTTTAATTTGTTGTTATTATGGCATTGTAATTACGACCCTACAGAGGCAAACAATTTGGATAAATGTAGTATAACCCCGTGGTTTTTTCTTAACGAAAAGTATCTGGGATATGTCAAGTAAACTGGATTAGTCTCTGAACTGCAATTCTTGTTGACAGTACTATTCAGGCGCCAAAAAGAGCAGCAATATTAAGCAGAGCAACTAAAATGCTTAAATGCTATAAAGCATCATACAGAGCTAACAATATATGCAACGCCCACACAACGATAAACTCTTTATAAATGAATAACAAATGTATTATTGTAAGAAACTATAAGAGAGGCCTAGAGAGGGGAGCATGTTTTCAAGATTTTTTACTACTACTGCTTTTTCAAAAGATAGATCCTTATGTTAAAGGCACAATTAATGCTACCAGTGTGGCTTCATCCCTGGATTTATCAGCATTGTACCATCTGCTTATAGAATAATAGCATAGACTTTCGGAGACTCTAAAGGGATGTGATCTTTGATGGTTATCGCGATGTCAAGATTATGAATGAATTGGTAGAATTCTGTCTGTAGTACACTTAGCTCGGATGAGCAAAGAAAATTCTGCTCGGAAAGTCACTCTGGTATAGAATTTATGGACACGACTGCGAGGCCTACTCTGTAAGAATGCTGTAGACCAGGACGCTAAGAGTTTAAGGATAAGGACATGTCATGGGAAAACACGGCTTTGGTTCTGTGAATGACAACGGAGAAAGGTTTGCCAAACCTCTTATCGTCACTTAGTCATTGCAGGCACAATTTTTCCCCACAAAAACATCCGCAAGGCCAGCAGAACCTCTCCTGATCCCATGTATAACAACCAGATCGATCACATTGCTATAAGCTGAAATGGGCGAGCATCGTTGCTGGGCGTTAGAACACGAAGGGCAGCATACCACCACCTTGTGCATACATGAGTCACTTTCTGAGATAGCACACCAAGCCTTAACCATTTTAGGTTACCCCGACAAAACTAGAAAAAGGTAAATATCAGATAGCACATGGAACACCATTCGTGAACGCCAGTCCATCAAAGCAGAGCTAAATGCAGCCTCGGATGCTGAGCGAAGTGCAAATACGCGGAAGCATAAGGGTCTGGACCGCCAAGACAGCGAGGAAAGATAAACGAGCGTGGCTAAATCACATTACTACACTATCACAGCAAGCTGCTGATAGTAGATAATACAGCGCAGTCTACAAACTCACTCGTAAACTCGCCAATAAGAAACAACACATCAACTATATACGGCAATAGACGGTTCTTTAATCCTTATGGAGGAACAAAAATTAACCCAGAACATTTTAGGAATGTTTTTAATTGTACTTCTCCAGGCACGTCCACCACCACGTCTACCCAAAGAGGGTACTTAACATCAGCATCACTCCACCTTTGAGGGATGAGATAAGGACAACATTTCGTTCACTGCAACCAGGTAAATCCGCATGTAATATACCAACATATACGAAGAACTCCCTCAAGCTGATGTGGTGTTAACTACGCGAACACTGCATGCGCTATATCGAGGTTTTGGGGAATCTGAAACCATCCTCAAGAAAGCCGCCGAATTGGTCGTCCTAATAGGACATGGAAAAGGGCAATAGAAGTTGAAGCAATATATAAAGGGACAGAGCAGTGGCGTCTCTTGAAACCTCAGGCGGTAAATCGAGCTCATTTGCGGGGCTTTGCTCTTCGCGAAGTAAAGGAAGGAAGAGATACTCTCAAAAATCTTCATAAATAGACTCACGTTTGAACAACAACAACAAAAGGGCCCAAAATTGTACGTAAATATGCGCTTTGTCAAGAAATAATTTGCAAATGTTAATGCCATGCATTTATCTTTGATATGAATCAAACCATTTGATTAAAATTTAATTAATTTGTGTTATTTTTAACAATTTCAACTTCTATCTTAACTTCTTAAAAAATGCCTGATACATGACGAACAGAAAATCTAACATTGGTGCTAATGTCTAGAAGGCTTCTTGTTACAATTTGCTTTGCTTTGTTGTAAAAACGCTACCGTCAGCAGTGGATAATGCAAAAAACAATTCCAACTATTTCTCCCGGACACACTCGTATCCTTGTATCTTAAATGTCATGTACTGCTAGTTAAGTGCTGATATTATTGTTCGTGCAATCTTCCCCAGAGACTTAAAGTTGCTTGACATACTTTTGACATACTCTTCGGGACATAAACGCTGACACGGTCAGATAATGTCGGATAATTACCACACAGTTGTTGGGCTGGTTGGTTTCTTCTTACGAGCAAATAATCCTTAAAAATGCCTTAATATTTGACACACGACTGCAAAAGTTCTTCAGTTGGTTTTTTGTTTTTTTTTAGGCTAAAAAGTTTTTGTTCTGAAAAAGTAATGACATAGATTCGCAGTGTAACACGCTCCATACTATACAAAGTTCCAACATCCAACTTAGAGCATAAAGTGGAAAACGCTGCAGGTTATCTCTTATAGTGCAGCAGAACAATTAGCTGGAAAGTAACATCTTGACATTAAAACTCTGCTCTGCTCTGCTGTGCAATTATTTTGTACATTCATTCTGCAGTCAGAAGCGATATCGCGTTCATGTACGTACGTCCGCATAATTTGGTCACTACCATGCCTAAAGCGTGCGAAATTCATTCCGCCCAGCAGCAACCAAGCGAACAGAGAATAAGCCTTATAGCCTTCACCCAAATAGAAATATCCGTTGGCAGTAGTTATTGTATATATATACAAGGCGACCAGCATCATCAGCTAGCTCAAGTTGCACAATTGCAAAAACAATTAAAAGAACAACAACAAGAAAAGGACGATACTTGAGCACGGCACATGTGCTTCATAGCAATCGCTTGCTCGCTGACACCATCCAGCAACAGCAACAACCTACAAAGTACTAAGCAATCCCGGCCAGCGCCAATCGACCGACCAACCAGAGTGCAGTGAAGTGAAGGAAAATACCCGTATAAGTTGCGAAAATTGCATAAGAAAAGCCACGACACACGGGGCGCTCTGTGCGATCGATGGAGCGCGAGGCGCTCAATTGTGCTCCGGCCGGCGCACACAATGGGAAAATTTAACTTCACGACAAGGCGTCCGACCGTGTACGCGAGTATGTATTGGTGTATGCGATTGTGTGAGTGTGTGTGAGTGGTAGGAAATATGAAAAGAAGAACAATTGAAGTTAAATTAATATTCCAGGTCAAGTGAAAATGCATTTAACAAAAGGAAAATCGTGCAAAAATGGCAGCAAAAGAAAAAGAAGAAGAAGAAGCAGAATAAAAAGTTTCAATTAAAACGTCGAGAAAGGACACATGCGAGTATTAAGGACTATGCATATGACATGTGTGTGCATTACAGGGAACTGTTTTGGCGTAGTGCAGACGGCCAAGAGAATGCCTTTAAAACATTAAAGAAGATGGCCCTTTCGACACTACTGGACACAAATGAACAGCAATTATGCCCTCGAAATGGAACTATGCTCTTTAACTGCGCCGCATAATCAGCAGCAACTAATATCAACTGTGGCACAAAGAACGGTTAACAAAGGTTTTGGTGAAATTTCATTTGTCATTCATGCATTCATCAACATTTCGTTTATTATTCGTGAGTACCATAATGCCACCTGAAGAAATAGAATGACACCTTTTCCACTCTACCTTGTTCCCCTTTCATCTGCAGCTTCATCTATTTCGTGTCCTGGATTCAATTTTGAATTTCTGATGAATGTGCGATGACATCTGCATCTGATGAACTGCATGGGCGACTGATGAGATGATGCACTAAAGCGAAGTGAAATGAGGTGAATCATTGTCATTGGCGAAAGAATACATCTCTGCGCAATGACGAAGGAGGAAACCTTTACTATTCTGCCGCACACAATCACATTCTAATGCAGCCATGGAGCAGACTGAAGTCCTTTTCACCATTGTGCATTATGCATTAATATTTCATCTCTTTGATTAGACAAAGGATGTCAAGGAAAAAGCAAGAAATTCCTTAAACATCAAAGGTATTTTAATTTATTAAAGCGATCTGTAGCAACGAAACTGAAGCGTAATGCTGTTGATGTGAATAAGTGATAAAATAACCTTCAACTTTTTCTACATGAGAGAGAATTAATTCACTTTACTTTCGGATTGGATTGGGTGCGTGAATTTATGTGTACATTGAAATTTCAAATATCATAAACGAAGGATAAATCTGTATTCATTGTAATAGAGATATGTCTCGATTTTGGACTTAAATCAATTCAGCATATTTGATGAATACCAAGATAGACATGTAAGCATATGATGTAAGATGGTTTTTCATTATTCTAATGGATATTATAATCATATTGTTATTAAATTTATGCTTCCTAGAGAGTTCGTAATGTATTTTGCAAATAAAACACAACACAAGTTCATTTATTCACAAATTACTACCTTAATTAACAAATAGCCAAAGTTCATAAATGTATATTGGACTAGCTTTCCACGAGCACTTCACCGCCCATACACATGAATCACCGCCTTACACTCACTACCACGGGAGGGGTGTACTATTGCATAAACAAAGTCCCACCCATCAGATCGTATGGTTTACTGAGTTTTTTTTAAGACAGAATATTCTGTGAAGGTTAAGCTTAATCGGGTGCCTAGTTTTTGAGTTTTAGTGCTGCACTACAAATGAACAGACATTCATTATTATATATACATTTATATGTACAAAATGCTGCACAGAATGATGCCGCTATATGGCGTGATGTTCGTACAGCATAAAAAACAGTGCAGCACACAGCACACAGTCAACAGATTTGCTCGACCATTTTTTCGTCGACTTTAGTTATTTAGTTACAAAATTAGTCGCACTCATGTGACAATTTTGGATATAGTTCGGTGATGTTTGAACGCGATTCTAAAGTTTAAATTGTGGACAAAACATGGTGGACCCATCACCATAAACCAAAAAAAGAAGAAACAGTCGGACATTAGACTTCTCATAGAGAGAATAAGTCAAATATCATTCAAATATCAAATAAGGTAGAAAAGTTATAACTACACATCTCTGGTATGCAATTAGCGTAATACACATCGATTACTTACCTTGGCAATGAGACAAAGATTTAAAGAAACTACTACTATTAAAGAAAAAGTTATCTTCCATCAAAAAAATGCACCTCACACAAGCTCACAAGTCTATTAAAGTGATTGTACAACTTGATGAATTGGAATACGAATTATATTCTCAACCACCAATTACTCCATTTATCAAACCGCCAGCCATTAATTTCTGTTTTCGACTTTGAACAAATGACGCGGCGGAAATAGATTTGCTTCTTAAGAGCAGGTCATCATTAAGACAAACGCATTGAAGGTTTGGAGAAATCGTACTATTAAGAAGGCATAAAAAAAAATACAAAAACGATGGACCAAGTGTATCGGGCTAAAAGGAGATTGGAATAAAAAAAAACCTTCCTCATCCACCATATTCTCCATTTATTTAGCCCTCAGTAATTAATTTATGTTTTCGACTTTTACCAAATGGTAAATAGATTTGCCTCCAATGAGACAAATGCATATTTTGAAGGGTTGGAAAAATCAGAAGGCAGCAAAAAAAAAATAGGAAAATTGTGACTAAGTGTATCGGGCTCAAATAAAATAAAAAAATTGGAAAAATAAAATTAGTTTTGTTATAAAATTTTATTGTTCTGTCCTCGTAGCTTGCTTTCATATGAAAAATGAAATAAAAGACACTTATTGTGCAAGAGAGGAGGGTTCCCGTTTGACTGATTCAAAGCATTCTTCTTTTTCATCATCTGGGGAATCCTCTGTAGGTGCGTGAACGCTGTAGGTGCGTGAACGTTTATGAGCCTTATGTTTTTAAATCTGTCCCGCACGCGAAGGGTGCATAGCTGTTCATTTACTGCTTCAAAGCCGATAACGGTGGGTTTCATTCTTTTGCTGACTAGAAACCCCACCCCGAGCACATGATGTCATGCATTACAGCTGTAATATAAGTCATATTCTGATTTTTCTAAGACACCATTCCCACCAGAATTAAAATAGTACATATATAATAATAATAATAATAATAATATTTTTCTGGTTTGTTATTATTATATTATTAGATCAGAAAATGTTCAACTTAAACCGTTTAATATTTGTTCTCTTAGACATAAAGCGGCCTTAGCTTAACTTAGCTTTACTTAATCCCTGAGAGGCACAATAAGATTTCTCCTTACACCTTTGGCTAGGAAGAATGTATAGCAAAATATCATGAAGCGTAAAATTTTACAACAAAACCTCAGCAATGAAATTCCCGATCGAGTTCTGCCTTCACCCATCAAAGGCTCGCAGTCGAATAAATAAAAATCAATTGCTTTGCTTCTGACAGGATAATCTCTTTATCGATTCTTTACGGGAATATTGTGCAAAATCGACATATGCCAGCCTTCGTTATACGTATGCCCCATCAACTGAGGCCAAATAAATTCTCACGCGATTACTTGGCGAGGCAACATACCTAAGTATATATGGATATACAGAGAAGAACCTTTCTTCATAATTTATTACTCCCCAACAAAACGTTATCGTTAAAATGTAGAAAATCGTATCTCCACCTGCCGCATTGGAAATTTATTTCAGGATAATCGTTAAATTAAACAGAAATGCCAGAAACAAAAAAATAAATCCGACGCACGGGTGAGTTTTCTCTGGCTGTCTGCGTGTATCAAATTCGCTATAATGTAATGTTATTTGCAATATTATATGCCCTTTCTCGAAATGCTTGTTTTTAGTACGCACAGTCGACAACAAAGCGTTTCAATTATTTCATGCAGGGTTTATATTATTTTGCACATATACTCGCATATCCTAGCACACCAACAGTGCTGGGCTAGACCTGGTATTAATATGTGAAAGGAGAAAAAAGTTTTTTTTTTTTTGCTTAAGCAAACATCAGGACAAAAACGCCTCCTTTTAGCTTTTGAAAACAGCTTTATCAGTGTTTGCGTGCTGAATAACGAAAAACTTTAAAGTGAACATGTGCTAGGATGACTAGACGTTTCGCGCGAATATTGCAATAGCACCATCAGGGAGGCATTCAAGAACATCGCCCATACAACGTGTCGAAATTACGTAATTTTCTATTTTTCACTTTTCGCGTTTTCCAGGCACCAGCATCGCTACGCCGATGGGCTTATTTTCAATGTCACTTGAGTGGCTCGAGTAGTCCTTTTCACGTTGTATGAATGGAGTGAAAATATTACGAGTACCACAGGTGGTGGTGGTGTCTATACGACGCTTTACAATTCACCGCTCGTAATTGGGGGTAGAGAGATATTTCTTAGTGGCAACTACAGACTACACAAAGACGTCGACTACCACTACTTCTTCTATGACATTATACCAAATTCGGAATGTCTGATGTTTCCTTTGGCAACACGCTTTGTGTGTGTGGCTCGCGAATTTCTATTGAATTAAGGAAAGTCGCACGTGCTTGTCTTACATAAAATTCCTTTATTGTATATCTACTTGGCTTTAGGACAACAAAATCGTCTGTGCGAATTGGGGTCTTTGTACATCGGGTCTTTGTACATCGGGTTTTCTTTATAACCTGAAGACTCTAGGTTTATGTATGTGTGGCTACAATCTAAAGCGAAAAGTCATTTTGTGAGAAAATTTAATTTAAACTTTATATGTAGTGTAGAAAAGATAGAATTTTTAAATTGTAATTTTTTCTATATATTTCCTACAATATATCGTTTGGAAATTTACTAAAAAGGACTTTAAAGAACAGGAAAAAAGCCACTTTTATACGCATCACACGCGCTACACGCACAACAACTCACAGCATGCTTTACTCGAGGGATCTCAAAATTGTCATACGAAACGCTCACAAAAATTCAGCTCTCTACGTCGTGTGAAATTTCATTAAAAAGGGTGAGGCCCTCGAAACGAAGAGATAAACAAGGGTCAAGTCAAATTAAATAAAATCTTTCGTGGCTTTCGAGAAGGCGTTTGATAGTGTAACCAGGGAATTTATCGGGCATACGCTGCGCAGAAGAGGTATCCCCGAAACGCTAAGAGATATTATTCAGGCTAAACAATTATGTGCTAAATTCATAACATATTAGACTGTGGGACAGTATTTACCTTACTCCCGACATAAAATGAACAAGTCGAACGTTTTAACAACAACATTTTGCTGCTTTTTGATATGCATGTTCCGCTAAATCAGGTTCAATGTTTATCCCTGGATGACATCCGAATTAGAAAGTTGTATTACTCGTACCACAATTCCCAAATTTCCACCTTTCGACAGCTCTCACAAGGTGTCCCTCAATGATCAGTACTAGAAGCAATTTTATTTTCACTTTTTATTAACGACCTACCTGCTGTAATTAATAATTGTATATATCACTTATATGAAGGTGATGTGCAGTTGTACTTTTCTTCGTCAAGTTCAGGTCAAATTGAGAATGCGGTGGCAAGGGTCAATGAAGACCTCCAATCTATTCTGTTGTGTTCTCATCATCAGTTACAAAGGCTAGTATTTTTTAAAAAATAAAGTCCTACCGTTAGTACTCTGTTAGTACTAACAGAGCAATTTTCGTTATCATGGGTCAGGGTACACCAAAGTGTAAAACGATTTTTTTTCTAAGAATATACCCTAGAATTATTCCCCAAATTATCCTTGACGAATTAGGGCACACCCTGTATAATATTTATAATTTTTATTTTCATTTTATTAATTAATTAATCATTAATTTTTTTTTTTTTTTTGTAAACTTAAATTTTTTTTTTTAAATGTTGCTGGCGACCGCTTCTGGACCATGTTAACTGATTATTTCTGGCATAATTGGAGGATATTCGATTTAAACAAGAGGGCGCAACGTGCCACACAATTGACAAAACAATCTAGGTATTGATTTCAAAGTAATGTGATCGTGTTATCTCTAGAAAAGGACCAGTCGATTTGCCAGCTCGTTTGTGTTATTTGACGCCTTTGGAATTTTTTTCTTGGTGACTTGTCAAGTTCACGCTTATGCCAATAATTCAGACACCTAATAAAACCACAGGACCAACATCGAACGTGAAATTTTCGGCATATCCCCCGATTTATGCGAAAAGGGTTATAGAATTGTGTTACTGGTGCAGGTGTTTCCAATGAACCTTTCTAAATGACGTTGCGACATCGATGGTAGGTACTTTAAGTCGAAATAATTTTATTTTATATCTCAAACATATTGTTATACCATTACTTCTATTGTACCATTATTTTACCCTGAACTAGTTACTGGCACTTACCCATAAAGTTAATTTCTTATAACAAATCGCATGGTTCATACCTGCAAATAGAAAGAAGTAAATTGTTTTTGAAATACGATTTATTTTTGTAATCAATCGAAGGCGTCTTCATACAACAGTGTGAAGTTTCGCATATTTTAATAACAATAAAAATCTAGTAATTTATTTATTCCCAATCAGACTTTTTAAAGTTAAATAACGTGCTATATTTAATATAACTGCAAAACTTAATCAGTAATCCAACTGGCTACATTCCAATCGAAAAGTACAGAAACCAAAACGTAGAGTCAATTTTGCGTTGTGACCGATATCCGACGACACGAGCATTTAAACTTTTCAACCAGACACAAAAACCGCCAAACGTACATCGAACAAGAGAACAGATCTATTATATAAAACCAAAAAGGAAGAGATAGACGTGCGGACAGTCGAGCTTATCTACTACTAACCTTTTTGCACACCAGAGCACTCTATGTCATTTACCAAGGATAAAATGAAATTGATTAGAATTCATCAACGCATCAATATCTATGTATGTGTGTGTATGTGTGCGTTTTCAATTCGACGGGAAAAGTTTGCGCTACACATCATAATCAATTCAGAAAGTGAAGAAATATTTCCTAGAAACTGAATGGAATTCCCTCTGTGTGAATAAGTTTCTCAGAATTATGGAATCTTTGGTGGTTGCAGTGGGAATGCAACCTCATCAGATTCATCAATGATGCAATCGAGGAGCAATTCAAACTTTTGAATGCCAATGCTGTGGCACCTCAATAGTTTTCGTTTAATGCCGACATAATACGCGACAGACAGACACTGAATTTGTGGTAGGCAAAAAGAGTAATCTTCTGCAACAGCCAGCAACCGAACAGCTTATTCAATTTGCTAAATTAATTTCAATTCCAAAGAAGTTTTGCTAAAGACTTGATACTTTAGTGTGAGGAGGGCGAACAGAATGATTTCCCAGACTTTTAGGGATTAGTTTAGATTTACACCGAAGACTTAAATTGTGAGGATACTACATAAACCCAGTGGTATTGAAATTTTCAAAAATCAGTATAGGAACGAGGTATGATAAGGTTTGCACACATAAAGTGTAAACAGTAATCACTTCCATTCTGTATCGTTTAACAATCCACACTCCTCTTAAACAAATACAAATCGTGTGTTGGTGATGAAGTTTTTTTTTTAAATCACATTTAGTGGTTTCATCGTTGACAGGTTAAATTCTGTCAATACAAAAATTGAAATAAATTCAAATGTCCAACGAAAATAACTAAGCGTAGGTGCCTCACTTGTTGGGTTTGGGATTGTTCAAGGGATGCAAAAAAAACATTTGGAAGACATCCATTTAAAGTTTCCATCTATTTAAAGTTTAAATCACTTGAAAACCTTCTGATTGCAGTTATGTTTTAGTCGTTACGTTGACTGGATTTGTGTGACATACATGTGTGCACACGTACTAGATACAAATATCCCTGAACAAAGTGAAATAAACCACAGAGACAAGAAAACTTGATGAGCGATTTCAATTTGAAATTGAAATCCATTCCTATTGAGTAATTAATTGAAATGTACGAGTATGTGTTGTAGGGATTACTATTGAACGAGTTTTAATTCTGCCTGAAATGAACCCACCTCAAAGGGGTACTAATTGCTTTTCTCCTGGTTGAAAATAAATGACAAAATAGTTTCAATTGACAGAAACATCTTCATCATCATCATAATTGGCTCTACAATCGGGGTCCGGTACTGGCCTCCCGCAAAAAAATCTCTCCACCGATCCCGGTTTTGCGTCGCTTGGCCGAGGCTTGGTCTATATCTTCTGAGTTCCTAATTTTCATCTTCGTGTGCCTGCGTTCTATGAGATTTTTGCATTGCTCGGTACGCAACATTCTTACGTTCGTCATCGAACCAGTCGTTCCGATCTCTATGGCTACTGCCTAAGATGGAGTCAGCAGTACTAATGACAGTATTCTTAAGCCGTATCCATTTCTCTTCTACGCCCGGCACCACAGCCTCAGGACTTACTCTCCCTGCATTTACGACGACTCCTATCGCTTGACCGTAGTTGTTTCTGGTCTCTTCGTTGCGAAGGGCAGCCGTGTTGACACGAATCTGATTCACGGATGCAGTCTTTCGTGATGATGCAATCCGTGCTCGGAGCACCATACCGATAGTGGTCCGAGTCGACGTTGGCACCTCGGTACGTTCGTATCGTCATCAGGTTCAAGTTGTGGCGGATGTCTGCCAACACGCGGTCTATCTGGTAGCGAGGATCAGGAGATACCCAGGTGGCTTTGTGGATATTTTTACGCGCAAACCTTGTACTCTCAACGACCAAATTATTCGTTGCTGCCATTTCTATGACTTGTTGTCCATTGTCATTAGTGCCCTCGTGTAAGCTATGGCTGCCAATGTATTGCTTGAATACTGGCTGCCTACCTATTTTTGCATTTCATATCCCCCAGAATGATTTTTACATCATACTGAGAGCAGGCATGGAGTTCCCGTTTTACTGATTCAAATTATTATTCTTTTTCATCATCTGGGAAATTCTCTATACGTGCGTGAACGTGCATAGCTGTTCATAGCCGTTCATTTATTGCTTTAAAGCCGATAACGGTGGGTTTCATTCTTTTGCTGACTAGAAACCCCAACCTGAGCACATGATGTCTTGCATGATAGCTGTAATATTATATGTCATATTCTGACTTTTGTAGGACACCATTCGCCGTCCACCGCATCTTCTGGATTGCTGTTATGTCAGCATTGTAGTTGGACAGGGTATCGGCCAGCTGCTGTGCAGCTCGAGCTCTATACAGTGAGCGTAGGTTCCATAAGAAAATTCTTAAATCGTTTAGCCGTTTTCGTTGCCGTGGTTGTCGTCGTTCATCAGTATATCCGAGGCTGATTTTGGGTTTCGTTATAAAGTTTTTTTACTGGCGAGGTTATTGCTTACTTTGAAGGGACAGGAACTTCTTAGCGAGGCATTAAATAAGTGCACGAATATAACTAAGGTTGGGTTAGATTACGGTGCCAGCAGTTGCTCACTTAGACCAGTAGCGGTCCTTTTTTGTTCTCACAGGATCTTACAACTTTCCCTTTTTCAAAGGATCCATTCTGATTTCTTAACGAATCTAAGTATGTCTCGCACATTGCCGTTTTCCAGATCTAAGAGGTTAACCGCTTACCTTAGTGTATGTGCCTTCTGTGCATTAATACCGGACAGGAGCAGAGAAGATGTTCTGTTTTGTCTCCCCTTTCTTCTCGTCCATGCAGCTTCTGCAGAAGTCATTATATTCGACACCCATCCTTCTCGAGTCTTTCCCTAGAAGGCAGTATCCTGTCAATATGGCATAGAATTTCCGTATTACTTTAAGTTTCTTAATAAACTTACTTAAGAATATTGAATGCAAATACTTAATTAACTAAAAACTAACTCATTGCCACAGTCACCAATATAAAATTTTTAAAATACTTTAAATTGTTTTGCTGATGTTTTTAGCTTTATTCGCATATTTTAGTGCTCGGTCCATCTCAAAGGCAATTGAAGCATACTGATGTACGTTGAAGCTCCTTACGTTGAAACTTGTATCCGTTTTGAGGAGTCGAATAAGTGCCATTTTTATTAATCTGCACACAACTCGGCATTACACCTCCGTCCACCTACCAATAACGCATGGCGCTAACCAAGCTCACTCAGGTCGTTAATTAACATTCATACCAATTACAAAAGCTTGCCCAACTGTTAGAGGACCATACACCATATAGGGCAGCACATTCTGTAAAGCGTTCTGTGTAAATTTATTGCGTTTCTGTGTTTTCTCAAACGAAACCACTATCCGCACACAGCGTGCGTTCTCTGTGATAGCTTTTGGCGTGGTATTCTTCGGTCGTTTACTGTCCATGCGTCAGAAGGACAATTCGTATAAATAAAAGGCTAAACAGCGTATGTGCCACAACCAACGTGGCTGGTCGTTTAACAATATTTTACTGTACACCAGAGTTGCCTACTGCGAAGCGCACACAGTAGTGGTTCGGTAGCTGGAGACACCAGATGATGCCAGCAATTGCAGAACGTGTAAAGACCAACGCGCACCGTTAACGGAAACCAACATAAACAAACTCTATCTATGGATTGGTTTCTTATATCCGCCCGGAACAGCTGGATGCATGGAAATGGTCAGTATACAGTTGCGGCACAAGGAAATCGCCATCCTCGGGATATTCAGATAAGAGTTGCGTTTTCATAGGAAACTCCGGAGGGGAATACTACGAGTAGCACACCGCTTTGGTTAACAAGCGACTATGAAACTATGCAACGCCTGGACCAAGCTCGAACATAACGTGGTTCGCGATGCCACATTTAGCAGTGTGCATTAGTTATTGTGTTTTGCCGACGCCCGGTATCATTTAAGGTGTCATGTACACCTAAAGGTATTAAACTTCACTCCCTTTCCATCCTGAATCTTAAATCGTAAAATTTCATTTGCATGTGCCTAAATCTTGACAGATTCCCGGGCACAACCGATGCGTATTTTTCTCGGTTATTTACGTTTTCCAGTGGATGGACGAGCTGTTTTGGATTTAATTTTGAAGCAACAATAATAGGAGCAAAAAATGCAGAGGTTTCATTACGATGCAGTGTAATTATTTACACGTTTTCGCTATTGATGCTAAAAAAGGTAACGTAAGAGCAGGAACGTGTGCATATTCCTGGAAATACGATATACCCAGGGGTAGTGTGTAAATGTAAATACCAAAATTTAAATTTTGATAAAATTCTTATTTAGTTTAGATGATGTTAACACATACCTTAATTTTTTTTTTGCTTTGCTTTTTTCTATGACCTGCTTTTAGGCACAAAATGTAGAAGTTTTTACGATATGGGTATGTATAAAAGCCTTTTAGCTTCTTAAACATTTGGAAGTCTTCTCTAAAATTTTAGAAAAGAAAACCACCATCACGCCATATAGTAACTTAATCAATAGTCGCATTTTAAAGTTAAGTTCTCCGACACTTGATTCGTGATTCTAAAATACCTTCATCCAGGGTGTGGTACTACATAACCACTTTAAATTAAGTTTCGTCGGAACTTATTGGATCATATAAAATAATGAACGAAATATTGCTATCAAACGCAAATTAAATGTATCACCACCTTTCGGGACCTTGTTGGTGATTTAAGGATTGAAGAGTAAAGCTACAGGGTTTCTGTTAGAATATGTTATGTATTGGAGAGGAACAGTTTGAAAAAAATTAGAAGCCACATCGTTTGAAAACTTGCATTCTACCTTTGGTAATATAATACCAATTCTCATAGAATGTCGTGTCAACCGTGTTTTGAAGAACCAGTAGTCTAATCAACTATATTGCAAATTGTACTTCTCACCTCAAAGTAAAAGAGAATGTTTCTAAAAAAAAAAGCTTCAATATCATAGTTATCATAGCTTTACCAGCTTTTTTTCTCTCAATCACCATCATCACAAGCAGCATCAATAAAGCTCATAATTAAATGTCGAACCTTTGGCGATTAGTACTTAACCTTTGACTATATATTCGATGGTTCATATCAGCCTCAAATCACTACAAAATTGCAAAATAATAATCCTTCTGACAACAAACTAAACCAGCGAAGGGGTGGTAAAATTAAATACTCGTATCCACAAAGCGACAGCCTTGCATCGATCCTTTGGTGTAATGCACAAAGTGATTGATTGAAAGTTCACTTGAGTATGAACTGAGTTGAGCTGAGTTTGCGAAATGTCAAGAGTGAAAATCAAAATTTCCGACATGTTTTGACTTAGTTATGAATTTACACGTGTAAGGTGCACGATACGTATGCACCTTTTTGTGTACCACAAAAGCATGGGAGAGGTGCACTTTTGGTTGCAGGAGGCATTAGTTGTAAGTTATAATAACCTTAATTAATTTTTCAAGTGTTCACAGTTAACTATTGAGTCATGTAATGAAAATTATGCGAGTTATTTGAAAATTCGATTTTTGTAAATGTTTCAAGTAATCCTCGATTTGCAACGATTAATTTACATATAAGTGACTTTTCAGGATCGATCAGGAGGGCTTACTTTAATCAACATTTTAGTAAAGTGTTTCCCTTTAACAAGTCAAAGAAAAAGAAAAATCTGTTCACTAAATGTATGATAACAGTTTCCTAATTTCTTCTACCAAGTCTGTAGACAAACATTTCCGACATAAATCGGATAACTTTCTTCTTGGTTGTTACAGTATGGTGCCTTTAGTTTACAATGAAATGAAGTCGTTTCCAACTTTATATCTCTTTCGCCGAAGACAAGTTCCCAACAAACTAACTTACAAGAGGAAGGTGTATCTAGAAAAAAAAAATAAAAATTCAAAACTTCAAAAACTTTTGTTTCCTTGACAATCACCATACCTATCGCTTCAATCAAAAGTACTAATTGTTAATGCTTTTATATTAACTTGACAAACGGCTATCTATCGGTCAATTTGAATGTCATTCTGTCACGCTTTTTTCATTCCAATGCTGTCCAGTACGCGTTTTTGTAGTAGGACTTTTTGGGTCGGGTATTGAGGGGTGTCTCGCGGGGTTCATAAGTGGTTCTTTAGGTGGTCTTGAGAGGATTTGAGGTGGTTTTAAGAAATTCTTAAGTGGCGTCTTGAGGGGGTTTTAAGACCGAGAGAGTCTTAAGTGAGATCTTGAGGGGGATCTTCAAAGGGTTTTAAGGGGTTATTTGTTGGCCCTTTAAATATATATGTATATTATAGATTTATAGATCTGAAGAACGTTTTGAGGCTCCCTTAAGACCTATTGCCAAGGGAGAACTCCCTGAATGACTTGCGCCACGGCATTAAGATGGGCTAAGCACTTTAATAAAATTAAAAAATTGAAGGAAACTAATTTACAATATATAACATTCCCCACGTGTGTAGCCGGTTTCAATTTATTTTCTCAGAATTCTCCGTGATTCAGTGAAAAAAGCAATACGGAAAATTATCACAAAACTAAAATGACGCGAGTGAGCCTTCAAAATCCTTAGAACCTCTACTGAACAATTTGGTCCTTAAGGAATTAATAGACGTCTTTCTTGAATGCCAACAACTTTTTAGCGAATCGTAAGATATTCGTCCGTAGTACCAGGCCTAACAAACGAAAAAGACACGCACAACTATCGAGCCGATATGCTTATCAAAATATAGCTTTCGAAAACTGAAAAAGGACTCAAAAATGTTGAAAAGTCAACAAAATAAATGTGCATCCTGTCGCATAAAACTACACCAAAGATGAGGGGAAGAGTTGGTTTCAAATAAAGTTTGCAAGGAGAGAAAAAAATTTCGTTTCAAAAGATTCCTTGACGACTACTTTAGGGTTTTCGTACTTTGACCAAGGCTTCTGGAACAACTACAAATTCAGGTTTTTGATAAATATTTTACATTTTTTTTTAAATTTTTTTTTAATGTATTATAAGAAGGTCTTGAGTGGGGTCTTAAAAGAATATTAAGAATAACGCTTCAATAAAGGAATTTTTGTCTTAAAATTTTTTGTAAGTTTTATTTTATTTACTGGGCATTTGAATGGCAGACATAGATTTCCAACAAAACGAAAAGAAGGATTTTTATATAAATTAAAAATTAATTCGCCGATTACATTTTGAATTTTAATGAGCATATTACTTTGTTTTCTTAAAAATATAAAACTCGTAAGTGTCACGCTAATAAAATAGAAAATAATGTCCACAAGCTTCTACAATGGTACATAGTACGAGTATACATAGATTTGCACAAATTTAAAAAAAATGCTATCTCGTCCAGTGCCAGTACAGGCCTCCCATTACAAACGTCTCTACGGTTCTCGATTTCAAGCAGATGTCACCAAGTTTTAGTTTTAGAAGAAAACAATTACATTAACAACTGAAAGTACAGCTGTACAACAAAACACCAGATTCTACTTCTCATGTATATATCGTAACAAATCGATAATAATACCTAATAACCCAACATCAAGAGATATTTCAGCATCGGAATATTTAACATGAAAAGGCTTCTTGAGACTTTGCTTTTATCGACTTGATCGACTTTACTTACCTTCGATATAAGGGTCGTGTAGCCTTTTCATACTTAGCATAAGAAACTTTCGTCCCCTTGTTTTGTTGTTACAATTAAACGAACAAAAATGCGAAAGCTGATGTGGCAGAAGAAAATCGCACCAGAGTGTGAAAGCGTAATCGTTATGTTTTAGTTTTTATTGGCATTTGCATGATTGAAGTTGAATTTTCCATTCAACCTTGTAGTAGTTTGTTGTTCTAACACAACTCCCATCACGTCCACCCGTTCAAGAAATATTCACTAATGTATCGTCATTCGAAAAGTACATACTTTCATTTCTTTCTACCGTCTACTTACATTCAGTAAAAGTACTTGATGCTTAGGTTATTACCCCGAATAAATACAAACACTTATTCGCCGTAGCTACACAATAACTAAATATGCAAACGTGGGGTTGACTTATAGAACAAGAGCACTGCCTAGACATGGGGATTTCTTTTATTGCAACAGTAATTAATGAAATAAGGACCCAAAAATGGAGACATTTTTATAATGAAATTAAGCTTTATTTTGTCTGTGGAAATTAAGCCCAAAAAACTGAAAAAAAACCCAAAAAAATAAATCGACTGTGGCGCGATCACTCAAACATTTTTACAGCAAGTATAAACATCGGAGATACACATGTGTATAAAATTTAAAGAAAATCTGGTAAATTTTTAAAAAAAATTGTATGTGGCCCCTGATCCGGGTCCTGAGGACAGAGAGGCTCACATTTCAATAGAAAGTGTTGTCACCGGAAATACACATGTGTGCAAAATTTAAATAATATCGGGCAAGTAGAAGTGAAATTGAAATTGGAACTCCTGGAGATATTATTTATTGCGGAAGGTCGCATCTGCATTTGGGTGACTGATTGGGCTCTGCAGAAGAACTTGAGTGAGTACAGCTGTAAAATTTTCCTTTGTTTTGTTTCTGTTAATGAATTCAGTTAACAATAATAACGCTGAAAAATCCCAAACTGCATGCTTAACATTTTTCTTCATGTGAGTGAGTGAGCAAAATAAAGCGCAAAGTGGCAAAAGTGCTCGCAGTGCCAGGAGAAAATATAATAATTGAAAATATTTTTGTTCAATTACCCGAATCGAATCGTCAGTCAGGATGGAATATTTGCCAATATTAATATCAAAGGAATAATAAGCGAAACTTAACGCAACTGCGAATGCAAATGCAAATAAATTGTTAATGAAACTCAGATGCTAAGGGATATAATAATTCAAGGGTGTACAGTACAGGGTTATTGTTTTTAATAATAATTTACAACAGTTCCAAAGTATTGAACCATTGAGGATGTGCTGAATGCGTTGTTGAATTCCTGTGTTATTTTATTTTTACAGCGTAAAATTGTGATCAAATTAAAGGGCCAATAAGCATTTATTTTTCGAATATTGGACTTCGAGTAGCGCGTTCATCTCGTAATTAAATATCGAACAAAGATAATTCAATTAATGCACGAATGAATGCGGCGGCGCGCCCGCGTGCAGTGCATTGTTTGTTTTCCTTTCAAAAATACCAAATTAAAGTTTTAGTGTATAAAATATGTCGGTTAATTATGGAGTTTCATTAATTTTTATTAAGAAGCTGTATAAATAAAAATGAAATGAGCTTTACTTGAGAACGGCTTGACGGATTTGGCTCATTTTTATTTTAAAGTGTTCGTCATAGTCCGGGTAAGGTTTATAAGGAAATTTTAGAAAAGTTGCTTGGGAATCTATATATCTTATTATATCTGTTTAATATTATATCTATTAAAAATTAACGATTTTAAAAGGTTCGTTATAGCCCGAGTAAGGTTTGTACGGAAAGAAAAATTGGAAAAGTTGACCGGAAAATTGAAAAATTCGGGAAAAACTGAAAGTGATTTTTTCCAAGGGATTTTTGTTGAACTCGCGACCATAACTAACGATTGAAACATATCGACATAAGTGTCGATTCTATAGTTTTCTGGGTGGCTGAGGTGGTCAATGGGTAAGGGGGGTTCAGTGGGCGTTTGGCCAGTTGGCGGAAGGTCAGTGTACCTGTGGTCAGTTGAGTGTGGGTCATTGGGATAGGGCAGCCGAGAAACGCCAGGTGTTTCCGCTAGATGATAATAATAATGGTATTCTACAATGAAGTGGTTACTACCAATCTACCTCCTTCAGCTGAATTTACTAACTGATTTTTAAATGCCTATATCATTAAGGACCAAATCGAGTGAGGCGAGTATGGTGTACACCTTTCTAAATCGCAGCACCAATGTTTCACTGTCAATCAACCGACTCCTCAGTAGCTAAATGGTAACTTCCTTGTTTGGAGTACTCAACTGAATAATGAATCACAAGCATTAACTCCTGCCTCTTAAATTAAAATATAACATTGCATCCATCAATCTTCAATGATTATTAATATTTAAAATCGATTGCTCCATCAAAACGGTACACACAATCAGTTTAATCGCCGACTTCCTTCGCAATCCGAAGAAGAAAATTCTTTTTATTTTCTTCATCATGTCGTACTTCCATCCCCCATATAAACGAACACACATACGATTATACCTTGTACATTTACACGTACGTGCATATATGCAAAATTAGTATATTTAGGTTTGTGTAAAAATGAAAGCAATCGCTATGAATACGAAATCCTTCGAGCAATTTCATTTGGCAGAGAAGGCAAATGAAAATCGGAAAATGGAGCGAAAAACAATATTCACACATCACACGAACTCAAAGACTTCGCCATCGTATTCTAAACTGGTTGAACTCCCACGGAGGAGTGAATTTCCTTAGTCATCGCGATCTTGATGATTAATTTAGTGAGGAATGTGGATTATCGGAGGCGAGGAAAATAAAACTAAACACACAATACAAGAGCGAAATAAAAGTTAGATGTGATGTATATAGAGAGCACATACACACACACATGCCGAAGAACGATTTATGATGAATGAGTCCTGGTGCACATAGGACATGGAGGCGAAGGAGCATGCACTGTATGCATTACATATGCACGTAGCAATATTATCGAAAGAACTAAATCGACGAAGAAAAAAATAATAATAAAAATAAATCAGAGTATGAGAAAGAAAAGAAAAGGACCTAAGGAACGAACGACTGGAATGAAAAATTTCTAGGACATCGTCGTCGTTTGCAAATACTGCAAACCGGAATGATAAGCCCTGCAGCCATCAAACAAAAGCAATAAACGAAGCGAAGAAAAATATTATGATTTAAAGCTGGTCCTGAAATCAGGATCGTGAATCCTGAGGACGAACGATTGTTACTTTCGTATTTCTGTGATCTCTGTGAGAGAGAGAGAGAGACTCCTTCACGGCTGTGGAACATTTTTTTGGTTGTTTCTGCTCACGCTACCGTTTGTTGCGCTAACAGAAATGGCGGGAAAGGACGTCGGGCGGAAGCCTTCCGGTGAAACAAAAGATAATGAAATATAAGCAGGACCATTCTATATTTTAAGGATAAACAAGCGGACTCCAGAGAGATTAAGAAACTCATATTTGACTGAGCCGTTCCTGCACACAAAGATTGCATAAGAACCAATCTGGTCATTTATATAAATATTCTAATATAGCTTGTAAGTTTCGTTAATTATTTGCTAACACTAGTATTAGAATTTAAGTGGAATAAATAATTGGCCAAAACAAGTAAGCAAACAACGAAAACACAAAAGGTAGTCTTGTGAAGTGCGAAAACTGGAGAGCCATTTGCGTTCTTCCTGCAGTTGCAAAAGTAATAGCCAAAGTAGTACTTGAGCTAATTAAGGAACATCTGGCAGATCCACTCGATGCCAAATAAGCAGATTTCTGCACTTTATCCTCCTGTGTTGACCACATCAACACGCTGCCGATCATTATTGAACAGTGCGTTGAATACCGGTCACCACTGCACCTGCTGTTCATCGATTTTGAGAAGGCGTTTGACAGTGTCAACAGGCAGTCTATCTGGCTCGCCTTGCGCAGGAGAGGTATACCCGATAACCTAATAGCTATTATTAAAGCAACCTATGATGGCTCTAAATGTCATGTGCTGCATAGAGGAAAGCTTTCAGATGAATTCAAGATCATAAGTGGGGTACGACAAGGTTGCATTCAATCGCCGATACTTTTTTTGTTGGTAATTAGCGATGTGCTTCGCGCAGCTTTACGGAGGAATTCGTTGGACTCAAACATCTGGACTACGCTGACGACGTTTGTTTATTCTCACGCAGGATTGTGGAGCTGCACCAAATGTGAAAAGGGAGGCAAATGTTGCGGGTTGGAAGATTAATACTGTCGAAACCAAAACTCAGTAACTAATGTTAACATTGCTGGACAACCGGTAGAGAGAGTAGAGTTTCCAATTTTTTGGGAGTATTGTCTCGACCGAAGGTGGAACCGAACAGGACATTGTCAACCGAATCGCCAAAGCAAAATCAGTGTTTGGAATGATGTCCACGATATGGCGAAGCAATACGAACAGCTTAAACACCAAGCACCGACTGTTCCGTTTAAATATTGAATCTGTGCTGTTGTATAGGTGGAGCACTTGGACGATGACCGCCGCTGTCGCAAAAAGATTACAAACCTTCGTAAATAGGTGCCTACGGAAGGTCTTAAGGGGTTTCTGGCCTAACCGTAATTCTAATGACTATCTTTATCAGAGAACGGTTCAGGAGCCAATAGGCACAACCATCCAATGACGGAAGTGGCAGTGGATTGGTCATACATTTCAAAAAGGCGACAGTTCCATAGAAAACTACGTAATGCAATGGAATCCGCAATCTCAGGATGGTAAAATAACGGGTCGTCGGAGAAATACATGGCGCAGAACAGTTGAGGAGAAGTCACGGCAATTGGGGAAGATTTGGAAAGAGCTGAAGCTCACTGCCGGGAACCGCACGCGACGGTGCGTAGGTGTAGTGAAGGTCGTATGATCCACAAGGAGATATAGGACAAAAGTAAGTAAGTATGGAATCAATAAATGTGAGCAATATGATGAATAGAATTCCTCATTAAGGGACATAACCGTCCTCTAATAGTACAATTTAAGTCATTATTCACAAATACCAAGTCAAGAAGAATTCAATGAGTTATGACAAAATGTTTTTTGAAATAGATTAAAATTAAGCATTGAATCAATAAATGTGAACAATTTTTATTCGTGATGAGCTTAAAATATTTCTAAACGAAATATACAAAAAGTATTTCATGATTACCTAACATAGCTTAAGTTCAACTTTTACCTAAGAATTCAAATAATATCTGCGACTGATGTATGTTATGTTTATGTCGAACAAGAATATTTCATTTCAATTCTGGAATTATTTGTGTGTTACGTATTTAAGCTAACTTTAAGCAGGATAATAGCTCTTTGTTCTACTGGTGAAAATCCGCAAACCTTACTTTACCAATTATACCTCAAAGTGCACTCATTCGTGACATGCATCCTCCTCTTTAGATCGCTTAAGTAACAAATTTTATTGTTGAAATTCCATGTATAATTAATTACAAATGCAAATCCGCCATTTGTGCCACTCCTGCTCCCCGTCGCCCATTCAAACTTAGTGAACAAACGCGAAACAATAAAACAGGACTCGACCGAAACCTCAAAACAATTCCCAACACTGTGCTCTCTGGCTACCATCAATAGCGAGGAATGTGGGCCTCTCTGCAGATCTAATTTTACGAGAAAGAAACGCCTTCAATGTGGTGTTTCATTGTGAAACTCATCTGCCTATAACAACATGTACGTTAGCGCGCGCGCACACACACACACAAATACACACACACACTACAAATACAAGTACATTCGTGTAAAATTCCACATGAACGGTTAGACACATAGGTACACAAAGCACACCACAATTTTTTATTGTCGTGGCAGAAAAATGGGGACAGGAGACGACTCTCAACTTTGTTGTAATAACAAATTTGCAGAATATATAAGGTAGGTACATTGCAGATACAAGGGGCAACTGCTTTAGGATACTTTTCGTACGCCCTACTTTTCATGGCCTACATGAATGTGTGTTTATTCGCGTTTTCTCCAATGTATATGTTCATGTTTAGTGGTTTGGACGTTAAGCTCGTATTTTTGGGTACCTATGCGCTAAAAATTTAATACCAGCAATAATGCGGCCTTCTACATTTACGTGAATGTGAGTTTGTTAAAATTTTAGGTGTTATTTTAATAGTAAGTTAGGAACGTTAAATTGTCTCGCACCTTCATGCATACCCCTAACCCCTTCACCCTATTTTGTGTGTGTGCAATAAGACGATTTTTTTAAACCTAACCAAGTGAAAAGATTCAACTATCGCACCATTACGGGAATAAAGAATTAAAGTAAAATTCAAAAGAAAATCCTCACCGAACTCCGCTCAAGCATCCTCTGGGGCTGTGTGCGAAGTGTAATAAGAAATTGAAAGATGCTATCCTGTTTGTTTTAACATTTCCGGTCGGAACTCAAGGCATCGTTATCTTTGTCCTTTTTTGCATTATAATTACCCACTTAAATGCCACGCCAGCCATTCTCACTAGCATCTCCATCATAATTACCGCAGAACCGTCATGTGTCCTTGCAAAAGGGTGGCAAAATTATGTTGAGTGATGAGTGTCAGCGAATGGTGTGACCATGCGTCTTCATTTTTAAAAAATGAGGAAAACTTTTAATATAGATATATAGCCAAAGGCGGCAGCTATCGCTATATGCCTATTTACAAAGGCACTCTACGGCATTCGGCAAATTTTTAAATACCTTTTTTAACATTTTAAGTTAGAAGTTTTCTCCTCTTAGAAGAGTTAGTAATTAGACTTGTGGTCTTAGAATAGAACGAATTAAATTTCACAACTTAACATAGATTAAAAAAAATAAAATAAAATAAAGTAAAACAGCGATTAATTTTGAAAAAGATATGCGAACTTGATTTTTTTTGCAGGACAGTCTCCAGTTTATGAATGGTATATGGTAATAGAAAAATGTGCACTTCAATTTCTAAGAGATTGGTATTTGGGTCTTGAGTTGTTTTGTTTATGATATTTAAGAATTCATACTCTGTTTCGAAAACAAAAATTAATCTACCTATTGTAGGGCATTATATAATGACGTTTTAGACGAAAAAAGGAATATCCCAACGTGACTGATGAAGCCACTTGTGACGCAACCTCAATTAGCTCTTAGCTTCCATGGGCACTTTATGCTAGAAATAAAATTGCCCCTTAATTGAAGTGAAAAATTATCGAGATTTTCTTATATAGTATTTGCTCTTAACTATATGCATTTTTCAAGAAAATCACTTTTTAAATTCTTTATATTAACTTTACGTGTCCAAATATTTGTCTGTTTGTTTGTGGACAAATCGTATCATCAATTTCTAGACCACGTCCTCAAGCCCGATTGATTGTTTTCAAACTTTGCACACATATTTTTTTATAATTTGCGCAGACGAAAAGAGAATCGCACCCCTTTATAACACTCGGCTATATGGTTGGCTATATACTTTTAGGTGTACCAGACCAGATATGACAATTGTACTCGACTTTAGGGCGAATAAAAGCCTTGTAGATAGTAGCCAGATCAGAGGTAGTGAAATATTTCTAGAACTGGGTTAGAAAACCTTAACATTTCGCAGCATTTTTGGAAACGGTGAATATGTGGTCATTCCAACGAAACTTGCCGTTAACGCACATACCAAAAATTGCGAGATTTTCGGTTTACTCGATGCAAATACCATTCATGGATAATGGCATTGGATTTAATATTCGCTTAGTCGATAGTAGACAGTATTGAGTTTTCGTGGCGTTAAATTCGTCTCGATTATTTTCTCCGCATTTGACTGTCCATGTCAGAATTTAACTCACGTAGTTGCTTAATTTCCACATGGAAAGATGAGGGACATTCCTCAAACTTATATGAGAAGCTAAGAGAGCTGTCCTGTCCTGCTGTCATCAGCAAAAGACTGAACTGGATTAGAAGTTATCGACAAGAGATCATTAGTCATTATGAGAAAGAGTGTCGGCGACAAAACAGAACCCTAGGGATCCCCAGCATTTATGTGATGTATTTTGGACTTGAAACCAAGACGACTTGAATTTAACGGTCCGAAAGAAAGCTTCCAATCCAATGAAGCAGTTTTTCATCGACTGCATCACGTTTTTGGACAAAAGAGCTTAGTGCCAAACGCTGACAAATGTCTTGAAAATATCGAACAGCTTTGCTTTGCGGTTTCACTGTTCGGTGAGATATACCATCAAATCACTAGTAGAACGTTGCCCACGAAATCCGTACTACCGGTCAAAAGGGATTTCTTTTGTTTTAAGATATTTCGTAAGCTGAAACAGCGTTTTCATGACCATGGAAGGAATGGATGTAAGTGCTATGAGTCGGCACGAAGAAGGAAACGACGGCTCGTCCTTTTTGGGTATGGCCTGGACAAAGGCTGTTGACAGTGGAAGTGGGAGGGAATGCTGAATGTCTATAAAAACAACGCGTTAAAACGGTAGGGGGGTGCTAAAAGTCTATAAAAGAAGGCGCGACATCAGAAGGGGGGGGGGATTTTTGAAGTGGGTTTTATACGGTCGTCCGGTCTGAAATGAATGATATAGTGTTCCAATAGAGCACCCTCAAAATAGTTGCGAAGTTTCAAGATGGTCGCCTAGTCTGTTTAAATATTTATTTTGTGCTGCTTTGACGTCAGCTAACAAAATGCTGATAAGTTCGGTCAGTACTACAGCCCGTGGTCTGTCTCGTAATAAAGTCGACAATTTTATGAAGAAAAATTGCGGAACCTAATTGATATTTCGCTAAAACCCGGTGTGAATTTTATAATTCGTCCCTACATTGGAACTAAATTATAATTTTTTTTGGCAGATACTCATGTATCGGTATGTATAGCTGTGCGGTGGTGTTTCCCCTATTGTGTGGTGGCTGCCAACGATTAGCACATATTATCGGAATTTCTGGTTTTTGCCTGCACGGACGTAATAAAAACCCCAATGTACTGGGTAAATAAATCGGACGGACAGTGCAGAAACGCTTGGACATATGGTTTGTAATGATGGTACTACGTTACACATTCCAGAGTCCAGTTCCAAGTCTAATTGGGCATATTTTCGATGGCATGTACCGCTGCTTGGAATATGTATCATGTCCTGGCAATATAGCAAATTCAGAGTCATTGGTCCGTTTGCGCCAATGGCCTCTGTTTTATTTGATCCATTCTATATCATTTTATGGAATTTGTTATTTAGTTTCCATCCTGAACCCTTTCTTGGTGCTCAATTTTACTTCAAAGCTTATTTAACTTTACTTGTACTTTTAGCTTTACTCCATACTGTTTTTCTTTGTAACTATTTTGCTCACCATAAGCACTCTACTTGCGCTCAGTAGTACTGCTTGTTGGTGTTTGTTCCATAGATATGTGACCTCTTTGCTGACAGAAATTTCTTATCCAATAATGGTGATTGGATGCACATGCCCCAGTTTCGGATAGCTTCAAATATTTTATATGGATTTAATTTAAGCTTCCTAATTTTTGTGCAGTGATGATATACATATATTCTTACTTATAACTTACTGTGGCTTTGGGTTTCATTAGTTTCTTTAGAGTCTTAGTCCATAATTATAAAATACTCTTAATGTGATAATTGAATCTAAGTGGTCGTACACTGGAAACCAGAAAATATCGTTACTAATAAAAGTAAAAGAAAAATGTTAAGTGAACTTAAATTGGAGTTCCTTGTCCTGAATAGCAGAAACGTCTTTCTTATCGCTAAAGTAAAAAAAAAAACTAAATTCTCTGCATAATCAATAGACCATTTTTTTATCGAAAGCTGCAAACATTTTTGTGAAATAATTTTCCATTTTCTTTTCAGAATGAATTGCATGTCAGCTACTCCTTGGCTTTATTGCTTGTGAGTTCTTTTGTTGGAAAAACAATGTCTCCCCTTTGATTACTCTAAAGAGAGGTAATTACTGTAATTAAAGGTAAGAATGCATGTCCTTGATGCAGAAACGTTAACGAAATTTATTCAATTACAAAATTGTCTTGTGGTTGTAGAAGGAGAAATCATTCATCTTTCACCCCGGTCCATAATTTCTTACCGCTATTGCTTAGCTATTATTTAAATCAAGTCTAAGGTTCACACAATAATATTATTAATATATGTATAACTGTAAAAAAGAAAGGACATTAGTCTCAATGCATAAACATATTAGCAATTCATTTCAACATGACATCCTTTTCTTTTCCAATTATGTTAATTCATTCAACCAATTAATGAATTTCAAAGAATAAAAAGGATATTTCATTTCTCGTATATCAAGCTGTTTAAAAACAAAAGCAAAACCCTAAAGAAAAATGACAAACGGCAGGCAAGGTCCATGCACAAAGAATCCGGAAGAAATACGCGACAACTTTTATTGTTTTATTCACAACAAAAACCAGGATGCACGAATGCTGTACACAACGATGGAATTTCACTAGGAGCGACCATCGCAGTGGTGCCTACTTGCCTGGAGCCTGACCCATCACTCAAGCGAAGCGTAAAACTGTAGCGTTGCAGGCAGTGGCATTCTCTCCTTTATGCTGCAATTGTATATAGTAACCACTCGAAGTGAAGCCTTTGCATAATGTCCTACCGCGAAAGAGCTGTTCAGCCATTGAAATCCCAACAAAAGCACTCTGGATTATTTTCACTTTTTCTTTCTTCTTCTCTCTCTCTCTCACTCTCTCTCCCTCGTTGTAGTTCTCCCTTCATGTTTTCCATTTTCCTCTAATAAATGTGCCCAACCGTTTCCCTTGAGCTTGAAAAGTTTCATAAATTCTGCACGAAAGATTGTAATTCCTTAAGGATACAAAGCAAGCAGCAAGAGCCACAAATGACAGGACAATAACAATACTGGGTACAAGCGAACTGTGCAAAACTTGCGAGTGAAACAAGAACAACAACAGCACCAAAAAGCAAAAGAAAATTTAACAATTTTCTTTTCTTTTGGTAGCTACCTGTTTTTGGATCAGTTAATCTGGTTGTGGATTATCCGCCTTATTCCATAGCAACACGACACTTTGCGTAAGAATAAAGTGAAGATATTCAAGCAGTGTAGGAGGTGTACGGGAGGTGAGTCATGTCCGAAAGCCAAATTGCGGGGCAACTGAGGTGCGATTTTTCACTGTGTTTTGGAGGCACGGTGTCCTTTACTTGTATCTTTTGATAATCTTTACAGACAGACAGTTCAATAAAGCCGTAAAGGGAGACCGAATTTTGTTAAGAAACAATTTGGAACATTTTTCAAAAGATAACACGGAACATTTTTCTTTAGTTCTTTGTTAAATCTTCCATCGCTTGGGGATCCAGAAAATGAGGGACGATATTTTCTTATTTCTAATTTAATCATCATAAGTCCCGAAATCCTTGCCTAAGGCATATATTTACTTCGTGTGCTCGTCCATACAATTTATGAGGCATATTAACGAAGAAAATAAATGCAGAATTTTGTGCAGTCCACAAAAAGAAAAGAATGAGGTTTAGAAAAACTCCTCTGAGGTTAACAACTTGTACCAGTTCCTCAATGAATTTTTCATTTTGCTTTTGGATTTCCGTTAACGTAAGTTCTTTTTGTTGCATAGACCATAGACCAAGAAGTTTGTAAATGATTTAGTGGGAGTGAGGCATAAAAGAAAATCGGTAATGGAGGAGTTTGAGAACTTTTGTGAATTTTTTTTTTTCAATTGAATTTTTCTTAAAGCCGATATTCACTGTCATATTTAAAAGACATTTCTTAAAAGTACATGAAATAAAAACACAGCTTCATAAAAAGTTCTAACTAATTCACATAGAAATGATACTTATACATGTTGTTAGTAACAGTTAAAAGCATTTTTCAGCAAAAAAAAACCCAATATGTAGGAGTTAAGGGAAAAAGATAAGACCAAAATTTTCATTTTTATTTTTTGTGAAATTCTTTGAATTACTCATTTTTTTAAAAGAGCTGTAATTAAAAAACCAAAATAGTCACAGATATACTTTGTGTAAACAAAGTACTTAGAATTACATACCATAATAGAATACATTATAATATAGTGTGACATTTATACAAAAAATGTCTTTTAAATGGCTTTAAATTCAAAAATTAAAAAAAAATCGAAAAGGAGTAACTTCATTAGGGTTTTTACCTACATATGCATTATATAATTTTTTCTTTTTAACTTCGCGGCCGCATGTGTTTGTGGCTTATGACTTGTCGCCAAATCTTTTGATAAATTTTTAACCAGCTCCTAAGGCCCGATTTATCCTTAATTTTATAAGGGCTGTGCAGTCTGCTAGGAGGTGCTTAGATACTTAGAAGTATAGTGTCCTCTTAGTGCTCCACATAAAATTCTTAGTTATTGTTTTTTGAGTTTTATGATTAAAGTTTAGGAATTTCTTTGACTGTTTTATACCATCTATATAGTTATTTGTGCATTTTATTGGCCAGTTTTGTATTTCACAATTTATATTTGCATTTTTGAATCCATACAGAGAGCTCGATCCTATGAATGGAGTTTCAAGTCCTTTCTTTACCATAAGGTCGGCCATCTCATTACCAGCATGCCCTTCGTGTCCTGGTACCCAAATAAGATTGACATTGCTATTTTTGGCCAGATTATTCAGGGTCATTATTCGATGACTTTAATCGAAATTTATACTTGTTTAGTGCTTTTAGCCTGGCTTGACTGTCGGTTGCGTAAAGTTCCGCTTGAAATATTGTTGGCATTGCATATTGGAATGAATTTGTGGCATCTTCCTGCTTCTACACCCTCACTTGTTTTTGACCCATCAGTGAAACAATTTTTGGTTTAAATTCCACTCACCCCTTGTGGAAATGATGGTTTCATAGTTATATTTGAAACTTATTGGACCTCTGAGCAGAAGGTTCTAGGTTCGAATCCCGGAAACGCCGAAAGAAATTTTGCACGGTTCCACCTCTCGTGAATGTCTGACAAACGTTGGAGAACAATAACTTGTCACGGAAGGCTTCTCAAGTTGCCCTTCGGATACTGCATTAAACTATAGGTCCCTTTCATTTGTGTGAAACAATAAAACACGCACAACACGAATGGTCGCAATAAGCTAGGCCTTGGACTGCCACGGTCTCTCGCGTCAAATATTATTATTGTTATTACATAGGCGAACTCGAAAATATTATCAAGAAAAACAGTGTTATTAAATAAATCGTGAACTCAATAAATAAATGTGTTTTCCAATATTTATTACCGTCTAAAATTTATAATACCAATTCAAGTCCATGTAACACCCAAAACAAAATCCTTACAAAAGGTTAGTTTTTTAATCTCAGATTCACAAGATGTTGTCACAGGTTATTTCAGATTTCTGCTTTATGTTATAGTTGTCATACCGTTCCATTAGCCAATATCCTTTATACACTTACAAACTTAAAGCTGCGCACAAAAGATATTTACAACTTCGATTTAATGTGCTGATTATTTGACGATTTGAACAATCCATCCCGGCTCCTAAAGAGCAATCTCATTTTTCACTTCCGCTATTATTACAATTTTATGACGCACATCTACCACAGCTAACATTTCACAAGAAATGGAAAATCTCTTTGGGTAGTGGTATGGTAGGGCAGTTTCATCCCCATATTTGTGAGTAACTATTGTAAGCCCATAAAACTTACATTTTGGTTGCTTTCACACATGGTTGCAAAAGAGCTTGGTGTGTTGCTGAAATTTATGAAATCGTTTTCTACGATTTTCTTATTTCACCAAACCATTCTAGGACGAAAATATGTTATGCATAACTTTCTGGTTTATTACTTGCTCGTAAGTTCGTTGCACATGGACATTTTGATATGCTGCAGCAAATGGTAATGTTTTATGATTTATGCGCATCATAATGCACTCCACATAATCTGCTGCACCATAGTGCAAAAACTATACAATAGTCAATATAATCGTACGATCATAAATTTCCTTTTACTCCATTAGACATTTAACAATTACGACTAGAAAGCATGTCAGTTCTGGTGGTAAAGTCTGCACAGATGTAACGTTCTTCGCAGGTTTGCCACAAAATGACATTTAATGGATATTTTGTTTTAGTTTAGTAAAAAGGAAGATGAATGTTTTAGAGAAGTAAATAGGAGGGATGGTTCTATATGGCACAATTTAATGATACATTTTTAACAGAAAAAATTCTCTCACCGTATAGATTGATCTAAGACAAGAATTTGATGGCATTGTGGTAAGCTATATCTATACATATACATAAAAATGATAAGCTGTTCGTTGGTAACCGCATCAGTTGAGAATGGCTGAACCGATTTGGATCATTTTTATTTTAAAATGTTCGACATGATCCGAATAAGAAAAAAAAATTAGAAAAGTGGCTCGAAAATTTAGAAATGTCTGGAAAAACTGAGAAAGTCATTTCCATAGGATTTTTGTATGAACCATAATTCAAGATTCGAACGATGGATTTGCGTATTTTTGTTTTGTTTTGTTCGTTATGGTCCTGAAAAAAAAGACAATTACTAAGGAAAGTCGAAAAACCCGGACAAACGGCAAACATCATAATTTTCTTATGCACTCTCGATCATAACTGACGATAGGAAAGACATATTAGGTTGATTCTTTTTTTGTTCTGTTCGTTATGCTCCCAAACCAAAAGAAAGTTAGGGAAAATTACAAAAGAGAGTAGAAAAATTTGGAAAACGATAAATTGGATATTTTTTGAGGAAATAACTGTTTTCTGTTGAATGTTTTCAGAAAAAAAAAATTTTAAAATTAAATTCATTTTTACTTTTGTGTTGATTCTAGATCTGTCAAACAAAAGTCGTTATTTCATTTCTACTTTAATAGATTCCAATAAATGGCGCTATGTGCGCAAATGTCGTTTGGCAGCTGATCCATTTCCATGGTCTTCGCATTCGCAATTACAATAAAACAAACATCAACCTTGAATATCCATGCTTCTTGCATGGTCAATTGTATTTCGCCTGCTCCAGTTTCGGAAAACCATCAGTTTTGTTTGTTTACGCGCCAGACAATAAAACAAATAAAAAACAGTGCGCGTACCAGAAGACCCTCAAAAGACCCCAAACGAGGTTCCCCAAAAGACCACCAAAAGACCCTCAAAAGACCCCAGAAGACCCACAAAATACCGCTTAAAGACACCCAAAAGACTCCTCAAGACTCCCAAAAGACCATCAAAAAACTCTTAAAAACCGTGAGAAAAACTCAAAAAATTATTAAAAATCCCCAAAAGACTTCCCATAAGACCCCATAAAGACCCTCAAGACCCTCAAAAGCCCCCCTCCCAAACACCAAAAGACCCCCAAAAGATCCTCAAAATACCTACAAAATACCCACACAAAAAGACGCTTAAAAACCGTGAAAACCCTAAAAAACCCTTAATGTCCCAAAAAAAAAGCCCCCCAAAAATCCTCAAAATACCCCAAAGGAACCCTCAAAATACCATCAAAAGACCCTCAAAAGATCCCAAAAAAAACCCCCAAAAGACCCTCAAAATACCCCCAAAAGACCCTCAAAAGACCACCAAAATACCCAAAAAAGACGCTTAAAACCGTAAAAACCCTCAAAAAAACCCCTAAATGTCACAAAAAAATCCCCCAAAAATCCTCAAAATACCCCAAAAGCACCCTCAAAATACCATCAAAAGACCTTAAAAAGACCCTCAAAAGACTCCCAAAAGACCTCAAAAGACTCCCAAAAGACCCCCAAAAGACCCTCTAAATACCCCCAAAGGACCCTCTAAATACTCTCAAAAGACCCCCAAAAGACTACCCAGATGACCATGCCGAATTTCGCACAAATCGCTTGAGAAACGACTTAGTTTCTGGATACAAAATAGAAAATACAACAAAAGACACAAACGAATCAGTCCTAAGCATGACTAGAACAACAAATGCTTCAGATAAAAATAACCTATGAAAGGGTAGAATAGGCACAAAAAAACCTTCAAACCTACAACATCCTTTCAGAACTTCTAAGCAAAGGTACGAGAAAGCTTATGACAATACTACCCAGAAGACCCTAAAATAACCACCAAAATTTCCCAAAATTTAAAAATGTAACACAATAATATGACCAATAATGTGACACAAAATCGCAAGACAAAATTATTTTTGATACCGTACTTGATTTTCTCTTCACCGCGCCAATAATGTAGTTTCACTTATAACAAGTAAATGTAAAACAAAACTTAGTTTTTCGGTTACAAACTTTTAAGTATACATTGAAACATGCCACACAGTCCCGCTAAAATATCTGTTTTTGAGATCCGGCTATTTCAAATTTCCACGCTTCACACGCGCCACATGCGACTCGCGACACGCTACAAATGCGGAAATATCAAAACTGGCTCCTGACATTGGGCCGCTCTCAAAATTTCAGCCATCTCGGTCGTGTGAACGGAGGATAAAAAAGACCTCAAAAAACGAGAAAATGGCGCGATTTCAACCTATCACGCGCCACATGTGACACGCGTCATACGCGGAATATAAAAAATGCTATTTTGGTCTTTTGGACACTCACAAAATTTGAGCTCTCTAGGTCATGTGGCACGTGGTTAAAAAGGACCTCAAAAGTTTTTAGAAATGTGGTGTATCATAAAGCATTGCAATTAACGAAATAGTGATGTTCAAGCAAACAATCAAAACAAATAATTGTTTTGTTTCGATTAGTTGCTGTGACATTGCAATCGAAGTCGAAATGTAAATAAATTTCAAATTTTATGAAAGAAAATAAACCATTTGGCTGTTTTTTCTCATTTTTACTTTGCTTTAACATTTCAAATAGATTTACACAAATTCACAAAACGATCACAAACAAATTTATTGAATATGAAACAGGACAACGTCTGTCGGGTCAGCTAGTATAAAATAAAACTAATTAAAATGTCCAACCATCCTTTTAAAGATTGCAAACTAAATAATCAAAGCTTTCTTTATACAAAATATAAAAACGCGCTTCCTTTGATTCGGATCAGATTCTCTCCTTCGACTACCAATCGCAATCAATTCGAATGTCCTTTATATACGTAGTTATGATTAGAATTTAATTTAAAACAGATTTTTTCTAATTTATTGTCTCTGCTTTTAGAGCACTTCTCTTTGCGACAGCATCGATAGATAGATATATCAAATGGCTGCAACGTTTATTTTCATTATAACAAACATAACAAAACTATAAAGTTACTGGAGTTTGTATTGCAATGGCGAGAAACTGAAGGCAGGAACGTTGATGGAAAAATTATAATTCAAAGTTGGTTCGACTTCAAAGGATGAATACATGAAAGATGAATAAACTATACACACAGTGAACGAATTATTTGATCGGTAATTTCGTTACAGGATCAACAGTAACGATCAAATAATTCGATCACTGTGTGTAGAGTTACAGTGAATTTATTTTCATTCATTTATCGTTATACACATTACTTTCTTCAAAGTTGCTTCTCACATCCCTGCAAAACGCCTGAAATAGAACTATCGTTTGATGTTATAACTTATTCAACGGTATATCCTGTTTCCCATTTGAATTTCCTTCAATCGAGCAACAATTCTATGCACAATCAGGGTTTTATTTGAAATTATAAAAGAAAATGAGATACGCTTTGTATGGGATAATCAAAGACAGTAATGTCGATTGCAGCATGAGCTATGGATATGAAGCGAACTAACAAGAGCTTTGTAGGATCGTGCTTTGATATTAGATTCAGAGAGAACTGCACATGCAATTATCGCATTGACAAAGATTAGTAATTGTTTCAAATGTGATACTCTTTTTATAAAAATTTAATACAGATAAACATTGTTGCTTTAAGAACAGTTTAACAATTTTTTCAAATACAAAAAATACCAATACAGCCATGACTCAAAGGAATTGGAAAAATGCAATTAGTTTATAGCAAATCACAATATATACGTTTCGACAACAGTGTTCTGTCCGTTCTTTCCATTCTTTGCGCACAGACCCATCACAGCAATTGCACGAACAAAAAAAAAATTCGACCTTTCCATTCGAGCGATAGTGTTCGGTACAACGTCTGGCTGTGTTCCTTACTACTACATTCCACCCAAGAGAAACGACAATCAATTTTATTTTTATTAACAAAATTGAAGGAGAATTTTTGTACAAAAATGTGAATTAAATGGTGATAGATGGAAGGAGGGCCATCCACAGATACCATATAGTACCAGAAGATGCAATGCAAACAAAAAGAAAAAAAAATAAATAAAAGTAGAAAAAATATCCCAGTGAAACACGACCTCATCCCGAAGTGAATTGGATGAAAACTGAATATCCTCTTGAAAGATATTCCGTAAGCTATTTCTTGAGAAGTAAAAGCTCGTTCGGATTCAGTCATTCAGTGTTGATGTACGCGTACAAACATATGTGCATATGGTGGGTGTGGGAGGGAAACGGGGAAGCGGTGAATCACTAAATCCACTTTATGTCCTTCTGTGTCTTTCACATTTATCTCATGTACCAATAATAATGTCGTTCGATGGCTTATTTTTCCATTCGAACTATTCTGTACCGTACCGAGAGTGGACCATCCCTTTGTTTGTCTGCAAAAATTGCAAAAAAGCGGAAAGAATTGCAACCGAATTTTTTTTTGAGTTAAGGCAAAATGCTGAGAGAAAATGTGTTAATTTCTGTTGGCATTTGCCAGACAGAGTTTAGATCTCTAGAGTTTGTATCTCCAGATAAATTTAAATTTGGTGTCTGACAATTAAAAATGTCACTGAATTCTAACACACTCAGAGATGTTCATTATTATGTTATGATGTTATTATTATTGTTGGTGTGCTGAGAAGCCTTGTGCACTGCGACCTTGAGATCTATTGATAATCGCAGATATTTACCACAATATGTGGTGGCTTAGTTCCTTTATGAAGGCCATCATATCTGCCAGGTCGATCGGTTTGACATTTTGACATGGAATTTTGTGAGCCTTGAGGTATTGAAATCTTTTCCTGGTTAGGGTGTCACATATGAAGAGTATGTGTTCTGGCGTTTCTTTTGCCCCGCGGTGGCGATCCGTTTGGGATTTTCCCATTTTTAATTAGTAGCCGTTAAATGGGTCGTGTCCTGTCATATACCAGACAAAAGATCTGAGAGCATGGCGGTTTAACCTAACTGCCTTGTTTATGTCTTTTATGTTGTATTTGAGAAGCTTTTTGGTTTGTTTCATTCCAATTGATGATTCCCATTGCGATATTAACCCACTCATTTTTTTTTTGTTCTTGAGGTGGCTTGTAGAATTTGGGCACCGTAACATTACGTTTGGTTCATCCCACAGAGCGAGTTCTGCTTACCATAAGTGGCCCACTGGGCACATTATATCACAACCTCAACCTTCAGATCAAGAAAGGTGAGCTTCTTACCGATTTAAAGTTTGAGAATAGGTTAAGGTCGTTTCGACCCTAAGGCCACTTAACCGGCTTGGTTCGAGGCCGGTGAAAATTCCTTCTGCTCATTCTCCTGCACAGACTCATTCCCTTCGATGGCTGAATGGCCGGGAGACCACATTAGCGTGATCTTGTTGGTTCTAGCCAGTTCGATTAAGTGTCAGTAGCAGCTCCACGTTGTTTTGGAGTTCAGATCCGAATGTGAACCAGATAGAGGCATGATGGGTAAAGTTGTTTACGATATTTTCAACTTGATTTCATCCTGGTATTCTTATTGAGAAGTTCCTTTGGAAATTACTTGTTTTTATCATTGAGTCTTATTGAAGGACAATACTACTATCTATGTTGATTTTGTTAGTGATGGTTGTACGTCCTGCTTTATTAGCTTTATTTTGGTTTGTTATATTATGTGTTATGACTCTCTTTCCAGACTTCCTTTTGATTTAAAGGTGAAGAGGAGCTTTTCAAGAGCTGCCGTGAGCTTGGGTCTGATAATGCTTTGGTATAGCCATAGAGTCATTTGCGGGCTTATTCCCTACGTTTTGCTGAACATGCGTTGACAAGTGAAGTAAGCTTTATTAGCTTTTATGATGATGTATGACACATGAGAGTTCCATGTAAGTTTTTGGTCGAACATGACTCCCAGGTATTTGACTTCTGTCATTGTGTGGAGAGTTTTGCCTTGGAATCTTAGCATGGGAAGAGTTATTTTCTCCTTTTTTGTGAAGACGGTGCTTCCTTTTTTGTCTGGGTCTCCGCATAGGTAATATTTGTGATATGATTATTCTTAAGCCTGTTCATCACCAGTAGTCACAAAAGTGGTGATAGGACTCCGCCTTGTGGACAGCCTCTAGTTCCTGCTTCTGTGATGATGTGATGAGTTCGTCACCGAACGAGGCTCGAATTTTCCTATCTTTAAGACGCTCATGACCCATCCTATGATAGAGGAATCTATTCCCATAGTTATAGTTTGTTTTTAAATTGCTTTGAAGTAAGTGTTGTAAAAACGCCTTGAATGTCAATGAAGGCGAACATTGATTTATCTTCGATTTCATATGTCAACTCATGGAGTGCTTAAGAGGGTTTCCATGAGTATAAGTATAAATGATGTAAGGCTAATTGCCCAGTAACACCTGGTATCCTCGGGGGATTTCTTCCCTGCTTTTAGTAAGAAAATCACTCGCAATCCTCTTTAGCACCTTGAAACGTATTCTAGGCTATAGATGGCTTTGTAGAGTCTTACGAGTGTAGTTTTTATTATATTTATGCCACGCTGCAGAAGTATCGGGTATATCCCGTCTACACCTGGAGATTTGTGTGGACCGAAGGAATTTACTGCCCAGCGAACTCTTTTAGTGTTGAATATGAGAGTATCTTGTTTCTGTTGCTGTTTCTTAATGCAGCGTTGTATTTTGTTGGAGAAGTTTGGTAGGCCGTCCAAATATTTGTTCGTTTGGCCTTTGTTAAAGAATTACCGAACTTCTCTTCGCTTGGCTTCGAGGTCGTTGTTCCAGCAGGGAACATCTCTCATGCCTCTGACGCGAGCTGCAGGACCACTCAACATATTAATGTTTATGCTTAATAGTTAATCACTGACACTTTGTGTAATTTGTAGCGGCTCCCAGCTTACTATCCATATTTAAATATTTTTTAAACTCATTTCCCCTCGCTTAAACAATAAATGTGCACCAATTGGCATCCGTAATATCGCTTATACTTCTCATGCCTTCAAAAACGGACAGACAATACTACTACTGACTGCTCAATAATTTAAATGTTGAATACCATTATGCCAGAAATATAAAAAACCCTTAAGGCTTATGACGAGGATAAACATTCAGCACTGATCAAATTTTTCCGAGACATCAGAGAGTTAGTTAAGGAATTTTAAAAAACTAAACCACTACATAAAGAATAAGAAATTTCCAAAGAGGGTTATCGTGCCAATCGAGGGGCGAATTCCGTATTTTTTTTTTAAATTTTATTTTTTACTTAAGTAGCACGACTCAAAGTAATATCGAAATAACCCAACGTTTTGATAATAAAGTATTGAGGGGCATATACTCGTAGTAAATGCACCATGTTACATAAGGACCTATACCCTCAACGCAATCTTAAGCTAAATACTGTAGCTGAAACCATTGAAGATTACCTAGAAGTCGATTTTTAAAGGCTGAGACGCCATATAAACCCAGAAGCAGTGAAGCTCACCTACGTACTTACTAGAACACTGAAGTGCATCAAAGTACATGACATGACTCTGATGGGTGGCTTGAAAGTAGATAAAAAAACTTTTTGATTATTGTGTCCAGAATTATAATTTACATTTATATGCGAATTGGATGTTGGGCGGGACTTTAAGATTTCTATTAAAAAAAAGGTCATGCGCATAATATAACAGCCCTGTGGCAACTTTTATATCAATCAGGTCATATAGTATGATATAATAAATATAGTAAACTGAATAAATAAAAATTCAAATTAAAAAAGTTTCCTATCCAGATAAAGTATAACCGATTTATTAATACAGCAAAGGACGTGAAAAGAATCTCCAATACTTCAAACCTCTCCCCAAGTGCACTTAAAATACTAGTGCCTCGCGCAGAAACTAGAAGCAAGTACACTAGAAACCCAGATAGTCTGGCAAACCGTGACTAGCACGACACAACCATCCATCCAATAGGGCTCAGCTCAGGTTCTCTCCGCTGCCAGGAAGCTTGTATTCATAGAGGCAGATATTCACATTATGCTAATGCCAGGTAAATGCGCATAATAATTTCATAAATTTAATGCTTTCCTTCCGACCATAACAAATCACATCTGCATATAAGTTTTATTGCGGCGCTTTCTCTATAAACATACACATTCACAAACATACACATACGCACGCGAACACGAACGTGTGGGAGCTCAAATGTGGAGCACGAACCGACCGAAATCTCATCGACGCATATACCTATACACACAAGTAGTGTGTCCTGGGCATAACGAATTCCAAGGTAGGGTCCTTTGTGTCTGTCTAACAGACTGGCAGGCGCGGGCTCACTGAACAGTGACGAGGAGACGCTTCACAAGCAGGGGAGCAAACCAAAGCAGAGAATGGAGCTGAACCCTTTTTATTGCCACATTACCATTTCGCATTAACGATTGCTTGCTGCAGTTCAGATACGAAATGTGAGTATATATGTCATGAAAGTATCTAATATGGAGAAAGAGGAAGAGAGAATGTTGCAGATAAGTGCGCCAAGTATCACTTCGCTATGGCAAAAAAAAATCGGATCTCATCATCAGGAAGTGAATGGAGTCGTCCAGAAGCAGAATAAGCTTTAAAAAAGATTTATCCACTGACAAAAATTGTTGGCATACAGACACGTGTGAGACGGGCAGGCAGAGTATCTATTCGCTTCAGCTTTGGCTGTCGAGACGGTTGCTATCTCGTAAGTAGTTCGCATTTCTTAATAAAACAATTCTTTGCAAAGTAGTACACGGGACGGGAAACCGAAAACATTTCCTTTGATGAAGATTGCTAAATTTTTAAAGAGCTGAACTGTAATACATACATGCGCTGTTATTTTGTGATAGTAATTGGGTATCTTCGGCAGATTTTTAATTTAAATTTTTTGTTGAAAAAAAAAACGATAATTTCGTTATGCAAAAACACAATATCCATGGTCGTATGGAAAACAATGTGGAGAAATAAGCCGCACAATAACAACCCGCACACTTTCTGTTGTAGGTTTCCAGAATTATTATGTTTGACGTTGAGTAAACAATCAGGATGCCATCAATTCTTTGCGAAGAAGAGTTACAGACACTGTAGCGCCTTTAAATAGAACAAAGACTCGGTTGTTAAAGAAAATTGGATCGTTGGAAAATTCTGAAAATATCGGTGACCTTCATTGTGATCTAAACTTGATCCGTTTTACAGAAAGTACTAACACCATAAAGCAAAACGAATTTAAACAAAAAACAAAAACAATAGAAACCAAATCAGCGAATTCTCAGTGTCGGTGGTGCAGTGGTTAGAGCTATTGCCTTCTACTCGGAGGACACGTGGTTCGATTCCCGGCACGTCCAAAAAACACACAAATTTTTCCCACAGCACTGATTTTCTAGATTACAAGTACATATGATATGATGCTGTACATTTGAAATACCGTTGCCTTATATTGCAAGGTTTATAAATGAAGCAATCAAGATGTAGAGCAATCGAAGTGGGTGTATTTATAAGAAGACAGCTCGGAATCAAGTTCAGACCATTCCCCTATTACATAAACGCTAAGTGGAAAAATAATCCTACTCTTCTGGTTAATAAAAAACAGACTGCGAACGCTTTAAGATAACAATAGAAGAAAGAATTCATCTAGCAGTTTCACTACAAATAAAAGAACAGTGTGACTTTGAAGCGGATAAATTTGACAGCGACATTCAGCAGCTATGGAAAATACTCCTGAAATCAGAAGAAAACTTAAAAATAATAACTATCCTAGGGAAATATTATTGCTTATTAAAGAAAAAAGAAAAGCGAGGAAAAAATGGCATTCTATTAAGGCACTGCAAGTTAAACCTGGTTAAATAATTTACTTATAGACTAAGGGAAGATATCAAACAACTGAAAAATTATACAATAAGTAAGTTCCTACGTACGATTACTATCGACTGAATATTCCTTTGGAAAGCAACCGGTTTAAACTTATTGCCAAGGGAATACTCCCTAAATGACTTGCGCCATGGCAATAAGGTGGGCTAAGCCCTTAAAAACTCGACAAGTTGGACGAGAAACAGTTATCAAAAAGGTATCCAGTTTTGCAGAACATCTAAAAGGAATATACCAACTGAACTAAGTGGACAATATTGCAATACTACCTGATGTTATCGAGCATGAAAGGATAACAAATCGACTAATAATACTCTAGAAAAACTCAAATAAAAGGCAATGAATAAAATAACTAATTTATTCAATGCATCATTCAGATTGAAATACGTGCTACAATTATGGAAAGTAGCTGAAGTCTTCACAATTCCTAAACCAGACAAACTACCCAATGAAAAATCTTACCGGCAATTATCAACAGGAAATTTAAAAACAGCTATTGCCAAAGTACAGCGCTGGACTATGAAGTGGCGTATCAGATTAAACGAAACCAAATCTGTGCATACTGATTTTACCAACAAAATTATCCAGAACATATCAGTTTACTTCAATGGTCAAGTTGTTCCGTACGCGAACACAGCGAAATATCTAGGTTGATGCCAAACTACGGTCGAAAACCTTAGTTCAAGAAAACAAAAAAATAAAACTGAAATACAGAAAGATGTATTGGTTGATGGGTCACTACTCAGCCCGATCAGTATAAAACAAGCTTCTGCTTTACAAACAAGTCTTTAAGGCAATATGTACTTTCGGAATTCAACTCTATTGTTGTGCCAGCCAAAGTAACAGAAATATAATTCAACGCTTCCAGAATAAATTACTTTGTGATATCGTCGGTGCCCCTTGAATCTTTGAACATCGCGGTTATCCTCTAGTTGTGCGCTACAGTGATTCGACGCGTGCGCGTAAGCGTTATGTCGTTACCTAGATGGTGCGGACATCTAGAGACCTTAGTACGCCCTGATACATTTTAAATGACTACTAACATAAGGACTTAGAGATAGAAGTTGTCGATAACGTCATTAAAAACATGCTCAAATAACCAACAAGGACTACGCTAACAATCTAACATTAAGGCTCTCCAGCTTCTCGACAAAGATGACCTGATCAGAAGTCTAAAAGGAGTGAAACTATTTGGACAAGTTCAATACAACTAAAAGTAAATATAGAGCACATTTAAAGGGTGACTGTAATAAACATAAATAAAAAAGGGTCTTTCATAGGATAAGTACTTTATAAATTGTAAAACCATGGAAAATTAACTTGAAAAGATATGGCTAGATCGCTATAAATACAAAAAAATATGAGCACAATATTCGAGTTTGTGAGTGCTCGGATGTGAGCTCAACTGCTCCACCCACCATAGCCCATTCCCTCCTTCTTATATCCAAATATTTTCAAGTCCATGCTGTTCAAAGGTATCATAAGGGTGAAACTACCATGAAACATGGCTTATTATAAACAAAATAGTGCATGCAACCTTTACGCTCAGTAGAAGTGAAACTTTTTTGTTGTAGCAAAACAAAAAATAATTTATGATGCCATCATCACCAATGCATTCAATTACTTCTTAGTCGCTCCTAAAGAAGTTTCACTTCAAAAAGCTTGCCTGCTGTTTAATGTGAAAATTATCAAACAGCGTTTCAGGCTGTTCGTCCCAAAATTCGCAAGCATTGAACGGAAAATTTTGGGCCTTTGAAGCGAGCCTTTTCGAACACAAATTCATTTCTCATCAAACATGAAAATCTAATCACAGCAATATTAATTTGGAGCCTATGTAGCTGCTGCTGGTATCCTGATGCTCCATCATCATCATCATCAAGAGGCAAAGATATTAGACAGATGAGAATTCTTTTTTTTTATTATTCTTTGGTTTTGTTTTGTAGCCCCAACCAACCGAACCGACAAAATATCTCCCTTGCTGAGTCTCACAGCATTCCATTTTAATTTATCAAAATATTTTTGACTGAATGAAAGTAGTCCTACTCTTAGAGGCAACTGCTGCAAAGTCTATCTCGACTACAACTAAAGGATTCTCCTACAAAAGGATACTTCTTATGGTATACGTTATATATTTATATACAGGGTATGTGTGCAGATGCATTAGTGCTTTGACATTTATCAAAACCAAAAATGTTTTCAAAGCTTAACGACACATGCACACACAGTACACACAAACAAATAAATGCGATCCTTTTCTCAGAGTTGTAGAATTGCCGTCGTTTATTCATCAATTTATTCAACTTAAAAGCAAATACTCAACGAAAATTTACGTACTGTGTATGTGTGTGCCCTACTCGTACACATGCACGGGCACGACAATTTTTGTTGAGTATTTGTGTATCTATGACATGAATGCCTTGTTTGCATATTTCTATATGAATGTGTTTGTATATGTGAGTGCGTTGCGTAGGTTATGACTACTGACACACAAGATATGATATTGCTTCTTATACTCTGCATAAACTCAGTTTGCAGTTGCATGGTCCAACCTATGCTGTCACCTGACACACATAGATCCAGACGACTGAAATTGAATGATTGTTTCAGGTGAGGATACGGATGGTTCAAAGACGTCATACTCGCTCTAAACTCCATTGTTTTCTTCTTCTTCTTTCCTTGCAGTGCCATTCTTTTCCATTTCTCATATTTTTTCGGCCTAGTCTCTAGTGGACAATATTTGCATTGCCTTGTTTATATGTTGAGTAGTTGTGCTCATGACGAGGATATGATGATGATATGAGAAATAAATGAAATTTCGTAATGTCTACAGTGGCAAATTGAGAGTAGAATGCAAATATAATATTGAACCTAACATTGTGCGAAAATTATGCGAAGTAGGAGGACGAGAAATTATCGGCACGGATGCTGCAATTATTTAAGAGAAATTTGAAATTTTCTTAACCTATTTTACGACTATGTAGGATGGTCTGCCGGCAATGCTATAATTGCTATCTTAGAAGGGTAAGTATAAGTGCCACCCATCGACACCCATCATAAATCAGCTAACGTGTGACACAAACCGTCATGGGAGCAACATCTTTGTATATAAAAGTGATGTATACATTGTATATATGGTGTATGTATACTACCGAACCCTTCAACTGATCGCATTCAAACTTTGCGTCAAGGGGTAACCATATCAATAATGATTTCAATAAGACTTGAAATAAAGAAATGTCATTATATAAGGCCAGTGGTTGTCTGGCAACCAATCAATTGTTTGCAGCTTTAACAACTGTTCAAGTAACATCAATAGAGGGTGACCAAGTATTTTCTTCTTTTTTGAATTTTTGTACGAAGTGGGGGCGGGGTTTGTGACAAATCACTAAATATGCTGTAATGACGATTTTGGCTACACCCAAAATCACCCTTCCATTAGGAGCCAGCTCAGCCCTCCAGAGCATCAAAAATATAACTTTTTTTTATATATCCTGTAAATGACTATATTTTTTTTTGACATTTTGATTTTTGGCATAGCTACAGAGTAGCTTATGAACAACTATAACAGGTGTTGGTGTAATAGCACTACTCCGATCTGCATAGCAACACTCAGGGCAACACAGTTTAAATTACATATTTGCACGAGTGAATGCCGCCGAGTAACAAGCAACAATAAGAATATTGCATGAAATATATAATACGTATTTACAACAACAAAATTATAGTACAAAAAACAAAATTGTAACATGACATAAAATTATTTAAATAACAAAAACAACAACATTGCGTTCAGCATGCATGCACACGGCATAGGAGAAAATTTATTGCACGCATGCTGGACCAAATGTACCTATTAGTGTTTAAGAAGGCTGTTAACCTACTATCAGTTTATCATTAGTCCCCCACCCGCGGTAAGGCGTTTTATGCTATTATCAGTATTACTATCATAGCTTGTATACAGTTTGCAACTTCACCCAACCCGTGGTAAGGGGTTGTAAACTATTGCATATTCCGGTTTTAGGGGGCAGGAACTTAATCTCTCCAGTTGTTTTTTGGTCAGTTGCGTATCAAAGCTCATATACAGTCTGCAGCTTACACCCACTCGTGGTAAGGGGTTTTCTGGGAAATTACTTTCTCATTTCTCGAATCCCGGGAAATTGAAATGTGTGGGAAAATCTTCTGACACAAGAGACCAAAGGGACTATAAAAAATCTCCGCAAAAGACCCAAAAAATACCCCAAAAGATTCCCAAAAGTACACCAAAAGACCCCCAAAAGAACCTGAAAATACCCTTAAAAGACCCCAAAATATCCGCAAAACACGATCAAAGGACCTCCAAAAGATCAACAAAAGACCATCAAAAACCCATCAAAAGACCCCAAAAAGATCTAAAAGGACACCAAAAGACCATCCAAAGTTCCCCAAATGATCACAAAAAGACATCAAAATACCCCCAAAAGACCCTCTAAAACACCCTCAAAAGAATATCAAAAGACCCCCAAAATACTCACAAAATTCCCCCAAAAGACCATAAAAATATAGAAGATTCCAAAAGACCCCGAAAAGACCACTAAAAACCACCCAAAATACTATCAAAAGACTACAAAAGATCCCAAAAAGCCCTCCAAAAGATCGCTTAAATATCTCCAAAAGATCCCCAAAAGATTCCCGAAAGAGATAAGACAACTTGTGTCCCTGAAAATGCACAAATTTGAATAAAAGAAAAATACAAGCCCAACAACGAATACAGCATAGTTCTCTATTTTTCTCTATCTGGCCAATTACTTTTTTCCGCCCTATTTGTTCGAAATCGTTACGCATATCATTTACATGACTTGACGTGGCGCTGCAACCTTGAAATTGTTATCTCATCGCGCGCAAAGAAGTTTCACGTCAAAAAGTCGTTGGAATACATGAAAACTGAGCTAAACGGAAATGTTTTTTTTTTTGTAGCTTCACAGTAGATCCTTTTCCCTTCAATTTTGACCAAAAATGCGTACAGCAAGGAATTAAAGGATGATGCTTGCGGAGAATTCCCTTTAACTTTAACAACAGTATTAATTTTGTAGATGCAACTGACAGAATGCACACAAATCCACACACACTGAACATAGAAAGGCATGACGTACTTGGTTGCTTTCAAGCCTTGGACTCACTCCCTTAGTCAGTCTGTAACAGCATTAACTTTGCCACACACAGCATTGTGTAATTTCACAAAGATTATTTTGTTAAACAATTAACTTATTTTGACAAGACAATAACAGAAACGTCAGAACAAGATAGAGGACGAAACGTTGCGTTTGGTTTACTAAATGTTCTTCTCATTGTGAGCCGTGTACTCTGTGCACACTTTGTATGTTTGAGCGACGAGTTGCCGAGCTGAGTTTGAGTTTTGAGCAGTGCAGCAGCAAGGATTTCAAATTTCAGCATTATTTTGTTTGCAAAGTTTTGTGTTTTAAGTCGTAAGCGTTGATGGGGGTGTACGGGCGACACAAAATTCCACATCGTTACATCCCCTTGAAATGCGTCACATCAGCGCAGTAATGAAGCTTTGCAGTTTGTGTGTAAATATAGGAGACAAATTATGTGTGTCTGTGAAGGAAAACTAGAAAATGTCTGTGTGCATTCGAAGTTGCGAGTTAATTCTGTATGATTTTCAGCAGAGAATGCCTGCCTCATTCCTGAAAAATGCTCTCTAGTCATCTGGATCCAACTTCGCCGATCATCCATGCGATAGCAATCGCTTCCTTACAGCCGCCTGTTCGCCCTGATGCGACAAGTCTGCCTGTGAATGTTATCGCATATGCATTTCCGCAATTTATTACCACCCTGGACTCTATGCTCACCTTACGAGAATGCATACGAATATGTGTGTGTGCCTGTGTGCGTGACGGGGTGCTGTTCAACCCGTTGTCCTGCAAACACATGTGCTGTAACACGCCTTTTATTGGTGTTGACTTTTTTATAACACTCTGTGCCCGCACCATCGGTAGTTCTCACTTTGTTGTTTAGATGTCGAGCATAGCGGCAGTGCGACAATAATGACAACAACTTGCAACAGCAGTTGTTGTTGTTGTTGTTCTTGTATCTGCAGTTGCTGTTGTTTTTGTTGTTGTTGTTGGTGTTGTCCTTCGGTAATAATTTTTCCTCCTGCCGCATGCCTATCAGCAACAACAATATATGTTGGTATAATCGAGTATATCTCGTTAGGTAACATTAGTGTTTCCGTTAACATGCATGCTGCTGCTGTATGCAGTCCAATCAAAAGTGGAACAATGAATTGTGTATCGTTCTTGTTGTCCCCGCAAAGATGGTCCACACAAACAGCGGATATACACTGCGGTTCACTAGATTAGAAGCATGCAATGTCAAAAGTAAAAAAGATCTTCCTTCTATTACATGGCAGTAAGAGTAAGTGTTTAGACTGAACTACAACTATCCATATTGCGAGCTTGTGGGCGCCGTTGCTCAGTGGAAATGCGCATGGCTACTGAGTAAGAGGTTCGTGGTTCGAATCTCAGTAACACCAAAAGTATTTTTCATGGTGTCCCATCTCTCGCGAATGGGTGACAAACTTTCCGAGAGTAATAACATGTCACGGAAAGCTTCTCAATTTGCCGTTCGGAGCCGGCCTTAAATTGTAGGTCCCTTCCATTTTTGTCCGAAAATATACATACGCAACACAAATGGTCGCGAGAAGCTAGGCCTTGGACCGCAATGGTCTGTCGCGTCGAATATTATTATTATATTGCGAGCTGAGAAGCTTGTTTTACTATCTTATATAAAGATTTTGATTATTATAAATACTCTGACTTTCACCATAGTTTTTTTTTCTCATTCCTGACATGCAACTGGAGTAATATCAATTTTATCTTCCAAAATTATGTGATTCTAATCTAGTGAGCCGCAATGTATGCCGGGAAAGCAGAAGGTAGACATTCTCGTGTCGTTCGTATAGTCCACAAAATGCAGACCACTGCACAATGGAGCACAACTCCTCTCATTTGGTTGTGAGTTATCACTTCACCCATAATTCAGATAACAACTAGTTTAGGCATTTTAACCTTTTCTCTCCTGTTCCTGTTCCTGTTCGGTTAATCCAGTTCAGCAGTACTACTGTGCTGTGTTTGTCTTTCAGTACACCAAGCACCATATGTAAAGTGTGCCTACCCACGTATATGGGTCATCATGAAATAACACAAAAGTTGCACCAAGGTTGGAAGTGATACAAGTGTAACTCTCACACATAGCAGATTTGAAAATGTTAGCATACACACGCATAACCAAGCAACATAATAGAAAGTCTTTTATTTCCTGCCAGTGGTAAGTGGTCACTAATTCATTACAGACGTTATATTTTCCTTCTAATAAATAAATGACTTATAGAATTTCGCAATCACCCAAAATGATAAGCAGAAATCAATTTTAAGAAAAATTGAAAATTTTGAATTGCCTACTATTGGCACACCCACCCTAAGTTGACATTTTAATTTCATCAAACAACATGCAATGGATTCCATGAGTGAGTGGGTGTGACACAATCCGCCGCACGCAATAGTACGTCAATGGATACATATCCTACTGCGGGCGTGCACATTGCACACAAATATTAACTAAATAAATTTTATGGAATTTATGACAACAAATACCTCCTATTTTTGTGCTTTTGATAGTTGTTTGTTAGCTGCTGTGGCATCGTCCATCCTCGTACATAAATTGTCGTGCTATCCTGCAGTGCACGATGGCATTTTTGGTGGACATGTGAGTACTTCGATGCAACAACAACAACACTACCCCGGGAAGTGAAGTGATATGTTCATTTGTTTGTTTGTTTGTGTCGTCAGGTTCAAGACGAATGCGAACCAATCCTAGGTAATCCTTTAAAGGAAAACTTTTGCTTTTGATGCTATTTTGTTCGGATCTTTTCTCTTGGCAATCATTGGCATTCGCCACTGTACCGCACTGCACTGCAGTTGCAACATTTCATGGATGATTTCTTGTAAAATAACCAAGTTGGTTGTTAGTACTCCCCCGTCCTTCTGTGCAGTACCTGAAGGCGTTTTCCTGTTGCGTGATTGGTACCGAATGTGAGATTGTTGTCGTTTGGTGAGCAAGGCCTTTGCTTACACATGCTTCGCTTGTTAGTTTGCTTTGTGTTGTTTTCATGTCAGACAATGGCACAGAAACTAACGAAACGCTGGCTCGTGTATGCACTAAATTGGCGAGGATACTTCTCCTCTGTTTGTCATGTTGCTTTCTTGCTTGAGAGAAAGTTTCCTTCTGTTTTTTTTATTGATTTCGGAAAAAATCATCAGCAAGAAAAAGGTGAATACTTATTTGTTTCCATAGAAAATCAAAAGTCTTTAATCGAATAACAGTTCCAACCTGCTCACATATATAAATAATATAATCTAAAAATAATCCTATACTGCGGCGAATTATAATTCCGAGTAACAGTAACTTCTACAAGTCTTTGAACAAGATGGAATCAGGAGTGGGTGTTGGTGTTTTTGAACCCAGTGTTACAGTGTAAAATCCTTACCATTGTGATCCATATTATCATATCCATTTCATTGGAAAGTCTATCCAACTGGGAAAGTGCTCTTAGACTTAAACCAATTGGCTACATATAAGGAAATTCCCTTTTTTGGAATAAAAAATTATGAAAGAAGGAAAGAAGGAAGGCTTTGCCAGAGGCTCATCGGTGCCTAAGATATCATCCAAACCAGCCTCTCTCCAGTAACAAAGTGCAGCTGTAGACTATACTTAGAGTTTGCGTTTTGTCATCAGAGTTACATTCTCGTGAATGCCTTGCTCTTATGTGGTTACCACGTGCCTAATTCCAGGGTATTTCCTGACTTTCGTGGACTTTTAACAGTTGAGACGTTCTCACCTTCGTTAAAAAGGTGGTGCATTCTATTTGAAATCATTCTAGTCACAAAATAGACCTCTTATAGTTCACAGTATCGGCCATTGGGCGGGGTTCTTTATAAAAATCCTCTACAGTTACACTAAACTTTTGGTTACGCAGAGAAAGTAGGTGTAGTTGGTGAGAACTCCAAGACCTGTGCAAGATGCTTTTATCAAGAACGAAAGACCAGCACATAAATATAGGCAGATAGACGGTTATTTTGTTTGAACTTGTGTTTGAGAAATAAAAGAAATTCTTTCGGATTAAGGTAAAATTGATACCATTAATTATGAAACACCTTACAAACGTCTTCTACGGAATTTACTGCTCGTCAATTGCCTAGCTTCTCGAGACCATCCGTGTATTCTGTTTGGCTCATTTTGAACTGAATCACTTACGGCTGGGATATTTGCGGTACTTCGACCGGTGGCACAGGAACATTCAATAGTGAATATGGCTCGAACGTATCCACTATAGCTTGTCTAGTTGGGCGATTATTACGACCGAAAATTGGAGCAAGCGCTCTTAAATGTGCATGCACAAATGGAAGGAAAGTGAATTGAGGAAATGTTCATCACATTTATTACTCTTGGACTTTTGTCATGATATCTCGGGCCCCATAGAAAAAATTCTGAAAGCCATCAAAACACACGCACGAAATGGTCAATTGACAGGTACATTTCTGGAGACAAAACGGTCAAAAAACATAGACTTCAATAATTCGATTGTTTGTGTGACACCATCTTGTTGAAACCACATATGCCTCACACATATCTTTCAATCTATTCCAAGTCAATAAGGTCCGTTAGCTATTACCATTAACTTCGACTGACCCATTGAAGAAGAAGTAAAGCCCACTGACCACTCCAATATGAAACCTGCATCAAAAGGAACTTTTTGTGGTTGAAATGACAATTCATGAATTGCTTCGGGTTTGACTTGTCAAATTCGTAAACGTAGCTTATTAACACCCTTTGAATAGCTCTGTCCATTACAATGGACATTAACTTTGCAACGTAATATCTTCTTGAAAGATATGATTTACTTAACATTTTTTCGAGGTACTCCTACAACTTCCTCGAACATATCCCCACACTTTTCTTGATTTTATCTTAATTAGCAGATAGAACGCCTTATTTTGTTCTCATTTGTGGGAAGCTCCAGATTTCGTGTCACCCGATCGATCTGGATGAAAGCTTCGTGAACAGCTCTTGGGTTTCTACCAAAGATATCAATGTCGTCTGTGTACCCCAGCATCTGAATGGACTTATAGAGGATTGTTCCTCTCGTCGTTACGTCAGAGTCTAGGATCACTTTCTCAAACGCCAGGTTGAAGAGGACGCAGGCCAATCCAAGCCCCTGTCCGAGCCTGTTTTAGAAGTTTAATGGGCTTGATAGTGATCCGGATATTTTACTTGGCTTATAACATTGGTCATGGTCAACCTACATAGTCGTGTCAGTTTATTTGGGATGCCGAATTATCTCATGGCTTTATAAAGTTCTATCCTGGATATGCTATCACAGGCGGCTTTAAAGTCTATAAAAAGATAGTGCATTGAGTTTTGAAACCCTAGATATATTTCCATCACCTGCCTTAGGGTGTAGATCTGATCCGTTGTTGATTTCTTTGGGATGAAGCCACATTGGTATGGACCAATGATGCCTCCTATTCCTCAGTTAGTTAGCAATTAAGAAACTCATGAAAGTGCTCTTCCCATCGCTCTAAGATGCCTCCCAGAATGTTTTCTTTCGCCGGTGAATTGTTTTTTCATATCTTCTGAGCTCTTTATATTCATCTTCGCGTGACCGCGTTCTATGAGTTTGTTGCATTGCTCGGTACGCAACATTCATACGTTCAGTCGCTAGTTTACATTCGTCATCGAACCAGTCATTCCGATTTCTACGACTACTGCCTAAGATGGAGTCAGCAGTACTAAAGACAGTATTCTCAAGCCATTTCCATCGTGATAAGCAGAGCGTGGGAGTTAAGAAATTAAGGAGCGGAAAAGATGCGATTTATTAAATGTCTGTTCATTTAGAACCACTTCAAAAGTAACCGCAATGATAAGAAGTCATTAAATGTCATTCGTAGGCGTAATACATTGTAATCGCTTATTCTTGTGATTAGAAATGATATAAATAGAAGAGATGATACAAAATAAATATTGAAATGAGAATGTTCCTATATTCCGGCTTGTCATTCAAGGCTGGGTTTATGACCTAGATACACCAAAATGCACATGTCTTCAATTTCAAAACAACATTAGCAATCTCTATCTGCAAAAAATTAATGCGTATCTGTAGACAGGCAGCATACGCCATAGCGAACATGAAATCACAAAGCAATTAATCATGGAATACAACACATAGCAAGTGCAAAGATGAGATGTACGGATAAGCACAGATAAATCATGAATAACTCCAGTGCGCGCCAATGACAATGACGTCGACTACAAATACGACTGCGGCACACAAGACAAATCTATAAATATTTCAAAATGTTGAAACAATATCATGGCGCAGCGCAGCGCAGCACACTCTAAGGATATGCGCACGCAAATGAATCTTTCTGTGCCAATAGTTCACTGTGTTGCAATATAGTCTGTTTGGATTGCATTTGTGTGTGCTGCCGCCACTCCTGCAACTGACACTGCAGCAGAAGTACACATATTATTTAGTATCGTAATGCATATGATTTGGCCACTAAACAATTTCGATAGACCACAGACCGATAGACCGATAGACCGATATAGACCGTTCGATCCCCCGATATACATGAGTAGTTGGCCGTAATCACATCCTTTGCAAACGCATGCAAGCATAGAACACGTCGTGGTTGTCGTCATCGCAATGCATTCAATATATCATTGTTGTTGCCATTATTGGTGGTGGGGGAGGTGTAGCCAGATGATTTGATCATCATAAACACACATGCAAGCGTTGCAAATGAAACAGAATCCTCCCGCCCGCCCAATCCGCAGGGTCGAATAAACAATGGGAATAATTGCTCTGCCTTTGTGAGTGTGCGTATGTGTTCTGTGTTTGTGATATACATATATTAAACATGACCGCTGAAGGACATGGATGCGTTTGCTTTTGGTTTATATGTGATGGGTCGTGTCGAGTGTGGCTCAGATGTGAATGACTTACGTTCAGTTAGTTAGTGAAGTTTAAATAATTCACCGAGTAAGCAGATTTCTCCGAGTACAGGAATTTTTTAAGGATTTTTGTCAGATAACCCTATTGTATCCAGGATTTTCAACAGATGATGCTCAAGTTTCTAATGTTCACATAATTCACAAAAATCTTATTCGTCATGCATCAAACTGATATCTTGAATGTTCGAAAAAATTAATACAAACAGCGAAAATGTTCAATAAAAAGAAGTATCTGCAAATTGAAAATGTCTAAAAAAACTAATATGGAATTATTAAATTTAATTTAGCAAATTTTCCAAACCCGAATTTGTTTTCATAAGGTTCACAACAAAAAAGCTATACCTACTACTGCTTCATCTGCAGAAGCCCCTAGACAGTAATTCAACTTGTAATGAGTTTGAAACAGTGTCTGATTTAATTTCTCGTTGTTTGAGTTGTTCAACAAGAGTTAGAAAAAAACTTATGAAAGAATTGTGTACCAATACGAGTAAGCCAATTGGGACGACCTTAAAAACTTCATTGGAAGTATTAACAGATCACTATTGTTCCGTGCGAGTAGAAGAGCAAACATTGGTCCCTCAATTCAGATAGTGGAGCGCGAATTTAAAGTAGTGGAACCTTTAACTATCTCGGGTCAACTATAGCAGCCGATAACAGCATGGAACCACAAATACGCGCACTGTTGCTTAAAGCCAACAAAGCCTACTATAGCCTGTCAAGACTCTTTAAATCCAGGAACTTATCCATAACATCCAAGCTGCTGATATATAAGACAATGGTCATACCAGTACTTACATATGGATCCGAGACTTGGGTGCTAAGCAAAAAGCATTCGAGAGAAAAGTTGGCCCCGTATGTGAGGAAGGACGATTCCGGAGGCTCTATAATGATGAGATCTACGAGCGTTACCGCGATGTCGACATGGTAAAGAAAATAAAGCTCGGTAGGCTCCGGTGGGCAGGACACCTAGCTCGCATGAGCGAAGAGGATCCTGCTCGGAAAGTCCTTTGCGGAAGGATTTATGGAACACGACAGCGAGGCCGGCCAAGCCTACGCTTGAAGGATGGCGTAGACCAGGACGCCAGAGTTTAGGGATGCCAAACTGGATGACATCGGCTCGAAATCGGGACCTGTGGAGAGACTTGTTGCGGGAGGCCAGGACCAGACCCCGGTTGTAGAGCCAAATATGATGATGATGATGATGGTTCTGTGATAAAGATGCCGTCGCTGATCACAAGCATCATAAATTTTATTCGTATATGTGAGACCTTAACACTTCCAGACAAAATCTATCAAACTAAAGGAAACTGCAAAGTGGTCTTTAGGATTAGACAGGTAACCATTAACTTTTCTCATTAAAAGAACCAACTGTTTCAATGAAATTACCAAATATTTTTATAAATCCTACCTGCATTGCATACAAATCCTTATCAAATTGTTAACACTTTGAGTTGAAGTACAATTTGTGAGGCTGTACACTAATATGTTGACAGAGTTTTTATACCTGTAATGAAAAAGAAAATACAAAAGAGTAAGATAATTTTTATTTATTCGCAAATAGTGTTGTAGCAAATTAAACTTCCCTGTTAGTTAGAGAATATCATTTTACTTGATAGAGCGCCGGCACAACCCGAACTTGATGACGGTACGAACGTACCGAGATGCCAACGCCGACTCCGAACCATATCTTGTTGGCGTCGTGCTACGAGCGCGGATTCCAACATCACGAAAGACTGCATCCGCGAATCAGATTCGAGTCAACATGGCTGCCCTTCACAACGAAGAGACCAGAAACAATTACGGTCAAGCGATAGGACTCGCCCTAAATGCAGGGAGAGCAAGTACTGGGGCTGAGATGTCGACGTAGAAGAGAAATGGACACGGCTTAATATTACTGTTATCACTACTGCTAACACTGTCTTTGACAGTAGTCGTAGAGATCGGAACGACTGGTTCGATGACGAAATGTAAGCTAGCGAATGAATATAAAGAATTCAGAAGATACAAAAAAAACAGTTCACTGGCGAAAAATAAGCAGCCTGGGAGAAGAATCGAGTCCGTGAACTAGAACAGTACAAAGAGCAAGGACCGCACCAGACGTGGAATCCGCGGTATAACACAATATACACCGCGTTGCACATACTGCAAAGACAAAGCGGGTAATCTGATCGCTAATCTCAAAGGCATCCTAGAGCGATGAGCAGAGCACTTTCATGAGTTGCTTAATGGCCAGCTAACTGAGGAATTGAAGGCTCCACCAATGACCGAAGACCACACTAGACGAAGTTAGCAGAGCGATAAATCGGCTAAAAAAAAAAACAACCCATAAAAATTAAAATTTTTCATCTAAATTCTCTAATCGCAGAAATTGATATGGGAGCCCCTCGATCCTGGGCCATTTTTAAATTCTCTATATTAACTTCACTTGCCCGTGGGTCGTCGGTCGGTCGTCGGTCGTCGGTCGGTCGTCGGTCGGTCGTCTGTCGTGGATTCTTGCGATCAATTTTTAACCCACTTCCCATGGCCCGATTTTATTGAAATTTTGCACACATGCGTATTTCCGGAGACAACACTTTCTATTAAATTTTGAGGCCCCTCGGGCTGCGGGGTCGGGGGGCTCCCAAACAAAAATTTTAAAAAATTTACCCGATTTTCTTCAAATTTTACACACATGTGTATACCCAATAAACAATACTTTTTCGAAAATTTGGTAGTGATCGGGTCCCGGGTTCGGCCGCAAGGCCCTTATACATTTTTTAAATATCTGTACTGGCATCAGATATTCGTCGCCCTTTATGGACTTTGTGCGGTGTGTGCTGCGCAGTCGGCTGCGCTGCATGGTTTTGTTGGTGGTGGAGAGAGAGAGAGAAATCTTAGCGCACGCACAAATGAACCCAGCAAATGAAACGAGACATACATGTTTTATGCTGACTTCAACTTACATTTTTATTATATACTGAATTGTATTTTTATTGATGTCGTTTTTTTTGTTGTCGATATCAACTTACAGATAGAACAACAAGTTTTCACAATATTCTGTCATTTGGCGTTTTCATAAATTAGTTCAGAGCAGTCAAAGAGTTCTCAAGATAAATGTTCGTGTTTCTTATTTGCTCAGAGTATGAGCGTGCTCTAAGTGCTCAGAATAAAATGATCTGAGCTTTTTCAATTTTAACATCTGATGTCAAATGTTTGTTTCGATGATTTTCTCCTACAATAAAAAAATAAAACAACCCATAAAAATTAAAATTTTTCATCTAAATTCTCTAATCGCAGAAATTGATATGGGAGCCCCTCGATCCTGGGCCATTTTTTTTTATTGTAGGAGAAAATCATCGAAACAAACATTTGACATCAGATGTTAAAATTGAAAAAGCTCAGATCATTTTATTCTGAGCACTTAGAGCACGCTCATACTCTGAGCAAATAAGAAACACGAACATTTATCTTGAGAACTCTTTGACTGCTCTGAACTAATTTATGAAAACGCCAAATGACAGAATATTGTGAAAACTTGTTGTTCTATCTGTAAGTTGATATCGACAACAAAAAAAACGACATCAATAAAAATACAATTCAGTATATAATAAAAATGTAAGTTGAAGTCAGCATAAAACATGTATGTCTCGTTTCATTTGCTGGGTTCATTTGTGCGTGCGCTAAGATTTCTCTCTCTCTCTCCACCACCAACAAAACCATGCAGCGCAGCCGACTGCGCAGCACACACCGCACAAAGTCCATAAAGAGCGACGAATATCTGATGCCAGTACAGATATTTAAAAAATGTATAAGGGCCTTGCGGCCGAACCCGGGACCCGATCACTACCAAATTTTCGAAAAAGTATTGTTTATTGGGTATACACATGTGTGTAAAATTTGAAGAAACTCGGGTAAATTTTTTAAAATTTTTGTTTGGGAGCCCCCCGACCCCGCAGCCCGAGGGGCCTCAAAATTAAATAGAAAGTGTTGTCTCCGGAAATACACATATGTGCAAAATTTCAATAAAATCGGGCCATGGGAAGTGGGTTAAAAATTGATCGCAAGAATCCACGACAGACGACCGACCGACGACCGACCGACCGACGACCCACGGGCAAGTGAAGTTAATATAGAGAATTTAATAATAAGGCCTCGGGATCAGATGATATCCCAGCGGAGCTGATTCAAACAAGAGATCCCGCAATACACCAAGCAATTCATGAGCAAATAGTACAAGTATGAGAGGAAGAAGCGATGCCAGAAGACTGGCGAAGAGGCATCCTGTGCCCCATACATAAGAAAGGAGATATCACAACATGCAGCAATTATCGTGGTATAACGTTTCTGAGTGCCGCGTATAAGAGTTTTTTTATTTATCCTTCAAGACAGGGTAGCCCCATACGCTAAAGTCATCATTGGTCCATACCGCAGTATGGCTTCATCCCAGTCAAATCAAGAACTGATCAGATTTACACCCTTAGAGAAGAAAAGTATCTAGCATTTCAAAACTCACTACACCATCTTTGTATACACTTTAAAGCCGCCTATTATAGCATAGGTAGAACTTTATAAAGCCATGAGAGCATTCGGCATCCCAAAAAAACATATGTAGGTTGACCATGACCAATGTTATAAGCCAAGTAAAAATATCCGAATCACTATCAAGCCAATCCAACGGCGTTGGCGAAAGTGATCCGAGACTCTTACGTAACGGCGAGAAGAACAATCCTCTATAAGTCCATTCAGATACTGGCTTATGCAGATACTACAAAAATGTCTGTTTTTATTTGTTCATGGAAAATAATTCAAATGGCTAATACGGTAACAATCTAGCAAATGCGGCTATGTGTAATTGTTTTTTTTTTTTTTTTTTTTATAATGTACACACGCTAAAGGGGTTTGCACCCTTATAATGCTTAGCACAGCCTGGGCGTTAGAAAATTAGGGAGAAGAAAAGATGAGATGTCTATGCACGCGAGTCTTAAACGACTGCAGATCATAAAAATTGTGCGAGTAATGTACTTAATTTCCATTTAATTTGTGTAAATGAAAATGTCCCTTTAAAAGAAATTAAATAAAAATTCAATTTTTCAACGCAATACACATTAACTCAACTCACTTTTGTACAAACCATTTCTCTGTTTTTTTTTATTATTTTCACTAACATTACTTCTATCGGAATTGATGAGCCTGCTTGTATTTCTAGAGATTACTAACTTTCATGCACTTATATGATTTTTATTTACAACCAGCCAAGAAGTAAGTTATTCAGCGAAATAAAAAAATGGTTGGAACAACATGACCGCATTATCCAGTTACTTCTTCCAAACAATCGCTTTGCAAACAACGCACCAAACACACCTACTTTACATACGCATTGTTAACTTCTTCCTTCTCTTTTACTGCCGTCCATGTAACTTTACTGTTCACCAGAGAACACATTGTGCAAAATCTGGGTTAATGGAAGGAAAAATTAGAAAACTCCGTTAAAAATATATAAACGCTACCTATGGGACTACCACCAATGACGGAGGTAAACGGGACTAAAGCTATCAGTGCATCTACAGGCACACAGGTCCTGTGACTTTCGATTAATGCATAATGGACGAGCACGAGTACTGCATACGAAGCTAGAGAGACGTTGAATAAAAATCCAGAGGATGAGCAAATTATTTTTTCCTCTTTAAACTTCTACGTTGCTCGGTAGCTTCTAGACGTAGAATTCTATTGAGCATCAGATACGAGTAAGTAGAAAAGATATGCAATAAAACCCTTTTGATAAAGGTAAAATAATTGGCTTAAAAATAAGCTGTAACAGTAATGGAAAAACGTACAAGCAACGGCAGCAATATTACAATTATTTTCTAATATACCGACTGGAATTGGCATCAGCAACTCAAATGTGTGGCAATGGAAAACATGTGCTGTGGCGATAGGACGAGTATCATGCACTTCCTAGAAGGGATACAGAATTTGAGCACCAACATTTATTTCGAAACCGGGAAACGAGTTAGTGCACGAGTGAATTCCAGTGTAAGTGTCTAATTAGTATAAGTGTCCTTCTCAATGGACGAGCAAGGAGGACAGTCAACAATATCAAAATGGAAACTTGAAATGTAATGCCAAAAAAAACTGCTGGAATAGCAATGTAAGTGGGAATCGAACAAACGGCGACGTGATGTGCTTGCCAATGGCTCATCCTCAGTCAAAAGTCCTCGCTGGTGTTATTAATCTGTACTTTCGCAAGGACACGATCGCCCATTCGTTTAACATTAGCATAGCCCACGCATACACACCCAAGTGGACGTGCGGTTTCGGATGCTGTTTATTTGCTTTTAATTTCTATTTTTTTTTTCGATTTATCTCAAGCGCATCAGCTTATAGTGGACGAGTGTGTGGGCGGATTCATAGAATCAATACACCGCAGAAGAATCTGGATGATGGCTTTGTTTCTAATTATTATTCCATTCATGGTAGGAGCAAACTTTGAAGCAGCAAAAATCGGAACAGCTGCCTTACCCAACTTCCTTCCTATAATTCCACTTGCACGCCCGCCCGTTAAGTTAACTTTCTTTTGGATTATTTGTTTGGCCAGTTTGGCCAGAAAGGATATCATTGTATGATGGTAAAATGGAAAGGAGAAGCTGTAGTTTGGAGTTGAAGTTGAGTAAGTAATCGGACTTTTTTTATTTACTATTAATTGTGGTTGGGCGTCCAAGTAAAATATTGCACAGTACCATTAAGGTCAACATAAAGTCAAAGTCGTATTGAGTAATAAACTAATTTAAGTAAATAAATACATTATCATAATAATGCATCGGGTGTTTTTTTAAGCTTGATATAAGTCTAAATAGCATAAAGTCACATAAAAAATTTCATTTTGATCGAATTGTTTTAATCATTCGAAAGATCAATATATGTCATTAATATTTGAAAATGATCTTGGCCATACAATCACAGCGGCTGTTCTTGACGGTGCGCATTCTGGACGTAAAATTTTAAGTCTTTTTTACGAGCACTGCTGGCCGTGTGTCAAAAATAACATGAATATATTGACCTTCAAGGCGTCAATTGTTGCTGGTTTATCAGCATAAGCCAGTGGCTTCACGAAGCTTCACGGGAAATAATCGAGGCGTGTCAAATCTTACGAACTTGGGGCGCAAATGACAGGTACATTTATCAAAATCCATTACTGGCCTAATTTTGATCTCATTAAGTCGATGGTTTCCGTCACCGTTTGGTACGTAGCACCATTCTTTTGAAACCAAATCTCGTTCGGATCAATATCATCCATATTTTTAAACCAAAAATTCGTGTGGTAATAATCTCCATTGATTTTCCAAGACGACCATCAGTTCTGTCATGCACTCCTAGTCCATAGCCTCTGGTCCATTTTGTGACGATTGAGAGAGCATACCCTCCATGGTCGTTACTAGCAATCTACCTGAGACAACTAGAGCTACATCATCAGCATAGGCGAGTACGCTCTAGCCTTCTTCTTTTAGCTACCTTAGCAATGCATTGATTACTATGTTCCAGAGTAGAGGTGATAGAATAACGCGTTTCTCTGGCTACATGCTAGCAGGCCTCTAACGATGGATCCATGGCATCTAACCCAGCATAAAAACATTTGATTGATAAGGTTTCTTACTGTGTGGTCAACCCTCAGAATAGACATTTCATTCATTATAGCGTCAGCTATAAGTGAGTACTCTTTCGAGTGAATGATTTTTCAATCGTACGTACCAGTGTATGAAGGGCTGTCTCTATAGACTTCCCCTTACAGTATGCGTATTGAAACTGAGCCCATCTTCTGGGATCCATATTGTTTCTTATATTTTGTGATAAAACAACGGGTCAGTTTACAACTGGTCTAGAACACGATCGGCGAAAGAACGGCGCATATGATGTCCTAGTAACTATAATTTCTGTACCATATAGATCTTATATGGGTGTAGATGAAATTTTGTATGTAGTGGCCGACGACGAATCGATAAATTTGCATCTTCGACCACACTTTCATTTACAGCGGCAATATTATCTTTAGTGTGAACTTTCCTTCAGCGTGTTAGAGTTATTGCATCATTTGGAGAGTTTGTGATATGAAACCTATCCACAGGTCGACGGATGGCTTGCTCAGATGGATGTGTGCCTTAAAAATCATATGAGGTCATCGGTAAGTTGCGCGAATCGGTGACTGATTTTCAAAGAAAATTTGTAAGTCTATTTATAATGATTTGCCTAGGTATACTGAAAATAAGTCTTAAATGTGAGTGCAGCATTATAGCTCTTTTGGCAGATAACCCTTCAATAAGTTCTATCTAAGCGAAAAAACACCCTTTATATGTAACGAAAGTAATAACAAAGCTACAGAGATAAAAGGACATCATTAGGAATGTTTTGTTCTTAAGAGAGCTTCAATGCACCACTCATAGATATTGATATTTCTCACAAGTATCTAGCAGAAAACACTTTTAACAGTTAAGAATCTGGTTTGATATTTTGTCTCATAAATCAAACGTTTTCCTATTCCTAACCACAGTCTTCTCCTCTTAAATCCGACTTCGAGCATTGAAAAAATTCACTTGAATGAATCTATTGATTCCGAAAATCGCCAAACTGCATCTTTCATCTCAAATGCATCATCAGTCACGGCAGATGTACAGGGAAACTGACTGTAATTTTTCATTCACATTTCCGCTTTTGTTCAAAATCCATCTGCTGCTTGAATTCATTGAGGCAAAGTTTTGCAACACCGCACACAATCACGTTAATGACGCTTTTTTTTTGTTTTTTTTTTTTTTTTGTTTTTGTGCAAATGCAATATTGACAAAAAAAAAACGAAAAATCTTTTCAATATATTTTGCACCACCACAGAAATGCACTGGATGCGGTCGGCACGCAGCAGCGAGTTATAGAGAAAGATTCCCTCCTCCTTCATAACTTATGGAACAGACACAAGCATAAAGCATTGATGGCACCGACGCTTACACCAGCGTACATCCTGTGGGAAGGTGTGGTGTATGTAAGTGCGAAACTCCGCCAGATAGTAATAATTTTGAAGCTGAGCAGCATAAAAATCCATTAAAGCCATAAAAGTTAAAAGCATTCTAAATATTTAAAATAGCATCCATTGCGCACAGTGTACACCAAGTGAATGGAATTGGCATGAATGCGAGTCTTGTGAGTGGAACGGATGGTGTTGGTGTATGTGTACATCATTATTTGTGTAGAATGAAGGGAAAGTAACTATGTAGCGACAAGGCGAGGGTAGTAGTAGTTGTGTTGGTGCGAAAAAATTAAAGTGTCCTTGCGATGGCGATGGCGGCTAAGTCAATGGCAAGGCAAAGTTGAATTTCCATCCATACATCCATCTTGTATCGGTGATGCTGTAGTCCATTTCATGTTTTAATAACACTAAGTTCCTTTTCATATCCTTGTAGCTGGGAAGTTTAAAGATTGTAGTATGGTATGTGGACATTTAATGTACTCATTGTTTTAAGGTTATTTTCTAGAATTTACACCCACCCCCATTTATGTTAACGTGCTTTGTTCTTACTTTTCAATAAACTAAATACCGAGCAAAAAAAATTATCAAAACTTTTTGTAACCGGTTCATAGAAGTGGTTTTATCCTTAAAAAAGTAATATCTTTTTTCTAATGGATTAACCTTCGCTCTACCGGGAGTTTTTGGCTACGTTATTTACCTACACCCACACTGGTGACCATTGTATGGTCTCGTTCCAGTGTGTCGTGTGTTTGGGACAAAAATACAGTTTGGGACATATTGGTTGAATGAAAGACAAATAATCTATATTGAGAGTTCTCTTTTGGGAGGTCGTATCAAGATAGAGAAGTGCATTATTGCAGATTTGTTGAAGCCTATACAAAATCAGATAAAGGGTCGGAATTTGCTGCCGACGAAGACGAAATGGACAAGGATTATAAGCTTAAGGAAGCATATGTAATTTTTGACGCAATAGTGGGAGTGTTTGAAGTGGAAATAATAGGATACATAGGATAAGATACAGACCAATGATAAAATGACAACTGACCCTTCTGATAACACTTTTTCCATTACGAAAGAAGGTGTAAAATTGTATAAACAGCGACCACATTTAAATCGCCAGGCATTCCGCACCATTATTCGAGAAGTAGCATTAGAATAAGGAACGAAGTTCGATAATAAAAAATCTGGTGGATTCGGTTGCATCATGCGTTCGGCTATAAGAGACCTAATATATGCCGAAGCCAGAAGCCAAGTACTGTATAGAATGCCAAAAACCCCATAAGAAGCAGACGCGTATTTGGAAGCTAATTACAGATAACAAATTGTCAGCTTTATTAGGAATTTTGCTTGTAACAGATTTCTATAAATCGATCTAAGAGCAAGTTTCTATACTCTGTAAAAAAATGCCTATCGAGCAACCATGGCATGTAATAGGTTCACAAACATTTCGCAATTCATTCGATTTGACTGATATGCAACCAGATCTGTTCGCGGTGCGATGTTCGAAAGAAATATTCAGATGCATCCCGCCAAAACTCCAACCCAACCGAAATACCCATGCCTTAACACGAGCAAACTGGTCTACCATTAGAGCTATCTTCGGACGTACCAACCAATTCAGAGATTCCTTTTTTAGCCTTTAACGGAGTTTCCCCAGGCGGGGTAAACTCAGTGTGACCAGGGTTCAGACAATTAGTGGTCGTTACAATAAAATTCTATATGTGGGACTTTTATTCAATTTCTCATTTATTTCGATATAGATTCCTAAGTAATTTTCTTAGTAATGTTGAGGTAGTCTGGGCACTACGTATGCCTTGACGAGAGCCTGAGTTCGGTGATGAGCCTTCGTTCGTCTTTGACGTAATGTCAAAGGCTTGCGCATAAGACGAGCGTGTACCCTGAGCGATGCCTGAGCGTAGGCCTGAGTCTGAGACGATCGTGTTCCCTGAGCGATGCGTAAGCGTAGGCCTGTGATGGCATAGACGTCGACGAGGAGAAGCTAGGTTAGTGGGCATAGGTACATCGGTGAAAATAATATAAAAATAAATGCCAGGGTGGCGGCAGGTAGTTCAACGACAGCCGCCTTAAATAACAGAGAGGCGAGCAGCGAAATGCTAGGCAGAGGTTAGCGCGTCTGAAGGCAGAGACGCGAGCAGCGAAATTATGGGGAGAGGTAAGCGCAGCAGCAAGTAGCTTTGATCAACTTAAACTTTTGTTCCTCACAAGCCGCACAATAATTATGTGGAATAAATTGCCCGACTCTGTGTTTCTGCATTTGCATGATCTACAGTGCAATCTCACCTTTTCCTCTCCTTAGTTTCCGTACGCCCACGATGTGCTAAGCATTGTACATTATGAAAAAAAAAAAAGGAAAATTTCTACGAGGACATTGGTGACTTAGAATAGAAATCAGGCAACACCCTAACTGAAGAACTGAAGCCTCTTGTTCATTCGAAGTGTCGAAACTTATCCGATTGGGCTCTGCAAAAGTTTGAAAAAATCCTGAATTTCATCGAAAAATCATCTTCAGCTATGAAGTTTATTTTTGGCTTAATGGCTTTGTCAATTGGACAACAACAAACAAACATATCCTTGAAGAGACTCCATTGAATCGACAAAATGTGAATGTGTGTGTGGATTTCATGCCGGAGGTCTTATTGGACCCTATTTTTTCGTGAACGAAAATGATCCCCATGTTGGGGTCAATGGAGTTCGCTATCGTGCCATGCTGAAAGACTATTTTTGGCCAGAATAGGATGGACTTGAATCAGTGGTATGTGGTTTCATCAATATGGTGCCCCATGCAACAGTGCTGGACAAACAATTGATCTTTTGAAGGGGTAGTTCGATAATCTCCAGAAATGATTGGGTCGAATGGCCAGTTCGTTCATGCGATTTAACGCCATTGCATTTATTGTTGTGGGGCTACGTAAAGTTGTTGGTGTATGCCAACAAGCCAGCAATACTAAATGTGCTCAGGAGCAATAAGAACGCGAAATTGCCAACGTTCCGGCCTATATGTTTGGAAGAGTAGTAGAAAATTGACGCCAAAGAATCGATCGCTGCAACCGTGCTTGCGGTCGTCATATGAACGAGATCGAATTTCATACTTAAATCCAATATGTGTGCTATACATTTTTAGCTCGATATCTCAGTTATTTATTATTTAAATAGAAAGTTGTTATGTCCTTATTGAAAAACCCTTAAATACATTTCAAATGTTGCAGATAGATCAAATGTTGCTATGCAAAAAAGCACGCGTTCCGTTTCGATGTGGCATTGAAAGTTTACTCTAAACGTGCCTAAAGAAATTTCACTTAAAAAAATCCCAAAATTTCTTACTCAAGTTAAAATTTCAGAGCAATTTGGTTTGAAAGTTAGAACGATGATAAAACCATTGAATGACAAAAGCAAACATTTCTATCGAAACTCTATTCAGCCTATGAAAGATTATAAGGACAAGGATAAGGATAGAATTTAACGCACGTACAATTTTTCTTTTATAGCCGCAAACACTAAGCTAAGAAGAAACATTATAAATAAGGAAACCAGGACTCTCGAAGTGCGTCGAACGAAGCTAAAAACACAAACACAAAGAAATAGATAAAACAAAAACTGCAACCGCAATGAAGGCGTCCGATGATAATCCCTTTACACAAGAGTCTGGTGAAAAGAGGGTAGCAACGCAACCAACCCAATTTATTTTTTATAAGCTTAACATTTTCCGCTTTATAGGACTTCGCATCAAATAGATTTTGAGTAATGAATGAATAATTAAATTAAGATTATTTAGGGCGTTTATGTAGAGCTCGTTAAGCAAAGAGTGGCTGTCTAGACTTAGAAATCGAGTGGTAAAGAAAAGAATGAAAGATGGTAATGAAGTCCACCGTCTTTGGAACGCAGACCTAATCGCTTAACCAAGAGTGGCTAATGCAGTTTTGTTATGAGTAGAAAACAAATCTTGTCAGTTTAAGTGGCTTTAGGGTATAATTTCTTCAGCTGATCACTCCAGACAATCCGTGAATGAGAACAAGAAAACAGGTGAAAAAAAATAAAAAAAAATTTTGACAGAGTAAATCAATAGGAGATTTATTAAGACGTTGGGAAAAGGGTACTTTTAATCCTTACAACATCAATCAATCATTTACACCAACAAGGAGTACGTAGGCATTCGACCACACCTCGCAGTTTAGCTCAATTATTGGTTGACTGGAATGACTGCAAAAAGCTTTAGAAGAAAAAATTGTTAATGTTTGTAACACAGTGATTTTTGGTGCTTTTCTAGTATTCGAACTTTGAACCTCTTGCTCAAATGTCCAACGCACTAACTACTAGAGCCACGGCCCCTACCAGGGAAAAATATGACAGATAAAAAAAAGCAAAATTCCCATAAATAATTTACCTTCATTTACATGCACTTTTCGATGCTATGTTGTTGGTTTTTATTTTGTTATTATTTAAGTTTCATCATTCGATAGAGGGGAGGATAATAGATCTTTAAGCTATCGGAGTCACTTACTCAGCAGACCCAGTCTTTTCGTTCTATTTGATTCGTAGCCGTTGGGTGCAATACCTTGCAAATGGAAAAAAGACGAAGAAAAAAAAAACCAGAACTAACTCATCGCAGTTTCCGCCTGGATGCGCTGTTGCACCCACCGCATTCAGGTTGCGAGATATAACACTCGTAGTATATATAGAGTATCCAACGATACTTTGAACTTTGCATGCGATACACACAGTATGTGTTCGTGTGAATAGTGAACTAAATCTGAAAAAGATGGGAAAGTATGAGCACGGTGACTTGAAGAAAAATAAAAGATTCGAATGAATGAAACTAGATGAAGAATACCTCTAGCATCAGGCAACAGCCTGGTTAAATGTGTTTTTCAAAGAACTTCTTCTCGCATGCATGCTGCATTCAGTAGAGACACTTTTCACCCTTATTTGTAACCTATTTTGGTATAAAAATTTGTTCAAAGAATATGTAAAAACACCGTCCAGCATTTCCTGTTTATATGCTTAAAAAAGACCTCCTTGCCATGTTGCCGTCAGTTAGTACTCCGCTATGTAGAGCGAAGGACATCAGCTCAGATTTTTCCTCTGTTTTACACATGAGGATATTTCTGCTTCAGGCTTTGGTGGTAAAATAACACCAGCATTATAATAACGCAATAAAAGTGGAAATAACTTTACTGGTGGCACAGTGAGTGAATGCGGTAGTTAAACGCTCTAAATTGGAGAGGTTTTTTTTAAAACATTTAATAGACAAGACTGGTGTGACGCTGTTTCTGGTATAAGTACTCGTTTGGTTAGAGCTTAGGGGGTTTTAAGCAGGGATTGAAACAATATTCAGTTACCGTTTAATGAAGAGAAAGACCTTTTTTAAAATATTGTTGATTATGGATGAGTTCAATAAAAGGAAACAAAAGTAAGAGTAGCATTTCAACTGGAAGGTACAGAATCACCGAAACAAGATCTATTAAAATTTTAATTACAAATCCTTCCATCGACAGGTATCAAGTGTATCAAATGAAATATTTTCAGCTTGTTGCACATACGTGAATTCGTCACCGCCGCAAAAAAAAAAAACTTTTTCCGGCGTTTATGTGGTGAATATTGGATTTGAAACTATCCAATACGGCCTTGATTGAACGGTCAGAAAGGTGTTACTATTCTAATCAAGCAGCGACTTATCAATTCCATAGGCAATCAATTTCGATAAAAGAGCTCTATGCCAGACCTTGTCAAATGCCTTGGAAATATCGAGTGCAACACACTTTACTTTCATCAAATTTGTGAATAGATTGGTTCCACTTTTCGGTGAGATATGCCATCAGATCACCTGTAGAACGTTGCTTTCAAAAACCGTACTGCCGGTTGCTATTAATTTTTCGAGATTCAAGGTATTGCATAAGCTAACGTTCAGCGTTTCCCTCACTTTAGAAAGTATGTATGTTAGCGCAATAGGTCGGTACGGGGAAAGAGATGACGGTTCGCCTTTTTTATGAACATGCTGAACAAAGGCTGTTTTTCAATTCCTAATCCAAAAAAAAAATAAATAGAAAAGCATGCGTGGCAATGCCAACGTTGAAAAACACATCTTCAAAACTATAGCGGGAATACCATCAGGCCCACCAGACTTATGAATGTTGAGAGCATTTAATATTCTAGCCACTTGACGAGTACGAAATTAAATCTTCGACTCTTGCGAGCACAGGGGGCGACAAAGCGCTATCTGGTAGCGTGGAGCTAGCTTCGAAATGTGAAGCAAGCAGATTATGGCCTTGTCTATGGAGCTGACATGAATGAGCGTTGGAATTGAAGACGAGGCAGTATTTTTAATTCATTTCAGGAATGACCTACCTTTGGGATATATGTATGGGAAGTATTTTTTGACTAAGTTTCTGGTCATACTCAAATTTGACTCGTCTAAGGAAGGCATTGCAATCATTTTTTACTCGTCTAAGTTTGGTTCGGTTTTCCACAGTGGGGTTTTGTTTGGAGGTATGCTCTCGGTTCCTAGACGCCTTTTTGCAGCTTAAATCATACCAAGCATTTTTCTTCTGTTTGATACACTAAGTCCTGGAAGGGATAAATAAATCATACGATCCTGGATTATGTTTGCGATCGTATCAGAAATCCACCCCACTATGGGCATTAAGTGGCCAATTAATATTCCTAAATAAATTGTTGAGTCCCTTTCAGTCGGCTTTCTCGTGTAGCCATACTTTTTTTAGGAGTTTCCTATTTAACTGCGTTGTTCGACAACGAGAAATAAGCTGATACTACACAATGGTCTGAAGAGCCAAGAGGTGATGATACACTGACGGTGTATTTGTTAGGATGGGAGCTAAGAAACAAGTCGATGGTATTAGCGTTATGACTTACATTGTCTGGATTTGTGATGGAATAAAATACCTAGGTTTGCGAATACTCAAGGAAAATTGTGTTGGATCAGTAGGTGGCTCCAACTTAATTTTCCTTGATTTCCAATTATCCATAAGCATAAAACTATTGCGTCAAAGATTAGAAGCCTTATGGTGTTTGGACTTTCAGGGGACAATTGTTTGTTGCACTTAATATGTCATTTTTTGATCCTTTATTTTCCATTTTTAGTGAAAAGCTCAGTGCTAAAAATAGAATATTTTGAAATAAAAGTTTCAGCTGCCACTGTATTGTTCATTCCACAGCCACAGTGTTACTTTGCCAAACAAAAAAAATTGTTGAGTAACGTTTTTTTTTTTTCAATTTAAATTTTTCACATTTTTTCTCTTTGTCAATACTTATTCCTTCACGTCAGCGCACTGCTTTCAAGCAATTTCACGCTGGATTTGAATTTTACGTTGCGATCATGGAACTTTTTTGGCAAAAAGGGATTCGAATTTGTTATGCACCAAATACTCGTACAACTCTGTGAATTGTGTCAAAAGTAAGCGCAAAGTTTAATTGAATCGCTACATAATTTCCCATCCATCGTGGTATTAAGCAGCACAATAAAAAGTAACGAGTTCGCAGATGGAAAGGATGGTCTGCAGTTGTTGAACTTTCAGTTTTGCATTTTACCCCAATGCAGTTCCGGAGAAATATCTCCAAATGCATATGAAACTATTCTTAGTTTTGCCGCAGGTTCGAAGGTTGACAAAAACTTTGTCTTTCTTTTCCTTCACTGAGTATAAATAAAAAATGTGTCCATTGTGTATTGCACTCCGACGCATTGATAGTTAAAGTCTGAAGGATGCAAGCGGAGATGTTCGGTCATGGCAATGACAACGCATCAGTCAGCTATAGAGGAGATGAGTCTTTTTTGATTTAAATAGGAATATGTAGCTATGAATGAGTATTTCACATACGCACAAATACTGAAATGATGTGAGTTTCCTTAGGGTAGAGGCACACCGTGAACGATGTATACCTGAAACGACTGACATCATCTGTGGAAAACTCCACTGTGTGATGAATTAATTTGGTAAACTTCACCCACTGCATCTACTTGATGTTTTTCATTTCCGTTATTGCACTTTTAAGTTTCCCACTGCATTATTTATTTGAAATCTTGATTGTATTTTGTATCCTGGTATGATTTTGGTGTACTTCTGAAACCTTCTCAACAGCTTTATGTGACAGTGTCATTTTCCGAGGTTTTTCTTCATTAAGATGGCAATATCGGAAGTTATTGCCTACAGAGGCAATGTTGCCTTTGAGATGGGCCTGAGCATTTTCAGTTCAGCAATTAAAGAGCAGGAAATAAAGAAGCAGAAAAAACTTTAAAAAACGCCTCCTAACTCCCTCCTGTCACTCGCTTAAAAATATAAAATCAAAATCAAAACAGTTGCAGAAAAACCAGAACAATAGAAAAAGTACTTTTAACAAATATCTTCTTTCTTTTTGAGATTTCATTTATAGTATAAAATTAATATTTAATTTAATTGTCAAAATGATCGGATCAGTTCAAGAAATTTATTATTTTCTGATTAACGAACAACAGAAACTGGGCACAGTGTTCTGCATTCACCGTCTATGTTCTCCTCTTGTTTTTCCCAGTAGTAGATCATGTGTCATGAAACGCTTAAGGCTGGCCACGTTTTCCGGAAACAACTGCAAAAAAAAAGGAAAACACCAAAAACTACTTAACTTGCAAGAGGAAGTTTTCGATTAAAACTTTACTTGTCTACCTGGAGTTACCTGATGTGTCGTCTTGTCTACTACCACTACCCCATACCCAAAAACCAACCACGGCAATAGGCAAAGTGTTTTTCAGCAGAGTGAGCATAAGGGAAAAATTGTCCTCGTCTTGTGTGCTTGTTTCTGCTGGAAATTTTCTATAGTAATACGTTCACGTTCATATATCCTTGGGGTAGAAAATGTAAGGTGACGCTTGCATCCTTGCATACACTAAATAATGCAAACCTTAAACAAGATAACTGCTGCTGCCTTTCTCCTAATACCCCTTTCGAAGATGCTATGCAGCAACCTCACGTCTTCATCCTTCGAAATGTTTATGATGGAAGTTTCTTCTGTAAAGCTTACAGCCCTGTACAATTGAGCATCAGGGACATGTTTTTGTTTTCACACACACGTACTAGAGGGTACGTACATGAGAGGATGTATAGCGGTGGATATTATGCACCCCATCATCGATATAAATTTTCGGGCAAATCTAGGAACGAACAAAAACTGCTCACGAAGATGACGTGCAAAAACTTTTAGAGGCAATGATGTCGGACACATGCCCTGCTCTATAATGGTGGTTCCTTCGTCATGTACCCAGGTGTTTTGTAATCTTTAATGTAGCTAGGTACGAGTACAAGTAGTAAAACGACCAAAAATACAGTAAAATTAGCATTATAGACTAGGTCAGGTTAGGTTTGGTGGATGCTATTGCACACTTAGACAGTTTACGGTCCATTGTTATTTTCATATCACTTCTTTGCTGGATCCATACCATCGACGTCATCGAAAGGAATCCAGCGATGACTGTCTTCATAAACTACAATATCGGTTGCCGATATTATATTATGCCTCCGCTAGGTCACTGCCGCCTCAATCGCTGTCACCTCAGCCTGATACACGCTGCAATGGTCCGGAAGTCAAACGGAAATGTTTACGTTAGGTCTGTCACAGTAGACTCCTGAGCCGACTCTACCGCCAAGCTTGGAGCCATCCGTGAGGAATTTTAATGCAAGAGTTTCTTTTGGCGAGCCATACCTCCATTGCTCTGTGGAGGGATAGATGACCCAAAAACCCTTGTTGAAGCATAACACCGACATTATGTAGTCTACGTTCGTCAGATCAGCCTTTAGTTAGAGTTATTGAACGTCGAGTGCCTCGTTTGAATACAATTCCACTGTTGCTGTCACTACCTGATATATGCAGCAGGCATATAAACTACATTACTTCTAGGGCATAGGTGTTGTCTTTAATACCGCACTTATATGCAAACCCTCTGTACCTTCTCCAAGGTTTTACGTAGGTGGATTTTCCTAGAGCCGGCCACCAGACACTTACTCCATACATAAGAATTGGACTCACTACGGCAGTATATAGTCAATGTACCAGGTCCCGCTTTAATCTCCAACTTTTTCAGAAAGCGCTTTTACACGCGTATAGAGCTAAAGCTCTTTAGCTTTAGCTATCTATCTACTTGTCTTCTAATGGTAGATCCAACCAGCTCATCGTTAACAATCCTGCTTAAGAGCATATGATTGATTAGCTTGCATACTGCATTGTCTAGTCCCAGAAGACGCATGCTATTCATTATAGAATCCGTCTTTACATTGTTGAAGGCACCTTCAATGTCTGAGTATGTATTTATTTCAGACACCCTTTGAGAATCACGTCTAACCATGGAAGGATAATCTCTGAGTTATTCTGTAATTCCGCTGGTCTGGACCAGCTGCCTTACAAGGCTTGAAACCGCTAATTGCTCACTTGATTCGCTTAGAGCTAAGAATGTTATCTATGGAAATCGTATGAGTTCTATGTTGAGTATTCTAACTCGTTCCTCGAATCGGTCGATCCTGAAAAGTAAGTTTCTAGGAGGAACTCCATGAACCATCCGGTTTTATTAAATAACTGGGTTTTGTTGTGTAGGTGGAGAGAATTTTTTTAAGGCGATTGGTCTCTGAGACCCCTTCCATTTTACCACAGAAGAGTTTCTAATATTTCATCTGTGCCTTCCTTAGCTTTTTCTCTTATAAAGTTTGAGGCACTCCTGATAGGTCCCAGTTTTCAGTTTTTTAGTACATTTTGCCCTGTTAAAGGCCCTTCTACCAGTTTTCTACTGTTCCCTTAGAGAACCACCATACTGGTCTACTTTTACCCCCTGGGTTGGCCGTAGGACACGCTGCAGCCATATAAGTTTGACAGGCATTCCTCTTCGGACTCAATAGAGAACAGGCCGTCCTTTCTAGATATCAAGTCTTCGCTGGACCGACTGTCGCTATCGACTCCAGTGGCAACTTCCCTTTGAATGAGCTGGACGACCTTTGGTTTTTCGTCCCCAGTAGCTTTATCGGTTTCATTATTCTTAAAGAGTTTGAGGGTTAATGACCCGAAACAGAAGTCTATAAATCCATTGGTTGTAGCAAGTGGTTGATTAACATGGTCGTTAATCTAGAGTCGCCCTTAGCCTCTTATTGTTTCAGAAACTTACTGGCATGAATTGTCTGCATTATTTCCTGCTCTTCCGGTTCAGTTGGAAGCAAAACGCGAGCTCTATGCCTGTTAGAGATTTCCTCCATTCACCATACCATACTTCACCAATCTCAGAGATAGCCCTCTTATAGAGAAATGGTGATCTCTGGTCTGCGCTTGCAGTTAGCTTCACCCTGCCTTGGAACCATCCGGCATCTCTGCAGGAAGGCGGGTTGGTCCCGGGTTTTCCCTGAGGACTTTCACGAACACACGGAGTAGTGCATTAAGCACTGACTTCCATCTATCCGAAGAGATGACAGCAAGCACCAACGCATGTTCTTTCAAGACATCACTGAATAGCTTCGGTTTGTGCGCCTTAAGAGCTCCCGATTCATGCATTTTGGCTTTTTTTACTACCGGCTGTGTCCACCTCATCCAGAGACCTCTGCCTTTTCGGCAGGCACTCCCTTTCAGGGTTTCTGACGTAGTCAGTCGTTTTATTCGCCGATGCTAGAGAGTCCTTCTGCTCCTTCGTGTGCTGCCCCATAGGAGTATCATCCCACCTTTCTAGTTTATTATGGGCCAACCGACGTTCTTTTTATTGCCGCTTCACCAAAGAAAGAGGTTTGGCATTGCTGGTCGCTGGACTTGGAGCCTTGGTATTAGACAACACTATTACTTTAGAGGGAGGTTCGAGGAACTCCACCCAGATGTTTCCCGCGCTTGAGCATCGGTCTCGGTTTTCGGCCTTTGAAGAGTGCCGATCTCGCGATTTATAGAAACTGATCACTGCAATCTTCTACTAGACGTTTACACAAAGACTAGATCGACTTTAAAATAAAAATTTCCTAAAATATTTTTTTCTACTCTGGATGCTATCCATTGCGTTTCAGCTTGATATACGATTGGCGGAAAAATCTACAACATTTTTACCTCTTAACTTAGATAATATCTTAGAAGATTAAACGCATGATTCAGTTATGTGAATATACCTGTAAATTGCTAAGCACATCAGGTAACAAACAGCAACAAAAACAGGAACAAGTAACTTATGATGAGGGCAAAACTGTATTACAAGTAACACCCGCAGCCAGCACACAGTACAAGCATGAAGAAAAAGGATTTTTGTGTTTGCATTTAAATAGAAAAGTTAATTTATTAAGAGCTTCCGGCTTCCGGCTTACTGTTTCGTCTTGGTTGTCATTGGCAAAGACATTGGACAGACAGACAGCAAGAGGAGACAGACAGGCGGACAGGCAACTTGGGAATCCTTTTTGTTATGTTGTGCAGCATAAATTTGTTGCAAAATTTTTATCTCTGACTTGCCCCAATGGACGAAAACTACCTTGTATTCCTATAGAATCGAGGCACCCTCATATTTTACAACAGTATATGTACATGTATATCACACGAAAGTTTGAAAACTTGAAGTAGCAAGAAAAGTCTCTTAACATTATAATTTACCTGTCACATTGTCCCACCTCCTATTTTATCTGAATAAGCAAGTGAGATGATGGGATGAACAATACAATACATATATTAAAGCACACACACAACGGCTCACTTTGTTGTTTTATTCATAGAAAAGTCCTACTATCTACTAGATTATGTTTTTCTGTCTTTTGTTTCTTTTCTGAATGTACGTACGAGTATGGTGTTAATTATTGTCCTTTCATTTGAACATAATGGAATAGATTAAGACGAGAAAGTACAAAAGAAACCATAGGACGCACATACGTTGAGGTGCTATAATATGAGGATACACTTGGCCTTATCTTCTTATTACCTGATGAGACGAATGAAATGGTACGAATATTAGGTGCAGCTCATGTGGGAGTTAAAGGATATTTCTTCTTTTGTTTTTTTTTTTGGTTTAATTTTGTATATATTTATGGTTGCCTAAGGAGATAATTAAAATGAGTATTTGTAAGCTGCTTAGGTACGATACGATACGTTTTTCCTTCTTCAAGGCTCAACGCAATTAATGCGATTAGAGCTTCTTATTAATTCAGAAGTTTATTGCAGCTTCAATTTGGACTGTTGTTATGCTCAGCTTGTTATGAACTATCATCTGAGTTGAATTTCCGGTGGACATACCCTTGTAGTTGAATACATGACAATTGAAAAGGACATACATTTGGGTGCAGTTTGCAAAGTCTCAATTTTAAATTGGACCATTAGAGCTGCCTAAATAAACTTAATTCTTCCAAGTTAATTGTAACCCTGCATTTTAGTCGGCAATGCAGTTTTAATTGTTAGTTGATCCAAATTGTCATTTAGCGTCTATCTACCAGTTCATCAATTTAATGGAAATTATATGTTGTAACGAAGTTTTACAAACCGGGGTAGTCCTCATTGTAACCAGGGTTCTATTTCATTAGCATCCCGCTTGCTAATTTAACGCTAATTTAACACCAGCACACTTAGTCACTCCACCGTCACATCTCAGAGGTCCTTCAGCGATGTCCTTAAGGACACAATCGTAGTCGCAGTGATAGATCGCAGTCACATTGACGGAACGATCTATCCGGAAAGGTGGCAATTAGTTAAGTTAAAGTTCTCTGTGAACGTTGTTACTAGGTTTTCATTAAGATTGGGTGTCGCCACAATCCTATTTACACATAATCATCATGTAACCCCGGTTGGGGCATAGGGCGTCAACAAAACGTCTCCATCCTTCACGGTCTGCAGCAAGGTATTTCAGCTGTGGCCACGTCCGTCTCTGGGATTCTGCTTCCGCTAAGACAGTTGATTTCCATGTTTTTCTTGGTCTTCCAACCCGCCGTGCACCCTGTGGATTCCATTCAAAGGACTGCTTTGCAATATCGTCGTTTGGTTTCCTCAGTGTGTGACCAATCCATTGCCAGTTACGCTTTCTTATATCGACGTCCAGCCGCTCTTGACTTGTCCTGCGCCACAATTCCTCGTTTGATACAATTTGTGGCCAGCGAATCTTTAGGATGTGACGTAGACAGCGATTCACAAACGCTTGCAATTTCCTCGAAATACTAGACGTGACTTTCCAGGTTTCGCAGGCATATAACAGCACGGATTTGAAATTGGATTCGAAGAATCTCAACTTAGTGCGTAAGGAGATTTGACTGGATTTCCAAATTGGGGTTAGAGTACCAAAGGCAGCACGAGCTTTATTAATTCTACTTTTAACGTCCAGATCCGTACCGCCATTTGCAGAAACAATACTGCCGAGGTAGTTAAATTGTTCGACTTCTTCCACTGGCGTCTCCCGTATAATAATACGCTGCTATGTGGAGCGGCCTGTGAGCATTATTTTTGTCTTTTTGCTGTTCATTCTTAGACCAACTCGACTCTCCCTTCACTTTCAGTGTTTCGCACATCCCGTTCAGCCCACTGATGTTATTAGCCAGGAGGCATATGTCATCGGCATAGTCTAAATGACTGAGCCTTTCAAACGGTCTCCATTGAATGCCCTGTCGCTCCGCTTTACCAACACTGGCCGTCAGTACGTCGTTTATCGCCAGCAGGAAGAGGATTGGCAATAGAACATCCCCCTGTATAACGCCCTGTTGCACTACGAAGGAGTCGGATAGCTGCCCATTGTGTAAAACAAAACACCTTGCGTTGTTGTAGGACTCTCTAATAATGGCAACAATTTTTGGGGGAATTCCTCTACAAAGCAACAATCTCCATATACATTCTCGGCTAACTCGATCAAAGGCCTTCTCAAAATCCACGAACATGAGGTACAGCGGTGATTGAAATTCCATCGACTGCTCAAGGACGATACGCAGGGTGTTGATGTGGTTGACACATGATCGACCACTCCGGAAACCAGCTTGATGCCTCTTGAGTGTAGACTCGATTCTATCCTTTATCCGCACGAGAATGATGGTTGCCATTTACACATACCTACATAAAATCGGTATCACCATAAGAAGAAGTTCAGTGTTGCGGACATAGTCGGACGGACGTTACTCTGGTAGCTTCTTGACTTTTATGAAGAAGCATCCAGGACCACATCCTATCACTTGCGATGGCGACTGGTATCAAGGCCGTATTAATCTAGTCGCGTTTGATGACTTGAGATCTCGCGATCTATATAAACAGGCCATAAGCAGTCTGGGATGAGGAAAGTCCTTTGTGGAACACGACAGCGAGGCCGGCCAAGCCTACGCTGGAAGTATGGACACCCTTAGTTTAGAGATGCAAAAAAGGATGACTTCGGCTTAAAATTGGGATCGGTGGAGAGACTTTTTGCGTGAGGCCAGGACCGACACCGGTTGGAGAGCCAAATATAATGATTGAGGATGGGCGTGATGTATGTGGATATTTCTTTTGAACACCGCTTGAATAAAAAGCGACCACCAATAAATATTATCGCGCGGTTCTAAATTCTGTCGAGTAGATGCAATGTGATCTTGGGAGTACATGCCCAGATAATACAGTTGTATTCAAGTTTAGGGCGAATATAAGCTTTGCAAATAGTAGCCAGATGCAAGGTAGTTTTTGATGCAACTGACCATGATCTGACAATTATACTCAAGTTTTTTGCAAATGAATGGCTTGTATATTGTAACAAGATCTGAGGGAGTGACTATTTGAAATACTTAATATTTCTGGAACCGTGTTAGGAAGCATAAACATTTTCCAACATTTTTGACGACGAGGAATTTTTATTATTACGACGAAGGTTGTAGTTAATATACATCCCGGGAATTGCGAGTTTTTCTGTTTTACTCAACGGAAGTTCAAGGATAAAGGTTGGACGCTTATGTTTCGCTTTGACGACAGAGGCATAAAAAGAGTTTGGAGGCATTTTACTTTAATTTATACTGCCCATTTAATTATAGTGTCTATGTGAGACATCCTTAACATAAGTTGTTGTTTGTGTTTTATTTGATAATATGACGCATTGTCAGCGTCGGCAGCAAGGTAATTATTTAAATTGGAAGTAGCCGACAGAAGAATATAAGAAAGAGTGCCGGGAAAGAAAGAGAGCCATGGGCCATACCAGCATTAATGCGCTGAGTTTACGACTTGAAATCGTTCAAAACAACTTGGATTGAGTGGTTCGAAAGATAGTCTCTAATCAATGATCAGTGACGCAGTTTTTCATCGACTCCATAAGTACGCAATTTTTCCGAGGACCTTGATGCTAAAGTTTGCCAGACGCCTTGGGTATATTGAGTATAACATCTTTGTTTTAACCAAATTGATGTTGGTTCCACTGTTCGGTGAGATAACTCATCAATTCACCAAAAGAACATTGTACACGAAACAGTAAAGATTTTGTATGTTTCAATAATTTTCATGACCTGACGATGACTTTGGAAAGAAAGGACGTAAGAATAGGCGACGGCTCGCTTTTTTTAAGTACAGGCTGTTTTTCAACTTCTCTGTAAGAGTTCCAATGAATAGAATAGATGGAAATGACTCTGCCCAACTTTTATCTCAAAAGAAATTTGCTTATATGCATTATTCGTCTAATGAAGAGTGTGAAGTCGTCAACATTCTTTTAGACATCTAGAAAAGTATGCAGAAACGGGATGGAATACTGTAGTAATACATTAACTTTTTCAATGTAATGACAAAACCATCTTTTGATTTTCATGTTCTTCAAAGGATTTGTTAGGAAAGAGTATAGACAGATAATGAATACATAACATGAGCATGAAGATGATCTTTTCAGCTCGTCAGTTGTTATTCTGTTTTAAGACTTATTACCGAAAAATCCCATTTTTTATATTTTTCCTTCCAAAACTATGCATATGAATAAAACAAATCTAAAAATTACGCCATCGCAAGTCGAGTGCTAAACAATAATTTGAAAACAAGTTCCATCAACATTCTGACTGATCAAAGTCGAGATATATGAGTGAACAAACAGACAAATGAACAAACAAACAAGCACACATACGCTGAAAAAGAACCCTTTGTCCTGTAGTGTCGCCCTTCGGTCTCGCAATTATAAATACTCAATTTAAAGTCTTAGTGCTTAAAAGGACTTTGAAGATCCTTTAAAACTTAACTGAAAATTTCAAAAACTTTTTCTATTATTTTTTATTCTATTCGTTTTGGACAGATCTGTTGATACTGCTAATAGATTCTTTCTTTATCTTCTCAACATATAACAAAAAACTTAACTACACTACTCATTCGTTTATTCAAAATGTCAAAATCCAAAATCGTCCAGGCTGAGACTCATTGGTTTATGTCAAAACACCTCCAGCCTGAGAAATGCTGTTCTTATCTTTGTCGGTTATTTATATTTGATTAAGGAAGTTCGTAGAATACCGTTCCGCTATAAACATGAAAATTTAATATTTCCGCTCACTTTAGGTGCCAACATGTCCATTTCAAAGCCGAAGAAAAGGGACCATTCAATTTTCCGGTTTACTTATACAGTGAGAATACTTTTCAAAATTCAAATAACTTAAGGACCTTATAGTAAGGAAAAGTAAAGTTTACTCAAGTTGCCTGCACAGAAATGATATGAATATTTCACACGCTTATGGTTATTGCAGGATGCTATTGCTGCGACAAACAGAGCAAAACATTTGATTTTTATTTTTTTTTTAAGATACGCAAGGCGTTTTGATTTAGCTTTATAAAGGAAAGAGCACATCTACGCTGTGCAACCCTTTCTAATCCTTAATGCGTTTTTTTTTTCATCCTTTTTACATTTTATTCCCAAAATGTGTGACACGTGCTAAGATGTGAGCGATTTGCTCATCCTTTTTGTTCACTGGCTTATGTCGTTTGTTATTCGTTCTCTGATACTATTGGACACAACAGCATTACCAGCACCATTACACCACCCTACGGACAAAAATACACCCACACAGGAGCACATGGTCAGTTTACAGGTAAATTCCTGTTTATACAACACAATCGTTCATCGTCATCGTGTATATATATATTTAAGGAATTTGGGTTGTGTCATCAGATCATTTCGTCAGGTGGTTCGTTTTGATGGTGTGCCGCTACGCTCCAGAGTGATGCTGATAGCTGCAAGCACATTCATACAAAATGGCTGTGTTTTAGCGATCCTGTGTTATTTGTTTTGTACGTGTTTGAGAAAAAATGTTGCACGACCTGAATAAATAGACAATTTTTCCCTGTGATTCGTCTCTGCTTCGTTGTGTGAAACCAATTTTCCTGTTTGCTTTTTCAGATTTTGTATTTTTTTTCCAAACAACAGGAATGAGTGGAAGTACATGAGCATGAAAGGATGTGATGCTAAATATTACCATGCAGGACTATTGAACAAACAACAATTGCAACAGAATAAAAATAGAAAGAGCCAAGCCCGGCAAAAAGCAGTAAACCAAATCAAAATTGAATAAGCAATAAATAAATAGAATAAAAGCAAAAGAAACCCGGATCGGAATTACAGTGAAAAAAAAAAACAATTCCGCAGATGCATGCATCCCCATCCTACCTAAAGGATAAAAAACAGCCCAATAACATTTTCATGAAGATTTTCTAAAAACCAAAATATGCACCTAAAAGTAATCCACTAAAAATGCTGAAAAATAAAAATAGATGCGAAGCACTGCATGTTTGTTTTTTCAGATCGTAAAGCAGCGCTAAGCACAGCGGACACAGTCAATATAGTATGGCGTTATCTGATGCCGCCATATGCCATGATTGTTAAAAATTATGTATGGGAACCCTCCGACACCGGGGTCCGATCGCTGCCAAATTTTAATAGAAAGTGTTGCCACCAGATATACACGTGTGGGCAAAGTTTCAATAAAATCGGGCTTTGGGAAGAGGGCTAAAAATTGATCGCAATATTCCACCACCGAACAAACGAACGAACGTCAGAGCTATACCGACCCGAAGTTAATATAGAGAATTTAATAATAGCCAAACATATTCTACCTTAATTGTTCTCCTAATTAGTTCTATTTCTCCTAATAAGTTCTATAAAACGTAGACAAATAACAGATATTCACAAATTTTCATTACACACAATTTCAGTAAAATGATCCACACCTAAATCAACTCACCAGCTTGATATTAGCAAATTATTTTTTTGAGTGCCTCAGGATTTTTTTTAATTTTTTATTTGCTTGAATTGAATTGATGAATATTGGTGTGGGATAGGACAGACGATGTAGACGAATGAAAAATTCAATTTATTTGGTCCTCGCGTCTGCCTTTTCCAAAATTTAGCCATTTGCGTAGATCGAGAAGATTTTAGTGATTCACTTTTTTCAAAAATAGCAATGAGGCATCCTTCGTGTATATTGAATAGTGAGACACCTAGTCGTATACGCAATTTTTTTTAATGTAACTAAAAAATGCGAGAAAAAAAAACTAAAAAACTCCTACGAACAAACGGCTTTTGCTGATGCAATCAGATAAGAATAGTAAGCTCCCTCGAGTGCATGACGCGCTATCACTGGTTGTGGCTATATAGTTACGTACGTCATTTTATTTCAAGTCTCGAGTTTGCATCACAATCAAACCTTGGCCACAAAAAAAAACCTTTCACGCAACCCCTCTAAAACACGGTATCCTACAACAAGGCTTCGCTCTATGTTAGGTAAGGTTAGTTTGGTGACTGCTATTGCACACTTAGACCGTTTACGGTCCATTGTGGTACCACAGGATCCAAGCCTTTCCCGTTTATAGGTAGTTCGTCTGCTTTGCAGTTAACAACGATATCAGAGTGATCGGTGACCCAGACTAGGCGGATGTTGAAGTACTCACTCATCTCCTTGAGAGATGTGTGTCAGCTTATCGCTACCCTCGACGTCATCGAGAATGATTCCAGCGATTTGACTGTCGCCTGACTGTCTACGTTAGGTTTGTCATAGAGGTATCCGGCGCCGATTTTACCGTCAAGCTTGGAGCCGTCCGCGAAGAATTTTAATGCAAGAGTTTATTGTGGCGAGCCATACCTCCATTGCTCTCTGGAGGAATAGATGGCCCGAAACCCCTTGTTGAAGCATAACACCGGCGTTGTGTAGTCTACGTTCGCCAGATTTGCATTTAGCGAGTTATTGATGGTCGAGTGTCCCGTTTGAATACAAATCCACTGACGTGTTGCTGACATTCGCGCGGCCGTATTGACTGCTCTCTGCCTGCCGTATATATCTACAGGAGTCAAGTGCAACATTACCTCTAGGACGCGTGTAGGCGTTGTCTGTAATACCCCACTTATGTGCAAGCAGACTGCCCTTTGTACCTTCTCCAAGAGTTTTACTTAGGTGGATTTTCCTTCACTTCGTTCTAACACGATAAAGAAAAATTTCAGGAATCCTCATATAACACGGTAGCCTACAACACGGTATTTCGGAAACCTTCAATAAAGAACTTCATAAATCCTGGTCAAACGACGTATGTTTTATTTTATAAATTGCTAGGTTTGATTTCTAAGGTCTGCTTGATTAAAGACTGGTCTTGCTAGATTTTGCAAAATATTTAAAAAACATAAACATAAAATCTTTTTGTTTTATATTTAAACTTCAAGGTGCTTTTACTATTAGATAATGCACCATGTCACCTACAAGCTATATGCTAACCTCACGTCTACGTAGTGTTTCTACGACCTAACACTATATCATTCCTCCAGCCACTAAATCATGGCATTATTTACCATTTACGACTTTCTTTTTCATTTTTATTATGTTATTATAACAATAGATTTTAGATTTTAAATCTATTGATTTAAATAAAGCTTGGAATGAATTTTTACAAACAATCTAAATCTTATCCCATGTCACCTAAAAGCTATTTGTTATCCTAACGTTCACGTAGTGTTTCTACCGCCTAATACTACATCAATGCTCCACCCACTGAACAAATGTATTATTTACACTTTACAACTTACTTCATCAGAAAGTCATTACAATAAATTTTAGAACCGAAACCTATTGATTTTAAAGGGAAAATGAAAACAATTTTTAACAAAGCACTGTGTCTACTGTATATCTTATACTTACCCCTTAAACAACTGAGAATATCAACTTAAATGCACCTCCTTCATCTAATCTAATAAAATAATCTGTGTATGAATTAGCAAAACTATAAATAGGTGGCATATTAGAACTGGCTAATTCATTCAAAAGGGAAGTTTCTATGGATATGGCTGTTGAGGATGGCCAAGAACTATTAGTGGAAAAAGAAGTTGGCGTTTTGGTGGAAATGGCATCCCACCGTCAAGTTAATCGAATCTTAGTACAACAGAGCTGATGAAGATTATGAAGTTAATAAGCTTAGCCAAAAAGCTAGAATCAATTTAGACAACAAATGAATACAGACATTTTCGCAAAATTGCTATCAAATCATTAAATTTTCAAACAAACCAAGATTACCGGCTTTTTAAGCTCAAAAGGTTTAATTTTGATAAGTCGTTGTGGTCGCTGTATAGCTCGTAGCGCCATCCTGTTAAAAGCACGTCTCGTCCGGATCAATGTCATTCATATTTTCTAAAAAAAAATCATTGAACAGGGTGCGGTAGAAATCTCATTGAAGTAGTTTGTAAATTGCGCGAATCGACGACTAGTTTTCAAAGTACATTTGGATAATTTAGTAGCGTTTTCAGGAGTAACTCTATTCATGATGATTAACCAGAGTATATCTTCTTCTTCTTAATATAACAAGATGGAATCTTTTCTGTATGTCTGTATGTTTGTATGCCTGTTCGCTATTAACTCGAAGACCGTTCTGAAACTGAAACTTTGGAATTTGGTGGGTATAGTTGAAGTGGATGTTTTATGGGCTTAGTGTGATGATGGTCCTAGGGGGTTAACGTGGTTGTAGGCTACGTATTGTCTGTATGAGATTGAGTCGAAGACCGTGCATTTTAGATAAAGGAAGTTTTAATGTAACACACTTTTTATTTATAGCCGATTTTTAAAATATTGTTGACCCCAATATAACTTTGAAATTATAGTGATAAACATTTTCATTGAGACAAATTCAGAGAAAATATCAAAAAATTAAAGGCTACGATACACAATGAAATTGCATCAATATATCTGGCACACAAATGCCAACACTCAGTGCAGTATTCATTTAATCCTGTTAAGGATTGAATATTTTAATTTTACAAACTTAAAACGACATAATCCTCTAAAACCTCTTAGACACGAGAAAGAACACCCAAAGCTATGTTATCTACTGCTGTTAAAGCATAAAGAAGAAATATACCACTAACGGCGTAATCCCCCTCCGTAATGGGAACAGTTAAAAGCTCTTGGAATACACAAATTGTGCAATCGCTTACACACACACACATAGAACAGGCATAAACTAAAGAGAATCTCTCTGTGCTCTGAAGATGACTTAGACAAAGCCGAAACTTGTGCTAAATGAAATATTTACTAGTCAATCTGATGTTAATCTTGTTCTTCGTCGTCGTCTTCATCGTCGTCGTCTTCATCGTCGTCGTCCTCGTCGTTATCATCAGCATTGCGCCCTAATGCTAAATGCAGCTCGCGTGCACACACATCTTAGGAAGCATCTGCTGTGATTCCAGTGCGATGTTAGTGAACCGTAAACACGTTAGCGTACTAACAGAATAAAACATTAAACTGCATCCTTGTTCATAATATTCATTATTTACTTGATTTCAAAAATTCTTGCATCTTTCTGCGCGAATGAATGTGCACTGCAATGCTTTCTTCACATAACGAAATGAAATAATGGAAACTGCTTTCCAAATGAGTATGGTCCGCTTCCTTTGATAATACCAATCTGTATGGGTGTCCACCTATTTTCTTCTTATTTTATACTTTTAATTAAAACTTTCATTATATCCTGTATAAGGTGGGAGGGTGGGCGCCGTGGATCAGTGGATAAGAGCAAGGCTTCTGAGCAGGAGATTGGTGGTTCGAATCCCAGTAACACCAAAAGTATTTTTCACGCTGTGCCACCTCTCGCTAAAGCCTGACTAACGTCCGAGAGTAATAACTTGTCAGGGAAAGCTTCTCAATTCGCCGTTTGGATCCGGCATTAAATTGTAGCTCCCATCCATTTGTGTGCAAAAATATACATGCGCAACACAAATGGATGCGAGAAGCTAGGCCATGGACCAAAATTATTATAAGGTGGGAGGGGATGATGAAAGTTTATAATATGCATTACAAATATAGCTGACAGACTATCGAACTTGGCATCGATGGTGATGGACATCAAAACTCAATACAGAGAGTGTGACCGGCTGATTATTTTTTTATAATTAGCGCACGCGAAAAGGGGTTCGCACCCTTATTATGCTTGGCTATATACTTCCTTTCATTTGTGTCCAAAAATTAACATGTGCAGCACAAATGGACGCGAGAAGTTAGGCCTTGGACCGCAATGGTCTTTCACGCCAAATATTGTTATTATATACTTGCCACAGCGTAGGCGTTAAGGAAAAGGAGAAGAAAACAGGAGATGTCTATGAGGTTGTGTTTTGAATGTCTGACAGTCAAAACTGAGGACTGGCCAAATATTTTACCTGTCAGCTGCCATGTTTTTTTGTGATCTACAATACACTCCAAATCACTTGATTGAGGGCACATTTTTGCAACCGTTTTTGCAATGTATACCTCTTGGAGCAGTGAATGGAAATGTGTTGTGTTTTCCGATGAAAAAAGTTTAATCTTGACGGACGCGATTGTTCAAACTTTTATTTTTTGACGATTTAGGAAAATAAGAACTTATTTGGCAAGACTTTACAGCCATGTATTAAGCTTTATGGTGTGGGGAGCAATCAGCTAATATGGCACAATCGAATTGGAGTTTCTAACTACTAGAATGAAAATAACAACAAATATTTGCTGTAATTGGGATTTCCAAACCTAAAGAATATTTGTGGACCTCTACAATGGATTTTCCAAAAAAGCAACGCCCCACACTTCCAGGGTAGCTAGAGGCTGAATTCAGTCAGAGAACGTGGAACTTTTGCCATGGACGCCGTATTCACGAGACTTAAACATAATCTTAAACGTTTGGGCACATGTATCTCGAAAGGTTTATTAGGCTGATAGACAATTTCAAGATAAGGACGCCTTAACCGAAACTATCCTAGTTGCTACTAGTCCAGCGTTTTTCCAATCTTTTTATTTTTCCCAAGTAATAGGTTTCCTCAAGGCCTTCAAAATAGGCGTTTGTTTTAGTTTATATAAATGGAATAATTATAGCCTATGTCCACCCTGTCCACTCTAATTAATGGTGAAAGAATTTTTTAAATCGGATGAGTAGTTAGAGTGCTGATCTCTTCGTTAGACCCAACTTACCGGCCAGCCATTTCTTCTGGTTTGGGAACAGGAAATAGTCGCAGGGGGCAAAATTTGCATAATATGCTTGATGGGATAGCAGTTCGAAGCCCAATTTAATGTCTAAATATTCATATAAAATGTGAGATGCCTACAGCCTCAGCCACCGCACGCACTTTAATTTTCCGATCGTCCAATATGGATTTTATCGACCATTTCTGGCGTGACGACCTCTTTTTGGCGACCTGAACGTTCGGAGTCACTTGTGCTGGTACACGACCTCAACGGAACTCTGTAAACAACTTCTTAACCATTGAAAGTGATGGCAGAGTATTTTTTAAGCCTTTTATTGAATTCGGTGATGGTTTTTTTACAGCTTCTACCATGAAAAATTTGATGGGACTTGTTTTAAAACAATTGGTTAGCGCTCGGCTTGCGTTGGCGTAATTGATTGTTTCATTCATTGGGGTTACTACCCCCCTGAGAAAACTGAAAAAAAATCGCTTTTAACTGAATGACCTATCGCTTATTAGTGAAAGAACTACATTTAACGTTGCATACTATTAGGCTTCTAAAATAGTTTTTTCTAGTTTTAAAACAATTGTGACGCGTGTTGCGCGTATCGCGTGTGGGGCGTGTGGTGCGAGATTTCCAAAAAAATAAGAAACAATTTTGTTTTCTCACAGAAAAAAAATTGTTACGAATTTTGTGAATTAAAACTGTGCGTGACAATACAATTTCTTTTAAACAAGATAGTCAGATTATGTTGTGAGCTGGTAAAGAGTTAAGTTTTTTCGTAGCTGTTACAAACGTTTAACAGAAAAACCTTTATTTTTTCTAAGAAACAGAACGAAACTTAGAAGCCCCGCAATCAACAAACTTCTTTTTACCACAAGCTAATTAAAAAATAAAAGGCTAATACGTGAACAGTACGTTCCATCTAAGGGTAATTCAATAATGAAAGTGATTTGCAGTTCTTCCTCTCCAGTTCATTTGTTCTTTATTAGTTTTTCCTCCTCTCTTGGTATGTGAGTTGCAATGTTCGTTTTTTTTTTCCTATATTTGGCTTGGATTTTGGGTAATTTTGACAAATGACTGTGATTCCCAGGATGTATTACTGTAATTTACCTAAATTAATGTCCTAATTAATACGATTTTTCTTTGTGGCATGAAACTAAAATGAGCTTACGCTTTTCCTAGCTGCCCGGAGAGAACGCACCCAGGGAATACACAGACGGCCGCAGAGTTATATTAAAATCTCTAACAACGGAAATAAGAGTTTTGTTTTTTATTTACAAAGATTTTTTCCTTAAAGAAAAGTCCGTCTGTAAACGGTCGAGATTATCAAGAGACTGAATAAGCCTTTGCAAGTCTTTAAATCAGCAAAAGCTAAATTGTCTTACGTAGCAAAAGTAAATCCACTGCCACGCCCCTTTGATTAATTTTCTAAATATCGTTTAAAATTACCTTGTAATTGAGCATCAATTTGGCTTGCATACTTATACATATATTCCCTCATTTGCTTCATCCTCCCAAAAAATTGATGTCCTCTATCCACAATTAATTGCTTTGGTCCTATGTTTCTTGTTAATTAGAAAACGGAAGGTAAATTTGTAATGAGATAGGAAGAGGGCGGAAAGTGTGAGTGATACAGAGTGAATATAAAACAGGCAAACAAATACGCACAATGAGGCAATCAACCTAAGTAAATTGTTTAAATTATCCTGATGTATCTTACTTAGAGAGGAACCAAGGACAATCACAGGCGAGGCTGCAGGAACACGAAGGGGCATCGAATGAAAAGCAATTGAGTTAGGAACGCATCAATGGAGATAGATTGAATCCAATATAAAATCAATTTATGACTGTTTGTCGACGATAAGGATAAATAATAAAATTGCCTGAGATGAATGGCTATGTCGAAAATCTATACATATACAGAATAGTTGCTGTTGTTGTAGTTGCTGTTCGATACTCGTAGTATTGGCAGTTCATTTGTTTAAAGTGGTAATTATTGATTCGTGTTGATTTGAGTGGTTTTGTCAGAAAGAGACTGACAAGTGGCTCAAGAGCTCCGTGAGATTGGTTTGATTGAAATCAAATCAACAACAATCCATTGAATTTTTTTTATGACAATTTGTTCATTGGCTGCTATTGAATTAGTTGCTCCTTGAGAAACGATGTCGATTATGTTGGTGAGAGACTTGTAGTGTTACTTGTAGTTTAACTTGAATGTTATAAACTAATTATTTAGAATTACAAAACTTAAATTAGATTATTATAAGGGAAGGTTAATGTCTTGCCCTGACAGCAATTTTAACCGGTTACGGTGATCGTGTTACAGCACTTGGTTTATTTGAAACTCTTCCCCTCTTCTGGATCGTAAGATCGTCGTCGTCATCCAGATGGTTTCAGTCGAATATTTCTACGTATCGTGGATCGGTTTTCTATCTTGTCACCATTTTGTGCAGCTCTTGCGATTGTCTTCAGGAGCGGATAAAAGGAGATGTGCGCATTAAGTCTATTGAATGCTTGCGGATCTTTTAAAAACGGGAATACAACGTTTGTAAGTGGGGTTTGTGTATGACTTTGACAATAGGAGCTAATATTAAGTTTTGGAAGCCTTATATTCATTACTGATATGTTCCAACCCCATTTTGTTCTATTGTTAAGGACCCGAATTTTATCTGCTAACGCTGGTATTGAATTTCCAAAGGATTGTATCAATTAAAAAAGGATTGATGGAAGTAATAAAAAGTTCAGAAGCCAAAACAGAACCTTAAGGCACACCATCTATTTTCCAAAATCAGTGTTCAAAATAAATATTCAGTTCATCTTCCAACAGATCAGCTATACTCGTGGCTCAACGTTGGTTCATACTTACTTATATAATACTGTAAATACAGAGAGCCTGTGTTACATTGATGACTATTCAAGGTACACCACGCTTTATCTGCTTCGTTTAAAGAATTTCATTAGTTGATGAAAAATCAATTTGTCCTTGGCATTAAGGCATTCCGAAGTGATGAAGGTGGCGAAGAGGTGTGCAATGAGTTCATAAAGTATTTGAAGTCAGGATTCAGCATACTACCCCGTATTCACCTCAGCAAAATGGTGTCGCAGAAAGGAAAAAAACCTTCATGGCTGGAAACGGCTCGAAGCATGATGTCGGTTTTCTGGGAGCGAAGCAGTGGTGCCGGCAAATTTTATACAGAATCGTTTGCCCAGTCGATTTTTGGAAAAGACCATCCACGAATATTGACACGGACGTAAGCCAGTATACACACATTTAAAGCGGTTCGGGGCGGCATGTTTCGTGAAGGTATCAGATGAGAAACGACACAAACTCGACGTCATCTTTGCGTAGTTAAAAGAGCAACAGATTGAAAAGTCCGAAATTTTAAATTAAGAGCTTCTCGAGCTACCCGGCATGTCTTTTTGTGGAAGGATTCCTCGAGTGCCTGGCAGCTCCCTACAACATCGACCGGTTTTCACGCCGATGTAACCAGCAGCCCCAACTGTACAAGTGGGCGAAGACCTAGGTCAACACCCTCTCGATCCCCGAGGCTTTACCATAGAGTTTCCGAGGTTCGATAACCGCGGAAACAGTCTGGCAAACAAAGCCCAGATTAAAGCGGAGGAGGAGCGTCAGAAGGAGTATCAAGAATTTGGGTCTGAAGCTGATGAGTTCGGAAATGCGCATGATTCAACTGTGGTGGAAGAACCACCAGACATCTGGAACGTACTACGTCGTTCCAAAAGATCAAATTATGGTGTTCAGCCGAAACGTTACCATGAAATTTCCACATCGTACAAAAATGCAATTTCTTCAGATTACAAAACAGATTATGATTCGCTCGAGGTAATGCTGTTGAGCATCGATCCATATAGAGCAGCGATTGGATGCTTGCTTTATGTCGCAATGAATACTCGTCCAGACATTGCAACGGCTCTTGCAATTTTGTCGCAAAAGGTTGCGATCCCAACAATATGCGCGACTGGAAAGAAGTCAAATGCACGATTCAGTACCTGAAGCAAACCGTTGTCTTCATCCGAAGCTGAATTTACTGAACTTAAGGAAGCATGCAAGAGGCAGTCTGGCTTCAACGTTTGTTGTCGGAGTTCAAGTGGAAAGATTATAGATGTATCCAGATGTTTGAGGCCAATCGAAATGTTTTGACACAAGTGAAACGAGAAGGCTCAACTGCATGTTCTAAGCATATAGATATGAGAAAACATTTCATAGAAGACTGTGTCAAGAAAGCAGTCATTAAATGTAGTTATTGTCCAACTGAGGAAATATTGGCTGATAAGCTAAAAAGGGTCTTCCAAAAGAGAAATTCATGAAGCTGCGAAACCGAGGAGGAGTGTTGAAATACAATTGCTGTTGGCGGGTTTGTCCAAGTCCTTTGATCATGTTGACATATTATAAGAAAAAAATATGTAAAAATATCAATTGAATGATGTTAAAGTTGGCTCCTAATCCTATCCAACAAAGATGATTTATATCGATTACCAAAGAGACAATGTTTTCAGTTTTCCAATCCTTACGCGACCACGCGTGCTCAGCAAAACAAACCCTTGCCATTTCCATTTTTAGAAGCTCACGTTCCATATAAATTATTTATTAAAGTTTTAATGGCGCTGCTGTGTTTCGAAGTTTTAGTGTAACATCCGCAGAATAGGTATAACATAGCATCGTGTGGCACTTAAATTTATAACATCTTTTTACGGTCGTTGAGTGTGTTCCCGAAGATTGGTCGTCTTGTTGTTGTTTTTTCAGTTTCTTTAATAGCTGTTTAGTGACCCGAATTTTCACTGAGAAATAAGAAAACAAACAAAAACACATACACACAAGAATATACTTGTGTTTGTTGTTAAAAAGATCATGAAGGACGAAAGGCAAGAGTCAGGAATAGGTATAAACCAACAATAATAAAATTCGAAAACTATTAAAACTTTTTCAACTACTCAGGAGTGAAACTTTTCTTACTATTCATTTCTTACCGAATGGCTAAGGAGAATTCGACTAGGAACTCCACTACAGCACAGAAGCACAACGCAAGTATACCATGGTAGTTTAGAACATTTCTGTAGTCGACTCGGGTAAAAGCTATTTCTGATATGCATCATAATTGTCTCAGTGCGAGTTAGAGAGTGTTACCGGACTAGAATAATACCAATACTTGTGCATGGTACTAAGAAATGGTATTTGAAAATGGCAGATGATAATTTTGGGTTGACCCAAAGGACCACCAAAATGTATACATATAAAATAGAGAATTTATTTGTTTGTGATGGCAATATCATCACAAAGTTTCTTCCCTCGAATTGAACGCCCCTCATTCAGCCAATGGATTAACATATTATACGGCATAATCGAAACAGTCCTTTGGCGGATGTAGCTTCCAAATCTTGATTTTAGAAAAGTTTACATTGCGGGACGCAATATAATGTCTTCAAGCGGCTTGGGAAATATTAACACCGATAACGATTGCGAAATGTTGGTCGAGCTTCTAGTCTCTAGTGTATACAATTTCAATGTTTGTTTTGTGCTTGGAACATCCATCCACATAGTCAATTAAACGAATAGTAAGTTTGTATTTTTTATTTTTGAATTCTTTACATTATTGTATGAACTTACTGCGGGTTTTTTAAGTAATTTCTGAGCGAGAAACAATCGTCTCTTACCTAAAATTAAAAAGAGAAAAAATCGTATTATAAAAAATTATTACTTTGATATCAATTTTTGGTAATAGAAGAGACAATGAGTCTTGTATTATATAAGTATTGACTTATAATTATTGTAAATTCTTTTTACTATACATTCCGTAACAATATACAGGAACTAATACAAATCTACCTAATTATAATAATATTTGGCGCGACAGACCATTGCGGTCCAAGGCCTAACTTCTCGCGACCATTTGTGCTGCACATGTTAATTTTTGGACACAAATGGAAGGGACCTACAATTTAAGGCCCGATCCGAACGGCGAATTGAGAAGCTTTCCGTGACAAGGTATTGTATTAATTACTCTCGGAACGTTTGTCACCCACTCGCGAGAGGTGGGACACCGTGAAAAATACTTTTGGTGTTGCTGGGATTCGAACCTGAACCTCCTGCGCAGCAGCCATGTGCACTACCACTGAGCCACGGCGCCCACAATCTACCTAATTAATCCGTTTACTAATGGGAATCAAGAAAATATAGAAAAAATTAGCATGGTATTGATAACATAACATTGGACAATACTGAAACTGGCAAATCACTCGAAAATTTACAACTACAACTTATATGGAGACACCTTTAAATATTCAATGATAGTTTAAAAATTCATTGGAACACACACTATTTCTAAAAAATGGGTTAAATGTCTGTCATAATCTAGACAGGCTCTTGGCAGCTGTTTCTATTTATACGTCTGGGCGTTGAAATCGCCTAACATTTTCTAATGTGGCTTTCGTTATTCTCCTTTTTTGACCGAGTGCACTCATTTTTAGGCTTCAAACGAACAAAACACGTGCACTGGTTCTTTTTGTATTACCTAAGTCTGTGCTTAATCATATTATTCCAAGAAACGGTCATCTTTATCATCTTTGGGAACGCTTAGCGACTGATTGTAAGTTCAGTCTTAGATTAACAACTGAGGAGCAGGGTACAACCTTAAGATCTAAATTTTACGAGCTAATGTCATCAGTCGGACGAGATACATACGACAGATACGTACGTTCCCAACATAGAATAAACTACTCGCAACTTAGATATGATTGACAAGATGAAACATAATTTTTAAACTGCAACTCAACCGACAAAAAAAGCTCAGTATTGAAAGTAAGTGGTGAGCTGATCGCACTTAATTTTATTCCGCAGCGCCCAGAGCTGTCAATTTTTTGCGATTTGTGTATCAACAATGTGAGAGAGGACATATTCCAATTTATAGCGATATCCTATTTTAAAAGGATATACTTTTGGGCAACACTCCTTCCTTGTTGCGTTTTGCTACAATACTAGTCCTTCAAATATTTAATGCCGCGGAACACTGCATGATTTAAAATTAGGATTAACTTTTTGAATCATGTGCTTACGCTTTTTCGAAATTACTATTCAAAACACAATTTTGCCCATACCTACCTACCTTATGAAACATTCGCGAATTAAATTAAATCGGTAACTGAAAGTCAGTGTTTGCTGTTCGTATTATCAGCTGGTTTTTGTTATTCCTCTAAAAAAAAATTAAGTGATCCTGAAACTTTTACATTCTCATCAACCAAACTATGTTTACAACAGAAAACTTAGAAGAACTCTTGTTACAAAGTTAAGTTATACTTTCCTTGAGGTCAAAATTTCTTTTAAGTTTAGCCCTCAGGACAGGTTGTCTGCATTTTTGTGAATAACACTATTTTTCTTAGTTATGTTTGCCGAACGGACCAAAAAATAGAAGTGTGATGCTTAGCATAATCATACAAATGTTGGCTTAGATGAACATTTGATGCAACCACTCTTTGCGAACTTGCACAAGCAGTAACTAAAAATGTGTATATTTTTCGTTCTTTGTCGAGCTACAAGTAACACATCAGGCTTGCAGGTAGAAGTGTTGTCCTTCTACAATTCGCTGCAGGTAAAAACACAAATTGTGTCTTTGTGTACCGAAGCACTTATTGAAAATCAAAAATAAAAGATGTCCTTTACTGAGTAGATTCCGGAGTGCAAAAACACTTTTTCACGCACCCACACACTCCCAATTCCAACAAATTGAAAGCAATCAAATGTCCTTCGAATTGCAGATGTAATAAATTCGCATCAATTGTGGCTCAGAGGAGACAGACGACGCCTCGCCCCAAGATTCAGAAGACAACGATTTCGCTTACTAGCATTTCGTTTGCTTACTTTGCCAAGATACACTTGGAAGGAAACATTTTTTAAATTCTTGAATTTTTTGTTTGATTTATTTTTTATTTGTTGTTGTTTTTGTTTTTTTATTTATTATTTTATTTTCTCGATTGTGCATTTACTCGTATGAGCAGTTTCGCCTGTGCTGTTCAACCTTCAAGGCAAAAATGTACAGCATAGATAACCACTATAGTTGTACTCGCATACAGGTCGACTTACCATGTGTACTCAGCTTACAGTGCAGTTGAGTAAGTCTTGATTTTTGTGTGCATTACACTTTTCAGTCTTCTCTTTCATTCGTTGCCTTCTAGTGTGCTAGTGCTGCTAGTCCTTGTGTGCGCTTCATTGCGCATTGCACTCCTTGGCAACAAGGATTGACATTATGACAATTGTCAACACTTGACTTTGTGATAGATCGACTTGAAATTTCACAATGGCTTCAATGACACAGCAAAACTAACCAAATTGTATGATGCTCCAAATGTAATGTACCAACTCGTTGAAAGCAGGACGAAAACAAACATCTCAACAATTTTGTTTGACTTCTCAATTGGAAGCATTTTTCTTTTCCCTTTTTTTGAGTTTTTCTCAAGTTGTTGAGTTTCCCCGCTAGACTGCCACCGTAGGTAAAGTGCTTAAGTATCTTAGTGGTATATCGATTTTGTTACTTCTTAAAAAAACTATGCATTAAACTATTGGCTAAGAAACTACAGTAATTAAAGCAGGAAATAGCTTATCAATATTATGAGGTAATAATTGATACTACTTTAGTGCAGACGGTAAAACATAAATCAACTGAGCAACTACCGTCTTAAATGTTGTTTCTTATTTTTCTATTTCTCAACACTATTTCTTTTGTGCTGCATATAGATCATATTCAGTACGCTTTCTTAATCTCTGCTGGTTTGCGTAATTCTGCCACTCAGGCCATACTATCCTTCATTAGGAAAATAGTAAGACTCTTAGATTAGTTACAGCCTACGGTACAATAGATCTTTTTTAGGTCGCAGTATCAGCCAATTGGGCCAGGTTATCTGCTATCTCGTTGTTCACCAAGTTGCGAATAAGCCTCTTTCTTTGTATGCAATATTGTGTTATTGTAATATTGCAAACAATGGGTTCATAGCTGCAAAATCATTAACCTTGTTCGAGAGTCAATGCTTTATATTATTTTTGGCGTTATTATTATCTGTATTAATATCTACGTCATCGTCCTCGTCAATTGTTCTTTTCTAAAATGATTCTGTACTGAATTTCTCTACGATTGGTGGCTCAGGTTTCTTAATTTTTTGTGGCGAATGTCTGATTTTCATAAAACCTAAATTATTTTCTTTTCCAACGTTGCAGAAGACATAACAGTCTTACATCAATGACTGTTGAGCTTTGAGATGATCATGTTGAGAAAAAAAAAAACATTTTATTAACTTCCGAGTCTTCTTTCGTCAATAAGTAAAATTGCCGTGTTTGGGCTGAAGAGCAACCCGAAGCCATTCACGAACTGCCATTACATCCATTGAAAACTACCGTTTGGTGCGGCCTATGGGCTGGAGGAATCATCGGTCCATGTTTCTTCAAAGACGAGGCTGGAGCCAATTTAACACTGAATAGCGAACGCTATCGCGCCATGCTAAACGAATTTTTGATGCCGAAAATTGAAGCCCGTGATCTCCACGACATTCGGTTCCAACAAGATGATGCTACATTTCATACAGCCCGTGACACAATGGATTTACTGTGTCCTCGTTTCATTGAGCAATTGATCTCTCGTTTCGGACCGGTGGATTGGCCACCAAAATCGTGTGATAAAACACCTTTGGACTTTTTTTTTTGTGGGGGTATGTAAAGTCTAAATGTTTTGTGGATAAGCCAGCTACGATTGAGGCATTGGAAGCCAACATTACTCCAGTTATTCGCGAGATACCGACCGAAGTCGTCGAGCAAGTCATTCAAAATTGGTGTTTACGGATGGCCGAATTACGGCGCAGTTGCGGCCAACATTTGAAAGGGATTATCTTCAAAAAATAAATGTCATGAATGGTTCTAAACAAAAATAATAAAGATTGCCCAATCAATTTGAATTTTTGTTGTTTCATTTCAATTTAAAATCCGATACTTTGCCGACAAGCAAAATATGTCAAATGTGCTGGTGATCGTCACTCTCCAAAATGACTTAAACAGCGCAGTATCACCTGTACAATGCAGTATCTGGTACACATGCACTTTAAATGGAGAAAAGGGACACCCAGCGAAGCCAGTAAGCCAGTAGAAAAAGTAGCATCATATAGAAGACCCATATCATTGTTGCCTGTAAAACAGTTTGAGAAATTGCTCTTTAAGAGACTCAAATCACTCATCAGTACACCAGACTTTCAATTCGAATTCTCTACCATAGATCAGATGCATAGAGTAACAACTGCGATTGAAAAGGCATTCGAAGAAAAGAAAAAACAATAATAACCTTTTTTGTCCTTATTTCAGATGTCTTATATTTTGAGGTATTTCTCCCTTGGCACAAATAATTCAAAACGATAATCTGTGCTGAAACCCAAAATATAAATCCTGCCTTTGTAGAATTTTTTGTTTTGGTTTAAAATATCTGCATCAGCACCTCTGTTGTGAACTTACAGAAGCCACAAACAAAGCAATTTTATCTTACAAGCGGATTCGTTGAGTACTTTTTCAGTATGCTGGTGGCTTGTGTTCGTCAAGCGGGGCAGAGGCGCCTGCAGATATTTTCATGTAATTTTTTACGGATTAGGATATTAACACTCATAAATCATGATTATATGTTAGATCTTTGCTGCTACGGCCGTCTTTTGATTCCTCCCGAGAGTTATCGAACTACTATTGTAGGAATATTCATATCTTTGCAAATGACGACAACAACCTTACAAAAGAGGGAGAACCTAAGAACACAAAAAAGCCTCTGCGCACACAATAGTATACTTTTTATTCAAAACATTCGCTTAGTCTTCCTGTGAATAACAAAGTTAGCCATGATTCTGCTCGGTTTTTTTTGGGTATGTGGATCAGTGTGTGTGTGTGTGCGTGGGAGTGGGTGTGATTCAATCTGTGTAGATCTGAAAGATTGATGACTTTCTTGACGTCATCGCTTTGGATGAAATGTAGACCATTGCAGCAAATCCATTTCCTTAACGATTTTTATCACATTGATATCGGTCCGATTCGTGGAAATCCTGGTTGACCCAGTACACAACTAATTATCTGGTAGTTACTTAGCAAAAATGAATTAATGGAATGTTTTACACCATTCCACGTTTATATAAAGCGATTTTCGATGTCTTCCTATGGAAGTATGTTATATGGGAAAAAGAAACTGTAACGATGTATCCTCAGAGGTACCAAATGTTCTTTGTATTGAGATTGTAAAAATTTCTTATTTTGCGGAACTCTAAATATTCTTTAATTCTCTCTTAATATATATTTTTAAATTATTTATATTACCTTCGCGTGCCCGTGTGTTTGTTTGTGGTTGGCTGGCAGAATCTTGTGATCACTTTTTAACCAACTTGCTACAGCCCGATTTTATTCAAACTTTGCAAACATGTGAATCTCCAATGAAAACTTCCATTAAAAGTGCAAACATTTTTTTTATTAACCCGATTTTATTTAAGCTTTTCACATATATTTATCTCCGATTAGAGAATTTAATTTATTGCTGCTTATAGTAAATCGGACAATACCTAGCGATCTGTGAATCGTAGCTATGCGAATATTGAGCGATGCGTATGACTTAGTAAGGAGTGAGCAAGTGTTGTGGAAAAGGTTTATTTATTGAACCACTAATTTGCTAGCGATGGTAGTTGCTGACGGCGGTAGTATCTTTTCTTTTAACATACGCACGCTCAAGGGATTTGCGCACTTATAATGCTTAGCACAGAGTGGGCATAAGGAAATTAGGTAGACAAAAAGATGAGATGTCTATGCACGTCAGTATTAACTGGATTTTAAACTCTACTGTCTGCACTCTTGCCTTGATTGATAGTTCATTCATTTGATTGCAAAAATCGATGTGGGGGGGGGGATAACGTTGTCCTCGTTGTTTGATGTCAACTTGGGTAAACGTTCTGCATCATCATCATCATATTTGGCTCTACAACTGGGGTCCGGTCCTGGCCTCCCGCAAAAAGTCTCTCCACCGGTGCCAATTTTGTGCCGATGTCATCAAGTTTTGCATCACTAAACTCTCGGCGTCTTTCGTTTCGTTTTCTTCGGACTTTCCGAGCAGGATCCTCTTCGCTAATGCGAGCTAAGTGTCCTGCCCACCGGAGCCTACCCAGCTTTATTCTCTTCACGTTGTCGACATCGCGGTAACGCTCGTAGATTTCATCATTGTAGAGTCTCCGAAATTGTCTCAGATAAACGGCGAATAATTCTCCGTAACACTTTTCTCTCGACGGCGGCTAAGAGGTTAGAATGCTTTTTGCTAAGCACCCAAGTCTCGACCATTATCTTATATACCAACAGCATTTTAATAGCTGGACCAATGTTGGAACTTCTGCTCGCAGACGTGGCCACCATGTATATTTTGTTGCTCTCATTTATGTGCAGCCCCCAAATTTCGTGCCGCCTGATCGATCGGATCAGATGAAAGCTTCCTGTACAGCTCTTGCGTTTCTACCAACGATCGTCTACGTAAGCTAGTATCTGAATGGACTTATAGAGGATTGTTTCGAACGCCAGGTTGAAGAGAACGCAGGCCAGTCCATCCCCTTGTCGGAGCCCATTATAGATGTTGAATGGGCTTAATAGCGATCCGGATATTTTTACTTGGCTTATAACATTGGTTATGGTCAACCTACATAGTAATGTCAGTTTATTTGGCCGAATTCTCTCTTGGCCGGGCCAAAATATCCATCTAGTGTCTTCCCATAATTGTAATCTCGAATTTAGTACTCAGTGATATATCTACTAACTGTAATAGTCGTATGCATAATACGTCAATAGTGTGCTTCACAGCAAGTTTAAAAAAACTCTCAAGAATCATGGGCTCGAAATAAACGAAAAACTAAAGGAATAATACCTTCAATTTCGGTTCGGTGGTTGATTTAGTTTTAAGAACCCATTAGTGCAGATGTAAGCAGCCATCTCGCCAATAAAACGCTACAGATCGCATAGTTCTTAAGGGCACCGTGAAAAGCTATAAAAGTGGAGTTCAATCGATATGTATTGTTCTGCTTCATTCAGATGTATCCCCTTCATTTCTTTTTGTGTCTGTGGGTGTGTGTGCCGTCTCAAACCATATCGCGTGAACTTCTCCTTTATTTACGTTCACGTTCACGTCCACCTTTCAGCCACCAAATCCATTGAATGTTGTCAAGGCGAACTGGCGAAATACGTATCAAGACCCACAACAAAACCAACCAGCAACCAGAAAATAGGCTACAACACTTGAGCTCTTTTCTTTTCCTAACTTCTCCTTTCTCGTTTTGTTTATTTATTTAAAATCTCCTGCATATTTTGTGTTAGTGTTGTTTGTATTTTATGTTGGTTAACGTTTATTTCCGACTTTAAAGTGTAAGGTGTAAGGGAGCTACGAAAAACTTGAACAACCGAGAAAAAAGGGCAACAAATATTTGCATAGAAAAGTGCCTGGAAAATCGTGGGTGGTGTGTGGGTTGGTTCATGAGGAATACCCGAAAATGAGTTGATTTGAAAAGGCTTTTTTGTGACTGTGTTGGCACTAGAAAGTTTCGTTTGAATATTGATTTTGGCCAATGCGATAGACGGGTGAAATAGATTGATACATACAAGCACTATATCACCAAAGCATTTGTTTGCCACAGCGCAAGTGGGAGCGGATGGAAAAGGAATATCGAAATTAAATATTTGCATTTACGATAATTATAGCTTATAGCTGCTGCCTGTTATGATTCTTTCGATTTTAGTTTAAGGTTTTTTTTAAGTACTTAAATGCTACACCGCGTCAGTCACAAAGCCAGTGAAAAGTCTGGATTGATTCGTGTCAGTCAGCGAAAGTCTTTCTTTATAAATAACTTTATTTATAACTTCCGGAAGATATGATGATATCCGAAATACTGAAATAAGAAGAATCCTCTAGTTGGCATAGTTTACTGAGACTCAATTCTTCTGTGGCATCTTTTTTAATTTTGTTCTCATTGTCTTTTTATTCCAAATTACAAACGACACGAAACATTTTTTTTGTTCACATGAGAGATGTCACCAGTAAGGATCACCCGTCTTTACCAGTGAAGAACCCCCAGTGGGATCTCACTCCATAACAAATAACACACTACAAAATTCAAAATGAAATAACTAATTGTTTTTCAAATGTTTGTATTTATAATTAAAGTGTCTAAATTAACTTAATTTTGAAAGAGATATATTGTATTACATTTTTGTATGTGGGGTATAACCAAAAATTAAAAAAGAAATTAATATTTTCTTTACTCATAGATAACAAATGGAATAAGCCTATAACTCAGCAGTGAATAAATTCCAAATTTCTACTCCTTTTGGACAGATTCCAAAACTCGAAAAGTTCTCTTTTCAAATTGGTAACACAAACACATACATCTACTCGTAGGTAAACACTGAAACTTTCAACTCGAAAGAAAATTACAACAACATCCAAGAAACAGATTATAGCACCACATAAAAGTCATGTTTTACCCCCATTGCACCACGAAGCCGATGATTAAAGCAACACAGAATTAGGTGCAAAGTCCTTAATCTCATTAAGAAAATATTTGTAGAGATAGAGAGTAAGAAAGTTCGCTTCGATAAAGGGTAAACGGAAATTTCCTAAGGCTGACTAATGTGGGGTAAAAATAGACACAGCTGAATGGAAAACCGCACCCAAGCGAACGGAGCAAGTTTCCTACTTCATACACCTACCGTAATAATACTGATAATAATAATAATAATAATAATGGAGTATGCCCTTATGCTCCAGTTGGCACTCAACGCCTAAAATTCAATACACATGCCAATTTGAAGGTAGATAAGTTAAAACTAACCAAAGTACGGTTGCCTTTCATCCTGGTATTATATTCAGTGACTCAGTCTAGCCGATGTTCCCAGCCCGAAGCAAAATCGAAAAAAGCATTAGGTGGTGGTGGCTTTGATGCATTATTGAGGTTGCCAGTAGCATTATGAACTTTGCAGTTGAATCAAAATAAATCGGAAAAATAACGGTGAAATAGTGCAGATGTGTAGAAGCGATTTTACATTTGTGTTCAAAATACATTTATATAACCTACATTTAAGGCTAAACTTGTGTTTTCATCTATTTATAGAGCTTCTAGCAGATGGTTTGAGATATTAAATCAACATTAGGAACAATTGGAAGATGGTGGTGTTTACCATTTTGAATAAGTGAAGGTGCAGTTTTATTTTTGTTTCGGGTGAACGGAGCTAAAATTAATACCTTCTGTTAGCAAGTTAAATCATTCTTTAGTAGCATGTTCGATTGGCCAAGTAGAAGTAGTGAAATGCTTAACTACGAGATGCACCAACACGACGACATAAAATATATGATACAGACCAGTGATAATTCTCTCTCTCATTCTTGAAGTACCAAACTAACGCTCTATACACCACTCATACGTTAGTCCATACATCACTAATAAACTTAAAACTATATGAAGATCTTGAAAATTCGAGATCAAAATTCTATGCAAGATCTAGTAAGATCCGATATGATATGAGTGGAAGTTGAAAACCTAATCATATAGAAAATCAAGCACTATAAGCTGTATGACTATGACGTATAGGCATAGTCAAGTTCATAAAACAATTAGGCTTTTTAGTTGAATAGAATATAAAATATCTATAGTAACATATATACTCTGGTCCTCTATTACCTTTAAGATCAATTGAATCCATCTGCACTGCGTGTCGAAGCTACTTGACCCTTTTATCTTCCAAATTCTAAAAAGCGGACTCCACCTTAAGCTCGTACCTTATGTCGTCGTTTCTTTTTCACTCAACACGTCTTACTCCAAGCAATCGTTTCTGGTACTTCATTTAAAGTACATGAAATTTGAAATTTGCCAAGTTAAACCATCTCACTCAGCTTGTGAATGAGCCCCCTCGAATTCCAGATATTCTAAGTCATAACGCTGATACCCTGATACCCATCTAGGATCTTCAGATCATTGTGTGGTATCAGCTAATTTCTTGTTGTCAAACCACACAATTAAAGATAAAAGAAAAGTATGGTTACACGAGAAAGCCGACTGTGTTGTCCTCAATAACTACTTTAGAATCATTAACTGGCCACTTAATGCCATTTATGATACTATCACTTACATTATCCACGAGGGTATTAGACAGTTTACCCCTTCCAGGACAAAAAGAAACTGCTTACTAAGATTAAAGCTGCAAAGAGGTTATTAGAAACCGGGAAGTTTGATTTTGGTTATAAAAAGAATCCCACTGTGCAAAACCGAACCAAACCAAACAGCAGTTTTTGTGAGTGGCTGTACTTGGAAAATCTTGGTTGCAATATGCAACGATTTCGATTGGTGTAGTAGAACTAGAACTATCACACTTTTAGTTGGATTTTGCGCCCCAAGTCAATACTTCTTTCGTTCAGCCGTTTGGGAATTATTTTGGTCTAGAGAAAATAAAAGAATTACATTTTCTGGTTGTTGTTGTAATTTATACCTATTTAGACTTCGCCGTCCCCACCCACTCTTTCGTGTCCAACCCTTTTGATTAATTTCCTAATGGTTTTTGTTTAAGTGCTTTAATTTAAGCAAAAAAAAAGGGGAGTTTTCAAATTTCCTATTTATGGACCGCCAGAGTCAGAAATGCCTACCTTAGACGAGTCAAATTGGAGTATGACCAGAAACTGAGACAAAAAATACTTCAATATCCCAAATGTAGTAAAAAGGTTTGGACAATCCTGAAACGAATTAAAAATACTGCCTCGTCTTCAATTCCAACGCTCATTCACAATGACATTTCAACTGTTAGGTCTATAGACAAGGCCAATCTGGAGATAGATAGATAGATAGTTGTTGCCATCTGTACTTGCAAGAGTCGAATCCTCTATGGGACTGATCTACTTTCGTGGCTAGAGTATTAAATGATCTCAACATTCATTAATCTGCTAGGCCTGATGGTACTCCTGCTATAGATTTGAAGTGGTGTTCTTCAATGTTGGTATTGCGACTGGTGTAGGCTTTTCAATTTCTCCTATTCTTCTGGAGCCGTCCCAAAGAATTGGAAAACAGCCTATGTCCAGCCTGTTCCTTAAAAAAGTTGAATTGTCATCTCTTTCCTCGTACCGACCCATTGCGCTAACATCAATACTTTCTAAGGTCAGGGAAGCGCTGATCAATTGTAAGCATAGGCAATACCTTGAATCACGTGAAATCCTTAGCGTCCAGCAGAACGGTTTTTACAGGTAACGTTCTACAGGTGACATGGTGGCTTATCTTACTGAAAAGTGGAGCCAGTCTGTTCACAAATATGGTGAAAGCCACGTTGTTGCACTAGATATTTCCAAGGCATTTGACAGGATCTGGTATCAAGCTCTTTTGTCGAAAATGAATGCCTATGGAATTGATAAGACCCTGCTTAATTGGAGTAGTAACAACCTTTCTGACCGTTCAATCCAGGTTGTGTTGGACGGTTTCAAATCTAATGTTCACCGCATAAAAGCCGGTGTTCCACAAGGCTCTGTTTTGTCTCCGACACTTTTTCTCATTTTCAGTAGCGATTTCCTGTTAGCTACTTCTAATCCAATTCATTCTTTTGCTGACGACAGCACTCTTAGCTTTTCATACGACTATTTCTAGGGCCTTGAGAGTATCTATTATTTGAAAGAAATAAAAAAATGGAAAAACGTGTTCTTAGAATTTCTGCTCCTAAGCTCGCTTTAGGTTCATATTTCTTACAAATTGAAGTAAAATACTTATGATTTAAATTTATCGAAACTTTACAGAAGAAAATTTGTTTCCTGGTGTTTATTATCTTTCCTAGAAGAAAAACTCCTTTGAACTTTTGAGCAAACATCTCTTCCAGTTATAAAAGGCACACTGCTGCTGCTACTACCTGCTGTTCTTTTTGTCCGTTCCACGTTACGGAAAAATAACTTAAAAAGTTTGACAACCACGCATTAATCATTCTCTTCGGAACTAGCCAATAATTTCGAAGTTCAAGGCATTTATCAAAGACGTAAGTGTGCCTGGTAGTTAAAAAGTGAAAAAAGTTTCTTTTCGATTGCTACTTTTCCGGTAATTGCCAACGCCACATGTCTCCAATTACACTCGAAATGAAGGAACGTACAAGTTGGGTATTTTGCAAATTTTTATTTTCTTTTCATCTTTAAAATTAAGGATTTCTTTCAATGCCACTAAAAGACCTTAATTTATTTTCATATACTATACTTTAACGTACTTCAAAGGGATGTGAAATAAATTAACCCGCTGCGTTTTCATTTCTAAAAAAACACCTTTAACCTGCTCCTGTGTGAGACTCTTTTTTCGTATAAAATAAAAATCATTTTATCATAGGAGTCTTAGATGCCATAAGAATTTTTACCAGTCTAACAAGTTCACCTTTCTTATCTTACAACTCCAAGCTGCGAGTGTCATTTTGTCTGGAAAGCGCTGGGGTAAAAAATTCTTTTAATTAGAAAATTTTACCGGTTATTTTTTCCTTTAAGATCTGTAAGTAGCTTAGCTAGCGAGAGCTTTTGACTTTGCTTTTACATAAAGAAAAGAACATAAAAAGAAATGATTAAAATGTACAGCAACCACCTTGTAACCCCTACCTACCGCTACTTGCATGCTCTGATGGGAGAAAAAGTAAAATTCTTGAAAAAAATTCATTTTAACCATTTGTTCGCCGACTACGAGGGAGGAATGAAATTAAAGGAATAAAAATCTTCACTTCTTTCTTTGTGCCCATTTTTCTGTACACGTTCGTTCTATCAAAGAAAGCATTTATCGCCAGTTTTTGTTGTTCTTGTTGTTGTTTGTAGTTATTACAAAAAATAAAAGGAAAATAATCGCAAAAAGGTTGTTGTGCTACGTAGAATTTTTTCGTAAAACGAATTCTTTGAAATGTTAAATGCATCAGTAAGCGATGTGGAATAAAAGAAAATCTATTTGCTTAAAGATACTAACAGTGTATGTCAAAAATTCGAGTGCAAAATAAAAAGGTCAGCCATATGTCCTTGTGAACATTTTTTTGTGTTGCGTATCGGTCTTGATTTTGTCAGGTAGCTATGTCTCTATTAAGTTAGGTTTTATAAACAGTAATCATATCGTTTTCAATTACAAAAAAGCACACATCTAGCGATAATTAATTTTCCTTTTGAAATTGACAATAGACAATTGTGAGGATAACAATCGTGGCTTGAATATGACCCTGTACTTTTCATTCCTTTTTTATGCAAACTCAAAAACTCAACCTCTTTATAACAAAAATCGAAAACTTCGATTTGACTTTAAAATGAACAATCCAATAAACAGCACTTAATTTGGACAAAACACAAGCACCACATCCACCCAACGCCATCCATTCCAGGATCACTTGGATTATTTCCCAACCACTGACAACTGACAACTTTACATTTTAGCCATTTGCATAATTCGAAATCAATTTACTTTTGTTCGCGAGTGAAATGTGTTTTTCCCAGCAGTAAGAATTTTTGCACACACAAATACACACTCGTACTGGCACAAGTATAGAACTTTTCAAAATCAGGCAGGCTGGCGGAAGGCAGCAAGGTCTTTTAGTCGGCCAGCATGGTGCTTTCTCGAACAGGGAACCCAACACCGACAACACCGACCAGCCACAGTCTGCCAACCAGCCAATTTCAAATGTCACAATGAACAAAGCTAATTTGTCACAATTCAAATTCATGTTTTCTACATATAGATACATATATCTAGATGCCAACGATGAACGCTGCCATAGAAAAGCACGCACCGCACAGCATCCAGCGCGAGTTGAATCGAAACGAAATCGAGTCGAGGAGTCGAGGTCGTTGCGCACATAATCAAAAGTTTCTCAATTGCGTGAATTGTTTGTGAAAAACTTGGATTTCACAAATTGTCAGACCTTGGGGTAGGTGTTTGGGGGTGGTTCTAGGCGGATAATGTTTGCTGTGTTTTTGGATTATTTTTGTATGTTAAAGCCTGTATTGTTGTGAGTTGAGTGCGTGTGTCTATATGCATATCTATATACAAAACAAAAATACACAAAATGAACTCATCCTGAAGAAGTGATGGGTGCTTGGAAACAAAACCAACAGACCGTTGTACTAGTGTTGGAACAAATTGCGTGTGAAATGAATTTTTTCTCTATTTTCGCGGAAATTTGAAAACTGTTTTTCTTTTCTTTTTTGCTTGTTCTTAGGATTTAGCTAAATGTTAATTTGCCTGAAAACGAAAACGTCCTCCGATACTCTGATTGTGACAATGCTAACGAGCAGCGTAAGTATCACTTCAATTAGCAGTAATTTTTTTTTACTTAAAAATATATAACTGAAAGAAATAAAACTGATAAAACAAAGGAAGTTATAAACCTTATTTTTATTTACTTTCAATCTTACATGAGATACCAATCTTTATGGGAAGAACAAGGTATAGTAATAGTTTTTATCATTTAAATGGCGACCTATCGATTCTTCGTCTGACTTACTCAAGAGGGGCATCACTTGTCTTATGAAAAAGATTCTCCGATGTTCAAGTTAGTTAATACGATGTGCTTGAGTAATAAGGCTCCTTATTAAGAACTCGTCTTACCTGTACTAGAGTCATGATTCACTCGCATAGAAGATGTTCCGTAGACTCCGCCTCCTCCTTCAGATAAAGCCTGCACATTATCACTGGGGACAAATTCAGTTAGTAATGGTGTTATCTCGAGCACAAAATAACTCACAAGAAAGCCCACTAGCATTCATGCACTCATCATTCATTCTTTGCTACTGTCCGGCATAAGTGTACAAACAACAGATGGCACAAATACTTAGCAAAGCGGTTAATGAATAACCTCTCAGATCTCGATAAAAGGAAAAATGCGTGAGACATACTTCGATTGATTCGACTCGGAATGGATTCTAACCTACGACGAAAATGTTCCACATTACCTACAGAAAAAGAATACCATTTTGTCTGAGACAATACAGATCATTTCAAGGATTTAGTTAAGTTTCTTTGGTGGCTCACAAATTCACCAGCCTTATTCTTATTCCTTGGCTATAGAATAGTAGAACATATAGGGCAGTCGTTTTCTTTACAGAGATGTATTAAGTTGTTATCCTGACGATTACTTCTATGGCAGTTGTAGGGTTAGTTCGCATAACCCGCGTAATTCTAAGGCAGGTGCAACTTTGACGTTGACTAAACTTCAATGCCGTAGGGCTTTCAAGCTTGCCAGAGTCAGTAATGCAATGGTTTGAACCATTGGCTCATACTCGGAAGATCCCCGGCGTGTCCAAAAAACGTACGAATTTTTCTCATCGCTGATAATGCTGTACATGTGATATACAGTTGCCATATACTGCTGTCTTCACATGTACGGTTGAGTTTGATGTCTGAAGTAGTCAAAATATAGAGCTATCAATGTGATGCATAATAAGCAAAATATTCTATTTCGGGTGTGAAGTCAACTCCACCCACCACAACATTGTCTTTCCTTCTTCTATCCAAATATTTTTCAAAGCCCTCGCTGTGCTAGCCAGTATAATGGTGCATGTCTCTTGATACGTGCGCTAATCTTAATACATATAGTTACAAATGAAACTTTGTCCGTATGTCTGTATATCTGTATATCTGTATGTATGTATATCTGTTCACGCTTAACTCGAAGGCCGTTCATCCGATATGGCTGAAACTTTTGTATATGGTGGGAACGGTTGAGGTGGATGTTTATAAGGGGTTGGTGTGGTAATGGTGCCTAACCATATATGCCTATGTGTTGTACAACCAGTTTTACTTTTATTAAGGCGTACAAGCCTCTGCAGCCCCAGAAGGCTCTTGTGGTACAATATAGTCATTTCAGTTTAGCTTTAGTCTCTAGCTTGACACCTGGAAAATGTTATGGTAGCATCTTTAACTCGACTTTTTAGTTATGGTACCTTTCACTAGATAAACGAAGTTTTGACCATTTTTCAACTTACGCAACACTCCGATACATGTGTCAAGGACGGTCAAGCCATTAAATTAAACTACAGAAGTGTTTCTCATTCGTTCTGTAAATGTAAGGAAGTCTTACTAAGCTGACGATATGTCCTCTAGTTAATAACTCAGTTGTTGACTGTTTTATCAAGTTACCAACTGCGTATAAGTGTTGCTGTTTGCCTACGTGTATCTATAGAGAAAAGGTCGAGAACAATTTTGTTACATGAAGTAACATTAAAGAACATTATTTTACAGGCTGGAAACTAATCTATCGGAAGAGAATAAAGACTGTCCGACAATGTCACCTTAACTTGAACGAAACCTTCCAGTTGCACTTTGGGCTTAATTTATTCTCGTGCCCAAATCCTTCTTCGAAATTCATAAACTCCATTTAATGGAACACGTAATGCACGTACGCAGTTGTATGTGCATAATATCGGAAGTGTTCAAATGAAATTGCCATCGACATCTTTAGGGATCCATTCATGTGAAATGTTCTTGTAAACCAGCAGCATGAGTAGCAGACACCAAAGGCTTTTTAAGCCTATAAACTTTCCATGCATGCATAGAAGACTCTTGTGGACAAAAAGTGCACCATGTATCTACCATATTCGATAAGTTTTGTGTGTTTTGTATGTGTTGAAAGTTCTCTCCTCATAAAATTCGATTTCCTCTTATGTACTTTCGAAGTTGTTTGGTCTGTTCCGGATGCCAGAACACACACGCAGTCTCTGTGTTGTGTATTTTGTTGTATTTTGTATGTTGAATTCTTATAAAATGAATATCCCTTGTGTTGATTATTGTTGTAAATAATGAATAAAGGAATTTAGCTAAGACACACATAGTTATACCATGCATAAATGCTCATGCGGATATGTGAAAGATGTGAAGTGCGGTACTGTGCTCACCAGTCACCGAGCACACATCGAAGATCTTCTTTAAAGGAAAGAGGCTATAGTCGGTGGCACCGCCTATCTGCATAAGGATAAAGTGGATTGCGCTCCGTCTAGAAACTAATTCCTACAAAAATATATAAATTGATGTTTTTGTATCGTTGCTTCCTGGTCTGCATTGTTCCACTAATGCTCATGGTGAGGAATGTGTATTTGGTGTTCGAGAACATTACAAAACGACGCAAGGATGGCACTACACTACAACTGCAAAACTAAAGAACTAAAGAACACAAATTTGCCAAACCAGAATATTATAATGTTCTCGTGTAGAACAACATCACACGGCATAGCGTCAGAAGATAGACAACAACAACAACAACAATAAAAACATCAACAAAGGACATACGAGTAGTTATAGTGTTGTGCGATACGGTTCGACAATGAACTTTTGACACAGCAATGTATTTGTGCAAAGAGATGAGCAAGGATAATGCTGAAGACGCGGCGATACAAAAGGAAGAGGTGCACCGTTTTGTTTCAGCCATAGAGAACAAGATGATGAAGAAAAAGTAGAAGAAAGTAATAGTTTTGGCCTTGTTTATCCGTTTTTTTTTTGGCTGGGTTTTATATACGACATACATAGAATAGTACGAGTATCTCCTTTCTCTATTAATATTAATACAATGAGTTTAGCTTGAGTTCTATTTTGTGCAAAGCAATTGGTAGGAAAAACGATTTTTGATTTTGGGTAGGTGGACGGGCTGGAATTTCTCTCTGGCCAACCTACCCAAAAGAAAGAGAGTGAGGGACATAAAAGGATAACATAACAAGGAGAAAGATTTGGAAAAGGATAAAACCCTACTAGTGGGATAGTAGTCAATGTAAAATACATTATTATTCTGTGGTGCATTTCAAGGACGAGACACGATAAAACTACAGGACTACAGTTGGACACCAAAAAAAAGCCATTGGATTCACTATCGTACCGACCAACGTTAGATAGGAGTAAATTCTGTGTCAGCAAGTAAATGCCACGTACTTGTCGTATGATATTCGTTTGCATACTTCACTTTGTACTTTTGTATATCTATGCAGCAGGACACATGCAAAATCGATGGAAAATAGGTTTACAAAAGAAAAGAAGAAAAAAAAATACAGAAAACCTCTCTGATATGGGGTAAAAAAGAACCCTGACGTCGGCCGTTAGGTGGAATTGAAAATTGCTTTGATCGTTGGTCTTTAGTTTTTTGGCTCGTCAATGGTGGTTGCGGTTAGATTGCCTGGCATTGTATTAAAGGTCTTTGATGTTCTGAGGATAATACGATTTGAAAAACAATTAATTTCCGGACAGTTTCGTAAAGAGGGGATATTTTACTTTGAATTGGTTGGCACGATTTGAAAGTGCAAGCAGGAATCAATAGTTCAATTTATTTTCCAGCAGAGGACGAAAATTCATTCCACGATTTTTACCTGATTTCGATTGCACTTTGCTACGCCTTAACCCTAGCCAGTTTGGAGACCAGACTTGCTCAGATTATATGTGGTAAAAGCATTTGATTTATGTAACATGATGCATCCCTTCTGAAGACTTGAAAACCCATAGTTTGAAAATGCCAAATGGATGACGTCGACATTCGGCATCTGCATCGGCATCTTAGCCGGTATAGAGATTTTTTCGGAATGCCAGAGACGGACTTTGATTTTATAGCTCAAAAATATGATTAGGATCAAAGAAGGATAAGTACATAAGTGAAATGGTAGCCCTCGAAAATCATGCTAGAGTCTTATTGGGCTCTTGACAAGCAAACTCAGAAGAACTGGTCTGTTGCTAGTACGGCTTAAGATTAATGCTATAGCGTTTACATACAAGATTAACTAACTTATCCTGTAACGTGAAATATAAAAAATGATATTTTTGACTAAGATACTCACAAAATTTCTACTTTCTAGGTCGTGTGGAAGGTTGTTAAAAAGGACCTCAAAGAAGTCGAAAAAAAATTCAAGCCATCACATGCGACACACGCGACACGCGTAATACTCGAAACATAAAAAATGCTATTTTGGACACTATTTGGACACTCACAAAATTTCAGCTATCTAGGTCGTGGGGAAGGTTGTTAAAAAGGTCCTTAAAGAAATCGAAAAAAATTCAACCCATCACATTCAACACACGCGGCACGCGTAATACTCGGAATATGAAAAATGCTATTTTTGACTTAGACACTTACAAAATTTCAGCTCTATATGTCGTGGGAAAGTTGGTTAAAAAGATCCTCAAAGTGGTCGAAAATACAGACAAAAAGGAGTCAAGTCACGTTACAGTAGGGTTTCGAATTAACCTCTAAATTCAAAAACAACAACACAATAGCATAGCTCAAAATCGTTCATTCGGAATTGGTCATCATTCGCATATCAACGCTTAGCCTGAAGGGTCTTCTATCGATTACGTCTTCATCCGGAACAAGAAAATGAAAACCACACCAGAGGTAGCACACTAATTGATGCGCAGCAAAACCAAAGTGAAGTTGCCGATTCTCCGTTCGTGGAGTATGGCAGAGATATCAAAAAACTGCCGTCTTCAGACTTCGACAAGGATCTGACCGACCTCGTGCGACAACACAGCGTGATGTCCGCTTTCTTGTGACGACTTCGTTACGAAATCGTCTTTTAAATGTGATTCAACTGGGACAGTGGCTCCAAGTATTCAAGTGTCGAAAGTTCGTAAAGTCAGTCGGTGAACAGTTAGAAGACAGCTTCGAGAAGGTGATCTCACTGCGCACAGACCAGCAAACGGACCGAAATTGACCCCAGCCCACCGAAGAGCCTGCTCGAGAATATTTGGATTGAACAGAAAAAAAATAGAGAGCAGTTCTCTGACGCGTGCAGGATGTGTTTATAAGGCAACGATTGTTGAGGAAGAACGTATAGAAGATCAGGAAAGGGATTTGTACAATGTTGCATTGAAGAACGTGTCTCGTATGATGGTCGATCGTGCATACTCTGAGGAGGCGTGTCACTGGAAGCGTAGACAGATTTTGTGTTCATTTCCGGAGCGAATACTGGCTGTCGATCAAGAGGACTGTACATTGAGAAAGTACTCGAGGACTACGTCGTACCTTTTTCCGGGTTTATTGGTGAAAACTTTCCGTTCATGCAGGATAATATGAGAGCACATACGTCTAGTATAGTGTACCAGTAGCCAGTACCAGTACCATCGAACATTTATGGGACGAGCTATAAAAAAGAATTCGAGCCAGAAATATTGCCCCAACGAGTCTCCTGGAGTACCAAGAGGCGATCGCAGAGGAATGGGAAGCGATACTTCAAGATTTGGTGAATAATTTGGTAAAATAAACGAAATATCGAAAGGAAGCTGTTATTCGGGCTAGAGGAGAGAGTATTTCTTATTGATAAAAATGGTTTTTTTTTGCAGATTTCCATGATTTAATTCCACTAATTTTCATGCTGACAAATTCACAAACAACGTGTATCCCAAAAATCACTTTGTTGGCATGTGTATATTATGTTAAGAAGTAGCTTTCTGTATTTACCATGGATTATAAATAAATGAAAACTAATATTAAAAGAAAAAAATTATTCAGGATACTAACCACCTCCAATTTCAAAGATATTCACATTTTCTTAGCGTCTTAAAATTATTTATGGCAACCCTGATTTCAAAAACATAGGAGTTGGGGGAACTTTCAAAAAATACTCTCCTTAGTTAGTCCTGCAAAATTTCATTGCTATGTTAATTACTTACTACTTTGCCACAGTTTTCCTGAACTACATTCATATTTACTCGAAGGGGTATACAAAAATTGGAATAAAATTTCCATAATTCAAGACGGCATTACATACAGTTAAACGTTTATAAATTTTAAAATGATACCATGTAAGAATACTGTGCAAAACTCGAAACTTTTACATTATCTTATTAACCCCCTAATAATTAAAAGACCGCTGCATTTTTAATGCTTTGTACGATGCAATTTCAAGGAAGACATCCAAGTTCTTATATCTTGGAATCCAAAGTAGGTAATTCCATAACGAACAACCATTAAATGAGTATCATTTTAAAACAATAGTTTTTTTTTTTTGTTATTCTTTGCAAAAAACTAAAAACTTTATTTCTATCATGACGTACACATTAACCAGCCGGAACGGTTGTACGTTTGTTGAACAATGATGGTAGCAAAATGGAGAGCAGAAACTCCATTATCTACCGTCGTGCGAAATATTAAATATTTATTATGCGCTTCACTATCTCGAGAGAAAACGAAGTAAAATTTGAATTTCAAATTACCTGTGCGGTGCGTATAGTGTAGAGCATGAAATAATAACACTGACGCAGTTGAGCCTCCTCCTCTTCCACTAACACAAAACAACCTTAACGACCACGCGAATGTGCTACTTTCGGTATTACACCCGAAGGACCACATCATGGTAGGTAAGCACACATGTGCTGTTTATATCGTCCTTTACATATACATATAAATATTAGTTATAACCAATGGGGACACTCACGTAACACACATAAAGGTGAATGTCCTTTTCCTGTAATTTTGAGGGACTCTTTTTCTTCTTGTTAATGTCAACATTTGGGTAATATTTAAGTGAATACTACTCTTTTGTCACACTCGTTATGGTGGCAGTAAAAATGTTCAAGGAAACCATTGGCGTCATTGATTTTGGGACAAAAATTGCCACCGTGTAAACGGAAACAGTTGGCCGATAGTAAACATTTGCTTGAGCTGAGCACCTTGTGAATGTGGTGCGAGACTGAAGTGTGCGATTTGCCATTACTCCCAACTGTTACGCCGCCGGTGGGAGTGGTAGTTGCTTGTATCATCAAAAACACATTAAATATTTCTAACGAGCAATTTTATCTTCGTCGTCCACCTGTTGGGGCAAATACCTATAAACCAAAAAATTAAAAGAATAATAACAAAAAACCACAACTTGAAAGGAAACAGGAAAATAATATTTTCTGGACTGTAATCTCCTTTTGATGGGATGGAGGAGACAAGTCAATCAGAATGGCTTGGAAGGTAGTTAGGTGTTCAACGATATTAATCACATCTTGGTTTTGGTTGGATGTTCTGAATTCTTTTTCTGTCCATAATTGCTGCAGGCATTCAATCATTATAAGAGTTTTCGCCTCCAGAACAAATGAAATTAATCGATTTTGGGTGTTTGGTATGTAATGACGGTCTTCTAACAGAATTACCTAAATAAATACAGGGAATTCTCGTAGCAAGAATTTTTTTAGTTTCATTACATCGTTTATTTTATTTTTATCTACTTTGACAGGAGCAATGGTCGCTTAGGATAGAAATTATTTGGAAGACGACGATTTACAAGCATAACATATGTAGCACTGTAATGTTTAACTTAATAGTCCTTCGATTGATTTTGTGACAACAACTAATTTCCCCGGTCTAACTAAGGTATCGGTAATGGTATATACTTTTGATTAATTGTTCATGTATACGTATACCTACCTATAAGAAAAATGAGGATTGTTGGCCGTTCAGCTAGGAACGACAATCGAGCATGGCTAAGCGACATCGCAATACAAGCACAGCAAGCCGCTGATAGTAGACAACACATCACAGTCTACCAACTCCCTCCCTCACCAACAAGAAACACCACATCAAGTACCCTGTTAATGCAATAGATCCTTATTAAGGAACAACAATTAACTCGCTGGACAGAACATTTTAAGAATATTTTGAATTGTACTTCGCCACGCACGTCCATCAACCCACATATGCACCCTAATTGGCTACTTAACTGCTTTTTACAGATCACATTTTGAATATAAAAATTCCCCTCGGAGTATGTAAAATTTTGATTTCTCATACTCTACCCGAATGATAACTACTGCAATAGTTTACCAGAAACTAATCGTCTGCTTTGAAAAGACCTAATTACATACCCTTTAGATAATGAAGAAAAGTTGATCTCCGATTATTGTGAAATGTATAATATCCTACATTAGAAAAATCTCTAATTCTATTGATATGACTTATTAACTTTTTCAATAGTATTGTTTCGTTATAGTTTCGATAATAAATGTAAGAGCCAGCGAATTCAAAGTAGTGTCATCCTTAAAATTACTAGGGCCTAATGTAATAGCCAATGGACCAAGAAGTACGCGCACGAGTGTAGTCAACAAAGCCTATTATCTGTCAAAACTATCCAAATGCAGCAAAAAGGACTGCTGTCGGAACCGTGAACATAACAGCCTCTGGAGCTAACAGCCTCTTAGCTTAGCATTGTATTCGATTATGTTTGTAATTACCTAGGTTCTATGGGAATGCTATGTGCGCATGCTTATAAATAAAGAAAGAAAGCTACTCTATATATCATTATCAAGCAGAGTCGAGGAAGAAAAAAAAAGTAATAATTAAAATTTTAATTTAAAGACTATTACGAAATTTAGGCTTTCTAGAGTACATAATGAATTTTGCAATTAAAAACACAACACAAGTTCGCTTATACACAAATTATAACTTTAATTCACAAATATCTACCAATTGTTCATAAATTTACACTAGTGATTACTTATTATTCACAAATAACACTTATATTTACAATTACTCTGCTCTATCTACTTTTAAGTGCTCTAGTACAAATCCTAATCATAAGTATCTCCCTGCGATAAATTAAGGGGTATTTATACCTAATCGCCGTGGCTCAGTGGAAGTGCACATGGCTGCTAAGCAGGAGGTTCAGGTTCGAATCCCAGCAACACCCAAAGTATTTTTCACGGTGTCCCACCTTTCGCGAATAGGTGACTAACGTTCCGAGAGTAATACCTTGTCACGGAAAGCTTCTCAATTCGCCGTTCGGATCCGGCCTTAAATTGTAGGTCCCTTCCATTTGTGTCCAATTATAAATAAATAGAAAAACGAAACTTAAAACAAAAAAATTTTACAGGATATTAACCAAACTTGTACTACCTCCAATTCCAAAGATATTTCCATTTTCTTAGCGTCTTAAAATTATTTATGGCAACCCTGATTTTCAAAACATAGGAGTGGGGGCAACTTTCAGAAAATACACTCCTTGCAAAATTTCATTGCTATGTTAATTAATTACTACTTTTGCCATAGTTTTCCTGAACTACATTCATATTTACTCCAAGGGGTATACAAAAATTGGAATAAAATTTCCATAATTCAAGACGGCATTACCTACAGTTAAACGTTTAAAAAATTTAAAATGATACCATGTAAGAATACTGTGCAAAACTCGAACTTTTACATTATCTTATTAACCCCCTAATAATTAAAAGACCGCTTCATTTTTAATGCTTTGTACGATGCAATTTCAAGGAAGTCATCCAAATTCTTATATCTTGGAATCCAAAGTAGGTAATTCCATAACGAACAACCATTAAATGAGTATCATTTTAAAACAATAGTTTTTTTTTGTTATTCTCTGCAAAAAACTAAAAACTTTATTTCTATCATGACGTACACATTAACCAGCCGGAACGGTTGTACGTTTGTTGAACAATGATGGTAGCAAAATGGAGAGCAGAAACTCCATTATCTACCGTCGTGCGAAATAGTAAATATTTATTATGCGCTTCACTATCTCGAGGCTCAGTGGAAGTGCACATGGCTGCTAAGCAGGAGGTTCAGGTTCGAATCCCAGCAACACCCAAAGTATTTTTCACGGTGTCCCACCTTTCGCGAATAGGTGACTACCGTTCCGAGAGTAATACCTTGTCACGGAAAGCTTCTCAATTCGCCGTTCGGATCCGGCCTTAAATTGTAGGTCCCTTCCATTTGTATCCAAAAAATTAACATGCGCAGCAAAAGTTAGGCAATGGTCTGTCGCGCCGAATATTATCATTATACCTAATCAACAGTTTAGAGAAGGTTCTATTTTTAGATCCAGATCCAAGAGATACATCTAACAAAAACTAGAACAAACTGACATAATCTTATAAAAAATTCACCTCATAATTTTATCTACAAGCTACCCAGGTATAACTTTTATAAATACCTAAATATATGCCATGGTAATTTCTTAATTCTTATATAATTCAATACAATACTTAATCTTATACGAGTATGAACAGTTCGATAGATATTTACATTTTCGTAACAATATATTAAAATATTTATAAACTTTATGTGTAAACAATATAATCGATGTGTTAAGCGCTTAGCTATTTACAAATTATACGAGTATATCGATTAAAAACTAATAGAAACCCTGTATTTAAGTGATGTACCATAAAACTTGTTAACACTTCTAATAGCCAAAAGTTGACTTTCACTGGAATTGAGTCTCAGGCAACATACTCTTCGTATACAGCAGCTACTATACAATTAACCTTTACAATTATCCCCTTAAGGCAATAAGGTATGGCATTAAATTTAAGGATAAGCCACGAAGCAATCTGCCCACCTTTTCCTGTGTCGTCGTCATTGATTTGTCCTCACACCTTCACACAATAATCTGAATGTTATCCTTTGGCTTACACAATATAGGAGAGGAGAAACAAGCTCTTCTCGTATAGAAAATACTCGTAAAATAGTTTAATATTTCTTGTGATGACTTTTTGGGTAGTTTAGAGGGTGTTCATCTTGGTCGAAAGTACCGCTCTTCGGAGAACTTAACAGTTCATTAGGATTTTGTCGGTAGTTCCTGCCTTGGGATAAGTACGTTTTGGTGACAGAGTCATTGTTGTCATTTCTCTTGAGGGCAACTTCTTCTTCATTAGCCTCTGTAAACCATCGTTCCCCTCCGCTTATCAGTTGTAGCTGCTTTGGCTGTAGTCTTTTTGTTCTCATTTTTTAAATTTTAAAATAATCGCCTGTTTATAAAGAGTGCCTTTTGAGCTTAGATAGAACTTACTAAAATGTTAAATACCAAAAGAGCTGTCATACTGCGGTCACTTTTGACATTTATTATCAGTGTACTCTGGCAAATCCTCACGATTAGAATTACGATTAAACAATGCTACCAAATAGTCCAAAATTACTTTGAAAATCAGCCCTAGATTCACGCAACTTATAGACGACTTCGTGATTTCGAAAGATCAAAAATTTATCGATTCGACATCGGTGGCGGGAAAATTTTGTGCAAAGTTCTTGGCCTACACACGTATAAGAATCAACTGGTAAAGGAATTAAAGCCACAAGTTTGAAACTGACCAGTTATTTTAGCGCAAAATCGTATTTAGCGATTTCGAGAAATGGAAATGTCCTCCAAGGTTATGCTATTTGATAACTCCCGATTATTTCCTCTGGGGCCACACCAAGTCACTGGTTTCTGCTGATAAACCAGCAACACTTGACGACTTGAAGGCCAACACTTGTGACACACGGCCAGCAGTGCTCGAAAAAGTAGTAGTAGCCCAAAATTGCATGTCCAGAATGCGCTCGGTATATGCCCGCAAAAAATTTCAAATGTTAATGCCATGTATTGATCTTTCGAATGAATAAGACAATTTGATTAAAATTAAATACTTTGTGTTATTTTTTACAATTTTAAGTTCTCTCGGGCTTAATGAAACATCCGATCGTTAATGCTACAGTCATACAAATTGTTGCCAAATGTGATCGATTTTACTAAAATGTTTTCTAAAATTTGCTACCTTCATTACAGATAATGACCGTTCATACACCACAGTAATCCTGCAGGGTAGTTTTTACATGGTCTCTCATTAAATATTTTTTTTACATTAACACTTCTGGTAGAAGATGATTTCTTTACTTTGTCGCAAGTAAATTCTTGGAGTTAATTCTTTCAGATTACTCATTTCGAACTTCATTAGCTGCATTAATTAAGGCTGCTTTCTTCAGCCACATAATCAAAAGTAGTATAGGAACATCACTAGAAGCAACTAGCTTTGCCATATACTCGTAAGTATGGTGATGGTGCGTCGTCACCAACGAATTCGTATCTTCGACGAATCCTTAGGGATTTCTGTATCAGCTTATATTGTATTGCTCATGTTCCTATGTACGTTGGAATATTTATATTCGTAGAAGCTGAGTATTTGAAGCTGAAGATTGAAACTTTCTTTATTGTTTTTCCAGAACTAAATGGGTTAAATAGGTTTGTATATGTTTGCCTGCTTACTAGTATGTAGTATGGCACACACACACAAACACTTAAGTACATATATAGATCCTTTTCTAATAGCATTACCATATATTAATTAATATCAGAATTTTGGTGGTATACTTCTGTAGGAGTTGAAAGCTCTTACGCTTCTGCCAATTATTTACGTATATTCGCTGAAAGGGTGTGGTCTAATATCGACGACGATTACGACGAGGATAAACAGACGCCCTGGTAATGACTTTGTCATATTAATTTATGAGGCTTAATTCAAAAAGAGCAGAAGACATCAAAATTGCACAGACATGTTCATAGGTATATATTTAGATATTTATATTTTAGTACGTGCGTGTGTGTACACAAAACCGACGATCCGATGAACCCACACATTTGGGAAAGTTCGTAATTTGCAAAGCGTTGTGCCATGAATATTATAGGATGAACAGTACGACGAACAATGAGGAACGTAACATGAATGTTAATAATTCATCCGTATAATTTGATTCAGTATTTAATGATGAGAAGTGTTTAGTCCCCTGTTTTATATTATGATTTTTTTTTGTAAAATTATAACAACGCTGGCCTACTCAAGCAGAATGAAAAACGTTTTCTTATTGCTTTTTTAGAGTTTATTTGAAGAACTCAGGTTATCCCTGACTACTAGACTTTCATTTTTTATACGTATGTTGCTGCAGTTATTTAGATTGGCAGTTTTTAAACAAAGCATAGGCCGTATATGTTTTACGGCAAACTTAAAGAAAAACAGTCGATGCAACAAGTCAGTTAAAAAAAAAATGTATAGCTGAACATTCAAACTAATCGTCTTATGAACAGTTGCCATTCAACAGCCAAAAATACCTCTATCAGGAGACTTTAACAGCTTACAAGAAAATACTGCGGCAATAAAGAAAAAAAAGTCCCCTTGCAAGGAACTCAGTGAAACGGGGTTCAAGAAAGACCAATAAGTAGGCTGTTCAACTAACTATACATTCAGCAATCAGAAAAGGAAGGTCGAGTTAAGCTCACAAGGGAGTCAGTGAAACCAGGTTTAAAAAACACGAATGACTAGGCTTTTTAACTCACTAAACATTCTGAAGAAAAGAAAGATGGAGTTTAGTTCACAAGGATCTCGGTACAATAAAAACTTACTAAACATACAGCGATTAGGACAAGAAAAATGTATTTTAGTTCACGAGGAACTCGGTAGAACTGAAGGTGTAAGTCAAACATAAAGATGATCAATATGCCACTAAGTTGACTACATAAAAAGTATAAAATATATTTTGAGTCGTATCGAATTCGGTAGAAAGCGGTGCCCTTTTAGGTGAAGTCTATTTTCTTGCACAATTTCGGCTTGAGTTTTCGTCTAGTATCGTCCATTATTTTAAATATACATCACAAATAGCCGTATAGCATGTGACGGTGTTAATCATATATGAAATAATTTACTTCGTTACATTGTTAATCACAATTATCTAGGAACATCGTTTATTAGTTTTTGATTTTAACAAATAACAAAAGAAAAAATAATACACGACGGTAAACAAGATCATATATCGGAGCACTAAATCGACCAATAACGTCAGAGCAAATCGCCTGAATGCAGAATAGTCAACAGACAAAATGGTATAAACGGGCAAACAATCGAGCAGACGTTCTCTTTTTTTTTACTGGGAAGTTTCTTCTCAAAAACTTCGCTGCCAGGATCTCACTGCCACAAATACGCTTCCGTCTTAAGTAGTGTACTTATATCTCTACGCTAAGTATATACACTCCAGCAGTTCGCTGTTGTTCCGTATTATGTACTCACGCTACGCATCGACCAGACCTAAGTATCACTCGAGTTACGCTCCATTCGACTAACGCCCTGCAAGGTTACGCATCAACCAAGCGTCCGCATCACCCAAGTTACGCTCTACTAACGCCCCGGGAATGCTGCGCATCGACCTAGTTTACGTATCACCCGAGTAACGCTCTGCTTAACTTACGCTCGTATATCGCTACACATTATCGATTCATACGCATCGTGCTCTAAGCAACGTCAAGGTCTACTCATCACCCGATTTACGCTCAGTTAAACTTAACCTCCGCTAGACTTACGCTCCACTACGCATCATCCAAGTCTATGTATCTTGCTCTAAGTAACATCCAGATCTACGCATCACCCGATTTACGCCGCACTCGATCTACGCGTCTAGACTTAAGATAATTACGGTATGAATAAACCAAATAAAAAGACTTAACATAAGAAGAATTGGATTGAAATTTAAAAAACCAAAAATATATAAATTTGTTCGTAACGACCCACATGAAACGACACATGAAACAACAAACTTTTTCGTAGTAGGAACTACGTTTATTACGCTTCCCCGTTGAATCCTTACTGTCATATGGACGCGGTACTTAGAAAGTGACCATTAATATTACAAAAAAGCTGCAGACGTTCGTAAAAATGTGCTTCGAAACTTCTAAAATATTTATTGGCTAAATAGTATATATAGCAAGAAAAAAGGGCCAGAAACCAATCCCGCAACGAAGAAAGTGGTAGTTGATTAGGTATACATTTTGAAAAGCTATTTTTAAGCTTATTATATTATTAAGCTTAGCTATTCTATGCCAACCCAAGATGGTAAAAGAGTTGGTCGACCGAGAAAAACATGGCACAGATAAGTCAAGTAAGGGAAGAATCAAAGGAAACTAAAAGAAATGTTGGAAGTAGCTAAAACTGATCGCTAGGTAACGCTCACGATTGCGCACAGGCTCTAGGACCTACTCGTATTAGGAGATACAGAACCTAAAAAGGGGCCAAGTGCTTATCAGAAATTATGCTAAAGAAGTAGTTTTGAGTGTAATTCGATCAACTGTTAAGTTAATCATAAAAATTATATAAAATTTATAGAAATGTTGACAGTTTCAAAAGCGATACCTTACATTAATATTTATAAATTGAGAACATTCCAGTTGTACCTAATGGCTTATTGAACTTTAGTCTCTATATGAAATGAAGAATGCGATATTAGTAAGTACACAATGATCTCGGTGTTATTATCCATGCACTAATCAACTGCAACTCATGCAGCGACCGTCGTACAACGCCCTTGCATAACACAAAATATCTAAATATTCAAAATTCGTTCATCCATTAGATTGAAATTTCAAAATTTTAATCAATTTGTATGCAAAATTATCCAACAGTTTGCAGTGCTATGCCAAAATTCCACAAATTCCCCAAATATTGTTATGAATTTCAAAACCCCGGCAACAATAAAGTGTATAGCAATTATTGCAATATTGACTCAGCGAACATTTCTTTATGGTAAATGCATAACTTTGTATGCTTATTTGTATATGTATATATTTATGTATATGTATTAATCAACTATTTTGTTCATTATCATTATTTGTGAAGAAAAAGGATTGAAATTCCTGGCATTGTGACGATAGAATGCACGCAAGGATCTCTCTAAATCCCTTCCCTTATCCACATTCCATCATTAGCGGTTTTCCCATGGATCAAAATGAGTATTAATCAAATATTTGCTTTTGTTTGCTTCGCTATCGATGCTGCAGTCAAGTTGATGAAGTTGTTTCAGTTGTTGGCTTTGTGTGAGGAGCCAACTTTACCAACTATCCAACTACCAACCAAATTCATTAACTTCTACTATCTTTCGGCTAATACATTTCTATATTGACGTTCTGGTAGTCTTGCGATCTTCATTTAAGCTGACACAAACATTTAACTGCCAACACCACAAAATCCACGTCGTCGTCCTGGTCATTATTCTTTATACTAATTCCAATCTTATTACATTGGACGTCGTCTTAAATCTTAATGTAGGAACTTTTACAAAAGATTTCCAACTTTGTATGTACGAAAAATAAAGTGCAACGAATATCGATGTTGACAGTTCACTTTGTATTAATTAATCCTATGCGGTTCTTTGAATTCTATAATGAATGAATAAAAGTTCTATTGAAAGAAATTATAGTTTTTTTTTTGTTTAAACTCCAAAATCTTTTTTTATGCGTCTTTTTTACACAGTTTCTAAATAACACGGTTTACAAAATACATACGGCAGAAAAAAATAAATACGAAGCACACCAATTCGATTAAGTAACAATATTTGCACTTTAAGCCATAACTAGTAATAGTAATTCATACATGTTCTTGTAAATGAAAACCCATACATGGCTTCGTATGCAGTAGAGGGTTAAGCATTTCTCAAGCTTATATGAGTAGCTGATAGTAATGTCGTCAGCGAAAGAATGAATTAGATTATAGGCAATGGACATGAGATAATTAATAACAATGTAAAAGAGTGTCGGTGCTAAAACAGAGCACTGGGAAATGCCAGCATTTAAGTGATGTACTTTAGACTAGAAACCATCAAGGGCCATGTGGGCCAGTAGACGCCTTTACCGCAGAACTTTGGGTCTTTAGCCAAAAATGATATACTAGATGTATACCATGATGGTGAGACCCATTATCACGTACGCGGACATCGTTTGGTGGCCAAAAGTAATTGAACGAACAACGGCAATTAAGCTTCAGAAGCTACAAAGATTTGTCTGTCTCGGTATTATGGGTGCCATGCGTACCGCATGCATTCTAAGCTTTCGATGGACTTGCAAAACTTCATAAAGAAGAATGTGACTGAAAATTCTTGACTCAATTCCCAAAAGAGACATTTTTTGCAATATCCTCGGCATCATAGTCAGGAAGTTTTGGCAGGTTATTTGAGGTAGAAGGATTGCTGGCTGGTTGGCAGAATCTCGAGATCAATTTTTAACACACTTCCTAAATCCCGATTTTATTGAAATTTTGCACACATATATATTTCCGGTGACAATAATTTCTATTAAAATTTTGATCGGTTCGCGGGGTCAGGGGGCTCCCAAGATTCTGTGTGCGTTGGGTAGCGCTTCTTGCTCTACGATTGGGATTGTTTTGTTGTTGGGCTGCAGTGCCTCGTATATGTTTTTATATTTCGGCATTTATAGTGGACTTCAGTATACTTTTGGTTATTAGAGAATTTACATGAAACATTTTAATTTTTTTATGGGTTGTTGTCTCAATTTTACTATGTGCTGCATGTCTTTTTTACATGGTTTTCTTTTACAAGAATTTCTTTGGAACGTATCTATTGTGTAAAAATAGAGTTTTGGGTATATCCTCACGATACTTTGTTGCATTAACTAACCAAAAGTTTAGGACACAAATGGTTTCCAATAGAATTAGTTCAAAATAACAAAAAGTACTTGAGAACTTTACCTTATGATTCTGACTATAATTCGGCCAAAACTGACTTGACCCGACCATCATGGTAAGCTTGTAAGCGTACGGATCGTTTGTTTTTTGTGCCATGATGTTAATTTTGGAAAGCTCTGCAACGCCCATCGCCCATCTGCAATGCACTTTGTCAAACAAATAAACGGAGAAAAAGGAACTACAACAACAACAGAAACCTCAAAGGTAAATGGATAAAGTTGCAGCAGGGCAGAGCAAATAACCATTTTTGCCAACATTACGAAATAATGTTACCTTTAGATGAAGAATCAAAAGTTAACCCAAAAAGCAAACTGGCCACTGCTGGGGCTGACGATGACGACGACGATGACGATGGTGACGCCCGACAGCAACGATGATAAGAACGAGGACGAGTGCACGTCCACGTCCATCCTTGTGCCAACAGTCATTGTGATTTTTTGACCTTTGGACTAGTTAACTTTTCCAGTACGGCGCAGAATGTCAAGTGACGACAAGGATGCCACGGTGAAAAGCAGAAGAAGAAGAAGATGAAGAATCCGAAGCAGAAGACGAAGGGAAACCAAACCATTTTTCACATTTTACAGTGTAGTTGGCGTTTAGCTTGGCAGCAGTACAGCCTGCTCCTTATTCCATGCGCCAAAAATTTCATATACACGGCTGATGCGGTGTCCGTCCGCCCATTCGTAATTTAAACTGCTCAGCTGCACACACGGAACCAGCAAACTAACAAGCAGCTGCTCGTCGAAATCAAAAGTGGCACTATGCCGCTGGGTTGGTTGGTTAGTACATCGCCCAGCCAACATCATTGCGCACCAGTGCCCGAGAAATGTTGGAAAAATTTAAAAGGTTATTGAGGTTTGTAATTTATTTTATTTATTTATTTCTCTTTTGTGTGTATGTGTGCCGTTTCCTCCTGCTACTGGATTTTATTTTCAATGGTGGTCGACGTTCTTCCGGTTGATGCCGCAACTGCTGTTGCTACTGCTTGTCTATTTCGTCAACCCGTCCATCCGTGTCCTGGCAAGCCAAAATGGCGTGCAATTAACGGGGCGAATTACTTTAACATAATTTAGGACAAACAACATCAAATGTAAAAATTCAGTGGAGCGCGTTCAAAAGGAAACTGTTCTGCAGAATATTACTTAAAAGAGTATTTCCGCACTACAAAATTTAGAAAAATAAACTCGATTAATTTGTAAATAGTCTCCAAAGTTTGTATTTAGAAAGGAACCGACTAAGGAATTGCTATTTGTTATACAAATAACCAGTTACTTAAGAATATTTGGAAACTTTCTTGTCGTCAGCACAGAAGGACATTTTCCGCAGCCATCATAAATGTTTGTGTGGCCATTAGGTCGAGTACTGTCGATTAGTAATTTTGGGTCAAAGCCAGTCCTACCAGGCTCAACAAGAAACTCTTCTCTTCGTAGAACTCCTAAATGCATATAGATGCACTCAAAGCTAGGAACTAAAACATAAAATACGAGAATTTAAACATTCACTGCCTGCAATACAAATACTTTTAATTCTAAATTGGTACTTCTCTCCTGTTATTACCCACCTTTTTAAGAGTGACTCTACCATGTCTCATTTAGAGAAACGCATGCTTAAGTGAGGTAAAATAAAACAACTTTGTAAAAAATATTGGAAAAATCTTGGTTGTATCTGACAATATCCATCCTGATTCCAATTATTCTGCAGCACATCACACATGTAATGTGGTTATCATACCGAAATCCGGCAAATGCTCGCATGTTAGTCCAAAGGATATCAGACCAGTCAGTCTTTCATCATTTCTGTTAAAGATACTGGAAAGACTGATCGATATCTACATACACACATGCATTCACAAAAAACTTCTGTCTAGAGAACAGCAGGCGTATTGTAAAAGTCTGTAGAAACATCTCTGCACACACCCGTACGTTCTATTGAACATTCCCTTCACCACAACTCTTAACACTCTTAACAACGTCAACACATTTGCGCTTACGGATGCGCTGTCGAATTTCAGGGTGGACAACTAGCTTGGCGAATTGATGAATGTTCTGCTGACAAGTATGATTATTAAATCAAAGCTGGGCGTATTGTCTGCAGAAAATCTGTCTGCAGAGGAACCCCACAAGGTGGAATCCTGTCCTCCCTTCTATGGAGCTTAGCGGTGAATGAGCTGCTGGTTTGTCTAAGAGGAGAGGGCTGCCGTCAGTTCTACATCTATATTGAGATGAAGAACTCGATAACGTATGTACTGTGTATATTCATTTGGCTACATATCGCAATTATTTAAACGTTAATGGAGTGCGCGTTACTCCCGTCTTTACCTGCGAGAGTCGAATTCTCAATGAGAGGGAACTACTTTCGTACTCCTTAAATAGCTATAGTTTTAAATGATCTAACCATTTACAAATCCGCTGCTGGTGTTTCAAAAATAAATTGTTTTGAAGAGCTGCTGGAGCCAAAAAAACGGCGAACCTTTATCTCTAGTACCGACCTATAACAGTTAAAACTGTACTTTGACTTTTCAAGACGTTGTGGAACTGGGAACACTGATTAATCGCGAAGTTATACACTACCGGGAAAGCTTTAGCGCTTAGCATTACGGTTAAGATAGCAACCTTCTACCGCAAAATGGAACCAGTTATAAAAGTAAAGTTAGATATCTCAAAATCATTTCAGAGAGTCTGGCATCAAGCTCTTCAAATTTTTAGCCAATTTCGAAAGAATTCAAAAAATTTAAAATTCTATATCACTGCAGACAGACGGACAACACAATGAACTCATTGCATTACAGTGAGAAAGATATGACCAACAACAGCATATTCTTATAAAAGTCCTTCATTGGCCACATCCAGCCAGAGTGCGGGCATATGCCGTCTTCGTTTTAAAATTAATTCAGACATAATGTTAATTGCTTCGTCCAGTGAACGCGACCATAATGGTGCAGTGCAAAAAACTGGATAAGTAATCTTCTCTAATGTTTGATGCACTGTGCAAAGACGGGGAGCGACCAGTAGCGAGAGACACAGATCGAGCAACATTAGATTCTTTATGTGTAGGCTACTAAAGGAGGACATTATAAATGTTTCTTTTAAAATATGAATCTTTTATGCTTAATTTTCTTTCATGCTAAATTGTATTCGTTTGCCTGCCGGAGGCAAATGGAACTCATCCATTCATAAGCAAAAGTGGTTGAATGCGGCAATAAGCACTGCCGACGAGACGACAGGAAATTCCATTGCCAACACAGTAGCACAATTGTCCGTCCAGCAGGTAAAATATATCCTTGCACGCAAACGGATGTCAAATATATATATCTCTAGATTTTTTTCTGTCTTGCTTTCTTCTGAATGATGCTCGTTTTCAGGTAATTATTTCGATTTATATTTTAAATTGTGGCTGCTGCTCTCACTTAACTAATGGGAAAATCGTTTTGTGTGTAAACATTCAAAGCAGGAAATTTAGCAGACGGATAAGTTCCGGTTTAGTGCCCTGCCCCCCTTATTCAACGCTCATTATCAATGTACTCGTAGGTGAATATTCGGAAGTACGCGTATCCATTTACCATTTAGAAAAATTCACATTATATGTCGGTGTCTAGCTGGCTATTTCAATCACCACACAAATGGACATCAGCTCATTTGTATCGCAATGAATGGTTTGTGCAATTTTCAACTGGAATGAAACCATTTCAATGATAAAAAATATAATTAATTATATTGACAAATTGTTTATTATCGGATTTGGCCGGCATTTGTCGATTACAGTTCAAAATTAAAATACACAAATGGAAATGCCTGAAACAGCCGGTCCATGTTGCATTTTAACGACTAAAAGGCAAATCCTCTCAATTCGCTAATTATTGTTGATAACCACCACAGACAAGTGGACAAGTGACGAGCATTTAAATGAATGTTAAATGCCAAAATTACGCCAATTTACAAATTAATACCGAAATCATCAGTTCCATCTCAGATAATCTGCAATGCTTTCCGGGTTTTTAATGAATGGTGGTTATGCTCTGTATGTGTGTGCATATGTGTGAAACATATTGAAATAATTTCGAACATGCCAAACTAAGTGTTATCCTCATATATACAAACCACAAAGACGCGGTGTGATATTTGGGGGGGGGGGGGTGACAATAGGACAACATTTGATTTGAAAAATAATATTCGATTCGCAATGATTTGCATTTGCAAAATAATAATAATAATAAATACTAAAATTTTTGGATACAATAAACACTAGCCTAAGTCGACCAAGCTTCTATTCTTCTTAATCCAATTGTGGCTTTTTTTGAACAAAATTTTGACCTTAAAAATTTGGAATCCTTAAATTTATTTTATTTTATCGATTATATACGAATACTTATATTAAATGTTATATCAGATACACCTACCGAATACAAAAACCTGAATCTATGCTACAAAAACGAAACGGGTGATCCGCAGGTACGATTACATACGAATAGTTATATTAAATGTTATATCAGATACACCTACCGAATACAAAAACCTGAATCTATGCTACAAAAACGAAACGGGTGATCCGCAGGTACGATTATATACGAATACTTATATTAAATGTTATATCAGATACACCTACCGAATACAAAAACCTGAATCTATGCTACAAAAACCAAACGGGTGATCCGCAGGTACGATTATATACGAATAGTTATATTAAATGTTATATCAGATACACCTACCGAATACAAAAACCTGAATCTATGCTACAAAAACGAAACGGGTGATCCGCAGGTACGATTATATACGAATACTTATATTAAATGTTATATCAGATACACCTATCGAATACAAAAAACTAAAACTATGCTACAAAAACCAACCGGATGATCCGACGTTTTCTTTCTGAATTATAGAAAAAATCATATTAACGAATTGAATAGAAAAATCTAAAACTATGCTTCAAAGATCAATCGTATATTGTTACAAATCTAATCATCATATGAATAGCTTCACCACATGCCATATGAGTAAAAATACAATTTTGTCAACAGAAACTCATGGCTCAGTCTGCAAAATCACCCGAACGGCATGCAAACGACATTGATTCGAATCCGACTACGGTCAATAAAAGAGGAAACTTGGAAACTCTAATTTTTTTATTCGTTTAAATTAAATCTCATAAAAAGAGCATTAGGAAATTGATCCACAAGGCTGGACACCCAAATATTGGTTGGGTACGACCAAATCTAAACAGGCCAGAATACAACAACAACGAGGAAATACATAATAAATTTTAAAACAATTTGCAGTATTGTCTTCTTTTATTTTCTCTAAACCGAAATAATTTCCAAACGGCTGAATGAAATAAGTAATAAACTGGGAGGGGGGGGGGCAAAATCCAACCAAAAGTGTGCTAGTCTTACTACACCAACCAATGCATTTTGCACAAAAGGTTTATTGAGTACAGCCACTCAAATAAACCACCGTTTGGCGAGTCCCACCGAGGACTTGAATGAATAAATTCCGAGTCAATAGACTCTGTCGTTGCTACTGGCACTGCCTTCTGTTCAGTCAAACTGCTAATTTTAAGAGCTCTACACCGGACTCTAAAATCTACTGGTAAACTTCTCCGACCGTTCGCTCCGTTCCACCTGATTTTCGATGGCCAGACTGAGCAACGTGCTTAAACACCGTTCTCAGCTGTATTCTATGCTATTATCCGTTCCGTTTTAACCACCTTCCGCACGTCCTAGAGGTCTGAAATTTTGTGAGCAGCTCAATACCAGGGCCAATTTCGAAATCCCGCGTGTGACGCGTGTCGCAAATCGCGTGTGGGGAGTATAATACGTGAAAAAATGAAAATACTTTGAAACCCGACCATATATTTTGGCGATTATTATTAAATAATAAGGGACTGTGTGGCGTGTGTCGATGTTTACATAAAAGTTTGTAACCGAAAAACGAAGTTTTTTTACATTTACTTGTTTGTTCTGTCCCAGCAGAGTCTGGTGTATGACAGCTAACAGTAAACGCTACCGTCATCGCAATGAAAATTTAATTTTAGCTTAAATTAAGTACACCAACTAATTAATGCCAATGCAAATATTTGATATTTTGTTGTTGCTGTTGCTGCTGCTGCTGCGATATTTCCATTCGATAACTTAGATGTCCTGTGGGACGGACCCTTTGTTGTTATTGTTTGTATGTGTATTGATGTGACCAGTTGTGGCCATTAAATTGTTATTGGTTTTTGCATCCATTCACATTGTCGTGTTCGTGTAGCACGAACGAAATTTGATACTCAACCAATTGCATGGATGGTTGTCCTCTAGAATAACAGCAGCTTCCTAGAGCGTCGGAAGTGCACAGTTCAGCAAATTTACCCAATTCGCTTAACTACACAGCAAAATGTAAACAAATGTTAAGGTCTATAATTATTGCAACACTTTGGGTAGAGGTTAAATAGGGATATTCGCCCGGTATAATGGCCGATTACCGTTATGTATTGCTGCACTATCACAGTCGCTTTGGTCGTTTGGCCTATCCTGTCTGTCTCGTATCGTGGAGCAAATACATCGTCGTCCTCAGTTGCTGCAAAAGTGCTCACCCAACATGGCATTTGGGTACATCCACAACAAACAACGACGCGTCCTTAGCTCTCTCCTCTCCAACCTCGCTCTTCTCTTGCTCTCGATCTCTAAAGTAATTCCGTGAAATTAATTAAGTTTGCAAATTATTGCAATTTGTGGTAATTGAAGAGCACATGCGCCGCACGGCACATGATCTAATTAATGAAATTGATAGAACTGTAAATAGTAACTATTCGTAGATAGTTCACGAAGATGAACTATGAGTTGACCTAAAATAGAACACACATCACATTGTTGTTCATCCAAGTGCGTACGCTAAGGACTTGCTGAGCTCCTTGGTCGTTTTATGCTGTTGAACATGAATGCCATTCACATTCAAAGTGTTTGGCGCCAGCTAGCATCCAGACGCATCATGCTTCTCCCTTGGCTTCTATCCTTCTCCTCCTATTGCGGTGGAGTATTTGTCCTATTTCCAACTAACTATATTGTGTTGTAGTACGTGGAATACGGAATATTGTAAAGCCATTCGGCGGGATTATAATAGTAATAATTATGGATACTTATTGCAGTTCGTTGTTTGTAATTGGTTCATTTAAGTAAATCAGTGCATTAGTGTGTGCGATATGCGTCCAACAATTCGAGGGAATAATTTCGGTTTCAAGTTATGTTGCAATTACTCTGATGTTACTGTAACTAATGATATGACGATGCAATGGATCGTGATTATTAGTTAGGAGTGTTGTTGTCGTTTACTGCAATGATATTAATTTGGTATCTGAATGTTCGCTTAAACTTAAAGATTTTCAATTCATCGAATAATAGTGGGATTTTGGGACGTTTATTTAATTCGTATTTAGTTTATTTTTTATGAATTGAAATCATGGGACAATTTTGCCATCCAATAAGAGTTAAAAGAAACGAAGTATTAAAAATATATAGAAACTAGTACATAAAAAATATACGAGCACTAAGTTTACATTATTTTTCGCCAGTAATAATATAATTTCCAGAATGTTAAAGCCAATAAGAGACATTCAAGGAAGTCAGAAGAGAATTCTGATACTAGCGAAGAAGTCTTCTGGTAGGCAAACACTAACCGCCGTTCATTCGGTAGATAGGTAGAGAGTGGTGAACCTCGTTGTACTTTCGAGGTCCTCAATTAGCGCTAGACTGCACCAGTTTGATACTACATATCTCGAGAGACCTAGCATGGATATTTACGCGGTTTAAATTCAGCCTGTAGCTTTCAGAAACGAGATCAATTCGATAATCCAGTAATCTGAGAGCTCTTCCAGGTCAGCAAAAAATTGCCTACCTAAAGTGCGGCGTCTTGACTTTGTTAAGGCCGGACAACTGCAGAAAAAGTATATGAGAGTTTCTTTTTCATTTTCATCTTTGCAATTCTGTAGGAGTTGTTGTGCGGTATACCCAGTGGCCATATGCTCGTGCTAGTAGCCACAACTCTGGCAATATCCTTCCGGGTTCTAGATGACAGCCCGTTGGTTATCCTTTTACAGTAGAGCCGGTGTCCATAACAACTCAATTTTTAGCCAATTCATCCGTCCTCTCATTTCCCTCTACGTTGCTGTATCACGGCAACTATATCGGGAATTGGCTAATCTAAGCTAATTCTTCTTGGAACTGTTGTACAAATTTCGAGTGGTCGCATGAATCGCCCTTATGGCAGACTGAGTATCAACACATATTCCAACCCTTCCGATTTCTGCGTTACTGAGCCTTAGTGTCCTGCAGGCCTCCCTTATTGCTGGTTCTCCATTTGAATCCGGTAGCTTGTATGACCTTGATTTAGATTAAGATCATCCCAGAAGATACCTGCACCGACTCAACCCTTATCCTTGGATCCCTCAGTGAACGTTGTTGCGTCAAATTGCCCATCATTCCATTTTCCTCTGGTAGGAAACTCGACGCCAATTAAGGAGTTAAAGCTAAGTTAGGAAGTAGTCAGTAGATGATTCTCTGAGTCGTACTACATTGCACGTCGCAATATACTTGATAAATATGTCAGGAGATAGTAGGTGTAAGATGGTGTTAAAGACCTCGGTCGGGCATGACCGTAGAGCTCATGTGATGCTGACTGCTGCTGTTCGCTGTAATCTGCTGACTTTGGTACATTGTACTTCTTCCTCATCGCTGATAAGGAATTTACTGTTTTCTCCCATTTAGACTCTAGGGTTTGGGGATGTATCTCAGAGAGTGACTGTTGTATGCGGGATATATATTGCAGTTTTACATCTGGGTCTTTGAGTGCAGCTACAGCTGGATTTCTCGTTGTGTGACTTTGTGTGGTTAAGCGGACCGCGAGCTTCAATCGCACACTGCCAACCAGAAGGTGATGGTCGCTGTAGACGTTGGCTGCTCTTCGGGCTCTAACGTCCAGCTAAGATCCTCGCCACTTGAGGCTTATAGCGATGTGATCAATCTGGTTGTTGTACATGTGATCAGGAGAGGTCCAGGTGGCTTTGTGGATGACATGTTCCCAATCACTGTTATCGCTGCCTACTTTTGCGTTAAGGTCACCCATCAAAATAACGATGTCACTCTTCCGTAGAGTTGATCTAATGAATTATTTAGACGCAAGTAAAACGTTTTTTTTTCTTCAGAGCTTTACTTGTTCCGTCGGTGCGTAAACTTGAACAAACATGACCTGTCGAACAGCAGCTATAAATCGTGCAATAATAATTCTATCGGATATTGCTCGCCAGTCTTGTATGGATCTTCTCGGCTTTAGAGAGTAGAAATCCCACTCCATTCGCAGGGTGTTCTCCTGCAGGCTTACCCGAAAAAATTTGAAACTCGCCGCTAGATGTTCGTTTTTCCCCTCACCTCACCTCACCACCAGGTCATCTCACCACACTAAGACCAAGAATCTCTAGATGGTATTTACGAAATTCTTTTGTTAACTGTGCAAGCATTGTGCTCTTGACGAGCGTGCGAATGTTCCAAGTTCCAAAACGTGGTCCAAAGGTACAAAGGTTGATTAATTCGATATGTATCCGAGGCTTGTATTAGTTTCAAGAATCAATTATTTCAGTTGAGTGGTGATTGGCCAACCGCAACCTAGGTCGACATGAACCAAGGCAAGTACCCTTCTTACTCGTATTTAACCGCAACCCAAGATAATACCAATCAGATTGGGTACCGAAATCGTTCACTTGATTTGGCCGAGTTTCCTGTGACGTTACGTGGACGCATAAGGTAGGAGTTGCGATGCGAGAGGCTGACATGACTGTCATCATCACCGGTTGTCATCAGACACAAACACAGGAAGTAATAACTCATATAACTTAACATAACATAACTTTCAAGCATGGCCATTATCCATTGGTTGGTCGAGTCCTCGATACCTTTGCTACTAATTGCCCTTTTGCAATTAAGTCGTAGCCAGCATTATCAAAATCACCCTCAATGTTAATGAATACACACAGAGCGAAAATTTCGTTCTAAAGAGAGCTACTAATTGCTTGTATCTAGTCATGGTTTAATGTTTATATTAATTGTACGGTTTACAGCGGAGTAATTTGGATGCGCTAATTAACTTCGTTATTAAGGAATATTTCAATTGTATTATATTATATTGTCTATGTAGTCAATAATTATAGTACAGTTTTTTGAAGCCACATAAGGCTTACTTATGGATTCGACCTCCTAGCTTGTTACTTACTAATTTTTAAGTTTTGCATACGAGCTTATAATATATGCAAACATTGTTGTCCTATAATTCGTCAAATTGGTCAAAATTGCAGGTTTCTTTTGTTTCCTTAGCCATAATTAACTCCAACTGGTACTGGATGGATGGACTTACTCGGAACATTGCTTGTACAGTTCTGTGGTCGAAGAGAAGGTTTCTTTGGATAATTTTTCATATTCTGCAGAAATATATGCAAATGCACTTTACAATTAGTGCTCTACCCCAAACACACACACACACACACACACACCCTAGTATATTATTTTGTACGGCCAACACGCATTCCGCATAAAAATTACATAGCACCGCATAGCGTTGAAATAAAAGTGACGTGTGTTATTTAATTCGTCCGCACATAAACATTCATGTATGTCGCACACAAATGAAACGATTTTCCAGACATTTAAAACAATGCTTTTTGACAGTAGAATGCACGGCGTGCATTTCCTTTATACATATATTGTATATGTAAATTTATTACGGTGTTATTATGTTTTCGAATTGGCATTAAAGCGGGCAAAGAAGTAGCGTGTAAACCCGAAACGAAATTAGCTTTATGTTGGCAATAACGCATCTCGCTTCTCAACTTCTCTTACTATAGTTTTTCCTTCCTGGTTCTTTTCCGACGAGTACTAAAGTACAAAAAGTGCTGGATTCTGTTTTCCCTTTTTGTTTGTAAATTTAAAAAAATTTGTTATTTTTTTGCCTCTTTTTTGTTTCTTTTGCGCCCGCAGCTTAAATCCAATCCAACCGCAGACATATAATTTCCGCGCGTCGCATTGAAAGCTGAGAAAAGCGACAAATGCATGAAAATGGAAAATAGAAATGGATATTTTCAGACATCGTTATTTCAGTCGTTCTCGCTGGTGGGTGGTTGGGCTGCCTGCTATATGCATTTCCGTATAAACCACTTAAGGGCGCATAAAGTCTCACATTTGGCGAAAAGCAAAGAGGCAAAAAATAGCGCCAAGCATTGTTTTTGAGTGGCTTATTCTGCTTTTCTAGCTGTCGTCGTCATCGTCATCGTTTGTTTACTTCGCACGAATTTCATCGTACTTCTCGCGTGAGTGTTCACAGATGATATTTCTTTGATCTTGTTCAGCGGATGTTTAAGGGGGGGTGGGGGTTGTTTTGTTTGTGTATGTGACTCGACAATAACTAAAATAGCAAACTTGTAAACGTGAGTAACCATGAGAAATATTTCGAGTGACTGATTTTTGAATTGGCATTTTTTCTTGTCTGCGCTATGACTATAGTGCGGTTGACATATTGGTGTCCCGGAAAATTTCTGAAAACAGATAAAGAAAAACGACCTGCGGTGGATATTTGCATTGCAATTTTGAGTATTAAATTTCGTATAAACTATTAGAGCGACAAAACGGTTCAAGGGTAATAATATGCAATGAAGATCTTGTTACGTTGTTATGCCATATTTGCCATACCATAGACTTTGATTTGTCCATCCGGTTCCATAGTATTCTATGTTAAGGGTTTTCCAATACGGACATAACAATTTTGTATCTTAATATAAACGCACCCTTACACTTTTTTAAATTCTGTCAATCTCAAAACGTCAGTCAAGGTTTATACGTTTTTAATACATAAGCGATGTTCACAAACAAGCAACGTTTGGGAAAATTACTACCGATATTCTGATTCGGTGGTCGCACAACTTTAAGAGCGCTTACTCCAGTTTTCTTTTGTAATAAATTTTTTTTGTTGGTTTTATTTGTTTAGATATTGGATCTTCCAATTTATGAATTAACAATATGTAATAGAATCTTAAATCTAAATTAATTACAATATAATTTAGTTGGAGCTAAACATTGTGATTGGTAAAAGTTATACGGCTCATGCTGATGTAGAAGTTCATTAATAAAAGGGTTAGGATGACAGTTAAGTTTTAAGGTATACTTCAGTTTTTGAATGTTGATTTCTTCTGTGATTGTCGGGATACTTAGGTCTCTATGCAACTGGGAGATTCTAAAGTACCATAGTCACCCGTGACTGTTCTTAGGATTTTGGACTGCAACCGTTGCAAGAATTCTACATTGGAAGAGCTTGCTGAGCCCCATAGCTGTATTCCATATCTCCATATTCGATTGATGATTGCGACCCACTATTTCAGTTGAAGTATTTTGGTGACCCCACTAGTTTTATAACATTAACGAACAACACAAAAATAAAATGTTTATATTTTTAAAGATTCCCCTTATTAGTCATGTTAGGAATTGGTGCCAAATAAAATCACATAATTGCCTATAATTATGTAAATTACGTTTCCTAAAATGGATTCTATTGCTGTCCTGATATGAAATCTTTTCAATATCAAAGGACGGAAAAGCTTCTCTCCCAAGTTTTCGATGAACTGCCATCTTCCGGACTTGTTGGTGGATCCGAGTGGGTTGTTTCCCTTATGTTGGAGTATAATAAACGCAGCAAGTTCAGCCGTGTCCAGAATATTATAAAACATCGCCAAAGGACATCGTGAAGTTTTTCTGAAGTCCATCATGTCCACGCCGCCCTTTATTTTATTATAATATATTATTATTTCTGACTTGTTCTTCAGTCGCTGCATTCCTGTGAATGGTGGACAACAGAACCGCGGATCTGCTTGCTGCTGTGATGTAGGAATAAATAGTGGCATTTTCAGCAAATCTAAAGAAACTGGATGTGACTTTCCTAGTTTTTGAGGGTTTCAACTCGGTGTGCACACATCTCTTGTGTCGAGAAACCAAGTTCAAACTTGACAACTCCTTGATCAATGGTAGTGTTGTGAAGAAGTTGTCCGTCGTCACATTGGCATTGTAGTGGAGATTACGTCAAAGAGTCAGAGACCCACCATATTTTTATACCATATTTGCCAGGTTTGAGTGGCATATATTACGTCCCCTGTACCCGAACAGCTGTAGTACACTCAGAGGGCCGATAATGGGTTCGCAGATTGATAATATCCCTTATAAGTACGGCCTTATATTCTGCCGTACATGCCAATTAAAGCGTACGAATTGCAAAATGTCTATGAACCGATTACGAGCTATGGTTGCTCAATACAGCGGATAGGCAATCTTGTTCCAGAGTTCGGAAACTTGGTTTCGCAACCTATTACAAGCGAAATTGCTAAGCTGAGAATTGTCACCGTAATAGGATTACTAATATGCGTCTGCTTATGGGAATTTTAGACATTCCATTGAGCATACCTGGCTTCAGCCTTTTTGTTCGAATATCGGCATATTAGGTCTCTTATAGCCGAGCTGTTCAGATTTTTTTATTTGAATAAATAATGTCTCTAATCAAAAAAAATCAAAAGGACTGACTGCATGCCTTTCAGACCACCAATATGTCCCGAACTTTATTTTGTCCCAAATACACGACACAGACGAGCGACATCATACGGTGGTCATCCGGGTGGGTATTGGTAAACAACGATGTCAAAAACCTCTGGTAAAGAAAAGGTTAATTCAAAATAATAATCGCCTACACATGTACGAGTATACTTTGAGTTTAGTCTGAGTATTTTTTTTTTAAATTATAGTAAATGTGGAGCTTGCTTATTTGAATAAAGTAACCAAAGACGTTGCTCGATTTTCAAAGCGCTGGTCTCATTATCTCTTTTATATTTTGAATTCGAGTGCGATATTTAGATTTAGATAGAGTTACTCACAAAGATATTTAGTAGCGAATCGCAAAAAAATTTGCACTGCTATGTCATACAGAAAAAGATATTTCTTTTTAATAGAAAGCCAAAAATTGTCGACCGATTGATTGGAAAATAATACTTTCAAAGTCAAATCAGCAAACTCTTCCTGTGCTTTTATTCAAAGATGGTACAAAGGTTCTGGTTTTGTCGTTACTGGCTGTGCTATCTATTCGTGGTTTAAAATATCAAATTTAAACGGAAAATATTTATTTTAAATTGAATCTCAAGTGCTAGATCAAGAGACGACAATTACAGCTTTTTAAGAGCACTACTTGTAGCGCTTTCTTGCAGTTACAACCTGTTTCAAAACTTTATCCTGGGAATTTTTTTAACTTCTATTGTTTTCCTATGAATCACTCAATGTGTGAATTTGATAATTTAATATCTATAGTTTTGGACTGAATTTAAATTTTCCGTCATTGCGCCCGCTCAGTTACTGTGAACCCCAACGCAATTTTCCAAAACTGATGATCGCGACCCCAATTTTCTTAAAATTAAAACTTCCCAACAAAAAAAGGGGGGGTGATAATGGACCCATCATTATTTGTTATAAATGAGCAAGAATCAAACCTCGGTTTACCTATCGTTAATTTACATTTTCTGAGATCCCTAAATTATTGATTAATAAAGAAAAAATATTGAAGCATCAAATTCATTAATAATTCTTAACACTAAAAACGTGCAGGTGCAATTTCAAATACCATTTATCATTGAATAATTCACAGATACTTTGTGATAAATTATCTTGAATGGGGCTTTAGCTATATCTCAGTATGATATCTGCATGGCGTCCCTAATTGTGCTATTAATAACATAATCACTGCGACAACAGTCAGACGGTTTGGTCTTCATTCTTTTTCTCGTTCCTTGATTTTCATCCCTCCTCCTGGCGTGTCCTAGTGAAGTCTTTATAGTCACTTGACACTAAATAGATATGCGGTGTTCACTTCTAAGTGCAAAATATAAGTAGAGGGGTGGTAGAGTGGTGCTGCCAAAGACAGAGAGAATGTCATATCGATTGCCTCGATCTAAATTGTTCGCCGCCCTCAATCATTGAACGAATGGTCGCCTTTATTTTTTCATATTTCCACATTTTCTCTATGGAAAGACCACCCGTACGAAATGAACTAAAAAGATAACATAAAGAGAATTGGAGAAAACCAAACCCCTCAACGAATTCAATGTAAACGAGAAGTGCGTGAACGTTTCCGAAACTTAATTCCGGAGGGCGAGAGATGTGCCAAACCAACTGTTAATGACACCAAAATAGGGGATCCAAAAAAGTGTATGCCAAGTATATGTAAGTGAACTTTTCTCAAGAAACGATAGAAATAAAAAAAGACATTTCTCTAGAATCCCTTTCAATGAAAATGAAATCATTAAAAAATTATTAAAAAAGGTGCATATTGTTTAAAAACTATTGAGGGAGCTTTTTACAACGCTACGATGTGCAACTATGCTCAAAGACATGGAATGGAACCAAGCTTAACCAGATTGATTCACTACATGTTTTTCCGCCGGCTTTCTCATACAGGCGAAAATAAGGACGGTAAAGTTATAGTCGAAGTGGTTAGAGGATACCCACAAGATAGAGTCCTTTCGCCGCTTCTGTGGTACTTTTATATCGGTTCTTTGCTCGAAGAAGTTGGTCAGAGATACATCATCCGCATAAGGTTGTATGCAGACATACACATATCTCTCATATCAATCAATAAATTCCTCAGAGCCGCCTGTATTAATCTACAGACTGCTCTGGATCGGTTGGATAACTGGTGTAGCAGAAATAGAGAAATAGAGAATAGAGAAAACTGAAGTTTTAGTTACTTGTCAACGTAAATTCGATGTCCTACCGAGTATTCCTTCCGTACTAAAAGGCTTCACTTTGCCAATCTCCACGAAAGTCAAATATCTAGGCGTAATTATATTTAGATTGCAAGATGAAGTGGAAGATGCACCTGGAATCGAGAATATCAAAGCTCAGTATACATTTATTTAAAGTAAAAGAGCACTTGGTAAATCATAGAGACTGAGTCCAAAATTTTTACACTGGTTGTACTTAATGATAACTAGACCCGTTATCACCTATGTGGCAGTTGTTTGGTGGCCACGAACTTCTCTGAAAATAACTAAGAGGACACTAAACACATTGCAAAGTAGCGTCTGCTTATGAATAATAGACGCAACGCGCTCCACCCAGGCAGTTGCCCTCAACACACTGCTAAATCTACCACCTCTGGATCAGATGGAAGTTGTAAAAGCTATATGTCGACTTAGAAAGATTAAGGTCTGGGCATGATGGGCATAAAAGTGTACTTGGAAGTATATTCCATAAGGTTTCGGAAGGAATTTCTTCGCTCCTGATGCCTGTGGACAGTACTGTCTGTGTTTTTATCTTCAACAGAGGAAATAAGGTTCAATACCTTTATATCCTCAATAGAACTTTATTGCTTGATATAAAAAGTAATAAAGTTCTATACCAATTATTTCCTAGAAGGAAGGGTTGAAAAAATTCAACTGAGATGCTTAGTGAATTTGAACCAATATTAGATTACTGATGGGTGAACTGTAGCAGGATGGTTCTTAATCGTCGATGAAAATTTTAAAGAGGACAACTGTTTTTCAAACCGAAATATTTGCTGTTTTACAAGTTGCCAACTGTCTGGAACAAGATGCCAGACAAAACTTTGCACTATGTAGTGATAGCCAAGAGGTGCTCTACCAGCATGGGAATCACCTTGCTTCAACTCGAAGATGGTTCTGGAATGTAAGAGAAGACTGAACTGTATTTTAGAATGGAATTTTGTGACTCTTATCTGGGTTCCAAGCTACATAGGAGTAAAAAGAAATAAATCTGAATTCGCAAGAAGTGGTTCTTCCTATGTTTCTAATGATCCGGAACCAATTTAAGACTTGGCGTGGGCAAGCTTAACTATTGGTATTCGATCGAAGCCGAACAGGAACGCTGTTGGAACTCCATAAATATATGTGCACTTTGTGGATAGGCCGAACAAAAACACCGCCAAGCTCCTATTAGCAATATTTAGAAGAAACTGTCGGAGCATAGTGCGTTAACTTGCAGGACATAATCTGACTAAAACCCATATGATCAATTTAGGATCAATATTGGATCCAATATGTAAGTCCTGCTGGAGGAAGAAGAAACAACTTTTTATTCCCTTTGTAGCTCTCCTTCTTTTACCAGGCTACGGTTGAACGTTTTTGAATGAGAAATAATAACGACAAAGTTTCAACTTCGATCGTTGAGACTGGAACAAGTCCTTCGCTATATTAAAGTAATGAGTGGATTTGAATAGTAAACTCACTGGGAACGTATACAATGGACCGACGATCTAAATGGTTTAGCGTGGTTTTCCTCTGATTGTCATTGAAACATATATATATATATATATATATATATTAAAAAACTGATAGAATTCCAAGATTTAATCAACCCTCTTTTAGTACACAATTATTTCCCACAAGCACAAAAAATCTTTCTGAAAGGCCTTTTTTTGTGGTAAAAAGATACCAAGGAAGACAAATTCTTAAAAAAAATTGACGAACAAAGAATGATCAAAGATATCTTTATTATTGATTCAATAACTGACAGAAATAGACTGGGCATGGGGTTTGTAATTTAAATAGACTTTTGACAATAATGGCAACAGGAAGGTTCTTGGACCGAAATGCGCGGGATTTAATCTAGTTTTTCTAACTTAGTCATAAATTCTAAACTAAGCTATGGTGAAAATTTTACAAAGAAGTGGACAACACAAGTAATTGCAGTTCCAGTTTGAGTTATACTATTGTCAAATTATAAAGTTATAATATATTAGCAAGGAATACTCGTACATCAAGCATCTTTAATTCGTATTAGATGCTCCTGGGCCACATGCACATGAACCCACGCCTTCATCTCAGCATCGCGAGGTGAGTGGTACACTATAGCTTATAATCATAGAGCAATAAGCACTTAGCACATAGTCTTAGTCTTTCCTATGGGCAGGCATAGCACGTACAAAACAGATCACAGAACGTAGCGCAGCACACATTCATTATGATGTCGCTATATGGCGTGATGTTCGTATAAAACAAAGAACAGAAAGCAATGCAGTGATCAGTGCAGCACACAGCACACAGTCAACGCATTCGCTTGACCGTTTTTTCGTCGACTGGTCGCCACAATAGGCCCTTTTACTTAAGCGGAATATTATATAGCGCCCCTAAAATTCCATTCTAAATACTGGTGAAAGATTTTTAAAAACGGTCCAGTAGTTTCGAAGATTACCTCCTACATACAAACCAACGTCTTTATAACCTTAGTATAGACTATTAGGAACAACGTCATCCAACTTAGAGCTTTATTTAAAAAGGGTATGCAAAAAATCATTGAAATTGTTATAAGTTATTGTTATGTTGAAATATTCTCAATATGTTTACAATGACACATTTAAAAGAAGGCATTTTCATTTGACAAATAACACTGCTACCGCTGCCACCACATGAATTATGCTCATTGACGGATGAGTAGTGTCTGCAAGTTTTTTGAGCATTTTTCTTCCACTGTTGTGTGATTTTTCATTATTTGAAGGATATAGAAGCAATATAGTTTTCTTGAAAAGTAATATCCTTTCGTATCCTTCATTGAACAAAGCCTCATAAATATGTGAGGCAAAACATCTGTGTCAAGTGGTATACTGATGAAGATGATGGCAAAAATAAAGAGCTATCATGCGGCACACAATGTATCGAGAAAGTGCAAACGGCAAACTAAAATAGTACAGTGGGGACTGGCAATTTCTACTCCATGTTACAGTGAAAACTTTTGCAAACTTTAGATGAAAAAAAACGATACTATAAGAATATCTGTTGAGTCTTAGCTGTGGGATATTGAATACGCCACAGTAATCTGACAAAGATCACAGTAGCTTTTTTATTCTTTAAGCTGACAGCTTAATAAGAAAAGTCAACAACTAATCGGAGCTAACCAATTATTAATTTGAGTGCTCCAAGAATATTTTTTTATATAAAATAACGAATATAGAATAAATTTCTATTTTGATTTAAAGGCAAAAATCAACTGTTTTAAAAAGATTGAATACAAAATGAATTTTTGACGCGAGACACACTGTACATAAGAATTTTCTTGATATTTTTTGAGATTTTTTCATATTGAACTAAATATATCATACTTTGCAACTGTTGTGTACTGCCACAGAACGAATACGATCAATGACAAAAAATGTGCCAACGAAAAATTATTGTTTCGTTGGTGGAAGAAAAGGCTTAACCTCTTTGCGAAAATAATAATGAAAGGAAATGTCATTTGGCATGAATTGGAAATACAGGATATTAGAAAGTGTCAACTGAGCGAAAGTAAAGTTGAAGATGGTACCTACACATGTCATGTATTCAAGTCTAATGTATAAAATGAATGAAGGTTAAAATAAAAGTCCCATTTGTGAATGGTTAGTGTGATATTGAAAACTGCGTCATAAGCACAAGACAATGGAACAGAAGGAATACTTTACTGCCGTACCAACATTGGAGCGTCAGAGACAGTTTTCTATCCAAATTCGTTCATGCAACTTCTCGTACATTTTATATCGACCCTTCCTAGATTTGCCAAGAGCGGTACTAGTGGAATTTTTACTCTTTACAGCGCGTTCTACATTGATATAAGCAAATTCAAAGAAGCTATCACTTATGATTGTTGGTTGTATTTGGCGGAAAAGCTTTGCCTTATTTCGGTATAGCACTGAGCACTGAGTCGTCTCGTTGAATACGTCGATTTGGAACGCTCCAATTAAGATACGACAGTTGTGATGGAAGTGATATCCTTAAGAAGGCAGCAGCCGCAATTTATTAAAAAATATCACAAATACCGTTTTAGTGTGGATGAGATCGAGTCCTAGCTTACCCGCACGGTCAGCACATTACCTTTACAATGTTAACATAATTGCTATGTCTTAAGCAATGAGGATGCCCAATTTCTCGCTGAGTTAATTGTCGAGGTAATGGTTTTCTACTTGTTGTAGTTGTAGTTAAACGAATGCAGTACATATAGTATATAGTATGTACTGTTTTGGTTAGACTAATTTAATTTTAGAGCTTATGTTTTTTTCTTTTAATTCACACACGCTCCAATGACTTGGGCCCTTATAACTCTAAGCAACGACGTGTGCGTGAATGGCTTCAGAAAAGGAATAGTGGATATGTCTATGAACATCCGTCTTAAATGCCTAATGCGACACATATAGATACAGGAACACATTCTGAGCATAAAGGTTTTTTGTTCGTAAGAAGGAACCTTTGAGGTGCATCAGAGAGTAAGGCAAGGAGATAAATTGTCACCGATTCTGTTTTTACTACCGATTGATGGTGTGATGACTGCCAAAGTGGGTACGGTCCGGTCCCCTCTGGCATCAAATGGTGGCTTGTTTGATAGCCGATGCCGATGATAATAATATGTTTCCTGACAAACAGCTTATGTAACTGGAAAACAATTCATCAAATTTTTCTTATATTAATGCCGTGTATTGATCTTTCGAATGAATGAAACAATTTTATTAAAAGTAAAATTTTTGTGTTGTTTTTTACGATTTCAAGTTTTATTGGGCTTTAAAAATACCCATTACATACACATAGACATTGAGAATTATAATATAGATGATGAAGCTGTAAATATGATCGACTCGCAAACGATTTGTTTTCCACACTTGAATATAGTTGCAACTAGCGGAAATACCCGGCGTTTCCCGGCTGCCCTATCCACTGATCCCCACCCAAAACAAAGAAAACTATAGAATCGACACTTATTACGGCAAAAAATATATACGTGTTCGGATCGTAAGTTATAGTCGCGAGTTCATACAAAAATCCCAGTGAAAAAAGCACTTTCAGTTTTTAGCGAATTTTCCAATTTTCCGGGTAACTTTTCCAATTTTTTTTTCCTTATAAACCTTATTCGGACTATGGCGAACATTCTCAAGTTCTCAAGAGATGCGGTTACTTACGAACAGCATTTCATTTTTGTTCATATAGAAGATACTATATCCCTTGACTAATGCTCTCTTGTCTTAAATTTACTCTTCTCTGCATACCTAGTACTCACATTCACAATCGCAAAGGGGAACCCGGTGGCAACAAATTTCGCTTTTCCCACATCTACGAATAGCATACATCTAATAGTCAGAGCATGGAAATCCTTTCACAAAAAATCAATCTATACCACACGGCTATAATGTTCAACAAAGAAATTATTAGCCTCTCGATAATGTACATCCTCAAATAACAGCAAAAATGCTATTTCGAATTTCATCATCTCACCAAACACAGAAATTCCTTCGCCACTGTACCGCAACGATTTTGCAGCGAAACAATATTATAATTTGCAGCAGAATCGAATCGAATCTAATTTCCATTTTGACATATCTCAATCGCGTGCTCATGCGGAAATTGCAAGTCAAATTGATTCCGAGGCAATATTCGAGGAGGACAGCAAAAAAAAAAGTTCAAATAAAGCCCACTGAACCGTACTGGAAGAACAACAATAACAATACGATGAGTACAAGTGAGTATGCGAAGCTCAAAAACGCTTCAATGCACACAAGCTGAACCGGCAGAGATATCATTGACGATCGCTTCTTGAGTGAAGCGGTCGGAGTGCGCCCGGTGAGTTGAAAGATGAAAATAAGGAAGGAAGGATGATGTGCGACGACGATGATGATGCCAAAGCCAATTATAAAATTTCATCTGTCGACATTTTAGGCTGATGCTGATGGTAATGATGATACCGATGCTGATGCAAATTCACCGTTGAGTTGACATTAATCGAGAATAATCGAGTTGCGAGGATAATGAACATTTATTTGCAGGTTAAGTGCAAGTGGTGCAAGTCGGTCGCTATCAGCTTATTAACGGTAGACACAGGGATGCTAGAGGGAAGGCATATAAGTACTGAAATTGTCGAAACTGGATCAAATTGGAGCTTTAAATGATGCCACATAATTATACACGACGACGATGAATTGCTGTGCTGTAATGCACTGCTTCTTAAGATGGTGAAATACACTGCGGTTCACTAGAGTAGAAACAGGCAATTTTGAGAAGTAAAAAAGATCTTTCTTCCGTCATATGGCAGTGAGAGAAAAAAACAAAATGGTGAAAGCAACAATAATAATAATAATATTCGGCGCGACATACCATTGCGGTTCAAGGGCTAGATTCACGCAACCATTTGTGTTGAGCATGTATATTTTTACACAGAAATGGATGGGGGCCTACAATTAAATGCCAGATCCGAACGGCGAATTGAGAAGCTTTTCGTGACAAGTTATTACTCTCGGACGTTTTTCAGACTTTCGCGAGAGGTGGGACACCGTGAAAAAAATTCTTTTGGTGTTCCGAATTCTTCGGCTTCTTCCTACTCAGCAGCTTCTTTTATACTAGAACTTGGGTTAAAACAAGTACGATTGGTATGATTGACCAATCGGATCGATGTAGTACTTATTCGTACAATTATCGACCAATAGTATAGATCCTTGAAAGCTCCTCTTACCCAACATCATGTCAATGCAGCTGTATTGTACTTATGTACAGAGTGATATGCCTTCTGAAAGTAAATACATCAGGCGCCGCACTACATAATAGTCTTTATTGATACCTGAAATACACTACCTATTGCTCGCTTGGTTGATGTTCTACTAGGTGGCAAGTGATGATGTGTAACCCAGAAGCATCGGTTAGGTTTTTCACGAGATAAGAACACACTATACAGATAGATGGTAAAAATGCCCTTAAGCAATGCCAATGAACATACAAGCGAGCAATTAAGATAACAGTGCCAGATTGTATCGTTAAGAATAAGTTAATTATGTAGATAGGAATTAAGCGATAGCAGAGTGAAGCATAATAAGGGTTCATATTGATCACAACAGCATACATTTAAATTTGTACATAAGACTAGAAGCAGTCAAAGTACAATTGTTCCTTGTGAAGTGGTTCATTTTTAAAAGCTTTTATTTAACGTACTTTGTCCGTTTACCGCAAATCTTGCAAGTCGATTATCAATTGTTCCCCGTTCCCCATTCAATTCCCGTTGTTTAATTGAGCTGAAATGTTGCACTAACATGTAGTCCGCACGGCAATGCAATGTTATGGTACAAATAAATTTTTTAGGGGATGGACTTGGCATGTCGAAGCTTCACAAGTTTTACTGTCTTAAATCTTGCAAACCTATTTTGAGATACTTCGCGTTATGCAATGGAATCAAAATTTCGTACAAATGTGCATGACTATGCAGGTGAAAATGCAATGTTGTGGTACAAATTATCTGTTTCGATTATGGACTTGTGCTATAGAAGCCACTAAGGTTTGTCTTTGTCAAGCTTTGCAAATCTTTTTTGATGCATTTATTGTTATTCAATTGAATTGATATTTCAATACTATGGTCTGATGATGTACTCTGAAGATACAAGAATTTATTTAATTTAATATGTTTCTCGCAGGTTGATTTTGATAAAATATCCGTTATTCAATTGAGTTGGAATTTTATAGTTCTAAAAACAATATAAGTTATGGTACCAGCAAGCAATGTTGCATAAATTTATTTTTTTTAGGGACCATATGTAGCTGCCGCCAAAACGAGGAAATCAAACCTTTGACCTACCGGACAGACAAGTGCCAGCGAAGTACCTTTGGCGTTTATTGTTTTGGAACTAACAGGTAATCTGAGACTGCATTAGATCACTTAATTTATAGGCATCTCAAATACTCTTAGAATAAGATAGAATAGAAGATATAAAAGAATAATGCTATTACTTTTTCGTGTGACAAGCTTATACAGTCCGGTTCACTTCATTAGACGCACCTAAATGTATTCTGTAAATCTATTATCTTTTTTTAATTTTCAAAATTTAAATTCATGCCATTCTGACTCATTTGGAAAAAAGGGCTATAATGTACCGGTATCTTGTTCTGAATTTTTTTAAACTTGATTTTGTATTAACTATAAACTAAACTTACTTTTCATCGTTATATGTTTTTTTCTTTCCTGACATATAACTGGAGAAATATCAATTTTCTATCTCTCAAACTAATGTGCTTCTAATTTAGCGAACCGCAATGTACTTCCTTCATTGCTAGCGGATGGTTTAATATGCATGCTGATGAGCGGAACTTCCAAGGGTGCAATTACACTTTGAAATTGTTTTTCTACCATACTCTTAAAGCTTGATTGTAGTAATGCTGCAAACTGAAGAATAAATTAAACTGAAATGTAAATTGATTCGAGTGGGACTGACTGACACACAAACCGAGAAGAGCCTTAATGTTAACGAAGTTATTTCGGTAAAGACTGCCAGAAAAAACATCACACTCATCAAATATGAATTTTTGTTGTTTTGTTGTCAATGTGCGAAATGACTCGCAGTAAATAACTACCGTCAATTGCTATCATGATAGTACGCCTTTTTCCAACTTTGTATTCTGATGTGAAAAGGGGAAGCACATTCACGTTACTATTAACAAATGTTCCAAAAGAAATTGGTTTGCGAATAGTGTACCTAAAAATTGTGGTTGAAATTCGAATGATGGCTGTAGCGCGTCTACAGGTAGTAACACGCAAGACTTAAGGGCAATTCCAACCAACTGAACTGCAAAAAGCCATCAGACAACCACACAATCCATATTACACAAGAATATATGGCACATTGTGGTAAATTGTATGACTTTTGTAAATTATGACGGTAAACGACTTCATCGGCTTAAGAAGGGTTCGACGCCGAAGGTTGGTATGTGCAGCCCGCTTTGGGCCAGAAACCTCTTCCACATTCAATTTACCTTAAGGGGTCTTCTTAATCAACAGCAACAACTCTTAAATGTTGGATGGTGTCGATGTAATAAAACCAAATGACTGCTCGTCGGTGACTCGTTTGGGGTGGGGTAGGTATGCCACTGTACACGCGGTTTTCCTCCCTTTTAAAGAACTGCAAAAAATGTGTACGGCCAACGAAGCTTTTCGCAATTCACTGTACAGTTATTTTATCCTTTATCTCGCATGTATGCGTTTTTGGGAATTTCTCCGGGAAATTAATGAGAACCGGCGGGTTACTGCCAGTAAATGCATGCATTCGTTTCACAAACGTTTAAGTTAACTTTTAAAATGCATAAAAGCCCTGTGGCTTCTGGTACAGTTATCGTATGGTTCGCCCAATTAAAGGTTGGAGGTATTTTTGGGCAGCTCCTTGATTGTAATGGGAATGAATGTTGGTTTCTTTGTTAGAAATGAATTTCGCCGGTTTCACTTTGTAGATTGTGGCGGTCATGTGGTTGTCTGATGGCCAAGTGTGCAGCCAAAATATATGCAATAAACCGATCTGATGAATGATGTAATAAAATTTTATGTGATGCATATTTTGTGCAACGCCAGGATGTGAAAGATTACCTACTCGTAATTGCTAAGTGGAATGGATTTTGCCATTTAAATGAATCTATGATAAGACCAGACTATAATTATTATAAGCCACTAAGAAAAGCGAAATATTATCTATAGACATGTTTATACATTGATATATAATTTTTTCTTGTCGTTCAGCGTTAGACAATAACTCGGTAAGCATAGAAGAATGTTTCAGGGTGCTTGCTTTGTTGTTTATATTTTTGTTCTTTCAATAAAATTGTAAAAATCATTCTCTTCAAATCTTTACATTTATTGTGTACTTTAAGCGCTTAATACTTTTATAATAATATCGCAACAAACATTACATTTAATTGAATACTTTTAGGAGCTTTTGCTTTAAGATATATCTCATTTCGTAATATCTTTTAATAAAAGGATATCTGGGTACTGGCCACTCATATTATTATATTTATTTATCTATATTTAGGCCTAGATATAACAATAGGTTAGGTTTGGCTAGGTTAAAGTGGTTGTCAGTGAAACCGACACACTAAGACCAATAATGGTCCATTGTTATAACACGCGGATCAGGAAAAATGTTTACCCTGCTCGTTGTGAACCAATTAGAGCTTCGTATGAATCATATGAGACTACTAATGCCAATGTTCATAAGATCATTAGTGTCGTTGTAGAAGAAAGTTCCCAAATGGAGTTTACGTTTTTGGGAGAGGGCTAGAAAAGAAGATGGAAAATTATTTCCTCCTCCTCCTCCTTATCCATGCAGTTTCTGCAGAAGTCATTCGAGAAGAATTGCTTGCTTGCCTATGAGACAGTGTCCAGTGAATAGATTTTAAAAAAGAAACGATGGCCGATCTTTTTTTGAGAGATCAAAGATCTTGGACAAGATCAGTTTTGTCGCTATGCAAGCTATGGTTAGTTTTTTCATTAGCATCCCGATTTAACAAGAGTTTGCATGTGGCGATTGGTATGCCTATGGAACCATATTCAGGTAAGAAGGAAGGGTAGTGTAGTTTCTTGTTTGGCGAGTTCGTCAGCCATACAGTTTCCCGGAATGTCTCTGTGCCACAGCACCCAACAAAGGTGAATATTGAACTGTTCCGCCATCTCCATAAGAGATGATCAGCAGTTAAGGGCTAGAATTGAATCAGTAGAGACTGATTCCAGGGATTTCAGTGCAGCTTAGCTATCCGAGAATATACGGATATCCTTAGTGGATATGTCGTTTCTCTTCAGCACTTCACTGATCGCAATAATTACAGGCTGCAAACACTAAAGTGGTTAGGAAGACGGGAAGATAGGGTAAGATTTAGCTTTTTGAGAAAACACCTCCCTCATCAGTTTTTGACCCGTCTGTGTAAAAATGTATGTACGTCTTCTTCCCAGAATGACCTGGAGGGGAAGGTGACCTGGACATTTTTCTTGAAATGGAGTTCCGGATGGGTATGTGACTAAATTCAAAATAGAGGAGTGACCGATTTCATTTCTAGTCCACTGAGAGATAGCATCGAGGAGAATAGCAGAGCTGGCAGCTACTTACCTACTGAAAATGTCGAGTGGTGTAGGGTTGAACAAAATGTCCAGTGAGGCGGAGGGGGTTGATACTAGGGTTTCGACACAATAATAACAAAATATTTAAATATTAATAAAGGTACAGAAAAGAAGAAGAAAAGCTAAATATATAATATATATAATATGTGTCTGTGGGTAAGTCAACGCAAAACTCAAAAATTATCCATCGCATTGAGCTGAAACTCTTTGGCAAGTTATAGGCTATAGGTCAGTGGTTGGTTGGTGGCGGAGATTGTGGTAAGAGGATCAGTAGGGTGGTGTCAGTTGGTGGAAGGTAAATTGGCCGGTGCACTGTGGTGGGGTATACGGGCAACACTAGCGATGTCAGGTAGTGTAATAAAGGATTTTTCAATAAGGACTTACAATTTTTTGATAGATCAATTGTTTAACCATCTGTGTGGCATGTGGCACCATCTTGTTGTAACCACATATCATTGATGTTAAGCCCATCCAATTCTAGTTAAGAAATGTTTTCCAACATGGCACGATAGCGAACCCTATTCACCGTAATATGACGATCATTTTCATCGACGAAAAAATATGGTCCAATCACACCTCCGGCATGAAATCCACAACAAACGGTTACGTTTTGTGGATGTTATAGAGTCATACTGACATAGGCAAGAGCAAGAATCTTTCATCCAAATTAAGTGGACGGCACAAAATCTGGGGCTGCACATAAATAAGTACATGGTGGCAACGATTGTAAGGAGAAGATCCAAATTTGGTATCTTAATTAAGATACTATAGAGCGAAGAGAATCCCAAGAAAAGTTCTTTGCAGTAGGGACACAACAGCAAAGCCGGCCAAGTCTACGATGGAAGAATGGCGCAGCCTAGGACGACCAGAGTTTAGAGATGCAAATCTAGATGACATCGACTCAAAATCGGGTCCAGTGGAGTGGTTTTTTGCAGGATGTCAGGTCCGTGCCGCGGTTTTAGAGCCAGTTGATTATAATTATGATAATGATTATGATGAAATGCTCTTAACTGAATTTAGGAAAACTGATAATAAAAAAAATTTTTAAATAAAATTTTATCTTTAAAGGGTTATACAATTAACCCTTTAAAGATAAGTTCCGAATCCCAAAAAATGCCAGCAAACTAAATAAAGGATGCACTCTTGTACACAATTACCTAAGTGACATTTATAACTTTGGAAAAAAAAGGCAAAGGAAAAGGAGCATTGCGACAGGACCTAAAGACAGAGGGACGATCTTAAGAGAGACCTGTAATTCAAGTCGTTCGCTATCTTAAGCATAAGTAAATCAAGAAAAATCTACCTCTTAATACGTATTTAAGCAGCCCTAACAAGACTTTACAATTTTTTATACTAAGCTGCCTAATTAAGCGTTAAATCTCTTACTTATAATTATTCTCACTCCCTTGGAAAAACGACATCATAGGGAAGCTCATAAAGGCAAAATGTACCTGTGTCAGAAATAGAATTAATGAAGGTACATTAATTGCACGAATGCGGACATTTGAGATTCTACGTTCACACTTTATTCGTGATAATGATGATGATGATGAATAAGATAAGTCACTCATCATGTCTGCAGTTGATTCACTCATTCGAGACATCTCGGGAATATCAAAGGACACGAGAAATCATTGCATTGCATCTCTCGCTGCTATCATCATCATAACGAATGGGGAAAAACCACACGCACCAAGAGTTTATTTTTTAATGGGAAATTAATTTTCATTAAACAGGACGGAAATTCAGTTGCGACGTCCCGGTGATGGCGCAAATGCAGTGCGTGACATCAGCCAGAGATTCAGAGATTCACCCAGTGGATTATGATGGTCTTGTTAATTAAATGAAAACATTTTGCCAAGTTTGTGGTTGCTCTGGGTGTTTACACGATAAATAGCAACGACGTGCATGGCGGTATTAAGAATGGACACTTCTTTCTTTTGCACATCTGAGCAGATTAAAATAACGTAAATGCATTCAAAAGGTTTAATAAAGCAACTGATGCGATCTTTATGACCGCTAAGGGAAGAAGAAGCCGGTAGCAGCCGATAACAGCATGGAACTAGTAATACGCGCACGGTTGCTTAAAGCCAACAAAGTCTACTATAGTCGGTCAAGACTCTTCAAATCCAGAAACATCCAAGCTGGTGGTATATAACACATTAGTCATACCGGAACTTACATATGGATCCGAGACTTGGGTGCTTAGCAAAAGCATTTTTACCTCTTAGCCGCTTTCGAGAAAAAAGTCACTCACTGACTCACCATTATTTAAATCGTACAAAATTATACAGAAATTGAATTGATATTATGATATTATGAATAATAATGAATAGTGTCGGTAATACCATTTGCACACTGGCACACTTGAACAAGATCGAGACCCTTTTCTCGTTTTATTTTTGTCAATCTAGTTACGGAACTGGTTTATTGAAAACTAGTTGGCGGAACAAGTTTATCGAAGTCAATTGAACATTTGATACCCATGAGCGTCGGCAGTGGGTACAAGGGGGTTCAAGGCTTGGAATAAGAAAATATACAATTTAATAAAATAAATGAGAAGTTGTTGTTCCTCAAGGTTCCAGACTGGGACCAGTGCTGTTTAGCATTTTCACGGCGGATTAACCCATCAATATAGCCGGAACAAGGACCATGCTTTCCGCATATGACTCCATCACGTATGCCGTTTCCTGCTCTCCTGAGTTAGCTGCCCGAAGAGTGGAGGAGTACCTACGAAATTTTTGGGACTACTACCACCTGAAGTGGGGACTAAAGATCAACGCCAACAAAACGGAACTCATCTGCTTCCGAGTACCAGCAACCAAAAGATGCATAAGAAATTTCGCAAGCCGGTTCAGAGGCTTAAAAATCACCCTTCCGGACAACACGACAATAAACACCAAGTCAGAGACTAAGTACCTCGGAATAAACTTTACCGAGATGCTCAAGTTTAACTCTCACATTGATTAAACAATGAAGAAAGCCAACTACGCTCTTCATTTGGTTCGCCCGCTTCTTAGAAGGCGAAACGGATTGTCCAACAACACCAGGCTGCACATCTGCAAGCAGCGCATCAGGCTAGTGATAACCTATGGCTATCCCATATGGTTCACCGTCTCAGCAACAACGATAAAGAAGATCTCCATATTTGAAAGGAAGGTACTTAGGATCTGGTGGGTTGAAAACACATACAAGTCCTGAGATGCAAGGACTGAGAATCGAGGAAATCGAGCCAAGTCATGTATGTTATTACGATTACTTTATTTTAAAAAATATAATTTCCAGGCGGTTAAAACAAATAATAGATGATATTGGACGGGGAATTTCAAGCAAGAGAGTGGAAAATTCTGCTGCAAGGTAGAAACGCCTTCTAGGTCAGTTTATGCTAAGCGCCGTTCCCTACAAACAAACATTTCTGAAAATAATAGCCTAACAAATAATTCTGTTTTACTACGTGGTATTTGCTAGCTACTCTGACCTGTCCTACTCCTCGAACATCCCAGTTGCTCAGTGATCTTAAGATTTTTGTTTAGTATCTTATCATAATCCTATCTCTCTAATGTTATTAGTGTTGATGGACTTGGCTTGGCTAATTTTGCTACGTTAACTATTAGTTTTATTGCCTTGCAGTATATTCAATTGCCTCAAAACTGTCAAATGGTAAAAAAAGGACGTACACACGAATCATCGAGAAGTCCACAAAAAAGGCAAAAAATGCAAAGAATGAGACCTAAGATATCACAGCTAGCTTTAAAAAAGTTTTTCTTACCTAGGGTGGAGAGACCATTTTACTGTCGTCGTCAACATAGTCAAGTAAGAATGGAATTACATTTAATTATCAACTAGAATCACAACAACTGGCGGAAAAATGCCTAACCGAACCGAACGGACTGACGCTTTCGAGAAGAGCTACAAGCAACAATGAAGAAAATGAAGCAGAGAAAAAAAAAATGAAGTGAAAAAAGTGAAAAAGTGAAATCAGGAAGCCAGGAATCTGGCAGCATAAGCGCTTGTCATGACGACGAAGCCTTATTACACAGCCTCACCACTCCTGACCGGTAGCACAACTCTAATGATGACGATGATAAAGATGATGAAAGTGATGGTGACGAAAGAAGACGACAATGACACTGATGATGTTGTTACTACCACTTGTCGTCCTCCTGACGTTGATGCTTTCTATTTTCTTATGCATCCTTTAGACTATAGACTTAAGATAGAAGATTTTTTTCTCTCTCTCTTCCCTATTATAGTAATGCGGATTTAGAACACTCCCTGGAAGTTAGCTAGCAGTTACGGTGCACTGAAGGCAATGACGATGCCTTATAGTTTTACTTAAGTCGCGCGAAAGAACCAACAAGCAAAAGCGAAATGCTCGTTTTCTTGTATGTTAAAGGAAAAAATGCGACGACCTCATGGTAACTTGGTAATTTCACTTTAAGATGACAAAGTAAGCTTGTTTTCACTACCCTCCCTCTGCCTCCTTTGAAATTGTAGCGGATTTAGTTGTTGCGATACGGTAGTCTATGGCTGAAGTGGAAATGACAGTAATCTTGTTGTTACTTTGTAGTCTATCTTACATTTTGATCAATTTCAAATTGAATCAAGGATGCACCGTCAGAAGAGGTTACTTTGAAGTCCATGGACTGGCTTTATGTAAATGCACAGCTAGATCAATGTAATTGGATTGTTTATTTGCAGTTGGAACGGCGGGTTGAGCAAAATTGAATTAGCTGATAGACAGTATTTTAGGTAGTAAATGTTTTTATCGAATAAGTGGCCGGAGGAACATTACAATAAGAATCAATGCCGCTTGTTGCATAGGAAGGTATTTACTTTTTTTAAATACATTAAGCGTAACGTAATGGAAAAAAGTACAAACTATGCAGAAATTTGAAGAGCCAATGGAAGAATTGCAATAAAGATTAAGTAAGAAAATAAAACCTCTCCTGACACTGAGGAAAGAAATGCTGAAGCAGAAAATCTCGTCACAAAATGGCACAGTTTTGTGGTCATTTGAATCAATTTAATATTAAGGTAACATAATATACAAGGGCATCTATGATAACGGCAAAAAAAAGTATTTCTCTGCTGTTTCTAAGATTATATCCTCAGTCATCTCATTGGAGCACGATTCCTCAATGAAGACTCAAAGAAGAGAATTTTGTCCCAACGAATCCAAAAGTCTTCACTCAGCCGAATGTCTATGTGCATTAATTACGTGCGCCACGGCTATTGAATATAAATCCTCTAGTGTAACACATAGCGCGCCATTGCTAATAAAGAAATTAGCAAAAGGAATTCTAGACATTTTTATTACACACATTTTTTCTATGGCGCGACGCGCGACTTGTGCTATAGGAATAATGTAAACTCGATCCTTATAGACCAACTTTATATCAATGTCTCTTAATAACTAATAATATAAAGTGGATTAAGAGAACTCAGACTCCGATATCACATGGGCTCCCACTAGGGTAACAGAAACCCCAAAAACCAATCCCGAGATTTCGGGTCCCTATGACTGTCCTGATGAGACATTTTATTCAACAGGCGTTGACCTATTGACCGTTGGCCTATTAAATATAATGTCTCGTCCTAAGTTAAGGCTGCGTAATATAATGACCATACACTGACGTTGATGCTATGTCTGCATATGTAAGAAATAGATCACTGTGATTCATCGAACTCTGCAATTCAAATAGACAAAGACGGCGACGGTTTAGAGAGCAAATTGAATGCAACAAAGATTAACTCCAGATCTGGAAAATCATCAAACTAGCGAAATATACAGCAGCTCATTACAAAAGCGTTAATAATGTTTAACAAGAAGTCTACGAATATTAATATTCAGTTATCCCGACAAATGTAGAGTCACGAAATTTCGGTTGTTTCAAAGATTCAAAGATTAGGCTAGAAGGCGACTCAATTGATCGAAATTCCTTTTAAAAATTTTAATTTAATTATGGTAATGTATAATGTATACTTGCATAATATGTTTTTTTTTTGTATTTATATTTTCTTATTATTTATTTTATAAATGAAGAAAATAAAAATAAAATAAATAAAATGTAATGAAATGAATGAAAATGTGTGATATAAAAAAGTCAATAAAACTATATATTTTTTTAATAAAAAGAAAATGATTGTAGTGTTCTCAATCCCACCGGAATCCAGCGAACCCGGGATTAGAAAATATAAATACCGAAGTCCCGGTATTAGAGAAAATCGTCCGGGATTTCAAACCCTAGCACCCACCTCGTTCCTTCTCAGTCGGACCGTTTCTCCGCATTGCCCCAAGGTCTCATCCACCACTCAATATAGCCTGGGAAAAAAGAACAGACTACGAGAATACGTAATGAAAGTAGGACTTGTTAAGGATTGCAGCTCTTAGCCAGGTGTTCTTTCAGTATGGAGAAAATCCCTTATTTCATAAGGGTGTGAAGTAAACTCTAATTTCATGAGTTGTTCTCTAAGTCTGAATTGTCCTGTAAGGAACATTTTAAATATTTTTAACTTACTTCTACTTAATACCAGCATTATCCAAGACCTCATTGGGTTGTAGTTCTACAACATTTTCTTTGTCTGTCATAGGCCAGAGAGGTTTTTCCATCTAACAACTACATCTGTTTCTTCGATTCTGCGCATTATTTAGTATGATATACCACTGGCCGCAGTGGCTCAGTGGATAAGTGCATGGCTTCTGAGCAGGAGGTTCGTGGTTCGAATATAAGTAACACCAAAAGTATTTTTCACGGCGTCCCACCTCTCGCGAATGCCTGACAAACGTTTGAGAGTAATAACTTGTCAGGGAAAAGCTTCTCAATTCGCCGTTCGGATACGGCATTAAATTGTAGGTCCCACCCATTTGTGTGCAAAAATATACATGCACAACACACACGGTCGCGAGAAGCTAGGCCTTACTAGACAAACTTTGTTGTTCTTGCAAAGTCTGTTCAGTTTTTCCGTGCACTCCTCCACCAATGGTGGATGCATACAGTACCTGATTGCTGCTTTGCGATAATGCAGTCGTATATGGTACATTCACAGTGGATGGTGACCAAAATAATTATTATTTGTATTCAAAGGCAGAAAGCTAAAGATCATGCTAACTGGACAGGAATTAAAATTTCGGTCCAAAATTTTAGTACCAGAGAGCGTCTTTTCTTTGCAATGACTCTTTTCTGCTTGCTCATTTGTTAATCTCTCTATCTGTACGCAAGTGAACGCTCTGTTATGCTAAGAACTAGCGCTAAAAAAAAATGCAAAAAAAACAGTTCCTAATATATAACCTTTTAACAGTGTTAGAGGATCTCGTTATTAGAAGGACCTCCTGCTAAAGAATCAACATTGTATTTTAGCTTCAACAGTACGAAAGTGTTACATGTGATGGCAAGTGTAGTGACAAAGAAGAAGATTACATTTATTTAGTTGATCGATCACTCTGCGAAGAGTAAAAAGTTTCGTATGAGTTCTATATTGCATGGTTACATGATTGGCAACATACTATCAGCATTTACAGAAACTCCATATCCACTTCTGATGACTGTGAAGTAACAATTTTTGAGAATCATCCTCCTAAATTAGTCAAAAGGTAGTGGAAGGAGGTAAAATGAAATAATAAAACCTTTCTAAATTTTATTGGGAACAAAAGTACTTGAAATAACTTTCAAATACGAACGATCTTTTTACCATACTGCCAATACTTGCCGTTACGTTGAATCCTTAACATGCCAACCAATGAATATGAAATGAACGTCACAAAGAGGAGCCAGCCACCAATAATTTCCAGGAAGAGAGCAAATAATCCTTAAAATTACACAATCACAGGAGGAAATACTTAATTAAGATAAACGTTCGACTGCAATTACCATTGCAAATACCATTCGTCGTCGTCTTCGTGTCGTCCATTGTCGTCTGTCGACGTCACTTTCATTTCCCTGTCATAGCCGCGACAATAAGTAAACCTATGTGTGGGTACACTGGATGCTCCTCCGCGAACTGAGTAGAACTTTTGCTTTAAATTTTCATTGAATTCATTCGTGGTTAGGGATTTGTCGTACACTTAACATTGGGAAAGTCTTAGAGAGACTCTGCATACAATTAATTCTCCTCACAATGATTTATGGCTGGCAAAGTTGTGTGCCGTTTATTGTGGTAGTGGCGAAAATCTAAATTTGCCTTTACCTGTCATCGGTTCACCACTATACGTACGGTGAAGAGATTTGCGCGAGCATTTCCATTGCTGCACTATTTATTCTAAGTAACAAAGAGGTCGACTTGTGGTGTTCCAAAGTAGGCCTGAAAGGGAAGGAAGCTGTCAGTAAGTTTTTAATTTAAAAAAGTTGGGAGGAGCATTTCAAAGCAGCTTTAAGTAACAACAGTTGAAGAACAAGGACTTTTTAGTTTAAAAAAAATTAATCTTATAAATGATGATGTAATGAAACTATGAAACCACAAAGCAGTTCTGTAAATTTGCTTAATGGAAAGTCTGCAATCATGTTAAGAAAATTTTGAAACGTTTGTTCTTTCAAAAAGGTCAAACTGCCAAATAAGCTTTTACCACAAAATAAGGTTGAAAATTTGTTACGAAAATTGCAATGCAAAGAAAATCGCCCTAACTGTAATTATTATTAAAGGACATCACATTTATAAACGAATCCAATTTAAGTCAAAATTAATTTTCAAACTTTGGTCTTCCTTTTAGCTTAGCTGCATCCTGCATTCTATGAGAAAGTTTCATATTATAAGCATCAAATATGAAAACGTGCAGTGGAACGAATACATGAAAAGATGACAACTTTTATTTAGGGTAATAATTTTATTTATTTTTTATCAATTTCAAAATTCATCAATTCATCAATTCATCAATTCATCAATTCATCAATTCATCAATTCATCAATTCATCAATTCATCAATTCATCAATTCATCAATTCATCAATTCATCAATTCATCAATTCATCAATTCATCATTTCATCATTTCATCAATTCATCATTATGGTCAACAAATGTCATGAAATAGAAAATAGATGCAAAACGCATCATCCGGCTTATCCTACAACTCGATCCACTGTGCGACATTGTATGGCAAAGAATTACTTTAGCTGCAGGCACTCCAACATTTGTATCGTTATTTTCTAGGTTAATTGCGTTCATCCAACCGCATAGATACTTGTAAAATGTGGAAAAGTATATCAACGTAAGGACGAAGAGACACAAACGACATGACGACCAACCAGCCAACCAACCGACCGAACGACCAACAAACCAAACGACGAAGGAAAGCCTTTCGCAAAGCCACCTTAATCCCTCGGAAAGGATCTAAGTTGACACAGCACAAAAGCGCAGAGTCTCGTCGATGCAAGTTGGGTGGCATACAAACGTACCAATGCTTCGAAGTAAATGTGTCCTTCGACTCGGCAGCGCCCGACGGCTTTAGTGGATAAATGTGCACAACCCATGGGTGGAATTGGACTTAAGTCATGTCCTGTCTTGTCCAATGCTATAATTCCATAATGCGGACATTATTTTCACACACAGATACATTGACAATACAGGCACTTAGTGTAACAACCGTCCATTGTCTTAAAATATCTTACCCGATCAGTGCCGAGGACAAAGGAACACAAAGGCTAAGAGTAGATTCTTTGGCAGTACGATTATGCTCCATCACAGATGGTCGAGAAAATTATCGAACATTAATATAATCGTCTTATTAGCTTAAAACCAAAGATGAGTGTAGGTGTATGGTATATGTGTATATGTGTTGGTTGTGGTGTTAGGTTAGTGAGACAATTGAATGCCCAATAATCGATCATGAAATACTTTGTTGCATTAGTTAGAAATTCAACAGGACAATCAAGTGGCAGCAAAGTGTGAGATCTGGCATGCTTCAAGGAAGCAACTAAATTCATTAATCATTTATTGACCACAACCGACTTATGCAATGCAACAATTAATGCACGCATCAGGATGATAATTATGTATTGCAGTTAATATACTTGAGCGGATTATCTGGTCCGGTGGTTGGTTGACATGTGCTGTTGCGGTGGAGCAGTTTCAAGCGACACGAAATACTTCGGTCCTTGCATGTTCTGTTTAAGGCAGATGTCGTATGCACGTGCATACTGCATTAAGGTGAAACCCTGGAGAGCTGTTGCTGAAAGTTTCCCAATCCTCAATCGTCAATCCTTAAATATTAATGAGAACTCTACGGGACACTTTTGCATTTTCTACCCTGAAAGTCATTAAGTGAAATTTCGCTTTTCCGTACACACACACACCACTCACTTTGTGGGATGGTAACCGCAAATATTTCTCACCTACAATCGATTTCGGATTTTCACTCTTATTCATCGCTTTAATACTTAACACGTCACAAAGTAGGGCGCGGCAGCCGCAAGGTGTACATTATTTAGTTGATAATTTTTGTTGATTTTTAATTTTTATGAAATGTTTATTTTTCATTTTTAACAACAGGAATATTTGATTGTGACTCTGGTAACTTTACCTGTGGTTTAATTAAATTTTACCGATAGTACTTTTTCACAATATGTCCGATGCCATAGGGCTTTTCAATCCATCATTTTAAAAGGAGCACTTAAGTTGACATTCCGACAAGTCGATTTACAGGTAGATCGACGGAAGCTTCGACACAAAGTTCTGGCTGTTATCTCAGGCTATTGGTTACTTTAGTAGCGCAAAGTAGAAAGTACATCTATATATAGTCTACAGTCTATAAGTCTACAGAAACATATCGATATCAATCGTATTTGGAAGGAATATTCAAAATGAAATGCACTGTTTTTGGCTGGAAAGTCAGTCAAACAGTTTCAGCATTTCAAAGTGAATAAAATGTTTGTGTATCGGACCATCCCACGTTATGGCCTTCCAAAACCAGCAACATCACCAGAAATGGTTTGCAAAGTGAATTAAACAAAATCCACGACAAAGTGAACAAAAACTGGCAAAAAATCTTCACGTATCCGATAGAAGCATCCGACGGATACTGAAAAATGAACTTAAACTGAAGCCCTACAAGATTCACCAAGTGCAAGATTTAACAACGGCTAAAAAGGCAGTTGGACTTGAAAGATGCAAAGTGCCATAACGTCTGCACGAACGTAACGATCTCGTCAACTTGGTGTTTTCTGATGACAGTCCAATAGTTCGTACACAAACAAAATGATCGTGTGTGGTTAGCCGCCTTCTGTGATAGTTTGGAAAGCTGTAACTGCAAATGGTCGTGCTCCGCTAGTCTTTATCGATCAGGTGTCAAGATGAATCAAGAAGTGTACCCAAAAAAGGTATAAAATGATTCGTTGATACCTTGGGTACATAAACAATTCGATAACAACCGCTGGACATTCAAATAAGACTCAGTACTTGCACTTATGTCCTATTTTCCCTTGTGGTTCCTAGGGCATCTACTACGCCCACGCGCCATCGCGTGCGGTTCCTGGCACCTCCTCCATCTTCGGTCGAGACAATGCTCCCGAGATATTGAAAACTCTCTACTCTCTCTACCGACTGTCCAGCAATGTTAACTTGAGTTACTGAGTTAGTGTCGATGTTGATGATTTTGGTTTTGGCAGTATTAATCTTGAAACCCGCAACATTAGCGTCCCTTTCCACATTTGTTGTCATTTTTTGTGCAGCTTTATAATCCTATGTGAAAGTAAACAAACGTCGTCAACGTAGTTCAGATGTTTGATTCGAGATGTAAGAGTCCAACGAATTGCTCCATTTCCAGTAAATAAAGCTGCGCGAAGTGCATCGCTAATCACCAACAAAAAAAAGTATCAGCGATAGAATGCAACCTTGTCGTACCCCACTTAGGATCTCGAATTCCTTCTTCGACTCAGTACCATCACGTAAAGCTCGTTTGGCACACCGTTTTTTACAAAAATTACTTTCCAAATTTGATTTCTTCGCAACAATACCCTTAATACTCACCAGACTTGATCCAATGGACTTCACTATATGGCGAATTTGTCGACAAAATGATATAAAAAGGCATTCGCTATCATCAGCGCCGTGTTTTTCATAAAATTTGAATGACGAAATTGCAGACTTTTGATTTGGTAACCCTGTATAAAAATGATGTGCATATATATGTAAGATAAGTACATCGAAGCCACTGGACGTATTGAAGCCATATTAACAACATATGTTCGTTTGGTGCTTCGAGAAGTTAATATTTTTTGGAACCGATAGGTGGTGCTGGAATGGAGATACGAGTATTTACGAATATGTGGTTTGGTCTGTTGGTGCATATCTTTGTAACCTCAACAAGCTTAAACCACTGAACCACTGAATTAAAGCCATGTTCACACCAAATGTTCCTCTAGTGCTCTTGAAGGTTTATCTTAATTTTGAGACCCTTAGGTGGCTATCCCAGGTGCTCTGATAAGTTTCTGATTGTTTCTGGACACGGTACGTGGCGCTGGATTGGAGATATTGGAGAAAATGTTTATAAGAGCATTACACCTGAGCCACTTGACACATTTAAGCCAAATTTACACCATATTTTTGCTTGATGTTCCTAAAGGTGTACTTCTTTTTTGAGCCCATTAGGAGGCGCTGGAGTCGAGATATTCACAAGAATGTCATTAGTTTGGTTATTAGTTATTTCATTCTACACAAACAAAGTCTTGTGAAGTAAGTTTTGTCATATTTCTTTATTACACACTCCTTCACCATCCATGTAGGGGGGAATTAAAAATGTTAATATGAGCCACCGTTATGGTATACGAGGAAAGCGGTGTTTGTGCGGGTAGCAAATCGTCATAATTTACATCTATTGTTATTGTATTTACTTAAAACCGAACTGCTATAGCATTTACAGATTCACAGATGAAATGCACACAACCGGACGCATGGATAAATGAAAGGACATTTGTCATGGCTGAAAATATCTCTCAATATTTTCCATATAAAAGTAAATAAAATTTGTGCTATCAGAGATATTTCCTGTAGTATGGATAAAGCGTTTAAATACAAAAACGAATAAAGGACAAGCTGCCGAAGCAAGTTCCATCCTTTAACTGAATGCAAAAACTAGAAACTGAAATGGTCTGTCTTCTGAAGGTGAACGTATATGGCGACAATTTAGAAAGGACCAAGCAAAAAGCAGATTAGGGGGTAGTTAGGCAACTTTATGGGACGCGAACGACTCAGAAGAAATAAAATGGAAATACTTGTACACAATTGAGGAAAATCATCACAGAAACAAGACCAATCGAAATGGTTCCTGATGACTATTAGCACAATGAAAAGTGAGAATTTGTTTTCTGCCTTTTTTCATGCTGCTTTTATATGGGGATAACATAAGTTCATCGCTCACCATTGTTATCTGTTTTGTATTGGGAATGTACTGCAGATTGTACATCGTTTTGATGATGTTTATACTTCATTAGTATCCTGTCAATTTATGCATAGTACGTACAATCAATTGATTAAAACTCTTCAATTTGGAGTGATTGAAGGGAGATTTACATGTCTGAAGACACTGTCACTGATTGCTTTGATGATTGCTGATTAAGTTTGTGTTGGTGCACATGAATACATTTTACAATCTCCAACTCCAAGTGGGGCACATTTCACATTTCATTTCGTCCTATTTAGAATATAATGGTATGAGTCTAACACTAATTAGGCACTTATTAAACTCAGAGATACTTTAACGTTTGAATAGAAAGGATTTTCTAATACTACGATCAGTAGTTTATCAGGATGTCTGAAAAGACGAGAGGTAAGACCAACTGTTGTAATGGAGTGGGAAATTTATGTCCCATACACAATTGAGATTAATTATTTGTGTATAGCTTACTACGTCTTACTTAAAGTATAGAATAAAACTGCTCTTACGAACTTTAAAGAATTAACGGGATTTAAATCTGAAAAAAAATCACAATATTAAATTTGATAATAATAATATTCAGCGCGATAGACCATTGCGGTCCAAGGCCCAACTTCTCGCGACCATTTGTGCTGCGCATGTTAATTTTTGGACACGAATGAAAGGGACCTACAATTTAAGGCCGGATCCGATGTCTGTATTTTCGACCACTTTGAGGTCCTTTTTAACGACCTAGAGAGCTGAAGTCCAAAAATAGCATTTTTTATATTCCGAATATGACGCATGTCGCGTGTCGCTTGTGGCGCGTGTGATGGGTTGGAAACAATTTTTTCGACTTCTTTGAGGTCCTTTTTAACCAACTTCCAAACGATCTAGAGAGCTTAAATTTTGTGAGTGTCTTAGTCCAAAATCTAAATTTTTTATATTCTATGTATTCGTATGACGCGTGTCACGTTTCGCGTATGAAACGTGTGATGGTTTAAAATGGCGCCATTATCTCGATTTTGAGGTATTTTTTAACCGCCTTTCGTGCGACCTAGAGGGCTGAAATTTGGTGAGCGGCTCAATGTCAGGAGCCCACTTTAACGCGTGTCGCGAGTCACGTTATATGCCCGACCTTAAAAACAGATATTTTGGCGATTATTACCAAATAATACAGGACTGTGTGGCGTGTTTCAATGTATATACAAAAGCTTGTACCCGAAAAATGAAGTGTTGCATGTCACGTGTCACGTGTGGCGCGTGTGATGGGTTGAAATTTTTTTATTCGACTTTTTTGAGGTTCTTTTTAACCAACTTCCTCACGACCTAGAGAGGTGAAATTCTGTAAGTGCCTAAGTCCGAAACAGAATTTTTTATATTCCGAGTATGACACGTGTGCGTGTGGCGCGTGTGAAGGGTTGAAATTTTTGTTTTTTCGACTTTTTTGATAACATATATTGAAGATCGATCTAGTCATACTTCACTTCTGAGTTAACTAACATCTTCGCTCCACCACGTAGGGTGAACGTTTTTGCTTCGACTGATTGGGCAAGAGTCCTTCAAGGCCACGTTCATTGATTCCTCGAACGTTTCAATTTTCGTGTCCAATTCATTAGCCGAAGTTATCTTACTTTTGGGTTATTTGCCGTATATTGACTGGATGATATTGCCGAATTTCATCCAGTCAGTTCCTTTGATATTTCGATAAGTTTTGATCGGCTCCGTCTGTAGGTTCAGATCAAACCTTATTTACTTATGGTCAGGATAGGAATTGACATCGGACACTGTCCTGCTATCAACCCTTACTAGTTTATCACTAGAAACCAGGGTAATATTGATAACATCTTCCCAACCATTGAATCTATCCGACCCGGGAAGGTGAAGGCATTGTCCTCCGAGGTGCCCCAGAGGGAATGTCTGGCATTGGAGTAGTATCCTAAGAGCATGGATTCACCGATTGATTTTGTTAGTTTTTCGCTTTCTTCTGGCGGGGATGGGTGATCACGCGGAAAATACGCCGAGGACACAAGCAAGTGTACCCCTCAAACTTCCTTCTCCATAACAACTCTTAGGTCTGTAGTGTTAAAACTTGTATAAAGGAAAACGTTGCTATGTTTTTCCATTAAAAAACAAGATCGTGGCTTACCGTAGTGTTGTATCTTTTATTGAAGAGACTATAATCTCTCGTATGTAGACGTCAGTCCCTCTCACCCAAGGCTCTTGTACACAGACGATGTCTATATGCTCCTGTTGCAGGAAGACCTGCAGATTATCCGAGGCACATTTCAAGTGCTTCAGTTAAATCTGCAGTAGCTTAGACATCGTAATTATTGGGATGATGCGAAGGATCAATACTCAAATCCTCTAGTAGCCTGGAGGCCGGATTCTCTTCTGGGTCTTCTTTCTCAAGGAACAGCCGAAAAACCTAAAGTTTGGCCTGACTTATGCCAGTTTAAAGTTTAAACTCCTCAATAATCTGATGAAATGTAGTTTTTCTATCCGAATGATGCTTCAATTGTCCATTGGGATTTCAGGATTTTGGAGCTGTAGACATTGGAGGACTTTGGCGTTATCCACCTGCATTGGCAACCAAATGCGTTCACTTGGACTCCTGGGGAATTAGCTTGATTTTTAGGCCTTCCCATGTATCACTAATCTTAGCAACGCACCCTTCGCAGCGGTGAAAAGGTGGTCGTCCACCAATACGGACAGGCGGGACTCAATGTCGCCCCATTTGTCTAAGAAACAAGGATGGTGATGATTCTGATTTAAAAGTTCTGTGGTCCGATGATTTAGATGATCTAGATAAAGTCAAAGAAATAAAGTTCTCTCTTTTTAGCAAGCAAGGTAGTCTTGACAACCTGGAACAGGATGCACCAGAAAATATGGACTTAAAATCGGTAATCAACGGTGAACTTTCCAGAGAAAAACGATACAGTGAAAAAAATTAGAACTCTTAGATAAGTAGAGTGGTGGTGCCCTTCCGAAGACCTAGCCTACAATGATTACTCGTACTCCTCTAAAACTCAAAACTACTCTTTTCAAGAATTTACTTTACTTTTTCAAGTTTTAAAGAAACACAAATACCTTAAAAACGTTGCACACAAACAGAGAAGTAAATAAAAACAAACATAAAATTTAATTCACTTAAATTTCCGATCAAAAACAAAGAAATAAGAAAAAGGATATGTTGTCCATTCCACTCTAATAGAGACTTATTCTATGCGATTGTGACGAAGATTGCAGCTTCCTCGGTTGCAAAAACAAAAATATGTTCAAAGCTTTGCGCATTTCTCGAAATTCCCACAATGCACGAGCTTACATTCACGTTGATATAGTAGTTTACTTCACCGGCAGGACACCAATGACGACGACACCGACAACAACGATGTCGGCGACGATGCACGACGATTTTTCTTCCAATCGAATTGAACCAATATTTTCTTTCCTTCCGCTTTGCCACCACACCACAGAACCGCCAGAGTGCAAGTAAGTGCATCCTGGAATTGCAAAGATATTTTCGCATCACAACATATTGTTATTACTCGAGAAGCACCAGAGTCGAAATAAGAAGTAGTAAGAAACCTGAAGGATTTTCCAAAGAATAACATCGTCGTTGTCGCCGCTGAGTCGTCGTCGTCCCATGGTAGAAAATGTCGTCTAATGTGGATGTGAATTCTTATGGATGATACAGCACATGACAGGAGATGACACAATTCAGGACAGGATCCTGTAACATAACAACCCAATCGATGAAAAGAAGAAAAAAACAAATTCCTAAAATTAAAGCCAATCGATATGATGTACACGTAACAACGTCAACCAAACAATTCCCAAATTTGAGTCACATTTTTAAGTGAAAAAAAATGGTGACGGTAAATAACGACGAGAAAATCCCCTAAAAGCATATAATTGAATTTTCTTGAATTAAAAAAAGTAATCTCAATTTACTAGGAAATAAATGAGAACAAGCCACAGCCACGCCCTTTACACAGAAGGCGATTTAATCATTAGCCAAGTCCAATGCAAGGATCCATCCGTATGCTCAATCATCTCATTAAATGGGAATGTCCCAACTTAGCCGAATGTCAATTATTCTAATTCTTCAATTAAGGAGCTCTCAAAATGGAAGAACTTAAAACTTAAGACTTTCAGTATTGTATGGATTTCCAACAGAACGAGCAAACATTTTTTTGTCAAAACAAAACCCATACAATCCTGTATTAAGTTTTTCTTTTTGTGAGAGTAGCATTAGCAAATCTAGATCGTAAGCATATTATACTCTGCCATCTGTCATCGGTCAGCTGTCATGCGCCATCTGTCATCTGTCACCTGCCACCTGTCAACTATAAGTTGTTCATATTCCTTCTCTCATTTGTTATCTGTTATCTGTCATCTGTCATATGTCCTATGTCAGAAGTCAGAAGTCAGAAGTCAGAAGTATGAAGTCAGAAGTCAGAAGACAAAAGTCAGAAGTCAGAAGTCAGAAGTCAGAAGTCAGAAGTCAGAAGTCAGAAGTCAGAAGTCAGATGTCATATGTCCGGCAGTTCTGCTTGCGAGATGGAAATGCACTTCGTCTGAATAGATGATTTTTCGACTAAAATTGACTTCATTATTAAGCTGGTCTATGACCCACACAGAGAACTGTTATCGGAGCGGATGTTCATTGGCTTTCAACTCCTGAGTCAGCTGAACTTTGTAGGCTAATAATCCGAGGTCTTTGTGCAGTATTCTGCTCAGACTATTCTGGTGCGACATATGACATATGTGATCTGGTAAATGTCATCGTCATCTTTTATTTGTCATCTTTCATCTTTTATCTGTCATTTGTCATCAGCCACATTTCATGTGTAATCTTTCAACTGTCTTCTGTCATCTGCCATGTCTCATCTATCATATGTCAACTGTCATCTATCATCTTTCAGCTGTCAGCTGTAAGCTCTTATCTATTGTGTTTCAGCTATAATCTGTCAACATTTTATGTGTTATATATATTTCGAAAATACCCTCTTATAATGCCTTACTATTTGGCCCAATATTAAAGCCCGGAAACTCTTTTGCACGTGGAAATATAACCATTTTTTCACCTTCGATTCACCTATTTATTGTTTCGTCTTCGTTAGTTTCCATTACTAAATGCTCCGCATCGACAACATTGAAATAATAAGAAACTTTCCATGTGCTATTAGGGAATCTTTCCATCCGATTAGTTGAAAGATTCCATTGTTTCAAACTGAATGAATCCAATCCACTAGAGTTCCAGATGCTTTCTGGCAAGAGACACAGTTGCAAATATTTGCTTTTCGCATAAAGAGAAGAAATTCTTTCTCCACCACGTCAATCGAGTTCTTCTTCTTTTTGGGTGTATTACTTGTCCCATTTTCGTGGATAATAAGCTGCTAGATATACAGCGGGTACAAATTGCATTCCAAGAGATTCGCAATCGCTATCGCATTCGTGTGTCAACGTCGTTTCTATTACCTTAACTCTAATGCAACTCTTGGGCAGTTATCGAGCGCAAAATTTTCCATTTCATATGCTCCAGGTGGAAAAGGTGAAGTTGCCGAAAGTCTCCAGCGATACCGTTATACGGTCGTAGGCGAGAATATTGTGCCCAATATCCCGAACTAAGAAGGCTTAACGTATTGGATTGAAACGCTAATGCTCAGTGTTGCTGCAGAAAATGAGACCCAGCTCAATGGCAAGCATCCTTGTAGTTGAATGCATATACATACATACAAGTGTATTAGCCTTCAACGAAATGGAAGAACTCGTCGGAGGGTTTAGAGTTTGAAGTTTATAGTTTTTAGATTTCCCTTGACGACATGGAATGGAAGCAGGCGACTGTATAAACAATGAAATTGGAATTTCTTATGCGATGCACATTTCCCATACATACTTATAGCAGATTTGTTGTTGTTTTTTTTGGTTCTCTATTTTTTGGTAAAACCATCCTTTTAGGAGTTATTCAAGTAACTATATTGCGGAACCATCTGCTTTGGATTGTTGCTATAGTAAATTTGCTAATTGAAAATTTAGTATCACAGCGGTGGAACAATGTGTAAGCCATCCACAGTATTGGAGTATTTTTGCATTCAGCAAGTTTCCATTCATCCAATACAATTCTAATCTAGTTTTTTTCTAGATACGATAGAAGTTGAATACAACTTGGGAAATTTAATTTATTATAAAAGCATCCAAAGTTTTGAGAGAAGTTTTTTTTTTCTTCATTTAATACAAAAACGGGAGTCTGCTTCACTTTAGATTACGGTCAAAAGTCAACAACAACTTTGTACTTTGGCGAACTAATTGGCTCAGCGAGACAGACTGACAGTCGTTATTGGATGGTTGCTTTTCGTTGTATTTACTCGCATAAAGGACGAAGAAACTTCAACGAATTAATGTTTACAAATTTCAAGTACGAAAATAATGGCAATTATTTCAGTTCGCCTGAAGAAATCCGCATACACCACAGACACACACAATTAAAAAATCAAATTACAAGCTTCGTTACAAATATATCGTCTAACGAATAGAACTGAAGGCTTATCCACTGAGGGATAGTAATTCTGTTTAGGATTTTTGAGATTAAAGCCTGTAGGCTTTTTTTCAAAAAAAAAAATATGATCTGGCTTCCAGTTTACTCAGCACACTGATTTATCACTCCGAGACAACTTTGTGTCAATATTAAATTTTAATTATTTCGCAATTACATCTTGAACATCTCTCCATTCGTTTTATTCATTAATAGATGTTTGAATCCTTAAACTGAAATTAATTGCAAAATTTTATGCATCAGCAAAGATGGGCCGGCCGCTCATCCTTTCCATTTGTATCTTTATCAGCTACAAAAGACTGCATCATCAGCAAGCAAAGATGAAGGAATGAAGAAAAAACACCCTTCACACACACACACACACAATCCTAACTAAAACTTTAGATCCTTGTGGCATATTTCTGCAATTAACCGCATTTAATCTGTTAGCAGGCAGGCTCTAACCCAACTGATGGCCAGCCAGCTCTGCAGCAAACGATGCTTCCGCATCGAGACAACGGCCGTGATGACATAAATTGAACACATTTAGGATTTGTTTTTTCTACACCTTCCATTTTCCGCCGGCATCCCATCACAGTACAATGCGGAATCTCGTCGTCGTCGCGTCATCCTCCTCCAGACTTTAAATAATGATGGCCGCAATTTCCCCAGTCAAGTTGTGGGCAAATTCCCAGTGTTCCCTTATGTCATTTGTGATTTCCTTCATCAGTGTGCTTCTTTGTCTGTCGAGCAAAGCAGCAGGGTAGCGGAGCTGTTGCTCAGCACACTAAGACGAACAACACGGTGATGATGATGACGCACGTCTACCGCACTTGAATACCCTATTAAAAGACTTTCCTTCAAGGATTTAAATACATATAGTATATCTATCTATATGTATATAAAAATATCCTGGTTGTATTTTATTTTTTCTTCGTTGTATTTAAAGTGATTCTTAACCCTCCTAACCAACCACCACTTTAGGGGCGGAAACGGGGACAACAAGAAGCCTATCATCATCATTAATCAGTCAACGGCGCAGTAAAGTGGTGCGTTTAGACCGTATACAAGAGAGGACGAAAAAGAGGACAAAGTCCATAATGGGTTTCATATAAATAAAAAGCACGTAAAAAATAATCATAGCCCAAGAAGCTATGCTTTGCGGAAATATGGAGATCTTTAAAGGATAAGGGGTAAATAAAACATGAAATTTCACCCAATATTGTAAACGATTTATTATAAATAACATCTAACGGTCTTCTCGATTTAAATAAAACTAATTTTATTGATAACTAGCTATTCCCGGACTTATGTTAGGTTAGGTTAGGTTGAAGTGGCCGTCAGTCAAAACCGACGCAATTAGACGAAGAAGGTCCGTTGTGATACCACAAGGATCTAGAAAATCCCACGCCTACTCGTTGAACCACTTGGAGCTTCGTATGAAGCGCAATAGACTATTAATGTCAATTTGGGCTAGATCGTTGAGATCGTTGAAAAAGAACGCTCCCAGATGGAGCTTCCGCCTATTCGAGAGGGCTGGGCACGTACAAAGTAGATGGAGAATGGTTTCCTCCTCCTCCTCATCCATGCAGCTTCTGCAGAAATTGTTGGAAAGGACTCCTAGTCTTTTTGCATGCTTGCCTATGAGACAGTGTGCAGTTATGACACCTATAATGGCACTAATGTGTAGTCTGTTTAGAGAGATCAAACACTTGGAGCGTTTCGGATCTAGCTTGGGCAAGATCTGCTTCGTTGCTATGCAAGTTGTACCGTTTGACCATCTATAGCTAGTTTTTATTATAGCATCCCGTTTAAACATGAGTTTGCACGTAGCGATCGGAATGCCTAGTGAACCATATTCAGGCAATAGGGGTAGTGTATTTCCAAGTTTGGCGAGTTCATCAGCCATACAATTACCAGGAATGTCTCTGTGCCCTGGCTCTGCCATCTCCTCAAGAGACGATCGGCAATTCCGGGCCAGAATGGAATTTATGGAGACTGATTCCATGGACTTTAGCGCAGCCTGGCTATCCGGGAAAATGTGGATATCCTTAACAGATATGACATTACTCTTCAGCCACGACAAGGCTTCTTTAATAGCCATGATTTCCGCTTGGAAAACACTACAGTGATCAGGAAGACGGAAAGAGAGCCTTAGATTTTGTTTTTTTGAAAAGACTTCTCCGCCAACCCCTTCATCAGTTTTTGACCCGTCTGTGTAGAAGTGAATTCCTTAATTTTCCAAATAGATACCTTCCTCCCAAGAAGACCTGGAGAGGATGGTAACCTGGAAGTTTTTTTTTAAGTGGAGCTGCGGAATGGTGTAGTCTAAGTTGACAAGTGGAGTCCTGACTGAATTCAGGATAGAAGAGTGGCCGAAATCATTCACGGTCCACTGAGAGATTGCTCAGTTGTCTGCCGAAGATGTCGAGTGGGGCAAGGTTGAGCAGAATGTCCAGTGCAGCAGAGGGTGTTGTACGAAGCGCTTCGTTCACACAAAGACAAGCTGATCTTTGGACTCTGCTTAGTTTGTCGCGATTGATCGCTTTATCTAATGCAGTCCACCAAACAGCCACACTATATAGCAGAACAGGTCTGACTACTGCTGTGATATGCGGTTGAAGACCCCATTTACTTCGTATGGCTTTTTTGCTTGAGAAGAGTGCCACTGTGGCTTTACGGACTCTTTCTTGTATGTTGGGTTTTCAGCTCAGCTTCCTATCCAGAATAAGACCAAGATATTTGGCCTTATCGGAGAAAGTCAAGCTTGTGCCCTTGATGGACGGAGGGTTGACAAGTGGAATTTTGTGCTTCCTCGTAAAGAGGACAAGTTCGGTTTTTTTTTTGGTTTACCACTAGACCACAATGATCTGCCGAGCTTATTAGCTTATTAAGAGCATTCTGCAGAAGTTCTTTCAAGGTGTGTGGATGCTTTCCTAAGACCGCTATGACAACATTGTCCGCATAGGCGATCACTCCGCAGCCCTCAAGCGAACCAGCAGCTCATTCACTGCCAGGTTCCAAAGAAGTGGGGACACCTATCCCATAACTTAGACAGTCAAAAGTCCATCTCCTACAAGGAATTTCTTGATCTAGACAAGGATAGTATTAGAAAGCTGGTGAGCTTTCTCACAGGTCTCTGTGGCTTCCGGTATCAACTTAGCAGAATTAATCACACGAAATGTAGGATATTTTGGAGAATAGTGAATCTTTCGTGCACATTCTTTGTAAATGTCCAGCACTGATCTGGTTAAGTAGACGTATTTTCCATAAGGCAATATGTTCGTCGGCAGATATGCGAAACTCTGCCACTAAGGACATACTATCCTTCAATAGGAATATGAATACGAAGGATAATGTGATAATCCACAGATTTGGAAAAAAAAGGTTTAAAATTGCTACAATTTTAAAACTGCACTAAATCCTTAGAATTAGTGTAAGTGTATGGCATGTTAATGTGGTGCCCTAAACTATTCTCAAGCACCTTAAAAGTTTTAGATTTTCTATACTACCTTTTCTTTTGGTCATACTGCAAACATACAGATGGAACACATCACAGTTCGCCCCAACTCATTCAGGCACTGTTCAACGGAACAATCGGGTACGTGACCGGGTGCGGTGTGGTGGTATACATCGCAATATTTGCGACACACTTGCTTCCTTTATAGTCCTTCAGACGCAGTCAAATGTACAAGTATAAAATGAAACCACTTATAAAACAGGCCGAACATAAACGAACGGAAAGGATCCGAAAGTCTAAAGCACCATACAGGTGCTACCTACTATTGGAACTATGGTAGCTGTGACGGTAGTGTGACGGCTTGAATGCGCACGTTTTTTTTTGACAACTTAAAGCACAAAAAATCGCAAAAGTCAGAGTACTTCAGAAGGACAGAATGATATTCGTCTACCTAGTTAAGTTCCTTATGGTCGTCGTCGCCGGACATTTTCCATTAAACTTTCTCTGGCACGTTCAGGGCACGAACGAAAAGTTTTTGCTAAATCCACTTTTTTCGCCTCGTTATTGCACCTTTATAGCCGTACAACACCTCTGATGGAAGGTGCCAATTTTTGCATTCATTTTGTTCGTTTTTCTTTTCATCATACAACCCTGCCATATACGAGTATGTATACCTCTTTAGGTTTGATTAACTTCACTTCTTACGACCGGAGGAAGAGGATGAAACGCAGAATGCTATTATTGATCCTTGCATAGATATGCTAGTGATTACATTACATAGCCGTCGTCTGTCTCTCCACTACATTGTGTCGTCTGTCGATTACCTAAGATTGCATTGGATTAGATGAACTCAATTGCTGGGGGAGTGAAAATTGTAACCTTCCGGTTAAGTGCACTTTTGTCCAGAGGATTGCCACAATCGGGAAGACTTTCCTCTTTCGTTTTTGCAACGAAAATTGAGTTCTTTTTTAATTCCTAGCTGTAGAGTATATTTTTTTTTTTGCATAGGTAAGTGTTCACAAAGCCTGAAGATTAGTGACATTTTCGACTGTTACATGGTGGATATTTCCTGTTCGTTTTGTCCAGTCCTCAGCGTGGTGAAACTTCTATATATAGACCGACACACGCCACATGCCATACGTAGTGGTTTGTATAAAAAACAAGTACATAAATGTAAAAATAACGTCGTTTTCCGGGTACAACCTTGTATGTATAGATCGACCACACCGTCGTTTTATTTTTACATGGTATTATGTAATAACCGCCAAATTATCTGTTTTTAAGGTCAGGCTTATTTCAAAATATTTTCTTTTTGCACGCATCACAGGTGCCACGCCGCGCGACTTACACCACGCGTTACACGCGGGATATCAAAATTGGCCATTTGCATTGAGATGCTCACACAATTTCAGCCCTGTATGTCATGCGAAAAATGGTTAGAAAGGACCTCAAAAAACGAGAGCATGACCACACTTCCACCCATCACACGTGCCACATATGAAACGCGACACACGTCACATGCGGAATATAAAAAATGCTGGGACAAAATGTTAGTTCTCTAGGTCGTGTGAAAGGTGGTTTAACAAGAACTCAAAGAAGTCGAAAAAAATGTCCTCCTGTCAGACGCGCCACACGCGACACGCATCACACGCGGTATATAAAAAATGCTATTTGGAATTTAGACACTTACAAAATCACTCAGCTCTCTAGGTCTTATGAAAGGTGGTTAAAAAGGACCTCAAAGTAGTCGAAAACACAGGAAAACATTGGTAAACCTTGAAAATCTATGCTTCTCGCATGGTCAATTGTATGTCTCCTGCTCCATTGTCGGAAAACCATCACCATTGTTTGTTAACGTGCGAGACAACAAAACAACTAAAAAACAGTGCGCGTATCAGAAGACCCCCCAAAACCCTCAAAAAGGGCACAAAGGACACTCAAAAGACTCTCTAAAAGACCCTCAAAAGACCACCAAAAGAACCTAGAAACACCTCCAAAAGACCCTCAAAAGACCTATAAAATACCCAAAAAAATACCCTTAAAAGACTCGTGAAACCCGTCAAAAACCCTTCGAGACCCCAAAACAACCCCCAAGGACCCTCAAAAGACCATCAAAAGACCCTTAAGAAAAGACCATACCGAATTTCATACAAATCGGTTGAGAAATGACTTAGTTCCTGGATGCAAAATAGAAAATACAACAAAAGACACAAACGAATCAGCCCTCAGCAAAACTAGAACAACAAAAAATATAGAAAAAAAGTAACCCATGAAAGGGTAGAATGGGCACAAACAAATATTCAAACCTACAAGGCACCAGGACCAGATGGCATCCTTTCAGCACTTTTAAGTAAAGGTTCGGGAAAGCTTAAGATAATACTCCCAAAAGACCCTCAAAAGACCCCCAAATGATACTCAAAAGACCTTCAGAAGATGCCCAGAGGACCATCAAAAGACCATACCGAATTTTATACAAATCGGTTGGGAAATGACTTAGTTTCTGGATGCAAAATAGAAAATACAACAAAAGACACAAACGAATCAGTCCTCAGCAAAACTAGAACAACAAAAAATATAGAAAAAAAATAACCCATGAAAGGGTAGAATGGGCACAAATAAATATTCAAACCTACAAGGCACCAGGACCAGATGGCATCCTTTCAGCACTTTTAAGTAAAGGTTCGGGAAAGCTGAAGATAATACTCCCAAAAGACCCTCAAAAGACCCCCAAATGATACTCAAAAGACCTTCAAAAGATCCCCAAAGGATACTCAAAAGACCTTTAGCAGATGCCCAGAGGACCCTCAAAAGACCATTCCGAATTTCATACAAATTACTTAGAGTTGAGAAATTACTTAGTTCCCAATATTTAAAAATGTAACACAATAATATGACCAATAATGTGACACAAAATAGCAATACAAAACTATTTGATTTGATACCGTTCTTAATTTTCTCCTCACCGCGCGCCGATAAAGTAGTTTCACTTATAACAAGTAAATGTAAAAAAACTTCATTTTTCTGATACAAACATACATCAAAACACGCCATACAGTCCTTTATTATTTAGTAATAATCGCTTAAATGTATTTTTGAGGTCGGCGCTATTTCAAAGTATTTTCCATTTTCCACTCTTCACACGCGCCACACTCGACTCGCGTCACGCTTCAAACGCGATTGACATTGAGCCGCTGACAAAATTTCAGCCTTCTAGGTCGTGCGAATGGTGTTTAAAAAAGACCTCAAATCACGAGAAAATGGCGCGATTTCAAACCACCACACGCGCCACATGCCAAACATGTTGAATATAAAAAATGTTATTTTGGACTTAGACACTCACAAATTTTCAGCTCTCTAGGGCGTTCGAAAAGTGGTTAAAAAAGACCTCAAAACACTAGAAAATGGCGAGATTTCAAACCAACTTACTTACTTCCAACATTTGGACTTAGTTACTCACAAAAATTCAGCTCTCTAAGCCATGAGGAAGGTTGCTAAAAAGGACCTCAAAGTAGTCGAAAATACAGACAAAAAAAGGGTCAAGTCATGTTATATAAAAGTTTTTAAAAATGTTGTGTATCATAAAGCACTGCAATGATTGAACAAGTGTTGTTCAAGCAAACAATAAAAACAAACAAATGGTTTGCTTAAATTGGTTTACTTTGACATTGCAATCGAAATCGAAATATAAATAAAGCAGATAGAGATTCATTGTGATTTCAAATTTAATGTAAGAAAATAAACCCTTTGGTTGACGGTTTTTTCTCAATGTTACTTTGATTTAACATTTCAAATCTTCTTTCTTTCCTTTACTCCGCGGGGGAGCATAGGGCTTCTACAAACGCCCGCCAACGAACTCGATTTAACGCCTGAGGTTTCAAGAGACGCCATTCGGTCCCCTGGGATCTTGCTTCCTCTTCTATTGTCCTTTTCCATGTCTTGCTAGAACGGCCAACTGGAAGCCGCCGATCCTTGTGGATTCCAGTCGAGCGCTAGTTTCGTAATGTCGTCCGCTGGCTTTCTCAAAGTGTGGCCGATACAGCTCCATTTTCGTCGTCTGATGGTGATCGCGATTGCTTCCTGCTGTGTTACTCTCCGCAAGTCTTGATTGGTAATAATGTCCGGCCATATTATTCTTGTTGAATAAAGAACGAAAACTTGGAGGCGCGTCGCAATTGACTCTGTGACTTTCCACGTTTCGCAGCATACAAGAGTACTGAGAGAACGTTAGATCTGAAGATCATTAGATTCCGGAAGATTTGCGAGGAGTTCCAGATATTATTTAGCATACTATAGGAGTGTCGCGCCTTGTTTACACGAGAGCACACATCCGAGTCAGCACCACCATTTTTTGACATCCAGCTGGCCAAATAACAAAACTTATCAACATACTCTATAAGATGTCCGTCAATCGAGAGATCACATCTTCCACTAGCGTAAACGCGGAGTAGTTTTGTTTTTGAGACGTTAATTTTTAAACCCCCTTTGTTAGCGTGCAGTTCTAGTGAGTTTAATTTTCGCTCCATGTCACCTAGCGATTGTGATAGGAGACAGATATTATCGGCATAGTCCAGGTCTTCTAGGCTGAAAAACATTCCATGGCAGACCCGATGGAGTACGGGTTACTATAACATTTCACAAATTCACAAAACGATCACAAAGAAATTTATTGGCACTTGGAAACCACAACGTCTGTCGGGTTAGCTAGTTTTATATAAAAAAAAAGTCTATAATTCAGCCATTAAAATATCATTTAATAAATAAAATTTTATAAAAGAAAAAAAAAAGATTTTAACAAAACAGCTTAAAAGATTATCAATCATAATTCTTTGTATTTACATTTTAACGCGAGGAAATCTGCAAATACACGATCGCCCCCAAACCACTTGAACGTGCATTGTCATTCCTGTATACGTGAGCTAAACATGACATGCATAGCGAATTTGTATGCAAATAAAAAACGAGCATAAACGTTCAGGGAAATGGATGTATTTCATCCTGCAAGAAATTCAAATTTCAACTTCTTCCGCGACGACATCCTTCCACCTAAATAACAAAAAAAAACAAAATAAAGGGAAAAAAACCGGCGCCCAACTGTCAGAATTTCTTGGCTAAACCTTAACAACACAATTTTTCAAACCGTTCAATTTGTCAATGTCATGTCGCGGCATAGCTGAGCACACACAAACAACGACGGCATCGAAGACGACGACTAGGACGACATGAAAAGCAATGAAAAATAGAAAAATCGCGGCGCAGATGTCCTGGAAGAAGAGTGTCGCTAAAATCGTGGATGACAAAGCGCCAGTTTAATGTATGTGTACATATAGCCGAACAAACATCACACTACCACCCACAAAAAGAATAAGGAATGAGGTATATTGGCAAGCCAAATTGAAGGGTGATTTTTATAAACCGCTCATCGCATCGACTACAACAGCTTCGACACATGGACGCAGGTACGTGCAATACTTTTAGCAAACAGACAGACAGACAGATAGATGGGAAGACACTGGCATGCGTTTATGTGCCCGTGAAGAGGAGAAATCCCGATAAAACGAAAAAATCACGCAACGGTTCAAACATAAAATGCCGAAATTTGCTCAACCAATTACCGTAACAAACACCAGCCCATCATAAGACTGCTTGCGATGCTTCTGGTCTAATAAATCAGTCAGCAGCAATCAGGAACCAGAAACCGCTATAAAAGGCAAGTTTGTCCCTTTAATGTGGGTACCCTGATGTTGCCGGTCCGCGGGTAACGTTATAGGCATACTCGTTTAATGGTCCTTTTTTTCCTGCGTTTGTTTGCCAATAGCTCTTCCGATTTTTTTCCCTCCCTTGCTGATGGCTTTTTGTTTTTTTTTCTTGCCGCCCTGCAAAGCCAAATACGAAATTGGCAAAATTGTAAATTCCTTCCGAATGGTTGAACTTCCTCGTCATTTGGTTTTTATGGGCTCAACCAACAGAAAGGATGAAGCAAGCGAGCCCCGCATCGCCGGCGAGCCGCCCGCTTGTTCGCTTTGGTTGAATCAAAAGGATGCGTTGTAATCGTGTGACCTACGAAGTTGCTTTTGCGATTGTATCCTCAAGAATCACTGATGGTTCAAAGTGTATTGGAAAAAAATGTGTGTGTACTCTGGCGGGATAACATCAAACCATCATCAGACACACACACAATAGAAACACCAAACAATTTCGATTTGTTTTGTTAGCTTCTTAAAGGAAGTTTCGTGATGGACGAGATTTTAGGAAGGAAGAATTTAAACAGGTCACGAGAATAAATTAAATAATAATAAAGCACTATCAGGATATGTTGCGTGGTAAAGAATCCACTTGTGAATTAGTTGCATTGGATTTGGCCAAATCTAAAGACAAGATGGTGAAGGTGATACCTCCTGGAATTTTATTGAGATTATATGGTTTTTTAAATTACGTATTGTTTGGTTTACAGATGTGGTAATTGCTTCCAAAAATTGTTGTAGGCAAAAAGGGTAACTCAAGTTCCATGACATTGACTTGAAAACGGTTATGTTGTAGATACTTTTTGTGGCAGAACATTACTACCTATACTCTGCGGCAGAACATTACCATACCACCATTGTAAAGACCGTAGAAGGAAATGTTTACCATTTTACCATTTGCCAAAATTAAAAACGTTTTATTATAAATTATCTCTTTACGTCTTTTCGAATTTACCAATATATCATAGCATCATCATATTTGGCTCTCCAATAGGGGTCCGATATTGGATTCCCGCAAAAAATATCCTCACCAGCCGATGTCATCCAGTCTGGCATCCCTAAACTCTGGGCATCCTGGTCTACGTCATCCTTCCAGCGTAGGCTTGGTCATCCTCGCTGTTGTTTCCCATAAATCCTACCACCTACGACGTTCTGAACAGGATCCTCTACACTCATACGAACTAGGTGCTCTGGAAACACTGAAGCGTAATTCTCTTTACGATGTCGATGTCATCGCGATAACGCTCGTAGATCTCATCATTATAGGGTCTCCGGAATCGTCCTTTCACACATACTGGTATAGAGAGTTCTCCATACGATTTTTCTCTCGAACGCGGCTAAAAGATCAGAATGATTTTTGCTAAGCACCCAATTCTGGGATCCATATGTGTGTACTGGTATGACAATTGTCTTATAAGCCAGCAGCTTGGACATTATGGTTCCTGGATTTGAAGAGTCTTGACCGACAAAAGACTTGAGGGACCAATGTTTGATTTTCTGCTCGCCGACGTGGCCACAATGTACTTTGTTTTTCTTTCATTTGCATGTGCAACCCCAGATCTGCCTTATGGTTTTTCAGAAGATTTATCGCTCTGCTAACTTCGTCTATGCTTAGTGGCGGCAGCATATTGCGGTCGGGGGTCTTCGCTAGAGTCTCCAGTTCCTCAGTTAGCTGGCCATTTAGCAGCTCATGAAAGCGCTTTTCCCATCGCTCTAAGATTCCTTTAAGATCAGCGATCAGATTACACTCTTTGTCTTTACAGTATGTGCAACGCAGTGTCTATTGTGTTATACCGCGGACTCTTTGGTAAAACGTCCACGTCTGGTGCGGTCCTCGCTCTCTGTACTGTTTTAGTTCACGGACGAGATACTTCTACCAGGCTGCTTTCTTTCGCCGGTGAATTTCTGAGCTCTTTATATTCATCTTCGCGTGTCTGCTTTCTATGAGATTGTTGCATTGTACGCAACATTCTTTCATTCAGTCACTAGCTTACATTCGTCATCGAACTAGTCGTTCCGATCTATACAACTACTGCCTAAGATGTAGTCAGCAGTACTAATGACAATATCCCATTCCCCTTCTATGCCCGACATAGCATCCTCAGGACTGACTCTGCTGCATTTAGGCGCGAGTCTTTAGGGCGAGTTCCATCGCTTGACCGTACTTGTTTCTGGTCTCTTCGTTGCGAAGGGTAGCTGTGTTGACTCGAATCTAATTCACGGATGCGGTCTTTCGTGATAAATCAATCATCGCTTGGAGCACCAAACCAACAAGATAGTGGTCCGAGTCGACGTTGGCACCTCGGTACGTTCCTACTGTCATCAGCTTTGGGTTGTAGCGGCGGTCTATCACAACAGGTGCCCGTTTTTTTACTGCTCTAAATCCGACAACGATGTGATTCGTCTTCTTTTGCTTTTTGCTGACTATAAAGACTACCCCGAGCATATAAAGTCTTGCATGACAGCTGTAATATTATGTCATATCCTTTTTTTTTGTAAGACCCCTTTTCCCGTGCACCTCATCACCTAGATTGCTGTTATGTCAGCATTGCCGTGGTCGTCGTCGTTTATCTATGTATCCGAGGTTCCATAATAGTTTTTTTACGGTTGAGGCTATTGGCCTCACGACAACATTACTTTAAAGGTTCTAGCCCGATCATTCAGCTTTTCCTGTATTGGAGGAAAATTACCGGCGGCCACCACGTGGAGGTTTGATCGCACTTCCAGCACTCAGAGATAGATACGGCTACGTACAATTCTAATGAACCTCTTTATTACAGATGCCATAACTCACAGCACTTAAGAATAAATTTAAAGTAAAAATTTCCTTCTTCTTATCGTTTGTTTTCCCTACAGCTTCCTTAGGCAAAAATACCTTCATATTTTCACCATCTCTTACTTTTAACAAATCCCGAGTGGGAAAATACCACATCATTAATGTGACACATTCATTTGATTACTTTCCAATGTTAGTCGTAATGGCCTTTGCGGTTACATTTTAAATTAATTTGCGATTCGACAAGCCTCTGAATATTTCTTGTCTACTATGTACTATCTATAGGACATTAAAGAGCAAAATCCTTACACGTTGCTTTCAACTTTCTTCTGCTATTTTCATATTGCTAGAAAAGTTTTTGTATACTAATAAAAGCCTATTCTCTCACAAAAATGGCAAACAACCTATAGACAAAATTGTGTACTCAACAGCCAACGGCAACCGAGATTCATCCGACCTGTACTACAAAGATCTTTGCACAGAACAATCTCTAAAAATTGCTGTAGGCACTAACTTTATTTGTAAGGACGTTTTCGTCTGTGTGTGTCTGTATTTATATATGAGCATTAGTGGTTTATGCTGAAATAAACTCCATTTACCTGAGCTGCTTGACATGATTATTCTTAAAAGGATATTTCCAAATGATTTCGGTGGCAAAAAACGGAGGTGCTGTGTCACAGTAATCAATCAAATTAAAGAAGAAATAATCCGATAGAGTTTTCCGCTTCAAATACAAATGAAAAAGAGATATATGTAAGTATCAGGTGGGTGTGATAAGGATACCTTACGATAAAACGAAACCTTTTTCTCCATTATGATGATTGAAATTAAATGAGGGAGGAATACGACAAATTTCGCATAAAAAGCATTATCAACCATTTTTGATTGATGATAAGGATTATTGCGCGTGTGTGTGTGTTATTTGTCATTTTGAATTTATATTCAATTGGAAAAAAAGTTATTGGTAACAGTAAGTAAAAGTAAAAGTATTTTTTTACTTAAATTCTTAAGATCTTTTTTACACTTCGGCTCGTGGTGGTCTCCTTCTGTACGCCCTTCTATTCAGATTTATCCTGTGAAGTTTTCCTTCAGCTTCTGACTTGTAGTGTTCTTGGGTCGCATACAACGTTCATCATGCTTTTGGACGATCTCTAAGCTCTATTGTGATCTTCGCAATGTTCGCTTAGCATAGCGAGATGACCGGCCCATCTTAGGCGTAATACCTTGGAAAATTTAGCGACGTTTTAACCTTTATTTATTTTCTCTACTCTCGTATTCACCATTTTCTAGTTTTCTTGTACCAAAAAATGTGTATAATATTTTTCCATCGAATATTCTTAGTGTACTTTCATGGGCTGCAGTCAAGATCTACACTTGATACCTTTGTACCACTACTGGGCGTATGATTGTCAGTAATTCGTAAGCGTTAAGGCTACAGCGTCGGACAAAATAACTGGTAAGAGTATTAAAGGCATTTGCCAAGGGAATCATGTATAGTTTTTAAAAGCAGATTGATCTTTCCAAAATAAATTCTAAATAAAAGAAATCTATATAGCCTTTAAATTGATCTTGAAAGGGCTTTTGATCGGTTGTTGATGGAGTTTTATGCATGCGCTTAAAAGTCAATTCGTTTCAGAACACCTCATCGATCATACCACCCAGTAACTATCGAAGTGCGTATTCAGACTTACTGACAAATCCGACGTAAATATGGGTGTTCATAAAGGCTCAGCTTTGAGCCCATTGTTGTTCACTCTCGCGTAATTTAAGGAACTCTACAATGGACGCTGCCATTAGCTGATGACAAAGCTTTTCTGGCAAATGACAAAACAATTCCGCAAGATGGGATAAACCTTCAATGCATCTTTATTGATTTAAAGAAAGCCTTTCACCAAGTGCCAAGAGAGGTGGTATATATGAACGTGTTTTCGAACTGGTTCGAGACACGCACCACTAAGTAATTACCGAAGCTAATTGTATATGCGGCCTATCTCACATATTTGATGAACACGTGGGTGTATATCGGTCACAGCCTTGAGTCCATTGCTGTTTAATATCGCAAAATGTAAGGATCTATCTATTTAAATAAAAATGAAATGCTGTTAGTTAGTAAACACATCATTTGAGAATGGCTTGGCCGATTTGACTCGTTTTTATTACAAAATGTTCGTCATAGTCCGAGTAAGGTTTGTACGGAAAGAAACATTGAAAAACTTGCCCGAAAAATTGAGAAATTCTCGAAAAGCTGAAAGTGCTTTATTATTTTACCTGCTGCGGTTTTTCCCAAGTATCATAAAATCTATGGGGCGCTTCTGCAAACTTATTGTAGATTTTTATTTTTATTATTGTTACGTTCATAAGAAAAAAATAGTAAAACGTTATGTTTATTACGCATTTTCTGGAAAAATTTACCCCAAATTCAAAAATTAGCATGGGCAAGAAAACTGGAATAGGCATTAAAGTTGGATATCTGAAGACTCAAACAAGATATCAACTTCATTTAAACGCATAACAAAGGCTAGTATTTCTTCCTAAATTAAGTTTCTACCCTTAGTATTAACAGAGCAATTTCCGTTAACATATAGGTCAGGGAACACAAATCCCTTTTTCTTAAATCCCCGATAAATTATGTCAACATTGGAGATAGACTCTTACTGCAGAACGATTTTTTTCTTAGAATATAGCCAAGAATCATTTCCCAAATTATTGTGCACGAATTAGGGGACACCCTGTATAATAAAGTATTTATTAATAATAATAATATTCGGCACGACATACCATTGCGGTCCAAGGTCTAGCTTCTAGCAACCATTTGTGTTGAGTCTGTATATTTATATATTTGCACACAAAATGGAGGGGATCTACAGTTTAACGGCGGATCCGAACGGCGAATTAAGAAGCTTTCCGTGACAAGTTATTACTCTCGGACGTTTGTCAGACTTTCGCGAGAGGTGGGACACCGTGAAAAATACTTTTGGTGTTACAGGGATTCGAACCACGAACCTCCTGCTGAGAAGCTCTTATCCGCTGAGCAACGGCTCCCAAAAAAAAGAGTATTAATTATTATCTTTGATAAAAGTAATGGTAAAGAAAAAACGAAATTTCGCATATAAAATCCCGAAAATATTATAAGCAAGTTGGTGATTCCCTGACGTAAATATTATTTGCGATACAGATCCTGTGTGTCACATACTTGTCATGGGAAATGCGCAGCAAATTTGTGGAACTACGAATTCTGCAGACATCATATGAACTTCGAACTCCCTGATGACTCCTTCGTGAATAGGAGCAATTCATAATTCTGGTAATGCTGAATGCTCAAATGCGCGCAGGCATCTGAAACGTAATTTCTAAGTTCGTGTTCCACCACCACCCACCAACAACCAACAAAAAGACTACTACCACCTCATCTAGATTGCAGCCAGCCATAAATAATAACCTCATCGCTGATAACCACCTTGTGAGCGACGAACCACCTTGTGAGCGGAATATGTCACCCGAGAAGCAACAGCAGCAGCCAGCGGTGCCATAATAACGTGTATCTATGTGTATTAATAAAGTGCATAATGTGACGTGTGTAAAGGATAAAAGTGGCGTGACTGTTGTCGATTACACACACCAACCATCCATCCCTCCACACACACACAAACACACAAACTACATCTCCTATTATTTCCTTCCTTAATTGTGTGCACATTTTCTGCAGCAAAACCGCAAAATATAAGAAGACAGCGAAAACAAATTCTGCCACCAACTTCACTGTGAATGTCATTTGTGCCAACAAATATCATTGCCAACCTGGTGCGCCAATGGCAGCGACAGCCAGCAACAAATAATGGGATAACATGTCAAAGAGAAAATTAAATCCCATAAAGCAAAATGACAGACAGACGGGGTGTAACGCAACGCATCGCAACGATAACTGAAAGGAATGCAAACGAATTGCGCACCATTTTGTCATATTATATGAGATTGCGTTACGTTCGAATGGCTTCCGTTAGTATGGATCAACTTCAAATTATTCTCAAACAACCACCGTCGCTGGGAAACGCTTTATTTGCAGCGGTGTTTTGCTCATTTGTTTGAGCGATTGCGGTCTACGTCATTCGTCATTCGATGTTTGAAATAAAATAAAAAACAAGGTAAGGATGAAATTTATGAAAATATGGTGGCCATCCAAATATTGCCTTTACTTTTATTTCGAACTGCTCTTATAACTGTTGGAAGAGAGATAAGAACATGTAAGTGAAAAAAAAAATATGTTTTTCAGGTGCAAGCTTTTTTGCTTACATCGACTTACACCACACGCCACACAGACCATTTATTTTTACATTTTATTATTTGGTAATAATCGCCAAATTATCTGTTTTTCAGGTGAGGCCTATTTCAAACATTAACCCACTTTCCAAGCCTCACACGCACTACACGCGTTTCACGACACGTGTCACACGCGGGATCGCAGAAATGGCACATGGCACATGGCACAGAGCGGTAACCGGGCGATTCCACTAGACACAATTCCACTGAAATTAAATTGAGCAAGTTGAATTGTGCAAGTTGAATTGTGACAAGTGGAATTGTGCCTAGTGGAATTGTGCTAGTGGAATTGGCCTAGAATCCACAGAGCTGATAACAAAATTTTAACTCTCTAGGTCGTGAAAGGTGGTTAAAGAGGACCTCAAAAAAGTCGAAAAACCGACAGACAGGAAAAGTCAAGTTAAATAAAAGAATTCATAATGAATTACTTTTTGTTTAATTTTTACAAAATTATGGTTCAGATTGGAAGGAAATGTCCAAAAGTTGCTACTTCTGTCCCAACTAAAACTAAAACTGATCCTAAAAATTAAATTAAAATATTACAATGTCGTAAGGGTAGTAAAAATGTTTGTTCATTCGTGAAAAGAATCAAAAATACAGCCTCGTCGTCGATTCCAACGCTCATTTGTAATGACATTCCAGTTGTCAACTCTAAAGGCAAAGAAAATCTGTTTGCTGCGCATTTTGCAACTAGCTCCACGCTTCCAGATTGTGCATTGCTACCGCCTGCACCTCCGAGTATTGAACACTCTGTGGGACAGATATCCATTCGAACTCGTGTAGTTGCTAGACCTTTAAACGGTCTCAACACTCATAAAGCAGCTGGGCCAGATGGTATTTCCCACTAGTTCTGAAGAGGTGCTCTTCCTCTGAACTCTTCCCGAGAAGTTGGAAAACAGCCTCTATCCAGCCCATACCTAAAAAAGGCGAGCCATTGTCTCCTTCTTCGTACTGACCCATAGTACTTACATCCATTCTTTCCAAGGTCATGGAATCACTGATCAATTTTCAGCTCAAGAAATATATTGAAACCAACGAAATCCTTAGTGACCGGCAGTACGGATTTCGTGGGCAACGTTCTACTAGTGATTTGATATGTACATATATCTTACTGAACAGTGAAACCGGTCTTTGCATCAATTTGGTGAAAGCAAAGCTGTTGCACTCGATATTTCGAAGGCATTCGACAGAGTTTGACATCAAGCTCTTTTGTCCAAAATGCGTGCTTATGAAGTCGATGAAAAACTGCTTCATTGGATTAAAAGCTTTCTTTTTGACCGCTCAATTCAAGTTGCATTGGACGGTTTCAAGTACAGTACAATACATCAAATAAATGCTGGCGTTTCCCAGGGCTCTGTATTGTCCATCAACTTCTCATGTGGAACTAAATCAACTACGTATGTTTCTTGAAGAAAGGGTGTTCTACTGATTATTAAAAATTATATATAAAGTATTAAATTAAAATAAAAAAACAACTTTTTTAAAATGAAACCAAAAATTTTTTCATTCATTTGTAAGGTGCTTTTAATCTTATGAACCGATTTAAATACTGACTCAATTGGCAAAAAGGTTTTTCATGTACCATTATCTTGTTCGGAATATTATCTAAAACTTCATTTTGTTTTAACCACAAACAACTCTAACTTTCACCATCTTTTGTTTTTTTTTCCTGAACTATCAATGGAGAAATATCACTTTTACTTCCCAAAATTATTTAAATCTAATCTAGTGAGCCTCAGTGTATTCATTACCGGTCTCAATTACATGCGTATATCATCCAGTTTGGCATTCTTCAGCACTGTTTGCATTCTGGGCTACGTCACTATTCGAAAAAAAAAATGATTGGTTTGTCACATCCCCAGAATCCTACCCCACCGCAAAGGACTCTTAATACCTGCAAAATTCCCTCTAAAATTGAAGGTACAATAAAAAAAATTAAAAAGTTGTTTTCGACCTGTTATGGCGCCTGTCGTCACGGTAAAAACCACATAAAAACATCAACGAACAAAAACTCAATTTATGTGCAAATGGGTGAAACTTTAGACGCTGCTCGTCATCCTGCTGGTTGGTGTTTATTACATGCTCGTATATCCTGGTATTATTTGGCGATTTAATGATTGATATGTCTAGACGACGGTGGTTTTCATATTTTGGTGAAAACGGCATGACTCTCTGGCAAACTAAAGTTTTCCTCTTTGGAATTTTTCAAATTTTAGTTAGTTGCAACAGGAAGGATGCTTTATAGTTGTATGTTTGTAGGTATTTAGCTGGAATGCGTATCATACAAATTACTAACAAATAACGACACTACCACTGCAGCATAACCGCAGATGCAGACGGAAAAAACTTCAGCTATAAACTTTCTTTCCCCTCCGCCCGTGACGACAGACATCACAAATTATTTAAAAGGGGCATTATACTTGTAATTTGTGTGTCGCCATCGTCCTCCCGCATCACCGGTTCACCGGACGAAATCAACAACGTTGTTTTCATATTTTGGAGAGCTGTGCATTCAACCACTAATCCTCATATTATCTGAAGAGAATTTTAAAGAATCACTCAAACAGAAACTGGGTGAACACACACAGAGGGTGTAACTATGACCATCATTAGTATAGGGTTGGAAGTTTGGTTTGAAATTTCATTTTCTCATAATCATGTGTAATTAATAACTTTTACTATGGCGTCGTTATTTTGGTCATGAGCTGCCACGGAAAACACCCAAGAAGGTTTTTCGCCCGACATTGATGCATGATGGGTTTTAATTTATTTTTACGCTTACAAGCGGACTCTGGCGAAGAGCACTATTAATTTAACGTTTAGCAATTTTGATGTTGCTGCACAATTAAGGTACAAAGGATAATAGAAAATCGATATTAAGAAATTGAAAAAAAAAAACAAAATTCCCTCTAATGAACAAGAACAGAAAGGAGACACAGAAACGAAAATTGTTTTGTTTAGTGCATTTAAGCATTTGCAGAAACCGGGATTTCGGCGCTTGATTTTTTGAAAACCGGTTACCCAGCACTTGTCCGGTTCTGAGAAAATTTAATTTCTAAGAAATAAAAAAACTTTTAATATATAATAGATTTACTTAATATTTACTCAATTTTTATAAAAATACAAGTATAAAATTAAATAATTCATAATGAATAATGATATAAAGAGCTCAGAAGATATCAAAAAACAGTTCGCCGGCGAAAGAAAGCAGCCTGGGAGAAGAATCTAGTCCGTGAACTAGAACAGTACAGAGAGCGAGGAGCGCACCAGGCGCGGAAGTTCTACCAAAGAGTCCGCCGTATGACGCAATATACACCGCGTTGCACATACTGCAAAGCCAAAGAGGGTAATCTTATCACCGATCTCAAAGGCATCCTAGAGCGATAAGAAGATCACTTTCATGAGTTATACTTAATGGCCAGCTAACTGAGGAATTGGAGGTTCCACCAATGACCGAAGACCACACCATGCCAACAAGCATAGACGAAGTTAGCAGAGCGATAAATCGGCTCAAAATTAATAAGGCCGCTGATGGTATCCCAGCGGAACTGATTAAAATAGGAGGCCCTACATTACACTAAGCAATACATTAAATAATATTGCAAGTATGGGAGGAAGAAGCGATACCAAAAGACTGGCGAAGAGGCATCCTGTGCCTCAGGAAGGGAGATATCACAAAATGCAGCAATTATCGTGGTATAACTTTATTGAGTACCGCGTATAAGATTTTCTCCTCTATCCTTCAAGACAGGATAGCCCCACACGCTAAAGTCATCATTGGTCCATACCAGTTTGGCTTCATTCCAGGCAAATCAACAACTGATCAGATTTGCACCCTTAGGCATGGAAAAGTGTCTAGAGTTTCAAAACTCACTACACCATCTTTTTATAGAATTTAAAGCCGCCTATGATAGCATAGCCAGAGTAGAACTTTATAAAGCCATGAGAGAATTCGGCATCCCAAATAAACTGACGTGAATATGTAGGTTGACTATGGCCAATGTTATAAGCCAAGTAAAAAAAATCCGGTTCATTATGAAGACCATTCATATATACGCCCTACAACGGGCTCCGACAACGGGATTGACTGGCCTGCGTCCTCTTCAGTCGATAACAGCATGGAACCAGAAATACGCGCACGGTAGCTTAAAGCCAACAAAGCCTACTATATTCTATCAAGACTCTTCAAATCGAGGAATTTAACCACTGCTGGTGTACAGGACAAGGGTCATAACAGTACTTACATATGGATCCGAGACTTGGGTGGTTAGCAAAAAGCATTCTGACCTCTTAGCCGCGTTCGAGAGAAAAGTCTTACAGAGAATTGTTAGCCCCCCAATTCTCCCGAATCTTGGCCCAGGTATGTCTAAAATCTATTTTCGGAAACGGGTTGTTTCAAAGATTCTGAAAGAACTTGACCCCAATAAAGCGACTGGCCCCGACGGTATTCCGCCATTAGTATTGAAAAGTTGTCATCATACTTTGGCAAAACCGCTTAGCAAATTGTTTCATCTCTCAATGAAGACAGGTGTTTTTCCATCATTTTGGAAAATAGCAAATATTCAACCCGTTCCGAAAAAAGGTGATAAATCGGCACCTACGAACTACCGACCTATTGCTTTGTTGTCGGTTCTATCGAAGGTAATGGAATCTACCGTTAATTTCAGACTAATGAACTATCTGGATTCGAATGTTCTTTTATCCGATGTTCAGTATGGATTTCGTAAAAATCGATCTTCAGGCGAACTAATGACGTGCATGACTCATTGTTTGGAGCGAAGCATTGAAAACCTAGGTGAATCAAGCGTTGTTTCCTTAGATATTGCTAAAGCTTTTGATAGAGTATGGCATGATTGTCTTATTAATAAGATTCGTGCGCTGAATTTACACTCCTCTCTCATTACATGGATTGAGAATTATTTATGGAACCGTAAAATAAAAGTTGTATTAAATGGTATATCTTCAGATTCACATGGGATCAATGCTGGCGTGCCTCAAGGATCATCCTTGTCTCCCACGCTCTTCTTGATATATATCAACGACCTAGTGTCTTCTACAACCTGTGATATCCATTCATTTGCTGATGATACAACACTATCGGCCTCCATTGAGTTTGACAATCAAAAAGAATGCAATTCTCGCTTGAATGGTTCGCGTGAATTAATGAATTTGACTATTCTGTCTAATATTCTAATCATTCTTGATTGGGGCATTTCTAACAGAGTAGAATTTAACCCAAATAAATTCCAGTCTTGCCTTTTTTCTCAGAAGACAACTCAACATTATGTTCCTCCTGTTATTAATGGTACCTCTATTGAGAGATAAGATTCACTTAAGTTGTTAGGTTTAAAAGTATCAAGTGATCTTTCTTGGAAAGAACATATTTATGAAATTTCAAAAAGAGCTAGCCAATGTTTAGGCTTCATAAGACGTTGTAACTTCTACTTCACTCCCTCTGAAGTGTTAAGATTATATAAATCTTATGTTAGACCAATTTTAGAATTTAATTCATATGTGTGGGGTGGTGCTCCAAGATCGCATTTGGTTCATCTTGATGGTGTTCAGAATAGAGTTATCCGTTTGATAAACGATGTAACCATTACTTCGTCTCTTGATACTTTGGAGCACAGACGAAATGTAGGAGCTTTATCTGTTTTCTATAAATTTTACAACGGTAAATGTTCTTTAGAAACCCGTTCTCTAGTTCCTGGGCCTTTTCTCAGTAACGTAAACACTCGTTTAAGGTGCAATCAACATAGATTTGCCTTAAAACTTTTTTCATGTAGAACCCAACACTTTAAATCCTCCTTTTTTCCTAGAGTATCTTCGATGTGGAATCAATTGGTCGAACACGTGTTTCCAGAATCTTATAATCTGCAGGCGTTCAAATTAGCCGTTAACAAGTTCTTGAAGGATGATGGTTAAAGTATTCATAAGTTGTTTCTTAATATATAAAAAAAAAAAAAAAAAAAAAAAAAAAAAATTGTTTATCAGTATTTTTTAAATTATTTTTATAATTTGTAATATTTTCTTGGTCAAGGTTTTTTGTAGTTTTCCCTGACCATGATTCATTGATAAAAGTATTTGGACTCGCGTCGTTCTAAATTCGTGTTCGTTTTTCGTATCTTATCCAATGAATCAGGGAGAATTCTGAGAAAATAAATTGAAACCGGCTACAAACGTGAGGAATGTGATATATTGTAAATCACATTCTTTCGATTTTTATTTTATTTTGAATTTAATAAAGGGCTTAGCCCAACTTATTGCCGTGACGTAAGTCATTCAGGGAGTCATCCCTTGGCAATAAGTCTCTATAAAAAAAAAAAAAAAAAAAAAAAAAAGCCCCCTATGTGAGGAAGGACGATTCCGGAGACTCTACAATGATGAGATCTACGAGCGTTACCACGATGCGCCCTTGTGAAGAGAATTAAGCTCGGTAGGCTCCGGTGGCAGGACATCTAGCTCGCATTAGCGAAGATTATCCTGCTCGGAAAGTCCTTTGCGGTAGGATTAATGGAACACGACAGCGAGGCTGGCCAAGCCTACGCTGGAAGGATGGCGTAAATCAGGGCGCCCAAAGTTTAGGAATGCAAAACGGGATGACATCGGCTCGAAATCGGGACGGGTGGAGAGATTTTTTACGGGAGGCCAGAACCGGACATCGGTTGTAGATCCAAATATGATGATGATTATCAAGAAGTAAACGAACTTTTTAAGGAACAACAATATTCGATTTTCAGTATGTAATAAAATGATTAAACCAACTGCTCCAATATTAAGAGTGTTGTGATGTCTTATCATGTCTCACTCTGCTATCGCTTCATTTCATATTGTTTTTATATTATATTCTGTATATTGTGTTCTTATCTTGTGAAAAACCTAACCGATGTTTCGGGGTTACACAACCCTTATCACTTGCCACCTAATAGAACATCAACCAGGCGAGCAATATGCAGTGTATTTTAGGTATCAATCAATAAAGGTATATGCAGTGCAGCGCCTGTTGTTTTTAATGAATGAGAAACGAACGAAATGCTGAGTTTAACATAAATGGGGAATCCCCTAATATGAACGTTAAAGAATGGAAAAAAATTAAATGTAGGTATAAACCTACATATAAACACATTACATGTCTCATTATCTCTTTCTACACATGGTCCAATTAGTCAGGTAAATACATTTAGCAACGCATAGCATAGAAGTGGTCCATAGTCCGCTTAGCAGGTGTCCCGATTATAGAGAGAAAATTGAATGGAAAATAGCAGGGAAAGCATAAGGTGTGGTCCAATACGGACGTGGTCCGATTGGACACTCGTAGAGTGTCCCGATTGGCAGGTTTTTCTGTATTCCCATTTTACTTAAAGAAGAAAAAAGACTTAATGCTTTTAAGATACACATCATATTAAAATAAAATATTCCCATTTGAGCATAAATAAGTTCCCCTAAATAGCCATATCCGCACAATCGATCAATCTGTCACCACAAAGACGGAGGCATGTTGGCAAACGTCATAGATAATTCTTGTATAACATTCACAAAACTTTCAGAACGAATTGTGATCCATTAGTAAATTTATGTTCCAATTTAGCAAGAGCCATTCCAATGGCAACAAAAAATCAAGCTGACACAGCTTAATTACATAATGAGCTCCCCTCGCCAGACGAACGACAACCAAAATGACGCACCGGAAATATGTCCGCTAAAGACCAGACCAACAAAATACATACAACTAAAATTCCTATTACGATGTTATTGTCTCATTAACGTTACATCCCAGAAACAATCCCATTAAAAAAGCGATTATAATTTTTTCTTTGATTTTGTTATCCTTGCACCGATAATGTTAATAATTGGTGGGTACTTTTTCCAGGTCCTAGTTTAAGTTTTAGCTTTATTGGATTGCTCGCCCGTTATTCTTTTGCCAGCGCTTAATCTGGCCAAAGGACAAAATCCCATCACCTTCCCCCTCAAGGACAATAGTGTGAACATTAAACATTCGTTGGAGCCAGAACTGAGCAGTTGTCGTTGTCATTGTTAGAGTCAAAAATTGGGTCAACAATAAAACTATAAATGATTTTCTGAACTTTTGCGCTGTCCTTTCGTTTGCCAAATGCACACATATTATGCATCTCCTGACTGGGGTGGTTGGTTGTTCAGCTGCTAGTGCAGTCAGATTGAGATACTCTGGTAGAACTGTTAACGTCAACAACTAAATTTAAATTATTCTCCAAATGAAAAGCCGACTTGGCTCTCTTAGCTGACAGATAGAGTTCGTTTGTTCGAAAGCTGAAAATAATTAATCTTAAGCATTTATCCGTCTCTGAAACAGGCAAATGCACAAGATGAACAATAATTGGCACAAGCTGGACGGCTAGGGATGACCAGTTATTTCCGATTCAAATATGCGTGTGTTAGTGTGTATTTATATATAAGTTCTGTACGAAAAGCATCTATATACTTATTACTCCTATCAATCAATCACTCACTTACGCACGCAACTGTGATGAAATATCATCACTATGTTACGAAAACGTAAATGTTATGAACCGAACTTTTTTATCGAATGGTATATACTCGTATAAGAATTTAGAAATTAACAAAAACCATTGCATATTTTTAGGATCAGTAAAATTGTAATCCAGTATATTCTGATACTTGCCAGATAGTTCTATTTATCTAAGAATAGAACCTTCCCGAAACCGTTGATTAGGCTTAAAAAGCGTATACTTTATCGCCGTGTGTTAGTTATCATTTGAATTTGTACCAGAATACTTGCAATTAGATAGAGCGGTGTTATAAGTGAATAAAGGTGTTTTATATGAATATAAGTACTATATGTGACTAATAACATCAGAAACACAGATAAAATAACTAATTTCAATACAGAAAAATATAGAAAATAATAACTTAATCTTATCAACACAACCGTTGTCTGAAAGCTAAAGTGTTTGCTGATAACAAGGAATACGTGTTATTGCACTGAATTGCTGTTAGATCTTACTTAATTTTTTTGCCGTTATAAAGGACGGTAGTAATAATAGGATTAATAACGCGGACTTTCTTATGGCATTACACCATCAACAAGTGGCTTCAACAACACGATGCAACTTCTTGCTGCTTCTACGAAAACTCTACCCGATTAGCCTCGGAACACAAGCAATTTTTGCAAATATAGCGCTAAGTGCAGTGATGTATGCGGCGCTAAGCTAACCCGTTAGGTTTGATCAGATCTTCAATAAGTATTATTGAGGCCTGGCCTATGCAAATTATTCTTTGCATAGGTAGGCGCGTAGTGGGTTTAGTACTTAATTACTACGCTGTATATATAAGAGCATGGCTTAGTGGATATCAGCATGGCTTCTGAGCAGGAGGTTCGTAGTTCGAATCCCAGTAACACCAAAAGTATTTTCACGGTGTCCCGCCAATCGCAAAAGTATGACAAACGTCCGAGAGTAATAACTTGTCACGGAAGGCTTCTCAATTCGCCGTTCGGATCCGGCATTAAATTGTAAAATTACTATCATACAGTGTTATGCTCCGATCGAAGACGCGACTGCGGGTGAAAAGGACAATTTTTATAGTCATTTTGGCTCCGTGTATAGCCAAACGCCTATTGACATCGTAATGATGATGGGGGACTTCAACGCCAAGGTAGGAAGCGACAATACTATGCTTAAGCAAGTGATGGGAGTTCACGGTCTTGGTGACCAGAACGATAACGGAGAGCGTTATGTGGAATTCTGTAATACCAATCGCCTAGTCATTGGAGGTACGCTATTTAAGCAGAACACCTGCCACAAAATCAGTTGGGTCTCAACTGACAGGCAGCGAATATCGAACCAGATTGATCACATTGCGATCAGACGCCGCTTCAGAAATTGCCTTTTAGATGTCCGTAACAGACGTGGAGCCGGACAATAGCGAGATAACCATCTTATGTTAGCTATTATAGGCCTTCGCACTGCATCCGTTAACAGCAACCGCTCAAACTTCCTCCAGGTTCAATACTGATAAGTTTAGGGAACCCGAAGTCCGTGAACAATACAGGGACCATCTTGCCTTAGAAGCAGAAATATTCAACACCATACCGCAGAAGAACGTGGACGACCACTGGAATGCTGTTAAGAGGGTTTTTGTGACTGGGGCAAGAACCTACGGCGGTAAAAGGGAGAATAATCACCGCACATGGCTATCGGCAGACACCTGGAGACGGATCGATGAGCTTAAAACAATCAAGGCTCGAATTGCAGTAGAGACTACCGAGCTGGAACCCCAACATCGCGTCAAAAAGAATAAAGTGCAGCGTAGTGTAAGACGGGACAAACGACAGTACATCGAAGCCATTGACTCAATTCCAAGCGGCGTCAAGCACATCTGCTAAACTTCGGGAAACTGATCAATTTCCCCAAAAGTGGAAAAGAGGGATGATCGTCAAGCTTCCAAAAAGGGAAATATGATGGACTTTGGAAACTGGAGAGGTATATGCGTTTTACCGGCCGTAGCCAAAATAATAGCTAGAATGAGAACGTGTAAAGGAGCATTTAGATTCAACTCTCGACGTCGAACAGGCAGGCTTTCGCTCTGCATCTTGCATCGATCAAATGAACCCATTGCGGATCATATTAGAACAATCTCCGCTACATTTACTGTTCATCGACTTCGAGAAGGCTTTTGTCAGCTTAAATCGAGATGGTATCTGGTTGGCCATGCGCAGGAGGGGTATCTCCTATAGCTATTATCAAAGCTACATACGAGGAAAGTAAATGTCACGTCCTAGACAACGGTAAGGTGTCCGAGGAATTTGAAGTCCAAAGTGGAATATGTCAGGGGTGCATACTATCACCGCTGTTATTCCTGGTGGTCATCAGCGATGTACTCCGTGCAGCACTGACGGTAGGGAGTTCAATGGAATTCGATGGACTATGACATCATCATCATCATCATATATGGCTCTACAACCGGGGTCCGGTCCTGGCCTCTGACAAGTTATCTTAAAAACCTGAACTACGCTGGCGATGTTTGACTGCTATCACATCGGATAATGAACCTTAATATGATGGTCCAAAATCTACAAACTGCGAAGCAAGCAAAGTGGGGCTCAAGATAAACACTGCCAAAATAAAAGCCCTGAACACTTCTAACACCTGCTCTCAATTCAACATTGCTGGACAGGTAGCCGAAAGAGTTGACAACTTTCTATACCTAGGAAGTGTGGTCTCGGCTGAACGCGGTAGCACCAAACTGGATGTGTGCAGCAAAATCGGAAAAGCAAGGACTGCGTCTCTGGAAGTCAAAGAGTTTCAGTATTTAATTAAAATAGGAAATAAACATTTAACAATTAAAAATCAAAAAGGTCTGGCCATACCTCATTGCTCCTCCTAAGAATAAAGTTAGTGTCATTCTCTGATTCTGCGTCTCGTTGTATACTTTATATACAACGTCTGACCGTCTGTTGTTTAGCAATCAATCAATTCATTTAACTGAAAGATCTTCAAAGAGTAGAAATTTGCGTACAGATATTTCTAAGGTAAGTCATTACTAAGTAATTTCCTATTAAATGTCATCGTAATTTCAAATCAATCAACATTCAATCATCAACCAATTCAATTAAATTGCGCTCACATAAAATTCACAATCACATAGAAAAGTACTGCCTGCTGTTGTAATTGCATTTTCTAAGGGATTTTTTCGCATAAATGATTTGAATAAATCCGAAAATAAGTGAATTTCATGAAATGGCTTAAATGGCGACCTAGTGCCGATGGAAAAATCCTCTTCACGACAACGACAACGACAAGAATTGTAAATGCTCTTCAATTCTTTCTACTAAAACAGTTCACCTTCAGCCTTCTCTATGCCGCATATAATACAAAAATTTAATATCCTTAGTTCGGTGCTCCTTGACTCAATCTATAGCTAGGGAGATGTGTTATTTTTGTATGCTCTTCTCTCAGTTATTTATGCTATTTCCACTTGGATGGCTACAGCAAAAGGGGCAAATATCATCTTTTGTAGCTGCGGTACTGAATCTACCTGTTCCTTCTGACAACGGATATAAATAGAAGGAAGCAGCTCTTTGTACTGTTCTTGATCCTTGTTTGCCTTTTTATTAAAAACATCACTTGTACCCGGAAAATTATTTATTATTATGGTGTCCTATAAATAAATTCTATGGCCCGAGTAGTAAGAGGAATTCCTCCTTTCCTCTTTAGAGTGAAGAAAGACATCAGTATGTATGGAAATAAATCCCAAAATGCTTTTGGAATTTATGATAAAATTTCGTAGTAAGGTGAGAATATTTTTATTACGCATACGCCACAGTATAGAATATTGCAATTAACAGCATTGTTGCATTGAATAATAATTTTTTCAGACCTGCAGTAACTTTATATTTTAGCTAAATGTAGTTTCTCAAAAGGCAACTATGTAACATTGCAATTAAACAAACTATAATTAACTGGCTCAACTACTAGTTTCACTTAGCACAAAAACTACTACACACATAATATCACATACACTTTTGACATTTTCCAAAAACTTTTCCAATTACAAATTCAAAAATTCGATAAGGCGATCGCGCTACTTGAAGCTAAGGAAGCCTCCCTCTTAACACCGAAATAAATCAAAACTTTTAAAGGAAATTCCCAGCAGTTATTTGAGGTATTATTCCCAAATTCCGGGAGGCGGCAGCGGGAGGGCGTCTACTTCTAACTTCTCACACTCGGTAAATTCGTTTCGCATGGCAATTCAGTTCATTTATTTCCGTTTAACCGCTCAAATTTATAAATATCCTTACATGGATACATGAGAGCAAATTTTTCGACTCCTTCTCCTTTTTCACTTTTTGTGTTCGTTATTTGGCTTGGGAACATTCATTATGTGCTATATACACACGTATCCAGAACAGGACCAAGAGCGATAAGAATGGAAACGAGAAAAGCAAACTGCACAGCGAAATACAACAACTTGAGAAAAGTAATTTTCAACTTAAAGTTTTACAAGGATACAAATGAAGGCGGCAACAGCAGCAAATGAATAACTTGGCAGAGAGATCGGGCACCGAATTGGTTTAGCCATTAAATTTTCAGCTTATACGGTTTAATTAGGATTTTGGCATTAAAAATCAACCTTGGTCGATGGTTGTTTGTCTTTTCGTGTTTGTTTTTGGGTAGTAGCACAATAGCAATGCTGCTTGTAAGGACACAATGGCATGAAATTCATTTGTATGACCATATAATAATGTATTCCTGAATAAAGGACAATCATCATAATATTTAGATCTATATTTAGACAATCATCATATTTGGGTCCAACGCAAAAAGTCTCTCTACCGGTCCCGATTTCAAGCCTATGTCCATCCAGTTTGGCAATACTTAAGACAATAGCTGCAACAAATACTTAATTACTTTCTATTAGTTTTTTTAAAGTCAATAAAAATAAATTGCATTTCTTTGTGAATTCAGTTAATGTCTGATAAACTAAAATATTGTTACGAAATTTAGGCTCTCGAGTTTGTAAAGGATTTTGCAAATAAAACACAACACAAGTTTATTAATTAACAAGTAACAACTTCAATGATTAACTAAAATAGCCAAAAATAACAACAGTTCACAATTTTATACTGGACAACTTTTAAATGCACACAAAAACACTTGTACTTGTATACTTGTACTACTATTCATTTAGCTGGTACCTCTCTCTACTTTATTGTCAGTACGTTGAATGGTTGAATTCTAAACAATGAATGAATTCCTACGGCAAAACGACGTATTATTTATAGTAAATCAATAGCTTCGCGAAGGTTCTTGTCTTTTCTACTGTTTCCCAATCGAACAGCCTAGAGTGCGCTAGATCACTCTATACCAGTCCTAAGTCCATAGCTCAAAGTCCAAAGTTAAATTATGTATACAGATAAACACGTTTGACTACCCAAAAGATTTCTAAAAGATCACCCATAAACTACCAAGAGACCGTCCAAAAGACCCCAAAACATTTCGAAACAAACCCAAAATACCCCAAATGATCCCCAAAGTAACCCTCTAAAGACCAACCAAAAGACCACCAAAAGACTCTCAAAATACCCTAAAAAGGCTCACAAAAGGCTAACCCAAAATACCATAAATGAACCCCAAAAAAAAAAACCCTCTAAAGACCCTCGACCCAAAAAGAACCCCGTGAAAACCTTCTATAACACTCACAAAACATTCCCAAAATACCCCCATAGAACCCCAAAAGAACCATTAAAGACCTCTAAAGTACAACCAAGATGTTAAAAAGCGTTTAACGGTTTGTGTACTGGATATCAGGTTGATCAGCAGTGGCATAGGGGACAGTGGAAAAATTAAATCATCACGTCGCACTTTCGTAACGCTCTTAATTTCACCCTCTACTAAACACGCCAAAAGAAATATAATTTCAATCTATATTGTCCCAATTTTCAAAGTGGTTTGGTCTTGAGCCAATACACTCGATAAACTTTTCCCAGCGATGTTCAAGGTATCTTCGATACCCTGTTTATAGTGAGAATCGTCGAGCTCCTTAAAATAGCCATCAACCGCAGACTTCACCTCTTTATTGTTGGCAAATATTTTACCATTGAGCAATTTTTTTTTTTAATTTTTTGACCAGTTCCTTCATCTGATGGACCCAGGTTTCATCCAAGGTATGAATCGACGCAACGCAGCTTTATTGTTGTGAAACTTCGCCAAACACTCGATTGAAACACCCTCACGCTGCTGCTGCTGACGCTGCTTTTGTTCCATTATGAATAACCGCGAATGTTGGTTGGATTGAGGCCTTTCAAATGAAAGTATAGTATCGCATAGCGATGATCCATTTTTTCCATGTTTAAAAATTCATTGAGAGCGTTCACTATTGACGGCAAATTTAAGCTTTGTAAGGTTGGTACTTTCTACCACCGTCATTCATTTAAAAAAACAACCGCTATCGATACGTGAGGTCGGGTACTTCTGGGACTACCCTCGTTAATGTCAAAACTTGATAGATAAATCAAAGTTCATGCCCCTAAGTCGGTTTAATCACTCAACTGTAAACGACTAAACTAAAAAACATTTAAACTCTCTGTGTCGTTTAAACTTGCACTAAGAAACACCATTTTACTCTAATCAAGAGTTTAAAATCTGATATGAGTTAAAACTGAGCTTAAACACAGAACTGCGAAACAGTGCTTTAAATAGCTTTAGAAATTGTTACAGAATTCAACTTACAAATCTTTTTCGTAAGTTTCAGCTATTTCCTGAAATAGGGCACTTGTTCTCTCGTCTAGAGTATATCGCCTAAAACGCTATGAACAATGTCAATCCAGTGGAAGAAAAGTTTCCAATCAACCAAAATAATAATCAAAACTAAAAAGACAGACAAACTTATACCCGTAAACAACTTGCCTATCATTTCAGTATTCCTACATAAAGCCCAAAGCTAATCTCTTCTCAATTGCATCACACAGTGTAGGTACACAAAGCGAGAATTCAAATACAAAATATCCTTGTGGCTGATTATTATTATTTCGAATGTTTTTGGTACGCCATATACATTCCATTCATAAAGAATATTTCGCTTAATATTCCACAGAATCACATTGTGTATTATGTATCTACTCGGATCATCACTGTGCAGAAGTGTTGATGTCCTTATTTCCTAACATTGTGTTCAGGCAATAAAACTTGTACTATTTTGGCTTTCGGATTCGACATGTGAATCGTTGATTGTGGATGTGTTGTGCAAACAATATGCATGAGTGCATATATAACTATGTATTATACATCAGCGAGCGATCAGAGTAATAAAACAAACTTTTCCACTTATCCGGAAAAACGAATGCGGAGGCAGACTTGAATTGAGTATGGTTGGTTGGAAAGATGGTAGTTGGAAATGTTTGTAAAGGGGAGGGATATTATACCCTTTTGCTACTTCGCCACATTGCGATAAGACAAAACATTTTTTACTATACGATATGTATACATAGTCTATTTTTGTGCTGTATATAAGACAAGAAGAAACTTTTTATATCCTTAAACAAAGTTGTGTGGATCAAGGACGTTTATTAAGAAATTTAACGCTGAACTTTCTTATTTATCTCTTGGAATGGTGGGAAGATTACACCTCCGACCAAAGTGTTTTAATTTATAGGTGTGGAAAACTGAGAGCAAAGGATCAGACTTTATGTTTGACAAGAATACATAAACATTGATATGCAATTTTGCAGCGAGCCAGGCAGAAGAATTCGATATAAGAACAGAATAAACTTCTCAATAATAAGTCATTAGGTTTATTGCAATTTTGTATGCCGTTACCTTTGGATGGAAGAATTTATAGTTTGGCAATAAGTACGTATTGTTAGAGAGGAGGTTTCACTAGGGCCTCTGCTATCGGTGTGGAGACGAAGATAAGCTAGCGGTTGCACGAACTAGCTCACGGGGGGAGTGGGTGGTCGTTGTCTCCCACTAGCAACACTGCTAAATCGTGTAAAAAATAGAAGGAATAAATAAATATATGCACCATAGCTTTAGGCATAATCATAGACGAAACATCCGGCTCGATCAGTTTCGGCTATAATTATGCCTAAAGGTTTGCCGCATAGCGTTACAATGCGCACAAATTTTATCAACCAACGACACAGTCATCGAGTCGATATCAACTCCTAAACAATGAACAATAAATTGGAAGAAGCAATGAAATTGCTTGCTCCAAAGCGGTCATAAAGACCGAATGGATACTATCGATATGATAGTATCAACAAAATCTTTAACAATCCTATTGTAATTTCAATATTCAACAGTATACACTAAGATCTCGTTTTATTTAACTTTCTATCAAGTTTGCTTAAAAAAGATACCAATAAAGAGAGCGCGTGCATCCCAGTGCTCGTGAGTGAGTTAAAGGAACCTACAATTAGCGATTGAGAAGCTTGCTTATGACAGGTATTTCTCTCGGAAGTTTGTTAGACGTTCGCGAGCGATGGTACAAAGAATACAATGTTTGGTGTTTTTCTGGAATTCGAACATCTTACCTCCCACCTCAGTAGTCCAACGCATCCTCCACTTAAAAAAGATACCAATAAAGAGAGCGCGTGCATCCCAGTGCTCGTGAGTGAGTTAAAGGAACCTACAATTAACGATTGAGAAGCTTGCTTATGACAGGTATTTCTCTCGGAAGTTTGTTATACGTTCGCGAGCGATGGTACAAAGAATACAATGTTTGGTGTTTTTCTGGAATTCGAACATCTTACCTCCCACCTCAGTAGTCCAACGCATCCTCCACTTGAGCCACGGCAGATACTGATTAATTTAAATTAAACGACAAAAATTCCATTACAAAATGTGGCATTTATAATAATACAATTCAGTATAAAAAAATGTACGGATGAGAGGAAGAAAATTTTGTTTATACAACAAAGTTTTGTCTTACAAGCAAGTCAAAAAAACTATATAGACTTATGGTATTCAACTTTGGGGTTGTACCAAAAAAAGCAAAATTCAAATGAGAAACATAGTAAATGCACGTTTCAACATTAGTAACAATGACATTCACAGGGCATGGAATGTGTACAGAATGAAAAACATAGATTCGCTAAAAAGCATGAGGAACAACTTCAGCACCTCACGAACTTTGAGACTATCCCGCTTTTGGACCAAACAAATCTGAGAAGACTAAAAAGTATCACCCCTTTTAAACTAGTGCTGGATATTTAATTAAGTGTAATAAAAGTTAGCGTTAAAGCTAACTGTGTTACATTGTTAACAACATTCCTTAAGAAGGTTTTAGCTTTGTTAATGTTATATCTTTCTATGCTTTCTAAGTATGACAAACGGCTACAAGAATTATCGCTCAAGTGAAAATCGCTTAAAAATGCACAATCGCCAGAAATCTAACTGAACCAACTACCAACTTATTGGAAGCATATCTCATCCTTTATGAAAACGGGTATGTCACAGATGTTCAAATAATTAAGTTCTGCTAGAGTAAGAATCTCCATGTGGCACTCACAAAGCACATTCTTTCTAGTCTCCACCTCTTCAAGACAGAGCGTACATACTGTCACCGGAGATAGTTTTAGTTTGTTAAGATGACATCTCAAGCGCCAAAGGCATGAAAGAAAGCCCACTATCATTCTAAGACGTTATTTACTAAATGAAAGAACTTTCTTAGAGGAATATGCATTTACTTGTCTCCTATTATCTAACCCCAGTATGTACTACTCTCCCAGTAAGATTACCAAAGCTGCCCAGACAATTGACTCCACAGCATGGCTCTAGGGTTCGAAAATTTGTGGTTGAACCAGCCCTTACAAGTTCATCCGTAGTTTTGTGCAGAAATGGCTTTGTGACCGGAAACCCTTCCCAGCTTTACTTAGTTAACTTGGAAGTAAGAGCTTTTAGTACAGTCTGATTGTCTGAATAAGAAGTGATTGAAGCGTCTTTGATCTAGGTTAATTGTGGAGCAGCCTATTCTCTGCCTTTTGGCCTTTTATTGTCAACTTTGACACAAGTATAGTCGGTAAACAGTTCTTACCACCTAAAATCTATTTCAGATCATTGATTTCAGAAGAAAAAATAGGATAGGATTTGGTATTCTAATTAGGCTTGTTTCCGGCCTAAAGAATATAGATAACAATGACTCGTAATTGACTTTGTTCACAATAAATAAATAACAATTGGTGCGATTGTTCTTTTTTTGGTTTTTCTGCTATTTCGAGTAGCCAGAGATATTTCTTTTTGACAGACTGATCATTTTGGACTTTGTTAATTTTTAGACTTGCTTAAGCAGCTCCTTGTTATAGAGACGGAGTCTGTTCACCGATCATCTAAGAGACCCACATCATCAAAGTAGTTGAGATATTTCCGAAACTCAGCATATAACCAGGTTATATATATATGTACCATCCTTGATGTTATTAAATGTTACTTGAAACAAAATATGAAAGTTAACCATAATGGGTATGTGGGCGCCAAGCTGAGGCATTTCTTTTTGCTCCTATTGTATATTCTTACAAAAGCCAAATGCCGATGCTCTTCTATTATGTCATGTATTCACGTCAACATAACTGTATAAGGGCTAAAACAATTTTATACTTTAAAGTACATATACAGTATAACAGTTAACAGATTGCTATACTCTATTATGTCGATATTGATATTATTTTTTTGTATACCCTTCCAATTTGGACAAATGCGAATCTGCATTCAACATCACCCTTCAATTCAATTTCAATTTCCAAAATCCTACTTCTATTCGCATGCTAGCTCCCGTATTAAATGTTCATCGAAAACACACCAAAGGCGATAGATATCATGCACTCTCATCCATTCAGATGAACGCACTTTGTTTTGACACAAACAAAAGGGAGAGAAAAATGCAGTTAACATCGAAGGATCGCCAGCAGCTATGGTCGTGCACCATGCGTGTTGATGACACACAATAGACGCCCGCCAACAAGTTGTGCAGCACTGTGCACATCGTATATCGTATTCTGGAATACTAAGCATGCCATCAGTTTCAGTAGACGAGTCAGTAGTGTAAAAATATTCCTCCTTTTGGGTGGTTACTTCAATTGCTGGATGCTGTTGTATAGCCTGCAACAGTTTCTCTCTCTCTCTCCTGATGGGCATCTAATGTGATTACAATAACAAAAGCGTTCAAAACATTGTACTGGGGGAACGAACTTTTGCTATCCTTCTGGGGTATCCTTTAGCTGAATACATGTGAGTTTGACACCTATTATTTGCACCAGGAAATGAAATCTGCATGATACTATATATTATGTTGCATTATGTAGAGAGCTTTCATTGCACTATAATAGTTGGTTACGATGCAATGCAGGCGGAGTTATGAGTTATATACTGTCTTTATCCTGATATGCAGTTTAATCCGTCAAGAGAATAGATTCATTGTCGTGGAAAGGATTTTAATTCCTCACAAGTAGCTTTTTTGGTATAATCCAGCATACAATACATACATAAAGGAAAAAAACGCATACTAAGACAGGACTGAACTGTAACGTTATTCATTAAGGCGAATGGTGAGCACAGGGTGACTAATCGTGGAGAAGCAGAACAAAAATCTTGGGTACGAGTCTCAAAACCAAGAATTCAGTATCACACTTATTATTGAAGCACTTGAAAGTATTTACTACTTTATTAGTAAAACGGTAAAACTGCTATGTAATAAAATAAGAAATCAGAAAAATAATACGAAATGTTTACATCGAAACGTGTTTTTAATTATAATTCTAATTTTTAAGTCTAAACAAAATAGTGTCGACCATTCTTGTTCAAATGTTAAGCCATTTTCATAAATTTCTGTCTGATTACGCATTCCTATTTACTCATCGGTTTTCATCCCCTTTTCATATCCATATCATCCAAATCCTTTGAGATGAAATAAAAGGGAGATTGTTAGTGAAAGTACGCACTACGATCTCTAAAAGTTTTATCAAAATCCATATAGCCGTTCCGAAGCCTATTCTGGACGAACATCCGAAAAACGGACAAAAATGCTAAAAATAATATGTTATGCTCGTCGTAAGTATAGCATATCCCGCTTAGATATTGGAATTAACTTTAAATTAACAGACAGAAACTTCAGTTTTGTTTGTTTTGGGTTTTTCAAAAGAGACACAACAATTTTGCATTTTAATACAAACGCACCCTTAACTTTTTGTTATGATCTGTTAATTTCAAGACCTCAGTCAAGGTTTTCGTTTTTATCATTGTAAAGGTCACGAACGAGCAACGGTTGAAAATTATTACCGAATTACTTTAAGAGGGCTTACTTCAATTTTCGGTCGTAATAATCATCACATCAGACAGTGTGTGCGTGCTATAGTGGATAAATTCGAGTGAACATATATTCTATTGCATGTTCCTGTGCCAGTGAGACAACGAACCGGTTGAAGTACCGCAAATATTGCAGCAGTAAGTGCTTTAGTTAAAATGAGCCAAGTCAGTCAATACCACGCTGTTTACTGGAATTGCGAATCTATCAGTCCATATTGTGGCGAATTTTGCCTAAAGATCGTGGCATACACAATTATAAGATTAAATTAATTGAAGAACTGAAGCCTCTTGATCATATGAAGCGCCGAAACTTCTCCGATTGGGCTCTGCAATGGTTTATAAAAAACCCCTTCATTAATATACTGTTACAAAATTCAGGCTTTTGAGTTCGTAAAGGATTTTGCAAATAAAACAGAGCACAAGATTATAAATCTACAAATAACAACTTTAACAAACAAACAGTAAAAAAAACACAAGGACACAATTTATATTGGTGATAACTTTAGATGTACACAAAAACACTTATTACAATGACACTTGTACTTCACTATAATTCCCTTAGGTGGTAGCTTTATCTCTTTGCAAGAACTTTTTGAACTTGACTGATTGAATTCTAAACAATAAATCCTCTGCAGCGAACGTCACCTTTTATACTCCTTGAAAAGTTTCCAGAAACTTCCAATCTTATAGACAGAAATATCCAGAAAATTGTGGCAACTTCCCTTATTTACAACTAACCATACTCATATGTATTGAGTCATCTTCTAAAAATAAACTACATGTGCAATCATGGAATTTCACATAAACCGGAAAAGTCGCACAAACCGGTTTGACTACATTTACATTTCAAAAAATCTAATAAATCTTATAGCCTAAAAGTATGCTATTCAAAAGTGCTTCATTTTAATTCAGTGCCTATTTTAAGTATGCAGTATCTACTAGTAGTATGTTATTTACAATATATCATATTCCTCACGTTTGAAGCTGGTTTCAATTTATTTTCTTAGAATTATCCGTGATTCATTGAAAAAAGCAATAAGGAAAACAATCACGGAACTAAGACGATGAAAGTTCAAATAATTTAATCAATAAATCATGGCCAGGGAAAACTACAAAAAATATGACTAAGAAAATATTATAGTTAACAACGTAAGTGAGCCTTAAAAATTATTGGAACCTCTATTCGGTCCTTCAGAAACTAGTTGAAGTCTTACTTGAAGGTCAACATTGTTATTGTTTCTGTAGGTGGGGCCCTGTGCACTGCGACCCTAAGTGGCAGAAGCAGCTTACAAAATGTTAATGTCATTTGAAAAAAAATGTGCCACTTCGACAACGCTGAGTCGATTCTTAGAGTATGCAGAAGAGCAAAAAGATAAATTTGTTAGCTATGACTGAGGCTGGTTTTAAGAAATAATTTATTTCTCTTGCTCTTTTATGAAAATGTTCTTCTTCTCTTTAAAATTTGGAAAGCAACCAAGCAAGTTTGAAAAGCTAAAAACGAAATCCCTTTCGTTGTGGTTAAGAAACAGGACCTACATCGCTGATTTATTTATTTTTCCTTTTTTTTTTGGTTCTGCTTATGCCTCACACCGAAATCGTAGACTTTAGTAATTTAAAAATTAATTGTCCCTTTTTACTTTTCGGGTCAAATTTTCTTTCAATGCAATGTACCTACTGTTAACAGTCGCAGGATCAAAAAGTCACAAAAGATAAACCTAACACTTAACGACTTGATTCTAACCCCAATCCCACCCGCCACAATACTAGTACATTACAAAACACAAACAATTTCACAACAACTTTCAAGGATACATGCTTTGCATGTTTACGAATTGCTTTCTAGAAGGAAAATAAAATGCAGAAGGAAGACATCAAGGCTCATCTTTACAGAATTACAGGATGTGCCAACAACAAGAATGATAGAAGGACAACAGCGCAATAGCGATACTTCCTTTTATGTATGCTAACCTTGCGTCTATTTGATAAACTCTAACCACCTCATTAACTAATTTATTCGTTAACAGGAATCTGGAAGAGGGAGTTATGAAGTTCTCAGAACGAAGAAATTTTGGTTCATTTCTTTAATTTTCTATGAATAAGAGATTTGGTAATTGAGTGAGTTGGTGGGACAATTAAGCATTTCAACTTAAAGGCTTATGATTTTAAAGTTGAAATGAAATCGTAATTTGACTTGTATCTTGGATCTTTGAGAAGGATTAAGAGGTTTATTAAAAGCATTTATCAAGCATTTCGTCGACCCAAATTTAAACTCTCAACTACCTAGTGGTAGGTATCCGACACAAGAACACAGCAGAATAATTATGGTTCTTCATAATAAACTTTACTTTTTCTGAATGTTTGCCGTTTATTAAGTTTTTTGTATTAATTTTTATTTTCTATTGAATCTTCCTTTGCGGAACTAGCAATATTTGATAGAATGTTACGCCTAATTTAATTTATTTAGCAATACTAAGCGTAACGAGAGTAGAGTAAGTGATCTAACGACTAAACTATGATTCAAACGATAGAACACCCGGATAAGTGAGTTTCGTTTAGCAAAAGTAAAGTATGTATACGAACCTTAGAAGGTATATTTTCCCATATATTTGCTTATGGTTGAATATTTTATGAAGCGACCCGCGCTATCTGGATCCCTTAAAAACAACGGCCTAACTCTTACAACAGCAGCAGAAAAAGCCGAAGCATTTGCAGAATCCTTTGAAAACAACTTTGTGCCAAAATCACCATCACACTTACCAGAATTTATAAGGGAAGTAGAAATTACTAATAATTGCCTTTCTTCTCCTTTTCTTTCTACTCCACAAATAGTTTTCAACGTTGAGAACCCATCTGACGAGCCAACAAATCAGGACATATTTAAAAAGAAATCATCCAATCAAATAACTCGAAAAAGTCATTCGGAGGAGACACCGAATCTCTAACTTTATGTTCCACAACAGCTCTTCTAGTTCTTGCAGTCATCTTTAATAACTGTCTCAACAATTCATTCTTCCCATCAAAGTGGAAAATGGCGAAGATAAGTTCCAGTGCCTAAGAAGACGGATAGAACTTCTATCAAAGGATACAGACCAATAGCGTTACTCAGCAGCACCAGCAAGATACTGGAGTCTCTCTTGCTTAAAAAAATAAATGAAGCTGTAGGCTCAAAAAGATTATCCCCAACAATCAATTCGGTTTAAAGCAGAAACACTTCACGCTTTATCCCTTGTTGAAACTTCATACAGATGTTACCGTTTCACTCAACAAAAAAGAATCAACAGTGACGTGTTTCCTCGACATCGAAAAGGCGTTCGATTCTGTATGGATAGAAGGGCTTGTTTACAAACTGAGAAGGATGGAATTTCCGGTCAACATTATCAGAATTCTACAGAGCTTCTTATCAAATAGGACGTTCTACGTGCAAATAGATGAAGCGAAATCAACGACCAGGAACATTAAAGTAGGAGTGGCGCAAGGATCGCGACTTGAACCAGTACTTTTCAACATTTTCACATCAGACCAGCCGATGAATACGACAAGAACAACAACCTTGCTATTCGTAGACAATTCTGTTACGTATAGTAGCTAGCTGTGAAACAAGTCGAAACTCACATTCGGAGACTTCAAGAATATTACCTAAAGTGCGGAATCCAAATCAAAGCCACGAAATCCGAATTAATCTGCTTTCGGTTACCCTCAATATCCCGCAGCAAAAAAAGCTCTAGCCACTATAGGAAGGATCTTAAAACTTAGGCTGGATAACAACACGGTCATCAACTCATCACGGACAGTTCGATATCTAGGAACAAATTTCAGCGATCTATTTAAGTTTAACGAGCATGCATCAAGGACCCATCAGAGAGCAAATTATGCTTTCAGCCTATCTCATTCTGTGATATGCAATGGAAGCTCCACAACGGCTATTTCCATTCACTCAAATGCAGATATGTACAAAGCAAGCAAAATTGTACCAATTGAAAAGCATCTACAAGAGCTCCACATCCGACTGGTGACATCAATTGGAACTCATACTTACTTACTTATGACGACCCGTTCTTCTACCATCCTGAGATAACGGATTCCATTGCATTGCGTAGTTTGCTATGGAACTGTCGCCTTTTCGGAGTGTATGACCAATCCACTGCCATTTCCGTCGTTGGATGGTTGTGCCTTTTGGTTCCTGACCCGTTCTCTGGTAAAGATGTTCGTTAGAGATACGGTTTGGCCAGAAAATCCTTAAGATGTTCCGTAGGCACCTATTTACGAACGTTTGTAATCTTTTTGTGATAGTAGCGGTCACCTTCCAAGTGCTGCACCCATACAACAGTACAGATTCAACATTTGAACGGAACAGTCGCAGCTTGGTGTTTAAGCTGATCGCATTGCTTCGCCATATCTGGACATCATTCCAAACACTAATTTGCTTTGCCGATTCAGTTGACAATGTCCTGTTCGGTTCCACCTTCGGTCGAGACAATACTCCCGAGATATTGAAAACTCTCTACTCTCTCTACCGGCTGTCCAGCAATGTTAACTTGAGTTACTGAGTAAGTGCCGAGGTTGATGATTTTGGTTTTGGCAGTATTAATCATCAAACCCGCAACATTTACCTCCCTTTCCACATTTTTTGTCATTTGGTGCAGCTCCATAATCCTGTGTGAAAGTAAAGAAACATCGCCAGCGTAGTCCAGATGTTTGAGTTGAGATGTAAGAGTCCAACGAATTCCTCTGTTTCCAGTAGATAAAGCTGCGCGAAGTGCATCGCTAATCACCAACAAAAAAGTATCGGCAATAGAATGGAACCTTGTCGTACCCCACTTAGAATCTTGAATTCCTCTGACAGCTTTCCTCTATGCAGCACATGACATTTAGTGCCATCATAGGTTGCTTTAATAATAGCTATTGGTTTATCGGGTATACCTCTGCTGCGCAAGGCGAGCCAGATAAACTCATGAAAACCCGTTAGTCAGTGCCATAGCAAGCATTGTGCTAGGAGCCAGAACTATCTAAGCCTCTTGGCTGTAGTTCATCAGGAATTCGACGATTTATTGAGAGCTTCAACCTTCATTCCGGCACGGCTGATAGCCTCCGCAGTACACAACTACACTTCTACCATAACCCCCATGGACAATCAGCCGCAAGGAAGCTGAATTTAATTAAAAGTCATAATTATAAGTTTAATTTCATACATAATCATTTAATAATAGTTTAACCGTAAGTCATGTTTATGCAAGGCCAAGTCGACGAGCCAACACACCTACATTTAAGAACATCCTTATACTTATATTTTAAGATCAAAACAATTGTTTGTATTAATCCTTGAATAAAAATTAAATTAAATTGAATTGAGGTTCTAAATTTTATATATCATTATACAATTGAATGTATAACTGGGATCCAGTAATGTTCTCCTGCAAAAAAGGTCTCTATCGGTCCCGATGTCATCCAGTTTCATATAACTTAACTTACACATTAGGTTTCCCAGCATCTGATTGTCATCATCGCTTAAGGGAATTACTATACAATAAAATAATGTCCTTGTGTGGACTTTGCGGTGAAGTTTATATTGTTTTGAATATTAATGGGAATTATTTACAAAACTTTAGCAATATATTACATAGTTTTATTGGCACGAAATTTGTAGTAAGTTGTATGCTGAAATTTTGCCAATGGAGATTAAGTAATTACTAGTTGTGGTCTAATTTGATGCGGTTACTCAAGATAAGTTAAATTACTGATTCAGCTAAGAATTTACTTCTACAATCGATAACAGAATATTTAAGAATAAGAAAGATACACCTTTAATCATAACGAAAGCACCAAAGGTTATGTAAAATTAAGAATTAGTTGCGGCCTTCTTGCTCAATTCTACACAGGAATAAGCCACTCGATAAATTCCAAAAATAAATATTACCAATTTGATTTATCAGCGCTGCATGCATACGGATTATACCCATCTGGGTCAACAAATTGTTCCAAAAAATTCACCTCACCTGAAATGGGAAAAACAAACAAAAAATTCGTACATAAATATCAACTGACAACAACAAGCAAAAACAATAAAGCTTAAAGCAAAAATTTAGATAAAATAAAAATTTCAGATAAATCCGTCGGACTTCTAAATAAATATTTTTTGGAAAACATAGACAAGAGATAGAAAATAATCCTAAATATCGGCCTGGGAGTAAATCCTACCATATAGCGCTGATCAATTGCACGCTGGCCAAAAAAAAATCCCCAAATTAATATGGCAGAGTTTTTTTTGCCACCGGTCACATCCGCTTTCTCTATCAGCATTCCAGGTGCAGGACAGAAATAGAACGGAGATCAAATCAAACCCAACTCTATATAATCCCTCAGATGATATATAACTTAATTAGTTTCGACTTCATCATCGTAAAACAACAACGAGGAATTAGGATTTGCCACTTTTTGTGGCTTTGTTCCAACTATTCAGATTTCAAAATTTGTGCCAATTAAGATGGAAGAGGAATTTGTATTTTATCCTGTTTGTGGTTTGTTAAAAAAATGTTGACCACATGATAGGCGCTGCTGATATGTAGCAAAATATCTTATAATCATACACATAACAAACACACAAGCTTAATGAATAATCATATTTGTATGGGCTAAGTTAAGCCGACGCTGTGTGCAAAACTTACCGCTAAATCACCGATATATTCGTACTTAATATTTCCGCCCAATTAAGCATCAACCACAGATGATATGGAATTTGCCGATAATCGCATATAAAAGGATTTATTTTTTTGTATATATGTGTGCTCTTGGTCAGAGTTAAATTATTACATACTCGAAGCTGTAATTAAAGCCAGAGTATATGGTATCAGAACTTAACAAATAATTTACGCCTGGATAAACCTTAGTCCTTTCAAGTTTGTACATACCATCAAAGCCATAATTCAATAAGGGATTTGTTAACAAACTGCATTTAAGTGTTTGTCCAATCGGAAGTTATAAATAATGTGAAGCCATGTTAATTGGTTTTTACAAAACATTATACGAACCAAGGATACACACAGAAACATGAAAGTGACTCTTTAGAGGTGAAAAGCATTAGGTTGTAGTGGAATTACGTACTATTTACAAGTAATTTTCCCGGCATTTATAAGGCAAAAAAATAATTATAAATAAAAACGGATTAAGAGCTTTTCGAAGAGCAGAGAGTATCAAGCAAAACCTTTTCATCGGACTATGTAACTTTAAGGTAATACTCCAATGGCCACTATAGTGCAAAATAACGATGTCTACCGTCTAATAAAATTGTCTCAGGGGATAATGATAAAAATCATTAGGACAACGGAACAGCGGATAAGCCGAGTGAAAAGGAAACAAGAAAACAATAATAAATTGGGTGTATCCCTAGACAAAAGGAAGATCCTTATAATACCTTTATAACTTAGTTGACAATAAATGAAGAGAATCTGTGCCAGATTAAAGCTATGAATTGTTAAACAAAGCAGGGACAAGAATACAAATTCTTAACTTTTTAAAGTGAAAGTAGACCGGTGCATGTAAAGGGGGAGAGAGAAACAAACTATTCTGTATTAAGAATGCAAATGTACTGCTGGCAAAAGAAGCCTTCGGATAGGAAGTTTTTTTGTCGGTAAGTCTGATAAGGAAAAAAAGAGGGTAGGCTGTGTTGGGTAGACGGCCGCTGGACTTGAGCGTGATAACGTCTGCCCGGGACGAATGAAAATACAACAAAGATCTTCTTGTCATTGAGATGGATACATGAACGGACATAGTTCCCAAAATTCCAGACCATAATGACCATATTGATATAACGATGACTGAATTGCCATAGAAACAAGTCTTATAGACACATTTTAGTCCTACAAACCGAATTTCATGCGAACCGCTTGAGAAATTGCTTTGTTCCCGAAATTCCAAACCATAATGACAATATTCCAAAATTTCCATAAGAACAAGTCCTTTAGTCGCATCTTAGTCCTACAAACCGAGTTTCATGCGAATCGCTTGCGAAATTGCTTTGTTCCCGAAATTCCAGGCCATAATGATCATATTCCAGAATTTCCATAAGAACAAGTCTTTCAATCGCATCTTAGTCCTACAAACCGAGTTTCATGCTAATCGCTTGAGAAATGGCTTAGTTCCCAAAATAGTGACATTTAACAGTGTCTCACTTAATATTGTGTTATAGCACTCACTTAACAGTGCCTCATAACAGTGTGACATTTAACGGTGTCTCACTTAACATTTTACTTTTTGAACATGTACCCCCTTAAACCTTGTAGTGAGACCTTGTCACGTCAAAACAGCCCATAAACAAGTAAAGGTAAAAATACTTTGTTTTTAGGGTACAAACTATTATGTATATATCGACACACGCGACACGCGATACTTGACACGAATAACTGATCTGCTCATAAAATTTCAGCTATTTAGTTCATGTGAAAGGTGGTTAGAAAGGACCTCAAAGGAGTCTAAAAAACAGACAAACAGGCACTATTCCTCGCACTACACGCGGCAAACGTGACTCGTGACATACGTCATACGCAGGATGGGATATCGATCACTTCCACATTTTTATAGAAAGCGTTGTCATCGGAGATATAATAATAATAATAATATTCGGCGCGACAGACCATTGCGGTCCGAGGCCTAGCTTCTCGCGACCATTTGTGTTGCACATGTATATTTTTGGACACAAATGGAAGGGACCTACAATTTAAGGCCGGATCCGAATGGCGAATTGAGAAGCTTTCCGCGACAAGTTATTACTCACAGAACGTCCGTCACCCATTCGCGAGAAGTGGGACACCGTGAAAAATATTTATGGTGTTACTGGGATTTGAACCATGAACCTCCTGCTCAGTAGCCATGCGCATTTCCACATTTCCAACGTGAAGTAAATACGGAGAATTTAAAAAAAAATAAATGCAATAGACAAACATTATATTGACTGCTTTTAGCAGATCTTGTTCTTCTGCTTCCTAGCTCAGAAACCTATAAGTATAATTCTGGCCTTCATTAAAAAAAAGTGGGTGCGTGGTCTTGTGTACGCGCGTTAAAGATTAGAAAGCGGTTCAGCGACGCTGACAGTACACTACAGCGACCGTGGCGGGCATAATTCATTTGTAAAGATTTTCCAATTACTGTCAAACCAATTCCACAACAATAACGGGCCCTAACAACCTGGTGCTGCACATAAACCTGGATCTTCGAATTTGTAGTAAAATCCTTTAACTATCTCAGGTCAATTGTAGCATCTGATACTAGTATGAAACTAGAAGTACGCACACGGTCGCTTAAAGGCATTAAAACCTACTATGTCAAGACTTTTTAAATCTAGAAGATTGGCCATAACATCTAAGCTGTTGGTGTATAGGACAATCATATATGGATCCGAGAATTGGATGCTTAGTATAAAGCACCTCTTAGTCACGTTGAAGAGGAAAGCATGGAGAACTCTTGGTCCTGTATGTTGGGCAGATAAATTCCTGATACTCCATAATGACGAGATCTACGAGTGTTACTGCGATGTTGACATTTTGAAGAGAATTGAGAGCGGTATGATTCGGTACTTAATTTGCATGATCCTTCTCAGAAAGTCATTTATGGTAAGATTTATTAGGTATGACAGCGAAGCATGTGATGCAGCAGCGTAGATCAGAATGCCTAGAGTTCGGGAATGACAAACTAACTGGATGACATTGGCTTTAAATCGAAAATGTTTAGCGGTAGACCATGAACGTCGACGACGTCGGTTATAATGCCAAATATGATAATGATTAAGATAATCGTTCCCTTTTTTCACTTTTGTTGTCTCTAAGTAATAGTTCTGTTTTTCTTTTGAGAATGTCTTTTAACACTTGTAGTTGCAGAAATAGAACGAACATGGTTTTGACGAGTTCTCAATTAATGATTGGTACATACAATCCCCCAAAAAAATTTGTTTATCGCAAAGTTTTACAAAAATTTTCTTTAAACTAACTAGCCCCTGCGTTTTTCCTCAAAGTAACAGAAGTTAATATTTTGATCTAATTTCCTACAGCTTCATAACCGCAAAGCAGCATGGTGAAGCAGGTGAATTAAATAAAAAAAGAAAATTAACTAAGCAACGCACCCACATAAAAAAATTAATAGAAAAAACACCTCACATAATTACGACAAAGTCGCGCCATCGCTGCCAACCTTTTTCAAAGTTGGCCAATCAGAGTGAGCTGTCCATGCAAGAGCTAAGGCATCGCAATGCAGCAGGAAACGCATGCAATTCCTTGGTGCGCATTTCAGTTCAACTTTTTGCTGTCTGTGAAGACTTAAGTGCGAAAATTGTTTCACATAAGTTTTTGTGGTCGAGCACCAGCGCAGGATGTAAAAGAAAAAAGCAATTAGCATTTCAAAGGATATACATCATCATGTGTACTCGAATGACAGCAAAAACAACAACAAAAACAAAAACAATGTCCGTCTGATATCGCAGCCTGGGGTGGAAATAATGCAACTTGGCAGCAAAGACGTAGACTCGCAATACAGGAGGCGATCGAGGGGGGCTTTTATTTATTTTTATTTTTTACAATTACGAGGAAGCAGCAATTGCCATCAGTTGATGTATCCTTCGTCATGCTGCTATGACATTTCGCACAGAACAGCTTGCAAGCTGGCAAGCTAGCCCCAGCAACTGTCAAGTGCCTTGATGACATCGTGTTTTGTTTCTTTGCCATTACTCAGAGCGCTGGACAGAGCAGCACACCACCAGGACAGGACATTTCAATTGTAGTTTCCTTGCAGTGGTATGCTTTTTATAGGTATTTTTTTCTTCTGTTGGGTTACACTCTGAATTATTGTTCTCAATCCCAAGTGAAATTCGTTGCTTGACAGTTACACTTCAAAGGAATTCAAATAAAAAAGAGCGAACATTAAGTGCGAGTGTGAAAAGGGTAAACACAATCAAATAATCAAATGCCCTTGTGATCAGGTGATACGGTTACTCACTCAATCCCAAAAGATATACTAATCCAAACGTAAATTTATGATTTCATCATTTGAGCGTTATAAATGTGATTGGGACAAAGCTAAAACCTACCTCCCTGCATAGTCTTCTTTATAAATTGTTACAATGTTGCTTAACATAAATTGTTACAATCTTGCTTAACATTATAATCGAACTTTAAAATATATGTATGAGATTTAACTTTAAGATGCCAGACACACTATCTATCATATCCTTTCTAGAATCTGCTTTTACATATTCAACGGAAAAGACAATCAAGGATATTCGTATTAAATATACTATTACACGAATACAAATGGCAGTCAGCCATCAGCAGAGAAGGGCTAGAGTTTTAAACGATCTCAACATTCACAAATCTGCTGGGCCAGATGGTATTTCCCCATTAGTTCTGAAGAGGTGTTCTTCCAAGCTGGCATTACCATTACGTAAGCTTTTCCATCTATCCTATTATTCTGAACTCTTCCCGAGAAGTTGGAAAACTGATTTTATCCAGCCCATACCCAAAAAAGGTGAGCCGTCGTCTCCTTCTTCGTACCGACCCATAGCAGTTACATTCATTCTTTCCCAGGTCATGGAAACGCTGATCAATTTTCAGCTCATGAAATATCTTGAAACCAATGAAATCCTTAGTGACCGGCAGTACGGATTTCGTGGGCAACGTTCCACTGGTGATTTGATGGTTTATCTCACCGAACAGTGGAACCGGTCTTTGCATCAATTTGGTGTAAGCAAAGCTGTTGCACTCGATATTTCCAAAGCATTTGACAGAGTTTGGCATCAAGGTCTTTTGTCAAAAATGCGTGCTTATGGTGTCGATGGTAAACTGCTTCATTTGATTAGAAGCTATCTTCTGGACCGCTCAATTCAAGTTGTTTTGGACTGTTTCAATTCTGAATTACACCACATAAATGCTGGCGTTCACCAGGGCTCTATTCTGTCCCCGACACTCTTTCTCATTTTTATTAATGATCTCTTATCTGTAACTTCTAATCCAATTCACTCTTTCGCTGACGACAGCACTCTCAGCTTCTCATATAAGTTTGAGGAACGTTTATTATTATTATCATTGTGTATATCCAATGTACCATTTTAGGATTTAGACCCTTAAGTTTTACCGTAAAGGTGTCTACTGGCCCAAAAGGTCCTAGTGGTGCGGAGTTCCAGTTTAGCCGTTTATTAAGGATGAAGCCGAGATATTTAACTTCGCTGGATAATCTAAAGTGGTGTCTTTGACGATGATAGGTTCCAAATCGACCAGTCTTATTTTCGTGAAAGGTACTAGAACGGATTTGCAACGTGTAGTAACGTATTAGTTATAGTCGTACATTGCTTATCACTAATAAGAATCGGATCGTCCGCGATGTAACCTGATCTGTGAAGATTGACTAGAAGATTGTTAATGACTAGTGACCATAGAAGGGGAGAAAGCACTCCTCCTTGGGGACATCCCTTAACTGCAGTCACAGACACAGACCCTCCTCCCGGGGAGGAAATAATATCTCAAATTTCAATCATAGCCCTCATCCAATGATTGGTGGAAACTTCGATACCTCTGCTACTGATTGCACTAGCAATAGAGTCGAGGTCAGTGTTATCGAAAGCGCCCCCAAAGTCGAGTAAAACCTTCCTTGTAACGAGAAGTTCCTTCTATCTTCTTTACAAGATAGAAAAGGACACTTTCTGTGCTTTTGCTTTTCCTTTGTGTAGATTTACAAGGAGACTATGTAGAAAAACATAACTAAATTTGAAGAAAAAATGTCTTGTATATTTGTTGGGTCGGAAACTTTTTAGACCACCCTTCTAATACAGCACTGCAAGTTAAAAAACACTGCACACATCCAAACATAAAACCAAACCCGTAACGTAAGTCCCAACGAAAATATTACAAAAAAAACTTTAAAGTACTTAGGTCGCAGCATAATACATCCATCACGAGGTAGACAAACAGAATGCCGGGAGGCTCATGGTTACTTCAACTACTCCAACTTTAAGTCAGGTTTCCCAACAACAACACTTTTAATCAAGTGGAGAAACCTGTTTCTATGCTGATCAAAAACTGGAAATCAAATTGGAGGCATATTGGTTACATGCGATGCTTCTTGAATTGTTTGGTTTTTGTTTTTTGTTGTCGTCGTATACTTTTTCTTATACAGTAATATACGAGGTACAAACAAATTTCAACAGAAAACTCCTCAATCAGTCGAGTTTGAGGAAAATGCGATAGGAAATACGTTAATTCCCGCAATCATACGTAAATTCCTATCGCATGGAAACTTACACAAATCGATACACTTCTGCATCATATCCGTGGGGGATAATGTTCTATTATTCTAGATAGAGCATGAAGTTAATTGTATCTAATGGATACACACGGAACACACATCACAATCAAACTGAAGACTTGTTTTCTTTTTGCGATGTTTGCGCAGCACCCAACGCATCACCATCGCTGCTATGTATCCATTCACCCAAATCGCAAGACACTCGAGATATTAAATTACCGAAATTCGATAGATGCATGCACAGCTCACGCATATACTCGCAGCATACTCATACATCATTATCATCATCATCATCGTCGTATGTGTGTGTGCATACAAACAATTAAATTTACAGTAAACTGTAATGAAATATTTCCCTGTGAGATCGATTTTGAAACGATGCGACGTACAAATGGGAATATTTGCCCCGCGGGAGAAATTAGTGCAGCAAATTCCCAGTGAATTGTGTACGTTGAGTATACAATCGGAGTCAGTTACATTTAGCGGTATATTTTAAAGTTCCATATATGAAAGCAAACAAAAACAAACCGTTATGAATTCCAAATTTATAATTGTTATGTATCATAAAAAATGGAAATGGAAACTCTTGGATTATTGCGTTCAATTGAAATTTGCCAATTTCCCAGAGAGTAATTGTTTTTAATTTGAATTTTAATGGCTGAGCTAATTAGTAAATAAATATAAATAATGAAAGGAAGTTGGTCTAGGGGCAAATCATAGAGTGTGAGAATTTTCTTGGTAGTTCAGAAACGTTCTGAGAATTCCAGGACTCAACGAAAATTCGTTGACAATGAACATGAATGCATTCCCTCTGATACATCAAAAAAATTAAATGAATTTATTGCATTTATCAGATTGTTACCCTATTGGTGAATACCTCTGATTGTCTCGGTTGTTACTTAATTACTTTCTCGAAATTGAAATCACTAAAGTTTGGGTAGAATTAAAGCCTCTCTCTGCAAAATGCGCAGAAAATAGATTGTTTTTGTCTATAGAGTTGACAACTGGAATGTCATCATAAATATGCGTTGTAATTGAAAACGAGGCTGTATTTTTGATTCTTTTCACGAATGACCACGGGCACGCGATGTTAATATAGAGAATTTAAAAAGAGTGTCGAAGGAAGAACAGAGCCTTGGGGAACACCGTAAATTAGATTTTTTAAAAACGTCCAATACATTATATGTATCGAAAACGGTCAGAAAGATGACTACTAGCACAATCAATAAGGGCCTTAATGATTCCATAAGCAGTTTCGACCTTGATGCCAGACAATTAGCTTTGGAAATAGCGAGTGCAACCACTTTTCTTTCACCAAATTTGTGATTAGACTGGTTCCACTTTTCAGTGAGATATGCCATCATTGATCACAATAACACCGATTCATCCATTTTTTTTGACATTGTATTGATAGTTGTCAACTGAAACAAGGCACCGGACCATTTCCAAGTACAAATAAGTATTGAGTGTAGATGATAATGGAATGTAACTTTAAAGATATCAAAGTAAAGCGGTTTCTTATTTTTTTTATATTGATTATTATAAATTTTTTAGTCTTTTATAAAAAAAATATTTAATATTAGCTTAGCTTTTTTATAGACTTTATAAGTTCACAAATTATAATTTTAATTAATCTAATATTTCGGTCTTGCGGACCATAAATTTATATTATTTAAAAATAATATAAATAATATATTTTTCTACCAAAAACCTCATACCCCATGTTCACCCCTCATTAGGTACTACTTTATCAAAAAAAACAAATTGAACAAAAGTAAAAGCAAGAAGTAAATGCGATAGGTCATGGTTTCTGGTAACATTAAGTGTCAAGAAAACAATCTAACGTGCACATTCAATAGTCTAATTATCTATCATCACCTGACACACAGCACATGAACATCAGAGCGTGTTAACAATTGTTAAACACGTTTTAACCTAAACTACTTCACAGAGGTGAAACAAGAGTGCACGACATGTTACTTGAAACCAGATGGGAAACCAAAAATGTGCTGTGCTGCTAGTGCAGACAAGCAAATGTAAGCTAAACTTAAAACCAATTAGATACACAAGTAAAAACAAGGTGTTATAGCACCCGCTAAGAAAAGATTTTGTTGTTTCTGTATTCGTTTAATAATATCGTCAAGTCTTAATCATAAAACTCACTTAGTGGAACATCTCTTCGGAAATAAAATCTAAAAATATGTAGATACATATGTGACAAACAGTTCAATTCAATTCTAACTTGATATTTCAGTTTAATGTATTTTAGTCATAGTCCACTTCTTATCTTATCTTAATCAAGAATTATGGAAAGAATTCTTTTTTATAATAGATCGGAGTTTTTTTGTTCAAAAGATAATTAGCGGCAAATCGGTGGTTTACTTCAACAATAATAGAAGAATCTGTATTTACCATGGTACCATTTGTATACTAACAACATGACGCCAGTCTGAGTCAGTCTAGAGTCAAATACGATGTGAATTTATTTGTGTGTTTGTTTGTTTGTCGCAAATCTTGTGATCATTTTCAACCCACTTCCTAAAGCCCATTGTATAATTGTATTCAAACTGTGCACACATGTGTATCTCCGATTAGAGCATTTACGTGAACATTTTTAATTTTTATGTTTTTTTTTGGTTCAAATGGAATATCAAAGTTATATACAACCAACTGTAGCTTTAACAGTTAATTTTCGCCGTGTTAGTCAACCTGAAAAAAGACGAAAGTGAATGCACACGATTTAACCCAGGTACAGAGGAAACCAATTTATGCCGCTGATTGACGAGAAAAAAAACGCGATCTATTAAGCGTTTTCTTCGTAACTCGCGCCATTACTGTGCGGCTTGCCACAAAGTCAGGGTCAAAAAAACCGCTCTGTCTTTTGGTACGTATGTGCACTTATACCAACTATTGCGCGCAAGGAACGCATTTCGATAAACCGGAAAAAGAAAGCATTTCACAATACTGATGAACACCGGATTGATCGAATGCACGCAGAGCTACTTAACTTGCTGTGGAACGTGCAATTGCAAGTTGAATGAACTCAGTGCTATCTGTAGTGTGTGTGCACCATAAGCAGCATAACAACTTCTGCAATGCAACCCGATGCTGTCTATAACAAGAATCTTACCAACAAGTTTGGCTGCAAATGTGCACCAGAGTTTTTGTTTTGATTATGTAATTGCATGTAACAGCAGTAGCATCAAAGCGTTTGGCGACTATTGCTGTTGCCTACATTAACTGGTTTCAAATGCTAGCTGGTTAATTCACTTTCCCATTAGACCAAATTAACCGACCAACTACTACGAAGCAAACAGCGGAAACAATCCGCCAGCCAGCGAATCGCAAATGATAACAATCAACCGGACAAAAAAACCAGATTTACAAGAAACAAACTTAGTGATAGTTACGGAGGATAACGTCATTTCCATTAGACGATGACGATATTTTTGAAAAGGCATAAATATCAATTTACAGAATGTACCCTGCGGAGGAACGTACCAACTAATAGCAGTCATGCTTGAATAAATTACTTGATTGAAACGGGATGAGTTCAAAACAATTAAGGATTCGATTTTGTTTTATAAATAATAACTCTTTTAATGATAAGCCAGTTATTACCGTGTGTTGTGATGCCCATTCAAGATAGATAGAACAAATAGATATATAGTTCTGTGTAATGCAGATGTTATTAATTTTTATCTTTTGAGTTGTGGCTTTAATTTTACGTTCCATTTGCAAATCTACTTTACTAATAAAACCCGTCCGACGACGATGACAACAAGTACCATCACAATTTTTGTTGTGATGGGAAGTGGAACATGTAAAAATAATCTAAAAGGAAGTGTCGAATCAATATTTTCTGGACCGTCAAAGCCGCTTAGTGAAAAATAAATAAAATAATAAGTGAATAGTCAATTGGAGGCGTTAAATTTAGGTCGACTGTTTGGGCTACACAAAAGCAAGCATTTCTGTAAAGCTGTAACTGTAAACCACGACACTTTACGCCATTGGACGTACTGTTGTGCAACGACATAAAATTCGAGTGGCAAGCGACCCACCAAGAAGGGTTTAAAAAGCTTAAGAAAGTGAATTCGGCGAACTTCTTGTTAACCACAATGTACACAATTGTAGTTGGCTTCGCCATTCAGGTTAAACAATACAACAACCAACAAGGAAGGGATGTTGAGTTATATGACGATTTAAACCATCTCACTCAGCTTGTGAATGAGCCCACTCGAATCCCAGACATTGTAAGTCATAACGCTAATACCCTTGACTTTTTTCTTACCTCTAATCCTAGCAAATACACCGTCAGTGTATTATCGCCTCTAGGCTCTTCAGACCATTGTGTAATAACAGCTAATTTATCGTTTTCGAACAACGCTGTTATAGAGAAAACTCCTAAAAGAAAAGTATGGCTACACGAAAAAGCCGAAAGCCGAGTGCGGATGCCAATTCTTATACGACCACAAACATAATCCAGGAGGGTATGAAACAAATCATCCCTTCCAGGACTAAGTGTATAAAACCTAAGGAAAATGCTTGGTATGATTTAAGCTGCAAAGAGTCTTCTAGAAACCAGGAGGTATGCTTTCGGTTATATAAACCATACCGCATTGTATCAGGGAGTCAGAAATGGTTGCAATGCCTTAGACGAGATAAATTCGTCTATGAACAGAAACTGAGACAAAAAATACTTCAATATCCCAAAGCTTGTAAGAGTTTTTGGTCATTCACGAAACGAATTAAAAATACCGCCTCATCTTCAATTCCAACGCTCATTCACAATGACCCTCCAACTGTCAGCTCTATAGACAAGGCCAATCTGCTTGCTTCATATTCGCAGCTAGCTCAACGCTACCAGATTGAGCGTTGTCCCGTCTGTACTTTCAAGAATCGAATCCTCTATGGGACAAATCTACTTTCATGCTCGTCAAGTAGCTAGAGTATGAAATGATCTCAAAATTTATAAATCTACTTGGCCTGATGGTATTCCTGCTATAGTTTTGAAAAGGTGTTCTTCAACGTTGGCATTGCCACTGCGCAGGCTTTTCCACTTCTCTTATTCTTCTGGAGCCTTCCCAAGGAATGGAAACACAGCCTTTGTCCAGCCTGTTCCTAAAAAAGGCGAACCGTCATCGCTTTTCTCGTACCGACCCATTGCGCTAACATCCACACTTTCTAAAGTCATGAAAACGCTGATAAATCGTAATCTTATGCAATATCTTTAATCACGTGAAATCCTTAGCGACCAGCAGTAGAGTTCTCAAAGGCAACGTTTTACAGGTGATCTAATGGCATATCTCACCGAAAAGAAGTGAATTAATGAGACCCTGCTTGTTTGAACTAGTAACTACCTTTCTGACTTTTCAATCCAGGTCATATTGGACGGTTTCAAATCCATTGTTCACCGAATAAACGACGGTGTTCCACAATTTTGAGCGACTTTTCCGAGAACTGCTGATCGTGTGTCACAAAAAACACGAACAATGTTGGCCTCCAGTGTGTCAATTGTTGCTAGTTTATCAGCATAAGCCACAACGAGTAATATAGCTGGATATCTTGCCAGAACTTAGAAACAGATTCTAAAGAAGATCATTTTGTAGAGGCCACCGAAGATCCAGAAGAAGAGATACCACAACCATATCGGACAACTCTTCAACTTACTCTTTTCTCAAATAAGCAATCTACGCGTATACGAGACGAGCAGCATATTGCCGCCGATTGCAACATCATCAGTTGTTGTTGTTGCTTCGTTATTTATGTTCTAGTCCCTTCACGACATTCTGCATGTTACCTGATTCGAATGCGAATCTGAAATTTTAAAATGAAAATGAAATTGTCATCGAACGTTTTGAGCGGCAAACCACACCGCAGCTTGCTAATCGCGTCGATCGCACACAACGATCGAGTTACAAAGTGTCGACCGCTAATATTGCATACGCGTTAATTTATCATCACGAGTATGCCAGACTGGCAGACAACCTGTCTGCCTACACTTGAGTTTAAAATCTTTCATAAAACAACAACAACCACAGTAACAATGTTTCTTCGTTGGCTTAACCAGTGGCGGGTATGTGTAGTAACAGTTTCCTGCACTTCACACTCAAATGCATGGAGTATCTCACACTTTTAATTCATAACAATGCAACAGAAGATAATTCATTGCTGTTTTTAACATTAAAAGTTAATTAATATTTATGTGCTTGCTTAGTTTTTATTGTTATATCGCATGCTTTACACTAAGTGGGATCACAATGGTGGTAAAACCGGTAAGTGGGTGGTGTTTGGCACTTACGTTTTTTTTTTTTATTATTTTATTAAAATTTTCATTTTCATTTTTGGCAAAAAAAATTACAACGACTGACTGCGTGAATATTATATGGCAAAGTATAGCTCACATGTATTAAGATTAATGGCTGGGAATGGAAGCTCATCCTCTTAGGTGCATAAATGCAGCATTTATAATAAAAACCACAGCGCGTCGGAATTCAGGATGAGTAGTAGTAAAGCTTCCCTCTCCCGACCATCTCTACTACATTTATACAAACAACTTTTTTGAGCCACAGTGCAGGTAATTTATTTTGACTGCGGTTTTGCGGGATTATATCTCGCATTTCACATGCATTAAGTTACTTTTTTGTAATTTTTTTTATTATATAAAAAAACTTAAATTTCTGCACTGTCAGATTATGTGGCAGATTTTCTCACACACTTAACTCGACAGTATGATTATATCAGTGCTTCTCTGGGCGCATACATTTTAACGATTTTAACAATGTTCTTGGGTTTTGCTAATTTCTTTAGTAATGGATAAAAATAACGGAAAACCCTAGCGTTAGAAAAATACGAGTACTTTATGCTCTAGCATATAAATTTGTACATAGAAATACCTTTGGATTGAAGGTAAATGTTATTTTCTGTGAATAAAAAAAGGAATCTTTGTCAGTTTTATTACCCATAAGAGTTCTTTTGTTTTGTGTGTTCCAAACTATAAAAGTTGAACTTTGTAGATAATTTCTCACAAAACCTGAGGTATATGGTAACCTATAGCAGTTTTTTCAGCCTAGCAAAACAGAAATGAAGGTAAGTGAACTCATAAAAAAGTTGCCATCATAGCTGATAATCGATTTTCGTTATCATATGCGGCTTTACAACCGGTGTCCGCGGTTCTCTCCTTGGCCACTCGGAAAAAGTCTCGCCACTGGTCATGATTTCGATTATTTTGGCATTCCTTTGAGCGTCCTGGTTTATGTCATTTTTCTAGCATAGGTTGGACTGCCAGGTTTCTGATGTGATCTTAATGTGCTCCTTAAAAGTAATTGTATAATCTTAATTTACACCCAGATATTTGACACAGTCGTTGCAATGTATTGTTACTTAAATGTAAACAGAAATCTGTATATACTGTATAAACTCCTATAAGAATAAACATTGTATTGAATTGCATTAGAATTAAGAAATTACCAAAAAACGTGGCATATATTTAGGCTCAGTAATATGTTATATGTGGGCGCCGTGGCTTAGTGGAAATGCGCGTGGCTACCAAGCAGGAGGTTCATGGTTCGAATCCCAGTAACACCAAAAGTATTTTTCACGGTGTCCCACCTCTCGCGAATGTGTGACAAACGTTCCGAGATCAATAACTTGTCACGGAAAGCTTCAATTCTCAATTGTAGGTTCCTTCCATTTGTGTCGAAAAATATAACTGGAGTTAACCAAACTATTTAAAAATTTGAAAAGTAGATAGAGCTACCGCATTTGTGAATAATTTTTTTATAAGTGAATAATAAGTAATCACCAGTGTAAAATTATGAACTTTTGTTATTTGTCATGGAAAAGCTGATTAATCGTAAGGTTATGAAATACCTCGTATCACAGGAAATCCTTACCACAAGGAAATAAGCAGTATTTGAAGGCAAAGTTTTACTGGTGATTTGATGGCCAAAAAGTTCTTACCGAAAAGTGGAACCAGTCTATTGACAAATTTGGTGAAAGTTGACTTAACTTGTCGAAAATGACAGCCTATGGAATCGATAACAGCCTTCTTGATTGCACTATTCATGACGTATTGGACAATTTTAAGATCTAAATTCTGGGCATAAACTCCGGTGTGCCCTAAGGCTCTGTTTTTTCTCCTATCGATAGTCGATAATCTCCTGACCGCTACTTCTAATTCAATTCATTCTTTTGTTTACGGCAGCACTCTCTAGCTTCCATATGAGTTTACTCTTTCTGAAAGTTATCAAGTTATTCTTATTTGCAGGGGGAACTTAAACAACAACGTGTACTAAGAACGTTAAATTCTGACCTTGACAGCATAACCAGGTGAGTGGTTTAAAATAGAGTTTCCATCTCTTCACTGTTGGAACGCTTTATGCACAAGTGCAGTTCAAAATAAATATCCAGGGGTGCATCCCGTTCATCTTTCAACCCATCCGCAATACTCGTGCCTCATCTCGAGCCCACGGCTCCTTCATTGAGCCCATCTTCGGACGAACCGATCAATCCACATGTCCTCGTTTCCACTCCTTAATCTCTTAATTCCCTATTTCCCATACTATGCTTAGCATTATATGGGTACCATTCCCTTGAGCGTTTGTACTCGTACATTTAAACAAAATGAATGGCAGCTAGGTAAGCTTATCAAAAGATCAAAAGTGGATATATTATTAAGTAAAGGACCAAGAACTGAACCTTAAGGAACGACGACAGGAAAAGGTATTTCCGAGAGTTTGTGAGGCAATGGTAATGGCAATTAGGTAAGTTTGTCGTCAGAAGTATATATTTTAAAAAGTACAGAAATAAGGGACCAAGAACTGAATCTTGAGGAACGCCGACAGGAGAAGATATTTCCGAAGTGTAACAAACTGAAACGTTGAAACGACGATTATTAAGAAAACGGCTCACTATATTTGATATGTAAGGTGTACATTCTAGCTTTATCAAATTGTACAACGATTCGTCGTGGAATACCTGTCTCGGCTTTGTTGGGTTTTTCAGTGGCTTCGTTATCCAATATCATTAGTGTTGCTGTGTAAACTATGGGTGCCAATGTACTACCTGAAAAATGGCTTTATATCCCACAGAATGATTTCCATATTATACTCAGGGCAGGCATAAAACTTAAGGGTATCGGCTAGCTGCATCTCGAGCTACCCTGAAGGGGCCGTTGTATCTTATTCTATCAATGAGTAGGATACTTAGACACTTCGGTAGATCGGTTGCCCAGTCATACATTGCAGGTCTGTTTTGTACCCTATGATAGCTTTCTATCGTACTGGCAAATGATGTGGTTCAAGGTTCTGGATAGATGTGATGCTAGGGTCTGCTTTGTCAACCGCCCAGGCACACCTACCGACCAAACTGAGGCCATTGATGCCAGATCTCATCAGGATCGCGTTTGTACTATGGGAAGTTGGAGGGGGTTCACTTAAGCAGTTAGCCGAGTCTATGCCAACTTTTGGTTGGCCAGGGCACAGTTCGTTCTGTGCATGATCATCGTAGTGGCTGTTCGTTTACTACCCAAATTGGGGTAGAGTGTTAGCGTTGATGCACCGATATATTTTGGTATAGTCAGTGGTAGTATATGCTCGGTGTGGAGCACCATACAACCGGTTGCCGTCATTCCTTAAATCGGTAAGGATGAAAGATAGGCTCGATCTGCTTCTGTCAATTTCTTCATGTTCTGCTGATGACTCCACTTTCGATATAATACCGCTTTAAAAATAGTTCTTTAAGGAAGTGAATTGATTTAAAAAATCAGTAACTAGAAGCTATTTAGTATTCTAATATTACATACGACAACATAGCCTTATTTGTTCTCTCATCACCTAATGAATGTTCCTAGGGTTAGATTGAGCATCTCTTTTAGGATGAAACTACACCTTAACCAAATGAAAGTATGACACACAAAAAATATGCTTCAATGATACTGCTTCTTCTAAGCAGAGTCTGCATTATCAGTCAGTTGTTGGTTTTTTGTGGTCAGTTTGTATGGCCGGTACCTCAACTCGTGTACGTACAATTACAAATATCCATCGGGATAGATGAGGGATGTTATCGGCACATGAATGGAAAGTCCGACTTCAAATTTATTTTGTATTTCTCGTTTCATTTAAAGATGGTATCTCAGAGACGCCATCAGTTCCTTGTTAGAAAATTTTCGTAATGCAATTTTTTTCCAAAGATGTTATTAATCTATTTGATTGTCTGAGTTCTACGATCCCTTTTAAATAGCTTAGAGCTAGGTTCATTTTTCCAAGACTTAGTTTTAGTCGTGTTAGTTGTCCAATTGACGCCACAAAGCAGCTTGGTGCAGTACGCTGGCTGAGCCAGTGAACAGACAACCAGCTTAGTTTTGCGAGGAATTGTGAGGAGCTAAAGAAACACCTGAACAGCTTCGGATGCTAACGATTACAAAGCTCATGCTTTCAGGGCTGTTTGGCTGAACAGAGTATTCATTAAAATTTATTACAGTGTGTGTAGACTACATTTGCTATTTCTCAATGTAATATATAAGTGATGGTGATGAATATTTTTGCCTCTTACTCCGACCGCAAAAATATTCCATATTCATAATATAAAATTAACATTGGCTGTCGGTTTAAAAGTGTCACTGGAATTAATAATAATAGCCCCTTCTCTTCTTCATTCATTACATTCCATTTCAAATTGTTGACTGAACGAACAACAGCAAACAACAAAATTCAATAAAGCATTAATGTCAATTTCCATTAGAGTGAAGAAATTTCCAATTCGTATCATGTCCTGTCGATAACAATTACAATATACACTTGAATGCAGGACGACTGATGCGGGTCATGGGCCAGCGGCGGCATCCGTGAAATATCACCCAAACCCCAACAAGATATGTTCAAAGTAAATCCCATCTGCCAATATGACCCACAGTTAAATTAAATAGACCGTTAACATTTCGAAACAACAAACACAACCGAGCCGAATGGCATGTCCTGCGAAGGCGAAGCGGCCGGCGGGTATTAATATGCCTCAGTAAAAATCAATTACCACGTCTGTCTGTGTGATAGGTGCGAAGGCGAAACGATACCAAAATTTCTGAAATTCTTATATTGTGCTTGGCTCAATATTCAGAGAGCAAAAGTCTGTGCTGTGCGTGTTGTTTACTTTACCAACATCCATCCAGCCCCTATTTGGCTAAACAAAACAACATCACCCTGCCAAAATGGAATAGAAAAGAAAAATGCCACACAACACTATTCGCATTCGGAATTAGGTCTTAATGGAATATTTAACTTCCAAGAGGAACATACATGAGGAACTTGCTGAAAGGACTCTCTGATTAACATAACCTTCAAAGGATAAATAAAAAAAAAGAGAAAAAAATGTTTACTTCACAGTTTCCTAAAAAAGTCCCATTGTTTTGTGTTACTTTTTTAATTTTTCAAGACTTTGTGGTTAAAGCAATTTCGCGTTACACTAAGTTCATAATGGAATTCCCACTCACAACCATACTGATGTTTGCTATGCGACATTTCCTAATTGCCCTTCTTCACTCATATGCTAATTTTCATTTACATAATAAATGCGATTTATATGACACAGAAAATGAAAGAGTGCTCCAACTGTCCGGCCAGCAGCTTTCATTCGACGACAATAGGAAGTAAACCTCAAACCATGGGACTTCGTCGTGTCCTCTACTGTTCTTCTCGTCACATATCTGAATATTTTTTTCCTTTTATCCACAATATTATTCTATGTCTTTGTATCTGTGTTGAAAGCCAACTGTTCGACCGTGGAACCCCCCTCTGATAGTGAGTTGGCAATAAGCGAATGTAATGGCGAGAGAGAAAAACTTCCATACTCAATAATAGCGCAAGAAAAAGTTATGTGGAACTGTAAGCTTAATATGAGAAGGCCAAGTAAAGGGGCGATATAAAAAAAGCACCCCAACCCCCCTTAAAGAACAAAACGGGAAAGCAGCATTGAAGGAAAATAAAAACGGAAGGCAAGGCACAAAAACCACCGACTTGGCAATCCGGCTTAAGCTTTATATCCTCAGTCTCCCCTCAGTCTATAATGTGGGTCACTTTTGTTAATTATTCAAGTCACATCTGTTATGTAAACTCTTCTAACGCCGTAAACTCTTCCTTGGATGTATTCGAGGATTCGAGTCCTTGTACGCAAACCGAATACGAAATTTAGTGAATTTCTTCTTTCTTTTGGAAAACAAAAAAACACATTTTGGACCGTCCGTTGTGAGCTGGCTGGTTGGTTGTTCGTCGTCGTCGTGTTGGAAGAAGGTTACGGTTCGGTTCAGTCTTCTGTCCTGCAATGAAAAGAGTGAGAAATGTCGTTGTCGTCCTTGTCGTTATTCTTAGCTTGATTCGACTTGAAGGTAAAAACTTTGAACTTTGATAATTTAAATTTTTCGTCCTGTTCGGGCACGGCTTTTCTTTATTAGACAATAAAATGCAAAGTATTGCTCATTTTTTCCTTTCTCAACAATCGTTCTGACGGGCGGGCGTTTGAGTTTGTGTGTTAGGTTTTTGGGTGTGTGAGTGAGTATGTTTTACGGATTTGTTTCGTTGTTTAAATTGGATGTATTAATTATATTGTTCGTTTTAGTTTGCTTTTGTATTGAATTTCAATTTGGAGGAATTTTGCTAAAAATGTTTAAATTTTATTGAAACTTTAATAGTTGGTTCGTCTTCCTTATCGCAATCTATACTAATATTATGAAGAGGTTATGTTGGTTTGCGTGCAAGAGATAATCTTCGAAACTACTGGACCGATTTTAAAAATTCTTTTGCCAATATTAGGTTGAACATATGCTATACATTACGCCATTTAAATAAAAGGGCCCTTAGTGGCGACCAATTTTGTAACTAAATAACTAAAGTCGACGAAAAAACGCATCCCAATTATTCCGACCGCCATGCCATTAGATTTTAAGCACTGGAGTTTCGGTTGCGGTTTGCATTCGCAATTACAATAAACAAATCATAAGGGCATAATTGTGTATTTGCGGCATTAACCTTGAAAATCCATGCTTCTCGTATGGTCAATTGTATGTCGTCTGTTCCAGTGTCGGAAAACCTTAAGCTTTGTTTGTTTATGCGCTTTGATGTTGACGACATCAGACCCCCAAAAGACCCCAAAAGACCCCAAAAGACCCCAAAAGACCCAAAAAAGAATCATAAAAAAACCTCCGAAAGACCCTCAAAAGAATCACAAAAGACCCAAAAAAAAACCCTAAACATAACACTCATGAGATCACCAAAAGATCCCAAAAAGACTTTAAAACGACCCCCAAAAGACCCCCAAAAGACCCCTAGAAGACCTTCATTTCAAAAAGCTGTTTACAAATTCACAACACACAAACAAATTTATTGAAAGTTGGACAGCACAACGTCTGTCGGGTCAGCTAGTTTATAACGGGTGTTTTTTTGGGAGGTTTGTTTTTCCGATAGATGTCGTTTTATTTTATGACAGTTGTTTTGACAGCTCAAAGTGGCATTTCTACTCAGTATTGTTTGGCAAATCATTATGAAAAAAAAAAAAAAAAAAAAAAAAAAAAAATGACATTTGTGAAAAATAGTCGTGGTAGCCATATGCCAGAAATTGTGTTTAAATGTTAAATACCAAATAAAAAAAAATTTTGGTCATTTCATAATTTTATATGTGTTTTATTCAAAAAAAAAATCGGCAACCTCTTAAAAAAACACCCGTTAGATATAACGTGTTTTTTTAAGAGGTTGCCGATTTTTTTTTTGAATAAAACACATAAAATTATGAAATGACCAAAATTTTTTTTTATTTGGTAGATAATTTTTTGGCATTTAACATTTAAACACAATTTCTGGCATATGGCTACCACGACTATTTTTCACAAATGTCATTTTTTTTTTTTTTTTTTTTTTTTTTTTTATAATGATTTGCCAAACAATACTGAGTAGAAATGCCACTTTGAGCTGTCAAAACAACTGTCGTAAAATAAAACGACATCTATCGGAAAAACAAACCTCCCAAAAAAACACCCTATATATATAAAATTGAATGTCTGTTGGTTTGTAATACGCTTTTATGCACTTCACTACCAACACTTCGCTGCCCACATTTCTTGCACCTCGCTGACTTGGTCCCTGTCGTTTAGGTTAGTTGTGAAGTAGCGTAAAACTAAAACTCTTGTCACGAAGTTTACTACACCAGCCATTTACTTCAAATATCGCACTGCTGGCTTATCGCAACCGTCCTGGATATCCCGCCAAAAACATCGTATGATCTACGCATCCCCTGATTCTACGCATTACCCCGTGATCTACTCATCGCCGCGACATATCGATCCGGTGATATCTACGCATCCTGTGATCTACGTATTAGAACGACACATGCATCGTTCGATCTACACATTTAAGACTTCAAATCTTAACAGAAAATTATTAGTGTCTATGTTTGTGACTAAATAACTCTGGAACGCGTGGACCAGTTTGAACCAAACAGATTTCTAACAATCTGAAATCAGTCATAGCTGGTACGGAGAAACAATTTTTGGAATAGTTTTCGGGTTCGCAGTGATGTGGCTGGGTAATTGGGTGTTGTTGTAGGACGGGGCCTTCTGATATCCAGGGTCACTGAGATGAATAATGGTGGTAGGGTGTTAGGACATCACTAGGTTTGTGGGTTGTGAGGGAGGTGACCGATTCTAGTGTCGATTCTACAGTTTTAGGGGTCGCTGGGGCGAATAGTAATGGTAAGGCACTTCTATGGGGAAGGGATCGATCGGTGAGGGTGGCAGATATAAGTGTCGATTCCATAGTTTTCGGGGTCGCTGAGAAAAATAGTGTTGGTTGAGATCCTAAGGAGGAAGTAATGTCTTCAAGGGTTTGGGATGACCGATATTAGTGTTAATTCCTTAGTTTTCGGGGTCGCTAAGGTGAAGAGTGATGGTAAGACACCTATATGGGGAGGAGGTCGATAGGTGAGTGGGAGTGGCCAATATTAGTGTCGATTCGAAATTTTACAGGATTGCTAAAATGAATATCTAGTGATGGTAAAACGTGGATGGAATGTGGAGCGGGTCGATGGAAAGGGAGGGTTTTCGATATTAGTATCGGGTCGCTGAGATAAAAAGTGAAGGTAATTCACTGCTATGTTAAGGGAGTCAGTGAAAGGGGGGGCCTAGATATGTGTCAAATTTTACAACCTTGCAATGCGGGCACCCAGACATGTTCATATAAAAAGAAACGCCACTATCTTAAACTCTTAAGAGCACACCATATTTTATTCTAATGACCCAATATATTTTATTGAAAGTGCAGTGAGTAAGGTTTTAAGCTTGATATACCTTTTGTTTGCCATACTTTCAACATATTGTCTAAAGGGATGCATAAACATTTTCGATTGATCTGATACCATAACCGGGATAGACTCAATTTACTCTCTTTCAGATAAAGTGTTCTAGAATTAAATGTTAACTCTAGACGGAGTTAAAACTCTTACTGTAACGGTTTTTGCTATTTATAAATGAAGAATTGAATTTAATTGAAAACTCTTACTGAATGTAGAACAAATGTTTCTTAAAGTGGAAAGCCATGTCTTTCTCCCACCATAAAAAGAACATAAGCTTTAAATGAGAGTATCTCTGAATACGGATTATTAAAATACCTTTCGTCCATCTTTTCGTATCTTTTTTTCCCCCAGCTACACGCTTTTATATTTCTTAAACCTCTTTCTAATAGTGTTAGATATTCTAGTTCAAAAAGTTTCCTCATTTCTACTGCACTCTGTACTGAGGGAAATTGTTTCTTTGATTTTCGTATTAATCCTCGCGAATACCAACAAAAGAGTGTGCGTTTCGAACGTATAGCGTATAGGAATCAACGGAGAATTCATTGAGTCTTTAATGCGAACTCTATGTGCCTGCGATAAATTAAAACCGAAATCGAAACTGAAATGAGCTTCATTAGTGAAATTAGCTTACCTGTTAACACCGTTTTGCTGCAAATGCGAGTGTGAGAATCTGCTGATGCCAATTTGTGTCTTCTGCTGCACGTCACGTTCTTCTTTATCAATGGACACGTCTCGCCGTTCCGTCCCAGATATCTAATCCACTTAAGCTGCGTTTAGCTCCGAATCAAATTAAATACCGACGTAGTTACGCGCTATCTGAACAATGCTGAGCACCTTAACCGGGTTCTATCGGATATATCTGTGCATCGCTAACCAACGAACTATCTGTAAGTTGCCGCGTTGCGTGTTGTTTTCTTTTTTTTGTGCATATAATTTGCTATTTTCTTCATTCACAATTTCTCAACGGCGAACTTTATTTTATTTTTTTTATTTTACAACTATACTACTAAGTATACATTTTAATCTTTACTTTTTGCAATCAGCAACTAATTGAGACGAAAGTCATTTGGAGCAATAGACATTAGACAACGACCGATTTTGTTCGCCGGGCGCACGTACCGTCCGATAGCACAATAGAAGGTGAGAAAGCGCTGACGCATGCGACTACCGACGACTACGGCGACGACTTAACGAACTATTTATTTTTTTGCTTTTTTCTTCTTCCTTTTTTGCCACGATCTTCCAGCTTTATGCTGCAATTGCGATTTTCAATTACTTAATGAGAACATTAAGATAATTACACTTATCTCTCATCCTTTTAGCTGCGATGCAATACGCCGTGTGGTGGTTCACTTACAGAATTTAAATTAATTTTTTATCATACTTTTTTGTATGCACGACGTTTATTTTCATTTATTGTTGCACTTTTTTACTTATTTTTTAAAAAAACTTCGAGCAGAATAATTCGGTAATCGCAACAGGAATAAATTACCGAGGTGCTGATTGGGTCTTGTGTGAAGTGATTATTCACTTTGTTGTTCTTGTTGCTGTTGTTGTTCTTTACTATTGGATATTTAAGAGGATATATTAATTGTAAAGTGAAATTGATCGATGTACAAAAAAACAGTTCGACCAGAACAGAACCTGCGACCTGTGATTAAAACTTTTTGGTTTATAAAACATTTTCTGTTTAAAATAAAATTCAATAAATCACAATTTAATGTTTTCCATTTTACTACAAATATTTTTTTAAATCCTCTATATATCCTTTGCGTCGGAATGGTTCTGTCGTTCGTTCGTTCTGTCGGTGATGGAATCATGCGATTAATTTTTAACCACCTTCCCAAAGCCCGATTTTCTTCAAACTTCGCACACATGTGTATTTCCGATGACAACACTTTCTGTTAAAATTTGGTAGTGATCGGGCTCCGTGGTCGTGGGGCTCCTATACAAAATACAAAAAAAAAACATTCAAGACAAGTAGTTTTCTATGGATTCTAACATAAACTCTTTTCATAAATATTGTCGTATGCTACATATCATGACAAATTCCAAAATTCAACACGGCTCTGCCATTTGCAACGAAGAGACCAGAAGCAACTGTGGTGAAGCGATAGGACTCGCCTTAAATTAAGGGAGAGTCCTGGGGTTGAGATGATCGGTCTAGAAAAGAAATGAACGACACACGTATAATATAAAATTATTACCACTGACTCCATCGTCCATTTGGAGTAGAAGGCGCATTGAACGACACGCCTTAAAAAAATTATTACTGCTGACTCCATCGTCAATTTTAGGCAGTAGTCGCAAAGATCGGAACGACTGGTTCACCGGCGAAAGAAAGCATCTCAAAAGAAGAAACTTGTCCATGAACTATTACACAGTGAAGATAAGGAGTACCGCACAAGGCGCAGAAGAGTCCTCGTTATGTCACACGATCACACGTTGTACACACCACATACTCGTATGCAAAGATGGTGATTGAATCGCAGATCTCAAAGACATTTTGCAGTGATGGGTAGAACTCTTAATGAGTTGCTTAAATGGCATCTAACTGAGAAATTGGAGACTACTTCAACGACTAATGACTACAATATGCTACCGCTACCATGCATAGACGAAAAATCGGCTCAAAAACAACATTGCTATACTGGATCAGATGGAATACCAGCGGATCAAATCTGAAAAGCCCCCATTTTACCAAGAAATTCATGAACTAATAGTGTAAATATAGGAGGAAGAAATGATTCCAGAAGACTGAAGAGGAAGGCAACCTGTACGCCATACATCCCCCTGTTATGTCTTACTCTATCAAAGGGTAGGATTCTTGGATACCTTGGGACGTTAAATGACTGGACTGCCCGCACTTAGAACGTCTATATGGCAAATGTCTTCGTATTTAATAGCCCGATCTTACAATTTCTTAGTAGATTGTAAGAAAACATTGATAGCTTGCTATAGTAGGATGTGATTTGGTTCGATGTTCCAGATGGATGTGATGCTAGGGTCAGCTTTGTCAACCACCTGTGCACGCATACCGAACGAACTGAGGCTGTTGATATCATTTCTCACCAAAGTCGCATTGGTACTAAGGAGGTTAGTTCGGCTATAGACGAGGTTTGTCCTCCTTGCTGGTTGCCGAGGTGGTTTACTACCTAAATGCTTGTAGGGTGTTAGCGCTGGTACATCGATGTATATTATAAATATATTGATGTAGTCAGTGCGGGTATATTGACGGAGGCGTGGATATGCGCATTATACAACTGGTTGCTGTCATCCCAAAAATCGGCAAGGATGTAATATAGGTCTTGATTCTATCAGTGATTTAATACTGGGACATATGTCTATGGGTGGACGTTGATTGGCGTATAACTAATCCGTGTCTGAAGAGGACCGTGCGATAGAACCTCCCCGGCAGGTAGTCACGTAAATATAAAAGACAGTTTGGCTGGTACTCATGTAAATCCAAAGGACAGTTTCTGTACGCCATATATAAAATAGGAGCTATTACAACGTGCAGCAATTATACTAGTATATATATATCTGTTGAGTACCCCATAGAAGATTTTCTCCTCTATCATTTAAGACATGTGCTTCATCTTAGGCATACCAACAACTGATCAGGTTTTCACCCTTAGGAAGGCGATGAAATAATTTATAGCGTTACAAAACTCAATAAACCATCTGAAAATGGACTTTAAGGACGCAGCCAGAGCAGAACTTTATATAATCGTAATCCATGAGAGATTTCGGCATACCAATTAAACTGACACGACTATGTAGGTTGACTATGACCACTGTTATAACCCAAGTCAAGATATACATTATAAAGCCCATTCAACATCAATAACTGGCTAGCCCGCGTCCTTTGTATCCTGGCGTTGAAAAAAGTAATCCGAAGCTCTGATTGAAGGGGAAGAGAAACAACCATCCACAAGTTTATCCAGATACCGGCTTATGCATATGATATTTACATTCTTGGTAGAAACCCAAGTGCTGTACGAGGAGCTTTAATGCAGATCAAGCGGTCGGCAGATGAACTCAGGTGACGAAGAAACTTCATTATTGCAAACGAAGACTAAAACATTATAAACTCCACAAGTATGAGAAAGATCACAATCGGGAGTCACAATATGTATACTATGCATTAAAATTGGGTCTGGTCTTAAATGATACAAACTTCACAATAATTTGAAAATGCTGTATGAATTAATGTCAATAAAAAAGCAAAAAATATTCATTACATAATGCTCAGCTAACTAAGTTAACTTAGTCATTATAATGAACTCATGTAATCAATCTAATTTAGCGAAAAGTTTTAGAGCCTTAACCCTTAATCCTATCTAAACAAATGAAGAAACTCATCAACCTTAAGATGGATAATCTCTTTGATGACAACCAGTAAATACTAGCAATAATGACCACGACTCAATGGAGCGAATCCAAGATTGTCCTTCTTCGGATGGTTACAAAAGAAGACGAAGCGAAACTTTTGCATTCCATGTATGTAGTTACAAAAAATTATATGCATATTTTAAACCACACAATTTCGTTCCCTTAAGTGGACTTTTTTGTCTTTTTATATTTAATCCACGTAATGCACACCTTTCCCAGATGTAATTATTAATCAACAACAAAAAAGGGTTATGCCAAAAAAAAGCTTATTTCAAAAAGTGATTTTTACATTTTGAAGAAAAAAACAATGACACGAGGGAGCAAGCAGTCTTCTCTATCGTTCCAACACTGACTCCGTTCTATCTTCCTACCGAACGTCAACACCACCAAAATGTGAGCTGCGAGATATCTGTCTAACATTTTTTTAGTGATCCAAATGTAAATATGAATTATGCAAGAACTGCCAACCGGATGGAATAAAGAACCGGACGGATGGCCATAATCTGAATATCAGGGGACATATGAGTAATATAAAAAAATATACAAAGACGAACATCAAAATAAATGTAAATAATACTACAGTCGGTAGTAAGTGGTAGCACACACACACACCAAAAATAAATGGTCCAATTTTAAGATGTGCATCTTTTTAGGAGTAATCAATAAGCAATCATTGAAGATTAAGCAACTTTCACGATTAATCAAACTTTAGGCTATCCGTTATTTTTCATTGTATAAATAAGTGAATGTAAAAAAACTTTGTATTTCGGCTAGAAACTTTTATGTATAGATCGACACATGCCATGACACACGACATACGCCACAGACTCCTTTTACATTGGTAATAACCGCCAAATTATTTGTTTTTAAGGTCGGGCCTACTTCATAGTATTTCCTATTTTCCACGCATCACACGCGACTCACGACACGCGTCACACGCGGAATATAAAAACTGCTATTTGGAATGTAGATACAAAATTTTAGCTCTCTAGATCGTTTGGAAGGTGATTTAAAAAAACCTCAACTTAGTCGAAAATACAGACAAACAGGGTTGACCCCCTGTCAAGTTATATAAATGTTTTAAAGAACCAATAAAAACGGGCATGAAGATGTTTACTTTTATAAAGTGTAACGACTGTAATGTAATGCAATGATACGATTTTCTGAAAAATGTTTGGACATAAAACTAAATCTATAACAAATTAGTCGGACGAACTTGATTGTGTGATGATTTCCTTATTTGAGTACATTAATTATTATTTTTTTAAATTCGATTCATAACTAACCGTTTCCGTGCGCTCCGCCCCCCGCACACATAAATATTCGCCTTGCCCTTACTACTACATTTAAAAAAATCGGTTGGTAAATGGGAGTTCCTTTAAATAACAACTTCAAAGTCATTTTAACTTTGTCCCAATGCGCTCCGCTTAGCTTAGCCTTGATGAATATCTCCACTCGAGCATATCGAACGAACATATGGTTTGAATAAGGCTTTGATACGTTAAGTTGTTTAGGCATGATGACGTATTTTAAGCGTGATGACATCTCAGCTCCAGCGCCATCTACCGGGCTAAAAAAATTAACTTATTGGAGCAACGAGAAACGAACATATGATGTGATGGCTTCAATATGTCTAGTAGCTTAGTCGTGATGAGGTAACGAAAATATGCACCATCAGACCAAATGCCAAACCATCTTTTCATAGATATCTCCACTCCAGCGCCACCTACGTAAACTTAGCGAAGCACCAAAAGAACATATGGTGTTAATATGGCTTTGATACGTTCAGTTTTTTAGGTGTGATGACATCTCAACTGCAGCGACACCTACCGGGCTCAAAAAAATAAACTTATCGAAACACCAAACGAAATATGGTATGAATATGGTTTCGATACGATCACCTATCGGATCGTATTCGTACTATGTAGTTTTTTAGAGATTTTTTTAAGACGCACATTCTGTGAAAGTTTCAGCTCAATCGGCCTTCAAGTTTTTGAGTTTTTGTGTCGTATTACAAAACAACCGACATTCATTTTTATATATATAGATTCAAAATATATATTAACTACATTAACCCTAATATAAAAATGTCAATTGTGAACTGTGAACTTAGCGGCATACATTTTAGTGTTGGATGGAATATTATAAAATACCACCACTTGGCTTTTGACCATCACTGTGTACACTTAAAGTTGCTATTGTTATCTCTACTAAAAGATAAAGTTTTTTTACTCGACTATTGATGATGTAATATTTTGAGTTTTTTTTTTATCAGTGACTTTTATTTGATAAATGTGGTTAGCCAAATCGCATTTCTTCTGATTGTCGAAGCCAGAGTACACAAATAAAAATATCTGCTTACTTTAAAATATATGGGCAACACGCGTGAATCCTCACATAAATTAAAGGAGTCAGATATTAGTTTAAATTGAAAAAAAACATTAAAAAATCTGCTTCGAGCCCACTACGGTTCCACTTCTCATATTACAATGAAGCTACGCTAAGCTGTAGTAAGAATTAAAAGGACGGACACCAGCGAACAAGCCACCAAGAGAAAAGGAAAACGAATGAAATGAAGACTATTTTTGCGGCAGGTGTGGATTGTGCTCATTCATAAGAACACTCCAGCGCCATGATATCTTTCTGCATCTTTTGTTGTTTACCATAGAATAAAAACAAACAAACAATTATTCCTACAGGCATTTTATTTCGTATCCACATCCTTTACTTTGTTATTCTATTCACAGGCGTACATATAAACACGTCCAACACCGCTTCACCGCTTGTATCCTTGGCGCACTCTTAAAACTGCCCGCTGTGATGCTTCACATGCTCCACATCTGAAGAGCATTTCGCCCTTGGGATTCTCCCACGAAATTCTTCCTTCGATTTTTCTTATTTTACTTCAATGATATTTAACCGTTCTTTTTCGGTTACTTTTTAAATATTAGTCTGTGTTTGTGTTACACATCATATTTGTATTGGTGCTTGCCGGTTGGTACTTGAGTACGCTTGCGAAAACTTTGATATTTGTGTGCGTATTTGAAATGCGTGTTACTTCTCCCAGAAGCCAGAACTACTAGAACTATTTTCTCAGATTGTACTCACTGGCTGACTTTAAGTGCAAAATCTTCCCACGTCAGTCAAGTCTTCTACTACATTTTTTTTATTTCAATTGAACTGTATTCCCTTTTAAATTTATGCATGAAGCACCGGAAGCATCAACATCACCATCACCACAGAAGCATTCATGTAGTGCTGAAGCCAGAGAAATTCTCATATTTCCTAACTTATCGTGCGAAAAATCTGCAACGGTTCGTATGTAGCACAATCGCAGAAATTAACTCAGTGCTATGAAAATAAAAATATTTAAGAAAAAGTTACGTATACGCACAAGATTTGTCAACATTGTGTCATGGAGCATGTAGGTAGTAGGTGATGTCCACTATGTATCAAACCAAATTCATATTACTAAAATTATTTCCAGCCACCTCAGTAGTTTAGTTATTAGTTTGAAAATTCTATTAACACGTTTTGCAGTGAAAATAAACCAACAAAACAAAAAACATTCGAACGCTAACTAAGACGAACAATGATCAAAACAAAGCAAACCGGAATTTTTGGCTCTGTCGTATTATGATGCTGTCATTTTATGAGCGAGAAAAACTTCATTAACCAAAAAATCCAAACAAACAGAAAAACGAGGAACGAAATAGCACGCACATGGCACACCCCACTTGCCCACTGTCATTTCTGAATCGTTTTATATTCAAAAATAAATCCTGCGTACACACCACGCACGACAGTGAATGTCATAAAAATGAAACTGATATTGAGGTCCGAATCAAAAGAAGTACTACTACAACTCATGTAGAATAGCGTGGAATGGGACGTTGTAGCAAGGCTTGTAGTCATCAAATCCGTAACTAAAATCAATGGTTTTAGTTATAGTTACGTCTATCGATTCGGGCCCAAGTGTATTCGAAAACATTTTCCTAACGTTCGGAATATTCCAAAATATCAAAAAGCGTTTTCTTGCGGTCTGGGTTATTCCGTTTAATTTATTTCAGGTTTATGTGTCTTAAGGCAACCTGTAACTATTCTTTTCATTCGAGGGTGCCGTAAAAGTTTATAGAAAAAGTAATAAAAAATTAAAATTTTTCATCAAAAATTGTTTTTTAAAATATTCGCCTTTAAGATCTATAAACTTTTGCATACGCTCAAACCATTAATCGAAACCGAGTCCGAAGATTAAAGCTCCAAACAAAGTTTTGAACGCTTCAACCGCTTCTTCGGGCGATAAAAATCGTTAGCCACGCATCTTATCTTTGATTGTTGGGAACAGGAAGAAGTCATTGGGTGCCAAGTCAGGGCTGTAAGGCGGATGACCCATCAATTCGATCGCTTGAGTGCTCAAATACTCGCTTGTTTGATGTGATGTGTGTGAGAGCATGCAAATGATGATTGGATTGTTTTCCCTCAATTTGTTGAAAACCTCAGGCAAACAAGTGGTCGTATACCAAACTGACTGTCTTTTGATTTTCAAGAGCCACAGTAGCCACATGACCGGTTTTCGTGAAGAAACGCGCCCATTTGCTTCCCAACGTTCCGAGCTCGAACAACTTTTGTTGGATTTACTTCGAATTGGAAGACCCAAACAGTCGATTTCCCTTTTCTTTCCGGCTCATACGTAAATATCCATGACCTGTCATGATCTTGTATACGTTTTTGGAAGTACTTCCAACGAATTTTTCAATCATTTGACGGCACCAATCGACACGAACCTTTTTTTGTGTGTCAAAAAATGTGAAATCCAGCGTGCACATAGCTTCCGCACCTTTAAATGTTCATGTAAGATCGTATATACGCTGGTGTCACTAATGCCTAGGCATGCCTTGATCTCCCGATAAGTCACATGACGATCCTCTTCAATCAGTTTTCTCAGTCAGTTAATCAGTTAACCTTTTTGACTGACATAGAGATTTGGATCGGAAAACACTAGTATTATCATTTTCTAAAAACATTAACGGCACCCTATGTACCTACCGAGATGGTGGAATGAAAATTTAAACATATTTTGTCTGGACCGGACCAGGACCCAGGAACTAGAAAGATTTAAAATATATTCTTCCTACCGAGATGGAATGAAAATGGAATAGGTAATTTTGAAATAAACAGTCAAACGGCATAAGTGTCATGCACAGTATGCAAAACGACAATTTTTTTTTAATAACAAATGACAGTATGTCCATTTACCAAGAGGCATTCCAGAAACACTTTTTATAAATTTAATTCCAAGTATCCTGACAGAAACATATTCCATTTTTCTTTGCTATAAGGTAAGAAGGCTTTCGAAATTACTCATATTATCTTCTGAAATTCAAATTCGAATTTCGACTTTTCGAAGTTAGTTAAATGAAAATTGTTTTTAGGAACGAAGAGAGATATCAAAAGGTGACACGAAACACAATAAAGGGCCAAGTATAATGGGCTTCAGTGGCCTTATTCTCACGACAAAACCGAACAAAGAGCTTAGCTAATTTCTCTCATCCTCTAATTTAACCATAATGAACTTGCAACTACTTGCATTCCACACAACTTCTCTCAGTTGTCATATTTCCGCACCGAATGTATCACTTCACTGACACTTTGCTTAATCCCACGTAAGTCAACCAACATTTGACGAACCAACCAATATCACATTATGATCACAGCATACGAGTTGCATATAATGAGTCCTTCACATCAGCTAAATTAATGCTACTCAAGTCCATTATAGTTTGCCCTTAGGTAAGTGAGAGTATTCTAAGTTATATCACAATTTTCCGCTAAATGCGTCTTAATTTCACATTATGTTCTTGAAATTAAGGACGCAATTACAGACTTTCATCGCTTAAAAAATTAACGAAAAGAATAACTATCGATTACTTAAGAAATGACATAAGTTAAGCTGGGAATAACACTTTTCCGGAAATTTTTCCTAAGAAAAGAATATTAGTTACTTTCCCAAAAAGGTAGAAAGCATAATCATACATAATAGTATATTATATAACGAGCGAGGAAAGTAGAGTTTATCGTTCGAGTTAGAAGTTTGAAGCACGAAGCGGTATCCGAGCAATCTAACGAGCACGATGACAACTTTTCTCCGAATAATGTACGCTATTTTTCACACGACCAAAACCGGTTTTTCATTCTGTGAAGCGCCAATGTGACGCTTGCAATACTAACATTACAGCAATTATCATTTACTAAGGCGAATTATCATAATGAGATCGAAAATCGCAAATCGTGAGTTCGTAAAGTTAGTCAACGAAAAATTGCTGCGAAAACTGAAATGATATTTATTTATCACTTCACAAATCGGGAATCGACCCCCTGGTCTGTACCGAGTTTTTTTTTAAACACAAATAGACGAATTTTTTTTATTAACTAAGCAAAATATAAATTAACTCACTTGTTATTCTTTTAATTTTTATTAAAATGTCACCTATTATTACATTCGGCCTTAACAAAATAACTAATTGAGTTGGAACTGACTAATAGCAACACTACGTCTGAACTAAAGAGAAAGAAAGAGACTCAAGTTACCGTAAAAAAGCAACTCCATTTTGTTTTGCTCTTCCGCAATGAAACGAAATGGCAAATCAACTCTTTGACTCTAGTGTAGGTCGTGTAGGTACTAGGTGGTTATGATGGATCTCGTGACTCGTTATAGCTACATATTATAGCCTCTTATTAACGTTTGTTGTATTCAGGAGCCATAAAAGCCATAAGCAATGTGGTGGTGGTAGTTTCGAATGTACCATTTTTACTTCACAATTCACCACACACCACGCACAAATCTCTCTGGCGTCTACCTGTCAATTCGCAAGAGAGTTCCACTCACACAATACTATTACAGAAAACGTGTTTAGGGCTCTCTGGCGGTATCCGTAGCAGAGGCTTAGACTAGTAAAGCGGCATTCCAATTTCTAAATGCTTCATGATCACAAGAAATAAAAAAAACGATGGAATTTGACTCCAAAAGCAACAAAATAGAATAATAAAGGCGCCCGCCCTTCTGTTTATGTTCTTATTCCATTCTCAATATTCTTATAGGTAGTATGGTTAATAAAGATGTTTTGTTCTTTTATTTTAAACTCGTATACAAAAACGATTGCGAAACCAATCTAATGAGCATTATGATAAGAATCGTTTCCAATTAAAACCTTTTTTCCCACCTTAAACTTAACGTATAGACAAGCTGATGCTTCGCCATTTGCTGCTTCCTCGACAGAAAAACCGGACTTGGGAATTCAAAAATAAGCAATCAGTTACAAATCTTGAGATTGACTGACTGCACAGGAATTCTGCGCGATTTTCCTTTACTTCGGTCAAGCTTGAGTTTAAACTTTACACGTCCAAGTTATACATTAGAATCTACCAATTCTGGATTTGCCAATTGATAAGTTTGAAGCCAATTTTTGTTGTAAACAATTTTAAAAGTCTAATTCGGTGTTTTTCTGCTCAGTTGCATAATTAAAGCAAGTATTGAAAGAAATAGGGAGGCTTACTCAGATCAATCAATACTTCACTTCTTTAGGATACTAATTCTTATTCTTAAACAGCAAATTAAGCAAAATATTTTGAGTAGATAGACGAACAAACGCACAGACGGACAATGAATCTGTCTGAATACTACTAAGTTCCAAGAGTTTTTTTTGTATGCAACAAAGCTACTGTAACATCCATACGATACAGAAAACTTTTATAATTGCACCAGTTACAAGGAACTCGATGCATGTACATGTACTTTCAAAGAACTTGTTGCTTCTTTAGTGAAGATGTGCAACAGGTATCTGGCAGACAGGCATCACACATTTTCCATCTCGAGAAATATCAACAGCTACATATATTATAAGGAAGTGACTAAAGAACTATTTCTACAAAGGGAAAACTGGTAGTCGCATATATACACAGATGTATAGGAAAAGAAAAGTCTTCCAACATTTCCATATATAGGTGCTCTGATGTGGAAAAGTTTATTGTACCTTAGCCATTTGCATTTTCTATACCTTAAAAGCAAATATCTCCGGTTTTGATAAATTATAGAAGGGCAGTCAGCAAGAATTTTGAAAAAAATCCGTAATTTATCACTGAAATTCCATTTATTGGTGATCACAACCGAATCACTTACGCCTGCGCACTCACTTTTATAACTTTATTCAAAGGAATTGAAATAAATTGAATTTTTTTTAAATTTTATCAACATTTTTGTTAACCCCCACAACACCACTTATCAAAGACAGAAAGGGATCTTCGCGACACTATAATGTACATATACATATTACAGTCGAACAGTCACTCACTACGATCCAACGGCTTAAACAGTCACCGAACGTCTGCCGCTTGGTTTCAGTTCAAACGAGAGTTCGGTTAAGGTTTGAGATAATAACAGCGAAGCCATAGCCATCGTAAGCGGTTTGTTTAGCATCGAATCGCTTCGACGAAGGAAGAAACCACATAATTATGTTAAAAATAATAAAAAATTGTGTAAGAAAAAAGATGAAGGAGAAGAAGCAGAATAATGTATACAAAAGGTGACGTGAGTTCTCTTCATTGCCGGCATAAGAAACCAACAAACGCAAAAACTGCAAAAACTAGCTCTGGCTGAATTTGAACCAAACTAACGGGTGGGCAGAAAGATAATAATAACAATATTCGGTGCGACAGACTATTGCAGTCCAAGAACTAGCTGCGGTCCAAAAACTAGCTTCCCTCTCGCGACCATTTGTGTTGCGTATGTATATTTTTTTGACACAAATGGAAGGGACCTACAATTTAAGGCCGGATCTGAACGGGGAATTGAGAAGCTTTCCTTGACAAGTTATTACTCTTGGACGTTTGTCAGACTTTCCCGAGATGTTTACTGGGATTCGAAAGACGAACCTCCTGCTCAAAAGCCATGTTCTTATCAACTGAGCTACGGCGCCCATAATTTTTTCAGAAAGTAAAAAATTTAAAATTTACCGATACACACCCAAGAACGTTCGACTATCGTTTTAATACATGCTAGAAATAATGTGTCAATTATTGTTTAATTTAATTTAGACAAAAATACCCTCGACAACAAGCACGTACTGCTTAGACGATTGGACAATTAATGGCTAACTTTGAGGAGACCGGATACACTAAGGATTGCCACAATACGGGAAGAGCACGAACATCTCGATTTTCGGATAATATCGAGCTGAAAGCGTACGAAAAGCTGGATATGAGTCGACCGGGAGGCGTGCTGCTCAATTAGATATCCAAAGAACGTCACTCATAAAAATGATGCACAATGACCTGAACATGTATCCCTATCAGATTCAGTTGGTTTAAGATTTCTTAATAACTGATAATGAAAAGCATCTGGAGTACGGTATAGCCCTGTTGATTCTTTCGGCACAAAATCCAAATTTTATTGTTTCACAGTTGATGATGTCGGTGGAGCCCCTTTTCAGCATCACCGGATTTTTGAAATTATTCTTCTTTTGACGCGTTTAGGAGAGGATCAAATTGAGAGCGTTACGAAAGTGCGACAAGATGATTTAACTTTTCCAATGTCCGCGCGTTTAGTTGAGGATACTATTTTGGGGGACTTTTTGGAGGTCTTTGGGACTCTTTTGAGGGTGTTTGGAAGTCTTTTTGGGGGTATTTTGCAAGGTATTTTTGAGTGTCTTTTGCGGGTCTTTTGAGGGTCTTTTGGTGCTACTTTTGGAGTCTTTTCAGAGTCTTCTGTGAGTCTTTTGAAGGATGTCGAGAGGGTCTTATTGAGGTCTTATGGGAACGTTTTTGGGGTCTTTTGGTGATATTTTGTAGTCTTTTGAGAGTCTTTTGGTGGGTCTTTGGTGGGTCTTTTGGTGGTGAGTTTTTTATGGCCTTTTAGGGGTCTTTTGGGAGGTTTTTTGTGTGTGCTTTTTGAGTCTTTTGAGAATCTTTTGAGGATCATTTCGGAATTTAAAGGATCTTCTAGGGATATTTGGGAGTTATTGGGAGTGTTTATCTTTTGGGGGGTAAAAAAATCTTTTGGGGTCTTTTGAGGGTTTTTGGGTGCCTTTTGAGGGTCTATTGTGGGTCCTTTATGAGTTATTATGGAATTCTTTTTGGTTCTATAGAACATTTGGTAGGCTATAGAACATTCTTAATTATTCAATTGTGACATTTCGTTGCGCAATGAGCTTTGATAATTGTATTTAATATCTTTCTTCAATAGCTTTATTGCCTTTTATACTTACGTAAATTACTGGCACGCGGGATAAAATGTTTTTCCGTTTTGTTACGCCAAACAAATATAACTTCTAACGCGCGTACATAAGTACACGCACCCAGTTTTTGTATGGGGCTACCTAAAGTCAAAGATGTACATCAACAAACCCGCTACATTGGGAGACCTTAAAAACAACATTCGATCTGAAATTGCCGTTGTGTCACAAGACACGCTAAAAATAGTGCGAGAAAATGTTCTGGAAAATGCTAAAGTTTTTGTAACATCCAACGGGCGTCATTTGCTTGATATCTTTTTTCGAAATCAGCTAATAAAAACTTACAATTCGAATTATAATTTTTTGTTTTTTCCAATTATTTTTTTCTTCTCCTTAAAAAGTTATAAGCAAACCAAATGGGGTGATACCTTTCTGCCCACCCTGTACACCTGCGGTGGTTAGTTCACCACATTCACTTTATAAATTCATACGAAACTTACTCCACTCTTCACCACACCAACACAAGTAGGTATATCCAGATCCACACCAACTCCATACCATAGCCATAAGGAATCATTTCCAGTTTTTCGCTTCACTTTTACGATACAAACAACAATACTCTGTGTGTGCAAAACACAGGGCACATTTAAGGAACAAACAACAAACTGCTGTCGATGGATAGCCACACAGAGCAGATGGTTACAGGAGAAGAGCAGTCTCAAGAATCAAGATGCCGACGCCGAGGCATTTCGGCATGCAAACTCCAACTGCTTATGCTTAACATGCACGTAGCCTGCATCAACACGATGATAATGACAGTTGTTGTTCCAGTTTTCCCAATCATGCGCGTTTGATAATCGTCTGGTGGAATTCGAGAGAGCGTTTGATATGAATCCACCATCTAGAATGTAATGTTACGGGTAACCCTTGTTGCAAAAGAATGAGGAATTTTGCATAAATGGTCACAAGCAACAATAATAATATTCGTTGCAATTGCTTCGTGTGGGGAGGGTGGTTGTTTTTACAATGTTCGACCAGAACCAGCCGTCAGGTAAACTACCGGTGTAATAGTGTTACTTTACGGTGTTGCTGGCACAAATCGGCTGCGGTACTGGAAATAATTCTCGCATTCAATTTTGAAACGAATTACAACGGTCGTTATGACGAGGCTTGCTTGGTATCGAGTTAGTCAAATCTTATTTATGGGTTTTTATTCTTCATAAAGATTTTATTTTTCACTGGGATAAACCAATTCTCGTTCCAAAGTAATCTTAGAAATGAGGTATTCATAGAACTCCATGGCCAGGATTCTCTTATCCTTATGTTTTTAGACGGAATGACATACTAAGCAGTAAACCATTCAACGATCTTCCTGAAGGCAAGTTGATTTTAGTTAGATTTAAGGTATTCCAAAGACACTTAGATCTGAGCTGAGTAGCTGAGTATCCGTGTGTAGGTAAAGGGTGTTCTTATTGCTTAGAATCTTAGACAGAACTTACTGAAGAGTTAACTGTCAAATCAGCTGTCATATTACGCGTACTTCTTGACATTTTTATAAGTGTACTCTGGTGTCTGGTAAATAATCATGAACAGACTCTCATTTGAACAACGCTACCAAATTTACCGTGAAAGCTTTACTTTGGGCGCCGTGGATCTAGTAATTAGTACGTTGGACTTTTCAGCAAAATCTTTTATATACTTTGAAAATCAGTCGTAGATGCGCGCATTTTCGTAATATTTATGGCGTGCATTGTGTTTAGCTCATAGGTGAGGCTCATGTTTTGATTTAACGGGTTTGTTTATAAGCAAAATTGCCGCATATGGAGTGAGATCAATCCACAAAAGACCCTACACACTCCGTTAACCGTTATATATAAATAGTTTAAAGTAACTTCAGTCGCAAAATATTATTCTACATGTGGCATGAACTTCATTGTTATACATCATGACAATGAGGACCAAGTAAAATGCTCTAGTTTCGTGGAGTTAATTTTGGTTTAACGAAACTAACTCGAATTTGAGTTTTCATGCATATAAACCCGAGTTGACTCTGGGAATAGTCAACCATAGAAACTTATGCTGTATTGCTTTGGCAGCTTAGCTTTACAAAGCAACAGCTTTTGGCTTTAAATTTTCGATGCATTTTAATTGTTATGTGTGTTAAACAAAACACCGCCTTACGGTGAGCGCTATAACTAAAAAATGGCTTTAGTTATAAATCCTATAAACTTTTTCGGGTTTATTTTCGGCTTTATGCTTATGCGATTGTTGTTGTAAGCCAAGCTGGATTAGCCAAACAACGCAGCAAGCATTAGTGATAGAACGTTCATGCTTACGCCGAAAGTCATCTTTTTTAGTTGACTTTCGGTGGATTTTCAGTGCAATCCAGCTTTCTCTTTTCAACTCATAAAAAACTACCTGTTTCGCTGGACATGACTAACATTCCCATGCCTGTGTGGCCTCGCTCTAGAGAGTACATAGAGAATACAATGTAAGGTATAACAATCTTGGAACCTACGAAAGAAGCAGAGTGAGTAAGTAAATAATAGTTAGGGAGCTCTCACAGTCACAATGGAAAAACTTAAGACTGACAGGATTGTATGGATATTGGGTTTGAAAAAAAATTTGCTCGTTATGTTGGAAATCCATAGAATCCTGTAGGTCTTAAGTTTTTCATTGTGAGAGCACCCTTAGCTATACTCTTTGAATACCTTTCTTGGCGAAATTGTTGTATCTGATCCACGCTTTATTTCCTCAGAAAGATCTCAACTCTATAACAAATTATGGAAAAAGACCATTGCATTGCAATCCCAGTACATACCTCCTACCTTGGAATTATCTTGCACATAAACTAAATTCATTATTAATAAATTTTTCCGTCAAGACTAATGCCATTACTTCGGACAACACATTGATAAAATTTGATGTGCATGGACTCGGAAGAGGGAACTGCATCAAATTTGTTTTCCTGCTATCGCAAATGTGACGTAATTGTTCCAGAAATGCAGTTCCAAATCCTGATGTGACGCTTTAGTCGAGAGTTAATTTGGAGCTTTAGGAATTTAGTTGAGCGCGAAGGTGATAACCACGAGCACTTTATTTGTAGCGCATACCATAAACGGCATAATCTACAACCATGCTCGTACAGATTTTGTTGATGCAACACACGCAATAACCGTCCAAAAGCGTAACAAATACCAGAAAACGCACATGGCATGACAATAAACATGTTTCTGGTCAACCAATTGGATGCATTGCAGAACCGGATTCCTATAAACAATAGGAGCGTTGCGTTGCGCACTCCGTAAATTAGTTATTTTAAAAATTTTGTCTCTATTTATATATATAGGTACTCGTATATAAATGACGGTGCTTTCCGATGGTTCTTCATTCAAACGAAAGGGAAATAATAAGATTTTGGAATGCAAAAGAAAAGCTTTGCATGGATATTTTATTTGTTCCAATAGTCATAGTAAGCTTTTTGGGTTCGGACATTGGATGGTCACAAAAGTTAAATATGCCAGAAAGTTTATTCTTTGTAGAATTCATTTTTGTTCGCAAGTTTAAACGGGTTAAAGGAACACCACAAACATTTTTAGCTCTACAGCCAGTCTTGTAACAACCTTCAGTCCTTGTATCGTTCAGGAATCAATGACTCATTACGTAACCAGCAGTACCATTTCTTAAATGATCGCTATTTAATACAACCGACAAAGGCTTGCCTGTGTTGCTACTCAGAGAAGACAGTCGAGCGGATAGCCCTGCAAACTTCTAGTTACCATTATAAGACCAACCTGCCACCTGCAATACACATTATACGCCTTGGCTAGAATGCATTTTAAAAAGGTTTATAAATAAAACACACAAATTTCCATGCACACGTGTCAATAAAGCAACTTGTTTTACAAAATTACATTTTATTTGCTAAATTAGACTTAGAAAAAAGCACACCCAACAACAGATGTGCCCAATTCTTCCATTGTGTACATAGAAAGAAAATTGGAAAAATGCAATCGTCTACTTCAACTTCTTCTTTGGGCGAAGATTATTGGTGTGTCCGCACTTCTTCTTACGACAGTTTGTTGCCCTTGGATGGAGACGAGCATAGCACTTGCGGCAGATCATTTTGTCGCAATTGTACTTTTGTGCCAAGATGCGAAGAGATGGTTCAATGATACCACCACGGAGACGGAGTACCAAATGAAGGGTCGACTCTTTCTGGATGTTGTAGTCCGATAAGGTGCGGCCATCCTCCAGCTGCTTTCCAGCAAAGATCAAACGTTGCTGATCTGGTGGAATTCCCTCTTTGTCTTGGATTTTAGCTTTGACATTCTCGATTGTATCGGAAGGCTCAACTTCCAAGGTAATGGTTTTACCGGTGAGGGTTTTAACGAAAATCTGCATTTTGCGGCGATTTCTGTAAATTGTCAGAGATAAAAAGGCATAATTAAATAGATTGAAACCTCATCGTCAGGAAGGAAACAAGAAAAATAAATTAACACGACGCGTCATAACTAATCTGCCACAAGTTATAGGTTAGAAATACATTCACTAAATAAAAAATTCTCAAACACATGAATATATTAAGATATTGTCCAGCAAATTTTTGGAATATATAGTAAATGTATTTCTTAATTTTATATTTATTTTGCCATTATTTTACCGTACAAATATTGAATATATTTTACTTACCCAAAGAACGTGTGGTCAAACGATGTTCACAAAATAGAAAAGGAAATTTTAAATATGGCAGGAAATTTATTTGACATTTTCCTATGAAAAGAAGTATTGCCATATTGATGTTTTTTTTAGTAATCACATTTTTGGGAAAAAAGGGAATATGTATATAATTAGTAATTCTATTTTAATTTAATTTGTAATTTAATTTTTTTTTGTGTTTGTTAACATCAAATACATCGGTTGAATTTTGAATGTGATAAGTTGCGTTATGTATCTCAACTAAATCCTAATTTGCTGGATTCTAATGATCTAGATGATGATGAGTATTATCTTCAATAAAGTTAACAATGATAGTCTCCTTTTTAAATTATTTTTAAATATAAATTAAATTAATTACAAGTGTATAATAGTGAGAATGAAATTTAATGTTAATTCCAGCTCCTATAACACCTAAAGCGCTTCAATAGTGTGTCGTATCTCATGTACAAATAAAAATAGGAATTTTTTCATAAAATAATTTCGTGTTGAAACACATAACGATCAAACTGACAAATCCAGAAACACACGCCCGCTAAAAAAAATGCCTTTGCTCTGATTACTAGCTTCGCCCTTCGCGCTTTTTTAATTCGAATTTGTTAGCAAGACACAAAATTTACAGACAAAATTATTTGTTTTTTTCTGACGTTTACATCAACTTCGATTAAAAAAAAACACGTTAACAATAGTTTACAGGTTTTATACAACAGACGACCTATAGAAATTTTACTAATGGGCACATTCGTAGATAGATCCTCAGTTACTTCAGGGTAACTTTCGAACATCAAAGTTACCCATCTAATTACGAACGAAGCGGCTAACTTCGGAGTGACTTTTAATTTTGTTTTATATTCGTAAAAATTTATTCAAGTTACCCATCATATCTCCATATACCTGTAGAATAACACTTCTGGTGCAACGTGTTTTTTTTATACATAGACTCATTGCAAAGAGAGAACTCCCTAAATGACTTGCGTCACAGAAAATATTACAAATTTTACAAATATTTTAAATAATACATGTAAAACAAAGAATATTTAATACATTGTTTTCTTTTCTCTTCTATTTTGAAAACATGTACATTAAAAGATTCGGGAAACACGGAGTCGACCAACTGATTCCGCATCGAAGTCTCTCTCTGATAAAAGTAGGATTTGAAGTGTTGCCGTGTTGCGTTCTACATGAAACCGGTTTTAAGGCAAATCTAGGTTGATTAGACCTGAAACAAGGTTAACGTTAAAAACAGTTAAAATTTCAGTCTATGATCCAAAGAATTAAGATATGAAGTAATTGTTACATTGTTTATCTAACGAATAACATAAGTATTATATAATCTTAATACTTCAGATGGGCTGAAGTAGAAGTAACAACGTCTTATGAAGCTCGCTCTTTCTGAAATTCCAAAAATATGTTCCTTCCAGGAAAGTTCACTTGAAACTTTCAAAACTGACAACTTAAGTGAGTCTGAACTTGCAATAGTGGCACCATTAATTACTGGTGGCACGTAATGTTCAACTGTCTTCTGAATAAGAACACAACCCTTTATATGTGTTAAATTCCACCCTATTAGATATGCACCGATCAAGAATGACTTAAATGTCATTAAAAAAAATAAAAAATTGAAAAATGTGTTATGACAGATAGTTCAGGTCTTCGTTTTTGGTTTTTTTAGTCAAGCGCTAGCATATCGTTGTTTTTGTAAATTGTTTTCTATGAAAAAATATTTTTTTAGTTATTTCAAATTGTGTTGAAGAATAGATTTAATAAATTATAAATTTTAAATTGTCAGATTCATTTTATTAAAGGCCAATAAAATACAGCTCAAAGCCGTAATTTATATGCCGAGGAATAAGGAATTACTACACCAATTGCACTGTCGAATTCTTTCTTTGGAATTTGAAAACCTGCTGTTTGGCTGGTTTTGAAATTCGAATTCCTTATTCGGATTCCAATTAAAATACGCCTAATAAGTGATAAACATCTCTGATTCCCAATAATAAATATCCTCTTTAATTGAACTAGTGCTAACTTTGTGTGATAATTGAACATGTGACTTGTCAAGATGTCATATATCCCATAAGATTTTCTTTGCGTCTCCCTTTGACTAACACGTCATTCATGTTTATTTAATCATTCCCCTGAAGTCTGTTGCTCTCGCACTCACTCACTGGAGTATTTTAATTAATTTTTTTCACCAGATTTTTGATTCTGACTCCGACTTTAACAAGAATTCTTTTATATTGTATGATTTGTCGTGTCGTTTCTTATTAAATGATCACGGATTTTTATAAAAACAGTACACGATAAGTTTTTTTTGTAGTCATCGTGTAACAATTGAGGAAAGAAAATTGAAATCCATCCTCCTGAAAACGCTTGAAATAGAAAAATGTTCGTATAGGCAACAGCGGAACAAGTACGTATTAAAGTATTTTCTAAAAAGGCGAAAATAATCCTATAAGTAAAATGCCAGACGATAGTAATCGAGGAAATGAAGCAGAGGTAAGTTTTAAACATGATACAATAAATTAATGAGTTTCCCCAATCTCTATATATGTCAAGGTTGCTCCTGCTGATGCAACTGAACCCAATGGCCAAGTTGCAACTGTTGCAGAAGGTGCTGATGCAGCGGCCGCCGCTCGCCAGCCAAGTAGATTGGAATCATGCTTTGCGATGACAAAATCCCTCATTCTTCGGGCACTTATAATATACTTTGTGTCATCGTTTTTCCGTAAACCTGCCACCAATCAAGATGCCGCACAAAAGTCCGCAGTAAATGCAGGACCTAAGATAACAGCATGGAACTTTTTTGAGAATGGAACGCTATTTGATTTGCATGTCTATTTATCTGAGAATTTCGACGACGTTAATTTTAAGGAGAAGAGCAACCTAATTTGGTTGCAGGAAGATCTCACCTATGGCGATTGGTCGTCGGGAAAAGCAGGGGATGGTACTTACACACATAGCGTAAAGATTAAAGCTTCCAAAGAGTTGATGCAAAATGGTTCAATTTATTTGCACTCTTATGTCACACGTGCTGGCGAGAGCCCAGATCCCACCAGCAGCAACTACGCCAAAAACTATTTTGGCTACACTCGCAACCAATTAAATCGATTCAAGAAAATCCGTGTCAATCGGAATTACAACTTGTTGGCTGGCGAAAGAGAGAAACTTGAGATGGAAATTGAAGCTTCGTTGCTTAAAGATACAATCGTTTCACATTGGCATCCAAATTTGACAATCAACCTGGTTGTTGATCAAACAAACTGGGCTCAAGGATCCATTCCACAGCCACTTGACGAATATGTGCAGTTTACCGACGATGGAAGGACATATTTGCCAATTATCTTTATCAATGACTATTGGAATTTACAGCGTGAGTATATGCCAATAAATGAGACCACCCCCGAGCTGGAACTCCATCTCACCTACCAACCATTGAGCATGTTAAAGTGGCAACTTTATGCCGCACAAGCGATGAAAGGCAAATGGGCCGGCAATATGTTCGGTGATCTCATGAATTCCGGAGCCGATGAGTCGGATGAGGATCAGGACTCCATCAAGGAAACACTTATTGAGACGAATATTTACTTGCTTGGTATCACAATCGCTGTGTCCATTCTACATTCCGTTTTCGAATTACTTGCCTTTAAGAACGACATTCAATTCTGGAATAATCGTCAGTCTCTTGAAGGTCTGTCGGTGCGATCGGTTTTCTTTGCCGTATTCCAATCACTTATAGTGCTCCTCTATGTGCTGGACAATGAGACCAACTTTATGATTCGCATGTCGTGCTTCGTTGGCTTGGGCATTGAAGTATGGAAAATCCACAAGGTTGTCGACATCAATTACAATTCGCAGGACAAAATCCTAGGTGTCTTCCCGAAAATATCATTCAAGGATAAGGGTTCGTATAGCGAAAGCGCGACCAAGGAGTACGACAACCTAGCCTTCAAGTATCTCAGCTGGGCGTGTTTCCCCCTTCTAATCGGCTATTTCGTGTACTCTCTGCTCTACAACCAGCACAAGGGCTGGTACTCATTCGTTCTTAACATGCTCTATGGTTATTTGCTAACATTCGGCTTCATCATGATGACCCCACAGCTATTCATTAATTACAAACTGAAGTCGGTCGCTCACATGCCATGGCGAATGATGACATACAAATTCCTCAACACATTCATCGACGACATATTTGCGTTCGTCATTAAAATGCCCACAATGTACCGTCTGGGCTGTTTCCGTGATGACATTATCTTCTTTGTGTTCCTCTATCAGCGCTATCAGTATAAGGTTGACCACAAGCGTGTTAATGAGTTTGGCTTCTCTGGGGAAATGGAGGAGGAGGCAGCTAAGAACCAACTAGAGGGCACAGTTGGAGCAATCGAGTCAAAGCCCGCTGACGAGAAGAAAAAGGATTAGATCGAGTCTAGGCAATAAGTTGTTTTTTTTACTTCATATGCTATTACGTCTTCTGCTGTGTTTTTATCCGAAACTATGTGAGTTCTGGATTTTATTGTATGTATTTAGTTCTTGTTAGAATAAATTATTTGCTTTTCAAAGCAATTTTCTCCCAGTGGGCCGCAGGGTACAACATCCGAATGCAAATATATTTCACTGCACACAGTTTACTATATAACCTTTAATACCATGAATGGCTATATTTACATGGAATTTGTATGTATTTCTTTTTTATAACATTTTGTTAACTACTTATAGTTAGTAAGATGATTTCGTTTACCAAAGGTATTTTCAACACTCATCAATCCTCATTAATTTAGTTGAGTAAATCGTTACTTTCCTTATAGCTGTGTAATATTTTATTAATGTAACAACAAGCTGTAAAAGAGAAACACCCTAAATCAATACATTAGACAAATTAAATAAAATAAAACCATTCAAATTTATTTTTTGTATGCAGTATATTTAATATTCAGGTCTCATAACAATAGTTCTTGATAACTTGTTTCCGTATTACTAAAGGAAACCGAAATATGTAACTGCCTGGAAATCTTTTAATAACAATTATCCTTGAACAGCAAACGTGAATTCGTAATATTCATCGCTACAAATTAAGACTGGTAGGCCGAGTATTTCCCAAGAGCCTCCATTAAAATATGCCGAGCAAATAGAAAAAGGAAAAAAAAGAGCGCTCTCGGCCCCAACCACAGTACCACATCATGACTCAGGAGTAATAAGACTGTGCCCGTGTGCGATGAAGATGATTGTCATTGTGAATTCTCATATTCAAGTATGATTTTGAAATGTTGAGTCATTCACAATAAATAAATACTTATCACAAAGGAAACAAACTCGATTATAGGCCGCGTTCGTATGGACTGAATTACTAATGACGCGTTCGTTGGCTTGTCTTTTAGCTATATCTGAAGTAACAGAAGTGCAGAGACTGTTCGATTGACAACTATTCCCTTCAGTTAAAAGTTGGGCAACTGAATTAACTAAAGAGTAGTTCTAATCGTGTAGTTACTTTAGATGAGTAACATTGATATTTATCTGAAGTGAAGAATACAAATCGAACAGTCTCTTAATTTCAGTAGCTGTATTCAAGTAAAACCCGGCTAAAATTAGTAGCTTTATCTGAAGTACAGAAGTGAAGAGACTGTTCGATTGACAACTCTTCACTATAGTTAAAAAATGGGCAACTAAATTAAATGAAGAGGTGTTCTGCTCGTTTAGTTACTTCTGAAGAGTAAAATTGAAATTTATCAGAAGTGAAGAATACAAATCGAACAGTCTCTTTACTTCAGTAGCTTAATTTAAGTGAAGAATCGCTCAATTTACTTCAATTAATTGTTGTACTTTTCATACATATACATATATATTTTTGTCCTTGCTCAAGTAACTATTTCTGCACCTTTTATTCGAGAACAACTGCAAGCAGTAACACAATAGCTATATTGCTTTGACAAAGCCAGCTTGGCTTTACTTATTTCTCAAAGCAACATCTTTTGGTTTTACCGCTTTACGGTGAGCACCATAACTATAAAATGGCTTTAGTTTCTTAATCCTAAATTTTTTTTGGATTTACTTTCGGCTTTATGCTTATGCGATTGTTCTTGTAAGCCAAGCTGGCTTTGCCAAAGCAATATAGCAAATATACAAATCTTTCCGCTTTTTTATTATGTGTATAGTTGGTAAGTAGTTAAAAACGTAATAAACTATGTAGAAAACAACACGTTTTTAATTAAAAACTTCGTAGTCAGTTTTGATGTGACAACGTCTCCCTTGAAGGTTTAAGGGGTACATGTTCAGAAAATTGAATGCATAATGATAGACTTACGGCTATATTATTCACTTGGTTAAAAAACGTGGTTTGAACGCTTTTAAAATGTTATCTAATAAACTACAAACGAAAAACTAGTTAAAGTTTGCCAGTGTTATTCTTGAAATCGATGTAAATTTCTCCATGGGGATATCTGTCAAAATTTTCTATCTAATTCCCTTATAAATCCACATGCCAATTTCACTTACAAATTACCTACTTAACAAAATACCATTAGCTGCATTTTATTAGTACTAGAATAGAAAGAGGACTAATTTTATAACAACAACAATGCCATGTATGCACTCGGAATAATTTTATTCCAGCAAAAAAAAGATTATAATTGATATCTGTCAAAATTTCCTATCTAATTCCCTTATAAATCCACATGCCATTTTCACTTACAAATTACCTACTTAACAAAATACCATTAGCTGCATTTTATTAGTACTAGAATAGAAAGAGGACTTATTTTATAACAACAACAATGCCATGTATGCACTCGGAATAATTTTATTCCAGCAAAAAATAGATTATTGTAAGAGACTATAATAGACTTGCGGGTGCATGGACTAGTGTCAAATGTCAACGAAATGCTTGCCCATGTTTGCCTGCATTAGCATTTGTTTCTGTTTTTCGTATCAAAGCATATGTCAAAAACGAAAACTTAAAGAATTGGAACTGAACTCCATTTTAACCACACAATACACTTTCCGTGTATTCGCATATGCGTGCTCATGCTGGCAAATGCCAATTATAATTCTTCCTTAAGTGTGCAATAATCAATTCAATCGCTGCATTTACAAAAATATAGGTTATGTCGCATTACTTAGCTTAATTAAAAGCTTCAACGGGCCTAAATATACATATCATGTCAAAGCGGTCGGCGTTTCGTTCTTGTAGCAAAAGAAATAATACTGACTATAGCCATCCAAGCCATCATTCAGCCACCGTGAACGATTTGTATGTCAAATAAAAAACGACGCGAATTCAAAGGAAAATATTATTATGTACCATACATATATAATTTCTAATAACTTTATTGAGACAAATCTGAATGTTGGAGTGTAAAGCGTCTAAAAATATGTTGACCAAAATATAATATGTTGATAAAAATATGTTCGTCCGACTCGTCGAATATTTTTGTGTACCAAGCGACCATCTGGCCAACCGATTTTTCATTATCGAGATGACCAGGATACGAAGGAATTCTTACACAGGACTCGCACTTGAATACTCGTGATGGAGGTCAATTGAAGTCATAAACAATTACTATAAAGAAAATAATGAAAACCATTTTTTTTAAAGCTAAGTTTATTTGAAATTTCTAAGGTAACTTGGTTATGTTCATTACTTTAAAAGTTTTATCTCATTACACAGTCTAAGCGAAAATGCTCTCCTCGACACGACCTTTTTTCAATAAGTTGGTTAAGTCGTTTAATTTTATTCTTTGTTTCATTTAATTCGCTCTGAAGAAGATTAGCATTCCCGTTGTGTAGAACGGCATCACCAAGATTTCGCAAAATAAATTCCTTTGGATCAGCTGGACGATTCCTTAACAATTTGACCAATATTTTTGTACAAGCTTCAATGACACAGGACCTTTCCAAATATCTTCTAAATTCGTCTCTTCGCGGATCAATCGGCTAAACAAAATAAGTATTTTACATTTTACAAACAAGAAAATTCCACTTCGCTATATTACAAACCTTGAAAGCCATTGTTTTAAAAACAATACAAAATTTGTTATAATTCTATTCTTAAGCAAAGGTTAAATTGGTTGCGTTGCGATGCTTCCTAGGATTCCGTTTACAGATGAAACTTGTAATTGTAACTAAGCTTGTCGTAGTAAACTAACGATACAATTAAATCACGCTTCTAATTTTCTTATGTGGCAGATTGAATTAAATCATTTTTTCCTACGTTCTACGAATACGAAATACGAGAATCGATCGAGAACCAAAATGGTTGAATTTCGAGTAAATACCGTTGCTTCCTTGCTTCAGATGATTTGCCTTTAGCGTTGCCATCTTAACTGAAAAGTTTATTAAATTTTACACTCTACTAACACAACGATACAATACAAACATGGCTTGTAAGATTTTAGTCAATTTTCCATTGTGAGCTGTCTGTTAAATTTTAAACTGAAATGATCACGAAATGAAACTGAACGAAATAGTCTAACGGAGCTCTCACAATAGAAACAATTAATACCCTTGGAAATCTATACAAGCCTGTAAATCTTCAATATTAAGTTTTTATTTTGTGATAGCACGGTAACATGTAATATGCAACTCAACTTAAATTTGTAAGTTGATTGAGTTGGTGATGATTTTAGTTCAACATGTAACTTTAGTATTTATGTAATTTTTGCAAGGTATGTTTTATTGACGTATAAGAAATGTGGCGTTTGTTTGATTTTTCCCTTCTTTGAAAGAGGGCACTTATTTTTTTTTGGCGGCCAACAAAAACAGTGCACTAGCAACTTGTTATGGCGAAATGTTCGCGCACAAATACGACGATGACGATGAGAACAATAACAAACGTTTTTATTTTAAAATTGCAATAAAATAAACAAATCGAGTACCATTTTGCGTACTTGAGTGCAGTATTTATGAAGTGCTTTTTTGTCAATGAAAAGAACGCCATATAACTATCTAACTTCTGAATATTGAATTGTGTCTTAAGGGATTTTGACTGCCAAAACAAAACTGTCGTGGTTTCATGCGTTCCCGTACTTTTTTGTGTTTGGTCTCTGTGACAGATTTTGTTTAAATTTATTGGAGCTTGTAAATATTGCATAAAATGAGCAGTATGGGCGATGTCAAAATTAGTTGTGGGCTACGTCAATTATCGTCGGTCACTGAGTATAAATATTATTTGTGTCATTAAATGTCAATTAAACATTGTTACTATCCTTTTGACAGTTATTAGTATTTGCAAAACTAAAAACAAAAGTATATATAAAAAATAATTGATGTTGATTAAGGAAAATTGAAGTCGCTGCATTAGTAATTTGATGACACGGATAGGCTATCAAAGTCTATTGCTTATTCATCATATTTTAAAACATTTCAATTCTCGACAAAAATAATGAATGGCGTTTCATGACTCTGTCTGCCCCACCTAAATATATGGGGCAACATTTGTTAGCACCGGTTGTTAAGACACGCAATATTTAAAAGGAAAACTGTGTAATGTTGCGAGTACACGTGAATATTTACAAGTATTATAGTCATGTGTGTTAGCATCAATGACACAGAAGCAATATTTATAAACGCACATTTCACTGCAAAAAGATTTGGAACAGATAAATAATGCTTATATCCTACATTTTAAAGCCTCTACTGCCATACAAAGCTGACGTTTTTAACGTCAACCATCTCTTAAAACATTTCAATTCTAAAAAAAATAATCAATGACGTTTCTTGACTCTATCTGCCCAATCTAATTACATGGATGTATTAGCACCGGTTGTTAACACATGCAATATTTATAAAGAAAACTGTTTAATGGGTGCGAGTATACGTGAATATTTACAAGCATTATAGTCATGTGCGTTAGCACCAATTACACAGGAGCAATATTTATAAACGCACATTTTATTGCAAAAAGTTTTGCAACAGATAAATAATGCATTTATCCTACATTTTAACGCCTCTACTGTCATTCTAAGCTGACGTTTTTAACGTCAACCAACTGACAATTTTTGTGTTTGTTGTCCCAATCGAAGTGAAATTTTTCATCTGAACAGAAAAATATTTTTAATTTGAACTATAAAATTATTTGTATTTAATATTGATCAAAAATTCAAATTACTTAAGATGTATAAAATAATGTAAACCTAACATCACCGACTGGTTAAATAGACACAAAAGAAACTCAAGACTCGCCCTAATAATTGAACGGTCTTGAAAAATGTTGACGTGTTTTGTGGTACAGTGGTAGCCGCGTCACTGGAAGCACATCACAAAGCCATCAAACTGAAAAAGAATTGATAAAAATATTTTAGAAAACAAAATCCAAATTATTTATGCAGAGAATTAGTGAATTCTTTAACATATCATGTATTCGGAATGGGTCTCACTGTCGTCGACTATAACCGCTAACAGCTGCGGAGCACAATGTTACAGTGTTCTCAATAAGTTTCCTGCTTCAGCCGGACGGGAAGTAACCGTATCGGTAGTAAAGCAATTGGCGACTAATCTGGGAATAACGCAAAATGCTGAACCAAGTCACCTGGTCAAAGATGAAGAGGTGAGCGCTTGTAACTTATATGTTGTGCTCTATAACAGTTCACTCACATTCGCTTCTTATTGCTAAGGTCATTTGGTGCATGGACGTCATTTGCTTTGGACTATCGCTGCCTCTGCAGGAGCATGAAACAATCAAAGATTGTGTAAATGTCTACTGCGAATGGTTGACAGCGTTGCATCCAAATCCTCGGATAAGCGTACCAAAACCGATTTGCGATGATCCAAATATGTATTGCCGAAAGATCATTAATCATTTTCATAATCTCTTTGTTCCGCGACAAGGCGAAAGTAAGTAGAAGAAGTTTGTAATTGTCGTGGTGTAATTCAATAGAAATAAAAAATCAATCTTTTTTTTTTCCACACAAGTCTTGCCATTTGTATATCAGGGTTCATTGGGTAGGTTTCACAGGTGTAATCTCACTTTAGGCACCAGCGTTCGATAAATCGCATTTTTAATAATTTCCATTATCTACTTTCTACTCTATTAGGTGTCGACACTATCAATCGTCAAGCTGTTCTATGTCATCGCGTCTTGCGGGCACTTCAGCAAACTGCTCAAATTTCTGCTAGTATGGATCGTGACACTTGGGAAGCTCTTCTGTTATTCCTTTTAGCGATAAACGAGATTCTTCTGGCTCCTCCAACGGTTAAGGATGATGTGGGAGATAAGCTTTGTGAGCGTGTTCTCTCCGTTCTGTTTGAAGTGTGGCTTCTCGCTTGCGTTCGTTGCTTTCCGTCACCTTCGCTGTGGAAAACTCTTAAGGAATCCTGTGCAATGTGGCGTCATCGAATTGCACTTGTCGAGCAGTGGAATCGAGTAAATCTAGCACTGACAGCACGTCTGCTGGAATTTACTTATGGACCGGCATTCCCTGAATTGAAGATTTGTAAGTAGTAACTTGAGATTTTCCAACTGTGTTTATACTGATTGCCTCACTTTTTCTTAATACAGCCGATGATGATGCTCAACTCATTCCACTGGGGATGACAAATGATTGTGTTGCACAAACATGGTATCGCTTCTTGCGAACCATTGGTAATCCCACAGCACTTTGTTCACCTCAAATCATCAGCAAATCATCACATTTTGTCCAGTGGGCACTGACACGTGAGAAAGGAGCAGAAACCTATCATCATCCATGTTTGCTCCTGTTGCCACAAATTTTCCTCAAGGCAATAAAAGGCATTTCCAGTCAGGTTGACGCATTTCTAGGTAAATTCTCATTGGAGTCATTGTTCCTTCTGCTCTCAAAACTGCTGTGCATTGAAATAACCTTTGAACTTTCATGTTCTTCTTCTTCTCTTACAACCACAACCTCTATTTCACTTTCTTTTTATTTTTTATTTTATTTAACTATAAAACATACCACTCCTCCCACTGACACACTCACTGCCAGGTATTTATCAGCCAATACATCATCACAGCGATGATACAATCATAACAAATATACAAGACATTCGTCTATCGCTGAACGAAGCGACTAGTGCGACAGCCACCTCATCATCAGGAGGGTATCACTTCTTTAGTGGCAGCATTTCCGCATTGAATGGTGCTGGAGGTGTTGGTACAGTCGCTGGCACTAATAATAGTAGTTCTCATCAGAATCATCATCATCACAACCATCATCATCTTCATGGTCCGGGACACTTTCTTAGAGAGAATTTCATTAGCGGCAGTAATGCCCTTAACGCTATAATGGGACATTCCTCGTCGTCGGTCAATTCAACGGCAACGGCGGCTGCTTCAACTGCTGGTTCATCTGCATTTGGAACTCCGATGACATCGACAGCGCAAGGTCTCGCAAGTGGTGATCATCATTTGCCGCATTCTCCTACGCCCCCATTGCAGCGTCGTCTGGCGAAGAGTTTTAGTGTTGCGCCATCGATTTCACAGCAGAAGGGTGCGCTGGTCACATGACCATATACTATATATTATAATTGTCTAATACATAATATATTTGCCTTGTTTTTTTGTTTGTTAATAACCAAACATATTCTTCGTCGCTTTTCGTCTTCTTTTTCACTTTATTTCGTATTCTGTCATTCTGTTTGTCTGTCTGCTGGCTGTGTTGCCTGCCTTTTTTGTCTCTTCTCTTTTCAACTTCAATAGTTTCGTTTTTCTTGTTAGCTATTTTTCTGTTGTGTATTCCAAGTTACATTTAATTTCTTTTTTTAAAAATATATCCTTTGCCTCTTCAAGATTCGTGCACACTTTAATGATTTATCGTTTCGGATGTTTCTCATAGAAGAGTCTGTTAAAGGGGGCAAGCCTCATTTAATTTCGATACACTTTGGAACATCAATTCGTGTCATCATCTACATTATTTTTGCTAAGCATTACATTTTTTATTCTGTAAATAATAATAAGTAACTCATTGCAACAACATTGGATAACTATTACACACAACTCTTCCATTAGTCTTACACAGAATGCAATAATCCAACTTAACACTTATTTTGTTCAGTTAATATATCCGATATTTCTATAAGAGGAAGAATTTTTTAACAACTTCTCTTTTTTTTAAATCTAAGCATTGTTCGCATATGACTAACTTGTTAGCATTGTACGATGAGTTACGGCTATGTGATACGTAAACGCCCCCTCATTATTTTTTTTTTTGAAAAACGATAACAGAGATTGTCCGTACATCGGATGGCATGCGGTTAATTGATTTATGTTCCTAACATGTGTTATCTGTAATGCACAAAGAGTTCTAATAAAAAAATTAAATACTTCCCCTATCCACTTCAAAGGTTTAAGTAAAGCAGCACTCATCGGTTTGACGAGTTCGCGATCATCAAATACGCAAGCACCGCTGACACCAACATCCGGTCCACCATCATCGAGCAGTTTGACATGTAAAGTTGCCTTTTTTTTTTATCAGAATTTGAATTAATTTATTACCTCTATCATCACAGCACTTCCATCGATCGGTCTCGAACCAAGACCGCCATTGGCTGCAGCACGGCCCAAGTGCAATAGCATTTTGCATTTATTCGGTGAATGGTTGTTCGAAGCTGCACACATTGGAGGTGATGCCTGGTTGATGAACACAAAACGTATACAGTTTTTTTGTTTGCCGGATTCTCAAGACCATAGTTTATTTAATGTACCCCTCTTTTCACCTTTCTTTTGTTGTTTGTTTGTTTGTTTCTCAATGCCATCACACACACACAGGACAAGCATCCGAAGCAAGCAAACGTCCTTCATCGATGATTATGGAAAATCGCAAAGGAAGTATTTCACTGTCACAGCCAAATTCACTGAATGATCCGTCGAGTTTGCCGACTAATTTGACAATCGATAAATACGAATCGGGGCGAGCTGAAGCCATTGGAACGCTGTGTAAGATTTTCTGTGCCAAAAAAACTGGCGAAGAGATTTTGCCAGTCTATTTGGCGCGATTTTATATGGCATTGCAGCAATGCCTTAAGATAACCGAACATAAGGAATGTGACGAAACACTCGCCAGTATTCTGTACAATTCAGCGGATTTATTTCGCCTGGATCTCGATGGGATTCAAGTTCTGTTGCCAGCATTTATTTCCGCACTGGATATCGTTCTGCCGGATAAAGATTTAAAGATAAAATCGCAGGCGATCCTTTTTAACAAAACGGAATTGCGGCGGGCATCGATAAATATTTTACTCTCGATATTGGCATTGCCGCTGCATTTCCAGGCGTTGCCAATTCGAGATTTGACCAGCGATTCGTCAGACAGGTATCACAAGCATTACACCATACAGTAATTCTGATAACTGATTTCTCATTTTCTTTTAGAATAATCACATTTATTCAGCTGAAGCCAAAGCTGATCAATATTCTTATGAATGCGCTTCAAGTGGAGACAGATGCACAAAATACGCACATGCTACTCGGTGGACTGTTGCTTACCGTTCAGGATTCGGTTACGTTCGAAGAGACTGAACTGGGTGGTGCTGATCACTTGAATACATCATCGCCTCAACCAAGTGATTCAAATTTATTAAGCTCAGGTTTGAATTGATTGTGTCTTCTGTAGTCTCCACAATTGAGGCATTTAGTCTTTCTGTTTTCTGTTTTCAAAAAGCTTTTGTCATGTTTCACTTCATCACTGGCTATAATCTTCCCTATTCTCTGTTTTTGTATTCATTTTATTTTTTATTCATTCGATTTACCCTCCTCCTGTGAATACGTTTCCTTCTGTTCACATCGCTGCTGTATTGTAATTGTTATTGAAAAACAAAAAATTTTTAAATTAAATTCGAACTTGTTCAGCTTGTTCGGAACGATCAGCCTCGATTGCGAGCGTTGGAAATTCGAGTTTAGGTGGCCAGAGCACTGCTACCATTGGTGCAGGTGCTGCTGCTGCTGCTGCTGCTGTTGGAGGTGGAGCAGGTTCCAATGGCGGACGTGATTCATCGTTGCAACATGATTTTCCCAGTTTAACCATTTCAGACGATTTCCCAGCGGAATTGCTACACGAATTTGAGACTGCTTGTGTTTATGGTAAATTTTTTATTTGTTTTATTTTTATTTATTTTGTCTTTAGTTTAAATGTTCATTTTTTTTATTTAATGCGGCTTATTTGTTTATTTACATTAATGTTTAGTATATGTTTAGAGATTGTTTCTTACCTTCCCTTGCTAGTTTTAATTTTGTTAATACAATGCACGTTCTATCAATGCTTATAAGTCAGATTTCATTTTTTAACTGCTAGTAAATACACTGCGATTCACTAGATTAGAAACGGGCAATTTTGAGAATTTTCTTTCTCCCGGTATATAAAAGAAACAGTGGTTCATGTTGAATGCAATGGTAAATTTCAACGTTTTAAGAGAACAAATTAACGGTAGCTTTATAAAATTTTAACTAAATGAACCAGAATGACATGCATTTAAATTGGTTCATAAGATAAGAAGCAGTCAAAGTACAATCGTTGTTTGGAAAGGGCTCTGGGTCAAATTAAGCTGCTGGACAACAAGCTGTGGCCTTGAAGTTAACCCAGGGAAGACTGAATGGTACTGTTCGCCAGTAAATCTAAAATACCAGCCTTTGTCCTTTCAAAACTCAATGGGCAAAGCATCAGTCTTACCTCTAGGAAGAAAGGATAGGAAGCTTGGCTGTGTTATGTACCGAATAAAAACAATAGTTGTTTTATCGTTCACTGCCCAGACTCCATTGCCATTCATCGCTTAATCGATCACCTCACGCACTTTTTTGTCAACCAAAGCGAACTCGTTTTCGTGGCCTATTTGGGTACATAAGACGAAACTGTTTCTATGACTGACATGTGTTGTATTATGTGGTGCCACCTCGGTGACCCACATGTGAGTTTGCAACAGCATGTTGGTATTTATTCGTTTCGGTGACACTCGTTCAATCGTAGTGTCACATTACTCTGTGGTAATAAGTGCACTTAATCCACTATGTCAGTATTGTTCTTGGTAAAGTGAACATAAAGAAGATCATTAACAACAAAGACAGTGAATCACCGATGAACGGTAGGGAATTCACAGAACGTGTGTATGTGCCTTGTGTACGTCAAAACAGCTGGAAGGCTAACCAAAAACAACAGGGCTAAGAAAGCATGCGTGGATCTCTATGCCAGCAGTAAAACCATCGGCAGGAAATAGGGGTTTTAACCAAAGATGTCTCTCCGGCTATACACAGCTGTTGTAAGGCCAATTCTTTTCTATGGATCGCTAGTCTGGTAGCCAGCGATCGGGAAGAAATGCCACCATACGACCAATATGGATCGATAGTCTGGTGGCAAGCGATGAGGAAGAAATACAATGCCACCATACGACCAGTTCTTACCCATGGATAGATAGTCTGGTGGCCAGCGATGAGGAAGAATTACAATGCCTTTAAGATCAGCAGATTATAGCGATCAGCAGCAGTTTCTATCACAGGAGCTTTACGGTCATGTCCGACAGAGGCCCTTAACACCATCTTACACCTACTACTTTCTGACATATTTATCAAGTATGCAGTGCAGTACGACTCAGAGAATCTGGGTGGTTTGCTACTAGACTACACAGGCACTGATACTGCAGACAGTACCTGAAGGCATGATATCATCATCTAAAGACTACTGCATCCCCAAACTTAACTACAAATCCTCATTCGGCGTTGTGTTTCCTAACAGGGGATCTGGTAGGATGGGACAATTTGGCGCAACAATATTCACTGACGGATCCAAGGTGAAGGATTGAGTCGGTGCAGGTATCTTCACGGTTTATCTAAATCTGCTAAGGTTACACAAGCTACCCGATTCAGCTAGCATCTTTCAGGCAATTAGAGAGCCTGCATGGCACTAAAGCTCAGTAACGCACAAATCATAAGGGTTGGCATATGTGTTGATAATCAATCTGCCATAAGGGCGATTCATGCGACCACCATAAACTCGAAACTTGTGAAACAGTGCCAAGAAGAATTGACTTCGATCAACCAATTCCTGGACATCACTATACTATGGATGCCGGGGCACAGTAAGATAGAGAGAAATGAGTGGGCGGACGAATTGGCTAAGAAGGGCGTTGCTATCTACACCGGCTCTATGAAGAGGGTGAGCTCTCCAATGAGCTCAGTCTCTCCTTTTTAAATTCTCTATATTAACATCGCTTGCCCGTGGCACGTCCGGTTGTCGGTCGGTTTGTCGTGACATCTGCTCAAAATCGGGAACGGTTGAGAGATTTTTTGTGGGAGGTCAGGACTGGAGACCCAAATATGATGATGATTCTAAAAGAACCTCTACTAAAATTTCGGAATGTAAGCAAAAATTTCATAAAAAGGAAACCAGATATTAAGATAAGATAAGAAATTTGTAAAAAATGTTCGTAAACATTTCTCATTTTAAGTGAGATTGTTTTTAGAAAAAAGAGCAGACGAGGTATTATGAGTATACCTTTCCATTAAATTTTTTCCAGAAGAGAATGCCGAAAATGCTGAATAACTTTGCCAAACCTTTTCTCTGCATCGACGAGGCTAACCAATCTTCAGACGACACAAAGCCATCATGACCGCGGATTGGTTTTACGTATATTACGAGTATATTACAGTTCTCTGCTAAAAACTAAATATTTGTTATTGTTAATAAGTGTGGAAATGCTAGTGTTCATTACTTTAATATGAAAAGTTTTGTGCATGCAACTTCTCCAATCGATTAATGTGTTAAATAAAATGATTTTTTCTTACGAATGTAATTATATATTAACTGGCGAATAACGTTATGTAATGGTAATTTAAATAATGACCTTCACTTTATTAAAAGATAGTACAAAATATCATTATTAAACATCTCCAATTTTTTCATTTTCAACTTTCAGATAACGCACACGCTCTCTTCGTACGGGCAACCTACTTGGTCTGTCATCGTTTGATTTCATCATGGAAAACTGATCTGAATGTCTCTCTAGCAGCACTGGAACTACTTTCAGGACTTGCACGTCTGCACATTCGTGACTCAGGTTAGTTTCGCGGTGGGCATACAATGGCGATGCCGCGGTTAATCTGCCTAGTCTTGCCATAAGTTCTGTTACTCATTGTCAGGTGGTTGGAAAATTCAGGGAAGAAAATACAATTTTTTATAGCTCTGACCTGGATTTCCAGGTCGTCACTCCTTCATCACATGCATTGCCGGTCCACTTGTAATGAGTTTGAAGCACTGTCTGATTTCATTTCAAGAATTATCACACAATATCCTCACACTGAAATCGTTATTGCAGGGGATTTCAATGTACACCATTCTTGTTGATTCGACATTCTTGCCAGACAACACCCGAAAGAAGGTGTGTTGAGATATTCGCTGAGATAAATAACCTCAGCTTGTAAATGAGCCTAAAAGAATATCTAACATTGAAAATCATTCCGCCAAAAGAAACCCTTGACTTGTTCCTTACACCCTGATAATCCTAATAAATACTCCAACAATGTATTACCGCCTCTAGGCTTATCAGACCATTGTTTAGTATCAGCTAATTTCTCGTTAATAAACCACGCAGTTAAAACTCAAAAAAAAAAGACAGAATGGCAATACGAGTTAGACAATTGGGAAGGCCTTAAAAACTTCTTTAGGTCGCTGGTCGCTATTGTTTCGCGATAGCAACGTGAATGCCGTCGCTGATACGATCACAAACATCATTCTTGTTGGCATGAGAGACTTTATAGCTTTCATGACTAAGCCTGTCAGACCGAAGAAAGATGGATGGTATGACTCGAGCTGTAAAGAGGCTAAGAGAGGTATGCTTTCGGTTTTACAAAGTAAATCCTACAGAGGAAACCCGATTAAATTTCAAATGACCCAGAAATGAGTGCAATGCCAATCTTCGGCGAGTCAAATTCGCCGACTACTAAAATTTGAGGCAAAGAATACCCAAAACCCAAAATAAAGCAAATGAAAAAAGTGGATCCAATCTCAAACCTGTTGCTGAGTTGAAGATCTTTGGCCCAATGTTTGGATATAGCTATAGTGTTTTAAAAGTAAAAAGAGAGATGGACTTTGCAACAGTTCCGGCACACAGAGCAAAGAAGACGGAGCAATATTCTTGGCTCTATTGCAGCAAGAGATTGGCAATCGGGAAGCTCCTATTTGAATTCACTGGATTGCTGTTTGTGGTCTGAGTTGGAGAACTTGGTTTGTAAAACTTCTCACAGAAATTTCGAGAGTCTCAAAAAATCATTAACAAAAGCAATTTGTCAACGAATACCGTTCGTTCCGCTCTAGCTGAATGGTCGCACCGTTTGAAGGCAAGCGCAGTTAATTAAAAAAACCTTTGTTTTGTGTTATAGGAATTAACATTTGACAATTTTTGCTACGAAAGGTCTAAAGAACTTATGGCAAGACTAGGTAAGGTACTTGTAAATTGTATTATAAAAAAAATAGACGCAGAATTCTGTGTTCACATGTGAAAGTTTGAAAAACCAAAACACACCTTAACGCCCCTCCCACATGTGGACACAAGAAAAAGCCTTACCTTGAGAAAATCTAAAATTCTTCTCTTTAATTCTTTCTCTTTTTGCTATTTCCTAACATTTTGACTTGAAACAAACAAAAAAAAACAACTTTGTCACAAATAATACAAACTCGTCAATATCTCCATAAAACCTAATACCTTGTTTCCATAACTAACTGACCAACAAAACGACAAAACTAACCGACACCACCTACCATCCCGCCCTCGTAAATGCTGCGCCTTCTACCTCACAGCCAGGAAATTTACAAACGGTAACTTGTAACCGCTAATTACTAACACAACTTTTGTTCTCTTCTTTTTCTCATTTTCATTTCATATCTAAAAAACTACCACTATTATTATTATTGTAATTATTATTGTTGTTTTAATGGGTATCGGGGGTCATTTTGTTTTTTAAACTTTTGTGTATTTTTGTTCGTCGTTTGATTAAAATCGAAATCACAACAACTTAAATTGCAATTCATGCCAACAAACCAAACAATCAAAACTCAACTCAAAAACTCACTCAAAATTTCTGTAGAAACTTTAGTAAAAATTGAAGAACCAAGTCAAAATCTAACGATAATTTCCACAGACGCTTTAGAATGTAAGCGAGCGGTCAAGTGGATATGCGATTACATTTGTTATCAGTGTTCGCGGCCGCCGCCGGCGCACAGCAAAGATTTGCACAGCACAATTGTGGCGGCGTTTCAGTGTACATCGGCATGGCTGATGCAGCATCCGTATTTGCTGCAGGACAAAGATTGCCTGCAGACAGTTCTGGAGGTTGTCGAGTTGGGCATTTCGGGAACGAAGAGTGTTGGCAAGACGGGTGACACAGTCAAATTCAAAGACGAGAAGGAGCTTAAGCCGGCATCGATGCGTGTTCGTGATGCGGCGGAAAATCTACTTACCATCATACTGGAACAAGTTGGATACTTTCCAAGTGAATGTGGCCCTGAGTCGATATCATCGTTGCTCGATGAAGTAGCTCTAATGAAGCATTGTAATTCGATACCGCAGCTTGAGAATGGTGTGTCAATTGCAGCCGAGCAGGCGATTCAGAAATTTAAGTATTTCGTAACAGAGAATTCGACGATTCTGGCTTTGCTCGAGGAGCCTCTGGGTAATGATCAAGATCCTCAGCCAACAGTGACATGTAAGTGGATAAGTAAAATATTTTCTATGCAAATATATGAGTAGAATATCCATTTTAGTGTTGATTCGTGGTCCATTTGGTCGCCACGCATGGACAATGCAGTTACGTCATCTGCCACGCAGTAAATCCGGAACAAAACATCATCCAGCAAACCCAGGTCGTCCGATTCCGATGAATGATATACCAAATCGCATGGAATTCGATCAGAAATTTTTCCCTGATGGCGTCGATAAGGTCACACCGTGCGTTGCAGATTACTCGATTCCAACTCTTGATGCAATTCGTGAGCAATATGGAGCCGAAACGATTAAACGTCTTGAACTGATGCTCGAGGATCAGACGATACATGAGAAACTCGCATGGGCAGAAACTGATAATATGGTTGATAGCCTGAGTCACTCGCAGGAGTGTGTGCCGCCACAGGTGTGTCATGAATTTCAAGCCGCTCGCCTATTCCTATCGCATTTTGGTTTCCTCTCTTTCGAGGAAAGAAAGCCAGATAGTTCAATTGATGCACTAACGTCTCCACAGAGGCCGCTAATTGTGCTCGACACGATGAAATCGAACTTTGCCACTGAGTTGGGCATTCTGGATAAGTTGAGTGCACGAACTCATGACACAGTTCATGTTTTCTATGTGCGATCTGGACAGACTACAGCTCAGGAGATCATCGGCAATATGAGCGAAGAGAATGCCCGATCTTTGAATGCACATTTCGGTAATATGTTGCTCACGCTCGGCTGGCCTGTTGATGTGGATGAACATTCGGGATGGACCGGCTTTGTTGCCAGCAGTTGGTCGTTGAAAAATAATTCCAATCATGCCGCGGCATCAACTAAGTTGAATGATATGTTATTCAATGGTGAATCACGTGTCCTCTATTGGGCTGATGTTGGTGCGGAAATTGCATTTGTCGTTCCAACTGAATGGAACGGTCGTTCAGAGTATGTGGATGGCAGCTGTCTGTCACTCAGTTCGTCAAATTCATCTGGCGATAGTTTTCAGTCGACAAACAATGTCTGGTGTGGCGAACGACGAGAAGGTGGTCGTTCTGATGAGACTGCTAAAAGTACAGCCAGCCAGAAACCGCGAACACTTTCACTCGAATTGGACAAATCAAAGGATCCTGTTCCGCCGGCAAGACGCAAAGCGAACGCAATGAAACCTGCACTTCTAGCTCAACCACCAGCGAAGATTTTCTTAGTGTGGCTTGAATCGCTTGAGGATCATTTGAATTTTCCAATCGGTGATGTTCGATTACAATTGAATTTCCTATTCTTATTTTTAATCAATTCTTTTCTTCTCTGTGCAGATGAACTACTCCCATTTACTCGAACTGGCGAGGAATCTCAAATCTTGCAAATTCCACGTGCTTCTGACTGTCATGTGATTTTTCTGCATGCTTTGCAGTCGGGAATGTTGCGTGTAAAACTGCAAGGGCCGCCGGGCCGCATGAGCTTTGCAACACCTCTTGTCGACGGAATGGTCCTGAGCCGAAGAGTTGTCGGCAATCTTGTCCGGCAGACGGCTTACAATATGGCCAAACGCAGGCGTTTGGATAATGATAAGTAGGGAATATTTAAGCTTTGCTGTTTTATTTAATTTTTAATAATTTTTGTATACTCTCTTCTGTAGCTTTCAACCACCGCATGTCCGACGGCGTCTTAAAGTTCAAGATATCGTACAAAAGTATAAAATGGATTTGACTGAACCGGAGCTACTTGCGCATTTATTTAAGAGTTCTACATAGAGCGCGTCCACACTTTTAAAACAATTATTATTACATTAGTTTTTTAGAATTTATTAAATTATGTATTTTTCTCTCTGTTATTTTATTATTGAAGTATCTTTAAACCTAAATCATTGGTGATGGTAAGTTGTAAGAATCTTGTTAGTTTGATAAGTTTAAAATGTTTTTCTAATAATTTATTTACATTCTAATATACAAGTGTGACTATATTGTGTCGTACTTATGAAAAAACTGTAAGCTCAGAGTTTTTCTAAGACCGAACTGTGCCATTCTTCCTCCAATTGAATGTAGGATCAGCAACAGCTATCAAACAATCACATCAGGCCTAATTATGTTTGTTTGTTATATGTATTTGTTAATATAGTTTTTAATTCTAGTTGGTTCCTATATCATTTTCCGCTTACTTCTTTAATTCCTTACCGTAGTCATTTTGATTGACGCTCAGTCGCCTACCTCATCAAACACCTCGAAAACACTCATCACATATTTAATTCACTCGACCAAACATGGCTTTAAACTGAAAACCATAAATGAGCAACAAAAACAAACAAACGAAACGAAACAAAAGGAAGGCGTTTCCGATGTGATGCATAGCCAGAAAAATGTTACTTCACTTGTGCTTAAGACAACAACAAAAACCTTTAGTCCTTTTTCAAAAATATAAGACGGCAACTGAAAGAGTAGAAAACAACATGGCAAGGTGTTGGAAGAGAAATATGATCGGACAGGGTACAGGTACAGCTGAGTGACGACAAGAGATACCTATCTGCCGACACGACGACAGCCTTTTTGGCATCCCCTCAACGAACATAAAGTCCTCCATTGTTATAAAGGAACAGGCAAATTAATTAAAGGAAAAAATTTGAATTTTTGATTATCTACTGATACATGCATACATAGATGAACGTGTTGTGGAATATTCCAAGTGGATATGTGTGAAAGCGACATGTTGCACCCGCACTTGTGTGCTTTTTGAAGAAGGATCAATTTGATGGTACACTACACACACTCAGTGCATACCGCATGCCGCATGGCTTAATGGTGTGTTTCGTGAAGCAACACAACGGAAAGTATCAAATGTCATCGATTATGACAGGCAGGAGGCTTTAATATTCCAGACTACATACCTATGTATATGCATTTGTATGTAGACCTCTTGGCCGTTGTTGTTGGGCAGTGCTCAATAAAGAATAGAATCAAATTTAAGGCGCGTTGAGAGTAAATTTTCAAAGCCATTATCACGTTTTGAATCGTAACGTTTTGCAAACCGATTGCCATTAAGTTTTGACCAGAATGATTTTCGGATGATTAAAGAATGAATAATGAATGTATGGGATGTTTATAGGACAATGTGGATGTTTATAAAAGGATAATTGTATAATATTATAGGGTGATTATAGGTATATAGATGTTGCTCTCCAAGGCGTCAATTGTTGCTGGTTTATTGGCATATTGGCATTCACGTGGCTCCACAGAAAATAATCGAAAGGTGTCAAATACCACTACCTTGGAGGCCATAATTGACAGATCAATTTCTTGAAATCAATTTAGCGCCAAATTTTGATTTCAATAAGTCAATAGTTGCCGTTTCCATATGGCCATTCTGTTGAAACCATATCTCGCCCGGTTCAATGTCATACATATTTTCGTACAAAAATTCATTGATTGGTCTCCACTAACTTCGACCTTATTTTTGAAGAAATAAGGTCCGATGAACATCCAACATTAGTCCCTCAATTAAAATAGTGGAGCGCGAATTTGAAGTAGTGCAATCCTTTAACCATCTCGGGCCAACTGTTGCAGCCGATAACAGCATGGAATCAGAAACACGTGCACGGTTGCTTAAAGCCTACTTTAGTCTGTCAAGACTTCAAATCCGGAAATCTAACCATAAAATCCAAACTGCTGGTGTATAGGACAATGGTCATACCAATACACTCACATATAGTTCTGAGATTTGGGTGCTTAGCAAAAAGCATTCTGAACTTTTCGCAGCGTTCGAGAGAGAAGAATTTTTGGCTCTGTATGTGAGGAAGGACGATTCCGGAGACTATAATGATGAGATCTACAAATGTTATCGCGATGTCGACGTTGTGAATAGAATTAAGCTTGGTAGGCTCCGGCGGGCAGGACATCTAGCTCGCATGAGTGAAGAGGATCCTGCTCGGAAAGTACATTGCGGTTGGATTTATGGGACACGATAGCGAGGCCGGCCAAGCCTACGCTGGAAGGATGGCGTAGACCAGGTGTCGCCCAGTCAAGATTTTTTGATCTCAAGCAGTCTTTAGGTTTTAGTTTAAACAAACATTGCGTTGGTAAGTTTCGCAAACCTCTCTCTCTCTCTCTCTCTCTGAAAAAGTAAAAAAGTTAATTCTCTGAACACAAAAAAAAGTAAATCTGTTTTGACAAACGTCAAAGCTAAGGAATTGTGGGGCCGACGAATTTAAGTTTGGTTTTTTCTTTTTGATGTAAAAATACTTTTATTTTATATTTTTTATCAGTTATTAAAATCAACACCATGCACCACATACACAATTTGAAATTAAAGTTTAACTGTCGAGCGTTTTATTTTCATTCCAAAGAGGATTTTAAAGTCGGCATAAGCTTCCAATTCTTTGGCGTTGGCACAAATCCACTAGCCAACACCAGGACGCCTAGAGTTTAGAGATTTTAGGTGGAGAGACCGGGTTTAGAGAAAAATGATGATGCCAATAGCAGCAACTGTGCATTTGTCTACATGTAATGTGGTCTCTAGGGTCTCTTGTAGATTCGTCTCACTCCATATGCGACAATTTGCTTATAAACAAAGCCGATAATCCAAAAATGAGCCTCATCGGTAAACACAATTTTGCGATAAAACGGGTGGATAATTATAGAAGGAGGAGGAGAAAAGAGTTATTTCCGACAAGATGATGATTATAAATTTGTTGCTTAGGATTATATAAAGAAACAAAAATTTAAATTTCTCAATAACTTATTTGTAATTGAAAAAATAAAAATCCCGAAATAACTTTAAAAAGGAAATAAACATAATTATTAGGTCCCTACTCTTTTTACCGTTCTTTTACTATTTTTCCCCTTTTTTTACGAAATTTTAACGTATCGAAAAAAAAATGTTTCATTCAAATCTATAAGAATCGAACAAATAATTATAAATTCTTATGAACAGGAACAGACCTTCCTAACTAGTTGGATATAAACTAAGATCGTGGCTACACGAATATGGAAATGAAAGTCATGTCGAGCAAAACAGGTAGGTTTTTAGTGAGTTGGAAAGAGAAAGCTTGATTCCAGCGAGAATCCACCCAAAGTCTACTACGGTGTGTACACTGGGTAACTTTAGTTGCCCTTACTCTTCCTTACGATGATATTTATTTCAGTGTAAAAAATAGGAAACTGTTTATACACCGTGGCGTGCACGGTTCACAATAAAAACCACAGAGTACAGAGTAAAATTACCCCAGTTGAATAAGAAAAGACCGAGTAAATTTTTGAATTTCCATGCGCGCTAATCCTGGTTTAACCCAGATTGTACCCCCATGGAAACGAGATAATATTTTGCAGACGGTACACTATGCCTCTTCGGGGTGCATTGTGCAGTGTTCAGTCTAACAATCTAAGATAGTGTTTTCTTTATTTCATTCTAAACATTCCGAATATTCCGTGTTGTGCTGTGCTCAATAAGTTAACCGTGAGGTTCAAATTGCAGCATAATATCTAACCGTTATGTTGCAGGACCTAAACACGTAATAAAAAATAATGGTTTCAAGCGAGACTTTAGATATGTAATTAGAGAGTAAGCTTAATGGCGAAAGCTGGGTAAGCGCGGGGTATAATCCCTAATCTCGACCGACCTATGTGCTCAATAAGCGCCTATCCTAAATCTTTTGTGTGCTGAAACTGAAGTATCGAAGATATTTCGGAGAAGGTAAGGATTTAGCTCTGGTTGACTTTTAAAGTAATTTTTGGCCAGGACATCATTATTCATTCATTATCTACATGACCCCTAGGGCTTTAAAGGAAGGAAGCTCAAAACTAGTCTTAAATCTACTTTAAAGTAGCTCCGGTTCATTGAATACTCTTGGAGAGTCAATGCCTTGGGCATAAATCAATTGTATTAATATTTGAATCAAAAATTAATAGGAGATTCGGTTTCTAACGTCCCAAGGGCAGCACTGTAGATTCCTTTACGTATGCCGATTTTCTAACAATCGGTTTAATGTTATTGGGGACTGCCGTTGTGTACAATAAATTCTGGGGAAGGCAAAAAAAAAACGCGTTTTGTAAACGTAAATCTGTTTACAAAACGCGTTTTTTTGCCTTCCCAAGCATTTATTGTTCTGATTCTTAAAGTATGAGCGTGAGAAAGCACAAAAATTACTTGTCGCAAATTAATAGCAGCATCACACAGCTTTAATGACATTCTTGTGTTTATAAATTTTTAGTGGTGCTTTCTACCCACAACGTCGTCTGTGTCTAACTACACAACTACATCCCTGGCAAACATTGCTCTCAGTCATGTTTGTAGATTAAGTTAATTTGAAGCTAAACCTCTAGTCCAAGAGGATAACGACATCACGACATTACATTATGAGAAATTTTGACATAAAAATGAGCACTCTGCCATTGGATATGGAGTCTTGTTGTAACCTTTAATCTTCAATAAGTGGTGGTGGCTATTATTGCAATTTGCAATTAAAAACGTTAAGTGCTGGTCATATTTTGCTGGTGGGTATAATATAGTCACTGAAACATATATATTAATAATAAATGTCAAACAGTGAGTGCAGTATGACAGCTCATTTGACAGTTAAGCCTTCAGTATGTTTTATTTAAGCAACAAAAATAAAAGACCCAATATGATGTTTGTTGCATGGCTATTGGATGGCTACAGGATGGTTATAAGATAATTCTAAGATGTTTTTGGAATGTTAATAGATTAGATTAGATTTTAAATTTATAATTATGTAACATTATTGAATGATTATAGGATGGATGATTTTAAAATGGTCATGGGATGTTCGAATGATGATTATAAAATGAATTTTGAGTTCATAGTATATTAATGTATTGTTTCTATAATGATAGGGATATAGGATGACTAATAGTAATTATACATAGGATTGTCGTAGAATGCTTATGGGATGCTTATAGGATGAATATAGTATGAGTTCAGAGATGAGTAATACTTATAGAAAGTTTATAGGATGGTAAAAAGATAGTAGAAAGATTAAGATCGTCAGTTATTATTTCAATTAAAAACGCTTAGTGCTGGTCATATATTGCTGGTCAGTATAGTACTCGTTAGATGTCGGAATACGGGTATTTAAACTCATTAAACAGATGCGTTAATTTGTTTTTTCTACAAGTTCTTGAACCGCACACATATCTTGATGTAACCAAAAGTCGCTGCCTCAACGCCCACATGACCGAACGCACGCAAATTCCTCAAATCAAAACGGAACACATAAAACCATTCAGCACATTACAACGACGCCGCCGCCGCCGCCGCCGCCAGTGTGCACAGATGAAGATCTAGAATCGTATCCATCCATTAGCCATTTGAACGAACAGCGCCACTTCCCTTTTGCGGCGATAGAAAAAACATCCAATGCCCAATCGGATGTCTTCATATGCATACATCCATAGAGCAGAAACCGGATTTTGGAATTACACCAAGCACCAAGAATCCGCAATCACCTCTACAAAACGTACATACGCGTATGCGAAATGTCATTTCCATTTCCAGAAGAAACTATGAAAAATCGCTAGAAAGCTGCGCATGAGTAGATGATTCGTCTTCTTGGTGTCCGTCCTCCCTGCCCCTCCAGTGTGTTTCTGTAAAGCGAATCACCCCTAACCAGACAGACACCTTCGATTGACGACAGACAAGTCTAGCAGGTTATTAGATGCACAGTGCGCTGTTCTGTATGTACACTAAGAGTCGCACCAACTACATGGATCTCCAACAGATAGCATACTCGTTCGTACATCAAAAGGACACCATCACCATCAGCAGCAGCAGCAGCAGCAGCAGTGACACCTACGACATTCACATATGGGGGCGAGTATGATTTTACAACGATATGTGTTCCTAATCCTAATGTTTTATGTGCAATGTATGACAGCAATGCAATGGCGATTCGCAAGCGCACCATTTCTTCGTCTTCTAGGTTCCGGTCTAAGCTATAAAATATGGTGCGCCACGAAAACAAATTATATTTGTCCCATGGTCATGAGCACACTGTCTAACAATATGTCATTATGTGTGTTGTGTTCTGTTGTGTTGTGGCGTGGCATGCCGTGCTGGGCCGGGAGATTGCGGACATTACGAACTGCTCAAGTGTCTATCTGTCTGTCTGTCTATTGCCACGGCATTGTCGTCGTTGCATCATGATGACCGCGCCGCCGCGACGTGGATTAGCAGCAACACAACACGCATTTGCTGTATATTAAGTTTGTCCTGAACGCCACAGATGGACGCGACGCAGAAACAAAATAACAGCAGAATCAGCAGCATTCTGACAGACTGAGTGCGCACTGAGAGCGCGTGGATCGCATAGACGTGCGCGACTCGATGTAGTCCTAGATGAAGTAGTGGGATTTAGCTTGTTTAGCGACACCATCATCCGATGCTATGTGAGTAGTTTGTAGATGCCGAGGATTACCTGGTGGTGGTGCGCTGGTGTGGTGGTAGGTGGTGCTGTTTGATTTAAGAATTAGACATACTACACGCCAAACCACACCACACCACTTAACCAGCGACCACATCATGTCTCATGTCTGTGTGTATGTGCATTAGGATGACTGGTGTCACAATAGAACCAGGAATTAATTTATTAAATCTCGTGCTGCTCAGTGCCTAATAATGCTTCTCTCATCCGTTTGTTTGTGTCCAGCAGATCGCATTACATGCGGGGAACATAATCAGATGTTCTGATTCGCTATTCGTGTATCGTGTTTACATCGGATCGGACTGTGGCACACACCAGGGTTATACTAATATGCAGATAGTGCAGATAATGCCACCAGATGAGAGATGATCACATGGCGGAAGAAGGATGCAAATCATGGAACATTTTGATTAACTAGTGACGATTTTACATAACATTGATGCGATAGGATGGGATGGGATAGGATGGGAATTTACTCAATTAGACACAGCAATTAGGTTAGCTGTGTGGGTACTAGGATGGAGATGTGCGCTTACTAAATTTTTCGTATTAAGTTTTAAATTAACATCAAGTATATAATTGTAACTTTTGGAAATTAAACGTCAGATAATAAAATTTAAAAATTAAAACTGACACTTGTATTGACGTAAGTATATCAGTATAACTGCAAATTTAAACAAGCAAATGTAAAATAACTTATTTTTTCGGGTACAAACTTTTATGTATACATCGACTAAGACCACACAGTGGTTAAAATAAACCTCAAAGAAGTCAAAAAAAAATTTTTTCAACCCATAATACGCGCCACACGCGACACGCGTCACACATTGCGGTCCATGGCCTAGCTATACGCGACCATTTGTGTTGCGCATGTACATTTTTGGACACAAATGGAAGGGACCTACAATTTAATGCCGGATCCGAACGGCGAATTGAGAAGCTTTCCGTAACAAGTTTTTACTCTTGGAACGTTTGTCACCCATTCGCGAGAGGTGGGACACCGTGAAAAATACTTTTGGTGTTACTGGGATTCGAAGCACGAACCTTCTGCTCAGTAGCCATGTGCATTTCCACTGAGCCACGGCGCCCACATAAAGGCACTCACAAAATCTCAGTTCTCTAGATCGTTTGGAAAATTTCATCTCTCTAGGTTGTGTGGACGGTGGTTAAACAGGAATTCAAAGTAGTCGAAAATACAGACAAAAAGTGTTCAAGACAAGTTAAATAAAAGTTTTAAAAAGTTGTGCTTGCGACAAAGATCTACATTTCTTTGAAACTATTTACATTCATATCATATTAGGTTAAGTAGTAAGGTGCAAATATGTTGGCTGTATTTGGAAATTTTTGTAGTCAGCATCTCTATACAATATCGCTTGAAAATTGTAAAATTACAGGCTTTCATTATATCGTACAGCTTTGGCAGGTTCATACTCATTTAATTGAAAACGGTTTTCAGGATGTCGGTAAAATTATTTGTATATTTGGGTTTTACTACTTTCATAAATATTGCAACAAACATTACAATTTGTTGTATGCTTTTAGGGTAAAATCGTTTTATAAATATTGCAACCATCATTACAATTTGTTGTATACTTTTATTGTTTAATACTCTCAAAAATATTGCAGCAATCGTTATATTTTATTGTATGTATATGTTTGGGTTATACCACTTTCATAAATATTGCAACAATCATTACAATTCATTGTATGCTTTTAGGGTAAAATCGTTTTATAAATAATGCAACAATCATTGCAATTCATTGTATACTTTTATTGTTTAATACTCTCAAAAATATTGCAGCAATCGTTATATTTTATTGTATGTATATGTTTGGGTTATACCACTTTCATAAATATTGCAACAATCATTACAATTCATTGTATGCTTTTAGGGTAAAATCGTTTTATAAATAATGCAACAATCATTGCAATTCATTGTATACTTTTATTGTTTAATACTCTCAAAAATATTGCAGCAATCGTTATATTTTATTGTATGTATATGTTTGGGTTATACCACTTTCATAAATATTGCAACAATCATTACAATTCATTGTATGCTTTAAGGGTAAAATCCTTTTAAAAATATTGCAACCATCATTACAATTCATTGTATACTTTCATTGTTTAATACTCTCAAAAATACTCAAAAAATAATTACAATTATAATTTTAGGGTTTAAATAATAGTGCACAAATTACTACATTTCATTGTATACTTTTTAGTTTGGTATTTCATTAATATTACAAAAATTTGTAACGATGTTTTCCCGTATCGTATCGGGTACTCAGAACTTGTTCACATCACATATCCTTTGATGTCCCTAAGGTTATTGGAAACCTATCTGCGTTTTTTTTCTCCCAGAATGCTACAACAAGGCATGGTTAACAACATCCCTTGTTTCTTCGTGTCCCTCTTATTTTAACCTTTTGATTTTAAAATGTTTTGCAGTCATTTGTGTAATATTATTAAGCTTAGATTTATTGGAACTACCCGCTTAGTACACATCATTAAATCAATAAAAATTAAAATTACAGTTAAAGGCGAAATCCCAAACATAAATGTCTATAAAATATTTTCAAATATTCCAAAGTACAAAGTAACATTTAACTCATTGTTGCTAATGGTTCGTTACATAACGACCCTGAGGTCCAGACGATCAATAAAACTGAGACTTTAGTCTAATCTTTTAATAGCTTGTTGCTATAACCAGGTAATTATCTTTACTAACGTGTAGAATCCTACAATATACGAGTATATGAATGTACTACATAGTATTTACGTACATATGACTAATTCTGATCTACACAAGTGGTATGCGCGGGTAATATCATCCTTAGGATTTACAAAATGCTTTGAAATTTGAAATTACTCTTCCTGCATTGTTTGTCCTCAATGCAAAAAGGAATGTCAAAGAGGAGACCAATAAGAACTGAGACAAAGTCGAATCGTAACCCTGACATGCCATCACGCAATGCTGGGTTACTTAAGGGGTTATAGATATGTTTGACGGCGGTAATGGTGGTGGTGGTTGTTCTATCACAATTTGTACATGTGCGTGCGTATGTGCGTGGTTACGTTTAAACTCGGTTCTCGTAAATTTTTTTGCATTTGATCGTTTTTTAGGCCATAAATAACGCGTAAGAGTTATGAAAATATCTCGATGGAGTATGTCCCATTTGCGTTTAATTGTCCTTTCTTTGAGAGACACAGCTCACACATATAAACAATGGCTACTTTCTTGTGTGTGTAGATGGCGAAACTTTATGTTGTAAACGTTGATAATAGCGATCCAAGTGTCAGAGTTTTCTGAACCTTAACCTTCCCTTCGAAGGTAAACTCTTACTCATCTTCTTCGTCGACTATCCAATTGATCGGTTATTTGTCTAAGTCATATTTTATCTATTTGGCCTTTGCCTGCCTGCTTGTGTCGATATTAATGTCTGCTAATAGCTGATATAGCTCACAATTGCATCTTTTTTGAACACTCTAAGCGTCTAAGAGTCTTCTCATCGATTTCTATAACCATTTATGCTTCTGTGCCATAGAAAAAGGTTGGCAGGATCAATAATCAGTCGAGCAGTTTGGTATGCGTATATACTTCTCAATTAAATTTGGAGTTTGTAAAAGAAATTACTCACTTAAGCGAGACGCCATTTATGGTATTACTGTTGGTTCCAAGCTGTTTTGCACACTTTCTATGTATGTAGAGAAAAAAAATTCTTCGGAAAACAAATCTCTACTAGGCCCAAGGCCTTTGGAGATCATCGCGAACGATACGAGAAAAAAAATACTGAAATCTCAGTACAGATTTGAACTCGAAACTTCACATCTTACTCCTTATTCAATTCAGTGCTCTGTCCGGTGAGCCATAGAACACAGTAATCATTTGCCTTTTGTAAACATGAAGTTAGTCTGGAGACACAACCATAGACAAATTAGAGGACACATATTAGTATGGATTGAAAATGAACCACGGAGACAAACAGGAAGACAAAAATATTAAGCATAAATCCTAAATTTGGAGCCGCGACAAAACATGCATACAGAGCAGGAGGAGGAGGAGTTGCAATAAACGCTTATCGCTGGATGCATTCCACATCATGTCAAGACAATTGTTGAAGTGCAGGGCGAAGCAAAACAGACTTGGCGAAGTCAACAAGGTATGTTTATACTGAGCAGCGCGATACAGTGACATTGAAGGTAATGAAGCAGCGGATAGACTCGCGAATAAAGGGGAAGAAACCCCGCTAGTAAGGCCAGAACCATTTTATGGCATAGGGTACCAAATAATGTTGGAAGAGATATGCAGAATAGGTAAGGTAGCCGCTTCCGCAAGATGGCAAAATGACAAGAAAAGGAAATGTTGGAGAGCTTTACTAAAAGAGGCCTCAACCAATACTGTGACTAAGCAGAAGTAATGTAAGATTCATTACGGGGTTTCTAACAGGACATTGTAGTCTAAAGGGTCATCTAACGAAATTAAGATTAGAAGGGGATAACAGCTGCAGGCTTTGTGGAAAAGCGCAGAAGACCTCGTGGCATTTTCTCAACGAATTCGGAATAACGATTCGACAGAGGAGAGATAACCCACACAATCGCGGAGTTTGCGCAACATTCACTTAACCCAGTCCATATCATTAAGTTCCATAGAGCCATTGCTATGGAGGGGTTGCTGTATTGTCCCCAAAGCTCAAGTCAGGGGAAAGCGCAATAGATCCGCGTAGGTCGCCTTGCTAATAGAATATATCCCATTTCTCATCAGCATCATCACCAAATAATGTCAGAATCTAAACAGGGTTCTTAATAAGGTATTGCAGATTGAGGTGACAGTAAAGAAATTAGCTCTAGAAGTGATAGCTGCTGCTTTCTTTTTCAATTATAGTTCTTGTATATCATAGTCAGCTTTCAGATATTGAAGTCCTTCTAGAAACGAAAACTTATTGACTTATTTGTCACCATCTTAAATAAGTCAGTAAAATCGTCCAAATTGATTCCATATACTTATTTAAGAACAAAATCGAATAGTTTTTTTTTGTAAGAAAGTGGTAGGAAATAAGTAACCTCGCGAGGAGACTATAAGTTAGGTTCTACAAATAAGGGCCTAAGACGGCAATAGTTAAGTAGAGTCTAATTGTTTTCTAATAAACTCGCTAAACAAAATTTTTGTGAGAACAGCACTGCTGTACGAATTAGTAGTGGCTAAGGTTCGCCGATTCAAAGTACTTGTACAGTCATAAGAAATGCACAAATTATCTGCAAAGGTCATAGGTCCGCCAACCATATTTTACTAATTAATTGAATTGAAATGCATGGATCAAAAATAGAATAGGCCCAATCACTGAACCTGGAGGAACACCAATAATCAAACTTACAAAGTTGTTCAAAACATGACCTACTTTAACTATTTATGTACTTAATTATGAATTCAACAATAAATTAAATCACATGTCATAAAGAAATCCAATAGAGCATCCTCAGTTGAGAGACCTAGCCTAAAATCATACTGTTTGCTAGTTCCAAAATTGATCTCAAGAAGATTATCTTTCTTTTTTTCAATGTATGTTATGTTTTACATCTCTTTAGGTGATGATCGGAAGACGGTTCCAACAGTGTCGTATTAGGGGTTTTTTAAGTTGAGTATTTGGAATGCTTCTTATACTTGAAGATGTTTTTTTTATTGTAATGGATAGTTGCCTTGATGTGTTGGGGTTCTAAGAACAATTTAAATCCCTCGAAATCATTTTTCACCTCTGGTATAGAGCTATCTACTTATCGTGTTCGTGTTATTAATTCCTTACGAATATTAATTAATTAATTAACTTAAGACGCACACATAAAAGACACCCACTTGCCAGAGAGAAAGTGCAGCTCACAGCTAAAAGACCTGTCTTTACCCAAAGTCTAGAACAGCTTCTACCACTTTACGCTTTATGATATATATAATATATGAAAGGGGCTTATTTGTCCTATGGCATATTTCGTCTCTACTATCGCTGAGGACGATCACTCTGGTGATCGTAAAATGTGCGAAAGATTTCATTTCGTGGTATAGTCAGTTGAGGATAAAATATTTTGTGCTGTGCGGCTGTACGTCTGTGTCTCCTTGCAGGATAAGATAAAATGTTTTTTTTTTCTTTCCTCCCTTTTTTGATGTATTAAGTGCGTGTGTGACGTCAAAATTTACATACCAATTTTTCGCTTTATTTTCCACTCCACGTGCATAGGTTAATTGTGAGTAGTCTTTATCCTGCGCTCGTGTGTACAGCACACAGCTCTTGGCTCGTTGCTTTGCCAGTGATTATAGCCTCTTGTGAGCCATCTCTACTCCTCGATGATGATGACGATGATGATGGCTGTGGCGGTGGCGGTTGAAGTCAGTTTGCATCGCTCGATCGTATGTTGATACTTGTTGCTTCTTTTGTGTTGTCCTTCTTGTATTGTGGATTCAATTTTGTCTCATTGCGCGAATGAAATAAATTAACACACAAAAAACTCAAGCATGCCAGGCAAGATAAGAGCAAGAACGCAGTGCAAGCGACAAATACCATCATCAACAGAGCAAAGGAGCAGAGACAGAGTGCGGTGGAGTGGAGTCGATGCTCAGTTATAGATAGATGGATCGCAGAAAATGTGGATGGCGACTGACTTTTCGCTGCTTGGTTGATATTATCACATGACTAAAATAATGCTGCCCTGGAGGACATTCTAGGATCAACGAGTGCGCGCACCAGTTCTCTTCATGCATCGCGCCGTTTTCGTAGAGTTGTCGTCATTGTAAGTAGGAAATATTATAAATCATACTTTGTGGGTTATCTGCTGAATTGCTGTAGCGTGCATTGGGAATGACTGATGTGTATTGCACCACTGATGGGCTCTGGAGAAGCACACGCAAAGTGAGTGTGGAGTTTGGTACAACATCGCGCTTGCGTACAACCTTTGCACGGTGCACTTAAATGCGTTTACAAGTGGCATTGATCATCAGTATCGTCATAATCGTCGGCGTTTTTACGGATTTGAGGTGAGGTATGCATAGTAGTAATAAATGATTTTAGAGCTAGGGATTGAAATTACTCAGTACTTGTTAGATTTTGCTGCTTTACTTATTATGTATGGTAAACTATTGAATGCGGTAACCAATTTAATTATATTTTAGACAATTGGTGGATAGTATAATTCATCTTAATAAATATGTACAAATTTAAACTTTCAATGGCAGAAAATTGATAAGACCAGTTCCGAGTTTCTTGTCTAAGTCTTTTGTTATCGTGGTACCAATTTTTTAAAACTCTATTTTTTTTGTTAAAGAAATACCTCAAAACTGCAATCTATCTATTAAAGGTGTAGAAGGGTGCGACTATCCTAAGAGGCGTGTACCACCACCCTAATGAAGGATAGTATGTCCTTAGTTTGTCAACTCTGCTGCTGAACATATTTCGTAATGAAAAATACGCCTCCATAACCATTGTAATGCTGGATATACACAGAGAATGTGCTCGTATAATTCGCTATCCTCCGAGCAGAATCTACATTCTGTATCTGAGCCTAGACTAAGTTTGTTAAAGTGGAGTCACAAGCCAGAGTGTCAGGTTTATGTTGCTATCCTTCTCTAGATTAAGGATTAAGGAGAAGGGTGTGATTAATCCTTTGGATTTTGTTAGCCCCAGGACATTTTCACTTCATTCATAACGGTCATCTTGGTTCACCTTTCAACATCTACTCGGGAGTCAAGCAAGGTTGCAACCTCGCACCATTGCTTTTCACAATTGTCATCGACTGGGTGATAAAAATAGTAGCCCGTACTCCATAGGGTTTGCCATGGACATTTTTTCACCGCCTAGAAGACCTGGACTATGCCGATGATATCTGTCTCCTATCACAATCGCTAGGTGACATGGAGCGAAAATTAAACTCACTAGAACTGCACGCTAACAAAGTGGGTTTAAAAATTAACGTCTCAAAAATAAAACTACTTCGCGTTTTGTTATTTGGGCAACTAGATGTCAAAAAATGGTGGTGCTGACCCAAATGTGTGCTCTGGTATAAACAAGGCGCGACACCTAAATAATATCTGGAGCTCCTCGCAAGTCTACCGGAATCTGAAGCTAACGATCTTCAGATCTAACGTTCTCTCAGTACTTTTGTATGGCTGTAAAACGTGGAAAGTCACAGACGCGCCTCCAAGTCTTCGTCAATAAGTGCTTAAGGAGGATACTGAGGATAAGATGGCCGGACATTATCACCAATCAAGAGTTGTGGAGAGTAACGGAGCAGGAAGTAATCGCGATCACCATCAGACGACGAAAATGGAGCTGGATTGGCCACACTTTGTGAAAGCCAGCGGACGATATTACGAAACTAGCGCTTGACTGGAATCCAAAAGGAAGCCGCCGAGTTTGCCGTCCTAGCAAGATATAGAAAAGGACAATAGAAGAGGAAGCAAGATCCCAAGGGTTGGAGTGGCATCTCTTGAAACCTCAGGCGATAGATCGAGTTCGTTGGCGGGCGTTTGTAGAAGCCCTATGCTCCGCGGCGGAGTAAAGGAAAGAAAGAAAGAAGAGCACCAAAACCAGTGTAAGCCAGTAATATAACCAATTAATCAAAGAAGCCTTAAGCCTGTTCTTATAAGGGGATAATTCGGAAGAGATATGGCCAAATTTAACCAAAACGGCTACTCAAGTTCAAATCTTGTTAAACCAGAAGGACTCAATAGATCCATAAGCATAAGCAACTACAACCTCATCTCTGTTATAATCGTCTCACTCATATATTCAACGAGAACTCAAAGCCTAAAAATTTAACTGAATATAAAAATCCAAATTAAAATGCTAATTTTTGTACGATACCATTTCAAATTAGCAAAATTTGCTTATTCGTACATAATATCAGTGCGATACGGCTTGTACATAGTTGGCTAATATGCCATCTCGCTGCCATAACAAGCACGTTTGTCTGTCCGCTTGTTCCTTTACTTACCTATACCGTGCCTGCTCTTTTACTAATTTTTGGTGAAAAAAGAAACGTTAAATTAATTAAAACGGTCTTACAAAATACATACAAGTACCAGAACCTTATACACTAACACATACACATAAGTGCAACACACTTCCGCAAAGATGAAATAATTTTTATTGGAAGGTAATATGGGGACTACCTACCTACTCTTATGCACCAAAAAGGATATTACAGTTGGTAGAATAAAAAGAAAATTTTTGCACCCAAATAAGAATCATTGACGACGATGACGACGGCATTGGGGAGCACGATCGAGAGACGTGTGTTTTTGAAGGTTTTTTTTTCTTTTTAATATCCGAGTAAACTTCTTAGCGCGCGCTCACAGTGATGATGAAGGCAATGGAGATGGCGATGGCGATGATGATGACGATGGTGATGGCGTATAACCAAAATCGAACCGCGCGCCGAAACTCTCATCTTACTTCACCGACCAACATGTCCTGCCAACCACCCTCACATATCGCCGTCATCGTCTTCATCATCATCATCATCATCGTCGCCGTCGTCATACGTTTTTAATGAACTCTAAAAAGTAAGAAATCGTGAACAATTTTTATTTGCAATTATCATGCAAGATTGTGTTGACGAGCGCATGAGTTTTTTGTGTTGTCTTAAATTAACAACAACAAAAATCGTTTTTTTTTGACATTGTATCCGTTTGTACTTGTATTTACAATTTCGGATTATTGAACACGAAATTTTGTGATTTTCCGTAATAATTACAGTGGAATATTGTACTCGAATTACCGCGAAGTATGTGCGATGCGCACGTAGCATTGGAATTTATGCAAAATGTGTGCACACTCGCGCCGATTTCAAAAGGGAACTGCATGACAGAATATGCAGGATGTATGTGTGCTCGATGCTGTTCGTTCAATGAGGTCAGAAAAATTTGTTGTATTTAACAATAAATACAATTTAGTTATGGTCTTGAATCAAGTGCATATTGAGTAGAGAGTTTTAACAGAGCAAAATAATAAAGAGTCGGGTGTTTGGTTGATTTAGGACATTACATGTTTGCTGACAAGTTGAGGCAAATAACAGAGTAGCGGATCACTATTTGAGTTTGGAACATAAATTCTTTTGGTTTATATTTTGACCAGCTATACTTTTTAAAACACGTCCTATTCTAATGGTACAGTAGATGTTGTAATTCTGGGGTTTTTAGTATACCATTATACATATATGGTTACTTTGGGCTTTGCTTTCGGTTACTTGACTGAAGTGTACAAAATCGGTAACGCTTTGGTTGATCTTATCTAACAACAAGAAATTAACAAAAAGGTACTTTAAAATTAACATCACGTTTGTGAATGGTACGATACGATGCGATATTGAGTGGGGTGTGTGCAAGCCACACAGATCTCTGTATTGTGCCCCTTCCATAATATCTTTTATGTTAACGCTACGATGCGATATTGAGTGGGGTGTGTGCAAGCCACATGGATCTATTGTGCCCCTATTTTTCTATAATAGCTTTTATATTAACTTACCGGTGTCTGTCTGTGTTTCGGTTTATATGTCATTCAGTCACGCTTTTTCAGTCTAATGCTGCTAGTTAAGTAAGTCCCGTACGCGTTTTGTGGTAGGACTTTTCTAGTGCGGGTCTTGAGGGGTTCTAAGGGGGTCTTGAGTAGGGTCTTGAGGATTTGAGGGGCTTTTCGAGAGGGTCTTGAGAAGGTGTTGAGGTGGTCTTGAGTAGAGTCTTAAGGTGGTTTTGAGTGGGGTCTTGAGGGAGTCTTCGGTGGTCTTAAATGGATTTTAAGGACGTCTTGAGGGGGTCTTGAGGTGGTCCTGAATGGGTCTTGAGTGTGTTTTGAGATGATTTTCAATGGGGAATTGAGGGGGTCTTGAAGCATTACGGTGGTCTTCAGGAGAGTCTTGTCGTCTTCTTGAGTGTGGTCTTGAGTGAGTCCTAAGGCGGTCATTTGAGGATATTTTGGTGTTTTTTTGAGATTCATTTTGGGATATTTTTGGGGATATGTAATTCCAATCCCATGCTCATATTATTGAAATTTTATATATGTACTGGCGGAAAACTGTGCACATTTCATTTCAGCATTTTAACATTTCAGCTCTTTAGTTGGTCGGTCAAAGAAGTTGAAAAAAAAAACAACTTTCAAACTTGTCATATGCGCTTCATGCCCTGGCGAAGATACCCAGCGCTTCCCGGCTGCCCTGTCCTAATGACCCCAACCCAACTGACCACCCATCCACTACCAAACCTTTCTCTTAAGTTGATTTTGCCTTTTTATTCTTGCTCTATTTTGTGTAAAAGCTGGGCAGTCGGCTAGGATATGTTTCATTGTTTCCTCTACTTCTTTGCCTTGTATATACCATTCCTTCTGAATGGTAAAGGAATAGACAATTTACTATTCCTTTTTTTTCGAACTTTCAACTTACAATTGTCACTGCAGTGTCGAGGTATAGCTGATCCAGAAACTCTAATTAATTTTCAAATTAAATTCATACTGTCGATTCAACTGTAAAGGGAAAATAAATAAGAGCGTAATTTATAGAATTTACAGACACAAAAAAATTGTCAAATTCATCAGGTGCTACAAATTGTACAGTATCCAACGTTTACACTAAGAATAAATTCAAGTAATCCCCATATGTGTGGCACATCAATTTAAAGAAAAATCAAAAAGATTTTGAGTTTGCATGCTAAGAGAAGATCTAATTGGCAGTGCAGTGGTACAGAGTATATATATATATTTACATATACATGTCTGTCCGTTTCGCAGAAGCTCTTGAAACGTTCCTCTTTCTCGAAGCGTTCCCAAACAGCTAGTTACTTTCTTAAAGTTCAAGCTTAAGCTCTTTAGAGACATCACATCATTTTGATGTGTTATATTCCCTCTCTCATGCTAGAGACAAAGTAGGTGTTACATTATTCTGAAAGATATTGGTCTGAATGCATTTCATATCTCCTCATTTTGTCTCTCTCCTGTAAAGAGCGGACAATGGAAGACAATGTGTTCCACAACTTCTGGTATAACCTCACATAAACAGTGAGGGAAACTCTCGTGGGTATATTTAAAGAGGTATGAGCGGAAGCACCCATGTCCAGATAAAAATTGGGAAAGATAGAAGTATACTTTTCTATAACATCTACCGACCTCTAATTATACTGATGGTATTAATCTATGGGTCCATCTACCCATACTTGAATAACGGCTTCAACTCCTCCTGTGTTCGGCATAATTCGAGATAGTACTGAAGATACAGTCTCCAATTTATTGCTGGAAACTTTCATATGCTCTTTTGAATGATAGCCTCTCACCAACCACCATTCCCAGGTTTCTAAATGGATGGCTGAGTCCAGAATTGTTATACATTTTCCTGGAGAAATGGAGCAGTTGAGCGCGATAACGCTCGCTGGTTTTGCGGGTAATAGAGCGTCCCCGAAAAAAATAAATTGTTGTTATTAAAAAAAAATAGTTTATTAAGCCGTGCAAACTAGAGTGTTTGTTTGTGTTTAAGAGTTAACACAAAAAATAGCCGATGATTGTGAATCCCTTTGGGCTGCTTTCCTGTCTGCTCTTATTCTGTATATCTATAGGCAAACAAAGGAAAAAAGTACATCGGTCAAAATGCTCTCCACAGCGAAATATGTAATTGCCAAACTATGCAAGAGTCACTAATTTCAGCTTATGTTTTGTCCACTTTTTTCTTCTTAAGCAATTAAAAGTACATTTCTTAAAAATTACTCTTAAAGATTGTCTAAGCAACCAAAACTATACATATCCATACAATGATAAAAGTATGCGCTATTTCGCAACAATTTCAAAAATTTAGATACTTGCATACATACTGAGTAATAAACGCAGATCAAAATTTTTCGAGCCGACACGTTGGACCTGAGATTTTACCTTCTCCGTCTTACTTTGCATATTTATCGTTTTGCTTAGATTGCAACATTTTTCTTAAAATTTATTTCGCCACGAAACTGCAATAAAGGTTTCTATGTATGAAACCTATATCGCACTTCTAACATTGCCTTGCAATGTGCCAGATTAAAAAAATATTTTTTTGTATGCCTAAGAACGCATTGGCTGCATATATCATTCTTTTTATTGCTTACTAGTTTTTTCCTATAGATTAGCGTAACACTTTGGGTTTGATTATGGAAAAAATAACTCCAATACATTATTCTCTAATGGGAATTATACCTTTGCAATTATAAATTTTTCCATAAATTTGGCTTGAGCTAACTCCTGCCATACTTAAAACTGGCACAAGTTTTCAGCTGTCGCTGTTTGTGGCTAGTATTCCTGCTGCTACTACTTCTACAGCTACAATAACTATACTCCACATACATCGTATAGAATCCCATCTTCGGGTATCGTCATTATATGTACTCAGATGTCTGCATGCACAGTTCCAGCACAGTCCTCCAGTTCAGGTCGCAGCTTTCCTTGCCTCTGGCACAAACGAAAGACGACCGAACGAAACACAACAAAAATAATTCGCATTCCTATATTCTGATAGTTTTGTTATAGCTTTGTGCAGACATTGCGTGTTTTCGTAATATTCCTCAAAAGATAAAAATGTGACCAGGCAGGCAGCACAGACAACCAACTGAGTGCAATAAGAAGAGCCAAAGTCGAGTCAGAATCACGCGCACTACTCGGCTTGTTGCTGGTCTCACCGCACATCGACGACAGTAACACATTTCTGCATAGGTATTCCTTTTGCTAAAGTGCGGCATAAAGATGATGACGATGATGACTGCAACTCTGTGCTGTGCTCTATCTGGTCGGTGAAGGGAATTCTTACAATATAGAATGTATTGTATTGGAGCAAGTAAAGATGGAAGAGGTGGTTAGGTTACCATGTGACGGATCCCGCTGATATGGCCATACGCGTTTCGAAGGGCTGAATTTCTCTCTAAGAATCAAGAGAAACTTCGAAGAAAAAAATGAAAAAATGAAAATGAAATGCCTGTGAATGGTTGCGCCACTTGGTTCACTCAGCCATACTCTATGAGCGAAACAAATGAACAAATTTAGCTTGGTGTGTGCGCGCGGAACATTTCGACTTCTTTCTTGCTTTGCTTTTGCGACGTATCGGCAGAGGTATTTCTATATCTATCTGCATCTGTTTTTGTGTAGCACCCCGCGTGCGCTACGCTGGTAAGAACACTTGTACGAAGTGTGTAGTAAAACATGAGTTCAAAAATCGCAGGTTAGTATTTAGTGGACAATGGGTATGAGAAATTTCCCTTGTGATTAGGAATAAATGTCGTTTAATTTATTATTTTTGGTAAAAGATCGTTTAAGGACAGAACACTTCTTTGTGGGTGAAATAAGAAATAATCATTATTTTTTATTGCTTTAAGACTAACTTAAATTACTGTGCTGGCTTATTTTGCTAATTTATATTGCCTGCATCGGATAAGTAAAAGATTTTTCTTGTTTCTTCTTAAAACATTTCTAGTAAAATGACTGAAACATAGGGCGAGAGATATCTTTTTATTTACAATAAGCATTAGTTGTACTTTACCGCATAGTTTGCTTTCTAAGTCTTTCGTTCCTTAGTGGAAATTCTACGACAAACAGTTGATTGAATAATTACGAGCCCGATGGGCAAAGTTAATATTTAGGATATAGTACAATACATAACGAGCGAGGAAAGTGGAGATTATCCTGCGAGTTAGAAGCTTGGCAATCTAACGAGCACGATGAGTACTTTTCTGCAAGCTATTTTTCACACGACCAAAACCTGGTTTTCTGCTAAACCGGTTATGCGCAATGCAAAATTACCCTGGGAATGTGTTATCGCTGTGACTGCAGTAAATAACAAAAGTATTTTATATGTTAACTCACTAGTGTGTATAACGGCTACTTTCGAAGCTAGGTTATGCAGTTCGAGATTGTAGCTGCTGGAAATTATTGGGATGAGCTGAAGAAGGCACAGGTTGTGGCATCCATGTTGCGCGGTGACTCAGTTGCCGTGCTCTCTAACATAAATTCAGAGGATAGATGCAACTTCCAGAAACTGGTTTCGGCATTGGACTTACATCGATATATGGCATCGGAATCGTACCGTTTGCGCCATATACTCGAGTCTGTGGACAGCTATTATCGATCGATGATTTCAATGAAAATTGGGTGATGCCATCCCAAAGCTAATTATTTCATCGAACGCGTTGACTTCGAGGGTTGCAACCCATGGTCGATGAAGCAAACGGCAGATACACACATCCTGGTGGAGGTTATTGAGAATACCGTTTGTATTGCACCATGGACTGATAATCTACTAATTACCATGAACAAGTTCATCCTGAAGGCCGAACAGATTGTCAAGGACGTTAAGCGACCTTATGACTTTCGAGTGTTTCATCGACAGAAACAGCCAGAAGTGGCTCGCCCATGCATGTCCAATGTTTGTGTTCTCCTGGCTATCGGCTGCACAACAAAGACGAATGTGTTCTTGCTAAACATGCGAAGTTTCTTCTTTATGCGAAACAGCGATTGGCGAGCATAATGGGAGTATCATTTAACAAGGGCAACAGGAAAACACAGCACCACTTGAGCATCGCGATACGATTGCTCCCATTTATAATGTCACCTAGCCGTTGGGTCTGGATGTAAACTACCGCGACCAGTTGATGTATTTCATTCAAACTAATGAAAGGAATTCACAATTAACAGTCAAGAGATTTATGGCTCCACAAGAGAAGTTCTTGCTAGAGGGTTTGATACTGTGCCCGTGTTGGTGTACGACTGGATCTCTAAGCATCTGTACTGGGATGGAGCGGACACATTTCGAGTAGCGCCACTTTCCAAATTGAGTAAAATTGTCAAGAAATCAGTGTCCATAGCAGTCGATCCTGTCGATGGTATGATCTATTAGTCGCACTGGTTTTCAGATGAAAAGAAAGCTTCGATAAAAAGTTGCTGGATGGATGGCATACACAAGATGACGCTCGCTGACTCAAACATGAAAATGCCAATGAAATGGTCGTCTAGCTATCAGGTTAAATATTGTAAAATACTAATCCTCTAAGCATTTCCTCACTCATATTTCTACATTAATACACATTACTCGCTCATTAGTACTACCAAACTGGATGACATCGGCTCGACATCGGGACCGGTGGAGAGACTTTTTGCGGGAGGCCAGGACTGGACCCCAGTTCTTCTTTTCTTTTAATATTATCTTACGTATGTATATTTAATCGTATATAATTATATATTATATAAATTATAGCTTTATCTATACTTGACTACTTTCTAAACATCGAGTCGAAAGCCTTGGTAGCTAGTACTCATACTACCTTATTAGGTGTAAAAATTTTATTATTATATCTAATCCTAATACATAAATAAATAAATGAAATGGTCGTTGAGTTTGAGTTTCGATCGAAAGGGCAAGAAGCTGTACTGGACAATTCCATTCGATTTCAGTGACCAACCATTATGGTTTCGTATTCTGGGTGGACAAAAGAAACGGAACGCTTCACGTGAGCAGAAATAGATCGAAAGAACTGCAGTCAGGTGTGTTTGCGTTAGAGCCTCAAATTACCTCAAATATGAAAATTTTTGACTCCACAACAGAATCCGTGGATACGACTAATGCGTGCGTATCGTTAAAATGTCCGGGAATTTGCCAACACATTCCTCAAGGGCCATGTGTTAGTATCCCGACGGATTCTAGCTCAATGGTGCTGGAACCCCCATACCGGGAATCAAACCCCGACCTCCCGGATGAGAGCCTAACCCTAGACAATTCACAACAATATTAAAACTATTTGCTTAAATCAGTTTTTGAGCTTTAAACAGTTTTCTCGGTTTTCTCAAAATGTTTAAAAGTGGAAAGAAGAGTTTTTTACACACCCCTCATATATTTCCAGTTGGCATATTTTGTACTTTACTAGTAGACTAGTTTGCTATCTAAATCTTTCGTTTAGGTAATTCAAATTCTTTACAAATATCTTCCAAAAAACCCCAATTAAATAAAATATCCCAAACAACTAACAACACTACTACCGCTAACAACAACAATTTTTTCTTCTCAAATTTAAAGTCATGCTGTCGCCTTATTGTGCTCTTTTTGGCCTATTCGCATTGTCGATGAATATGTGTGGATGGACTGTTGCTCTGCACAGGAATGTGTTCTCTGCGCTGCGCAACAAAGACGAGTCCTAGAAACATTAAAATAAAATAATAACAATAACAGCAACAACAAGTAAAGCTACAAAAACAACACAATGGCACACAGAACAAAGTCTAAGGAAAAACTTTTTTAAATACCTACCTGTCGCGTCTTCGCCTGTGTTTTACTCAATTGCTTGCTTACTGAGCAGTTTATAGTGCGATGCAGGTAAAATACAACACAAAACACACATACAAACATACAAAACCAAAACAAAGCAACCGGCTTTTTAAGTTGATTGTATGAACGAAACGCAAGTGTATAGATCTGGATGGAACGCGCGGTCATATCATATTCGATACAATAAAATGCCATTAATATCGGAGTTGTAGTTGTAGTTTTTGTTGTTACTTTATCAATATATATATAGTCTACGCATGAGACTCGTATGTAGTATACATGTGGCCGAAAGAGAACGCCAACAAGTGTGAGAGAACGGATGAAAATACCTGAGTATCTCAAACAGGTAAAAACCTGATTTGAAATCCTATGACTTGCGTGAGAGACTCTGTGCAAGTTTTGTCATTGCTTGTGAGCGCAATATACAATTTTATTAACTAAATAAATTGTGAGAAAAAAATAAACATAACAACAACTTTGGCTAAGGCAGTTCAATTACCCATCAGGCCATCAGCAGTAATGCAAACGCGGTCCAGTGCTGCCGTTTGAGTAAAGTGAAAAAACAGGAGATTTCCTGTTGAACAAGCTTAAGTAACAGAAGATTTATATTTCAGCAGAAAACATGAAAAAACACCGAAATAACATTAAAAAAATTTGTATTTTTCATAAAACATAAACAAAACTACGTTGTGTTTCATTTAATTCATATTATCACATTTTTAAACTTTTTAAAGTACCTGCAGTACGTTTAGGAACAGATACATTGGATATCCATACATCTTAATTGATTATAATAATTGTTGCAATAAATAACAATAATAGTAATTATGAAATAATAATTAAAACTTAAAGTCCTTATTTTTCATTTTTTCATTGCACGTAAATGATATTTGTATGTTTATTTAAATTATTTGCAACTCAAAACGTCGTCTTTAAAATAAGATCTGACGACTTTTTACGTGTTTTTTAAATTAAGTATCTGTATTACAGCAGGTATTGTAATTGTAATAAAAAAAAAGGTGCGCGTCAGCTCCGACGCGCGTCTGAAGTTTACTCCTTAAGAACGATATTCTTGGAATATATACAATACGCAAAAGGGGGTAAATAAAAGCATCTCTTATAATACTTTATATAAAAATATATTACTTATATTACATAAATACATTGTTATTAGGAGGATTGATTTCCTTCAGCATTAACATCATCTTGAACATTATTAATTTGAGTTGTTGGTTTGTTTTAATTATAGCTTTCTTACAGAATATTTTTTTCTTTTTAAAACAATAAATCTTTAAGTATTACATTATAAGTTTTTCAGAAGAAAGTTATAATTTATCAAATCTCTGTAAATTGAGCGTTATTCAGAACTATTGTAACGTTTTTTGATATAAATAAAGAATTGATTATTAATTTCGTGTAACGTCATTATTAAATACTGTGACAATCGATTTGTGGTAACTAAAATACGATACATGAACGTCGTAAGTAGCATGAGTTACGAATCGTCAAAACATCGCATCAGTGGTTGTGCCATATCTAGCCGTCCCCAGTGTTCCACCAGATAGGCATGCAAGATAGGCATTACAATAACCATCCGTATCTGTGAATTGATTACAAATTCCCATGACGAGTTTGTTGAGAAAAGTCTTCCCACATCCAGCTGGACCAGTCCAGAACAGTTGTAACAGATGTGAGTTTGTTGAACAAAAGTCTTCCAACATCCAGCTGGACCAGTCCAGAACAGTTGTAACAGATATGGGGTTTTTATTGTTAACAACCATAAAATATGTAGTACCAATTGCTTTGCGTTTGCCTTTCTCGTGAGATCGAGAAACTCTGGAGTCTCCATCAAGTTGTCTTTCTTCTTCCTTCGTTTTGAACTTTCGATTGAATTCAAAGTGAGTGTTTGTATTTCTAATTATATGGTGTCACAAATTACGTCATCCCAAGCCAAACTTTTAAAACAAGTCTCATAGAATTCTGACTAGTAGAAGCCGATACATACAAGTTCCACTTTCCATGCATTACACGCAAACCACACGTGGCGTCGACACGCGGAATTTCAATAATGCTGTGTGTGATATATCTGCTAACTAAATTTCAACTCTCTAGGTCGTGTGAAAGGTCAACTACTAACGACAACGTTACGTTGGCCTTTCTAAAGTCGCTTTGTCGGTTTTATCAAATGTAACGATATAGGGACTCTTTAAAACAATCTGGCGAAGCCATTTTATTAAAAGGGGTTAGTCAAGCATGTATATTTTTGCACACAAATGAAGGGGACCTACATTTCAAAAATTAACAATAACAAAAACAATTTTTCAACAGAAGATCAAAACAAATATGAAATAATGAAAACACAGTTTAAAAATTTAAGCGACAAACAATAATGTCAATGTCAGTTTAAAACGGAGAACAGAAATGGTACATGTTTTGTTTCAGCATTCAAGTGCTTAGGCTCAGATTTTTTCACAGTTCAGATATAAGAATTCATATTTTATTTTGAACTAATGACATTTGTCTTAAATGATTATAAATTTCATATAAAAATAAAATAACAGGAGAAATGGCACAAAAATATAAGTACGTAGATTGAGGTTTTAACATCGAAATAACAGGGAAAACGGCAGCACTACGCACACGCTCAGTATCAACCCAGCACGCTTACTTATGTGTTTGTGTTTTACTACTCGCATTTTACTCTCAACATCTCTCTCCATTTGCTCTGCACAACTTTCCATTCTGCAGAGTTCAATAGAAAACAGGTACCTAACCGGCCGACGTTTCTTGGTATGCGTGAGAGTTTCATAAGAAAAATGAGAAGTGATCATTTATTTAAACGAGTTTTGCATTTGGTACTCAGATGATGTTTTTGTTGATTCAGTCCAGTTCCGTCCTACTACAGCCGGGAACATTTGGAATTTATTTCTCGTTCATATGTGATATTCAAATAAAAGGAAATTCTCCGAGAGAGCAAGGTATTTCTGGTTTTTATTGAATATTGGAGAATGATTATATCCTGGCCAGATATGGTTTGTTTTTTGTGATAATATGTTCTTTTAAAATAACAAAAAAAAAAAGGAGTATCATTAAAAAATAATAACATTAAATAAATTTGATTTATTTTGGTTAAAGTAAATTTACGCACACTCAAAGAAAAAAAATACAAAGGTTCTCTTTATGTATCAAATGTATCATTAGATTCTTCGATGTCCATGTTATCTGTGTTGGAGAGCGGCTGTTTTCCGAAATCAATGTCTCTTATCTTTGACCACAAAGACCTAGAAGAAGTATTTACATCGAATTTATTATAATAGTCATCCCGTAACAACTTTATTACGCTTTTTTTTTTTTATAGCTGTCGTACATTGTCGGAATATTGAACTTTCGCAAGGAGTAAGAGTCCCAACGAGTAATACAACTTTTTAATTCGGACGTCATCCAGGGGCAAGCACTGGACCTGATTTTGCGTGACTTTAGCGGAACATGCCTATCAAAAAGCAGCAAAATGTTGTGATTTGAAAGTTTGAAGTGAACTTTCTTGGAAGGAACATATCTATAAAATTTCAAAAAGAGAGAGCCAATGTTTGCGCTTCATAAGACGTTGTTACCTCTACTTCACCCACTCTGAAAGTATTAAGATTATATATGACTACCAATGTTAGACCAATTTTAGAATTTAATTCGAAACTAGGCTCCCAAATCGCATTCGCATTCTCTTGATAGAATTCAGAATCCATATGTTAAGCGATGAAACCATTGCTTTATTTCTCAAGCATATTTGGACTAAATGTAGAAGCTTTAACTGTTTTATACAAATTTTACTGCAGTAGATGCTCTTCGGACACCTGTTCTCTTATTTTAGGTCCTTTTGCCAGCTAGGCAAACACTTATAGATTTGCCTTAAAACCATTTTCATCAGTGACATCGATTTGTATTATTTGTAATATTTTCTTGATCCATTGATTAAAGCATTTTTACTCGTCTCGTTTTAGTTTCGTGTTTCTTTTCCGTATTGCTTTTTCAATGAATCGGGGAATGTGATATATTGTAAATAAAATTCTTTCGATTTCTAAATTTTAATAAAGGGCTCACTTTTTTTCCGTGGCGCAAGTCATTCATGGAGTTCGTACATTTTTATATAAATAGATAGATTGTTATATGATTCCCGGAAATAAATAATTACTATTCAATAATCCATCACTTAAAAAGTTACATCTCCTACCTGGCAACAATGAACACAGGTAGTACGCATGCCTTCTTTCAATAAATTGGAGAGAGCAAAGCAAAGAATCCGTTTGCGATTTTTTTTAATTTTTCACCTCTCTGCCTTTTGTTAAGGGCTGAGCGCGCTATATTCCGAACAACACATCAAGTGATAACCGATCATGGTGTAACATTGCTGTCTGCCACTAAAACTACCACCACAACCATCACCATTGCCATCATCGTAGGTGGTTGAAAAAATCTCTCACCCATACAGGTGTGCACAACAAATGATCTTGTCGAACTTCTTTTCCTTTCTTTCTTCCGCTTCAAATGCATCGAGCGGAATAGGCAATCCATCGACGACTCTCCAGTTTCCTAGCGACCGCGATTTGTACAGAATCGTTCGCGGATAGAAATTCCCATCGTTTTGTTTGGATTTCGTTTTTATTAATAATACAAAATACGATAGTTAAAGGGGATTTCATCCGAAAAAATCGGTTGACTTGTGCTTGTTGATATAATTAATTGCAATGAATGTGAATCCGCATTAGTGATAATATATTATTAAAAATAATAAAAGATTTAATTAAAAAAAAAGGTTTCAATGCAATTGCGATGGCAAGAAGTTTCCATTTTGCAACAATTTTTTTTATAAGCATTTATAGTGTACCTATGTTGCATTTTATATTGTGAATTGCAAGAGTAAACAGAAAATGTGCAAACATCGAGATTGAAAATTGTTATTTTTAGGCAGAAAAGGTAATTTCTAGTGATGAATAAAGTTATGTGATGAAAAAATTACCAATTATTACTATATTGAGAAAGTCTCAATAGTGAAAAACGAAACAAATATACGATACATACGCATTCGTACGCGCGTATATCCGATTAAATTCTAGCAACGATGTTGCTACAAAAATTCTGCTCTGGTTCCTGTTTTCGTGTATGTGCGAACGTGCGTGCTGTTGCAAATGTATAAATAAACAAAAAGAAAATTAAGCAAAAGAAAAATAAGTGCTCTTTGCAATTGAAGTTAAAACAAATATTTTGTGCGGAATTGTGTTTGCGGCGGTGGCGCGGCGACGCGCAAAAGGCAAAATTTGAATTTGTGTTTCTTTTTTTGTGCTACGTTGCATGCTGACCAACCTCAACTTCTTGTGGATTACCAACATATATAGTACTTCAATGCGATAACAACGCAACTCAACTCAATTCAATGCAACCGAGCTCATGCTCAACGTTCAACATTCAATTCGAAATTCATTGCAATTGTGCTGCACCACTGTACAATTGCAAATTGAAACGAACGACTAAATGCTGAAAACTGAACCTGAACTGATCAATGATCTGATCGATTTCTTCTGCTTTAGTTCTTAGTGCTTTACAGTGCACCTATTTGGATACCCAACCAGCCAGTTACGAGTAATTCTTTGGATTAACAAAAGCAAAAACAAATAAACCGAAAATTATCTACCTAAGTGGATTTTTTGTCTGTTCGGTTTTGGAAAAGGTGTGCGTGGATAGAGGAATGAATTCTTGATTATTGCACTGGAATGCAATAGGAGTTTGTCCTTAGGAAATGTGGCGTTTTGTAGGTCGAAGAGTCTGTGTAATTAAGGACTTCACCAGGGTTCTTTATAGTTTCGTTTCTATTTAAGATTGCGTTTTTTTTTTATTAGCATAGCGTAATTGAGATTTAGGTTTATTAAGGTTAATATAAAATTGTTTTGTAGACAATAATTAAATTGGAAAAAAATTAAAAAATTTGTCTATAGTTCAAGACTTAGGACTGTTCATAGAAACTCCCCAATAAATAATCAAGTTTGTTGCTTAAGTCTTTTGTTTTCTCATACTGATATTCTTACTATTGGAATTTAGTTCATATTCTAAAATGTAGCTTTTGTATAACTTTCTTTCTCATATTCAGTTATATGCCAAATTTTAAAAAAATCTGCTGAAGGTAGGGACGAATTTAATATTTTTCTTTGCAATAACAATTTGGGTCGTTTGAATCTTTGTTCTAAGGTGTTATACATAATTAATAATAACAACAATTTTTTTTTATAAAATACATTTGATTGATAGCATAAATTCATGTCCATTCCTTACTCCATCATTTGTATGTCTAATCCTTATATCATTTTCAAACCAATTATTATTCGGTTTTGCACTTACAAACTTCTCTCCTTCGATGTATCAAAATAAATTTCGTTAGAAATTTCCATCTTTTTATGGTAAAGTAAAGTCAAAGTCAAAGCTAGATTTATTATTAAAAAATTCAAAGTCGAATTATATTTTATGGTGTGCGTGCAGGGCGATGTGGAGTTGATTAAGAGCAGCTTATTGGGAATAGTTGTAACTTCCCTATGATAGCCTTGATTATAAATCAATAAATTTTGAACTTTTTTTTTGAAAAATTGCCAGTGAATTTATTTTTTATTATTTTAGGAATACGTCATAGGTCTTATTTGTCATAATTTTATGAATTTTTAGCTGGTTTCTTACACAACTTACTCATAAGAAGAGAACTGACCTTTTTCGACTGTAAAGTATGATGTGCTGATTTTATTTAGATTACATATATTGATGACTTAACTCTGCGCGATTTTATAATTAAAATCCAAAAATGTGAAAAGCTGAAGATTAGGTCGTTTTTCATATCACGAACATGATGTTGAACTGTAAAAACTGTTATAGTAGGGAAAAAGAATCGTTCGTACGCCATCATTCAAAAAATGCATTAGTCATAATCTAGTGGCGAAGTTCAACAACTTTTAATAAATCTTTCAAATATGCTATTTTCTTCTCGATATACAAAATAAAAGTATATCTCTCTATTTGCATTTTTCTATCTTCTGCTTCAAAATAACTTGAATAACATAAAGTCATAACTGTCGACGTAATGTGATGCTCATAAAATCTGAATTTCATGTCTAAATGAACTTCAGCCGTCATAATTTTTGTCATTTAACGTAGTTAAATTTATTCATAACGAAAAGACATAAAATCTTCGAATGAAACAGGTAGAAAAAAAAACTGAAAAAACCATAAAAAATCTAAAATATCCCATTAATTTCTCACTCCGGATTTTGCTTGTTCTTGCATGACAGTCCAAGTTGTTATTGGTTCGTTCGTTTATCACATTTTTGTGCTTTGCGTGTGTGTATAATGTGATAAAATCTGAAAATTTAAAGAATAAGCCGAACGACAATAAAAACTGAATTAGAAGAAAAATAAGAGAAACACCGACTCACACATGCGTACCACTGTTGTACACCTATATGCAGCGCATTAACGACTGCAAGAATTATCTAACTTTTTTTTTTATGATTATGTTAATGAATAGGTGTTGGTCGGCGGTGTTTCTTATATTGCGTCTCGTCTCATCACATTCTACGAGTATCTATAAGAAGTGTGCGTCATCTATATCGTTAGTTTCAACCTCTTGTTTTTTTTTGTTTGATTCATTGTTGTTCTATTTCTATTTTATTGAAAAGATGTTTAAAATTTTTGTCAACTAGATTTCCTATGTTAATGGAAATGAATTACCGCAGTAATTTAGATGTTAATTCAGTTTTTCTGATTTCTTATTTAAATCTGAAAGAAATGTAATGTTGTTGTCCAAAAGGTTAACAAATTTTTAATTTCAAGTAAGATGTCAATTTATGTGGGCGCCCAATTTGTAGTAATAGTGTTATGCTGTGACTTCTGTTCACCATTAAATGGTGTAATTAGATTTGGTACTTCATAAAATTGTTGTAAATTAGTATAGTTTATATTTATGTTTAAATCTGTAAATGACTCGATTCAAATTCAAGTTAAATTTCGCTAAATGGGAGCTGAGCTTGTTTAATTTAACATTAATTGGGTGTAGTTCTGATTCATTGTTTTCAAAGAAAAAAAAATTCTTTGTTATTGTATTTGTTAGTTATTGTCATGATGTTCTCTTTGGAAATAAAGCTACAATTGTTCATAATAAAAGATGACTTTATATGCACAAGTTAAAATTTACATATCAATTGCAATTGAATTTGCATTTAACGCGCGCTCACTGGTCTATAGATTTTTGGTGTCCGATAAAATTTTCAATGACTGGTCGAATGTTTTCTTTTAGAGAAGATATTGTGATTAGGAGTAATAGCGCAGATAATATTATATACAGATGTCTCATACATTCATTTGAGGCAAATAGAATGTTGTTAGATCGAGTAAGAATAAGAAATAAGAAGTACTTAATTGTAGATGTTATATGGAGCTCTACTTTTAGATGTCGAAGTGACATAAAAAAGAACCAGTGAACTAAAGTGTAGAAGAGTTAATGGAACTTAAATTTTAGGGTTGTGTATAAGATGATTTGTCATTACATAACTTGACAATAGATGGCTTATAAATACTGAAAATAATTTTATCATATATCTTGGCAGAAACCAAGACTTTGAGGCAAACAAAGAAATAAAAGACATATTTTCTCTTTAATTTTCAAGGTATTTGCAATTTATCGCAAGTACTAAGTACTTGTGTTCAAAAAAAACAGAATATAACCATTTCTTAGAAAAAACTAAAGTAACCAAAATTGTCGACATTTAAAGCAATTAAAAGCAAAAAAAATTTGTCCATCGGTATGTGGGATAACTCAAGAACGAAAACACAGAAAAATGCGGATCAATAGTTAGATTTGTACTTTAACGGGTTAAACTTTGCTATAACTCCTTCTTTTCATTCGTATAATAGGCTTGTTACCACCGGCAATTTGCTTTACTTTATGTCTTTGAAAAAGGCAGCCACCACTGTAATTTTATCACAACACAGTAAATAGTTAAGGGCTTTTATGACTGCTTTGCTGCACACCAACAATAATTGCATTGAATCCTTCTAACTGATACAGTTATATTTGTTTTGGAGAACATTTTTAATGATAATCCAATTAATGTTATCCCACCTCTCGCAAATGGGTGACAAACGTTCCGAGAGTAATAACTTGTCACGAAAAGCTTCTCAATTCGCCGTTCGGATCCGGCTTTAAATTGTAGGTCCCTTCCATTTGTGTCCAAAAATATACATGCACAACACAAATGGTCGCGACAAGCTATTCCTTGGATCGCAATGGCTTGTCGCGCCGAATATTATTATTTAATGAGAAATAAAGCTGAATTTTGAATGCGGCATTATTTCACTTCGCTAAAGTGAAATAAGGCCGAACATTGTTTGTGAAATAAAGCCGAAGGAAATGTTTCCAGAATTCTACCTTTTAAAAGGAAGAAAACTAGGCTAGCCTCATGCATTAAGTGTAAGTATAACTTAAAAGTGTAATAAGGCCGACTTGGCCTTATACCGAAGTATATAGGCATTTTTAAATTATAAGCGTAAAGCTATCCTTAGTTCATTAGTTTTCGTGTTGATTCGACAAACAAAAGTATTTTTGTTCTTATCCAACCTGAACATATAATTGACGACTTTTTTCAATCAATCAAGCATATCTATTTATATTCTTCTTTTAGCATATAACATGCACAACCACACCTTAACAGAAGTAATAAATTGTTAACATTATAAATGGTTCGACAATAAATTACATACTTCAGAACCATATATGCGATTTCTGACCGAGATGACAATTTTGGACATAAGATCAACTCGAGATTAGATACGCACGACTGAAAAGACGGGTTTACTTCTTCTACAATTTATACAATAATTTATACAATAAATGAGGTTTCTTCTTAAAGACCGGGTGCTGTTCTTATTTCGTTTATGAATTCATTAGCATGTACCTGTATATAAAATGTATTGACGTATGACCATATCAGGCGTGGGTGAGAAATAAAGTTGTTTCTCTTGACTGTCTGTAATAAGCTGGGGCAAAGAGATGTTAATAAGCTAAGTCGATCCGGGAGAAAAATGAATGAAACGAACTGGTTTTGTCTTTAAAAAGCAAGAGGATCCCATAAATAGAGTTAGTTATTAAATTTCAGAATAACTAAATATTCATTTTTACTTAGACATTTGTAAACAATAGTTTTGATCAATTCTACTGAATGAATAATGAGCTCTGAAATTTTGCCGTTGACTTATTGAATATATTTTTATATCATAGTGAAATTATCTTGCTGTTTTGACTGCTTTAGTTCGTGTTAATAAAAAAGTAATAGAAGTGATTAGCGCGGGCAAGTACTCATAATTCGCGAATCAAAACCTTTCCTTCAATCGAAAAGGAATGTCTGTTTCAAATTTCAATTTAGAGGTGAAAAATTCTAGTACAAAATTGTTTTTATAATAGTTTATCATAGAGGGAAGATGGTTTCGTATTTGAAACAGATCTCTAGAGATTTTTAGAATTAATACTAGAACATATAAGGAATGGTTATTCAAATACCTTCATTTAAAATAACATGTCTTGATATTATTTATGATTTAGCACGAACACTCAATTAAATTTATTTATGTGGTTATATCCAAATTGTTTAAACATTTCTTACGCTATACCAATTAATAACTACAGGCCAATCTCTTTTCTACTGATGTTTTTTCTTATAAATGGATTGAAAACAGAATTACATGACTAATGGTCGTTCTTCAGTTCTAAACAATTTAGGTTTATAGGTGGTAAGACAACAATAGGTGGCCCCAAATTTTAATAGTAAGTATTGTCACCGGAAATATACATGTGTGCAAAATTTCAATAAAATTGGGCTTTGGGAAGTGGGTTAAAAATTGATCAGAAAATCTGACCAGCCATCCAGCCAGCCACGGGCATTCGAAGTTAATATAGAGAATTAAAAAAGCACCCAATTACTCAAATGATGCATGTTCTTCCTTTGGTATAATAAATTACATTCAACAAATTAAAAAACTCCCTGGCTTTTACTCACACTCATATTACCTAAAGTTTCACGCATGAGTCGCTTCGTATAACATATTGAAGCACATTACGCATGTGATTACCACAAACTTACCAAATACATGACACTTTATTGATAGAAAACTCATAGTTACACTAGTTTCATTTACTGCAGCATTACATTGACACAGTTACGGTTTTAGTTTTGCTGTCACACCTATCCAGTAGCATTTTCTTAAATTCAAACAATTGACAGCTTGTGACAGATGTTATAATGAAAAATTGCTGCTTTACATTATGTCTTTGAAAAAGCAGTCACCACTGTAAATTTATCACAACACAGCAAATAGTTCAGTGCACAATGACTGCTTTGCTGCACACCAACAATAATTGCATTGAAACCTTCTAACTGTTATTCAGTTGTATTTGTTTTCGAGAACTTTTAACAAAATGTTTAATTAAAGTACTTGATAAGTTTCTATTTCAAAGTCAGGCTTAGGTGAGGTTAGGTTTGGTTAAGGTGGCTCTCAGTGAAACCGGCACACTCCATTGTAATACCACACGGATCAGGAAAAATTTCCCTCCAACTACTCGTTTAACCAATTAGAGCTTCGAATGAAGCGTAGGAGACTACTAATGTCAATGTTGATGAGATCATTAGTGTCGTTGTAGAAGAAAGCTTTCGGGAGAGGGCTGGACAAGTACAGAAAAGCTAGACGATGGTCTCCTCCTCGTCATCATCCATGCAGAAGTCATTCGAGAAAACTTCAAGTCTTGCTGCATGCCAGCCTAAGAGACAGTGTCCAGTGATGACTTCTAAAATAGCACTGATGTGCGATCTTTTTTGAGAGATCAACCACGTTTCGGATCCAGCTTGGGCCAGACCTGTTTTGTCGCTATGCAAGTTGTACCGTTTGACCACCTACGGTTAGTTTTTGCATAAGCATCCCGTTTAACATGAGTTTGCATGTAGCGATTGGTATGTCTAGAGAACCATATTCTGGTAAGATGGGTAGTGTAGTTCCTTGTTTGGCGAGTTCGTCAGCCAAACAGTTACCCGGAATGTCTCTGTGCTTCGGCACCCAACACCGGACATTTTTGTTGAAACGGAGTTATGTTGTCTGGAATCCTGACAAAATTCAGGATAAAGGAGTGACCGATTTTATTTCTAGTCTACTGGAACATAGCATTAAGGCGAATAGCCGAACTTGCCTACTGTAAATGTTGAGTGGTGTAAGGTCGAACAGAACATCCAATGCAGCGGAGCGGGTTTTACGAATTGCTTCGCTCGTACATAGATTAGCTGATCTCTTTGGACTTTGCTGTGTCTGTACTTCTTGTAGTACAGGGAATGTTCAAAAGAATGTACCAGTGTATGCAGAGCTGTTTCTACAGACTACTACAATACGCCTTCTGATCTGTAGACAGGAGTCTTTTATCAATACGTGTGCGTATGTAAATATCGATCAGTCTTTCCAGTGCCTTTAACAGGAATGATGATAGACTGATTGGTCTGAGATCCGTGGGACTAGCGTGAGAGCATTTGCCTGCTTTTGGTAAGAAAACCACGTTCCCTTCTCTTCATACAAGTGGAAAGTCAGCCTTAAAATGAATAAAAATATATACGAGTGTTATATGTTTTCTTAACCTGATGAATTAGTGGATTATTCTATTTCATAAACAAATAATTATGAGCGATTTCTTTGTTATATATCGGGGTGCTCGATAGAACTTGAAATGTTAACAAATTCTAACAAAAAAAAAATTGATTAAATTTTTTTATTCATTCGAAATATCAATATATGGCACGATTTCGTGCATATGATAACCGTGGCTGTTCTTGGCAAAGCGCATCTTGGCGTCCGATTTTGGGCCACTTTTTTGAGCACCGCTGGACGTATGTCAAAAATAACACGAGCAATTTAATTGTTGCTGGTTTATCAGATGTGTTAAATCGCATTACCTTGACGGCACATTTCTCCAACATCCACGTAAAGCTAAATTTTGATTTCAATAAGTCAATGATTGCCGTCGCCGTTTGTAACTTAGCTCCATCTCGTTGAAACCACAGCTAGTCCGGATTAATGCCATGCATAATTTGAAATAATAAAATTATTGAAAATATCACCATTGACTGTAACGAAAACTCTGGCCTCATTTTTGAAAAAATAAGGTCTGAAGATGTTTTAAATGCACCAAACGTTGCGTTTTTCTGGATTTAATGGAGTCTGTAAGGTCTCTAGTTGATTAGTATTAGTCAATTTAGCTTATTAACAAAACCGTTAAATAAAAATAAGCCTCATTACTAAACATAATTATGCGATTAAAACACGGGTCAGTGTCCAACTTATCTATAGCCCAATCGGCGAAAGAACGACACATATGATGGTCTTGTGGCTTTAATTCCTGTACCCAGCTAGATCTTATACTGGTTTAGTCCAAGATATTTGCGATTGCATCATTTAGATAGTATGTGGTACGCAGTCTATCTACAGCTTGCGGGATGGCTTTGTCAGATGGACGATAATGTGCGCCATAAAAATCACGAAGTCGTCTATAATTAAATTTGGATAATTTGGTAGCGTGTGTCTATTCATGATGATTTGCCAGAGTAAACTGATAATAGATGTCAAACAGTGAGCGCAGTATGACGGCTCGTTTCAGTAAGTTCTATCTAAGCAAACAAAAAACACATTATATATATATATATATATATATATATATAACCTGTACTCGTACTTATACATTTAATGTTTAATTAAAAGAACAACAAGTTACGAAGAGTTTGGATTTTTTGAACTTTATCTCATTATTTACAAATACAGCGTAAAATGTCTCATTATTTAAGATAATCAATACGCAGATCATTGGATTTCAGTCTTACTAAAGACGTTGTTGACGGAATTTTTAAAGCGTAGCGGTACATTTTAAATGAAACTATAAATACCTGTTGCTTTATGGCCTTTTTTAACTTCCTATTTGATAATTTAGTTTGAGTAAATAGAATAGTCTTATAGATGTTCTACCTACTAATTAGAAAGGATTAGTTGATTACTTTAAAAATGACTGTCCTTCTAACTTCTTTTCCGTAAGCTATAAATATTAACTTTATTATTCAGAACAGTAATCTAGTTGAGTATATCATCCATCTATTGCATATGTAAACTAAATGTATGTGCTCGTTGTTCTTTGTTCGTTTTTATTTTAAAACTACAAATAATAACTCACAGTAAATTAGCACGCTTATCGCATACTCAATTAGAACTGTTTTTTTAGATAACACAAACACAACGATATCATATAAATTAATCACTCTTAATTTAAATTGTATTCTTTTTTGCATTTGAATTCTGTTCGCTTTGTAAAGTGTTTTCTTTTTTAATGGTTTGTTTTGTGTTTTGAAGTTTTAAAGAATTGGACGAGCTAGATGATTATTTAAACAAAGATTTTGGTTAGATTCATGTTAAAGATAAAGAGTATCTTTGATATATTTTACCTTAAGCAGGTTGTAATATAAATTCACGCGGTATAGAGCTTAAATAGTGTTCAGATTTTACCTCACTGAACGCCAAATTTATTCTATTTATGTAACCTTCAGACTTTACACCTGGGATAGATAGAATCGAATTTATTTTATTTGTGTTACATTCAGATTTTAAACCTCCTATAAATAAAAGCGAATTTATTGCATTCGTGTTAATTAATTGAAATCAGTGAATTTTTAATCACATAAATTCAACACTTTATTGCTGAATGTCTGAAATATACAAAAAACGATCAAAGTTATTAATTTTGTATGTCAACCGAGAAAACATATATCGTTTAAAATCTTTCTTTTGAGTCTTACTTGGCAAATTAATTAAAATTCAAAGCTATAGTTGGTAGTTTCTGACTTTGTGATACTTTACGCCTACACGAAAATTCAGTTTTTTCTATTTCTCTGCTGTGGCAACTATGACGCTTTTAGTTTGTAATTTTTTTTTCATTTGATAAAATTTTCACATTTTCTAAACATGAATTACTGCAATTCCTCTTCAGGCATATAGCAACCACGTCACACGCATTAAAAGCTAATCATGTCAACAATTATTATGCTGAAAAGTAGCCAAGCGCAGGTGGAAAAGTTATTTTTGTAATTTATATCCAATTTCAATGTAAATTTCAAGCCACAATGGCAGCTAGTTAAATGCAGAATGAGCCTACGTTGATATTTTCCCCGATATGTGCAGTCTTTTGCCAGTTACTACTTGGTTATTAGTACGAATTTAAATTGACACCTAACCCAATTTATTATTTATTACCCTGAAAATTTAGCTCTCTAGATTTGGGCATTAGGTTTTAGATTCACTTAGATATGAGTGGAAAATTTACAAATTACTAATTTAATCCTATCAGTTAAAAGTTAAAAGCCAGCAGCACTACTGTGAAATGCTTTTAAGATTTGTTTTGAGTTGTCACCATAGCTTATTGGCACAGTATGAAAATTATGAAAGGCAAGGTAAAAAATTTATTATTTATTAATTACATCGGAAAGCTGTTAGGTTAATTGAATGAAATAAATATATCAATTTAAATAGCCCAGTGGCAAGCATATGGTCCGCTTTTAATATTTACTAATTCAATAAGATAAAGTTTGAAGTTTGTTATTACCAACGATAAAGAAAACCCCATTGTGGTTTAATTGGTATATACACAAGCCAATGTGTAATTCTTCTCAAATAAAAAGCGATCAAATGATATAAGTAGCAATGATTGCTTGACTAGCAACTTTAACTTTATATATGTCAATTTGGATATAGGGTTATAAGGCAAGCCTGCTTGTTGAAATAAAAAATCCAATCAATACGGAAGAGTATGGAAAAAAAACTCGCGATAACTCATTCTAATATTATTTAAAGTATTTAATTGTTATTGATTTAGATTGGAGTAATTATACATAGATGAATACTCCTCAATCAAGTATAGTTGATCTGATACACATTTGTAATTGATCAAATCCACCTTCCTTGTTTTAGATTGGAGTAATTAAACTTAATTTAATGTTGTTTACATTTAACCTACATATGATAAAGATATTGCCAATTGCTCCACTCTACTTTTCAACAGTTAGAGTGGATTATGCTTCAGTTATATTTCTCTTTAATTTATCTCTTATATTTCGGTTCCTAGCCCCAATAACGTCGACATTTTTTACCATAAATATATTGACACATTAATGCCACTTTCAAACTATAGCTGACCTACTCCAAATTCTTGCGCAAATACAAAGCACATACTAGCTGCATTGCCACCCATTTAGTTAACATTTCATTGAAAAGTTCAATCGTGGTCGAAACACCGCCAATAAAGGAAAAATATTTGTTGGAATTTTTCATCTCTTTATTTTTTATATATTTTTTATTTTTATATAGTAAACTGCACGGAGAAATAAATATTTGCAACGCCAGCGGAACAGACAGAAAAGCAAAAATTGCGATATTGAAAGAATCCTATTCATATAAACATCGAAAAAAAATAAAACAAATGACGACGATAAGTACAGGGTGTCCGAAAAGTAGCAGGCGATTCAAAATACTAATTAATTTTTAATTTTTAGTAAATTCTTATTTTTATAATATTATTTAACGAATGAATTTTTTTCCAGCTGGGTGTAGAAAATAATATTTCTTAAATGGGGCTCATTTCAGCTTCGCAAAAATAGGCTCTTTGCAGTGTATTTTCCATCGCCGATGCTAGAGTTTCCGGTTGTTACGCTCTAATTTCTTGATCAATATTGGCGTTTAGCTCCTTTATCTCTCAAATAACCACAAAGATTATATTACCCTTAGACGACAGAAGCCAGCATTGGGTTTTCTAGGCATTAAATTCAACTCTATTATTTAGTCCCCACCTTGATGTGATGTCAAAGTTAGATTTTAACGTGCTTAACTTACGCTGTTCTTCAAGTTCCACTTGTGATGAAGAGGGGCGTGGAGAGAGCGCAAACTCATATGAAAAGCTAAGAGTGCTGTCGTCAGCGAAAGAATGAATCGAATTAGAAGTAGCGGATAGGAGATTATTAATGAAAAAAAGAGAAAGACTGTCGGAGACAAAACAGAGCCTTGAGGAACACCGGCGTTTATGCGGTGAATATTGGATTTGAACCCATCCAATACGACCTGAATTGAATGGTCAGAAAGGTAGTTATTAGTCCAATCAAGCAGAGTCTTATCAATTCCATAGGTATTCATTTTCGAAAAAAGAGCTTGTCGCCAGACTCTGTCAAATGCCTGGGAAATATCGAGTGCAACAATTTTGCTTTTACCAAAATTGTGAATAGACTGGATCCAGTTTTTGGTGAGATAAGCCATCAGGTCAGCTGGTCACTAAGGATTCCACTTGATTCAAGGTATTGCATAAGCTAACGATTGATCAGCGTTTCCATGACCTTGGAAAGTATGGATGTTAGCGCAATGGATCGGTACAGGCAGCGACAACGCTCTATCTGGTAGCGTAGAGCTAGCTTTCAAATGTGAAGCAAGCAGATTGGCCTTGTCTATAGAGCTGACAGTTGGAACGTCATTGTGAATGAGCGTTGGAATTGAAGACGAGGCACTATTTTTAATTCGTTTCACGAATGACCAAACATTTTTACTTCCTTTGGGACATTGACGTATTTTTTGTCTCAGTTTCTGGTCATAGTCGTATTTGGCTCGTAAGGTAGGCATTGCAATAATTTCTAACTCGTCTAAATTTGGTTCGGTTTCCCGCAGTGGGGTTTCTTTATATAACCGAAAGCATACTTCCCGGTTCCTAGTTAAATAATAACAAGCATTTTCCTTCGATTTGATACACTTTGTCCTGGAAGGTATAAACTGTCTCATACCCTCGAGGATTATGTTATTGATCGTATCAGGAATCGCATCCACACGACTATTTGCATTAAGTGGCCAGTTAATGCCTCTTAAGAAATTATTGAGGCCATCCCAGTTGGCTTTCTCGTGTAGCCACACTTTTCTTTTAGAAGTTTTCTCTTTAACTGTGTGGTTTGACAACGAGAAATTAGCTGATGCCACACAATGGTCTGAAGAGCCTAGAAGTATATTGAAACCACCCGCAATGAAGATTTCAGAAAATGGATCAAGCGATAAATTTGGTCTGCACGACGTTGCTGATTCGTCTTCAACACCCTGCCGCACAAGATCTAAGTTTTATTCTGATTACGCTAATCTTTGTCTTCTGAACCTTGAACTAACAAAACTATGTTGTCGAAATCTCTGAACCTGAATCACGGCGTTACTGAATGCATTTCTCACGTTGAAATATCGGTGGTATGCTCTTTGAAGTTGAATAAACGAGCCCTGATGTTTTATGAACAAATCATAAATTTTAATGCGCTGCTCAACTGTATAATTTTCCATTATAGGACTCCCAAAGGTATATACCCTGTAAAAATATTCAAAAAGAATATTAAAACCAAGAATTAGGATTTTTTACAAAAGTCCACTACTTTTCGCACACCCTGCAGTAGTTGAATGGTCAATATTCCATTTGAAACGTTGTGGTCTGGCATATATTCACTTACCAGCCAGCCAGCCGGCACTTGAAGTCATCACCGCACACGCAGTTGACACATTGTCTATTAGTTGATGTCACTTCACAGTAAACCGATCCAAAAATGGTAAATCTTTGTTTTTTTTGTTTTGCAAACCATTAATATGTGCTGCAATGTGGCTGCAACAGAAGAAAACACACTTTCCCAAGTGCATACTTACCGTTCGACGGAGTACGTAATGTGCCACATCTCATCGGATAATGCCACTCTGCTAATGAAAAATCGGGTACGGCATACTATGCATACACTCGTAGGTGAAAAGAAAATTTTGTAATTGCCAGGATGATTAAGAGGATAAGCAGTAATGCTGGTTTAGCTGCTCACGAGATTGAATCAAGCAAAATAAATCAAATGACGCAAAATTTACTTTTTCGTGGGTTTCGGAAGATGTGACATTCAACTTTGGAAATTAATTTTCATTTCACTTTTACCTGCATGAAGAAATTTACTTGCATTTTTCATTTCTGACGCACCGTCAATAGCATTTTTTTCGCGGATGAGTAATACTGCAAGTGACAGTTTTACTCTCACACAATGCCATATATCATGCTTAGCCGACCGTGTTAAGGAAAACAGTACACCACACGGGGAAGCGAATGTGGGTTACACTAGCACTTACATGCATACTCATACTGGTCATATGAGCTACTGGTGTTCACTTTGCTTACAAACCAGAAAGCTACAGAGCATCTTCCTTGAGCGATGTAGCAGACGGCGTTCCGATGTGTCGCTTTCGATTTCGTTTCATTGTTTTATGAATTACAACGCGAGAACGCTGCGCTATTGAGTTTTGAGTCCGTGGAGCATAAAGAACTGCATTGCAATTGAAATTAATTTGCAATTATCTTGCGCTGGGTAAAATATTTTCAATATCTTCAGTGGGTACAATGGGGTATCGTACACAGAGGCGGATGCGTTCATCGGGAAAATCGTTCATTTAATTATCATAATGATGGCGTATTGCGGACTTGAGTGGAGCGTGTAGGTAGACATACATCATTATAAAGTGTACATGGTTCTTGTTTTTCGTTTTCATTTCAAACACTTGTCACACACAGAACCAAGGCAATGTAATTGTTGAATGATAAAAAGTGGTATATGAAAGATTCGTTTTTTAGGTTCTTTGGGACAGTCTCCAGTTTTTCTGCATTTCCTTCCCTAGTCCTTTTCCATACTTTTCTATCATAATCTTGATCTTTAAGTTTTTGAATAAGTTGCGTTGAATAATCTGCATTATATCCATACAAACAAACAAACAAACAGACAATGCCAATTATATTATTAGACGATATAGATTATTGAATTATTTTAATTGAAACAAGATGTGCTACAAGGATTAAGACATGTTTTTAAATTAACACAGTAACGAGGGTAAGGTAGAGGATTTACGATCTGGCAAAGAGGTTCATGAAAATTTACTGAACACGCCATTAAAATAAAAAGCCGTATATGAAAAATTATTTACCAAATCAAGTTAATGTTTGACATTCGGTATTTTGGCACCAGTACACTTTTCAAGACCTTAGGTTAGGTTAGGGTGCTAATCGCTCACTTAAATCAGTGGCGGTTCTTTGTGTTACCACAGAATCTTATACCTTTCCCTTTTTCAGAGGATCCATTGATATTTCTTGATGAATCGAAGAATGTATCGCACTTTACCGTTCTTGAGATCTGAGAGGTTATTCATTATCTGCTTACCTAAGTTTTTGTGCCTTCTGAGCATTAGTGCTGGACAGAACCAAAGAAGATGTTCTATTGTCTCCTCTTCCTCCTCGTCCATGCAGCTTCTGCAGAAGACATTGTATTATACACCCATCCTTCTAGCGTGTTTCTCTAGAAGGCAGTGTCGTGTCATCAATACAATATGTTTTAGTTCACGTCTTTGTAGGGAAATTAGCGCAGTTGAGCACTTCAAGTTTAGTTTTGGCCAAACCTGTCCTGATATACTCCAAGTGTCTGTGTTTTCCCACTGCTTTTACCTCTTTTCGACGCTCAAGTTTTAGTGTTGAAATAGAATTCCCCACCTCTGCACTTTCCGATAGCAGCTTGAGAGTCGTACCACATCTAGCTAATTCGTCCGCAATGCAGTTTCCTGCCACATGCGAGTGGTCTAGAACACAAATGATCCTTATATTGAACGGCTCGCTCATCTCGTTAGGAGAGGAGCAACAGTTCAACGGCATCTTTGATGTCAGTGAGACTGATTTTAAAGATTTTTTGGCCACCTGGCTGCGTCCATATAAATGTCAATTGTCTTTGAAGATAATACATTATGCTTCAGCCAATTCATAACATCTTCAATCGCTATCACCTCAGCCTGGTATACGAAACAGTGATCAGGGAGTCGGACAGAGGACTCCTGCTCCTACTTTGCCCTCTAGCTAAAAGCCATACGTGAAAAACTATAGTGTTTCTTTATCAATTACGGATTCACTCTTCCAGTCTTCTATGCAGGGTATTGTTGTCCGAAAACCTTTTTCAATTCATAACACTGGTGTCATGTGATCCAGTTTCATCACTTGTTGCTTTAGCGATTTGATTATGTGTGTTCATTTTGGGGACCTTTCCACTAATTGACATTATTATCGCTTTCTGTTTGCCAAATACGAGTATATCTACTGGATTGAGGTAAGGCACGAGTTGGTGTTGATCTAAGCGCCCCGCTTATAAGCAGGCCGCTCTTTGTACCTTCTCCATTCTATTTTTATACGTGACTTTTTCATTAGCTGGCCACCATACTCTTATCCAGTACTTTAGCCTCACTTCCACTGTGTAAAGCTAGTGTACCAGCTTTGGTTTCAAACCAAATTTTTACTCGATTATAAAGAAATTTAATGATTCTATGATACTAGGTCTCCAGCCTAGTCCAAGATCGTGCCAAAGAATTTTGCTTTATCAGTAAAAACGAATGATATACCATTTTGTGTTGGTGGATTAACTGTTGGAATGTTTCCCTGGTAAAGAGGGCCAGCTCTGTCTTATTCGGGTTAACACCCACTCTGCTTCTATTTGCCCTTTCATTTACGATTAAGAGGACATTTTGCAAGACCTCATTAATCGGTATTATATCTTAGGTATTTCCCGGAGACAGCTAATGCTTTATCACAGCATTCGCTACCACTTTTAACCCTTCTCCTTCCACTTGTAATCCATTGATTATTATATTTCAAACGAGAGTAGATAATACACCTCCTTGCGGTATTCCTCTTGCTGCTCGCCTTTTTATGATGGAGCCCTCCAGCTCTGGCTAATAATTCTGCTTAGGAGCATATGGTTGATTAGCCTGCTTATAGGGTAAACCAGAAACTTTATGGTGGACAGTCCTTTATAGATAGCCACTATTTTTACAGTATTGAACGCACTCTCAATGTCCAAGAATGCAACAAGTGTGTACTCCTGGAGTATATTGATTTCTCAATTGTGCTTAAGGTGTGTCTACACACTATCCATTGCAGTAAGCATGCTTCAAGACCTTAACTTTGCCTTCTTAAACATAATTGGCGACAAATCTCATTTAAAGTACCTATAATTTTTTTTCTCAAACTAATCAAGAAAATATGAAATTATAATTAACATAATACCCTCATGTATTTATGTGGCTCTCTGATCTCTCCGTCTTACTATTTTTATACTTTCCTATCGTCTTTTCTTATGTTCTTATCTATCTGAAAACAAAGCTCGTGAAGTAATTTTTTGGTAATTGAAATAATTTGGAAGTGTCCAGGTTTATCTTCTCTAAGATTTTGAAGTTCGACACGTCAATTCAGGGAACTTTTGTGAGCTAATCCACAAAACCGAAAAAAAAATTGAAAACTCAGGGCAGATTCGAACCTGAGACGTCTTCATCTTATTTCTTACTCCACCAAGCGTTCTCATCGGTAATCCAAGGAACATACATAGTAATTGGTTTTTTGCAAAGTTGAGATTAGCTTCGTTCTCATTTTGATTCTAATACTAACTCTTCTTCCCGTTGATTTTGTTTAGTTATAAAAATGTAATTGTATTGAAATTTTATATGGGAAATAAGTATTATATTGGATCGGTAAAACTATAGAAAGGGAGATCTATCGAAGTAGAACATCCAAATTATTTCAACAGCCAAACTGATAGGCTCCATATTCACTTTTATTCTACCAAAGGGCGCCATACCAATTGTGTTGTTTGTGTTGTTTTTTTGCACACTAATAGAAGGAGCCTATAATTTAAAGCCAAGTTATTGCTCTCGGACGTTTATCAGACATTCACAAGTGGTTTCATGAAAATTTTTTTTGTGTTGATCTGGGATTCGAACTTTGAACTTCCGGCTTAAACACATTAACCACTAATGCCACGGAACCCACGAAGTAGCATCATTAGATTGATTAACTCCGACCACTCCCTCCTCCAAACCTTTACATTCATAATTTTCAGGCCTGAAAACCGGTGGAATATAATACGAAGGATTTTTAAATAACAAATCTTTTATTTGGTGGTTATTTTGTGCATTTGTCCTAAACCAACTTTTTCGTTCGTGACCGATAAATACCTTGCAATAAATACCTTTTTAATGAGTTTCATTGTGGCGTTTTGCGATGTGAATTTTTAATTGGCGAACGAATCGTAAAAAAAGTTTATTTGCACTCACAAAAAAAGACATTCGAAGAGTTTCAAATGCCAGCGGCTTACCTTTAAGACTTGTAAGAGTTGTTTTGCACAACATATAGGAAATGTGAACATTCACAAATTTTATGACGAATACCGCCATGGTCACTTTTGGATGAGCGTCGTGAAGTGACGATGCAATGCAATGTGATCTGAGATTTTTCTGATCGACAATACGTTTGTTATTATGAATGTATTTGTGTGTTTATGATTCTTCAGACGCAACAGGTATTTCTTAAAATCAAAAACTGTTTTTTTTCTCAAAATCCACACATAGAATGGATATGAATTTCCTGTTGTGAAATGAAATACTTACGCAATGAATTGAAATCATTGTTTTTCATACGATTTTTGTTTTGTGTTGACGAAATAACATAAAGTTTTGCGTAATGTGCAATAAAACGGTGAATGAACTGACATAACGCATTTTAAAAGTTAAAATAAATGCATTTATCGTACCGATTGAATTTTAGAAATAAAAGATTTATTAGTCAACATTAAGGAGTTCAGTTGCTTTGCAATTTAATTGGTGCTGCAAAATTTTTAAGTGCAATGAATATAACTAAATCTTATTATAGTTTATATACATATTGAAGTATTGTAGAGTTATAATTAACTTTAAACGATTGATCTAAATAATTGCATACTCAAAATTATCTCTTTGGAAAATAACCTTTCATTGTCTGCAAGAGCGTTAAACGTTTCTTCGATATCGATTTTATAGTCTCCTCTTGCAAATTTATATTTCTTTGTATACATTTTTGTATTTCGTAAATGTTTCCTCTTTTAATTTTATGTATCTAATTTGCTGCATATTCTGCCCGAGGAGCCGTCAGGAATATAAATAAATATACAGTTTAAGCGGCACAGCATTCGAATTCGTTTAGTTTTTGGCAGCCATTTCAAATTTTTAAGACAGCACAACCTATATTATTATAAAAAAAACAGCCTTAAGGATGTTGCGAAATGCTAGTAAAAGAATTACAATTAAAAGGAAATTGAGCAGGTGCACGGTGGGAACAAGCAATGCCATATTATTTTGAAGAGATTTAAGTACCAAACTGATCATTTGGTTCAAATATAAAAGTGCTTTGGGTTTTGCGATACAAGAAAATTTTGTCTATCAATTGGATTGGCGAGTATAAAAATTTTTTAGTACAATGAATTGTTGATAGTAATGAGTTTTTTTTTTATTAAGTGATAAGACTGGCATTTAACGTGTATTGCTAGTAAACGAGATCGAAAAATACCAAGCTAAGTGGGCTATCTACTGGTTTGTTTTAAAATTGTAGGCTATGAGAACGTTTTTTGAAAGATTTGCTTCAAATTTTGACAGCTAGTTAGTCTTATATCTTATATTCTGCGGAACGAAACAATTATGTATTCGCTTGAGAAGCGTTTCGAAATAATGTAAAGTTATTTTCAATGTCAGTGTTGTGTAGCCGAAACCGTGCGAATTTTGAAAATAAATATGGGTCATGGAAGAGTGCTGTAGTGAAATTGGCGAATAAAGTTCATGAGAAAGGCTTGTTATTGGATAACAGAAGTGGTCCTTGAGCTCGAACAGGTCGCAGGCGCGAAAATATTGCTGCTATGGCCCATAGAGCTGGACAGAATCCATCATCAACCTCAACTCGACGCTAATCACAGTCGCACCAGTCTGAGCACAAATACTGCACAAAGACCTCGGAGTATTTGCTTACAAGGTCCAGATGACTCAGGAGTTTAAAGAAACGGATCATCCGCTGCGATAGCAGTTCTATGCTTTGTTTTATAATGATATCGATTTTGGTCAAAAAATCATGTGTTCAGTGCATTTCCATCTCGGGGGCTATGTAAACAAGCAAAACTGTCAGATTTGGGGTTCGAAACAGCCACAAGTAATCATAGAGAAGCCAATGCATCCAACATAAGTGACAGTTTTGTTTGGATTTTGGAGTGGTGGCCCATTTTTCTTCGAAAACACTGCTGGAAACGCAGTTACCGTCAATTGCGACCGTTGCACAGCCAGTTGACCAACTTTGGCGATGACAATTGGCCTGCGCGATGGACTTTTTTCTATGGGGTGCCGTTAAAGATCGATGTTATGAGGATAATCCAGAGACAATTATAGCTCTAAAACATAACATTGCGACTGCTATTCGCGAGATAGGCGCCGAAATGATCGAACAAGTTCTTGCAAACTGGACCCAGCGGATTTGTGTATGCTGAGGTCACTTAGAACTCTAGTAACTTCATGAGTACGAATTATACCATTATAATGGTATAATGGAACCATCGAAATTTTAAGGCATGACTCCCGATGTAGACCCAAATATGATGATGCAGAACCGCTTACAACATGATATGTTAACAACAAGATATGTTAAATAAAAATCGCTTAAAGAAATAAATGTTATTGAAATGACTTATATGATTATTGATACTCGCTAATATGCTACAAAGAGATCTGATGCAAATAACGAGATGTGGTACAAACGTTTCATTAACACGATGAGATTGCTTCTCATAAGAATGAGAAAGTAATTCTTAAATAATACCTGTGGATAAGAAATTATTAAAAATAAATGGAACTCAGCTTATAACAAGAAAAGTTCCACTGCTTTCATTTCAGTTTACATTAAAGAGTTTTAAATTAAGGCGAGTGTTTCTTTCTTCGTTCACCATCACCAGCTCTGAATTCTAAATATGACCATTAACTTATCCAGTTAGTTCCACAGTGCTTGCATAACGATAAAGAAATAAAAAATTAATTGTTATTGAAAAGACTATAATTTTCGATTTTTTGTTCCACCAATATTTATGCAGTTTCGTCTACTTTTTGCTAACAAATATCTTCCTAAGCGTATGATGGGCGATGAAAGCAAAGTGAGGCATCCACACGAATCAATGTATTCTGCATTTCCTTTATGCTTTGCACAACATCACACCATGCTGGCAATAACAACTAAACATAAAACAGCATCACTACAAAAGAGAAAAAAGCAAACACAAAACAAAACCAAAATTAAAAGACAACAAAAAAAAAAGAGAAGAAAAATCATCAACCGATTTAGAAAACGCAACCAAACGTGATGTGAGGAGGCTAGCACACAAAAAAGGATACCCAAATTCCTTGAATCAAAATTTTTTCAAGCAAACATAATTTCTTTGTTGATTCCTGGAATCTTGTAGTCGTCGTCATCGTCGTCGTCGATGAAGAGTTCACGAACAACAGATGAATCGCACTACTAGTCACTAGCAGTAGAAAACACGCTTGAAAGCCTTGCATACACCTCCTTCTCCAAAGGTCTGATATGCACACATCGCGTCAAGTCGAATTGCTATCGGATCGAGTTTAGAATTTGTCTTTTTCTCTTTTCACTACATATTTTTTGTTGTTGTTGTTTTATATCACCGCACTGATGTGCTCCACTGTGTTGTGTTATGTTGGCAGGTTATTTTTTTTTTCAACAGGAGTTTGTTTTTGTTGTCTCTTTATTCCTTGAGAAATTGAACAGCAATAGTGGCGGCGGCAGCAAGAACTTACAGAAACTGAGTGGAAACAAAAAACCAAGAGAAGAAATCCTGTTTTTTGACCTACAGAAAAATTTGAAAAGGAACCCGGCAGCTTAGCAATGCATACATATGTAAGACAATCGGTGGAGAGAGGTCGGTCAACACGCGAAGAACAAACATAAAACAGAAAATACTAGTATGGCAAATGGATTAGAATGAACAGTAGCGGAGGAACATACACGACTATTGAAAATGAAAATCTAGTCATGTATTTAACAAATTTTGCTGATGTTTCATTGATGGGAAATTTAGATGGTTTCAAGATCGAAAGAGTTAAGCAACGAACTTGGCTTTTCAAAATTGCCAAGGTTCTGTACACAAATTTCAACAATTTTAATGTGGCAATTCTACAAAATAAAATTTGTAAGAATTCAATTAAAAAAAAAGAAAATGAAGCAACAATCGAAGTATAGAAAAATTCAGGTAGCTCTGCACGAACGCCAACTTAATTAAAGTACAATCAGCAGAGATGAGATTTTTGAGATTTTCAGTTTTGTTGACAGGGACATACGTGCGATTTGTGTGATTCTGCAATTTAAGTAAGAATTTTAGTCTTTCAATATTTTCGGTACTTTATATTTATAGAAAAAGATTCTTTTAATAACACGGAGAGAGAGAGAGACGAGAAAAAAAATCAGGTAGTTTTGTGGCTACTTTCAGCTTGCGTAGTTCCTTTGTGTGGTTTGTTTCTTTTTGCTATCATGGCTACTATTTCTCTTGCCACATGTACATATGTGTATAGGATTATTTCAGTGCATGGGTATATGTGTATGTGTATGTGAGGAAGGAATGTCTAGGAATGTATAGAAAAATTAAGATTAAGAGATATCAGTCTGTCATCATTCATTTTAAAAACTTTAGAAGGACTGATTTATATCCATTTACGCAATAGTATAGACAAAAGACTTCTGTCTTATGATAAACATGCTTATTGTAAAGGCAAATCTGTAGAAACAGTTCTACATACGATAGTTAGTTCTAATGAATATTCACTCAACCATAAGGAGTATATAATGTGTAGCATTTCTGAATATTGAAGGAGCTTTTAAAAATGTCAACACATTGTCGGCCGTGAAGGTAGGCGACACACTTGGTGAACTAATTAATATGCTCCTTACAAGTCTTATCAATTATTCAAAACTGGGTGCGGCATCTGCCAATAGATCTGTCTGCAGAGGAACGATACAGGGTGGAGTGCTATCCATCCTTCTTTTTAATTTAGTGCTGAACGAGCTGCTGATATGCCTGAAGAGGGAGGGATGCAAAGTGATCGCCTATGCGGATGACGTTCCAATTGCCGTTTCAGGAAATTACCTCCACACCCTGAAGGAACTTTTACATAAAGCTCTTAACAAGCTGACTAAATGGGTAGATCGTTGTGGTCTGGAGGTAAACACCCACAAACAGAACTTGTCATCTTCACAAGAAAATATAAAATTACATATGTTGACCCACCCTCTATAAATGGCACAAGCCTTTCCTTCTCTAATATAGCTAAATATTTAGGTCTCATTCTGGACACAAAGCTAAGTTGGAAACTTCATATGCAATAAAGAGTTCGTAAAGCCACAGTTGCTCTCTTTTCCTGGAACAAAGCCATCGGTAGCAAATGGGGCCTTCAACCCCATATCACTCATTGGCTTTATATTTCGGTAATAAGACCTACACTTCTGGACGGTGTGGTCGACTGATGTACTGCCATAGACAAAACAATAAATCGCGAAAAACTAAGCAAAGCCCAAAGATCGGCTTGTCTGTGTATGAGCGGAGCTCTTCGTACCACCCCCTCCGCTGCACTAGACATACTGTTCAACCTAACATCACTCGAAATCTTCAGCGGCTATTCGCCTAACCACTACCTCCCAGTGGATAAGAAATGAATTCGTACACTACTCTATTCTGAATTCATTCAGGGATCCACCAGGAGCTGTAGACTATACCATTCCACAACAACATTTCAACAACAACTTCCAGGTCATCATCTCCTCCAGGTTACTCTGGGAAGAAGGTGCTATCTCGGAAGACAAATCAATCAGTTTTTATACTGACGGGTCAAAAACTTGATGATGGTGTAAGTGGAGGTGTTTTCTCAAAAAGGCTAAATATAAGTCTCTCTTTCTGTCTTCCTAATCACTGCGGTATTTTTGGAGCAGAAATAATGGCGATTAAAGAAGTCCTGTCTTGGCTGAAGAGAAACGTCATATCCACTAAGGATATCCGCATCTTCTCGGATAGTCAGCTTTGAGATTCCTAGAATAAGTCTCTACGAACTCCATTGTAGCCCTAGACTGCCGATCGTCTCTCAGGGAGATGGCGGAGCAGTTTAACATTCACCTGTATTCGGTGCCGGGGCATAGGGATATTCTGGGGAACTGCAAGGCCGAGGAACTCGCCAAAAATGGTACTACGCTGCCTCTTCTACCTTAAAATGATTCCCTGGGTATACCTATTGCTACATACAAACTCATGTTAAAGCAGGCTTCTACTGACAAAACCAGCCTTAGATGGACAAATGGTATAACTTGTGTAGTGACAAAACAGATCTGGCCAAAGCTGGATCCGAAACGCTCCAAGTTTTTGATCTCTCTTAACAGAGTGCACATAAGCGCTACGATAGGTGTAATTCCTGGGCACTCGGATGTCTCAACATATTCCGAGCAAAATCTAATTTCTGTCTCTGAGCCAACACCAACTTTTTTAAGGTGACACTGCAAGCCACAATGACCTGTTAGAAAATTTACCAGCTTCGTAATGCTATCCCTATTAAGGATTTCCTTATAGGAAAAGGGCCTGAGTAATTGTTTAGATTGCCTCAGCCACGGGACGTTATCCCAGGGGGCCAGACGAAGTTTGTGTTTCCAACAATTTATCAGTGTTGTGGCGGCAACCCAGTTGACACCACAATAGGGTTCAAATTCAGGTCTTTGCAGTGCTCAACTCGTTTGTGCATTTTTGGGCTAAGTTTTCCCACGTTTTCCCCCTTTGGTTAGTTTCAAATACCGCTTCTTGATCAGGCAGTACTACATACTTGAAAAGCTCATAAATTTTGTTGTTAAAATTCTTTCCCAAAATCGCGTCATTGCAAACAGCACCGAAAATCTACCGAATAATATATTTTCACAAGAAAAGACTAAGAATATAATATGCGAATTCAAAAGAATCTATGCTTCAACGACATGGAGCAGTACTCAAAATAACAAAGGACACATAAATTATATAATAATTTAATTAATCACATTCTCCTTATCTTAATGTACAAATATCGATATTTTCTAAAAAGCCGATGATTTGTTAGTTACTTGTAGCTCTCTTCAATATGATGGCTTGATAGCTTCTATAAACATAACGAGATGATGAGACTTCGCAACGCTAATGAAACTATCGCTTATTGCCAATTTGCATTTTTTGTTTATTGCTTTTCAACTGAAACGAAGATCAGAAACGATTTTTAAAAAAAATAAAAAATCTAATTTGTTATTGTTCTTTATTCAACTTAAGTTTTGCCAGTATTTCCGACTTAGTGTATAGTGAGGAAAAAACAAAAATCAGCAACCACAACAACAACAACAAGAACAAACCATGCTAATCTTAAGCATGAGTTGAACTCAACCGGTCACTGTCCATCAATGGCATTAAATGTGGAATTCTTCAAATCCGAGATGACGACTGATTGTTGCTGTTATGTTCTTTAATTTAAGCAAAGCGAAAATAAACAAAAAATAAAGTCAACATTATTATGACTATAGATAAGTATCAGCCAAGTTCTTTTTTGTGCACAAAGAGAAATGTGAAGTTGTCGTCCATCAAACGATCATAAGATTTGAATGGAAAAATATTAATTTAACTCTTTTTGTGTCCTAGATCGTCATGGATTTTTGTTTGGTTTATGCAATGGCGGTGCTTTGTCTATTAACTTTGATTTCTCATTGTTGTTTTCGTTGTTTATTCTACCGTTGATTGATGACTAAGTGGTTCAACCCTGCGTATACCTTTGCCCGCGTCGTATGCCTCTTTCATGTTCTCCAATCAGCGAAAGCTTAATTTTTTCCTTACAACACAAAAAGTTCAGTTAAGGTTATTTTTGCTAATTATTTCAAATGGTCAGTCCAACACATGGGATGTACAATATTTCATCAGTTACGTCAAGTTGTTGGTACGTGTGTGTGCATATCATTAATATTACCTTTGCCTGAATTTATTTCATGCTGGTCCATGGAGAAGGTGAAGCTGGGTGGAAACATTTACGAGTTAATTAACAAAAAAGAAATGTGCACAATGAAAAAGTAAAGTATTACAAATAATTTGAAATTGTTTCTTACTTAATTACTTTGGGATGATATATAGTGTTTTTTTTTTTTTTTTTTTTTTTTAAATTAGCTTAACAACTTATGATTTTTGAAATATATTTCAAAAAATTTTATTTAAATCATTTTCGAGCACCATAATTATATGGTTCATCTACAGTAAAAGGCAAGTACGAACCGATGTTGCCAGAGTTTTGGCAATACTCGTAAGTTCGGGTTACATCAAGCTAAACTTCGCACCACACATAATATAATTTGCAGTAGATTTGCAAGGATATAAAAAGTAAAGTTTCTATTTGCAAAAGTTCAGCCCTATATAAGGGTTTAGACCAATATATTACGCTGAACAAAAAATTGTTTTCAATTAGCTAAAAGAGCTGAATGAAGTGCACGCTCCATGATCTAATCTCGTATTTTAACGCTTGAGGCTGAATTTTAATCCGTACTATACGATTAGCTCACCTGAGATAATTTTGATCAATGTAGTGCTCTACGTTGATCAAACAATGCACTCTTGCAACCTTGACATAGAAGGCGCTTTCAGCAATGTTCATATTAATGCCATTCAGGAAGCTCTCACTGAGTAGAGCAACACCAAAAACAGTGCATCATCTCCATCATGCTAGGCAGCAGAGAAGTCCAGGTTAATTTGGGCAGTAGTAAGTCAACAGAGGCACTTACCGGGGAAGGGTAATAACGCCCTTATAGTGGCTGACGGTTATAAGCAAGGTCCTTAAGTTATTTGAGATGGACGGGACGAAAGCTGTAGCGTATGCAGACGACGTGGTGATTCTTGTGTCAAGACAGTACCCTTCTGTGATTAGCGAAGTCATGAAAAGGTCTCTAGGCAAGGTTAGCTTCTGAGCTACCAATTGTGGACTAGGAAAACTGAAATGGTTATTTTCACCGATAAGTACAAAATACACGTTTTTTCCCTCCCAAAGCTTAATGGCCAGAGACTTACACCTACATCAGATGCTAAATATCTCGGCGTAATCCTCGATAGGAAACTCAGCTGGAAGTCAAACATAGAATTCAGTGTTAAAACAGCATGTATTGCCTTATTCGCTTGTAACAAAACTATCGGTAAGAAATGTGACCTGCGGCCGAGGATGGCAATTTGGCTGTACCGCTTTCATAAAAACGAGCTCTAGCAAGCATAAAAAACCTTGGAGGACACTTGGAGCACCTGTTATAACTGTTGTTGTACACATGTTAGGTTAGGTTAGGTTAATGTGGCTGCCAGTGGAACTGACACACTTAGACCAGTAATGGTCCATTGTGATACCACACGGATCAGGAAAAATTTCCTTCCACCGATGAACCAATTAGAGCTTCGTATGAAACGTAGGAGACTACCAATGTCAATGTTGATGAGATCATTGGTGTCGTTGTAGAAGAAAGCTCCCATACGGAGTTTGCGCCTTTCGGAGAGGGCTGAACAGGTACATTGATGACACCTACAATAGAACCGATTGATTGATCAAAACTTGGAGCGTTTTGGATCTAGCTTGGGCCAGATCTGCTATGTCGCTATGCAAGTTATACCGTTTAACCACCTACAGTTAGTTTTTATGTTAGCAAGTTTTAACAAGAATTTGCATGTAGCAATCTGGATGCCTATGGAACCATATTCAGGTAAGAAGGGTAGTGTAGTAGTAGTAGTAGCGGCAGTTAAGGGCTAAAATTGAAGTTGTGGAGACTGATTCCAGGGATTTCAGGGCAGCTTGGCTATCCGAGAATATACGGATATCCCTAGCCAAGACAAGGCTTCACAGATTGCCATAATTTCAGCCTGAAAAACACTACAGTGATTCGGAAGACGGAAAGAGAGGATTTAGATTTTGTGAGAAAACACCTTCGCCGACTCCGTCATCAGTTTTTACCCTGTCTGTGTAAAAATTAATGTGTTCATCTTCCAGGTAAGCGTCTTCGTCCCAGAATGATCTGGAGTGGAAGGTGACCTGGAAGTTTTTGTTGAAATGGAGTTGCGGAATGGTGTAGTCTATGTTGTCTGAGATCCTGACTTAATTCAGGATAGACGAGTGTCCGATTTTATTTCTAGTCCATTGGGAGATAGCATTAAGGCGAATAGCCTAACTATCAGCTATTTGCTTGCTGTAAATGTCAAGTGGTGTAAGGTCGAACAGGATGTCCAATGCGGCGGATTGGGTTGTACGAGGTGCTTCCCTCATGCATAGACTAGCTGATCTGTGCACTTTGATTACTATGTCAAGGTTTACTTTTTTATTTAAGGCAGTCCACCATACAGTAACACCGTATAGAAAAGTAGGTCTTACTACCGCTGTATATAGCCAATGGGTTATATGGGGTTGAAGACCCCAACGGCTACCAATGGCTTTTTTGCATGAGAAGAGTTCCACTGTGGCTTTACGAGCTCTTTCTTGTATGTTAGGATTCCAGCTCAACTTACTGTCCAAAAGAAGACCCAAATATTTGGCTCTATCAGAGAATGTTAAGCTTATAACTTTTATAGAAGGAGGGTTAATAAGTGAAACTTTATGTTTTCTGGTGCATAGGACAAGCTCAGTTTTGTGAGGATTTACCCCTAAACCACAGCGATCTGCCCAGGAAGGCAGCTTGTTGAGAACAGGAGTTCCTTTAAGGTATTTGGGTATTTTCCTAAGTTTTTGTACACACATAAAATAAAAATTATCTAAAACTACACAAAATCATTTATTATTCTAAGCCTTTGGAGCTTAAAGCAAACAATTTTTTTTTGTTAAATTTTACCTGCTGCAGGTTTTCCCAATTATCATAAAATCTATGAGTTTTTTCACAAACTTGTTGGTGATTTTTATTTTTATTATTGTTACGTTCATAAGAAAAAAGTAATAAGACATTATTACAGATTTTCTGGAGAAAATTGACCTCAAAATCAAAAATTAGCATGGGCAAGAACACTAGAACAGGCATATAAGTTTGATATCTGAAGACTCAAATAAGATATCAACATTATTTAAACTAAGTTACAAAGACTAGTACTTCTTCTAAAAATAAAGTTCCAAACGAAGGGTTTACGGTTAGTATTAACAGAGCAATTTCCCTTAAAATGGGTCCGGTTACACCAAAGTAAGCTTTTTCTTAAATCCCAGATAAATGATGTCAACATTGGAGATAGACATTTACTTTAGAACGATTTTTTTCTTATAATATACTCAAAAATCATTTCGCAAATTATCCATGACGAATTAGGGTAAATTATGTTAATTATGTTACTCGTATATTTTGCAAAACTTTGATCCAGCAAAATTAAGAAAAAAATATCTGTGCGTTGTCGTTAAAACTCACCGGTAAGCACACAATTTTAAGCGAAGGTCAAGTCTTAGTAAGGTGTGAAATCTTAAATTTGTTGACTTCTACATATTGAATTGTTGATGAACTATACGTCGATGGACCACAAGAAGTTGGAGCGTGTAAAGCAAATTAAATGTACATTTAAATAGAGCCACAAAAAGGATACCAGAGCGGAATATTTATTTTTAAAACTCATAGAATGTAACGATATATTTTTAATTAACATTTTTTTTTAACTTTTCTAGGATTTTGCAAAATTGGAGCAAATCGAGATAATAAAGACGCGTTACAATAAAACTTTAATCAACAGAAGAAAGAAAATTGAATACAAATTTATTTTCGAATTTCAAAAATGTCGCGTTTTCGGCCTTAACAAGCCACGCCGCGTTGTTATATCATTAGGTCCTTCCAATCGGGGTGGACTTCGCACGCTTCATAGTTATTCAAATTCTGTCTGACGCAGGTATCTGATGGATCAATGTTTAGCGCAACAGCGACAAAATCAGCCTACTCAAATACTTTCTCACATAATTACAAAAAAGGGTCACACACTAGAAGAGCTGATCAAGGAACAGCAAACATTAGAAAAACGTCGTCGAACCTCCCACACGTACGACGTCACTTCTTTTAAGGACGAGTTATGACGTTTCGCAACAGACGTGTAAGATCCAGAATGAGTGTCATATCAATGTCATCATCCGATGCGACGACAAAAACTAGAATAGACTGCCAGTCAGCTGCAATTATATATAAACGGCCAAAGGCGAAAACGAGATCATCCATCGATGAGAAGAACCTGTCGTGTTGGAGTAGTTATAGTAGCAGTGTAGGAAGCGAAAAGTGGCTTCTGATCAGCGCCATTACACTTTTAGCAATAATCCATCAGGCTGTCTGCGCCACAAGTGGCGTTCATGTGCCGGGACCGGGACCAGGTCCAGGTTTTGGACGGATAATTGCATCTTCGTCAGCCTCAACGTCCGCGCAGTATACAGCTTTTCCAAGACGTCGGTCTTCGGCAGCAGATGGCCAAGCGGGACAAATGCAATCGCGAGCAGTCGACACTCGGGCACAGTTCGAAGTGCTGGAGGGCCAACCGCGCGGCACAGTGGTTGGTTTCATTCCGACCAAACCACAATTCACGTATCGCTTCAATGAGCCACCAAGAGAGTTCACCCTCGACCAGAATACAGGCGAAATCAAGACAAACATGGTACTCGATCGCGAAGGAATGCGCGATCGCTACGATCTAGTTGTTCTGTCCAGTCAGCCTACATACCCGATCGAGGTGCGCATCACTGTTCTCGATGTTAATGATAACTCGCCGGAATTTCCTGAACCCAGTATAGCAGTTTCTTTTTCCGAAAGTGCCGCACCTGGTACGCGTCTCCTGCTGGACGCAGCTACAGATCGAGATATCGGTGTGAATAGTGTGACCGATGATTATCGCATCGTGGACGGCAATCATGATGATAAATTCCGTCTAGCGGTAACAACAAATCCCAGCGGCGATGTGTCCTACCTGCATCTGGAGACGACGGGAAAACTAGATCGGGAATCGCGAGGATTCTATCAGCTGAATATTTCGGCTCGAGATGGCGGCACACCGCCGCGACATGGCTATCTTCAGGTGAACGTCACCATAGTCGATGTGAATGACAATCCTCCAATTTTCGACCACAGCGACTACATCGTGTCGTTGAATGAGTCGGTGCCGCCTGGCACGCCCGTTCTGCAGGTGATGGCCTCGGATAATGATCTGGGCGACAATAGTAAAATTACTTATTATCTGGCCGATACAGAGACGCAATTTACCGTTGATCCAGAGACAGGTGTCACCTCGACAACGGAGCGGCTGTCGTGTCCGCAGCAGAATTGCCCAACATATTCGTCGCGGCCGGGCAGCAGTTGTCCAAAGAGTTGTGTGTTTACTGTGTTCGCTCGGGATCATGGTTCGCCGCGGCAGGACGGCCGGACATATGTCACGGTCAACTTGGTGGATACAAATGATCATGATCCGGTGATACGATTTCAATATTTCCCGCCGACGGGGAGCTTTGCGACGGTCGACGAGAACGCACCCAACGCCAGTGTAGTGGCTGCGGTGTCCGTAGTGGATATGGACGAAGGCCTCAACGGCGACACAAGCATTCGAATTATATCGGGAAATGAAATGCAGCATTTTCGCCTGGAGAAGACACCCTCATTTGATATTGTGCGGGTGAATGGTGTGCTGGACCGCGAGGAAATCGGTAAGTACAACTTGACTGTGGTGGCAATCGACAAGGGAAGTCCACAGCGGACAGCAACCGCATATCTCATAATTCACGTGAATGATGTCAATGATCATGAGCCTGTGTTTGAAAAGTCGGAATATTCGGCTGTACTGAGTGAGCTAGCGCCACCGGGAACATATGTGGCATCAATCACGGCAACCGATGAGGACACTGGTGTCAATGCGCAAATCTCCTATGACTTTGTGTCGGGTAATAACAAGCAGTGGTTCGCTATCGATGCAGCATCAGGTCTGATCACAACTCAATCCGCACTCGATCGCGAGGTTCAAGGTACCGTCGAATTGAGCATATCTGCACGTGATGGTGGACCTAATCCCAAATGGGCATACACCCAGATCAAGGTGACGATCCTTGACGAGAATGACGAGGCACCGGAATTCTCGCAGCGACACATCAACGTGAGCTTCAGTGAGAGTACTCCCCCGCAGACACTGGTGGCTATGCTCACTGCTGCTGATCACGATCAGGGCACCAATGGCAGTGTCACATACTCGCTGCCGACGATCGTCGAACAGAAGTACCCTGATCAGTTTGCCCTTGACTCGTTGACTGGTCAATTAACAACGCGAACTACACTCGATCGTGAGACGATCGCACATTATGAGATCTTTGTCGTGGCCCGCGATCAGGGCGCACCACCACAATCATCGACAGCTACTGTCTACTTGAACGTCGAGGATGTCAACGACAATAGTCCACAGTTTTATCCTAAACAATATTTCTACGCGATGCCAGACGCAGAGGGAACTGCTGGAGCAGATGGGACAACGGTTGCCCCAACTAGACAAACTACAGCGACAGCGACAGCGACATTGCTCAAAGTCACAGCTACCGATCGTGATGACGGCGATAATGCTTTAATTACATACAATCTGGAGAGTGGCGGGGATGGTCTATTTGCAGTAGATACATGGACGGGAGCAATCACATTGCGAGGTGACATCCGACAATCGCCAAAATCCCTTTATAAGCTCATTGTCTCCGCCAAGGATCGTGGTGATCGACGCAGCGAAAAGGATGCCACAGTGGAGATTCTCAAACATTCGAAAATGGAACCACTCGAATTTGATTCGTTCACAGGATATGAATTTCAAATTGTCGAGGATTATGGGACTGAACCGACGGATGTGGGCCGTGAAGTGGGGCGGGTGCAAGCGAGAGTAGCCACATCAGCAGCTGCTGGTAAAACGACAGCACCACCAGCGCCACCCACCTACAAAATCGAATATGCCATTGTGTTTGGTGATCCTGAGGAGAATTTTTCGATCGACCGTCGGACGGGAAGCATAACGACCGCGAAACGTATCGATCGTGAATCGATGATTCAATACCAACTTACGATTGTGGCGCGCTCTGGTCTGGCCTACGGTAAAACCATAGTGAACGTATCGATTCTAGATCTTAATGATAATGCACCAATTTTTGCCCGTGATCGTGACGAGATTCTGCTCGCCGAGAACTCCGCCGTTGGTCAAGAGGTTTACTTGTCACGGGCTCGTGACAGAGATTCGGGAATTAATAGTCGTGTCGCATACTCGTTGACATACAATCCCGACGAGCAGTTTCGTATTAGCGAAGCGACTGGAGTACTTTATCTGAACCGCCCGGTACGCTCCGAGCCGGGAACAGTGCTGCATGTCGAGTTGGCCGCCACGGATGGCGGGATGCCGGCTTTGTCCTCGCGCAACACAATCGCTGTGCTCATAGCCGATGTTAATGATCATACACCTGTTTTCGATCATACCTCATATGAGACATCTCTTTTGGAGTCGACAAAGGTTAATGCGCGCTTCTTTGCACTGGCAGCATCGGACGCCGATCTGGGGGCTAATGGACGCATCTCGTACGAGATCATCGAGGGGAATGCCGAGCGGAAATTCGGCGTCTTCCCCGACGGCTATTTGTTTGTGCGATCGCAGTTGGATCGCGAAGAGAAGGATTACTATTCGTTGACAATTGCATGCCGGGACGGTGGTGAGCCGTCGCGATCGTCCGTTGTGCCGGTGATCATTCATGTTATCGATGAAAATGACAATGAGCCGCAATTCACCAATCAGACGTTTACCTTTAGCATACCGGAGAACGAGCCGACCGATTCGTTTGTTGGCAAATTGACGGCGTTCGATCGTGATATTGGTCGCAACGCCGAGCTGATCTTTTCCCTGTCGTCGCAGGAGATGGACTTTAGTATTGATTCGCGCAACGGATTCATTAAGACGTTGCATCCATTTGATCGTGAGGAACTGGTGCAGCGAAGCGGTGGTGGTAGCGGCGGCGGAAATGGCGGTAGTAACAGTGGCGGTAGTGGCAACAACGGTCTCGGTTTGGGAAATGGCGGCATCGGCAACGGTCAGAACTATTTGCAATTGGAGGCGATCGTCAGCGATAATGGAGTGCAACGATTACGCGATAAAGTCAAAGTGAAAATCGTCATTACAGATGTTAATGACAATGCGCCGCAGTTCTTGCGCGCTCCATACAAGGTGCAAATCTCGGAGGGATCTGTTGTTGGGACACAAGTAATTCGGGTGTACACGATCGATGCAGATGAAGGTCTAAATGGGGATGTTTATTACTCGATTGTAGATGGGAATCTCGATGGGCGATTTGCAATGGATGAAGCGACGGGACAGGTGACGCTTGCAAGACAATTGGATCGTGAGACAAAGGCCTCCTACCGGCTGACAGTGGTGGCAAGAGATGCTGCGCTCAAGGGTCAGCTTAGTTCGAGTACGACAATTAGCGTAGAAGTGTTGGATGAAAATGATGACGCGCCCGAATTTACACAGACAGACACGGAAATTTCAGTTCACGAGACCAGCCCCATTGGGACAGAACTGATGAAGTTCCGCGCCTCAGATTCGGACCTTGGCGTAAACAGTCAGGTGGCTTTTGGTATATCGGCGGGCAATCGCAAGGACACCTTTCACATTGACCCAATTGCGGGCAGTTTGTATTTGCACAAGGCACTGGACTACGAGGATACCACGGTGTACGCGTTAAACATCACAGCTTCGGATGGCGGTACGCCGAGATTGTCGACTACAATTATGTTCACAGTGAATGTCATCGATGAGAATGACAATCCACCGAGTTTCCCAAATACGGCGATTGTACGACAAATAAAGGAGGGCATCGCCATCAAGACTCCCATTGTAACCGTGACTGCAGAAGATCCAGATTCCGGAGTCAACGGCAAAGTAACTTATGCGATTACAAAGCAAGATCCTGAGAACTCTGGTGGCCGACACTTTGGCATAAACACCATCACCGGAGTGATCCACACTTTGCGAGAAATCGATCGCGAAACTATTGACACATTTCGCCTTACAGTTGTTGCCACAGATCAGGCGGCAGCTCCAGCTAAACGTTTATCAGCTGAAAAAGTTGTTACAGTTATCGTCGAGGATATCAATGACAATGCGCCGGTATTTGTCTCCATGAACGCTGCCATTCTGCCGCTGCAAAGCAAACAAATTAGTCCGGGACGGGATGGCTCAGCTATTATGTACGTCCATGCCAGGGATGCTGATTCGAGTAGTAATGGTCTGGTGACATACGAAATGGTAAGCGGTAATACGGACCTCTTCAAATTGCATCGAAATTCGGGTGCGATCTTATTGCGAAAGCCAATAACGACACCGGAAGTGCGTTATCAGTTGGCTCTGAAGGCGACCGACGAAGCAGTGCAATCGGAGCGTAAAAGCTCCGACGCATATATCACAATCATAGCAACCGGCATCGGTGCCGCTAGTGCAGGTGGTCCCGTCTTTGATCAACGCGAACAGATCGGCTCTGTTTACGAGAACGAACCGACCGGCACGAGTATTTTGACCGTTAGTGCACGCTTGAATTCCGCCGAAATCGAGTATTACGTTACGAATGTGACGACCGTCGGTACGGGAACGGGTTCGGCTGGCGCGTATTCATCATCGCAGCAGGTTGATCGTCTCTTTGACATCGACACAAAGCTGGGAATTCTATCGACCGCAAAGGAGCTAGATCGTGAAGCTGGTCCGGATACATACGAGATTGAAGTGTATGCAATCGCACTTGGCGGAATACCGAGGACAACTAGCACTAAGGTGAGTTTCTTTTATTAAAAGTGGAATCGTAATCATTTTGCTAACAAGTTTTTTTAAATATATATAAAATTTTATAAATGTATATATAAAACCAAGGGAACAAAAGGTTCAAACTCTCTTGTCATAAGTTAAGAAATTAAAGAGACTGGCTCTTCGGAAAGAAATCTCAGCGACTCAAGCTAATATAATATCACGAGAAAGGGCGTGCCAAAAAAAAATCGTTAACTCTATTAGTAATAAAGAAAGCGGTCGTAAAACTGTTACGTTACTGTTACTATCTATTACGATATTTTCTGAGTTAAATACAGGATCAAGGTCAATTCCGTCAGATACTTCTTTACATCATTTAATTTTTTCTCACTCCTTTCCGACCATTACGAATTTCCATCAAGATGAACGTGTGTTGTGCGCTAAATTCTTAACTATTGCGACCAATGGTGGAGATGACGACGGCGAAGACCACGATGGCGATGACAGTCAAACATCATCCTGTCGTTGAAAATGTTGAAAACTACCTTTGCCTTTGGAAATTGTTCAACTTACGAGTACGTACACATCAAAGGATTACGGATAACATTTATCGCGGTGCGCATGCCAGCATTACCATTAGTGAGCCTTATGGAAAATCGTGCGGAAATATTGTTTTCGATTCGTTTTTTTGCGTTTTTTTTTTAAATTTTATTCTCTTCTTGTATATGGCATTGTGTCCAAGAGCATTCTTGTTCTCTTGCAAATAATTAGGTACGACTGTAGCAGTATAGGCATTGATATGGAGTGGAGTAGATATGTCCATAGTGAGGTCGTGGAGTGTGGTTGGTTCGTTTTGAAGAATTATTTTGCACTTAAATCGTAATCAAATTGAAAGTGCTGATGAGTGCGTTTGCGTCTTAAAATGAGCAGATGCAGGTGTTGTGTAGAAATTTAAATCTCTAACGAAAAGGATTTTTTTTAAGTATTACTTTTAACTATTTTTATATTAAGGGCAAAGAGCTGTTATATGGTTATGCATTTTATTTACATTTACATTAAGTGAAACGTTTTTCAAGTAAATTCTCTAAGAGGAGATACATAAGTGTGCAAAGTTTGAACAGGGTTATTAAAAAAAAAACTGTTGTCACCGGAGATACACATGTGTAAAAAATTTGTATGGGAGCCTCCGACCTTGGGGACCGATCACTTTCAAATTTCAATAGGAAGTGTTGACATCGGAGATACACATGTCTTGAAAATTTGAAGAAAATCGGGGTAATTTTTAAAAAACGTATACGGGCCTCAGGGCGCGGTCCAAAAATCGTACAAAAAGTTTTGTGTGTGCTTAAAATTTGAAAAAAATCGGGTTAATTTTTTTAAAAATTTGTATGGGGCCTCACGACCACGGGGTCCGGGGTCTCCAAAATGTTTACAAAAAGTCTTGTCCATCGGAGATTTGAAGAAAATCGGATAAATTTTATAAAATATTTTTATGGGAGCCCCCCGACCCCGGCGCCCTAGGGTGTGTTGTCTCCGGAAATACACATGTGTGCAAAATTTCAATAAAATCGGGCTTTGGGAAGTGGGTTAAAAATTGGTTAAAATTGTTCGGAAAATTCCACGACTGCCGATCGACCAACATCCGTGCCACGGGCAAGTGAAGTTAATATAGAGAATTTAAAATTTCCTTCTTCGTACCGACCCATAGCACTTACATCCGTTCGTTCCAAGATTATGGCATAAAATATCTTGAAACCATCGAAATACTTAGTGACCGGCGGTACGGATTTCGTGGGCAACGTGGTACTGGTGTTTTGATGGTATAAATAAAAAAAAAATATCTCACTGAACAGTGGATCCGGTGTTTGTATCAATTTGGTAAAAGCATAGCTGTTGCACTCGATATTTCTAAGGCATTTGACAGAGTTTAGCTTCAAGCTCTTTTGTCCAAAATGCGTGCTTATGAAGTCGATGATAAGCTGCTTCACTGGATTAGAGGCTATCTTTTGGACCGCTCAATTCAAATTGTATTGGACGGTTTCAAGTCTAAAGTACATCACTTAAATGCTGGCGTTCCCCAAGGCTCTGTTTTGTCCCCGAGACTCTTTCTCGTTTTTATTAATGATCTCTTATCTGTGACCTCTAATCCAATTCACTCTATCGCTGACGACAGCACGCTTAGTTTTTCATATAAGTTTGAGGTACGTCCCTCCACTTCTCATTTGGAACTCAAAAAACTATGTATGTTAAGCACGTTAAATTCTGACCTAGACAGCATAATAAAATGAGTAAAAAACAAAACCCAATGCTGTCTCCTGTCGTCTAAGCGAATCCTAAATCGCATGCCATTATCCAGGAGTGGCAGTTGCATCGAGGAAATTAAAAAACTCGCAATTATCGGTATGTACGTTAACGACTTCGTTGGAATGACCACATATTTACCGTCGCCAAAAATGCTGTGAATTGTTAGATTTTCTATCCAGGAGCAAGAAATATTTCACTCTCTCTGATCTGGCTACTATCTATAAGGCTTTTATTCGCCCTAAACTTGAGGACAATTGTCATATATGGTGTACCTACCGATCTAAAACTACCTTGCATCAGTTAGATAGAATACAAAACCGCGCGATATAACTTATCGGTGACGAAAACATTGCGAAATCAATAGATTCACTTGAACACCGCAGGAACGTTTCCTGCTTGTCACTGATTTACCGCTTCTTCCACGAGTGGTGCTCAAGAGAAATAGGCAGCTGCATGCCACTACTCCTTGAATTCAATAGCTATACTCGTGGCGCTCTAAATGCTCATCAGTTTATCCTCAAGCCTATCTTCGGACGTACAGTTAAGTTCAGGGATTTGTTCTTCAGCCGTACAACATGCATGTTGCCAAGCTCTAATCCATAGGAATTCAAAACACAAACTTATAGACATCTCCTTTTTTCTCTCCTTTTCCTTAACGCCCACGGTGAGCCAAGCATGTAGCCGAGCATTATAAGGGCGCGAATTATAAAAAAAAACATACTCCGTAAGGGCGAACTTATATTAGTTCCCAACACTTCGTGCATTTAGTAGCGTTGAAGAGCTTTCTAACTTTCTTCCTAAGTTCTGCTAATTGTGCTAGTTACTCTTCTTTACTGATCGTGTTGTTTATAATTTTCGACTGAAGAATTATCATTTAAATTTTTTTAATTTCGTAATAAATTTACTGGAAAACATCTTCATTTACGTTGCGAATGCATAATAGCATAATATTCACATTCTTGTAAACATAAAACATTTGCCGGCCATAGTCCTGCACCCCTAATCAAAGAGATTGGCTTATCTTGAAGAACATCCATTTTGTTTGGCTATATTTCTATCTCACTATATACATACTCGTATACCCATATCTAATATGTATTCAAGAAATACCACCTATAATAATTTTTAATAGAGTCCATGTTGGTGTGTAATTGTCACCTGACACCTTCACATGGTAAGGTGCTTAATGCTTTGATGGCGGCAAAAGTGACGATGCGACGACAATTTCTTTTTTGGTCTTTTCAAGTATGTTTGCCTCCATGTGTGTGCGTTAGTATATATGTGTGCATAAAAGGTATTATTAGTAGCGCGACGCATAGTACAGCAGATTCACCATGACGTGGTTATAATATCTAAATATATTTTTATTGGCGAAAGAACGACGGTAACGAAAAAAAGAGAAGAAATTGAAGAAGACAAAAAAAGCAAAAAGGAAACTGACAGAAATCCAGTCTATGAGGAGGAGCAAGTGCAAAAATGTGGTATGCATTTTTTCTCAGGCCCTCCTTCGCCCCCTTTTTGTTTCAAGCGTATCGATCGAACGTCTCATCGCCTCAATGGCTCTCTGTTTATCGTTGCGGTAACCCATCCACCGCAATGGAATGATTTTAATTTAATTAAACACCTTCGCCTTCGTCATTTGGCTGGACTGTTACTACCTATGATAATCGGAGCAGAGGCGGGATGCCGACACAGGTTCAACACACGTAACAAACTCGACCTATTTTGAATTTGTGTTATTGTCGATCAGTATATGCTTGCTTCTTTGCGTGAACGATATGCTATATAATGATGTTTACCATGATAACTAACCGCCGTTCCAAATAGGAACAATCTCCGTTTGATCATCTAGATTGTATTTTTTATATTGATTTTTGTTATCTAGAAAAAGGACTTGCTCGCCATTTTTTCTTATAGAGATGTGTAGTGGGCGCTGTGACTCTAGTGGTTAGTGCGTCGGATTTCTGAGCAGGAGGTTCGTGGTTCGAATCCCAGAAACACCAATGGTATTTTTCACAATTCCACCTCTCGCAAATGTCTGACAAACGTCCGAGAGTCACAAAAAGCTTCTCAACTCGATATTTGAGTACGGCATTAAATTGTAGGTCTCTTCCAGTTGTTTGCAAAAATATAATACGCACAACACCAATGGTCGCGCGAGAAGCAGGGCCTTGGACCGCAACGGTTATTATTATTATTAATGTGTAGTAGACACGAAAGTGGCCGGTTTAATATGAGTCATTTTGGTAGGATTTCTGGGTTTCTTTTTACCCAAGAGAGCGTCTTTCATATATTTATGGGAAATTATCCAGCATCACAGCCATAATTTAATCCACCCGATCTACTAATGAGCTTTTGATGTCAGTCTGTCCTACAAAAATTCTGTGAAGACTTGAGAAGTTTCCTGTTCTAAGTGGGGCCTAACCTTTTTAAATTCTCTATATTAACTTCGCGTGTCCATTTTACATACATAATAATACATACATTTTTAACCAACTTCTTCGATAACAAAACTTTATATTCTTCTTTCTGCCGAGTCATCTGAAAGGTGGCCGAAGGTCTCCCAAAAAATTTTTAAAAACTGTTATTTAACTTGACAAAAAGGGGTCATGTCTGTAGTTTTGACTAATTTGAGGTCCTTTTTAACCACCTTCCACACGATTTAGAGAGCTAAAATTTTACGAGAATCAAGCCCAAAATAGCATTTTTTATATTCCTCGTGAGATGCGTGTCGCGTGTGGTGCGTGTGATGGGTAGAAATTTTAGTTTTTTCGCCTTTTTTGAGGTCCTTTTTAACCTCCTCCTTTAATAGCATTTATTATATTCTATGTAAGACTCGTGTCGCGTGTGGAGCGTGTGATGGGTTGAAATTTTAGTTTTTTCGACTTCTTTGATCTTCTTCTACACAATTATGAGAGCTGCATTTTTCTAGTTCCTAAGTCCAAAATAAAAATTTTTATATTCCGGTTATGATGCGTGTCGCATTTCGCGTGTCGCGCGTATGATGGCTTAAAATCGCGTCATTTTATCGTTTTTTGAGTTCTTTCGCATGACCTAGAGTGCGTGACTCAATGTCAGAAGCAAATTTTCATAACCCGCGTTTAACGAGTGTCGCTAGTCACGCGTCGCGCGTGTGATGCTGGCGTAAAAGAAAATACTTTGAAATAGTTCGGACCTCAAAAACATATATTTTATGTATATATTCGATGTATACATAAAAGATTTTTTTATATATACTTGTTTTTTGTAAATTAAGGGCGATGATAAGGTGATGTTAGGAACTTTTTCACTTAAGAGTGGATATCTCATTGAGCCAAGGACTTCCTAAAGGACTAAAGGCGAAACTGAGTTTAACTTTAGTACCTGATAAAAAAAATAATGAAAAGAAAGCCCAAAAAGAGCCAAGAAGAAATAACAAGGCCTTTGAGCGGACATATACGCTCCCGTTCTGATAACTCGTTGAAGTCTGAAGTGAAAAACATTTAACAATAAATGCACTCACTCTCTCTCACACACACACATACACAAACATATATATGTATGTGTACGAGGCAAATCATAAAGAAAATGCTAAAGTGGTTTCTCATGTTTCACTCTCATAAAGAAAAGGAGAATTTATACACAGACACATTAATGCCATACATACATACATAGATTCATATGCTCGTACATTTTGTGGCACTTCTTTTATTCTTATTGCATCGTCGCGCTTTCAGTTTCTCTCAATTTTGTTCAACGTGGAGTCGCGGACTCATAATTTTCTATTTTGCTGCAGAGCTATCTTATAATGTGAAAACTTTAGCTGAAATACCTGGCTGGATATGAACGCAAAGATCGAACGAGACGAGATGGGGGGACGAGTCGATATGAGTCCAGGCGTCTAGTCGATTTAAGTCGAGTATGCTGGGGAATGGAATAAAGCAAAGCAACAACAAATAAAAAATCATAAATCAAATAATGGATTAACATTTATTATTTGCACCCAGCTAGTCAGCCCCAGTCAGCCAGTCAGCCACAGTCAACTAGTCGGTCTGGCAATCGGCCCATCAAACCGAAATATACGCCGAGTATATACGAGTAGGTGTATTAAGTTTAAGGTACTAACTGATGCGCTCAATGGCACTAGCTGGACGGCTTTTGGGCTAGAATAGGACAAGTCCAGTTTTTGGCGGAAGTTTCTTCTTGTCGATGGCACTCGTACTCGGAGTCGTAGTCAGAATCGGAATCGGAGACTCAACAATAACTGGTTGTGGTGTTAGCCATTGTCGTCGTCTAGCAGAAATACTAGTAAGCTAGCAGGTCGTCGCTGCATCAGTGCAGCAGCAATTTATTATGCTCGGTAATTAGGTGTGTGTATACGACGAGAGGGCACACATGTATGCATGTATGTCGGTGGCGTTGTATATGTTGTACTTACATGTGGTACTCTGTGAGTCCTGCATGGCTTTATGATGCGGCGAATGAAGAAGATATTGTTTCTGCAGCACGTAGCACATCAAAAAATGGCAAAACAGGCCAACAAGAAAGGAAAGCCAAAGCAACAGGAATCCTCATCGAAATCGGAATCGGACTAATCAAATGGCAATGACTACAACAAGTTCTTCCTAGACCTAAGGTGATTAAGTAAATTGGAAATGATTATTAAATGTGAATTGCAAATGCATATGCATTCCACGATGGTACAATCAGCCAGACAGACAGCCAGCCAGCAAGCCAGAAGCGACAGAGAGGTGTCTGAATGTTTAAAGTTAAAACATTTATATTTATTTGTTATTGATTACGTAGTTAAGTTTTTTTGTTGCTTACTTCTTTTTGTAGAAATCTATTAATGAGTTCTCTCACCATTGATAGAAACACAAAACGGACCGAAGCATGTTAAGAAGTTTTTTGTGGAGAACTCTCACAAGGCAGATTTTTGACACTACTAAGAACGGTTTACCTGAATGGTTAAGGTCATTGTGTAAAAATAGAAAAATAGAAGCATTTTTTGTGCGGTATGAGGTTATAACTTTGATTGTTATAAACTCACTCAACCACACCCCTCTTTACAAGCCCTGTATTTGATTTATTCCAGAACCGTTGAACCCATTACTTCTGTGTAGTGCTAGGTCTTGGATCATTGGGGATACCCTTCGGTTATTTTCCACATTTCTCTCTTAATAGTGTGCTCTCTTTAAGTCTTAAGCTATGGTACAATCTCCTGACATCGAAACCTTTTAAAAATGCAAGAGTTGACTTGATAGAGTACATACACCAGCTCATCTCTAAAATTTGGTGTCAGATGAAAATATGCTTAATAAATTTAGTCTCAGTATTGTTTGCCCCATCCACAAGAGACCAACCAAATTGCACCAACTATATTGGAATTAGTCTTCTTAACATTGCCTATATGATCCTATCTTCTCTACTCTGTGAATGAATGCAGTCTCAGCATCTACAAAAGACCGATTAAACTGCTCCAACTATATTGGAATTGGTCTTCTTAAGATCGCCTATAAGATCCTATCTTCTCTACTACATAAATGCCTGAGCCAAATAATTAACCCATATCAGTGCGGTATTAGGCCAGAATAGTCCCTGTAAATACCTTTGACTGTGCAGTATGATGTTGAAGAATTATCGGTGCGTCGTCAAAGTGGGTAACAAAAACAACAGCGATGTATTGGTCAGAAACGTCGCAAAAGACAGCTATAACCGAGATTGTTAGTTTTTGTTACCTACACTGCACTGTAGTATGTTATAAGGATACCTGCTTAGGCCAGAACAGTCCTTCTAAAACAGCTTTGACTGTGCAGTAAGACGATGGAGAATTCTCGGTGCGTCGTCAAAGTAGGTAACAACCTGGCCAAAATCATAGCGATAAGACAAATTATTTGCTGTTAACTTAAAGGGATACCAAACAGCAAAGTATTGGTCAGAAATGTCACAAAAGACAGCTATTACCTTAGCTTCACTTTAATATGTGATAAGGATACTTGCTTAGAACACAAACAAAGAATCGCCCTTGCCAACCACTGTTTCTTTGGCCTAAAAAAGCAATCTTGGACCACTAAGAAGACATCATATAGGACCTTAATCGTTCTAGTCCTACTCTGTGAAGCTGAAGCATATACTTTATTGAAGGCGGATGGTCGTTTCAAATCAAAAATTTTCGGTTCCATTCGCGTTGATGGGTTTTGGGGAAGAAGATTCACTGGGTGTTTGAGATGACTTGAGTATGTAGAGCGGATGGACATCAACGCTTTAGCCCGCAGCCTTTGAAACTAAATCTCATTGTGTCTGTTCGTAGCATGGGGCGCATATAAAAAAATTAGCTACGATTGAAGCCCTACAAAATACAAAAAGAAAGTGCAAGATTTAACAACTGCAAGAGCAAAGCTGTTAAAAAACTTAAACGTTGGTTTCGAGCTTGAGAATTTTTTCTTTTCTGATTAATTTTTTTTTTTTTTACTGTTGAGCAATATTTAAACAAACAAAACGATCGTGTTTGGTTAGAGTGCAAATCAAAAGACATTTTAGATCAGTGAATTGCTCTGCAAAAGCAAGCGCCTGTATCAGTGATGGTTTCGGCCACGGTAACTGCCACAGGAAGCTAAATTTTCGTTTTAATTGAACAGTGCGTAAAGGTAAATCTACCATAAAACGATTTTTAACGATGCTTTGCTACCTTGGGCACGTAAGCAATTCAGTAGAAACTATTGGACATTTTAACAAGTCTCGGAACCATCCCATAAAGTCCGTGAAATCCAAGTTCCCACCTTCATTTCTTCACAACGATGGACATCATATTCGTGCAGCGTATGAAGACTTCTCGGATATACTTGATGCTATTATCCGCACTAAAGTTGGAGAATAACATATTTTTTATTAAATTTGAAATGTTTCTACGATATGATGAAGTTTTGAAATAAAAAAAATAAAAATTGACAAATTTACAGCATTTTTAATTGGTAACACTTCGAGTGGCGTCTCTTGATAGGCAAAGAAAATTTGGTTCGTATGAGATTTTCACAATAATTAAATCAGTACATTTATTATATCATATTATGTTAGTCCATAGAATTATCAGTTGATAATTCTCTCTGATTTTCAATAACAAGTTTTCTGGAGAGTCTTCTGTTGGTTTGTATAACTGCCACGATATCCAGTCAGGAAGTTTATCTTACTTAACAATAATTCAATATATATGTTTATTTAAAATTACTTTCCAAACCACAATCGAATGAATATTATAATTAATATCATAAACATTTATAGTCCTGTAGTGATCGTTGATATTTACCTCCCAGAGCTCTCCATTGATATCCTTACATGTGGGCGTTGTTTGTCTTGGAAATTCCCTACATGTTACATCTATTGATGTCCATTTTTCTTAGCACATATCTTTTATTCTTTGGCATACGAGCAGCCTTTTGCAGGACCACTTAATCATCTTTTAAATATACACGCCGAACGCATGCACGCACGAACACAGCGCACTCACATGGCGCAAGGAAAAGGAATGAAACGAAGACTCCCAGAAACACAAATTTTAAACTTCACCTCAATTCGATTTACATACTCGTAAATTACATAAATGTTTTCTCATTACCCCGCTTTTACATCTCTCACCATGTGGTAAATTGAAGTCCATCTGTATGTTTTTTTGTTTTGTTTGCAGGTAACTTCTTTTGGGCTTCTTCCGTGTGGACATGCAGCCCGTATGTACACAACACTCGCAGAGCAGCACAGTAGTGTGGACTGTTCTGACAAAACACCAAAAAAAGAAAAAAAAAAAACGGTCTCCACTCTGCATGCACAAGCCCATGCTGATGTGTTGCATTCATGCATCGAAAATCATGATCGTCATGAAATATAAAGGATAAATCTGCTTCCCCTCTCATGAATGCGATGCATACGGAAATAACCATGAACGCCAATCGGCTAATAAGCAAAGAAAAAATCCTCCAACATGGAATTTTAAGTGTCCATTAAACACAAGACATGCGAAGCAGAACCGAAACAGTCCGTGGTGGCGGTGGCGGTGGTGATAGTGGTCGTGGTGGTTGAATTGACGCGACGGGATGTTAAGGCTTTTATTGAGAGGCGAAGTGGAAAACAGTGAAGCGACATACAGACCGAAAAACAATCACTTACCCCCTGGAATTCAACTTCTTTAAGAAATTGCCTGTCTGCCGACTCCTGATCGGCAGGAAACCAGTGCTGCTATTAATGCCTCATCGTCGTCCAGACAAAACTTTATTCACACGCACATCTCACAGCTTAAAAAAAGGCACACGAGTGATTGTTTACTCGTTTTGAATAAATTTTTGAATGGAAGCAAATGCTGCCTTCTTATTCCACCTTATTTTTCGGGTCCGCACTCAATTGCCCTGCCCTCCCTGTCACTGCGATGCGAGAGTTGAATACGCCGCCGCGTCAAAAGTATTTTGCCAATTGATAAGCTATACAACATTTGTATATAAATATTGTTCAACTTGGAATTGTTGTTGGAATTCCAATTTGAATGCCAACTTGATTGACATTATTTGGCGAGCGTATAGCAAAATTGCTTAAGCTGTTTCGTTGTTGGATTAAACATTTTTATTGCTGTTTATACATCAGATGGATCCAATTCAAAGATCTGGACCGCTCCTTTTACTTTAACATGCATTTGTCAAAAAATGTCAATCGCTCTGACATGACAGCGATACAGTGTTGCTTAGGATCTGATGAACATTCTCAGCTTTACAGAGTGTTCTGTACAAAACGTTAATTGTATTGAACATTTTTTAAACAAAATAAAGTCACAATGTTTTTTCATATTGAACTGAATTATACTATAAAATAATCGCTTAAGTAATTGTTTTCCAAAAATTCCAGACCCTATTCATATTCAAGAATTTCCACAGCAAAAGTCTTACAGTCATATTATATTCCTACATACTGAATTTCATACGAATCGCTTGAGTTTTTGCTTAGTTCCGAAAATTCCATGCCCTAATGTCCATATTCCAGAAGAATAAGTGGCCTTAATTATATACTAATTAGGGACATTTTGTCAAAATGTGACAATGATTCTGTGTAAGTGATGACGCCAGCTTAAACTTGAATTAATTAAGAGGAAAAATCAAGCGCAAAAACAAAACAAAAGACTTAGGTAAGAAACTTTTGGTCTTTGTTGGTTTTGTTACAAATTAAGAAATGCGCTTATGGAATCTTACTTACTTAATTAATTTGATCATGTGACCTCTATTAAAGTAGAGTGTGTGAGCAACGCCTTTGCGTCATCTTTTTTGGATACTGAAAAGCGCCTCCCTCCAACTCATTCATATCGCTCTAGATTCATCTTTTACCATTATACTGTGTCATGTTTGCCTAGGGCGAACTACTTTTTCACCTGTTCGGTTTTCATAGTACGTCATGTGTTTTTCGCGCCGAAAGGGTAAACCAACCCATAGCCATTTCTTTGTCTGATTGTAGTGTCTATAGGTTTTTGAGAGTTTCTTAAATAAAGCTGCTCATACGATATTCGTTAAGGTCTAAATATCCTAAGAATAATACGTAGACCTCTAAATCAATTCTCAAAAACAATTGCAGCCCACTCTTGAAATATTGTCAGAGTAAGCAACAGCTGTTTTGAACTGCTCCGTTTTATTTATTATAAAATATACTTCTTGTGTGTTATTTTCCTACACGCTACACGAGACACTCTGCTGCCATTATCATCAAGCTGCAGAATCGCTTCGATCGACTTCCTTTCGGACACTAAAAATATCAAAATTTGCATTAAGGTAGCTGAAAACTCATCGAAGCAGCTTATCAGTTCCATGGAAGAAGTAATAGTACTATGAAACATACTGGATTATATCCGCATCGAATTTAATAAGGGCTTCATCTCCGTTTTGTGCTTGCTGGACTTCTTCAAATACTTTTGACTGCATTAATTTTCAAAATAAAAGTATAATTCGGGTTTAGTAACGGTAATTATTTCCCGATACTCGATCTGAAGAATGGAGTACCACAGGGATCTGCGCTTAGCTCACTTCTATTTTCCTTATATATTAATGATCTCACGAACCTTTGCAAATCCGTTTCCGTGCATATGTACGCCTATGATGTACAAGTGTACTTCTCACGTCCCAAAGGGCTTAGAGAAGATTACCCGATTTTATTATAATCTTAGTCGCATTCATGAGCGACTTAATTAAGCAAAAAACAATGCCTGTTAATCGCCCGGAAGATGCCACTGGCTAGTTACCTACCTAACATAATGCTGGATTACAATCCTGTCCCATATTGCACTAAAGTTAAAAATCTTGGACTCATTTTCAGCAGTAGTCTGTCTGCTAATGAACATATGTAAACTCTGTTGTTGGCAGAATGTATGGTACCCTTCGCTACCTGTGGAAAAAGTGTTTTCTACATTCCCCAGGGCGTTCGCTTAAAGCTGGTTAAAACACTCCCAGCATACTCTTAGAATATTTAATCCTCCTTGGACTCAATTTATTTTCACAGAACTTCAAGTTGCTTATAGCGCCACGATAAGATATCATCCTTCCTATATATACGCATGTTTCCAGCTATAACACCGTGATTCTCAACTGTACACTGCGAGACTACTTCATCTTCATTCATAATTTTTTATATTATATTATATTATTTATTATATATATTTTTTTTTTATATACAGACGCTCAAGGGGTTTGCACCCTTATAACCTTTATTAGCACAGCAATCCTAGCTATCAGTTAGATAAGATTCAACTTTTGTAGTCCACTCGTAGTCAATGCATTGCCCGTGCATTACTTGTTATACTCGTAACTACTTAAATAGTCAACGCATATTCTTCGTTCATGCTGTCAGATTGTGAAACACTCCTCCCGTTTTCTTAAGGGTAACACATCGGTCTTGGAGCTTTAGGCAGGTGGTTTTGCTGTTCTGTACCACCATTGACTGAGACAATACTTCCCGCATAAACATAGTTAACAACTTTCTCATCATGAGCATCATCGCCTCAACGTTGTTATGCATTCGCCTATCTCAACAGTAAATCTGCATTATATCCTTCCTCATCTGGAGCATATGATAAGCACTGTAATTAAACGGGAAGTTGGAAGTACTGAGAGAATTAGTATTAGTATATTCCTTTCGTTCCACTCTTTTTAATTCCACATTTAGATTGTGCATCATTTTATGCAGGTCAATTATTCTATGTGAAAGCAAACAGATGTCGTCAGATTTGTCCAGGTGTTCAATGTATGATGTCACTGTCCATTGCAGACCACAGTTGTTAGAACAACACGAACAACTTTGCTGATGACCACCAGAAAGAGCAGTGGTGAAAGCATGCAGCCTTGCCGCACTCCAAGTTCGACTTCAAAATCATCTGGCGCAACACTTGACACTTAGCACCCTCAGAGCTGTGAATTTTTCTCTTGCACTACTCGTACGCACACCAAAGTTTTATCGCAAAGTCCATAAAAACAACAGGTGAAGCGGAGACCCTTACGTGAAGCGGAGACTCTTACTCAATGCATATTATTTTATGATGATCCGGAACGTATTCATGCCTTCAATGTAGGAATATCCATAGTGGAAATCTGCTTTTTCGTCATCTTTTGAAATTTTGTTATTATCAAATTTCATCCATACTTATCCCCTATATAATACTTAATAATTAACTTTTTTTACAAGCAATCTCCAATATCTGAACATTTAAATTAAGAAAGTGTACTCATTATTTTAAGCCCTTTCAACACAGGAGGTTAATTTGAAGAAAAAATAATCATTATTCGCGACACTATTGTTTATATCTCCTTCATTTGCCATAATTTTATTATCTCTTTTTCTCCTTTCAAACTGAATATATTAACTTAAGATTTCTGTTAATTTCGTCAAATAATTCCAATCCCCTTAAATACCGCCGAGAGTTCAAATAAAATAAACCTTTCTTAATTGCAGATTGCATTATGCATTGAAACCAACAGAAATTTCCATAGAATTGGTTTCGTAAAACAACAAGACATAAATTAATTTTAATTGACTTAATTTCTGCCAACATCAGTGTGACAATCGACTGCGGCACATTTTAAATCACCATCAAAAGACAAATGATACATTTAAGTTTTGATGATGCGCATTTAGTCAGTGCTTGTATAGTTGGTATGATGTGGTAGCATTCGAGATAACCGGAAAAAGAAGGGCAAATTTGCATGCAAAAAAATGTACACATAACGGTGTTTGCCAGGATTGATGTGTGTTATGGCAAATTAAAACCTTTATTTGTGTGTGTGTGTGTGTGGTCATGCAGGGTCAGACAAAAAAAAACCTTTCGAAATGAATGATATTAAGAAGCTTGAAGTTTGGAAATTGTTGTCAGCGATTTAATTCTCAGAAAGAAATGTTTTGAATAAACGTCTTAATGGTTAACATTTAATTTTATCTTTGATCGTGAAAATCTTTTGGGTCATCACAGAAATTAACATAAAATTTGAGAACATTTGCGAACAAATTTGATTGAAATAAATAAACACCATTAGCAAGCAAGCAAGATTTTTTGTTATTGGGTATTGAGTGTGAAATAAATTTAAGTAAACCAATAAAGAATTTACTTTGATGAAGCACTCTCCGACCGGTTCTGGAATAAATTAATAAATCACCCAGAATTTGCTCTGCGTCCCTCCAACCCTTATTTGAAGGATGAAGCTTTCTTTGTACGTACTTTGTACGTTGATATTTTGAACTTTATATCTTTCGTGGTGAGGAATATAAATTAAAAAACTTGGATCTGAAATAAAAGTTGAGCTTAACATACTTTTTGACAAGTTATTAATTGATTAAGCAGTTTTTTTAAGTGTGTTGGCGATCACCATAGAGCTGAATATACTAAAACTCCCGAACATTTACCTAATTTCTGCAACTGTGGCAAAGAACACCAAGCTAACTATCGTGGCTGCTTGGTAGCAAAAGAACTTCAGCAAATAAGAAACATCGCAAATAATGAAAAATTGAAAAACGCCAATTCACCACCAGTAATTCGTGTGTCTGAACAACAGATAGAAAACAGTAATCAGAATAACCCAGTTGAAAGAAACCTTAATGTCCATGTAAATTAACAAACAGGTAGTACAAGGTTCTAACAAAACAAGCAACTGCAGTGAAAGCGAAGATGAAAAATTCTTGACAAAAATATTGAAAAAATTGGAGCCCATTATGTCCTTTAACAAACAATTAGATAGGGTTGAAGAATATTTACGAATTAAAACTCATTAAGGACTCATGTCCTTAAAAGTAATGTTATGGATGCAAATGGAGTACTAAATCATAAAAATGAATTGCAGGCAGTGCTTGACATAGAGTAAATAGATGTGTGCTTAATATCGGAGACGCATCTTACAAACATGTTATTTTTCAAAATCAGAAATTACAACATATATTGTACAAATCAGCCACAACACAATGCACCAGGCGAAAGTGCGATTATCGTCAGAAAATCTTTTGAACACTTTGAAGAAGACCAGTTATGTACCGCCGAATTCGAGGCAACCACGATACCAGTTAAGACAAAACAAAACTTACTACCATTAACGTCTATGTATAGTCCTCCAAAATATAAAATTAGCTCGGATCTGTATAAATTCTTCATTCACAATCGGTGGCGACTATAACGCAGAACATACGCAATGGGGATCTCTTCTAATAACAACAAATAGGACGTGAACTGCTAAAAGCGATGCAAGAAGAAGGTTGTGAACCCATATCGACTGGTAAGCCAACGTATTGATCAACGGATAGAAGGATAGAAGGAAATTTTTTATTACAAAACAAGTCCCCAGAAATGTTCTTCATATCATTCAAGAAGGAAACGATTTAAATTCTGCTCATTCACCAATATATTTAGTCTATAATGACAGGGTAAACATGAAAAATACAAACCCTTTCCTTGTCAACAAATTTACGGATTGCAAATACTTTCAAGAAATATAAGATCAGAGTTTACTCGTAAATTTTAACACAGTGCTGTATAATAAAAACCGACTAGAAGAGGAAGTATTAGATTTTACAAAAACAAAAACAAAAACAAAAGCAACTTGGGAAAGTGCTCCTCAAATAAAAAGGGAAGAAGTCAGATATAGTTACCCGAAACAAATGCTTAACAAACTTAATATTCGAGATGAGAAAATTAAGGAAAAAATGGCAACATATGAGATGAGATGTCAATATTAGAGATAGACTCTTACGGTAGAACGATTTAACGAATTTAACGAATATAACCAAGAATCATTTCCCAAATTATTGTGCACGAATTAGGGGACACCCTGTACAGAAGATACATGTTTGCATTATAGCGACATGAATCTATTATTGTTAATGTATTATAAAAATACTATAATTACGATTGTGATTTTCTTTATTTTATTACTAACACTACATTATATAGATTTTTTGGGATAAAATATATCTTCATTTATTAACTTTCAAGTCTTACAAGCACAGAAAAAGGATTTTTGATTTTACCAAAAAATTTTCTTCACGAAAACTGCGCCTTTTGTATTTTGTCAAAAAGTTCTTTCTCAGAACAATCAGCTTTCATTTTTTAGCGAACAAAATTGGCCATTTTAACAACGCTTAGTGATATAAAAAATGCACAAGCACCAACCGTTGACTTTTCTCTCAGAGTTTATCATAAAATGTTTGCAGCATTCTTTATCATCAGCTATATCTACCGTTTCCTTCGAGGCTTTTGACAGATTTCACGATGCACCGAAACGAAACAAATTTATGTACAAAATTCCGATTAACTTAAAAAATTCATTCAAAAAATGATAAAAAAAAAAATTATGAAAAAATTAATGCCTCCTCATCAATCTCTTGGAGCAGCGTTCTTGATTAAATCAGAAATTGTTTTCAGAGAAGATTCCCAAGAAAATCGCCCTTCGTTTTGCGGCCGGAAAACAAGATGGCTGGCTGACTAGCTATAGCTGGCTGCCATGTAGCAAGTGTGTAATATCAGCGCCAATGCGCTGCCAATCCGCCATTCCACCATATTACGAGTATGTACAGAGTGCATTCACATAATGAGGAATTATGATCAACTGTCATATGCAAATGACGGTCAATTAGTCATTCGACGGTCGTCATCGTTCATCGTTCGACGAGAGAAAGAGCAGAAGAGCGAGAGAGGGAGAGAGAGGATAACCAGAATTTAAGTCCTTGGGGATAACTTGATCAAATCGAATGAATCGAGAATGTGTACCGGGTTGATGGCGATGGACAGACTTGCAGAATACAAGTTCAAATTGGTTTCTTGGCCATCACTACCAATCGCGGTAACCTGTGCTCGCGCACAGTGATATCCTTTGGGCGATTTTTCAAAGGAATTCCTTATACACTGTGTTATTATTTCTGCAGTTCATTTTAACGATTTTTATCGACCACCATGTGCGCGATAAGGCGAGAGATCGGACATTGGTCAGTACCTAGCACTACGGCGTGGAGTACACAACATCTTTTGTATATCTGTTTTCGGCTGGGAAAATGCATAATCATCGATCAATCCATCCGTCCGACCATCCATCGATCGCAAAGGATCAATGCATAATCAGTTGCACTACAACCGCACCACAACAAAGATTCACTCTCAAGGAGAAGGCGACGTTTGAAACGATAATTGCCGATTCGCCCGCACTAAAGCCCAAAGCGCGAGCTACCACGACAATGTATGTAGAATAGCCATTCCAGTAACCTACTGGCAGTGGTTAGCATCAAGAAGCCAACAGAGGCCATACATACCTATATATACATATGTAGTAGATACGATACAAGCATTAAAGACCGGGGCATTGAGTGAGCTGCCAATCAATTTGTAACCGTTTGTTTGAGATTCTTTTTCTTCTTCTTATTAAAATTATTATTCAGCCAGCACGTCCGATGTGGATGGATTGATGGCATATAAAGACAAACACACGTACATGTGCGCAGACGGTGAAACGAACGACGGTGCAGACGGATGAAGTAGAAGAGGGACTACATGGAGAAGGAAAGAGCATGCATTCGATATCTTTCCGATTATTACTTATGACCGGTCATTATTTATTGCAAAATTGTGCGAAAGAGCAAAAGAGTTCGTCCGGACGCATTTTCTAGCGCCTCGGGGATCTTATATATATCTTGCAAACAGAATTTACATTCTCAATTTACAGCGTACTCTCGTGGTGGTGGATTGTGCTACCAATGCACATGACTAACATTTTGCGATATCTGCTTACACGACGTCGTCTCCAACTAGTATAAGGATACTATTTTCGCCTCTACAGCAGGATTATTCTGCATTTACCTTTGCTCGAAGCTCGAGCAAGCCAAATTGTCGTGCAATTAGAGAGCGATTTTTTTCTACCATATGCAAATGGCGATGATTTTGCTGGAGATGCTTCATTAGGCTCACTTAATACTGGGTTAGACGTTGTTTCCATTTCACCTTGCAATAATCCTACAATTTTTGTGGCTAAAATAATGGATTTATCGCTGAAAAACACCCATCGCACCAAGAAAACACCGAATTTAGAGAATATGAGTGTTTTTTAAGAAATTGAAATTGTAAAAAATAACACAAAACATTTAATTTTAATCAATTGATTTTATTTATTAAAAAGACCAATACATGGCAATAATACATGAAAATAATTTCGGGAATATGGCCATCGCGGCTGTTCTTGACGAAGCGTAATCGGGACATCCAAATTTAGGCCACTTTTTCGAGCATTGCTCCAAGGCGCGTTAGTTGTTGGGCTCTAGATCCCAATCGCCGAAAAAACGACACATATGGAGCCCTCATGGCTTTAATTCTTATATGGGTGTCGGCTAAGATCTTTGCGCAAACTTTTCCACATGTTAGACGGACATAGCTCCAATTCATGCGACCGACGACGATAAATTTGGATCTTCGACCACACTTTCATTTAAAGCGGCAATGTTCTCTTTGTTATGTTTGTTTGTTTGTTATGTTGAAGTTATTACTGCTAGAGTATGTGTTATGAAATCTATCAACTGCTCGGAATATTTGGTATCATTGTGCAACTGCGAGTCTATTGGTGATGATTAGTCAGAGAATATTGATCATGTTGAACTCTTAAGTAAGTTCTATCCAGCTCTATCTAATCATGGAACCTACTATCTAAGGGCAATCCTACTCTCGTGTTGCGTCTGTATCATAAGTGAATATGTGTGTTCTTAATATTGAGCTCAACAATAATTTCAAATGGCGATTTCTGTCTAAACGAAGACAGAGGAACTCTTCAGAAAAAGGATTTGGAGAGTTTAATAAAAAATCAAATTCTTATAGTAGTTGTAAATGAGTGTGTGTTAGTGAGTGTTAGAATATTAAAAATAGAAGAAGAAATGAACTTAAGGAAAACATAATCAACCAATTCAATTATTTTTAAAGCAATAGTCTCCTAAAAAGAAACAAAAACATGTAACGAAGCTAACCGATCCACATTTCAACTTAATATACTGAAATGGGACACCAGTGGGTAGATCTTGCCTTGTCTTAACCGGCAGAAATAACTTTTTCATTTGTAAATAAAACACACATTTTGGGAGGAAAAGTCAATTTTTTTATTGATAATGAAAGGCAGTCTTATGCCATTTATGTATGAAAAAAAATACCGTTCATGTGTTCATCATGGCTTCGTATACAGGCCTGCATCCGAACATCAAAAATTTCGATGACTTTTTCCAATAAAAGCGGATCAATGGCCTCAATTTCAGTTTGAATATTCTTTTTAAGTTTTTGAATTGTCTGTGAATGATTAGCATACACCTTACCTTTCAAATAACCTAAGAAAAAATAATCAAGTGGTGTTAAATCTGGGCTTCTTGGTTGCCAAGAGACTTCACAATTTCTTGAAATTATGCGTTCAGCAAATTTGGCTGACAATAAATAGATTGTTGTACGACTTGCGTGGCATGTCGCTTCGTCCTGTTGAAACCAAAGGAAATTCATTCAATTTAGGCCACAAAAAACCAGTTAACATGTTGCGGTACCGTTCCTATTCATTTTAAGGGCATTTTCCTGTTCGTTTTAAAAAAAAATGGCCCAATGATCAATGATGCCACCAGACCATAAACCCCACCAGTTTTAAACAATCACAACACTTACAAATCCGCTGGGTCAGGTGGTATTTTCCCCATTCGATTTTAAGAGGTGTTCTTTCAAGCTTGCGTTATCATTGCGTAAGATTTACATATATCCTATTGTTTTGGTCACTTTCCGAGAAGTTGGAAAACAGCCTTTGTCCAGCCCATAACCAAAAAGGTGAGCCATCGTCTCCTTTTTTGTACCGACCCATAGCACTTACATCTATTCCTTCCAAGGTCATAAAAACGCTGATAAATTTTCACCTCATAAAATTCTTGAAATTTCTACTTGTAATTTGATGGTATATCTCACCGAACAGTGGTGCCGGTCTTTACATCAATTTTTTGAAAGCAAAACTTTTCAAGTCTAAAGTATATAAAGTATGTCGGATTCACGTCTAAAGTACATAACATAAATGCTGGCGTTCCCCAGGACTCTGTCTTGTCACCGACACTCTTTCTCATTTTTATTAATGATCTCTTCTAATGTAATTCACTCTTTTGCTGATGACAGTACTCTCAGCTTCTCATATAAGTTTGATGAAAGTGCCTCCACTTTTCATATGCAACTCAAACAACTACTTATGTTAAGCACGATAAAGTCTGACCTGGACAAAACCAAATGCTGTCTCCTGTTGTCTAAGCGAGTTTTAAATCCAATGCCATTATCCATGAATGGCACTTGCATCGAGGAAACTGAAAGATTGGCAATTCTCGGTATGTGCGTTAACGTCAAGCTTTGTTTGAATGGCCACATATTCACCGTCGCTAAAAATGCTGCGAAATATTTACGTTTTCTTACCAGGTGCAAGAAAAAGTTCACTCCATCTGATCTGGCTACTACTTACAAGGCATTTATTTGTCATAAACTTGAGCATAATTGCCATATCTGGTCTGGTATGCCTAAAACTACTTTGCACCAGTAGAATACAAAACCGTGCGATAAAGCTTGAACACCTCAGGAATGTTTCCTGCTTGTTACTTTTTTATCGTTTCTAACACCAGCGGTGCTCAAAAGAAATAGTCCATATCACATTTCGTGGCGCTCTTAAAGTTCATCAGTCCCATCTTTGGACGTACAGCTAAGTTAAGAGATTCGTTCTTCAGCCGTACAATACGTATGTGGAATGCTGTGACAAGCTCTGTCTTTCCACAATGCTATGATCAACAGACATTCAAAGCACAAGCTCATAGACATCTCCTCTTTTCTTCTGTTTTTTCTTAACGCCCACGATGTGGCAAGCATATAGCCGAGAATTATAAGGGTGCAATAAAGGCGTTCGCAAATTAAAAAAACTGCTTGGGATAGCTTCTGTCTCCTCGCAGCTATCTTAGACCTTTCTTATGATTACCTACTACTTTGTGGTACAAATATTTAAACATATAAATTCTCTTCTTTAAATATTAAGAATAGTTGTTAATACCACGACTTAATAACATTCATTTGCAATATATGTCAAATGTTAATTGTATCGCTTACTTTAGCAGTTTATAAAAATTGAAAAAAAGTAAAGTCGCATTTCTTTATCATATACTTAATACTAGACAAGTATGCCAAATGCCTGTTAGGGGATACAGGACATAAAGAAGAAGATGCCAAATGCCTTGTTGGACATTGTTCAATAAAGTAAAATGAAGAGCGTCTCATACGGGTTCTGTCAAGAGCCTTTATTAAAAAATCATTAGCATCTTCTATCGTGTCCATTTGTTGAGGAAATTGATTAGCTATGGTGGTACAATACTTGCATAATGGAAGACAGCAATTAACGAATAGGGTTTGGATTTCGATTCGTGTATATGATAAGTCATGTATAAGGCAGCAACATAATCATTGAAAATTATATTTTGTACAAATGCTCAGGGCTCCACGTGTAAAATAATAATAACGAACAAATATTCTTTAAAAAATTGTATTCGGTTGCTTTCATCATCGTAATGAAGAGTGGAACATTGATTCGTTGGTAAGTAAATTTAATATTTATCCGAAAGATGCGTTCGTTGTCCACCAAATCTGATTATTCAGACATGGAATACTTGCGCGCTGCCAAATATCACCAATAAAACATAGCACATGCAAGCGAGTGAGGAAAGCAACAAATTTTTGGTATTTTCATTCGAAGTCGAAGACATTAAACGGCAATCTCGTGCGTCAAAAGTGTGTTGATGTGTCCATGTTACTTGCGATCGTGCAATCATGCCGAACGTTGTATCATTGTCACTTTTTTTTTGCGTTTGCTGAAATGCTTAAGAAAAAAATAAAGATAAGGAAACAACAACTGAAAAACTGTTATGCAGAAAACCAATCTACCGCTGCAACTCTCAGCCTTGACATCGACCGACTGGCGGACAGACAAAAATCCTCCATTACAATCGAAATGTAATGGAGGCTACAGACAAACCATCAAGCATTGATAACTTGAACATCCAACAACAAATGAAATTGTGAACAAAGAAGAACAACAACAAGAAAGTACCTTATAACTGAAAAACAACTTGAAATGTGATAACAATTCAACGCTGAGAGCGCTCAACATTCTCTTCGGCAAACACATTCCGACAGCGCGCTAGCATAACGCTTAAAGATATCTGTCGCGTTGCGTCGTACGCATTAAATTGCAATCCAATACGCTGGAGCACTGATGTGGAGCCTTCGCTGAGCAATAAATGAATCAATCGATCTGAAATAAATTTCCTTTTGAATCCTGATTACGTTCGAGCCCCAAGTAGAGGAGTGTAAAACAGGCCATCATCTCGAACTGGATACCAGTCGGCGGTCGGTCATCACATCATTGACTCAACTGATTTTTGTCTCTGGATTTATGCACATGCTCGCGCCTCTCTAAGAAGAAAAAATAAAAAAAAAAACCCACAACGACTTCGCAGCAACGAATAATTGCGAGTCCTTTTAATGTACTTCCTTATCGGTAATGTCTTTAGTGATATTTTTTTTTGCGTTCCGTTCGAAATCCTTTTATTTTATATGATAGGCAATATCTTTGGAAAAAAGGCAAATTGCTGGGATGCCGAAAATTCGCATAGGATATTTTTGTTGAGTTGTTCGCATATTTTATATAATTTTTTCATTTATTTAATTATATATACGCCTTGCGCTAGTTACGTTTAAATAATCATCTGTTGGTATAATAAATTTTCCTTCTACTCTCAAATTTTCCACCATCTACTCTCGTTTTTATACTACTTGACTGAGGAAACGCAATATAACTTCAGAGACCATTGCTCATAGGACAGACACAGTACCAAAGTGTTAGTTGTATGCAACCTCTGAAATGCCAAGGGGATCATCTGCATCTACTATACGCACAATATCATCACAATAACAAACAACAACAAAAAACGGGAAAACGAATCTCCCCTCCTGGCGATCTGGGTAGCATGCAGAAAAAATTCCTCAATAAAGTAAATTTATTATAATTTTTTCCGTTCAGCCCATTTGCTGTCACTACAAAAACAAAAAAAAAAGTGCTTTTTTTGGTACCGTCGTCGATTCGTTTGTTCCTCCTTCTCATCCATTCATTCAGCTGTGAATCGCAAAGTCTGTCGTCCTGTGTCGATTTGTTGTTGCATCTTTGCATCTGCGGTTTAGTTTCACGTTTTAATCAGAATTCATATCAGCAGCTAACATTTAAAGCGCATTAGTGCTCTTGCAGATTTCGATAAAAGCGGGCGAAGAAGACGACGACGCTTCCTTCGCGTGGTCTCATTCCCATTGTTGCTGCCATCATGGGCTTTGTACAGTGCGGTGAGATGCTTTTTATTTGCTTGTTGATTTCAGATGAGCAAATTTATAGAAAAATTAACAACAAAACGAACGGGTTGAATGAATTTAATTTTTTATGGTATAAAAATGTTATAGCTTAAAAAAATACATTTTCTTCAATTAAAAAAATCAATTTCCTCTGCTAAGGCGCATATATTGTTGTATTAATAGTTCAAGTAACGGTACTCAAACGTTATGGCTGAAGAATGGAAAACTTAACCAAGCTTATTACTTGTATATAGTGTCTATAGTTTTAATCGTTTCTAATTGGCAATAAAAAGCAAATAAATATCTACTAGAAGTCTGTTGGTTGATGTACACAAGGTGCTTAATTATCACGATAAGCGTTGAAAATAAGGAAGTGATCTAAATTTGATAGGCAACGTGCAGCATTGCTGATTACGCTCTTAATAGCTGACGCTGAGGGTGGTATCTTTTTATAATCTACTTAATATATAAGGTTTAAATACCTACTTAAAAATTTTTGTTGGGTGTTGAAATATAATGATGATCGTTGAAAATAAGGAAGTGATCTATAATTGTTAGGCGACTTGCAGATTATGCTCTTAATAGCTGACGCTGAGAGTAGTATGTTTTGAATTTCCTGTTCACTTTTATATTAAATTGTATATGTATAAGAGAGAGATACAACAAACCTTCAAATGTAAATGTTCGGCGCACTCATTGCGCGTTCGCGGAAAAACTAAACTACCAAAACGGAATCATCGATCAGTTTGAAAAAAAAAAACAATTCCCTTACATATATCGTGGGCTCACAAGTAGAAGGCACTAAGTCAAAAAACAGTGTTTTGTGTGAATTGAAATTAAAATAATGATTGGTGATCAGAATTCGATAAACAATGTTTTTAGTTGTTCGATCTCATAAAATACACTTTCATCGGTATAATATTTAAAAATTTATATGGAATCGGGCTTTAGGAATTGGGTTAAAAACTGATAACAAGATTTGGTGTGACAGCCAGCCAGCCACGGGCACGCGAAGTTAATATAGAGCATTTAAAAACAATCTGCTTGAGTTTGACGATGCTGTGACTGTATGCTCAAAAAGATTCTTTGACTATTGCCCTTCTGTATTTTAGCGCTTTTTGACAATATCCGTGCAGTTTGTTTCAGTCCGTACCATTTAAAAACATCACCATTTCAGCCTTCTCCAGAATTCCTTTAGTATTTAGTTGACACCAAGATTCGCTTAGAATTTTGCACATGCAAAAGAAGTGAAAGATGTCCTCTTCTCTCGTAGATTACACAGCGTGCAAATGACTGGTAAATCTTCTCGGTGTGGTATGAAATTTTGGATCATAATTTCTCCCCTCGCTTTAAAATTAAAGATATTATTTCGGTCGAATAGTTATCGCTGAAGTAGTGAAGTAGTTGTCGCAAATGCTTTTTTCATTCAGCTTCATTAGTAAGTTATACTGCTCATTCATCCAATTGTGTCTGTTTTCTGCATTTAAATTGAGTGCATGTCCGCAAGATTCTGCAAGTATCTGTCATTCTTTAAATCAAAGTATTTTTGCCTCTATATTGTATATGTTTAGTCAACTTTTCCTGGTGCAAAGACAGCGCATTTATATATAATCTAAATGAAGTTTTAATATATGCATAAATAGTGGGGGAAGTAGCAAACTATTTAAGACAACTTTAATTGGGTTTCCTTTTAATATACTTTTCTCACGCTCAGATATTTTCTGAGACCATATCATTTCCAATTGGTTCATGTTCACCTGCAGGTAGTTATTAAAAATGATTTAAGTATAGTGCAAACAGCAACGGGAAGAGTAGGCACCCTTGCTTTAAATCCCATAGCGTCTCAAAATCCTCCAAAAACTCCTCTCCAGACCAAGCAGTGGATTTTGTAATGCTGTATTTAATTTCAATCATTTTGGATCTTATTTACTCGCAGTTCATCATTATCATCATATTTGGCTCTACAACCGGTATCCAGTCTTGGCGTGCCGCAAAAAATCTCACCACCGCTCTCGATTTCGAGCCGATGTCATCCAGTTTGGCATCCCTAAACTCTGGTCTTCCTGATATACGCCATCCTTCCAGCGTAGGATTGACCGGCCTAGCTGTCATGTTCCATAAATTTTACCGCAAAGTACTTTCCGAGCAGGCTCCTTTTCGCTCATGCGAGCTAACTGTACTGCCCACCGAGCTTAATTCTCTTAACGATGTCTCTTAACGATCTCATCATTGTAGAGTCTCCGGAACTGTCCTTCCTTACATACGGGGCCAACAATTCTCCGTAAGATTTTTCTCTTAAACGCAGCTAAGAGGTTCGAATGCTTTTTGCTAAGTACCCAAGTCTCAAAAAACTCAAAACTCTTGACGCCCAACATTTCTCCACAGATGAATGTGATTTCTCGGCGATTGAGCTCCAAGCCCCACCCACGCGCAGACTCTTTCCGCTCTCGGCTTTAAAAAATTGTAGCATTTGGACAAGTCAGCAATCCGAAGCCATTTATGATATGGCATTTTATGCTGGTATAATTCAGGAGTGGTCATTGGCCCATACTTCTTCTTCAATGATGCTAGCAACGCAGTCACAATCAATTGATATCGCTATATCAGGTTGATTTAAAGCATAAGTGTTTTCAATTAAATTGCACACAACTGACCAAACAATCGAGTTATTGCAGTCGAAGTTCGGTGACTTTGTTATCTCCAGAAATCTACCAGTCATTTGGCCGCCTCAGTCGTTTAGTTTAATGCTAATAGGTGAGAGATCTTAGACGACCACGGGACCTATATCGAACGTTAAATGACAGGCATATCTCCCAATTGGTTCGTGGAAGAAATTCGAAGGATTTTGTATTTTAAAATTATAAAGTATCGATGGCACTTTAATTAAAAATACATTTTTTTAAACACAAGTTGTCTTGAATTATTTAAAAATCGAAATGTGGCGCTCCTAATGAAAAACACATTATCTACTTATATTATAAAGTGGTAACGTTGGTTTGTGTGTTTGTGTTTGATGTATAATCAAACTCGATTTCAAAAATTCTTTCATCAATATTTCGAATTGACTTTCAGGGTTAACATGGGCTATATATTATACCGCTTAAATAACAGAGCCTTTCGTGGCGACCAATTTTGTAACGAAATAACTAAAGTCGAGGAACTGTATGCTTTGTGCTGCACTGCTTTCTGTCCTTTGTTTTGTACGAACATCACGACATATAGTGGCATCATAATGACTGTGTGCTATATGCTGCGCTGCTGTTTATATAAAAAAAAGAATGTCTGTTGGTTTGTAGTACGACACTCAAACTCAAAAACTAGACAGCCGATTGAGCTGAAATTTTCACAGAATAGGCGTCTTTACAAAATCTTGGTAAACCACATAGGCTAAATAGGATCGAGGTGGCGTTTTGTTAAGCAATAATACAATATACTTCCCGTGGTAGTGATGGTAAGGCGTGGATATGTCGGAGCGCCCGGTAAAACCTATATTCTAATAAAGTAAGAACACCTTAGCAAATGAAACACGAAACCCTTAAATATCAGCCAAATTTTGTTCTGAGAACATTCTTTAGGAGAACTCACATTTTTAAAACGAATTTAGTCCAATATTTAATCCTTAAAGATGTATACCTTGCCCATTAACTTTGTTGTGCACACCTGGCCAACAAACCAGTTTTTCTAATATAAGTCTAATGACTTTATGGTTTTAATGTTATGAACATTTGTCGTTTAAAATAACCTGTAATTATTGTGTAAAATAAGTTTGTTTTCTAAAACAAAAAAAAACTTAAAATTGAGGAATTTTTACTATGATGATTTCGTTATCATTTTTATTGAATGCCATTGGCTTGGCTCATGTAAACTCACTTCGCTTTTATTTCATTATACTGGGACGTTCTGGTTCGTTAGCCAAACGAGTTTCAAATTAAACTCCAACTCGAGCCAATTCGAGTCATAGATTTTCATTTTCACGACACAAAATCCAATCTACATTTATTGCTTGTGCACAATAATTTTATTGCGTGTAAAAAACAGGCGCATAACATTTCACATTTGATGGAGAAAGAGGAGAGAGAGCGAATGATGTGTGTGTATATGTGTGTGTGAGTGGGGGATAGAAAGTAATTGAAGATTTTCGTGCGGCACACCCGGCTGATTCGATCGTTCCTTCGCATATATTAGTTGCATTCGGGGAAGAAACTATATGTTGAAGTAACGCCCCTCCATTCGGTTTAATCGAACTATAGGCACAATGCAAGTGCCATCTATACACAAACATACACACACACGTACAAATGCAAGAAAATTGCACACTTCCTCCTCTTTCGTTTGCGTAGGTTGGACGAGAACAAATAAGAAAAGTTAAATACTCAAAGAAATGTGATTGGAACTATCTGACTAAATTCTTTTCTCGATTTTAAAAAATGACTTAAGGCCATCTAGAAGAGATAGGTTTAAGACGACAACGATGGGCTATATATCTGGCAGCAGGTTGCAGCAACGGGGCAGGACCTTTAAAAAGACATAATTCGGTGAAGAAAAAGAAAGACTCGTTTAGACGCTAAATATTCTTGTATACTGAGGAGAGGAAGAGGAAACTTCATCCAGCACTAGTGGCTAATAATTCCTGTAGTATATATAGCTGGTAAAGGTGAGAAAAAAACAGCCCTTCACATTTAAAATTTTTCATGTAAATTTTCTAATCGGAGATACACATATGTATGGGGAAAGTTTGAATAAAATCGGGCTTAAACTGAAAAAATTTATATGGGGCGGCCCTACGACCCTGTGTCCCTTTATGTATCAAGTTTTTATAGAAAGTGTTGTCATCGGAGATATAAATTTTTTTTAACATAACATGGAGAACACCCCCTGAATGACTTGCACCATGGGAATAAGGAAGGCTTATGCCCTTTATTAGAATTAAAAACAAAATTAAAAAATCGAAGGAATGTAATTTATTATATATTATATTTCTCACGTCAGTCGCCGGTTTCAAATAATTTTCTCAGAATTCACTGAAAAATTAATAGGGAAAAACGAACACGAAACTAAGAAGATGCTAGTCCGGATGCTTTCATCGAAGGATGCATGGTCAGAGAAACCTAAAAAACCCCGACCAAGAAAATTCTAGAAATGATACAAATAATGACGTTATTCTCTATTGAACAATCCGGACCTTCAGACCTCTATCTGCCTGTAGATTAAACGTTTCGGGAAACACGGAGTCGATAATTTCATTCCACATCGATTTCACTCTCAGATAAAAGGACGATTTGAAATATTAGGTTCTACATGAAATTTCATATAGAGGGTGTATCCGTTAAGGTGGTAAATACTTAAAGGGGTGATTGCTTGGTTAATTTCGTGAAAAAAAAAAACGTATGGGACCGCTCCCCGGTTGATTTTCATCACCTATTGTGTACGTAGTGTTTCAATGCGAAAATATGTACTTTTGACCTTACATTACAGCACACCATGTAACTCTTAAACGCTTCCAGCTACAAGCTCTTTTATGAAAGAAAATTACATTTTTAAAGTCAAACAATCTATATTTTTTTAAATTCTTAAAACCATTTTTATTTTATTATTATTATATAATAGGTGGGCCTAAAGAGCCTTATGTACTGCGACCTTGAGGTCTATTGTGCGACCCTGATGTTTTACCACATTATGTGATTGCTCAGTTCCTTCGTGAACGCCAGCACATCTGACAATGCGATTGATCTGGCATTCGGCCAGGAAACTGTGGGAGCCTGGAAGTGTTTTATTCTTTTCTTGTTGGAGGCTACGCATACGAAGATCGGCAGCGGTCCAATTGGGATTTACCCATTTCCAAAAGATGGCCATCGAATGGGCTATGTTCTGTCAAATACCAGACTAGTATTATTAGTGTATGGCGGTCCAGTTTGAGTGCCCTGTCCCTATGACTAATGTTGTATTTTAGAAGCTTCTTGGCTTGTCTAATCCCAGACGATGAATTCCATTCCGATTCGATAGTTGTGTTTTCCCCCTCTTTAATTTTCCTATTGATATGGCATTTGGAATAGGCAATGCTGGGTTTTGGACCAATGAAAGTTCCTTCTGCGCTTTCTCTTACACAGAGGTCTGCGCCTCGTTTCCTGATATGCCTGAGTGTCCAGGAGACCACATTAGTGTGATTTTTTTGTTTTTGGCCAGTTCTTTTAAGTAGCAGAAGCAGCTCCACGTTGCACTTTTTAGTGCTAGCAGTGCTGCCTGACTGTCTGAGATCACATAGATCTCGGTTCTTCTGTACTTTCTTTTAGTACATTCCAGGACGCAGGCTTCTATTGCTATAGTTTCTGCCTGGAATACTGTTAGAGATCTACCTAGGGGTTAATCACTGTTATAGAAAGTGTTGTCATCAGAGGTATAGATGTGTGCAAAGTTTGAATAAAACCGGGCTAGTCGTGAAACAAATTATATGGATTATGGGCCCCGATCACTTCTAATCGTTCGTTCGTTCGTAGTGGAATTTTGTAATCAATTTTTAATATCCACTTCCCAAAGCCCGTTTTTTATGAAACTTTGTACACATGCGTACTTCCAGTGACACCACGTTCTATTAAAATTTGGAAGGTTGGGGCAATCCGATACAAAATTTTTAACAATCATGCCATATAGGCCATCTATAATGACTGTGTGCCTGGGTGCCATGCTGCTTCACGATTTTTACCACAAAAGCAGGTATATTATATTTTTTAGCATTTATAGTGGATTACTTTTGGGCGTATAGTTTGGTTACTAGAATTTTTTAAATTTTTACGGGGTTTTTATAGAATGTGTTACATATGTGCAAAGTTTGAATTAAATTGGGTTTTAGGAAGTGGATTCACAATTATTCACAAGATTTTGCCAGCCACAAAAGTACAAACAAACAAACACATACGGAAGCAAAGTTAACATAGAGAATTTAATAAAAACAAAAATAAGTTCCATTAACAATAAAAAAATTATTGTTAAATTATTGATTTGCTGCTGCGTGGGCATTTTTTATTTTGCGCGGGTGGGGTATGTGCGCTAAATAAGAACAAGTAGTGTCTCCACGGCATAGTTCTTGTACAACGTGTTAAGGCCACCTTTCCAATTATTATGAGATGTTGGCTTGTTTGAACGCGAATACATAAAGTAACATGGTGGATTCGTGTAATGAATGTTTCTACAGTATTTGATAGTAAAGATTAATCCGACGATTGTGCCATAAAACTGTGGATTCGTTTAATGAAGGTTGTCACAGCTAACGGATATAAAGATGAATCTGAAGATAGTGTCATAAAACTTCTTTCCCATGTTTCAAGGTATGATTTAACAGGAGGATGATTGTGACAACGATGATGGAAGTTCAATAAATTTGAAATTCGAAATTGTTTCTATAGATTTTTTAACCATCTTGGCGTTAACCGAATTGCAATTTAGAGAATTTTAATTTTACTTATCTTAGTTCAACGATAATAAATTATATTTTTGTTTTATCCATTTTTCATTGCAGGTAAGCGAAACGTATTGTGATATTTTCAAACGACGATGTGCGGGTGTGTGTGGGTGAGTTCAGTACTAATCGTAAATTATTTTTGGAAGAGTTGAGGTTGAATGGTTAATATTAATAGTTTACAGGCGGTTGTCTTTATTGTGAAAAAAAGAGTACTGTGACTATTTGAAAACTTGGAAGAACACCTCTTCAGAACTAATGGGGAATTACCAATACCTTAATTTTCATCATCATATGTAGTTCTACATACAGTTCATATATAGTTCTACCGAAATCTGGTCTTGGCCTCCCACAAGACATCTCTTCATCGGTTCCGATTTCAAACCGATGCCATGCAGTTTGGCTTCCAGTTTTTTTCTGTCCTGATTCTGTCCCTCTCCCTTTCAGTAAAAGTGCAAATTTTTTTTACATCTATAAGACGAAGTTTATTTTTGTCTTCCCATTTTTTACCTTTTCTACTATTTCTCCATATGACTAATCAATTTCAAGCTGAAACGTTAACATGTCACTGTTTCCGCGATATATTTTACCTTCATAGCAAATAGCATTCACTCCATAAATAACACTCAGCCACTATAAGTTGAGATCGTTCGTTCTCGTTAACACCCCCGATAATGGGGAAAAAATGCCGCAAAAGCGAATTAAAGTGGGGAAACTTGATCCATTAACAAAGCCATGTGGCTAGGTTGTTTTCCAGCAAATTCACCAGGAACCAGCAACACACTATTCATGAGGAGTGTACCTCATCTCATCTGCATAAACATTCAATCTCAGCCGTGAGAGAGAAGCCAACAAACTGCTAAGCAAATAAACAAACAAACAAAAATCACTAAATAAAAAAAAATAAGAGAAAACCCAAAAGTCCAACAGGATGACATTTATTTATACATTTCAAAGTTAGTCTATTAATCACAGGACAGCAGCGAGCTCTGACTGTCACATTCCAAACAAATAAACACCACACACTCTCGAGCTGCTGGGACTCGCACCAGAGCAGACACTTCTTGCGTATATATGCGATCATAGGCTCCTAGTACTTACAGTTTAGTTGCATTATTTCGTCTTGAATATTTTGTGTTTAATTTTATGCTTCCTCCTTCTTGTACCCTCTCCATCATCATCATCACACAACCTAAGCGTTCAGTGTGCCCACACACTAGCTTACTAGCGGTCGGCATTTTATATGCTGTGTGACGTTGGTGGTGGTGATGGTTATGTGGCGATAGTTGTGTGTGGTGCAAATGGTAATCCCACCTTGACATTAAATCTACCCATTTAAATATTCGTTAACAACAAGTCAAATAGAACACCTCCGGTCGTCTGGCGATCATTGAAGTCTGCTCGTTGTCTGATCTCGGTCTGAATATATCGTACGAGTATGTAGGTATGCAAAATTGCGACCAAAATGAAAATGTCCTGTTTTTATATCCATTAGCTATTATATGAGCGCGCGAAAAAATACCTGTGGAAGGAGTACAGATAGATCCGCACAACATCTCGTGCGAGGCGAAAGTATCAAATTCAAAGTTGAAACTAAACTTACGCTTTTTTTTCATTTTTCTTTAAGAAATATAATATATGCGAAAAAGTAAAAAGGTCCACAGTAAGCAAAAAGTAAAACAAAAAACCCTCCCGACAAGCTAGAAAAGAAAAATCACACTGGAGACTAATAAATTTTTCAAGGATAAAAGATTTATTATCTGTCCAATTTAAAACTCATTCGCTGCGCAATGCTGGCGAGTTGAAGCTCGTAAATGTCGTCTGAGAGTACATGCATCGTGTAAAGTGCAAGTGTGTGAGTGTGCTTGCGTGTATGTGTCTGTGTGTGTACCGTCTGATATTGTGACTACGTTTGCATAAATGTGGGCTTTACTATAATAATAGCGAAAGTTAAGTAACACCTAAAAGACATTTACATGAATACTCGTATTATATAAAGTTTGTCACGCAACAAATTGAGAGCTTCAGAATGTGACACATTGTTGCACTTACCCACACATAGTTGAATTGTAAAATGTTAAGGTAAAATGGAAATATCTAATGCTAGCGAGGTTGTAGAATAAAGCTAGAAGGAACTTAACAGAGAGAGAGGGTATTTGGGACTCCCACAAGACCTAAAGTGAATAACCTGTAATCAGCAGTTCGAAGTTATTCTAATATTTCTTAAGTAAGATTAAAAGTGAAGGTTAGATAAGTCTACATTTTGATAAATTGAGAATTTAACAAATTTGATCTTATCTAATCGTATTTTTTTTTTATAATTTACGCACGCAAAAAGGGGTTCGCACCCTTATTATGTTCGGCAATATGCTTGGCACAGCGTGGGCGTTAAGGAAAAGGAGAAGAAGAGAGGAGATGTCTATGAGCTTGTGTCTTGAATGTCTGTGGATCATAGTGATGTGGAAAGACAGAGCTTGGCAGAGCATTCCACATATGTATGAATAATTTTTAACTCAAACCTGTAACAATCTGTGTTCATTGATTCTGAAAAGCTTTTTCAGGGGTCGAATATATGCGAAAAAGTAAAAAGGTTCACAGTAAGCAAAAAGTAAAACAAAAAATCAGTTAACGAGTGAATGAAATCCATACGTTAACTTGTGATCGAGTATTTACATTGGGGTGATCACTACTCGTCACCCGTTCACGTAAACGATCATGCCAAATCAACATTATTCAGTAACGTATCTGGTAATTCGACCCCAGGTCACCATAGATTAGTTTGTTTAGTATGTGGAGTCTACACCTAGTGATAAGGCGTTACATTTGCAAAGGCAGAGAATGAGAGTCTCTTATGTTGATTACAGATAAGAAAATGCAGGAGTGTGAGTGAATGAAAAATACTCGTAATGGAAACAAAAGTTAACAACGAAAGTATAACCCGTGATCAGTACATTTTTTCCATTCAGCTTCTGCAAAAGGTTTTCTATGGGATACCCAGTAAATGAAACAAAAGTGAGCAATGAAAGTATAAACCGTAATCAGTAAATTTTTTCCATTCAGCTTCTACAAAAGGTTTTATATGGGGTATCCAGTTTAGCTGCGTGCTTGCCTACCGGCCAGTGCACAACTCTGGGAATATCTTTTTGTGCTCTGGAAATTAACTGCGTTGTTCTTCTTTTATTGTAGGTGAGCCACATCCTTCTTGATATAGCACAAAATGGAGAGAAACATAATTTCTGCCTGGAAAACACTACAGTGATTAGGAAGACGGGGAGGTTGTTTTATTTAGCCTTACAGAGAAAATACCTTCGCTTACCAGTCAGTTTTTGAACCGTCTGTGTAGAACGCATGTATGGATTCATTTTCGAAAGTTAGCGTCTTCTTTCAAGAATGATGCGAAGGGAATGGTGATTTGAAAGTTTTTATTGAAGTCGTGTTGCGGAATGGTTCAGTCTACGTTATTTGATGGAATCATGAATGAATGCAGAACAGAGGAGTGTCCAATTTCATTCTTGGTACAGTGGAATGTTGCATTGAAGAGAATAGCTGCGTTAGCAGAAACTTACCTACTAAAGGTGTCGATTGGTGTTAGGTTAGGTAAAACGTCTAGTGCAGCCGAGGGAGTGGTACGAAGTGATCCGCTCATATATACCCAAGCTGATCTTTGGACGTTGCTTAGTTCGCCACGATTTACTGATTTCTCTAGGACAGTCCAGAAGACAGCCACACCGTACAGAAGTGTAGGGTCTCACTATCGATTTATATCGCCAATGAATTATATGGGGTTGAAGATCCCATTTGTTTCCAATGGCTTTTTTGCATGAGAACAGTACTACGTACTTTTTTTTGTATATTAGCTGAGCTGTTTATTCAGAATAAGACCCAGATATTTGGCTTCATCGAAGAAAGTTTAGCTTAAGTCTTTAATAGATAAAGGGTCAATATGAGCGATTTTTATTTCTCGATAAAGAGGAAAAGTTCAGTTTTGTGAGGGTTTACCAACAAATCAGAACGATTTGTTCATCTCGTTAGCTTGTTGAGACCATTATGTAGAGTTGTAATGGGGGTACTTTTATGAGACTGCAATAGCAACTTTAACCGCATGGGCGATAATTTCGCAAGTACTCCTTTTTTAATGGATATGAGCAGCTCATTATCAGTGAAGAGTGTCAAATTGCTCTAGTTGGAAAATCGACCGCAGAATAAGAATTGAAGTTAATTTTTGGAGTACAGTAGTTAGTTGAAGATGGTATCAAATGCGGTATATTACAGTACATTTATGGTCAAAACATGAAAAATCACCCAGCCGTAGTGCACTGCACATCACGATATATATGACCAATGTGTCTATAGGTAGAAGAACCAAACCCATCTTTGGCTGTCAGTCTTATTTGTTATAAATGGTTTGGCTACTGGCATAGAGAGCGACATCTTTCTTGGCATGTGTAACGTCCAAATCATATTTATATTCAGAATAACAGTCAAATTTTTCGCGTTTAAGGTTAGGGTTAATCATTGTCTATAAAGTTCAGTGAAGATTGAAGTCGGTATCTTAGATTTTGTAATGAAAATTACTAGTTTAGTTATCTATCTATCTTAGCGGATTTTTCGCTATCAACAGATCTCAACTGGCTGAGAGTGATCATTATTTTCTTCCTTTTGATTACATTAATTTAAAAACATAAACAAAATATACACAATAGCTTTTTTAACTAACTTAATATTGCATATCACCCTTGGTACTGTTGGGTGCAGAAACCGGTATGCTACTCATCATCAAATTCTCTTAGCCAATAACAATATTTTATTGAGATACAATTTCAAACATGACTATTCCCATTTCCGCCAGGTAAATTAAATGTTATGAAATTATGCTGCCCGATTCGCCAGAGATCAAGATTAGATTAGAGAAGCTATCGCAATAAAATGCACTCGTAGACGTTTAACGATATCCTAGGAGCACATCACGGTATACAATTTAATAAACACATATAAATGAAAACTACCATTATAGGCAATCAATTCCGGCATAGAAGCATCTGTTTTGTGGCCTTTAAGTTCGTCTTGGTCGACAAAACAAAAATCGAATTATCATTCACACTCTCTGTGTACATTGAACGTCGCCTATTAATTTTTCATATTTTAGTTTCTGGGAGAACCTGACAATAATTAACATATTAGAGTAGCATATATAAGATGTGGAGAGGCAACAATTTTCTCGTCCCACACACGTACGTGGTTTAACATACCATGTGGTAAGGTAAAGAAGAAGTCATCTTTACTCGTAATTTGTAGAGAGCGAACTATGTACCACCAAATGAACCTAAAGAAAGCAAAAGGCGCACAAAATAGTCCTCATACTGGAATGGAATAAGTTGATCGTGAACGTCTGGCTGGCTTGCGATACAGACAGCCCTAACGACGCTACGATGAAGACAAGGACCAGCACCAGAGTAATAGATAGAAATTCTTTAGCAACACAAATAGATTTGCGTTAATTCATCTGATACATTTCGTATGCAATTGGCTATTCCATTTGCGCGGTTCATTCAATTCCCCGATGGAATAAAAACGAAATGACGCAAAAATTATCAACTTTTTAGATGCGTTGCTTTATATTCGCGCAATCAAATGAAAATCAAGTTATAGTTATAACATTTTGTAATTAAAATGCGACTCAACAGTTTTAGTTTTTTTCTTCACATTTCAGATGCAACAGATAATAAGAAAGGAATAATATTCCATGCAGCATCGAAATTGTAGTGTTGGAGAAAGATTTGTGTTTCGATAATAACCGCTAAAAGAGCCATTAATAAGAAATTTGAATATACATATTTAACACATCGCAGTACATGTATGACACTACTGTATGAAAGGTGTGTCCTCAATTCGTTGGATAATTTTTCATGATCTTGCTCAGACAGTCTCCTTTGAGCAACGTACGTACACTGCGGAAGTGTGCACTCGTGTGGGATGCAAGTGCAATTATGGGATGTAAATTAAGTTGTATTGCATTCTTGGGTGTTTAGTTGATTGCCAAGCAAAAGAAATCAATGAAATATTTTGTTTGTTTTTTTAATTATCGTTTGAGTGAAGTTGGCCTGTAGTTCTGTATTCCTCCTACGTCATACGTCATATATTTGTACCTTACCTGATAATTCCAATATAAAAATCGGAACTCTGCGCTTCAAAGTATAATAGTCTGTGTAGAAGTTTTTCTCTACATCAGTCGACCATATTCATAGAAAAACTGAAAAAACTTAACCCTAGGAGAGGCAGTGAAGTGAGCGGCGCTAAATAAACCCGTAAGGTCTGATAGGACCTTAAATTAGTATTATTGCTTCGCTTGAATTATAAAAATTATTATTTGCCTATGTATGCATATGTCAGCATTTATAGATATAAGCCAAAAAATGCTTTAACGCAAGTTTTGGCATCCCTGCCAAATTTTATCGACTATGGACGTTATCTTGTCGATTGATATCAAGATAGGAATTAGGCATAGTGATGCATGTCATGTAATTTTTTAATTGTATGAAACACTCAAGTCCACGATGAAGCACAATTTTTTTAAGTCTTTTTAAGTGCTAAGGACATCGATATAATTGATTATATAGACTAGTAGCATCGAAATTAGAAATAGAGTCTGCGCTGGAGTCTTCTAAGAAAAACTTTATTTTCAAGGTCCTACAAGCTGCCCGACTCTGCTAGCATCTTTCAGTCGGAGAACCTAGCGATTAGGTAGGCTTGTATGGCACTTGCTAACAATAACGCTATAACTGGTAGGGTTGGCATTTTTATAGACAGCCAATCTGCAATTAAAGCCGTTACAATAAGCAATAAGCGACAAGCAATAACTCAAAACTTGTCAGACAGTGCGAAGCTGGATTGCATAGATGTAATTATATTGTGGGTACGGCGACATTGGACATTGACAGCAATATGAAGGCGGACGTACTGTCGAAGAAGGGTGTAACATTGGGTGGCTATCCGTTGAGCTCCTTAAGGGAACGTGTTCTCACCTTCCATCCCACCTACGCTCAATTAAGCGAATGACTTAACTGCACTACATCGAGGGCGATGTGGCCTTCCTACAATAAAAAAAATCGACCGAGCTGATCTCCAGATCACGGAAAGATATTTCCAGAGTCGTTGCTATAATCACTGGCCATTGGCCGGTGGGCAGTCACGAAGCCAAACTTGGAATCCCTTATAATTTTTTTTGCAGAAGTTGCAGGGATGCTAATGAGAAAGAAACTCTCCTTCATTATATCTACAAATGTCCAGCCCTGACGGACTTTGGCACTCCATAAATTGGAAAAACCTTTTTTTTCCGACCTGAGGGAGCTTTTGGAGTGCCGAGTCACCGATCTGATCTCATACCTGAATGCTAAATGTTAGTTATAACCATTTCTAGAAACCTATCATGGCATAGGGTTTCTCGAGGTATGTGGCTACAAAACTGCGCAGTCTAGCGCTACTTGAAGCCCTAGCTAAAGCGGTGCGAACACAACTCTCTAAGTCAATATTCATTTTTGTAATTACTTAAAAACACTTAATTCAATTTAGAAAGCGAAAAGAAGATACAATGTTGATGTTCCTCAAGGCTCTGTTCTGTCTCCGACACTCTTTCTTCTTTCAAATAATGATCTGCTGACCGCTTTTTCTAATCCAATTCATTATTCGGATCATATACTCTCCCTAATACCTAAAAATCCATCCTGTACCTAGCAAATTTAGCGAGAGAGGTTGCGCAAATTTAAAAAAATAATTAATTATATATAGATTAGCAGTGTAGTAGTGCGTTCCATTTGCAGGTTTATTGACGCGTTGGGTTATCGGTTTTAGTACGAGGACAATGAGAGCAAGCATAGTAGATTTTTAACATGAAATTGTTCTATTTACTCATACATATGTACATATGATGTCGTTAGTTACGGAGTTATGGTGCATATGCAATTTGTCATTGGAGGTGCTTTTGCGTCCGCAAAATCACAAAAATTGGTTTTACGAGTACTTTGAAAATATATCAATGGTTTTCGTTAAACAAACGAAACCAACTTTTACAGTCTAAAAACTTTGAAGTAAAAACTTTACTTTGTTAAAAGAATCCGCATTCGAATGATTCATAAAAACAACAAAGATGTTCCACTTTCTTGTCGCCAGCTTGCACTAAGGCTTTCCTTTTAAGTATTTTTCGTTCTAATGATCTTGTAATAAATAAGATTACCTTCCATATTCTCTGACTTTGCCAATATAAGTCTGTTTTTCCTCTTACGCCAACGTAATTAATTCAAAAACCAACAACCGCATTGTTGGACGAATATATATCTTCCAGAATTTACCTATAAAGTTTTACGACCTATTCTAACCATTCCTGCTGTTCAGGTCAATTAGAATTTTATCTATTTTATCTTTTATTTTGCTGGGTTCTTCGTATTTGTGTGTCTTGAAAAAAACTCATTTCAAACTTAAGTTGGTTCAAAGAAGCATAAAAAAAGGTGTGAAAATTTTAAATTCTAAACCAAGATCTAGTAAATTAAAGATATGTACATTTTTTTGTTAAAATACCGCGAATTGTATAATGAATGATGAGGTGAACGAATCTACGATATACTTGAGCAGAAATGCTAACATTAGTATTTGACGTATGGTATGCATGTTCATACTCTTACTTTTGGGTTATTGGATAAAGTTGATTGAGTGTATAGAAAAAGAATCCAAAACTCACAGTAGCTTGCTAGATTGATATTACTCCGTCTAGCTATTTTCGATGCATATGTCACTGTCGAGTGTGCATCACTTTTCCAAGCAAAAGAAAGCCAGAAATGAGCTCCATCAACCTTCAGCCAGAGCACACAACTATGTTAATGTAGTTTTCTTTAAATGGAATTACTCGTTTCTGCCTCTGTGGCTGGAAGAAATTGTTGACCAAACTGATGACACCTTTTTCTGCTTGGTTTTTTTGCATTACTTCTACCAAGCATATATTTCAAATACCATTGTTTCTGATCTCCTCTGTAATAAATGTTTACCACCGTTTTCCCTATGGATTTTTTTTTTATTTAGTTTGGCGTGATTTCGTTTGATCTGTTGCTCTCCACTGCGCATCTCTATAGCGAGATTGGAACACCTATGAAGTAAACAAGTTTTAACAACAGAACGCATGCCCACATGTACGATCTGTACTTGTCCATAATGCTTGTAGTGCATTTCCAGCAGAGTCTGACATTGTAACGAGTGTTGTTTCCTTGGCCGGAGCGGCATCGTTAGCACCAGGCATCCAATGGCAATAAGTGATTTCCAACATTGTTGCAAACACATATAAAAGGTGGGTGTATTCGCATATTTAGAGTGATAGCGAAGTGCACAACACATTGTATCCGAAGTCGTATTGGTTGAAAGAATAACTTCATTCCAGCAGAACGAACACATTGTTTGTCCACTTTTGATCATTTGCATTTAACATATTGCAGTCTGTATGACTTGTGGCATTTCGAATAATGAGACCAACCAAATTTCATCGTCTAAACCTAATGGCGATAGGAGCTCAAAGAAAAGCGAGAACAACTAAATACTTACATAATGCATTAATAGGTTATTCTGCACCTTCTTCTCCATCGCAGGCAAAGATCAAAAGATGCTCCCATAGAGATTTTAATGACATTCATATTTTTAATCCCAATGTAAAAACTCTATACGTCTTTCAGTTGATTTCATGGCGAGAGTTCACATATTTTATGTACTAGCAGTACCGCTTTGCTTACTGTGCAAATAACAACCCGAGTTTACGAAATGTATTATGAGTCGCACATTACTAACAACGCATCGGCACTTGGCCATAGTACATAAAGAAAAGGCCACGCCATCATATTACCATTGTGTGTGCTGTTTAACTTTACGCACTTTCGGTGAAGTTCGGAGCGGCACTGAGCTCATTGGTTCAAATTTGGACATGCGCTCATTGTAGGAAAAGCAAACAAAAAATCGCATGCGCCGAACTGGCGTCGCAGTCTTGCGGTCACTTGCGGTGACTATTTGGAAAATTTATAAACACAGACGAACAGCTTAGAGAGCTAAAGCCCGATTGGAGCTGCCGGTCATTCCAAAATATGGTGGTAAGATATCTCTCAATGGAAATACGCTGCATCGTCAAGGGGAAATTCGCATATGGTGGAAAATCTGTGAGTAAAATCAATAAGCAACCAAATTGTATGGTAGGTACGCTTGCGCTGTACAACCAGTATAACAGTAAGGATAATTTATAAATGGGCAAATGGGATAAATATCAACACAGAGAAACACTCACACCACACAGCACAGCACAATGTGAGCTGTCAGCCATTTATGGGTGCAAAATATACGCACATGATGTGATGCTCAAGATATATGGTCACGCCGCGCCGCTTTACGATAGACTGGCTGACCAAACGCCCCACCGACCAACCGACTAACCGAACAACCGAACAACCTAACAACCGAACAACCGAACAACTGACGTGAAGAGCAGGATTGCTTCAATAGACGTTGCTTCTTGAATTTCCTGTGTCAATGTCGAGAAAGAAAGAAGTAAGGTGAGCATTCCGTTTGACCTCGATTTGCTAAGAATGGAAATACCTTGTGCGTGTCTTTTGTATATTAAATAAATTTTGCGATAGGTAGGGCAATTCCATGATCTCCGTTCATTTTTGTCCCCTTCCCCCGTCGATAACCTTTTCATTTGTCGTGCGTTTTTAAATATGAATTTTGGTGTAATATAACATGAAATTCAAAGGAAATAATGTGACTTTATTATGTCATGTAACCCCCATTTGGTGCATAATAATATTTGGCGCGACATATCGTTGTGGTCCAAGGCTTATAGTTTCTCGTGACCATTCCCGTTGTGCGTGTTATATTTCTGCACACAAATGGAAACTTTCTACGATTTCAAGCCGTATCCGAAAGGCGAAAGGTTACCGTGACAGCTATTACTCTCGGGTGTTTGTCAAACATTTGCCAGAGATGGAACCATGAAAAAGATTTTTGGTGTTTTTCTGGGATTCGAACTTTGAAACGTCCGACCAAAAGTCCACCACCTCCTATTGGGGCATGGGTTCGGGAACAATTTTTGTGAAAGAAAAATGAAGGCCATTAAATCAACTAAAATGTATGTTCAAAATAAATAGAAAAAACCGGGCCGGGCTGTTTCGAGTCGAACAGCCGTTGGTTTGACGTGAAACGCCTGAGTCAGTGAGTTGCTTTTAGTGTAATGGATTGAAATTAAAACGAGACATTGACTATGTACTAAACAAAAAATAATACAAAACAGACACTGGTGCATAATTATTTATTTCGATTAATATTCGGCGCAGGGACAAAAGAAAAAAATGGGACTTATGTCCCAATGTCCCGGGACATAAGTTCCAAAAAAAGTTAAATCGAATAAGGGACTTATGTCCCAGCCCATCGGAACACTTTGGACTTATGTTCCAACATATTTTTTGGGACTAAGTTAGTTAGTTAGTTAATGTTTCATTACATTACATAAAATAGCTCCTTATAAATAAAAGTTTGTTTAATTATTATCTCTCCGAAAAGTTGGGACCTATGTCCCATCTTCCACAAATTTTTTTTCGAACTTATGTCCCGATCGATTGGGACATAGATCCCTAATTCAATTTGGGACTTATGTCCCATTTAAGTGAGTCATAAGTCCCAAAAGTAAATATTGGAACTGATGTCCCAATGTTTTTGAACAAGGCAAAGGTATGATCCTATTTACGAAGCTTATACGCGTATCGAACCGCTTCATTACAGGCCACCAACAGCTTATGTTCTGAGTGAGAGTCACGCTTGCTATAGATTACATCTATTGGAATATTGGGTAGAATGAAAGATTTCACCAGCATGCGTTGAGTTTCCAATGGTGTAAAGTCACTAGTTAGCCACTCTTACCATATGTGCGACTGACAATGAAGTTAATATGGTTTGAACAGAAAATATTAACATTTATTTTTATCCCCAGAAAAGCTTAGTCGGGTGTCGGCCAGTTAAATTGGGGGAAAGTTGGAAACATCGTAATTTTCATGTGAAAATGCAATAATCTGCGACTTCATAGGATTCAATTTTAAACCAAAGCAGGAAGACATTCGGTAATGGCTTCCAAATATTATCCATACCAATATTATTTATATTAATACAGAATAGAACCGGTCCCAAAATAGAGCCTTTTGGTACACCGAACTCAACGAGGCAATACGAAATGTTAGCCCCCGAACCTTTATCCATGAATGGATCCTGCATCAAAGAAACTGAAAAACTCGTAATACTCGGTATGTGAGTCAACAACAAGCTTCGTTGTAATGACCACATATTCGCCATTGCTAAAGAATGCTATGAAATGTTAAGGTTTCCGAAAACGGTGCAAGATGTAGTTCACTCCCTCAGACACGGCTACTATTTAAAATAATAATAATATTCGGCGCAACAGACCATTGCGGTCAAAGGCCTGGCTTCACGCAACCATTTGTGTTGAGAATGAATAAGTTTGCACACAAATGGAGGGGATCTAAAATTTAATGCCAGTTCCGAACGGCGAATTGAGAAGCTTTCTGTGACAAATTATTACTCTCGGACGTTTGTCAGACTTTCGCGAGAGGTGGGACACTGTGAAAAATACCAATAGATCTATCTTCGGACGTTCCAAGCTTCCAACCAAGTCAGAGATTTTTTCGTTAGCCGCTCAATAGTTATGTGAAATGAATTGCCCGACTTTGTGCTTCCGCATTTGTATCTCGTACAGTCATTCAATACTCATGTCGATAGACATCTCACTATTTCACCTAATTTCAGAACGCCCACGCTGTGCTAAGCATTAACAATAAACAATAACCCACTGAGCCAAATTTTCAATATTGGAAAATAAGTAATCTGGGAAAAGTAATAATTTTATTGCGAGCCCGAAGGGAGAAGCTTATATTCCGAGGACATGAAGTTTTTTTCAGCGATCGTGTGTACATTTGTACGCTTACGTTTGTACGCTTGTACGTTTGTTTGTCGGGTCGTATATCTCAGCTTCTGCCAGTCAACATTTGACGGGACTTGTTGTAAAACAATTGGTTAGCGCTCGGCTTGCGTAAAATACTGTAAAATACGGGACGCATATGGTTACCGTAGGAATGAAGCGTCAAAATATTGTGAGTGCCACACGTATCAATTACAATGATAATTAAACAAACAGTTTAAGTTCTACTTTTTCCACCAACTTCTACTATACACAAGAAATTTCCAATCACTTTGTACTCCGCCATAGGAGTACCATAATGAAGAGGAAATAGAATGAGAAAGAATCTTAAGAAGCACGACTTCGTAGCGTTTCATCATATGTGAACAATGGTGGAGCGCAACTAAAAGAACAAAACATCATGTCAATATGTCATGATATTATCCCATAATAGAAATAATAATATTTACCACGTCGTTAGACCTTTTCGGGGACATTACATTCCTCTTCTCGACGAATGATTAGCTTACCAGACGCTTGAGGCGCAAAAACGAATGGTGATGAGTGATGACAAAGGCAAGAATAGAAGGAAATGGTGGTATTGCAAAATATAATATGTTCCAGAATTATATTTGATGTTTTCCATCATGAGTTCATCTTCTCAGTCAGTCAGATGCACCTATATATGTATGCCAGGGTTGGGCATCAAGAAGGAAAAGGAGAAGACAGAAAATTGTACAGAAAATAAACAAAAAATTTAATAATAACAATAAAAGAGCACTTATCTAAAACAGAATTTAGTAATGTAGGTAAACAGCGGCAATAACAACAATGACGACGGTGATACTGATGACGATGACGATGACGAAGACGAACCCAGCGCCCAACAAGCATACAAATCCAGCAACAACTTGGCTATCATCACCACCAGGTCGCGAATGCTTGCAGCGAAACCTAACGGAAAAGTATATTTTGATTTGATGTTTTAAAATGATTAGAGAGAGAAAATCCATAATGACAACTAACTCCAAAGCAATAGCTACCATGGATGAGGTGGACTGCACCACCTAAGGCAACATAGCACATTCAGTCAGTCAGGCAGGCAGACAGACAGACAGACAGATAGATAGACCGATGAACGGACAACTGTAGAAGAAGTGGCTGTGGTGTGGTGCTGGTGGTGGCGATCGACAACGATGTTGACTTTTGCAGACCACTGGCACAGAAAGAAGGTTACCATCCGCAAGGAGATGGATGGATAGATGCGGTGCACTTACTACAGCAAACATAACAATGTCATATACATTCGTAGTTCAGAGTCGATTGAGTTCAGATAGATGATGCCCAAAAGGGGACATTATTGTGTGCATGCGCATCACATCAACATGGCAGAGACACGGAAATTTTCCATACAATTGTGCACATGAGAAAATGGGGCGTCCCATTCGTCCCGATCGTGGCAAAAGAACTCGCGCGTCATCGTCATCGGTCACCGAAAAGATCTTAAGCAAATGAAAATTAATACAAAACACGCGGAAGAAGATGCACAGCTCGTGCTGTTTGTTTGCCCAAGGGAACAAATTTGTTTGCCTATTGGCTCTGTCTTATCCCGCCTGGATATTGTGTGCAATATTACGACGTGTTGAGTTGTAGTGAATTTGTTTTTACCTTCTAAAATTACTGTTTCGTGTATTGCAAGTTTTTTTTCTCTTAAAATAAACCACAACAACAACAGAAACGACAAAAGAGGGATGGGAAATTCTTTGACTATGATTTTATTGCTTATGTGAATGCTTTTTCCATTTCCTATGATTTGTAACAGTTGCAGGCATAATGCAGGAAGGAATTTTCTCAAAAGGTCACATAGAAACTTTTTATGTTTGAACTCAGTCAATTGTCGAGTAAATTTTGTAAAATATTCCATAACAACAAAAAGAACAACAAATTGGAAGTGAAAAAAAAACCACCACCAGTTCAGCTGAAACCAGGAAAATGCAAGATTCCCACAGGCGAAACTAAATGGGATTTATTCATTTCTGGAACTAAGAGCGGAACAGTTTTACTCCTTAGCTGAAGTGCAAACGGAGTGATCCGTACACCCAGTCTATGAAGTTAAGCTTTGTGCATGTTCCGAGAAGCGTAAACTTATACGGGAAATCTGCTGTTGCTCTTGTTAAAAATTACGAATTTTCACCCTGCAGCATACTGTGGTGTTATGTGTGCTGCATTCTAAGTTCAAAACTGATGCAGTAATTGGGCGGATTACATCTTCTGTCATTTTGGATTTTTGAATTTTTGATATCACTATTACAAGTTTCGCTACCAAAGAGTAGGCTAAGGCGTTAAACTTTATTTTCTTCTTGTCTAGAATTCTAAACAGTCAGTAAGAGTTGAATGGGTTGCAATTACTTTTCAGTGTACATTGCCAGAGGCTATTTTTCTGTTTTACATACATACCCGTGTATAAGAATTCGATCGCATTTGAGCGATATGGGACGGTCATAGCCTATGGTAGCTGAAGTCTGATTGTGTAGCATAAGCAGTGAGGATTTTATTATCGAAAAAGACAGACAGAAGTTTCAATAAAATGGTGATCGTCAGGTCAGATGAATATGCTACAGTCGGTAGTATAGTATTATATACAAGGTTTTTTTTTTTGGAAGTTTGGAATGGGATCTTCAACCAAGGATGGCTCTCTGGCGTCCAATTATTACCTATGGATCGATAGTCTGGTGGTCAGCGATGAAGAAGAAGTATAATGTCACCAAACTCAGCAGATTACAGCGATCAGCAGCAGTCGGAATCACAGGAGCCCTACGTTCATGTCCTACCGAAGCCCTTAAGACCGCCTTGCAGCTATTACCTCCTGACATATGTATCCAGTATGTTGCAGTGCAGTATGACTCAGAGAATCTGGGTGGTTTGCTACTAGCCATACGAGCAATGTAATATATTGCAGTCAGTACCTGAAGGTATGATACCATCATCTACTGACTACTGTATCCCTAAACTTAGCTTCAACTCCTTATTCATCGTTGAATTTTGTACCAGACTGAACTGGAAGGAACGCAACAATATTCACTGACGGGTTCAAGATGAAGGACGGAATCGGTCCAGGTATCTTTTCGGCTGATCTAAATCTGTCAAGGTGATACAAGCTACTCGGTTCAGTCAGTATCTTTCAGGAAGAAATGCTGGCAATTAGAGAGGCCTAACGTGCACTAAGACTCATATATACAAAATTAGAAAGATTGTCATATGTGTTGATAGTCAATCGGCCATAAGGCCAACAAAGTCATGGCACAGTTTTTCTTTTTCATTTTTTTTCTTGAAAAGTGCAAAACAATCACCAGCGTATATTATGCTTAGCTGTAGGATCGATTCTACGCTAATCAGAAGCTTAAGCGGCTGAATTTGGTGCGGAAAAAGTGTTTTTCCACCGTCACACAAATCAGCAATCACGATGCCAAAATTATATGATTTGTGCTATTAATTGGTTCCTCATTGTCCTTATTCTCCAGACTTGGCCCCCTCCGACTATTATCTATTTTTGAACCCGAAGAAATGACTCGGTGGTAAGAGATTTGGGTCGAATGAGAAAGTCATCAGTGAAAAAGAGGCCTATTTTAAGCGTTTTTAGAAAACGTATTATTTGGAGGGTATAAATTGTGGGAGTCGTGGCTCAGTGGATAAGAGCATGGCTTCTAAGCAGGAGCTTCGTGGTTTAAATCCCAGCAACACCAAAAGTATTTTAACGGTGTCCTACCTTTCGCGAAAGTCTGACAAATGTCCGAGAGTAACAACTTGTCACGAAAAGCTTCTAAATTCGCCGTTAGGATCTGGCATTAAATTGTAGGTCCCCTCAATTTGTGTGCAAAAATATACATGCTCAACACAAATGGTTGCGAGAAGCTAGGACTTGGATCGCAATGGTCTGTCGCGCCGAATATTGTTATTATTTTTATAATCGAAAAAAATATCTTAGGATAAAGTGTATTAATCTTAAAGGAGACTTTGTTGAGAAATAAATTGAATTTGTGTCCGAAATAAGTTGTGTTTTCTTGCCTAGGCCGATTTTCAGGCCGCCTTCGTATTGATATCCTAAAATGAAGTACACTGCTGTATTTGTGTAACGCTGCAAAACTTGTAACAAACTTAAACTACACCACCATAGTGTCTAGTTCATGATGATCGGGTGGGTAAGGTAGTGAGTGATATTCATCTATCTCGCTCTGGGGGATGCTAATGAATGGTTTTGGTTTTTATTAGCAAAATGAGTTTGCATCACCACGCGCACCCATTCTAGGTTTCTTGACCATGAAGCACAGCACAGTCTCTGATTTATCTTGAGCAAGATATAATCATTGTGTAGATGAAAAATTCCTGCACCAATATCAAGAATGAAACAAACATTTTTCAAAACCAAAGTGCCAATTGCTATGAAAGAGTTAAGAAACAAACTTTATTCATTGAAAACAAGAAAAAAAACACCATTTATAAAAAGTTAAGCTACGTTTATTTATAATTAATTAGGTAATAATTAACAGAAACATGCATAGAAATCGATATATTCAAGTGTGTAGAATGTAATATTTTTCTTATTTTCCTTCAATAGAAAATCTACGAAGGTATGCCATGGCACATCAGTTACTCTTTTGTACTCTGTCTATAGCTGCAAATATTACTATGATCGTACTTAAGAATAATTTATGTATATTTTTACCTTCCATTCTGTGTGCATACGCTTCTTAAGCTGCCTCTCAGTTCATAGGCCGCACGATACGAAAATAATCTGCAGTAGCAAAGTAAAAAAAATTTTATTATTCGCCATAAATTACTGGAATATACACTCATAGAAATATATCCCTTTTTTGCTTTGCTTAACTTTTGCATGCAGTCTCCAGCTGGCTGGATCAATGGGATATTTTATTGCATGCAAATTCTTAGCTCGCCCTATGAATACCGAGAATAGAAGAAATGATTTTGTGCGTGCGTGTTGCTGTAAGAATTTTAGTACTCTTTTCTTAAAAATCGTGGGATATTTTTTATTCATATCCAAGTTTCAATTGGAATTTTTCTCTATATTATTGATGATATAATTATTAATAGAACTTGACTTTAAAAAAGAGACTCAGATTTTCTATAAAATGTTATCATCAGAGTAACTTTCGCTTGATATCTATAACAAAATTGTATCAACAGTTCTTGTGTATTTTTGCAAGAAGTTGCGTAATATCCATTAAGACAGCAAAGTTGAAAATTGTAAATTGATTTTTCAACATTAGCAGCACTAACAACGGGTGAGCGAGTGACCTAAAGATCTGATAGCTTTTGAACCCAATTTAAAGTATTTATGCCGAGTTGAACGTGTAACTTAGCCAGGTGGCACTACTGCACTACCATGAAAGGAATCAGATACGTTCATTGTTCCTGATCGGTGTATATAACGCTTAACGACTTTCAATTTCGCTTCGAATCCAAAACAGTAATAATGCCAACTAAATATTTAGCTACTTAAATGGGATGCGACGTGCGCGATAGGCGAGGATTTATTTTTATTAATTTCGGTTGCAAATCAATATCTTTTGTGATCAGCTTCACTTGTCCGTCCGTCCGTCCGTTCATTTGTCTGACGATCTATGCCTTGAGCGCTAAGTAAACATTTGCACTGCGAGTGATATATGAAAGGATCGATCGTATGTTTTTGTATTTCTCCTTTTTTTACGTATATCCCAGCGGCACATTGTAATCATCAAATTTTCATCTTGATCAGTGAAATATTGAGATCTGCTAGGGTTGCTGGAGAAAAATTTGCCACAACCACAACACTTTGAAAACGGGCAAAAGTTTTGTATGGCTTTTTTGTTGTTTTGGGAGGTTGGAAAACGCCAAATAGCATTAACTTTTATTATCGTTATTATTGCGGTTATTACTTCTATTGTTTTTGGCATCCGACAAAGTCGATGATAGACTGCCATTACAGTGCAGACGAAAGGGAATATTGACCAACTTGGTATTTTGTTGCTGGTGGGTGAGGAGACAGAGAGACAGAAAAATATAACATTTTTTTGCAGTGCACAATATCACTGCGATGATCAGCTCGGATTTAAGGTTTGAATTTTTTTTCTTTTCCTTTCTGCCAATTCGATAGTTGCATAGATGTTGTTTGTTGTTGTTTTTCGAGGAAAAATAATTATTAACTTTAGTCACGATTTTAAAGTGTACGCCAAATTTATGCTCGGTACTCTGCTTTGTAATGCTCGAGGAAAAATCGTGCTTTTGTCGTATTTGAAGATTGAATACCGCTGCATTGACGCTTTCGTGTATTCGTCTGATATGTCGAAAGCACTAGTAGTGTAGGAGTGCAGAGGCCACGTGTGTATTGAACGTTGACTCTACATACTGTGCAATCATAAAAAATTAATAATACAATTTTAATTTAATTATTTTGTTGGCAAATTGAAAGAAAAAAAGAACAAAGATGAGTGAGTTCGGCTAAAGTTTATGTAGCAAAAGGTCGATTTACCATAAGTTGTAAAAATCATTGGTTTGGCTAAATTTGTTATCCAAATATACATATTGGGAACATTTGACAGTTTGAAAACTATTATACTAACATAAAGTGAAAGTTATATAAAAATTAAATTGTGTAGTATTTTTAAGTTGAAAATTACACTTTAAATAAATTCCTTAGTCACAGATAATCAATTCGTCAATTCTTTAGACTGGTTGTTTTGTTAAAGCATCTGCTTGCAAGCTCCGGCCGTTTGATCCACAAGTGGTAATATATAACTTTTGGAGCCATGAATATTAATGTTGTAGCTTAGCCAATGCGGTGTTCCTTTAATGGCCCCTTTAATCGATTTTGTAATGTATTTGTGTGAACAAGTTGATGCGTTGATTGATAGAAGTGGAATCATGATGCGTCCGCATATCGGTTTGCTGTAGTATTAACTATACTCTTAGCAGGTTGTAATTTTTTATGCATTTTCTCCGTTTTGTTGATTCTTTTTTGTTTTGTGTTTTTTGTGATTTATTAGCCCGATGAGAAGCGCCATAAATAGCCGTAATATATGCATATGTTATTTGTTTTTATTGTTTATGACACCAACTTTTGATTTCCCTGCTGTAAATGATAGATGTCGGTGGAATTGAGCAACAGTATTGTTTTTTTTTTGATAAATGTATAGTATACCAAACTATCGATTTTTTATTCTTTTTTTTTGTATTAATTAGAATATTGTGTTTTATATATTTTACGTGCATTCATATCTTTTTAACTTATTCGTCACTTTTTTTAAATGCTAATGAGAGGAGTTTTTAACACAAAAACTTATTAGACAAATTTATTAAAATGTAAATTGATATTAAGCATGGAATCTATTGTGATAAAAATTAGTTTATTTTTGAAAAATGTAGTACCTTTTCCAAATTTCTTTGGATATAATGCAAAAGGTTTGTTTCTTAAGTCTTTCATATTGATTAATAAAAAGTATGGTAAAAAGCTTCCGCCATGCATATGTGTACGCTCAAAGTGAATTTCAAATGCAGATCACTTTAATCAATCGATTCTCACTTAGGTGACAAAATTTTGTCTCCAAAGTCATCTGATCAATATGTGTCTTTTAATATTTTTACTTTCTTTTACATAGTAAAGTCTGTATTTCTGTCTCTGTCCACTCTACAACCCAGGCTTTTTACATAAATTGGGAAGTTCCAGTTGATTTTGGCGGGAACCGGTCAACCAGAAGTGGTACATTGATTCATTTTCAACAAATTCACTCATTTATAATGATATTCCAAATCTCAGCTCTATAGACAAGGCCAATCTGCTTGCTTTACATTCCGCAGCTAGCTCCACGCTACAAGATAGCGCTTTATTGTCATTGGAGTCGAATCCTCTACGGGACAGATTTTCTTTCGTAGTCGTCAAGTAGCTAGAGCATTAAATGATCTCAATGATCTTCATAAATCTACTGGGCCTGATGGTATTCCCGCTATAATTTTGAAGAGGGGTTCTTCAACGTTAGCATTGCCACTGCGCAAGCTTTTCTATTTCTCTTATTCTTCTGTAGTCGTCCCAAGGAATTATAAAACAGCCTTTGTCCAGCCTGTTTCCAATAAAGGCGACCCGTCATCTCTTTCCTCGTACCGATCAATCGCGCTAATATCCATACTTTCTAAGGTCTTGGAAACGCTGATCAATCGTAAGGTTATGCAATACATTGAATCACGTAAAATCCTCAGCGACCAGCAGTATAGTTTTCATAGGCAACGTTCTACAGGTGACCTTATAGTTTATCTCACTGAAAAGTGGAACCAGTCTATTCACAAATTTGGTGAAAGCAAAGTTGTTGCACTCCGCCCTTCCCGGGTGCCCCATCCCACTGACCCCCACCTTAATACCGTACGTAAGCTTATCACGCCGAAAAAATTAATTCACCTGCTTCAAAATTCAGATACTGTCTTTTGAAGAAGAAGACTGATAGCAGAATATTCTTACTTTCCTGCTCAGTTAGTTGGCGCTACAGTTGGGGTGAACCTGAGCCTTAACTTACATAACGGTTCTGTTTTTGAATGTTATTATGTATGAAAAGTATACTGTACAAAAGCAAGTAAAGGTTTTAGAATGTGAGAAGTGTTTCAATTCGTTATCTGTACGGTTACAGAATACACAGATGACAACTTTTCAATGTGCAAAAGTTTTTGAAAAGATATTCCTCTGGCCTGGCAGAAAACCCTGTTACCGGGTGATAAATAATAATCGGTTTTATCACAATGATAATAATTGGTACTAAAGGTTACGATTGGCTACGATAAAATTGTCATAATTATATATAAACGATAGAAGAGAAAATCGCACATATCACTGCGAATTGTTGATTGTTTTGTGATGCGATGACAGTATAAATACCGATGACGATGATAGTCGATTGCACGGCCAATGACCATTTCCAATCGAGTAATCGTGTAAGATTTGTATGTGTGATATCGTGCAGTAAGTGCACAATTGGACAGAATGGATCAAGTTAAACGGCGAGTTTCCTTCATAAATACAACAGCAACTCTTAAATGAAGCTACAAACAAAAAAACAAACATGCACACGCATCTGTTTCTTCTGGTTGCTGTTGGTCCAGCTCTAAGCGCATCTAGTCGTATTAATAACAATAATAAAAGCAGTGCAATAAGAAGTGGGCAATAATAAAAAAATTATAAAATTTCTTCGACAACTGCCGGCGACTGCGAATGATATAAGGCACAATATAAATGAAGGAGATATATAAATGTGGATAAATTGATAAACTTAATTGTAGTATAGTTAAGAATTTATGAGAGAGATGAGGAGGATTTTTTGTTTTGTTGTTGTTGTGGTTGTTATTGCTCCGTTGCTTAGTTGGTTCCGTTTCATTCGTCAGTAGTTGGTTGGTTGTTAGTTTGATTACATTTTGATTTCTCCTCATCGTGATTCCTTTTCCGATGCGAAGAGACGACGCCGCAGTGCACGTCGCACTTAACTTCTTGTTAGCTTTTCAACTTAAGTGCTTTAATGCGGCGCACAGTTGCTGCCGCTGTGGACCTATCTGCGTGAAGAATTGCTCCCCGGCTAGACCTGTAACAATCGTGCTGCAAAAATTTTTGCTCTACAATTTCATATATACATAGGTAGAAGGAGCTCCATCCACCATTAGCAATGACCCGCCAGCCTGATGGCTCTAACCATCTCGAGAAATGTGAAATAATTTTCCTTTCTGGTCGTGGTGCCACCAATTGTGTGTGATTGCAGCACTAAACTTAGGACGAGGACGAGGATGAACTGCGACGCACGACGACAACGACGACGACGACTAAATGGCAAAAACAAACGTCAGTCAAGGGAATTGCTCTCGGATCGGTTCATTCGGCCGCCTCATCCTTCATTTGTATTTTTATTTTCTTTCCAATGCGTTGTTCTTTTTTTCCCCGTTGTGCCATTTGTATGTTTGTTTGTTTGTTTTTGTGTTACCAATCTTGTTAGGTCATTGATTTCATCTGTTCGTCTGTGCGGATGATGATTTTTTGTGCCCTTCAGAGTGTGCAGCATAGTGTACTCTCCCTAGTTTAGCTGTCTTCGGATGAAGTTCTTTTGATTCCATACCACCTAGGTATTTATACCTTTTACAATTTCAATCATGGTCGTCGTCGCCTAGCAGCTTACAGTGATGGTTGTTGCAATGCATGCGATCATTGAGCCAGAGTGACGGGAGCGTTTAACGTCTACACATAACAATCAGCAGCAAAATGCAATGTAAGCATGCGGCAAAAAACAATAAAGCGACAAATAAAACGGGCTCAAGCCTGAGCTTGGGACGTCTTGGGCCACATCAGCAGTCGACAGCATCGGAACTTGTTGCCTGAGATGAAGTGTTATATGTTGTTGTGTTTGATGCGGAATAACCATTTATAGTCAGTAATATCGGTTATTATTTCCACTCAGATCCGATTTGATATCTTTATTATATTTGGGTTGCAAGAGGTAAAGAAAAAAAAAACCGCACCGTACAGAGCAGTTAGAGTTTATCCTTTGGCGAATGTCGAAAAGGCATTTTATTAGTGACAATACAAAACACGTAAAATCTCTTTCTCTCCATCTATCTCTGTCTTTATTTGTGTGTACAACGCCGTCATTTTATATGAAGTGGCTTGAATAATAAAATTTAAATTTAAATTTTTATCGACTTTGATTAGAGGCTGCGGCTTACGACTGATGTATTGGTTAGATGGTGATGGCACTGATGGCAGAGTGGATTTTTGTGTGGGCAGATTGATGAAATTATAAATAGATTAAATGCTTTTTACTTCGTTAGTGTATAATAGCAGAACAGATAAAGAAAGAAAATATAAAAGGCTGGAGTAACATTAGGAGAGTTAATTTTTGATGAGTTCTTTGAATTAACATTAAGCATTAACATTCCCTCTAAATATCATTTCAATGGTGATATACTTACTCTATTCAATAATTCATTAGCATAAGGATTTTTTTATATTTTTATTTATTTAACTGAACAATATATTGCACAAACGTAAATGACCAAACTTCTTAAAAAACAGATTTAAACCAAACATACACATGTGCAGAAGACATTTAAAATTTTTCATATTGTCATTAACCCTTTACTGCATTGGACTTTAGTTTTTATCTGATTATTCAAGTGATTTATAAGTTTGGTAATGCATTTGTCATTAATCATCATTATAATTGGCTCTACAACCGGTGTCCGGTCCTGGCCTCCCGCAAAAAATCGATCCCGATTTTGAGCCGATGTAATCCAGTTTGGCATCCTTTAACTCTGGGCGTCCTGGTCTAAGCCATCCTTCCAGTGTAGGCTTGGCCGGCTTCGCTGTCATGTTCTACAAATCTTACCGCAAAGTACTTTCCGAGCAGGATCATCTTCGCTAATGCGAGCTAGGTTTACTGCCTACCGGAGCCTACCGAGCTTAATTCACTTCACGATGTCGACATCGCGGTAACGCTCGTAGTTGTCATCACTACAGAGTCTCCAGAATCGTCCTTCCTTACGTACGGGGCCAACAATTCTCTGTAAGACTTTTCTCTCGAACGCGGCTAAGACGTCAGAATGCTTTTTGCTAAGGACCCAAGTCTCAGATCTATATGTAAGTACTGTTATGACCATTTTATGGTTAAATTCCTTGATTTGAAGAGTCTTCACACAGACTTTTGGCTTGAAGCAACCGTGCGCGTATTTCTGGTTCCATGCTGTTATCGGCTGCTACAGTTGACACGAGTTAGTTAAAGGGTTGCACTACTTCAAATTCGCGCTCCACTATTTGAATTGAATGACCAATGTTGGATCTTCTACTCACAGACGTCGCCACCATGTACTTTGTTTTGCTTTCATTTATGTGCAGCCCCAAATTTCGTGTCGTCTGCTCGATCTAGATGAAAGCTTCCTGTACAGCTCTTCGTCTTCTATCAACGATGTTAATATCGTCTGCGTAAGACAGTATCTGAATGGACTTAAAGAGGATTGTTCCTCTTGCCGTTACGTTAGAGTCTCGGATCACTTTCTCCAACACCAGGTTGAAGAGGATGCAGGCTAGTCCATCCCCTTGTCGGAGCTTGTTATAGATGTTAAATGGGCTTAATAGTGATCCGGATATTTTTACTTGGCATGGTCATGATCAACCTATATAGTCGTGTCAGTTTATTTGGGATGCCGAATTCTCGCATGGCTTTATAAAGTTCTACTCTGGCTATGCTATCATAGACGGCTTTAAATTCTTTAAAAAGATGTTGTAGTGAGTTTTGAAACTCTAGACATTTTTCATTAATAGCGCCCCTTTTTATTTTTTCAAATAATCAGATTGTTAAGGTTAAAGTTTAAGTACACTCGACGCCATTAATTATAAAATACAAGTGGGACGATTATATAACAGTAACTTAACGTTCGATGTTGGTTAAAGTTTCTACCTCATTGGACTAGTTCCTTAGTTCCGCAGATACAAGTTCAGAGGCATCAAATCACAAGCCAATTTGTGGAAACAACAAAGTCACGGAACTTTAAAATCAATAATTCCATTATTTCGTGACCATTTTGTATCATTTAATTGAAAACCTTATATGCTCCCAGTCAAACTCTTCAAAAAAGTCAATCAACATTGTCCTAATTAACTGGGACCGCATTACCAGCATCATTGAAGTAGGCTAATGTGCCCTGAACTGGTATGAAATCCGCAACAAACCGTCCATTTTTGTTGTTGTAGTGGTACTTCGTGAATGGCATCAGCTTGCTGAACTGCTCAAATGCGAGTATTTTGCTTATTAACAGATCCGTTGAGGCAGAAATTGGCTTCATCGATAAGAATGATTTTCTGATGAAAATCGATTTTCAGATCTCAAGGGCCCATCATCGATATTTTCGACTTCCTTTGATGCTTGGCACTCGCAGTTCTTCATTTAACAGAATAAAAAATTCATATTTTTCACTACTTATCTGGAAGCCGACACCATCTGTGTTTTTTTTTTCTTTCAAATAAGCTCGCTGGAAACTAGTGAATTGGTTCTTTTTCACATTTCTGATACCTTAAATTAATGTGCATTTAAATTAACGTTCATAAGGCAACACTAGAGACGAGTCAGGCGGATAGGCTAAATTAAAGTTGGACAAGCCATCCAGCTTTGCAGTAGTAGCCTCTAGGTACGTTTGAAATAACTTCATCATCATCATCATATTTCGCTCCACAACCGGGGTCCGGTCCTGGCCTCACGTTGAAATAACTTACATACTATTTTTGTCTTAAGCTTCAATGAGAAATTTCTGTTGTTATTTGTCATCTACACAGTTCAACAATAGTTTTCTGAATTTCTTAAGAATGTCATTTTTCCAATCAAAGTCAGGTAATTTAGCTTAATTTTTGAAGCCATAAACACGTATATAGCAATCAATATTTATTTTATGGCTTTTTTTCTTGTAATAGAAAATAGTTTTTCCAAAATGTCTTCCGTTAAAAGGTAACTGTAGAACAGAATGTTTATTGATAGAATGCAAGTACCCCAAAGGTGAGGATTGCCATTGCCGCAGTAGTTCATTCTTATCCACTATTTGCAATGCAATGCTGTAGAAACTGAATGAGTATCTGTGTGATTGTTGTTGTATTTGTTTTATTCTCTTTTTTCTCTCTTTGCGCAACGAATCATTCTAACCGGATTTCCCAACCAACTACTCTCCTTTGTACGCTTCGTCGCACAATTGCATCTCTGGGCTCGAAGTTCATATACGAGTTGACGCAGTCCCACCAACACAGTTGGCGGCAGTATATATATATATATATATAATATATATATATATATATATAGCTATTAGACGATGGGCATAACGTCGAAATTCAGTCAGAGAATTTTCCCCTAAAAGCCTTCGCTGAGATTCATTTTTCTTTTGATGAGATATCGAGATTGTAATGCATTGCGCGGCAGTGTTGTTGTGCATTACCTGGACATAATAAATTCTTGCCTCCAGGATACAACATCAGCATCAGTTCCACTATTTTTTTCCTTTTCTGTTTTTTTTATTATTATTATTCTTTCGTCTTTCGGCTTTTTCTCGTCGCTACAATTTTCAAATACGTCGAAACGATTGCGATAAGAAGAAAAAATGCTTTTAGACAACAACAAAAGCGGCCAGTAAATTTAGTTGCAGTTTCACTTTACATTGTGTTGAATTTGTGCGTGACGTTTTAAGATATCATTTGGGACGGGTTCACCACAGTGAACCACAGCGCTATAGAGTGAAAAATTAGAAACTACCAATTAATATGAACAAAACTTTTATTTAAATAATTGCGAGCCAGAAGGGCGAAGCTTATTTTCAGAGGACATGAACATTTTTCAGCGAACGTGTGTACATTTGTACCTTTGTACGTCTGTTTGCCGTGTCGTATATCTCGGCTTCTACCATTCAAAATTTGATTGGACTTGTTTTAAAACATTTGGTTAGCGCTCGGCTTGCGATGGCGTAATTTTTTCATTAATAGGGGTTACTACCCCTGAGAAAACTGAAAAAATACTCAATCTACGCATAGCCATTGATTTTTCAAGCCTAAACGTTTGCAAAGTAAAATGTGGTTTTTTCAGTCTATTTCAGAAATCGCTTTTGACTGAATGTTCTATCCCTTATGAATAAAAGATCTACATTTAACGTTGCATACTATTAGGCTTCTTAGATAAGTTAGTCTTTAGGCTGAATTACAACTAAATATACATACAGGGCTGTGTGTAAAAAGTTTTTTTTAAAAAAATATTATTATTTATTTATAAAGATTGTGGAGATTTTTTAAATTTTTTTTTCAAACCAAAAAAATTGTAAGCTTCCACAATATCAACAACATCGAAATCCATATTAAGTTTCGTGCTTTGCAAATTGTACACTCGCCAGAATATATTATTTTCTAGCGTATACATACACATACGAAGTGTATGTATCTACTTTGATGGCGATGTAGCAATCTCGATCAATGGATAAAAGCAAATAGAAAACCCCTTACACACCGCATACAATTCAAATCACATTTTTTTTTAATTAAGATTAATTGAAGTGATTGTTTGAAGACGTCGGTAATAAATTGTCAATAATGGATACGGGCTGGTCCGATTCGATTCGATTCGATCATTGTCTTCAGTTTTTTGATGGAATTAGAGCATTAAGAGACGCGGTTATTGCTTGCTACGCATTGTAGCTGCTTTTCTATTTTTTTTTTCTGTATTGTCTTCGCACACAAAAAAAGGTCATTCAAGATATTTCTTACCAGCGACACAGCTTGTGATCATGACAGGCTAAATTGCTTATAATGATAATACTCACATCGGAGTATAATGTTTTCCATGACTTGCAACAATGGTGGCCATTCAAGATGAATGATAATAATTTCGAAAAAATATTAATCCAATTAGTTGCAAGACGATACAGTGGGCTTTGAGTATTTTCCTCCTTAAATACATTTATTTAAATTCTTCTCGGAAGGGAATTTTGCCAAATTACCCCCTGTGTGAGTCATGAATTTTTTTTTTTGAATATGCAACATCCGCCGATCGATGCTATCGATATTTTGTGCATAATAATTTAGAGCTTCTACCACTCCTTCGGCTAAATAAAAAAAAATAACCCAAGACAAAAGCAGATCGCCATTGGAGTAGCTGTGTGCCCAGCTCTAATCGATTGAACAGAAAGGTTTCTTCAGATGCATTTTGCATAATATTTCGCTTAGGGGTTATAATAATATTTTCAGTTAAGGAATATTATTATGAGAGTTTACGCGATCATATATTACTTTGCTTTGTGCGCGTGCGCGCAACCTGGCGGAAGGACGGCTAGCGGTCTTGCACATTATAATTATGTCTGCGCGCGCAGAGAAAAAGACAAAATCAGGTGAATAAAAATATAATAGCGCTCTTTGTGCATAGCAAGCAATGAAGCTGTGTGAAATACGAGCAAAAGTTTACAGAACAGTCGATCAATGGTTGCGCTTTCATAACAATGGTGATATTTTTCATGTTTTTGTAAAAACATGAAATTCGTTAGGCAATTCACGCTGCTCACTAGAAAAATGTTAAGGTTAATGCATTAACCATTTATAAAGTGTCAACAAACATTCTAAGCTTTTGTATTCAGAAAAATATTGCATCAAAAAACCAATTCAAACAAAAGACTCAAGACACGAACTGGGTTAAATTTATTCAATAAAAAAAATCAAAGCAAAAAATTAGCATGCACAAGAGAACTTTTCATGCAAACTACCCACAAATAAACAACGAAAAAAAATTAACACAAAAAAAAAATTTTACAGCTGCAATTGCTGTTGTAATCTGATTTAATTTTTGCCGCAATTCGGTTTACCCTCCGCCAGAAAATCACGCCAAGTTTCACAAGATCATTTCCATATATATTCGAAGAAGCGCAGCATGCTCGTAAAAGTTCTCGCACACTGCACAAAGATTGCAATTCAATTTCCCCATCTTATAATCGATAAATTAAAAAGAGCGAGCGCTTCTGCATCCTAAGTGAAATTAAGTTACAAGGCACCGCAGTGCGGCGATGTTTCTTTTAGTGCGCGTTGTTGTCACCCCACGGTCAAACGTGATAGCATTTCGATTACTGTGCCTATAAATCGAGGATATACACATCTGTCAATAAATGTGTGTGGAATTTCTTGGGCACATTTAAATATCTTAATTTATTGATTCACGCATTTAACGAATTGGTCCTCGACAATCTCAACCTATAAAACTGTTTGCTCCCAGTTGCCCTGAAGTGAGGTGTTCTTCGGCTTTTGCATTTTTTTCGTTGGTTTCGGAAAGAGTTTCTTTTGAATTTCATGCCATCGCGCCGGAAAGACGCAATGAGTGTTGCCATGTTAAACCGTTTAGGTATTTTTCCCCCGGATTTATAAGTTAATGCCAATGTTTGCACGCAAGACAAATGTATATTGAAATATTCGCTATCAGTTAAAACGTACAAAGCCAGTGAATAACATACATTTGATGGGATTTGTTTGGCGTTGTAAGTCTTCGCAAAATAAAGAACATTCTTAGGATGTTTAATTGCCGTTTTACAGTGGAAAAGGAAAACATTACACTCTGTTTAGTGTGTTCATTAAAAATCTAAGTGCGAGTACAACATCCGCTGAGATAGGATGCTGAAAAATTCTCTACTAAAAAATTTTGCAATAAAAATCAGGGGAAGTATTCTTTGAATTAATTAATTCGAACAGAGTTTTTCAATTATAATTTTTATTCTCAGGAATGAGTGCAAGTTGATTGCATGAGTCATTTAATTACTAAACAAACATAGTAATAATAATATTCGGCGAGACAGACCATTGCGGTCCAAGGCCTAGCTTCTCGCGACCATTTGTGTTGTGCATGTATACTTTTGCACACACATGGAAGGGACCTACAATTTAATACCGTGTCCGAACGGCGAATTGAGAAGCTTTATTTCGTGACAACTTATTACTCTCGGACGTTTGTCAGACCTCAGGCCTCAGACCGCAACGGTCTATCACGCCGAATATTATTATTATTATATCTCAATAGAGAAATGCACATGTGTGTTAAGGTTTAATAAAATCGGGCTTAAGGAATTGGGTTAAAAATATATGACAATTTCTGACCAGCCAGCCAGCCAGTCAGCCAGCCATCCAGCTAGGCAGCCAGCAACCCAGCCAACCATAAAAAGCAGTCAAAGTTTCTTCTGGTCTCTTATTTACAAATAAAACCGTTTTCATTCTTAACCCCAATAGTTTGAAGAGAGGACCTCTAAGAGCAGCAATTGAATTATTTTTAGTAAAAAACGAATTCTTCTTCGCACACGTAGTCTAAGACCATAAAAAGCATTCATAGTTTCTTCTGGTCTCTTACTTTCTCATCTTATCTTATATAAATAAAAATCACTAAAATCGCTAAAACTCAAGAACGGCTGAACCGATTTGGCTAATTTTGGTCTTAAATTATTTGTGGAAGTCCAGAAAAGGTTTGAAAGGTGAATTCAGCCACGCTAGATGGCGCTGGTATCGTTTTTTCTGAAAATTCTTATTTATGGAACGATTTTGCTCAAATTTACACCATATAATATTTAAATAAAAAGAAAGTCGTTGACAAAATTTGGACCTGATAGGTGGCGCTGGGGTGGAAAACGTAGTTTTTCCTGTATATAATCTTCATATAAAGAATATTCGAACGAGTGTACATTTTTTGCCTGTATAAGTGTCGATTCTATAGTTTTCTGGATTTGTGAGTTGGTTAGTTATTGGGGTGTAAATGGGCGGGAGTTCAGTGGGCGGGGGTCAGTGGGATGGGGCAGCCGGGAAACGCGGGTGTAAGTGGACGTGGCGTCAGTGGGCGGGTAGCAAAGCGCCCGGGAACAGCTAGTCGTAAATAAAACTTTGTAATTGTAAACTGGCCTTTACGAACTCGAAAGAGTACAATATGTTTCAAATATTTCAAGTTTGTTTCTTAAATCTTATGTTTTGTCAATCATAAATGACATTTGCGAACTTTAGTTTTCATATCACCATTAACCACAAGAGATCATGACGCATGAATATCCCTTTTATCTTTTCTCACATTTCCATATGCGTCCGGCCGGCGCGTCTCGGCTCTCAACCAAATTGCTACTGCAGCTACGCATTTTTAAATCTCAGACTCTAAGTCGTGTGCACTTGGTCTTAAGTGTTCGTCGCCGTTTTAATTTATTTCAGATTTTGATGCAGTAGTCACATACTCGTACACACCAGTCGAACAATAAGAAACCAAAACAACAAAAAACACAACCCCCTGCCCAAACAGAAGAACATTTCTTCTTGTTCTCGGTGTTTTTGTATTTGTGGTTTTATTTTTGTTTTTGGACATGAATATTGCCAAAGTTAGGAATTGAAAGAAGAAAAAAAAACCAAAACAAAAATCTCGCACGAATTTTGCAGGTCGTATGTTGTGTGTATATTTGCCGTGCGGCGGCGGTCTGCCGGCGTGGCGGCATATTATTTAATTTCTTCGGCGGTGTTCTTCGCCAGCGTTTGCCACAGGAAATTTGTTGTTGGTTTTCTTTTAATTTTCGGGGGCCATTATTTCATGATGTGTTGCATGTCCGGCGACGACGAGACAACACCACAGCACAATACAATCATTATCGTTTGGAGGCAGGAACAGGAACCACGGGCATACATACATCACATGACATACACAACAAACGAGAAAAATGCTTAATGGCCTTTTCCCCTTCCATATATTTCCTCTTTCGCAACAATGTTAGTTTATATATATCTGTGTGCATTGGTTGATTTTTCCATTCTTTACTTTGTCATTAAACTTCTCTCGCACTCGATGACATGGCGTTTGGTTTTACCGCTAAGATTCTGACTTTGAAACATTGTTATTGTAGTGCTGGCCAACCTTGACTATGACTTCTCATCCCTTGATCTAATATTCAAAGGACTATTTATCGCTTGAGATTTTAAAAAATTTTTGTGTGCTGCAAAAATATTAATTTCTCTCTCTCCCTTCATCGCCTCCATAATCTTTCAACATTTTAAGTTGTGCAGCTTTTGTTTTTTTTTTTTCTGTTTGCATATCTTATGCGACTGGTCTTCCTTTTGCTTGTTTTTCTTTCTCTCCCCTCAGTCTCAGTCATTCCTGAACTCCGCGATATTTTATAATAATGGACACATAAACAACATAAAGCATAATTATCTAAGGAAATGTGACGGATAGCCAAGTATGAGGCGAGCGTTGGGGAACAGCGCTTCGACTTTGTTTCTCACTCGAAAGTACCAACATTTTAGGAGGTCATTTGGCCATTCTGCGCGTGGTCCTTTGGGCTTTTAAGCTAATGTTGTTGTTTTTTTTTTAACTTTTTCAACGACTTCTTGGTTCTGGCTGTTCGACGGACATCTCGTCGTCGCATGCACAACCGTTTTGTTTTTGGCAATGTTACGCACGGCTATTAAAATGTTTGTGGTTAAACGAAAATTGCATTAATATTTGGTTTCGTCTTCAGTTGGTTTTGGTTTTGTAGTCTTTTTCGCATGTTGACTCCTGGGCAGGAACAGACAAACGATGAAAAAACACAGAATGTATCTTTCGTTTTTTTTTTTTTCGTCGCTTTACATCATCGGCGAATGTAGAGACGGACATTCAGTTGTGTTTCATTCGTGCTACCTGAATTTTGATAAATTGGCTATAATGAGTGAATTTTTGTCATTTTGCAATGTTTGATAGCCATCCGCGCGTCGTGTCGGTCGGTTGTTCGTCGTAGGTCTGTTTTACTGATCATTCGTCGTCGTCGCATTAAAAGGCTTTTAATAGTATTTTTTGTTTGTTTGGTGCCGTCGTCGTGTGTTAGTCCACTAATCGTCTCCACCAGAAAATCTGCATTGCACTGAACGTTTGGTGGATGCCATATCTCTGAGTACAAAAATACAAAAAATAAAATAAAAGCATCAAATCGCAACAAGAAGAGCTCCAACATTTTAAGATAAATATGATCATTTATTAAGAGCTTCTGTAATTTTGAAATAAAATATGAAACTGACTGCTTTTTTTGCTCTCACAGGAATTTTGTTGGTTTTTTTTCTTTCTTAAATATTGATAAACGTGGTTTGGCGATACTGCGCTTCTCCGCCATAACGACACAATAACGAGTCGATAGATGATAAATGCGAAAAATGATCCGCTCGATGCAGGATCAATTAGTTTTGTTGATATGTAATGGGTGTTATTTTTGTTAAGATAGACCTGAATGAACGGTTACCTGTCAAACGAGATGCCATTTAATTTTTTGTTATTTATTTTTAGTATACTCAGCCAAATAATTATAATTATACTAACGCTTTAACCAAATGATCCAAATTTATTTTAAAATTTAGTTGCCGATTCGTGCTGTAGTTCAACGCATTCATTCGTGTAGGTGTTTCCTAGGAGGGCATTTGATGACGCCGTTCCAAGGGCCCAAAAAGCGCCAGAGTGCGCTGTTTTGTAACTACAGACTTTGGGAGACCATATGCCGTGATAGGTATCTGGAAATGGTTATACCTGTAACCTGTAGCATTCAGCTACAAGATTATTTTGGTGATCCGACACTCCGAAAGCTCTCTCAGGCCGACAAAGAAAGGTTTTCCCAATTTGTTGAGTCGAAAGCCCGTCAGAGCTGGAACTTGCAGACATAATGATTGAGAGTTTCTTTCTCATTAACATCCCTGTGACTTCAGTGGTCAGTGATTATTGCAACGAATTTGAAAATATCTTTCCGTGATCTGGAGATGAGCTCGGTAGATTTATTTTTAGTCTAGGAAGGCCACATCGCCCTCGATGTAGTCCAGTTGATTAAGTCATTCCACCTTAATTGCGCCTTGGTGGTATGGAAAGTTTGAACACGTTCCCTGACGGAGCTCAATGAACAGCAGTATGTCCACCTTTTCATTACCGTCAATCTCGCTGTGCCCCGGTACACACACTGGGGTTAGGTCTATGCTTTTAATATCTCAAACAAGCTGTTTTATTTGAAATCAAATTATGTTAGGATAAACCTGTCCTCTATATACAAATTGACTATGTCTCTATACTATAGGCTACTGTGAACTTCAACATAGACACAAACCATTTACAAGTTGACTACGTCCCTCCCACTCAATTGAATGTTTCTCAAAAAGTGCACCGAATACGGCGAGCTAGTAGAGCGGGTGCTAGGAAACACAAACATGTAACCATTTCAGATGGTGCACTTTTTAGATGCAAGTAATTGCTTTTTAAAAGTTTCCAAATTTGTTTACACAATATGCATGCAGCCCGTTCGTTATACGAATAAATGGTCCCCTAGTTTGTATTATTTAATTTAATGTCAATTACTCCTTGAAATCCCTTGAAGCGTGAACTAATTAACAAAACAATACACCATATAACACCACACCTCTGTCTTACCAACACTATTAATCTCAGTGACCCCACCCCCTAAAAACCCTAAGACCCCTGAAGTTCCACCAAATCCCTTAAAGCGTGCGGTAATAAAAAAAAACACCATACAATAGCACACTAGATCGTTGATCCACCTCTATCTTGCCAACGCTATTCATCTCAGCGATAAATTTTGATGCTAAAGCAAACACACCATTCAGATTTTTGGCTCCTTCACGAAAAGGACTGTCATATGTTAAAACTGACTTTTGATTTAAAGAAATATCAAAAAAGAGATGACATTTTCGTTATTATCTGCACGGAAAAATCACACCATCACGCTAGCTGCAAGAACCCCCAGTATCCGCTGGGTATCTGCTGCGTAGCCGCTGCAAAATCTGCTCACATCATACAGACCTTACTAAATTTAATTTCAATTATCTTACAACGAAAATATTTCTTAATTTTATCTTATGGTTTATGTTAAAATTTTTGAACTGCTGAATATTAGTATGTGATGATTTATAATCACACTATTAGGAAAGTATAATGGCTTATGTCTTCGTTTATGATGATATTTCATAAAAGCTTTAGAACCACTTTGTCAGTGAGTAACAAAGCGAATTAGTATACAGAGAAAACTCGTAAATATGTCATTCCTGAATGGAATAAGTGTTGGTGATTCCTATCATGTAACAATATTGTGATTGTTTATATATTGTTAGTGAGTCTCACCAGATTTTCGATAGGCTGAGGAAGGTTATTCACCTTGTCTTAAAGTCTAAGCTGAATGCATGTATGGCATTTTAAAAATGTATTTTATAAACTCGTTGGCTTTCATTGGTAAACATATTTCCGTTATCTTAATATACAAGAGAGATGGTAAATACTTTTAGATGCTATCCTAAATCTTATGATAGTATATATATATATATATTAAAAACTCTCATGGCGGTTTGACAGTCCTATTAGAGAGCTTGTTTTTGTATTAGCATTTTCTACGACTGTCCATAATGCAGATGAAATATGCAGCATTCCTTGAATTATAAAAAAAAAACGGAAAAACAGAAAATCTTTTTCATGTCCAAAGCTATTAATCACAGTAATATGTCATGTTATATTTAATAAGAAGAAAGTAGTTGTAAAAGATTTCACTAATACATTGGATTTGAGAGACGAGGGTTTAAGGCATTGAAATAAAATTCCTGTAATCAAATTTGTTTTCCAATTAGTAATTTTATGACGCTTTGAATATTACTTCACTAACTAAACTACACATCTCACATTCACTCACATGATGCACTCGTGCTTAACAGTAAACGAGGTTTACATAGATTTTCAGCATTAATCTCTCCAAACGAGTACTATCCGCATTCACATGTCTTTGCGGATTTTTATTGTCAGTTTTGTCAAAAATATTTTGCATCGAAATTTATGCCAAGTAAAAAAATAACAACAAAAACAACAGCAATATAAAAATCACGATCCAATCGCTATCTAGTTGAACAATCTAATATACATTTTCACGTGTGCGGTGATATTCCTGATCTTAACCATTTTAATAATAATTGCATAATTATAAATTATTAGTTCAAACACGCCTACCCAATAGGCTGCGCCGTCGCAATGTTGATAACCTTTTAAGTGTTGCTTTAGTGCGCGTATTTAAACGTCTTGTCTCTGCATCTGCATCATCTGTATAGACGCATGAGCAAAACTATAAAACTGAAATTATGATCCCGACGACTTGAAATACAACTCGGCGCACGGTAAGAAATTGGTATATCCGCATATTGCATGTTACAGCCAGCTCTCACTTTTATTTTCTGCAGATAGAGATTATCTTTTTATATCTTTAATGGTGGTAGTGGCGTCTTTCACTCTGGACACGTGATATAGGAGGCACGCATCTACACGCCTAATACTGAAGTTTCAATTTCAATTCGCAGCAAATATCTTGCAGATCGATACTTGACGAACAGTTGTTACAAGCGCGCCTAGATTGGGCGGTGTCGTTGCATTTTCCGCGACAGATACGCTGTGACAATTGTTGTAGTTTTCACTAGCACCTATACATGTTTGTGGGTAATATTTTCTCGTGAGTTGTGGAAATTTAAGAGCGATATGATAACGCTTATCTTAGAGACATAACATAGCAATGGAAAAATATTAGTTGTATTATTATGTTGTACATTGCAGATAAAAATGTCCACAACACCAAAGTGGATATAAAATTTCACATCTAGATAACATTTGGCATACATAACATAACTTAATTTCACTTTATGAATTGGTTACAGTCGATCCATACAGGGTGAATGAATGAAAGAAAACAAAGTCAATTTTGTATTAAGCATTTAATAGGACTTTATGCGCACACGCACGTCATAATTTCAGGATAAATTTCAAATAAACTATCATTCAGGTCACGATATCCATAAACATTAATTATATTAATTGAAGTTCCTTGTGGATGCAATTAAAAGGAGTTTCGTTTCTCTCTCCAACAACTTAGTGAATACCCTCAAGTTGGTTTTAAATCCACAATACGCATTCGCATTATACCATCTCTTGCAGTCATCCCAGCGATAAATACATTAACAAAAAAATTATCTACTTAATTACCACACAGCAAAGATGTCAAAATATTGTCAGTATTTGTTGCAACCATGCGTACATATCGTACGTACATATATGTGTGCTTAAGTGAAAGAAAAAGATACTGCGGATTGCATGTTATTTTCCACAAGCAGCAGCGAAAAAACCAACAACAAGTAAAATCCTTTTTGGCCTCAAAGTACCGAAAGTAAAGCCGAACTTGGAACATTTATTTTGGGGACGATTCGTTCCATCCGCCCTCTTGGGACGAAGACTAATGGAGGCATTGCGAATGGGAAAATGGATGGAGATCCGGCCACAGACGAGCCCTGCCAAGACACGCCAAGCAAGACAGAGAGCAGACGCGAACGAATCCAAGAGTAATAACCGTCGATTACAATTCAAAGGAATTCATTCCAATCGCTCTTAATCCTTTAAGATACATGACAAGCATTTCACATTAAGTCGGAATGAACACATCGTTCCGTGTGGTGGCGCGGTTGGTCGATCGCGGTACGCCGATGGTGGCAAGACTCAGGGCTCAGACTTGAGTTGACTGATTTTGTTTCTTTTCGGGTGGTGATGCGTTGCGGGTTTCCCAATCACATGATGGGTGTTGTTTTATTTCATTTTGATTCCACAAAAAAAAAAAAAAAAAGAAGACAAGGGATTTGTTTAGTGCAGTTTTGAGGAAGTACCAGCATAACGCAACAGACGGGATCGAAATAAATTATTACGACCGACATGCTCATCTTCTTTTTTCCTCCTCCATACGTATGTACATAGTAACCAGTTGCTTGGAGCACTTTTATGGGGGTCTAAGATTTCATTATTTGAACAAACTCTCTTGCGCCAATGTCTGGTGGTGTTGCGCATCCGTGGCAGGCACCACTCGAGCAAATGCAATTTCCAAAATGAAAAATTGAGAGAGCTGAATTTTAATTGAAAATTGGGCCATGAGTAATTTGTAGAGTTTGAATTGTGTGTGGGTTGCTGAGTCTTTTAGCTTGCTGGTCAAGACGTAGTGATACGGATGGTGTACGATTTTACAGATTTTTTTTTGTTGGGCACCCTTTTTTTGTTTGTTGCTGGTGTTCATCATGTAAACAGCAAATAACGTAACTCAAAATGATTTTTAATAGAAACATTAAGATTGCTTGTCGAAGGAAAATTAATAAAAACATTCATTCAAATGAAATTGTTTGAGATCGATGATTTATGAATGCAACCATGAATGTGGGAAGTTGAAATTAATTCAGCTGTTAAATTTTTTAGATGGTTCACCATTTTTATAACCGAGGTTGAGTCTATTTTGTAGGAAATAACAATAAAATCTCTATTCCTCAATGATAGTCCTTTATTGAGTTCTTTATTTAGAAAGTCTGTTAATATTCACATACAATTTGGTTGTTCAAAAATATATCTATTAGATGATAAAGACGTTATGAAACGGGGTCAAAGAAGCAAAAAGTTTAAGGTCTGCATGGTAGATCCAGAATCATAATCAATATAATAACCCATCGATCACATTGAGAGGGAGTACAAAAGCTTAAGAAAATCCAAGTGATATTTTTCAACAAGGAAACAAGAAAGGTTTACTAACAATGCAATGGCAATGGCAATGACTTCATGTAGTCGACACAAACATATAGCTGTTTGGCACCCTTCAGATTCGTGTAAAGATTCTAAATACCTTCATTTAAAAAAGGAAGATATTTTACATCGTTGTTGGTGAGACGGTGAACCATATGGGTTAGCCATAGGTTATCACTGGCCGGAATAACTGCTTGTAGATGAGCAGCCTGTTGTTGTTGGACCATATGAAGAGCGTAGTTAGATTTTTTCATTGTTTTATCGATGTGAGAGTTAAACTTGAGCCTACCGGTAAAGTTGATTCCCAGGTACTTTGTCTCTGACTTGATGTTTCTTGTCGTGTTGTCCGGAAGGGTGATTTTTAAGCCTCTGGCGCCGGCTTGCGAGATTTCTTATCCCTGTTTTGGTTGCTGGTACTCGGAAGCAGATGAGTTCCGTTTTTTTGGCGTTAAACATCAGTCCCCACTTCAGACAGTAATTCCAAAGATTTCGGAGGTTATCCTACACTCTTCGGGCAGCTATCTCAGGAGAGCGGGAAACGGCATACGTGATGGAGCATGGTCCTTGTTCCGGCTATATTGATGGCTTGATCCGCCGAGAAATGCTAAACAGGACTGGCCTTGTCTTGTCTTGAACCTTTTTGTATGGTTTCTTATAAAGAGAGATACTCACTATCGTGAAGTTTTAAAATTCAAATACTAGAGACATAGTCACCATGATTAGAGAAATGGTAAAAACCTTAGGGTATTGATATTATAGACCTATAGAAGATCACAGTATATGACATACTTACTTAATTAAGTGGGCTACAGTTCGGGTTGAACCTGGGTTCAATTAAGCCTCTTCAATTAGCACAGTCTTTTGCTTGCCTGTAATTACGAACACCTATTCTTTGCAGGCCACCATCCACTTGTGCGTAGCGTCAAAGGTTATGCATTTCGCTACTGCTCTGTCCCTTTGGTTAAATTCGAACACTGTGGGCCGATGTTAACCAGTTTGGCATCCAAAAACTATAACAAACATTCTACTACTTAATACCCCACTATACTATATATTTGTTGTGGGAACAATATGTTACTCTCATTTATGTGCACCCCCGAAATTTTTTGTCGCCGGCTCGATCTGGATAAAAAATTGTTTTTATAGCTTTCTTGTGCGATCGTAAACTTTTTACAGTAAGTGGTCTTTGTTTTCTCAAGAAGTATGATCGCCAGGCGCAGTATGGGCTAAGAAATATTGGGGTAGAAAAAAGAAGGAAAATGTTGTGGTGTGTGTAGTTAAAATTCTACACGAGAACACTCATGAGCTAGTGCTCATGCTCATAAGCCCACATTGTTAGCTCTGCATGTTGGTTACTTCAGATATCAACTCAACCGAACATGTGATTACAGCAGTATAAGGTAACTGTATATTGAATTTACAGATTCGTATCGTGTGTTAAGATTTCAGCTGAAGTAAATGAGCTCTAAAGTTCAGAAGTTGGTAGCAAGTGCATAGAAAACGTCAAAGTTTTGTACTTATAATTCAAATTCAAATGTCAACAAATTATTATGATAATTACTAATATATTTTCAAAATAACATTAATTAAAGGAATTATCCGCTGTCACTATTAATTCATTAGTGTAAATAACTCTCTTACAAAATCCAATATAATTCAAAGATTATTTGCGAATTGCCTCATCATAATCATTAGGCTAAAATGATTTTTTGAAATGAGGTCCAAGTCATATTGCACAACTTCTGCAGTGAACTACCGAAGTGGGGACAGATATACGACAGTATGCGGCGGGCAATGTATAAAAACTCTACGACAGCATTTGATGGACAGACGGGTGACTTCATCTGCTGGAGATCAAATCGCGGTCCATCGACTGATGAAAATGCTTGGTTTTTTGTTCGAACAACGACAGTAACATGATCCAAAAGAAAAAAAAAAACATCTAAGAGTCGAACAAACTAATTGGTCATAAGTACTCCCTCAGCATTGTACAAACTGCGTACCGGTGGTAACATTAGCAACAATGAACGTCCTTGGGATTTCTACGCTGATGTCTGACCGCTCATCAAACGACTTAAATGCAGAAGTACATTACTGCAGTGTTGCATTGCTGCGAACTTCAACGACAATAACAAAAATACAAAAATTAAATGTTATATACATATATATTTTTGTCTTCTATACTCATATACTTTGCTTTGCGAATAATTGAATTATATTCGCTGCTTTTGAGTGAATTGCTCACCTAAGAATATTTAAATGAATCGATGATTGCAATCATCAAGAGAGATAATAAAATCGTGATTTGGCGTATTAACCTAGATATTGTCAAGTTTTTGGTTTGTGGTTTCGGCACTGAGGGCAAGAAAAACATTACTGCTAGTATCTGTTTTTTTTTATATAATCGCAAACAAAAAGGAAATACAATCTCTTGAGGAGCGCGCTGGCATCTTTGAAATTCAGTACGAATTTATTATTGTATATAAGAGCAATAATAATAATTGCGTTCGTTGTGCTCGATTCTTTGTTGCTGGACTTTGTGCAAAGGTCACGTCGGCCGGGTCTATTTCTATGTTTTTCCATGTTATTATTGATTCGTATCGACAGTAATAATAAGTTGGTGTTATTTGGATGCCTTTGTTTAGGGTTGGAGTAACCTTTTAATTTTTTCTATTATTTCTTAGTAGAATAACTTGAAGTTTGGTGAGATCAAAACAATCGAATATATGATAAGTGCCGTTGTGGTATGAGTAAGAGATTAAGAGATTTTATTAAAAATAATTTAATATTCAGCCAGAAGCAGCATTCTGAAGATTCATTAGACAACAGTACTTACTAGATCAAGAAACTGTGAGAATGCAATAAATTCTATATCCTATTTAGGTTATTGTGCGAGTATGAATAAAAAAGATAAAGGTAAATATCCAGCGCTACCTATGTGTAAAATTATGCACCACTTTGGTGTTAGTCGCAATGGAACGTTACAGACAGGCAGAATAGGGCTCTTCTTATATTATGAGTGAGGTTGCAGCGTTAGATGTATAAACGGACCCTAGTTTGTATTATCCAATTTAATGTCAACTGTCAATTCTCATTTTTATTTTTCATCACAGTTTTAGAACCTCTTTGTTCCAAATAATGAATTGAGGATAATTCATACAATCTGCTGGAGATGGAGTCATAAAAAGATTTTAAATTGTTTTGTAAAATATCTTCACTTATCGCCTTAAGACGATGTTCATTGTTCTCGAGTTGTCTGGCACATTTGTAAACTTTTCGAGACAACCAACCCCCACGTTTTCCATGATATTAATATTAGAATACGGTGGCGACGCCAAAAGCTGCGATTTGACCAAATTAGCTGTATGGATAGAGGCATTATTTGTATGGCAATGCATCAAAAGTATCACTGAAGCGTAAAGGGGTTTGTACCCTTTTAATACCCGGCTATATGCTTGGCACAGCGTGTTCTTTAAGGTTAAAGAGGAGAGAATAGGAGCTCTCTGTTATGACTGCCCTTGTAGTTTGCTGCGTTCATTATTCTGGTTTGAAATCACAAATCTCCCGCTCCCCATACCGGGTTTTTTTCTTTTTTCTTTTTCAATGCCACACGCTCAAGGGTCTTGAACATATTGAGCAAAAATATACATGCACAACACAAATGGTCTCGAGACGCTAGGCCTTGGACCTCAACGATCTGTCGCGCCGAATATTACTATTATTAGGGTCAGATTTTAACGGGCTTAAGATTTGCTGTTCTTCTAGTTCCACATCCGATAAGGAGGGATTTGAATCTGTGGGAACATTTAAGAGAAGCTAACAGTACTATCGTTAGCGAAGGAACGCATTGGGTTATAAGTTGCAGGCGGGATATCGCAAATGAAAACAAGAAAAAGTGTCGGAGACAACATGCATTTATGCGGTGAATATCAGACTTAAAACTGTCCAGCACAGCTTGAATTTAATGGTTTGAAAGATGGCTTCTAGTCCATCGATTCCATAAGCATTATTTTGAATAGGAGAGCTTGATGCCAAACTCTGTTATATGCCTTTGAAATATCAAGTGCTACAGCTTTTCTTTCACCAAAATTGTGAAAAGACTAGTTCCACCTGTTGGTGAGATATGTCATCTGATCACCAGTAGAACATTGTCTATGGAAACCATACTGACGATGATTAAGTAGTTCTCGTAATTCAAGATAATTCATAAGCCGACGGTTAAGCAGTAGGGTCGGTGCGAAGAGAAATATGACGGCTTGCCTTATTTTGGTATCATCATCATCATATTTGGCTCTACGACCGGGGTTCGGACATGGCCTCCTGCAAAAAGTCTCTCCACCGGTCCCGGTTTCGAGCCGATGTCATCCAGTTTGGATGTTTATTTTGATATAGGTTGGATAAATGCTGTTGTCCAGCTACTCGGAAAGAATCCAGAAGAATAGCATAATTGGAAAGTATTATACAATTGTAATGCCAGCGATGAGGAACTGATGGGGGAATACTAGGAAGTACAGGTGAAAGCAAAGCACATTCTGGAAACGTGGAACTTGTAAAATGTGCAGCAAGTAGACTGGCCTTATTCTTAGAGCTAACAGCTGGAATATCGTTGTGAATGAGCGTTGGAATGAACAACGAGACGGTATTTTTAATTCTTCTTTGTACGAATGACCAAAAATATTTGCTACTTTTGGGACATTGTAGTTTGTTCTGCCTCAATCTTTTTCCTGTGAATAGAATTCAAAATGAAGTATTTACTTAACTTTTATGAATTATCTAAAACCAATTATCAAGAACCATTAACGGTACTTTTCTAAACGCTGAATGTAACATAGAATAACCTTTAGTCTGCAAGTGAGCAAGTAATTATATTTTATTTTTAACATAAAAAATTTGTTGAGATACGAGTACGTAAGTGCTCCAGGTACTTGCAATATCTAATTAAGACTTTATCTAACAATTGAAACTAATGAACAAGAAAACTAGCTGTAAACACAACTGTTGTTTAAGTTAATCAAAGTCGCTCCTTTTTATTATAAATTAAAAATCACTAAGATGATGCAGAAGACCAAGCGCAAAAAAAAAAAATAAGAAATCGTGACAAGACCAACCTTTTTGGGGTGGCAGTGGCAGTAATTTTACGCGGCCAGCAAACAAGACCAGCAAGTGAGTTCAAACAGAGCACTAAGGCAAACATTTGTTGTGCAACAACAGAAATTAATTTCGCAAAATCCACTTTAGCAAAAGATAAGAAAAAGAGAAGTAACCATCAAGCAACCGCATGTTGCTGCCGGCAGTGAATAATACGATAAAAGCCACAACAACAACTGCCATCAAGAACACAAAAAAATCGTCTGGCGTTTGCCTGGCGAACGACAAGAGCTTAATGAAAACGTATCTGTGAATGATGCATTGAATGTGGTGAATTGACGTTTGGAACGATTTGGAAGTGTTTGCCACTCTATGGCCGTTGGCGTCAGCAAGCACATTGCCGTCATCGTCGTCATCGTTATCCTAATAAGTTTGCTTTTGTTGTTAATGCTGTTTGGACAGATCCTTCATTTCGTCGCGTTTTACTTTAGGAGTATAGTGATAGCAAAATGTTAAGGGAGAGTGTGTGTGTGTTGGATGGGAATGAAGAAGTCTGCAAATAGAAAAATTATAATGTGCTCGAGTGCGCTTGGCACAATAATTTCTCATTAAATGGTAGATTGCACAAGCTGCAGATAAACAGATTTACGAGTTTTGTGAACTTCATTCTGAGCTTCATTTAGCTGCGCCTGTGTTACTTCATCATTGATGTTAGGTGTTCTGATTTTGTTTGTTTTTTTTATTTATTGAAGAAACGATCAAATTAAAAACTACTATATACATACCCTACACAAGAGAATGAGTACAATGAGTAGATTGGAGAGCTATGAAATGCGCAAATGAGCTATCGTGCAAGATGAGGATTTCGTCGTCATCGACTGATAACTGCAAGGTGCTAGCAATTGCAGCAGTCAATAAAATCGAAACCAACAATTGAAATAACCTACTACAGGAGTGGAAGTGCAGTCAGTGCAGAGCATGTGGCAACTTTACGGTGGTAAACTCGGTAGTTTGCTGCTGCTAGTATAATCTGCCTAACAGTTGCACATGCGCCTTGTGACTCGTCAGACTCTGTAAAAAAAATTTACAATCTTTTCCAATCCGATGAGGTTACTTCGAATTGACGCTCATGCACTGGGGCATATCTGACAGTAGCTTATTTCCTTTCGCAGTTGTTGTGTATGATGTGTTATTGGAAATGTGGTACGGCTCGGGCGTGACCCATCATCCACACAGGACAAAGATGATAGTTTTGAAATTCATTACTTGACCACTTATATGAATGGTAAGTTTCAACCTGGAGTGATTTCATTTTGTCATTTGTGGTCAATCTGGGTGGTCTGTCTACACATAAATTTCTCTAGCGACATTAGTAGCTTATTTATGCTAAAAGGTAATAGAAAATTAGATTCAGTGAATTCACTCGTGCTGGCGTTTTCATGTGAAGGATGTTTGAATTATGCTGTATTCCGTAATTGATGGCATCGAATGTACTTTGGTCCGAAATAAATATTTATACCTCTATTAAAAAAGAAATGGGGTGCCTTTAATTAAAACCCCCATTACTTATGGATTCGAATCTCTTTCGCGTCTAAAAATTATAAAAAAAGAAGCGGTTCTGAAGTAAAAGAGAGTCCTTAGTCGTCGTTTGCAAGAAATGTACTCACTTCTTAGGAGATTTTTGTTCTCACTCATAATTTTCCTATCTTTATTTAGCAAAAGGTGTTTTTTAAGCCAGAGAAAACTTAAAATTGTAACCTTTTAACTGTATCTGTTTAATTTTAATCAAATTGTTTCATTCCTTTGAAAGATAAATTCATGGCATTAATATTTGAAAATTATTTCGGGCGACTATTTTTAACGAAGCGGAACAAGACATCCAATTTTAGGCTACTTTATCAAGTATTGCTGGCTGTATGTTACCAACAACCCGAACAATGTTATCCTACAAGGTATCAAATGTTTCTGGTATATCAGCATAAAGCAGCGACTTCTCGTGATTCTACAGAAAGTAATCGAGATATTTCAGAAATGAACTTATTGCCAAATTTTGATTTTAATAAGTCGACGTTTGCCATCGCCGTATCGCACGTTACGCCATCATGGTGAGCGTATATCTCTCGTCCAAGCAATTCAAAGTTTATTGTAATATGTTTTGAGTTTACAGCAGGCATCCTTATTAGATATACACTTGATCACTCCTCTACCCTGCCGAAGAAAAATTCATACTCACCTTCTGACATCAGCTGATGCTTCTAGCACCGCACTTCTTAACCACATAAACGACTTCGCATCTCTTCGCATATTCTTAAACATCTTCTTTGTCATAGGTTCTCATCATCAATGCAATGTACTGGCAATTACTTAAAGTAGTCCTTCGTTTCCTTTTCTTATCGCGTGATTCCATTTTTTTGCTGATTTCACATTCATGCACTCTGTATACCTATAACTTTGTCGTCGACGAACGAACGATCGAACCAGCGAATACTGAATGCTAAACGAAACGCTGAACGTTCCGCATGTTGTACGTGTTCATGAATATTTAGATAAAATTGTGCCTATTTAAATCATAATTCCAATTCATAATCATATCATTATTTGTGCGAGATCTTTTTCTCTTCGCCATTGTCGTCAACGTCAGCTTCAGCGTCAATCTTAGCTGGGCTGTGAGTCCTTCCCGGTCTCACTTTCTGCTACAGCCCACTAAATGAACGTTTTTGATTCCCGGCGAGCACGTACACATCTCACTGAGATAAGCAACCATGCATTGCTATGGCTGCGCCGCCTCGATATATCGCATTTGCTTTGTATTTAATAATATTAATTCTATACATCTCTTATGCCGTTTCATTCTCAATAAAAAGTTTTTATGTGTGCTCATCTGCGATACATGTATTTTCCGTCTTTTTCTTCTTCTTCATGTATATTATCGTAAATGAGCTACTGGTTGTACTCTCCGTGTGGAGATAGATTGTCTCGCCATACCCAACTGGTGGTGATGCGGATCTGGCCGGCCGGCGACGTGTGTAACGTCGTGGACTAACTAATGTTTAGTTGGTTAATCTATTGAAAGTCGACATAAGAAAGGCATCTGCGTTTTGTTGTTGTTGTTGTCATCGCTTTAGAATACTCTCTGTATGAAGTGAACTTCTTAGTTTGGCTCTTGTTGTAGTAGTTGTAGAACAAGATGCATTCCAACCGACTGGCGAGAGAATCGGGTATACTTTTATGGATTTTTTTACGTAGGATGTTTGCGGAAGACTAGTAGACAGGAATCTTGTGATTAAAGTTCTGTTAGCAGATTTTATGCCATTGAAATTTTATCGATTTCCATAAGAAACTTCCTGAAAAGACGAAATTCTATCATACAAAATGTTACAATTTGAAATACTAAAAATGACTTTCATCTGTATGTTTGTGTTTTTCTCTATGCCAGTTTCTATTCCTTCAGTCATACTTTCATTCCTTTTAATGTTAAACTTCGCGTTAGGATAAACTTCCAAATCCACGCTGCAGACAAGGGCATGTAAGGGTTAAATACATATTACGTAACGATAAACATGAAAAGCATAACACACCTCATATAAAACATTACAATTTGAAACACTGAAACGTCTTTTATCTGTATGTTTGTGTTTTTCTTTACACCAGTTTGTATTCCTTCAGTCAAATTTTCATTTCTTTTGATGTTAAACTTCGCGTCAGGATAAATTTGCAAAGACACGCTGTAGACAAGGGTTTAAGACATATTATTTAACGATGAACATTAAAGGCTTGACACACATAAACATAAAAAGAAAGCAAGTTGAAAATAAACCTCACCTCTTTAGATGAATATTAAAATTAAACGATCGACTTAATAAAAAGAAAGAGAACCAGAAACAAAATAAGATATGCAATACTGTTTATGTTTTTTTTTATAATGTACACTTTTACACGCAAGGGATTGGCACCCTAATTTTATCGACTACAACAAAAGAAAGATATATAAAAATATAGCACAAGCAATTATAGTGGACTTGACATAATTAATTTGCGGCTAAAGACACAAACTCCGAGTTGGGCAGTACTTCCGACCTTAGGCTCAATGGAAGATCGGTGGGATGCACATGAAAAGTTCTTTTGTAGATCGCTTGTGGTAAAAGCGATAAAACAGTGACATTCCAAAAAGATTCCTACGATGTTCAAGCGAGTCGATTGTTTTCGTAATATATTTGTCACTAATAAGTTTTATCGCACCAAACTGAGACTTTTAGAGCTATATATTGAGAAAATTTAAAATAAAAAAATAATAAAGTGAGCGTCGAATCTGTTTCCTTGTCCAGCTTCACAAAACAGAGAAAAATAAAAAAAAATATAGTGATAAGACGAATATCAGACTTGAACCTCAGACTTCTGCACCGTCTTCCTTCTTTAATCATCGCTCTAACCGGTGAGAAACGGAACACACGTAGTAATCGACTGGTTGGCTGCAAACTTGAAATCGTTCTCATTTTGATTCTGTTGCTTCTGTTTCAAACTGTGCTTCTCGTTGGTTTTATGTATACTATATAATATAGAATTAGTATTAATAGGTTGAGATGTTATTCAATACAGTGCGCCAATGACTCCGACGACTTGGTAGTTCATTCTCCTGAAGCTATTTGTAATGAAACATCAGACAAGACGATTTGTTGTTGAATAAGGATTCATAATTCGTATTGATATGTTAGCTGAAGAAAGTGAAGAGAGACGAGAAGGCGTGTTAAGACTTAGGATTCAGTTTTCAAGACTGAAACATTTCGTCTATCCAGTCCAGATGAATGATGTTTGTTTAAGGTAAATTTAGTTCGTATTTTTACTGTGAGGCTAATTCAGCTTTATTCAACAGAAGTGCTGGCTATTTATACAAATAATTCCATTCAAAGTTGCTTAGTATAGAATCTATGTATGTAAATTAAAATAAACATAAATATGTCGTGTAGTGGTTGATGCAGCAGTTTGCATATTTCGGAAAACGGGTCAAAAGTTTCTACTGCAGTGCAATCGTTAATTTCAGTTGATGCGTCATATTTGTTTAATTACTTACTTATTAAGCGCTTATATCGAAGTGATAATGCATATTTCATAAATAAATAATGTGGATTTGGACTGTTTGCTCCACATCTTTACGAAACCGCTCAAAATACAAGATCCCACAGGCAGCATAGGGATGTACTTGCCATATTTATTTCAATATTTTAACGTTCGTCTATCAGTCTACATATCTGTCCCTTTGTCCGTCTGTCTAACGACATATATGTCTGCTGTCTAGCCTGCTCTTCAAATTTCAGTCAAAATTTAACTCTCTTGAGATAAAGAGAAGAAAGTTTAAATTCGAAAATTCACTTCATATTCTCATCTACTATTATGGTATTTCCTCTCTAATGGCAGCTGCAAACTATCATTACACTTAATATCATTGCTGAAGAACAATTTATATTTTGGAAAGCTAAGATATAACTTCGCAAAACGCTTCTTATGGAAAAGTCTGACAGCTTCCATGTTTGCACGATAGAGAGGCAATTTATTGTCATAATATCGCATTCCACAGCGCCACAGACCAACGACTACTTTGGCCATCTGAAATATTGCCCTGCATTCAGTTGTATAATACTCTATGGCACTGGGTTATAGTGACGCAAGTATAAGGCATCTAACTATCTAAAAGTATTTTTCTATTCCGTTCCATTTTTGGCCAATATGATGACTAACTTTCTTTCTTTCTCCAACAGTACCTTATGGTCATAGAAACTTTATAAAAATGACTAAGTAATAAACTAACTCTTGAACTAGGTGCACTGAGCTGGTGGTAATAGAACTTTGGCCTAACTGGAGGTTGTTGAGAAAAGTTAAGAAACTATAGAAGGAAATGAAAAAACAATAAGCCCACCACAGCCTAACCTAACAGATCATAAGGTAAACGTAAAACATGGGTGAGGTTTATCCGCATATGATTATCACCAAGTAGGACATGTTTGGGCAGCAGTATTTACAGTACGACCGACTGATCAAGCGACCAACCGACCGACCGACCGATCGACCGTCGAAAGAGCGGTACAGTTGATGAAAATGGGTGCAACCGCAAATCTATTCTTGGCTAAGAATATGAAAATATGCGCTCTTCTAATATTATTTCCCCACTGGACACATCAGACGGAAGAACGGAATCTTCAGTCAGCCGTAACACAGCAAGGCTGTACTACTGGCTGAATAGAGGGAACAGCAATATTGAAGTGAATTGGACAAGCAGGACACAAGTAGACTGCTGGGAAGAGAAAAGTATGCACAAACATACACGCTGTTCCTCTTCTTCACTCCCATGTTTGGCAACGGGGATTACATTCTGGAATCTGCGGCGTAGCCGTTAATACAAAACGAATTTGTGAATTTAACCAGGTTACATTATTCTTGGTTATATTAATATGTATGCACTTTTATATACCTGTGTGTATGTCTTTCTCTGCTGATCATCAGATGTAAGTGATAACTATACGAGAAATGTTTCTATGATCATCTGGTGTGCGGACCTGCAAAAATTGTTTGGGAATTGTCTACGAATGTGCGATGGATGCGCACTGCGTAAATCAATGAAGGTAGGTCGAGAAATTGTTGGGCAGGTTTTGTTGTTTTGCCATCGCGATTAGTTATCGTTCGAAGGGCACAGATTAGCAATTCATAGAGAACGTATATTATTTTCTGAGGAGTGTGGGATTGACAGAAATTTATTAAGTAATTTTTTTCTATTCGATTTAAATTCTAACTGTAAATACTATTTACTATGTACTACTACTACTACCACCAAAGTGTTTATGCTCAAATAATCCCCATCGTTATATCATGGACGTATCTATGGCTTAGGCATGATTAATTGGGGCAGTGTCTTTTATCATGAAGGCAGTAATCGTCCTCGGGCTTATTTGATAACTCCAATTATTGGCTTTCAGTTAAGCACCGAATTTAACCCACCGGCAGAAATCCAAGAAGAACTGACTGGAAAAAATTCCAAGAGTCACTTATAGCTAAAACTAGTCTTTGGGGGCGCAAAAGGAAGCTCACAAACGAAGGTGAAATCGAAGAAAGAGCACAAATTATGTGTATATCCTTAATAGATAGATAGGGGTGTTTATTAATATTGAGGGAGCTTTTGACAACGCTACCTTTGACTTGATGTGCAACTCTGCTGAGTGGCTAAGGGGAAACTAAACAAATTGCAAAGGAACGGCTGCCTGGGAATAACGGGTGCAATACGCTCTACATCGACAGACTGCTAAATCTGCCACCTCTGTATATAGTTATTAGATGGAAGCGGTAAAAGCTATATGTCGACTTCGGAAGAATAATGTCTGGCATTATGAACATAAGAGTAGGCGTGGAAACATATGCCAAAAGGTTTCGGAACAAATTCCTACGCTTGTGATGCCTGTAGACAGTACTGTACCATTTCTTATGTTCAAAAGAGGATATAAAGTTCAATACCCTAGCAGGGATAGTTGGAAATATTCAACTGAGATCCTTAGGGAATTCGAACCCATATTCTATAGTGACGGTTCTCTTACCGATGAAGGAACTGGTGCAGGATGATTCTTAGATGATAATTCTAAGGAGTCATTCGCACTTGGTAAATGGCCAACTGTTATTCAAATAGAAATATTTGCTATTTCACAAGTTGCCAACAAGTTGTCTTAAAGTAACGAAGAGATTTGAATAGTGAACTCACTGGGAACGAGTACAATGGACCGACGGTCTGAGTGCTGTGGTGTGGTTTTTCTCAGATTATCACACTAACCCACTACAACTACACAGGACCACTACCACCATATTAACTAACGTTAATACTACTATTACTATAACTTATACTACAACTACTACCGCTACTGCAACTACTGCAACTACTACTACTATTACTACTACTACTACTTCTACTAAAATAATAGTAATTTTTTCTCTATCCGATGTAAATTCTAACATAAATACTATTACTACTACTACTACTACTTTTTCTACTACTAAAATTTCTTTTTTTTAAATTTAATCATTGATTCCTTTCATTTCGTTTCAACTTTTACAAAGATTTAATTTTTTTATTCTGCTTACATCCCCCATAACGTAACGCAAATTTATAAAAAAAAATGAATTACTTTTTTTCAAAGTGATTATTATGCAATTTGAATAGGCGTACATTTCACAAGACAGAGTTCTGGTTTGTATTACCATAAGAATTCATATTCGTTTTTGCCTAAAAGCGTCGACCGTCGTCAACGCCGATGACTCTATGACACAATTTTCTGGAATCGATCAATCAAATCAAACGACCACTGCATCTATCGAAGAAAATGCTTTGTTATTCAGCAGCGTATCTTGCGGTCTTATGCACTGACTATCTCCATGTTCCGTTTAACAAGAAGTCCAGATAGAAATCCGCAAACCACCTTCGCAATTTTTCGCAAAAGATCGCTGCTACATCAATGTTATGACAAATGCTCATGCATTCAACAAACTCAGGGTGTTTACGGCGTGATGTGCGCAAAAGATGACAGACTTCTGCAACAAGCGATTGCCTCTCTAGAAGCGCTCAGCAATATTTGACCGGGTTAGGTTCACATCTCTGACATTATCCCTCGCATTTAAAGTGAACGAACAGCAACTGCAGCACCCTGTAATGGGCGGCGCACTAACCAACCGATATAAATGTGTTTGACTGTACGACTGTCAGCCAACATTCGTATATTCACGTACTCCCCAGCAGGCAGCCATTGTCATATTAATTGATTGCTTGGTTTCATTCATTTCTATCTATTGATCCATGTCCATTTATATTTTATTCATTCACATTGATTTTGAGAGCTGCACGGGCTGCTCGCCTCCGCGTAGTTCACATGCATGCGTTTTATGTCGTATTTTGAATGTTATAATATGCGCAATATTTTCACAGTTAAACGTTTATGCATTTCTTAACCTACCTCGTATAGAGATATACTACAGTGTGGCAATAGTGCAATTTGACGATAGGATGTAAGACTATGCGTTGTTACTGCTGCAACATGCAGCACTGTGTTGCATTTGCAGCTGTGCGCGATCGCGTTTCCATCAATTCCCAATGCACAGACGAAGAAATAAAAAACGGAAAAATTCAAACAAACAATCCAAGTGCATATTTTCTCTCTTCAATTTTGCGCGGTTTTGCCACAAAATTCAGGCATAAAAAAGGAATTGTATAATAGCCGATCGAGAGTTTTGTGTATTTTTTACCGGCAATTTATCGCAGACTCTTTTCTTGTCTACGTATCACTGTTGGCCTTCTATGAACGATCGACGACAAATTGCAACAGAGTCGAAAAGACGAGGTTCTTATGCATGGTTCTACCGAAAGTAATAACCCCTCTCCAGCTTCAGAATGTAAGACTGAATTATAAATGCGGAACTTGCCAATCTCAATGTTAGAAATATAAAAACTTTCTCATTGATCGTTATAATATAAATAATAACAATAATTTTCTCTCCCTTTATTGCTACCTTGGCTTTAATTCCGTAGATAAATGCGGGTTTTTGAACACAATGTAGAGTGCAGGAATCCTGTAGCGTGATTTAAAAGTGGCATTTTCTATAATTCGTACAATAGTTGCTCAAGAGGCATTGCGTTGAACATTCTTCCTTTCAATTTTATGTGTAGTAACCACGATCGTATGGTGTCTTTGTTGGTTCTATCAAAAATCAATTTCGATTGATGGTAGACCAGGCAATGTAAGGAATTGGGAGAGCTAACAATTTTGTCATTGAATTAAGAATTGTGTACCTTCATACATTTTGCACAGTATACTCAATCGAGAGAATTAAATTGTTTTCTACCACAATGAGATTGGTAAACATGTGTAGCGGTAGTATGGCTATAATATCGTCCGGGGTGATATTAGTATTTTGTGTCTATCGCTATTTCTGGTAAGTAATTGCTCAAGTGATTTGTTTAAAATTCGTTATGTATGACTAAAATTCTGGGATATGACTATTTTTGTTCTTGTTCGTACCGTTCGTAAAAATACAATAATATATAACATGAAGAAGTTTCACTTCTTACACGTGTACATATTTATATTAATATATTAAAATATATTTAAATATTACACTTATATTTAATAATTTCAACTCTTACAAGAAGCCCATAAAACTCGTTCAAGAGATTCGTTATATCAGTCAAATTTTATACAATTTGTTTAGATACACATTGTATAGGGTTTAAAAAGCGCCCAATTTTTTTTTGTATAAAATTTTACCTTGTGTTACAAGGTTAATGAACCGTCGATGCTATTAGTTGCTTCACGTCGAATAAACGTCCCCAACGGGAACCTGCACGAGTAAATGCCCTGAAATTAATTTTTTCATGATATTGTTATGCAATTTAGGCTTTCGTAATGGATTTTGGAAATAAAAAGACAACACAAGTTCGTTTATTCACAAATTTACACTGGTGATTACTTATTATTCCCTTATAAAAATTATATTCACAAAGGCGGTAGCTACTAGAACATACTGGTATAATATCGCCTTATGCAAGTTTATTAAATTCTCTATATTAACTTCGCTTGATTTGTCGGTTTGTCATGGAAAATTGCGATCAATTTTTAACCCACTTCCCAAAGCCCGATTTTATTGAAATTTTGCACACATGTGTATTCCGGAAACAACACTTTCTATTAAAATTTGGGGCCCTGAGGCCCTTGTAAAGTTATAAAAAATTCACCCGATTTTCTTTAAATGTTACATGTGTATCTCCGATGGATAAACACTTTTTGTAAAATGTTTGGAGACTCCGGGCCCCAAGGTCATGGAGGCCCACAAATTTTTTGGAAACAATTAATGCGATTTTTTTCAAATTTTACACATGTGGTTTTCCCCGACGGACAACAATTTTTGTAAATATTTTGGAGACTCCGGGCCCTCGTGGGGCACCGTACAGATTTTTCTTAAAAAAATAACCCGCCTTTCTGCAAATTTTATACACGTGTGTATCTCCAATGGACAAAACTTTTTGGACATTTTTTTGAGCGAATGGGCCTGAGTCCCGAGGGGTGCCCAAATACATTTATTAAAAATTAGCCAGATTTTCCTCAAATTTAAAACATCTCCGATGGACAAAACTTTTTGTAAAATTTTGAAGTGAAGGGGCTCTAATATAGCACATATGTATCTCCTATTAAAGAATTTACATGAAAAGTTTGAATGTTTATGGGTTGTTTTTTTTAGAGTTTCACACGAATAACTGTTATATGGAATTTATATACAAGTTCCACAGGCATAACTGCTATATATATGTATATACAAGTTCCACACGTATAACTGTTATATACAAGTCCCTATATGAGGGAAACATACCTTTTCTACAGAATATTACTGAGCCTAATTGTATGCCATGATTTTTAAAAATTTCATAATTCTAATACAATTCATTGCAATGCTTAATCGTAGTCCTATATACGAGTATTTACAGTCAGATAAAAGATTTCTATTCCTAAACGGGCGATGTGCCGGTAATTTCGCTATCTCTGACTAATTATTACTTTGACTCGGTTGATTGTAAGTATGCTTTCCCAGCATCGTTTAAGAAGTAGTATGGGCCAATAACGCCTACATCATGATCCCCATCCAACCAAATAGTTTACTTTTGTGTGTGTGTGTAATGGCGTTTCGTGAATTGATTCGGGTTGTTGACTTACCCAAGTGTAGGAATTTTGCTTATTAACGAAATGGTTGGGCCAGAAGTTGGCTTTATAGAGTAAGCGCACGTAAAGTTGTCGCAACAGAACGCAAACTTTGATAAACACTTTTGATAGTTTGAAACGTTGTTGAATCGAATAATTTTCCACGATTAAGACGAGTTTAAACTTTAAATAAACTGTAGCTTACTTTACTTGTAGCTGAGTACCAAATTGGATATAAATGTGGCACCCCAATTGAAAGAGCCTTTATACATGTATAACGTTGCTGGTCTATGGGGTTGAAAACTTGAAGCCGGTTTGGCATTAAAATCCAAAATATGCATAAAAACATATTAAATGGATAACTTGGGAAAGATATGGGTTCCATGCCGATGGATATTTATTTCCCATTTTAAAGAGGTATAAGTACAATTGAAGGACTAACGGAAAAGAACGTACTTTTTTATATTGAAGAGCAATTGTTCATATTATAGTTGAAGATCTGCTCATTTAGTTGATTTTCGTCTTTTTTTTTTCTTTAATAAATCTCCACTTAAGTTGAACCACTTTCCTTTAAATATCAAAACACAAACTATTGCCAGATTGCTTAATATTTTATACTAACTACCGCACAACCACATACGAGTATCATTATCCAAGTCTTAGCCACAATTAGCACAGGTTTTTTTAAAAAAAGATTACCGCAATCTTATATGTCGTCAAAGTGTAAACATCATCAATTAATAGAAAACCACTAACCACCAATGCTCACTGTGGATTGTGAGTGGTAAGAAAAACAAAAATAAAAAATTCCAACTTCGAAGGAAAGATTTATTTGTCAAAAAAGAAAAGTGGAAAAAAAAACTCAACAGAAAAATATTTGTCTTACAAGACAGTTAACAGCGATTAGCGCTACAATTGCATATTTTGTCAGTTAGTCGTGTGAACAGTGATTTGCCATGAGAAACAGCAGACGAGATAATGACTGCCAGTCACTACTCTTGGCTGTAGCGTGATGCAGCAGCCCCGCAGCCAGACAGTACAGCGTAATAAATTTCAAAAAAAAAAAAAAATTAAATGAAAAAATAGTAACAGGAAACCGCAATAAATTCCCATTAAACCAAAACCAAATCATAGATCGTAAAATTGAAACTTCAATTTTCAATTGTTCATTTGCACATAGGTAGAGTAACATTGCCCGCCTGGAAGTTTAACTAAAAGTAAAACTAAAATCAAATAGAAATTTGATATGACGTGCTAAGGAGCTAAAAATCTGCGGTGCAAATGTGCACCGTTACCGGTACCGACGTGAATATCTATTCGAGTACATCGGTAATTTATTTCTGCACTAAAAGGTTGGGCTGTAAACTCAACCATTGAGAAGTAATCGGGCACACGAAATTCCAGGAGTGGTTATGTTTGCTTTCCATAAGGATTTTACATGCATATATTTCATAGATAAATGAATACATAAGTGGTCTCTGTAGACTTTGGATACAGCACCACTATGAGTTAAGCATAACAAATTCAAACTTTTCATCCATCCATCGATCAAGATTAGTGTTGTGCACCGCGCAGTGCAACGTGAAGCAACTTAATATGGGAAACGAATAACAAATCTGCAGAGCGCCCCAGCATAGCACAGCACAGTATACGAGTACACAACACATGCATAGGTCGATCTGGCAACATTTAATAAATATTATGTTCGAGAGTATTCAGAGGTGCACAGGTAATTTTATTTTCAAAGTAAAACAAAAGCTAAAACCTAAGCCTAACTGCTGTGTATATGAGCGAGGACTTAATGTTTTTTTTTTTCTAATAATAATATGGGTATGCAGTTGTTTAGCCAATCACTCAATAGAGTAGAAGCAGTAAAGGAGAGCTTTCGTTAACGCTGTGGTTTTTTTCTTAACTGTTGACGTGACAATGTCTCACTCTAAGGTTTAAGGGGTACATGTTCAAAAAGTTGAATTTTAACTGTCCACTGTTAAGTCACACTTTTTGTAATGCCTGTAGCATTTTCAATAAAAAGTATTTTACAAACGGATGGAATTGAGGAAAATTGGAAAGCAGAAGAGTTATTATAAGAAGATGTTAGATGGACATTAGGAAAATTGTCAGGACGCTATTCTTCAAATTAGGATTAAGAAATATAAACTTAAAAAAAATCCAGCTGATCGGCTGTAAAAAATACCAACTGACATGACACTTGTTAAAAATAAGAAAAAAACTAAACTTATCATGAGTTCGAAAAAAGCCATTGGTAGCAGATGGGGTCTTTAACCCCATATAACCCATTGGCTATATACAGCGGTAGTAATACCTACTCTTTTATACGGTGTGACTGTAAGATGGACTGCCTTAAATAAGAAAATAAACCTTGACAAATTAAGCAAAGTCTAAAGATCAGCTAGTCTAAGTATGAGCAGAGCACTTCGTACAACCACCTTCGCGGCATTGGACATTCTGTTGGACCTTACACCACTCGACATTTACAGCAGACAAGTAGCTGCCATAACTCAGTGGAAAAGAGCATGGCTACTGAGCAGGGGTTCGTATCTCAGTAACACCAAACTAGCACGGTGTCTCACCTCTCGCGAATGGGTGAAGAACGTTCCGAGTGTAATAACTTGTCACGGAAAGCTTCTCAATTTGCCGTTCCGGCTTTAAATTGTAGGTCCCTTCCATTTGTGTCCAAAAATATACATGCAGAACACAAATGGACGCGAGAAACTAGGCCTTGGACCGCAACGGTCTGTCGCGCCGAATATTATTATTAAGTAGCTGCCAGTTCAGCTATTCGACTTAATGCTATCTCCCATTGGAATAGAAATTTGTCACTCCTCTACATAGACAACATAGGCTACACCATTCCGCAACTCCATTTAAAAAACACTTCCAGGTCACCATCCCCTCCAGATCATTCTGAGACGAAGACGCTTTCTTGGAAGAAGATGAACACATTAATTTATACACAGACGGGCCAAAAACTGATGACGGAGTCGCCGGAGGTGTGTTCTCAAAAAAGCTAAATCTCAGCCTCTCTTTCTGTCTTTCAAATCACTGTAGTGTTTGCCTGGATGAAATTATGGCGATCAGTGAAACCTTGTCTTGGCTGAAGAGAAACGTCATAGCCGTTAAAGATATCCGTATATTCTCGGATAGCCAAGCTGCATTAAAATCTCTGAAATCAGTCTCTACAAATTAAATTCCAGGCCTTATCCCCCCTTACCCCTTAGATGGCGGAGCAGTTCAATATCCAACTGTGTTGGGTGCCGGAGAACAGAGACATTCTGGGTACCTCGCCAAGAAAGTAACTATACTACCCTGCTTACCTGAATATGGTTCAATAGGCATACGAATCGCTACATGCAAACTCTTGTTAAACCGGGATGCTAATGTAAAAACTAACCGTAGGTGGTCAAACGCTACAACTTGCATAGCGACAAAAGAGCTATGGCCTAAGCTGGATCCGAAACGCTACAAGTATTTGATCCCTCAAAAAAGATCGCACATCGTTGCTATTGTAGGTGTCATTACTGGACACTGTCTGATAGGTAAGCAAGACTTGAAGTCTTCTCGAATGACTTCTGCAGAAGCTGCATGGAGGAGAAGGAAACCATCGTCTTCTCTGTACTTTTCCAGCCCTCTCCCAAAAACGTAAACTCCATATGGGAGCTTTCTTCTACAACGACACTAATTATCTCATCAACATTGACATTGGTGGTCTCCTACGCTTCATAATAATATTCGGCGCGACAGACCATTGCGGTCCAAGGCCTTGCTTTTCGCAACGATTTGCGTTGAGCATGTTTTTTTTGCACACAAATGGAGGGGACCTGCAATTTAATGCCGGATCCGAACGGCGAATTGAGAAGCTTTCCGTGACAAGTTATTACTCTCGGAACGTTTGTCACCCATTCGCGAGAGGTGGGACACCGTGAAAAATACTTTTGGTTTTACTGGGATTCGAACCACGAATCCCCTGCTCAGAAATCCATACTCTTATCCACTGAGCCACGGTGTCCACCTCCTACGCTTCATACGAAGCTCTAATTCCCGCTAGCAATTTTAGATCACATTTTTGAAAGTTTTTATTCCGAAACGTATATCCTTTATTATAAACATTTTATTATAATCATAAATTATTGCATAATATTTTAGCATTTATAAAGAAATTAGTTAAAAACTGAGAATTATTTTAAAAAAAAATTTAACTCGCGCCAAATGCAAGATACAAATAATTTTTCTCTACCAATCATGGCACATGCGGCAGCAGTAGCGCTGCAACAGTTTAAGATATAATTCAAAGCGACTTTTCAGCAGAGAAACCGCCGGCCGATTTATTTTTGGAGTTCTCTTTCGATTTCATAAGCGTTTTCCTCGTAGCCAGCTGTTACAGCTTTAGAAGGAATTGATGTTGCGCCGTGTCAGTTGTTCGCAAAAATTTTGCAGAAAATAACATCACATACGATACGCTCAACACGCAGTCTAAAGGAAAACAAATTCCCATTGTAAATGAGATTATACCGCGCATATATTCGCTGCACATGCGCACCACACATAATTAATAGCTTGATGCCATTTAATTAAGTCATTTACTTCAAATGGGTAAATAATTTAACTTTTATCTAAATATGGGTAAAACTAAGAGTTGACGACGTGACGCGCTGGTGCAATTCGATCTGGTGTAATTGCACTGACTTGGTTTAAAACAGCTCTTACTGCCTGATGGTACCATAGAGCTATATATATTCGTGCCATTTTAGACTTGCTCGCTTCATAGGCATAGCTTATGGATTTTCTCTTATTTATCTTAGATGTGTTTCGTATTGTTTAGGTGCAATTTTTCATCATTACTTAGTTATATAAACACAAATTAACATATTGATTTACGGCCTTTACAAAAGAATTAGCTTCAAAATAAGAAAAACTCTATATAATAAAGATCGGGCTTTTTAATTGTTCCCTGGCGGTTCGCATTAAAGTGGCGTTTCGCCGAGCGTGCGCTATGCCATGCTGTGTGCTAAACACTCAACTGAAGTATAAATCACAGTCGCACTTTTGCTTATATGAATAAAAAATTAAACAACAGAACAAACAATATCCATAAATTAACCAATTTGCAGTTGAGGCACGTTCTCAAGCGATTCTCGTTAAGAGAATTTTTATTTTTTTTCCCATAACCCATGGCAGAATATTTTCCTTCCAGCCGCTGAGGAACAAAATGTTTTCTTTGTGAGCTGCTGTGCAAATCGAATGAGTTTCACTTACACAAAACAGACATAAATCGAGGGGAAATAGTATCTTTATGCATGAACAGCAACTATGTGCGGCAACAACAACAATAACAAATAACGAAAACAAAACAACAAAAAAAACTCCTAGATGCAGCAGACATCTAAGCAGCACACATGCGATCCGAAGCACAAAAGAAATTCATTGTTGTCATTCGATTTCGTGTGTAACGTCCACGCGTATTTCCGTCGTTGCTGGCTGGATGGCAGGCTGGCTGACTGGCTGAAACCAACTACACAGATTCACGTTTTGTTTCTCATGACTTTTCACCGCACAGCAATAATAATAATAATTGTGCGTTTAATATTGTCACCTTTCCCACTGCAGCTCGATGCGGTTCGGCGCGCAAAAATGCCAAAGCAGTTGTGCCATAAACTCAACGCATCCAATTATATTTTTATCTTATATACAGATACTTTAAATCTTTATGGTTGTTGCAACGCCATTTGCTTCGCTCGAATCTAGGAATCGATGGAGCAAAAAAAAAAGACGATAAAAGCGGGAACAAGAAGAAGCCACTTAAATCATCTTTGGCCTCAATATACTAGAGAGCAGGCGTCTACGATCTTCAATATTACTGATCTGCTGATCATTTTTGGAAAGTATTTCAAGAATTTGCCCGACGATTACTACGCCAGTCATTTAAAAGGTTCTCGTGGCATAACTAACTGCTACGACGAATTGTATCAAATCGTTCGCATTTATTGTCTTATCTGGGAAGTAATTTATAAATTTGCAGGCAGATTTTATATTTTGCCGTTCGTACGTTTCCATAACTAAAAATAGCATAAACTGACAGAAATAGCTGAGGCTGACTGAGACATGGAGCCACAAAGCCAAAGTTGCAGCAGAATGGAAAACTATTCACAAAAAGCGGGAACGAACGAAAAAAAAACCCTTGTCACATGCAATTTAATTTCATTTTATTAAGTGTGGACGAGTGCAAGTTTGCTTCCATTTGAGTAGCTCACCTTCGCTACGTCTCCTCGTATCGTATATGTCTCACGGACATTTCGTTAATGGCGGTGGCGACGTGTCCGCAGGATTTTTCTACATAATTCGCAGATTGGAATCAAGGGGAAAATTACATTTGTGTCGTGATGTGCATCCAGTTACGAGTATGCAGCGAGTTATTAAATTGACAAAGTTCTTGTGTAGGGACAAACGAGTAGAAGAATATCATGCAATGGTGTTGGGCAAATTGAGTGGCTAGTGAAGCTCCGACGCAGTAATTTCCTTGATATCAAAGTTGATTTATTGATTGAAGGATAATACGTGAGCTTATCATTGCCATCGTTTTTGAGAAGGTTCCTGTCATGTTTAAGGCGATTTCTTAATTTTTATTATGACTTTTAGTAAAAGTTTAGATGACTTTTTGAAGCAACATTTAATTTTCTATCTGACCTGAAATCGAGTAGAGCTGATCTATTATGAATTTTCCCCTTATCTACCTAACACCATTTTTCAATTATAAAGAATATTAAAATTGTCTAGCATTTTGAGTTTCAAAAGTGCTGTTATAAGTGGAAGTTATTAAATAATCATAATTATCACTTTAGCTTAAACACCAAGCTGCGACAGTTCCGCTCAAATGAATCTGTGCTGTTGTATGGGTGCAGCACTTGGAAGGTGTCTGCTACTATCAAAAAAGATTACAAACGTTGTTAACTGGTGCCTACGGAACATGTTAAGGGTTTTCTGGCCTAACCGTATCTCTAACAAACACCTTTACCAGAGAACGGGACAGGAACCAATAGGCACAATCATCCAACGACGGAAGTGGCAGTGGATTGGTCATACACTCCGAAAATGCGACAGTTCCATAGCAACCTACGCAATGCAATGGAATCCGTTATCTCAGGATGGTACAAGAACAGGTCGTCCGAGAAATATATGACGCAGAACAGTTGAGGAGGAGTCACGGGAATTGGGGAAGAGTTGGAGAGAGCTGAAGCTCATTGCCAGGAACCGCACGCGATGGCGCGTAGGTGTAGTAGACGCCCTAGGACCCACAAGGAGATATAGGACATAAGAAGAAGAAGAAGAACTGTTAACGACCTAGAGGATTGAAAGTTTCTGAGCAGCTCAGTCTCATTGGCAATTTCTGTGTAACATTTATCGCGAGTCGCGCGTGTCGCGTGGGATGCGTGTAAAAATGTGCTTCCTTCGTTGAGGTCCTTTTTAACCAAATTTTTCTCGACCCAGAGAGCTAAAATTTTGTGAGATGCATAGTCTCATGAGCCATTTCTAAGACCCCACGTGTAACGCGTGTGGCGAGTTGCATATGGCTCTTGTGATGCGTGTAAAATTTTATATTATTTACAGCCTCTCGAAAATTTTTCTTATTTTGCTGTTTTTAATTTTACTGCAGTATATATTTAGCCCACCATGATTACAAGTATTACTATTTTTATTATTAAAACTGCTGACTCGGAAACAGAGTTTGTGATAAGTGAAAGCTTTTTTGTGTTGGCTTCAACCCAGATTTCCGGATTTGTATTTGTCATTAGAAGTCAATAGGTGGGACCTTACTTTGCTCTAATAATCACTTTTTTGCCGCCTTCTCTGAGGTAGTTTCTTAGTAGACAGTCTTATACCCATTAAATTCCATTATCAATCGTGTTATTCTGTTATTATGTGTCTTATATCCGGTACAGCGATAACAATGCAAAACCTTGCCCATACCATCGATGATCTTCTTTTTTGAGCGATCCTTAGCAAATCTTTAATATTTCACCGTTACACGAATATGCTAGTATTCAGCTTCTTTTGATAGAGACAGTTTGGGAAAACCATACCTATCCCATGCACTGGAAGAACGGAGTTATTGGTTAGCTGCCATAGAAAGGAGACCTCAAGAAATGCAAAAACTGGAGTAATATAACCCTTTTGTCTGTTTTTCCAAAACTAATGGCAACTATCATTCTCAAGCGGATAAAGGGAAGAATCGAGACTACACTCAAGAGGCATCAAGAGGGCTTTCACAGGGGTCGATCGTGCGTCGATCATATCAACACCCTGCGTATCATTTTTGAGCAGCTTGCTGAGTTTTAGTCACCGCTTTACTTAACATTCGTAAATTTTGAGAAGATCTTTGACTAGGTTAACCGAGAATCATATGGAGATCACTTCTTCAAAGAGGAATTCCCCCTAAAATAGTTGCTATTATAAAGGAGTCCTATAAAAATGCAGGAAGCTTCGTTTTTAATAATGGACAGCTCTCCCGATCTTTCAAAGTGCGAGTGGGAGCGAAGCAAGGGGATGTTCTATCGATAAACAACTGTCAATATATGATCTAGTGACTGCCACCGTTAGTACAGTTGAGAGATATGGCATTCAATAAAGACCATTTCAAAGGTTTAGCCACTTGGGTTATACCGGTAATATATATTTCCTGGCAAGTAACTTCAGATGTCTAAACGGAATGTGCCAATCATTGCAGGTAAAAGGAGAGTCGATTGGTCTAAGGATATATGTTAATAAAACACAAATAATGCCCACAGTTCGCTCTACACGTCAGCGTATTATTTTACAGATGACACCTTTTGAAAAGGTCGAATTGTTTAATTACATTGGAAATATTGTATCAGCTAATGGCAGTACAGATCTGGATGTTAAAAGCAAAATCAATAAAACTCAAGCTGCTTTTGGTGCTCAATCTCCAATTGGCAAACCCAGCTAAATCTCTTTACGCACTGAGTTGAAATTCTTCGAATCCAATGATAAACCCGTGCTATTATATGCCTGCGAAACCTGAAAAGTACTAAAGTGGAAAGGTCACTTGGATGGGATAGCCGGAAAACGCCGGATATTTCCGCTTGCAAAACAGAATTACTTCTTGGGATAATTTGCACATAAAAACTGTTGTGCCTTTACTTATAGTGCAGAAACGTTTAGTTCGAATAACTTCTAGTAAACTCCTAGTTGATCATTACATCCAAATTTCAAGAATCCTTCCTTTAAGACGTCTTTACAGTCTTTAGAGAGTTCTTCAAGCAATAACAAATATAAACGATAAACTAAAGACATAAACAAATTTTGCTCTTGAGCTACTGATGGCACATAATTCCTCCTATTCTCATTTTTGCGCTGTATAAGCACCGAAGAGCTTCCATTTTATCTTCGATTTATTTTTATTTTACATGTATTCGAAAAGAAATTAAAGAACTGAGTGCTCACAGCCGAACAAGACTGTCATTAGTTAAAGATCCATAAATAATTCCCTGCTTCTTTGAGTATTCTGGAATTTACATCCGAAGATGTACTTTAGAGTTTTGGGCATGTGATTGATACTCGAGTGATCATTTTAATATACGTTTATTTTCCACCTATTAGGGAAAAATTGTTCTATTTGGAATTTTTTAAAAAGTTTTTTAAAAAGCTTTTGTTGTACAATAAAATAATAATCCTGAAAGTTATATCAAATATCATAGTTACTTACGAAAACATTCCTATACCGAAGAAAGACAGAAAACAGATTTACCGCTGTTCAATATTCTAAATACAATTACAGTATGTAAACGAAAGTTTTTTTAAAAAAATTCTTACATCACGTCTCCTGTCAGTCATCTTCTTAATAGCTTGCGGCCTGTTGCAAGTACTCCAAAACTAGACATCCTTTTTTCGCTTATATTGGAAAAGAAAATGAATAAAATGATTTTCGCGTGTACAAGTATATGCCTTCAATTAATTCCTAGCTTCTGGTTAAGTCATCTTAACGCAACGATCACCTCCATCATCGTTGCTCGCGTTCTTTCTGCTCTGTTCAGATAGCGATTTCTTTCAACAGGTAATTAAATTGCAACTCGATTTAATTTTCAATTAGTTAATCTTTGCTGTTGCTGCGCATTGCCGTCTGTTACCGATCTGTAGCAGTACGTACAACTTGAACACCGACGACGACGATCACGAAGGCTTAGGATTGTCTTACGTTGCGCACTCGATACAGGCATACTCTTAGATGTGAAGCAGATATGATGTATCTATCTGTAAGACGATTATAATGAGTATCTTTGTGTCCGTAATCTCGACAACATCAAAGCCAACAACAACAGCAAGAAATGAAGAGCACGGAATTGTGAAGAGGAAAAAGAAAAAATTGTCTATCACATAAAAGAAAAATGCTGTTTCGCTCTCTAGTTCGGCCCCGTTGTTATACAATATTTTTGTGCTTTTGAGTCGACAAGGATGACGACGATGAGAGTAAAAGGTGCGCTTTGGTACCTCTTTTGAGAAGGCAATAGCAGCGTAACAATAATACGGTGGTAAGCTGGTTTCATGTTGGCGCGTCAATACAATTATTGCCACGGCAATTGCAATATCAAACTGCAAATGGACTTTCTTGTAATGTCTAACGAATAAACGATTTGTTTGTATGATTGTTTTGTCAATGTGTGTGTGTGTGTGTGTGTGTTTGTTTGTATGAAAATGGAATTTAGGCCAATTGCTACAGCATTTGCGCTATGCGAACTTCACAAACTGAAGATATTCCGACGTCGACTACCACAAATGGTCGGCAGGAATTTTGACACTTCAAGGTGCGACGACTACGACGGCGAAGCGAAGCCAACGATGATGATGACATGCGAATAGTGCGGATGGTGAGTGAGGTTGGTGAACATTGGCGACAAGATGCTACACTACCATGATTGCAACTTTTGGACCGCGACTAAGAAAGACAACCAAATCCTAATTTGTCATGGTATTCTGTCAGTGTGGAAAATTTGTTTTGCGGCATGTTTCGTTGTCGAATGTACAATATGATTTATAGTACCAGTTGTCGAAGATTGTAACATATTTGTTATCCATTTATATTGGCCGTCTGTCTGGCATACGGCATACTGCACAATACAGTACAGTACAGTACAGTAAAGTGCCGACGACTTATTGTTAAATATTAAAGAGCCAAAATGTTGTGTTAATTTTTTATTAGTGAAACATTTTGTCCGCTTGTTCTCCACATTGCTCAGGTTGTTATGGATTGTGTTGTGTGACAACAACTTTGTTGTGTTTTTTTTGTATCGTTGTTATAACTTATAACAGCTGTCTAGTTTTTCTATACTTACTCCTGAAATGGTGAAACTATCCGGGGGTTAGTATGGCAATGGGATTGTCATTGAAAAGATGCATAAAGGAAAAGCATCAACATAAAAAAAACTTAGAAACCTAAAGTTAATTTCTATAACATGTATGCGTTTATTTATCAATCGCTTATTGATAGCAATTTTAGGAAAAGCTCTTCAAAAAATTGAATTTATTTCAAAGAATAATTCTCCGGACAACATTCAAGTGTCTACTTCTAAAATGAGAAATGAATAAAATATCCCTTTACGATTAAATAGCTTCACTAACCTTTAAAATAAATAATTACTAGATAATTGATTTCATCATATTTGGCTCTACAACCGGGGTCCGGTCCTGGCCTCCCACAAAAAGTCGCTCCATTGGTTCCGATTTTGAGAAGATGTCATCCAGTTTTGCATCCCTAAATTCTGGGCGTCCTGGTCTACGCCATCCTTCCAGCGTAGGATTGGTCGACCTCGCTGCCATGTTTCATAAATCCTACCGCAAAAGTCTTTCCGAGCAGGATCGATTTCGCTGATGCGAGTTAGGTGTCTTGCCCACCGGATCCTACTGAGCATAATCCTCTTTGCGATGTCGACATTGCGGTAACGCTCGTATATCTTATAATTATAGAGTCAGCGGAATCGTCTTTCCACACATACGGGACTAACAATTCTTGTAGGGCCTCCTATTTTAATCAGCTCTAATGGGATTTCATCAGATCCTGGGACCATACTGCCTAAGATGGAGTCAGAAGTACTAATGACAGTATTCTTAAGGCGTGTCCATTTCTCTTCTACGCCCGACATCTCAACTCCAGGACAACTCGCTTGACCGTAGTTGTTTCTGGTCTCTTTGTTGTATAGGGCATCCGTATTGACTCGAATCTGATTCACTGATGCAGTCTTTCGTAATGATGCCGTCCACGCTCGGAGCACCATACCAACAAGATAGTGGTCCGAGTCGACTTTAGCACCTTGGTACGTTCATACCGTCGTCAGGTACTGATACTCGCAACGACCAAATTATTGCTTGCTGCCATTTCTATGACACCATTGTCATTAGTGTTCTCGATTGCTGTTATGACATTATATTTAGACAGGGTTATGGCCAGCTGCTGTGCAGCTCGAGGTCTATATAGTGAGCGTACGTTCCATGAGAAAATTAAATCGTTTAGCAGTTTTCGTTGCCCTGGTCGTGGTCGTTCAGTGTATCCAAAGATGATTTAGGGTACCGAAATAGAATTTTTTTAGGGGCGAGGTAATCGGCCTCGCGCCCACCTTACTTTGAATGGACTAGCCCGATTATTCAGCTTTTCCTGTATTGGAGGCCAGCAGCCACCACCTGGAGGCTTGATCGTACTTCCACCCGTCAGAGATAGTTACTTTTACTTGCAATTCTGATGCATCTGCTGATGGCTGACCGCCACATAACTGATTTATATAATATAACTTTAACTCGAAACTCACCTTAAAATACATTCATTTTCTGTTTATAATTTCTTTGTCTCACTTCTTCAATAAAACCGAAGTAAAGGAATAAAATCTATCGCTCCAAAGCGTACCCAAAAGTAAGCACACTTCACTTCCATATGACAATGCAAGACTTTTGCATGATCGGTGCAATCCAATTTCACATCGAGATATACCCTCCAATGCAGTACATAAAAATAAAACCAAAACCAAAAAACAAAACAAAGATTAATGCACCTGTCGGGGTTGATATCTGTGTTAAAAGTACATCCGACCAAAGAGAACCATCACCGCAGATACCAGTCAACAAAACAAATAATATTCATTTGCATTCGACAGTGTTTTGCTGTCTGTCTGCTGCGGCTGCTGTAACTGCTGCTCAAGCGAAACTCCCAATAGCTCGCCGCTCGACTCGTCCACTCCATGCCGGTAACAAAATTTATGACCTGATAAAAATAATTAAAGTCACTTGGAGAATATTTCAAATCTCAACGACACACGATCACACATGATTGCCTATCCGTCGGCTGGCGTGCGCATTCAAATGTTACGAGTCCCACACATATGGGATGTTCGCGTTGTCAAAATCTCTACGGTTTTTCCGAAATGTGGTATAAATTGCACGTTGCCGCACGATCAACGTACAATGTGTATGCAAATTCAATGAATTACATACAAATCGCAGAGTTACTTCGATTGGTTGGGAGTTTCGGTGGACTGAGTGGCCTTAGTTGGTGTCCTTTACCCTCATTTCTTTCTTACATACCTTAGTTAGATTAAATATTGTAGGTAGATTGCATTTTGCTTGAAATCACATCGCATCAGATGATTTGTTGATATTATATTTTGTGTCCAAAATCCTTCAGTACTTCTTTGCAATTTAAAAGAAAGCAAGCCAAGTTTCTCGCTTAAGTCTTTCGAATTTTTATTTGGCAATTAAGTTGCAGTCTGTATTATTTAACTCCGCGCTGGTATATTATGAATCGAATTTTGTATTATTTTCATCGTACTAAATCTTCTTCTGATAGTATGTAGTCGTGTGCGCACTTTTGCTCTTTGCTGTGACATTTAGCGTTTGATTGATAACAAGCGTACAAGGAGCAGATATTGACTGCTTACAATAAGACAGGGACTCTACCATTTATTTGTATGTCAATTAAAATCGATTGCTCTTGCACTGTTTGTGAAATGGAAATTTCAAAAAATTTCGCATACAAACTAACATGTGTCACTTATTAGGAAATTTATTCGTCTAACAACTTGCGGCGGCATTGGTTTCACAATAGACAGCGCATACTTACCAGCCTCTACGCTTTTTCTTTGGATATCATATTGCTCTTTGACTTGTTCGTACATAAGTATCATTTGTTTTACACAATCTCAGAGGTAGATGTCATGAACTGCATAGCGCGGTAGCAAGCTACCAGGTGTATGAATATCTGGTTGCTTGAAGTCTATTGCCGGCCACTGCTGCAAACATGAAAAGATATTGTGTAATTTATATACCGATCGTCTTGAATGTTTTTTTGCAATTCATAGCATATCTCTTTTGAAGTTATATTATTAATAATTTAATTTTGTTGAGAATATCAAAATCTACTGTACTGCTTAGCGTCAAGGTAATGAAAATTGTAAGCTTGCAATTTATATAATCACAATAGCGTGATTAAAATTGTTATTTGACTCTGAAGATTTCAATGTTCTTCATGAATTACACACTATGAAGTTATTTTAATTCATTTCTTTAATTAATTCTCACTATGCCTATATGAATGTCAGTTTCCTTAATTGTAATGCAACGTTTTCACGCAATTATATCTTTTCGCCTTAAAATGCTTTACTTTACTTACTTTATATGACTCTGAAGATTTACATGTACTTCTTGCATTACACACAATGAACTTATTTTAATACATTTCTTTAATTAATTCTCATCACGCCTATATGATTGTCACTTTCCTTCATTGGAATGCAACGTATTCACGCAATTATTTCATTGTTTTTAATTTGCCTTAAAATGCTTTACTTTTAAACTAATTAAATACAAACATTGTAAACAAATGTATGGTTAATCATTTTCCAAAGACGCAGACGCAGTGTATTGCTTACATTAACACATTCCTCCCACATTAAGAGGTGCCTAATTACAGCTGAATAATTATTGACCGTACTGGGGAGACTACCATATGCTTTGTTCTGCCAATTAACACGAGTTGTTTAATGAATAATATTTCAGTTCTTGTATAATTATGATAATTTGCTATCACGGCACGAAAATTAAAGAAGAAGTAAATGAATCGTTTATTACATAGAAGAAACAATTGTAATTAATATTAAGTGGCACTTTCTCGAGCTGTAGTTAACACTTTTTATGTGCAATTTGAAGTTTTTTTGCTTGCTTGATTGATATAATCAAAGCTTAAATCAAAAATGAGTAAATAAAAGTGAATACAGCTGTGAACTTTATACTTTGTAGGCAACAGAGAAATAGTTAGTTAGTTAGGTAAGACTTTTATTTCATAAAAGGATAGGTTGGTACATAATTAAACATAGTTTTCGAGCCTATTTAGGTTTGGTCATTATTGAGCGTCTACCAGATTGACATTTGGGATTACTACAAAAAATATGAGCTTACCAACATTTGCAAACTTACATTTATAAATTTGAAATATTCGAATAAAGAATTTAACAATAATATAATGAAAACGAATTATAATGGCGTTTCTATTTTAAAAACCCTTCTATATATTCTTTCTTAGTGTAGTTGTATAACACGTTCCACTCATATTCTCCATTTAGAATGCTCAGTTTTCTCTCCTCGTCCAGCTCAGTTGCCCGAAGTATACCAGACGGTGTTCCTTTAAAACAGGGCATATAGCTATAAAGTGAAAAACGTCCTCCCTTACACTTAAGTTACACATATAGCAAAGGATTTGTTACTCAATGCGATGCGGTAAAACTGAGTGCGATCAGCTCACCACTTACTTATATTACTTAATATTAGATTTATTTTGTCGATTGAGTTGCTGTTTAGAAAGTATGTTTCATCTTACTGATCATATCCAAGTTGCGCGTATTATTTTCCGAGTTCCGAGCATCACTTACGCATCTCTCGTATCTATCACGCCCGATTGATGATAGTAGCGCGTAAAATTTGGATCTTAAAGTTGTACCCTGATCCTCCATTGTTAAACTAAGACTGAAACCACACTCAGTCGTTAAACTCTCCCAATTTTGATACAGATGACATCTTCTTGTAATTATATGGCTGAGCACCAGCTTAGGTAGCCTACTTTGTTCCATCTCAGTAACTTTAACTACATAATAAACACAAAATGTATATTTCCTACGTAGCCTATAAGCAAGAAAAATGGGAAAAGATTCTTAATAGTAATTATAAAAGAATAAATAACTAAAATAATGAATTTCTTTTCGTACTGCTTGTGAAGTAAGTAATTTGTATTATTAATAAATTAAACAATTAAACACTTTACTTTGAATTGAAATATAACAAAACTTCACTATAAGGAAGACTTGTTGTTATTTCATATATAATTTTTAAATATACCCTCTTTTTACTACTTCTGCATACCTAACGCTAAAGGAACCGCGTAAATATTGTTTCGAAGAGAAGTTAGTAGTAGATTGCTCCATGGGGGGATACATGGAGCAGGCCGTTCTCGTAATAGATGTCTCAATGGGGGGATATATGGAACAGGGCCTTCTCCGATTAATGGAACACGAATCCTTAGATGAAGTGCACGTACTCGTCAAAAAATAGTCACCGTATTAAGATTAAGAAATCGGATACTTTTAGACACTAATTAGTATAATTGAAAGATTATACCATTATAAGTTTCTACCATTTTGTACTTGTGCTGCCAAATATGTAGTCAGACCTGATTGTCTGGTATATAGAAGTGTGTACATGCTTGTTTATAGAATTTATTTTGAGAAGTTTACAATAGATGACTCATATCTACTTGCGAGTATGGTGAGTTGTAAAAAGGGAGGCTTGCCAGATTGATCTAGCGCACTCTAGGTTGTTCGAATGGAAAAGAGTAGAAAAGGTTGGAACCTTGAAGAAACTTTTGATTTACTATAAATATACGGCCTTTTGCCGCGAGGATTCATTTGATGTTTGGAATTCAACCAGTCATGTTGATAAAGTTCTTGTAAAGAGATAGAGCTACCACCTAGAAGAATATTAGTGAAGTATAAGTGTTTTTGTGCATAGAAAGTGTAATTTGTAAACATTTGTTATTCTTTTACTTTTTTTTTTATTAAAGTTGTTATTTGTAAAAGGATTTTGCAAATAAAACATAACACAAGTTTATTAATTTAGAAATAACAACTTTAATTAATCAAAAACAAAAATAACAATACAATTTTATACTGAACAATTTTACAATGCACACAAAAACACTTATAATATATGTACTACTATTCATTTAGCTGGTACCTATACCTTCTTGTCAGTGTATTTTCAACTTGACTGCTTGAATTCTAAACAATGAATGAATTCTCTGCAGCAAACACCACCTTTTATACACATTGAAAAGTTTTCAGAAACTTCTAAACTTATTTACAGAAATATCTAACAAAGACCAGAACATTCCTTATTTACAACTACTAATAGTAACCCACAGTCATATGCATAAAGTCATTAAAACTTCTATAAATAGATTCTATGTGCAATCATGAAGACACTTCGAACAGGTTTGATTACATTTTTTTGACAACACCAGTACATAATAATTTAAACTTATAGTCGGTTAATCTTACAGCCTTAGAGAATGCAAGTGTAATTCAAATTGTTCAAATTCTATTATCGATCGGGGACCGCCTTGTTCCTTTTATACTTCTATTGCGACATCTTCTGCTAGCTACTTTTCGTAACAATATATATATTTCTATGCAAAGGCTGGGATAATAGACGGAGTCATAGGACGTAATCGTAATTTTTTGTAATTTTCATCCACTTGCTTGATTTATAAACATAAACTAAGAGTTATAAAAGCGACATTATAGTCTTATAGTCGTTTAATCTTACAGCCTAAGAGTATGCAATTTATAATTGCTCGAATTCCATTATTGATCGGGGAACGCTTTGTTCCTTTTATACTTCCATGGCGACATCTACTACTATTTTTCCTAACAATATATATATTTATATTCGAATGCTAAGATAATAGGACGTAATCGTAATTTTTTGTTTTTTTCGTCCACTTGCTTGATTTATAAACGCAACCTCAGAATAATAAAAGCCGACATTATCATTCCGAGTTTTCATTATAAATTCCTATTTATCAATAACTAATGAACTTTTCTTTCTCTTTTATTTACAGGTAGGCTTGTGACTCAATAACAACAAAAATATCTAAGTAATATCTAAGCAAGTAAGGCCTGAGTTTATAATATATTTTATGTGCACTTCCAAGTTTTCAAACTCTTGTCAAACAATTAAGAAAAATCTGTCATTGTGACAACAGCAATTAGTCTACTGTCAGTACTCACTGTGAGTGAATTCGAGCGAGTAACAATGCCTTGTGGCCTTATTTACTGCCATGCATTTATATTGCCTCGAACGTGCGAGTGTTCAATTGAATCAACATAAAAGCTTTGGAATTTACTAATTTAAATGAGTTGAAATGTAATCGATTTACTTGGCGGATATCCCACCGCCCGTGTTCAAATGCAATCTCTCCAAATATGAATATCCATGGGTGTTTTTTCCATTTTATGTGGTGTTAACTGGCGTTTACCTCCTCTAATTCATTCAATTCCACCCCAAATTTGGACGGAGTTTTACCAAAAACCCCGAAGGGTATTTCGGTAACTAGATTTAATGTCGAATACCAACAACTGCAATGTATTAGCAGTAAAAGCAGCTGTCGACTATTTTTAGCAGCACACTTGAGCACATAGACATAACATGGACTTTTCTAAACTGGACTTCACTGTACGAGTACGTGTATTTTCCATAAAAGTTTGCTTATGTCTCGGTTTGTCATGTTGTCGAAAACGGCTATTAGTTGTGATCGACTTTTTCTCCTTATTTCTATGCGTTTCAACAACAAATGGTGAAATATCTATTGCAATGCACAAAAAATGTCCAATCAATAAATCTTTCCAATAGTATGTTATAAGTTTTAAGTAAACTTAAAGAGAACAGCGTAGTTCAACGTGTATGTCACCGACAGTTGACATGACTTGGAACATGTATTTTCAGTTAAAATTGAGTAAGATTTTTAGTTGTTTAGTTGCTTTTTGTAAAAACATAATTTGTGAAAGTTTAAAAGTCTTATTATTATTGGAAATTAAATAAAAGACTTAAACGAGAAACTTGAAGTTTGCTTAACTTACATTTCGTCTACAATTCTGTGCATTAATAGGTACATCAAATAGAAGAAATAGAGACTTTGAGATAAAGATTTATTAATTTTTTAAACCTATTTAGTACTTGAGATAGCATACATATATGTCATGTGTTCATTGAACACATTTTTCCACGACTTTCTTTAACTTAACAATCAATTGCAATTTACAAATTATTGACCTTCCAACATAAGAACTAGATTTTTTAAGATTAAGTTAATTTCGCGTTGGCCCACATGTAATTTTCCAGCAAGCGATGGTTAGAATTCTCTATAAAAGTAAAGAAACTTAGTTTTGCTATATAATACTCTTTTCGTTTGCACAACTGGAGCTAGAACTTTATCTTTACCTTTACCATTCTTAACAGATTTTAATGGATTTATGTGGCCACAAGCTATTGTGGCGCTTCTTAATGCAATATATTCTATAGGGGAAGGCGAAAAGTGTTATTTGCACGAAATTATGATTATGATGATGAGATTGGCTTGATTGATTGGCAAAGGTGAGCTGCATATAGTAAACCCATGTCGACTTTCTAAAACAATTTGCACTAAGATGGTTAGTTCTGTGGCACTTCTCTGCATCAGAGGATCTTTCTCTGTAAGTGTGTTTTCGTATGGGAAAATAGTACAAATGCCTTAGGTATCGAATCGTGGTTGATTTGTAGCCCAATCATTGGCAGTGTATGCACGATGTGTAAGTTTAAAGATTTCACCGAAAATATTTGGCCCAGTTTTTTGCGGTGAAAATCCACGCAAATGCAACCCGCAAATGTATGCTTTTTGTTTAATCAATAAATTGTTGTTTGAATAAAGGTAGTGTGCATCGGCAGCCAAAAATCTAATCCAATGTGGTCCGATATCGTAATACTATGGTTGCTGGTTCACCTTATTATCAACGCGTCTGACTGTGCGATCGTCGCATTGACTTGTCGGGAGTAGGAGTTAGTTCATGTTGTCGTTGTAGTTGCTAGTGAAAACTGTTTGTTTGTTAGCTAACTAACTAAGTGAAATGCATGACAGGAGCTCTCGCATAATTTTTAAGAAAAAGTAGAAATACGAACTGGACCTAGACTCGACGAGAGCTGAAAAACAACGCGACATATTTATTATTATTTTTTTTTTTTGTGAAAATAATGAAGATATTTTTTACCGACAAGATGACGGCGTTGAAATTGTTAGCTTGCTAGATCGAGTGCTAGCAACAGTAATGTGTTATTGTTCGCACTTTTAGTCGGTATTGTGGAACCGTTCTCCATCGCCACCTTGTCACCAAACATCGCCACGTAAGGCAAACGAAAGTACGCAATACAGAAGCATAGACGGATCTTGCTGAATGCTGTTAATACATAAACTGCCTTCTTTCGCTGCATTAAGAAAAAATGACGTAATGTAACTACCATACTATAGTTAGTGCGAAACGAATCAAAGAAAATGGAAATATAAGCGGACCAACAAAAAGTTTTTGACTTAAATTTTCTTCTCGCGTTCACAATTGACTTCACATGAGGTTTCTGACATGATTATAAATGACACTTCATGTGGTTAAACCTAATTGAATTCTCTATTCTGATTTAAACTAACGATTTCCTGAACAAATTATAACAAAACATGTTTGCAAACGCCCGCGCTATGTGCCAACATCCTCTTATGGGAGACATAATTATAAAGAGGAAACCAAACATTTTTCGTTTACTGATACAAATTAGTTAAGCAAACTGCGCTCGGCTGACAGTAGATTTGCGGTTAAAAGAAGTATATTTGCAGAAAAATGACAAAGAGGTAGACATTAGCTGTGTTTGTGTTTGTGTTTTTTCATCAAATTGATTTGCGTACTTAAAATTATCAATAGTGACCGGCAGTATGGACTTCGTGGGCAACGTTCTACTGATGATCTGATGGTATATCTCATTCGCCGAACAGTGGAACCGGTCTTTGCATCAATTTGGAGAAAGCAAAGCTGTTGTACTCGATATTTCTAAGGCATTTGCCAGAGTTTGGCATCAAGCTCTTTGGCCAAAATGCGTGCTTATGGAGTCGATGATAAACTCCCTCACTGGATAAGAACCTATCTTTTAGACCGCTCAAATCAAGCTGTTTTGGACGATTTCAAGTCTAAAGTACATAACTTAAATACTGGCGTTCCCCAGGGCTCAGTTTTGTCCCCGACACTCTTCCTTATTTTTATTAATGATCTCTTATCTGTGACTTCTTATCCAACATACGCTCTTTCGCTGACACTATTTCAGCTTCTCATATAAGTTTGAGGAACGTCCCTCCACTTCTCTTGTGGAACTCAAACAACTACGTATGTTAAGCACGTTTAATACTCACAGCATAATAAAGTAGGGAGAAAACAATCGAGCAAAATTTAATGCTTCCAAAACCCAATGATGTCTCCTCTCGTCTAAGCGAATGTTAAATCCCATGCCATTATCCATGAATGGCACTTGCATCGAGGAAATGCTTGGGAATCTCGCAATTCTTGTTATGTGCGTTAACGACAAGCTTCGTTGGAGTGACCACATATTTACCCTGGCCAAAAATACTGCGAAATGTTTAGGTTTTCTAGCCCGGTGCAAGAAATACTTCTCTCTCTGTGATCTGGCTAGTATCTACAAGGCTTTTATTCGACATAAACTTGAGTACAATTGTCATATCTGGTCTGGTGCGCCATAAACTACCTTGCATCAGCTAGATAGAATACAAAACAGCTTATCGGTGACGAAAACATTGCGAAATCAATAGATTCGCTTGAACACCGCAGGTACGTTTCCTGCTTGTCACTGTTTTATCGCTTCTTCCACCAGGAGTGCTCAAGTGAAAATCCCAGCAGCATACCACCTCTCCTTGAACTCAACCGCAATACTCGTGGCGCTGTAAAAGCTCATCAGTTTACCCTTAAGCACATCTTCGGACGTACAGTTTAGTTCAGGGATTCGTTCTTCAGCCGTTCAACTCGTATGTGAAACGCTCTGTCTTTCCACATCACTTTGATCCACAGGGATTCAAAACACAAGCTCATAGACATCTCGTCTTTTCTCCTCATTTTCCTTAACGCCCACGCTTTGCCAAGCATATAACAGAGCTGTAAGAGTGTGAAAAAATAGCCAGATAAAATCTAAAATCTGTTGAAGGAGATCATTCGCTAGAAAAATTGTTCCATTTGTTTGCTAAATCAGTCAAACGAACAAACTGAAAACAAAAGAAAAAAAAACTAAAACCAAAGTCTGTACTGTATTGAATGCACATTTATTTGCGTTTGCGCTAAAAAGCCTCAAAAGGATGATCTTTATGGTCAATTGCTCACTCAATTGGGTATATTGAAATACTGGTTTATCGAGACACGATACATCAGCCAAAACTTAACAGAGCGTAAAAGAATAGTATTTGATTTATGTATAAATATTAATGATAATGAGTACAGATTTACCGTCGAGAAAAACTTCCAGTAAAACTCGTTATCAAACGCAAACCACCCAAATCTTAGCGTTTATCGATAAACGCCTTGCGCTGTTAACGTTGCATTTATTTTAATTGCCACACTAATATATAGCGAAATCTGTGGATGTAATTTGGCACAATTACACTACCGAGTCGCATGACCCCAACTCCACCATAAAAATGGTAAATACTATTTTTAAAACATTTTTTTGGACTCCTAAATATATAGTCATATAGTTGTTATTACCACAGAAGGACACCTGAAGATAGAAGTTAATAGTGGAACGACTAGCCAAACAGTAGCACATGTTCGAAACCATTTCTTATCATTCATTCATTCTGCAGACAAGTTTTACTTTGCTTGAGGGGCCTTTAAGTTGTGCTGCGCTAAGAAAATTACGAAAACATGTGGAAAATGTTGTAGTAATTATTAACATAACATCGGATAACACACAGAGTGTGCTCTGGTATGTCTAATATGAATCAAAGCACACGTTAAACTTCATTTTTATTACTCGCAAGTTGTAACATTTTTGTGATTTTTCATTTCATTCAAATGGGATATGAATGCGAATTTAAAATCGCTGCAACCAGACAAGCCACACGAAATGCTTTGTTATCTCTATACAGTATCAGTTGCTTACAAGCAATAACAAAAAATTGGGTGCGACGAGGATAAATACCGTTTACTTGGATTTATTAATGTTGTCAATCCTGACAGTGGTGGCAGTCTACCAGCAACACCACTGTCCATCTAACTAACCAGCAAATTCCAACGCTGTAACCAACATTAAAGACATTACTTCTTATTGTATGTCCACTTCCAAACAGGAATAAAATATAAAAATTTCCTCCACAAACGAGGCAGCGGCGCCCAATGATGACGATTTCCTTGATCGATGTTGAGATAAAAATTAGTTGACACACAAAAGTGATTGATTGCGGCTCAGCGCGCTGCACTTCAGTTCAAGTTGGACATTTCGCGCGCACGCGTGCTCTTTTGATTAAGATACATTTGCAAAAATGAACGAATCAATTGATGGATGACATCGGTTTGTTGGAACACAAACACACAACACATAAGCATACGTAAACGTTGTATGTGTATGTATATAGCATTCGACAGAGATGATTTCCCGATCATCGGACCGTGAACTGAGGACATCAAATGCTTTTTACCGCCAAATTAAAGGTTTTTCTTGTCTTCCGGAACAAGAAAATGCATACGCGTCAGAGGTAATTAGCAACAGAAAGTCGCTGCATACAGCACGGGCCATCTGGACGGCCATAAATTACCATGGAGTTTCTGTGGTATGTCGCATTAAATGCTGTCACTCAAAGTTGTTAGTGCGGAGGAATGATGTGGTAGAAAATGGATGTAAAGCGTTAATTAATTTTATCCTGTACAAAATTATTGTGCATCGTCTTTTGTCAGGAAGTCTAATGAGGAGCTTTGGTAAAGAACACAACCAATATTTCCGGGTATCTTAATCTACAAAATTTTAATCTAATAAATATTTAAATATTAAGGAAATGAACACATTTCATATGAGAAAACAATTTTTTTATCCAATTTCTCATCCCCTAACTCTAATCTACATTAAACTTCAAATGATGAACTGCCCCGCTCCCGAGTCGTATAAATTCTAACTAGCGCTCCGGCACCCGCACACATGAATCCTCACATTCATATCACTTCCACCGGAATGGTGTACTATTGCCTAATCCTAAAAAAACGCCACCTCGATCGTATTCGCACTATGTGGTTTACCGAGATTTTGTTAAGACGCATATTCTGTGAACGTTTCAGATCAATCGACCGTTTTATTTAAACAGAACAATATATAGCCTATATTCACCCGGAAAGTCCATTCTAAATATTGGTGAAAACATTTTTGGAATCGGTCCATTAGTTTCGAAGATTACCTCCTACACACAAACCAACATTACATCTTTATAATATTAGTATAGATTGGTAACACTTCATATAATCTTTATTATAGTTCTTAATGTTTTGGTATGTATGTATATATAACTAACGATTGGCAGCAGTTGACCGCCCCCGAACTGCTACAATATTTTTATATTAATTGCAATTAAAACCAAAAAATCTCTGTAAGATTCGAAGGCGGTCTTAGATAGCATTATGTGACCCAGACTCTACACACGTATTCGGAGCATCACGCTCGTTCAGTGTTATGTTTCCATTGAATCCATTGAAAATATGTGTTCTTTATTAGCTAACTTAAAGCAATAGTTGCTTCAGTAAACGGAGGCAGCACTAAGGTCGTTCTCGGAGACCTTAGGGGCCATACCTCAATGAGGTTGCTCTAAAAACCTAAGACGCCACATTTCGGGGTAACACACTTTGTAGCGGCTAAAGCAGTTTGTGTATATTTATCAGATGATTGGAGATGGTTTTACGAGTGTCTGAATTATCAGGTCTGACATTACTTAAAACATGGGAGCTGCCGGTTAAGTGGGTGTCTAAAAGCGATTCTTCTATTTGACCACAGAAGAACGCTTGGCTGTCCTTAATACTTTTTTATAAAGTTTAAGAGACTCATTGTAAGCATCCCAGTCAGTTTCTAATCTATTAGCCTTGGCTACGTTGCAAAGCGTTCTGCTACTGTTTTTAATATGTCCCAGCTCCGAGGTCCACTTTCTTATATGACAGCAGCTTAAATATTGCGATATGAAGAAAAGGTGTACTTTAAGCTAAAGATGAGCTTCTGTGTAAAACTAAAAAATAAGACAAGGCTATGGGGATTATTTTTGGTTTCAAAAACCCAGCGAAAATATCAGTAGCGTGTTTTTCTTAAATAAGTTGGCATAAGCATGTAAAATCAGCCTACTAAACCCAAATGCATATTTACTTTAATGTAGAGTGCGCCGCACTTGCGCATATCACAGAACTTAACAATGACATCTCAACCGGACGCTAATTTCACACTCACACCCAGCGTCCACCTTTATCTCGACGAGCCAACGAGAACGAGTGCATCTATAAATTATTATAATTTCACAAGTCCATCAGTTCACTATTTAGCAGAGATGTTGAAAATGTCGAGACGGCGTCCGTGACATGCGCACTGGCTGGCTGTTGGCTGGTGCGCTTAAGCAGCGAAACCTGCAAAGACTGGTAGTTAGCATAGAGATTAGCACTGACAGACAGCACAGCAGAGAGACAGTAATCACAAAGTGCATCCTGTTTTGGAGAGCCAGACAGACGATCCTCGAATTTTTCCTTTCAACTAGCCATGCGAGACAACGCAAAGTACTTCCCCGCCTATTCATTGCGCTCAGTAATATTACCAATGATGGGTGTCTGCGAAATTCGCGCCTCGCCGGTGTTGTTGTTGTTTTTTTTTGCTTAAATCTCCTAGTAATCTCGCGTATTACGTATACAGAACGATGGAGTGGTGGAAATTTTTGTTATACCACGATGATGATGGACATTACTCAATTTAACCATCAGACAGAATGATGATGTGTGTTATATTGCAAAGTGTTATAGTGATATCTGATCTGACAGATGAAATGACACATAGGTTGCTTGTGTTGTAGATATGCACCGGTATTTGACGCTAGACGATGTAAGCTGGAATTAATTTCTGGTTGATTTTATGATACTCGAGGATATATTTTTTTTAAGAACAGAATACAATAAATAAGAGTATGGTGGAAATAATATTTCCAACTAAGGAACTGGTCTTTACAAACTTCTCTTAATAACCGCCCACTTAATGGTCGAATGATAGTTGATTGTCAGTCGAGGACGTTGTGGCCATATTGTACGACAATTAAGTGTAAAGGTTGTTGAACGCGGATTTAAAGCAGAGATAACCCATTCCAACTTAATGTTCTCATTACTAATCAGACCATTCCAACGAAGGGAAATGCTTCTTTTACTTTGAATAACCATCGAGCGAGCGATATATCCGAACAGTTTCAGGTTTAACAATTGAATAACTGTATCGCGTATGATGTGTTTCCTCCAGGCCATAACAGTTAATGCCACCATTTCTTAACGCCATTTTTCATTTGCCCTACCTCACCTTATACGTCGCAGTGGATGTAACATTTCAATCAATGAGATGTCGTACGATAGACAGCCAATCTTGATCTGCACACATACACCCATCCCCCTGAAGAATAATAATATCGCATAACATATGTGTAACACGCATTCAACATGCGTTGAATTCAAATTCAAAGTGAATCGACACTCTCGCATAGATCGACGATCGATCGGCAATCAACAATTGGCGAACCAGGTGATCCAGTGCGAGAAGGAGCACACTTTTCATTCACACGGAGATGAAAACGTTACTCGCTAACTGTGGGATTGTTCCGCACAGCACATATAAGAATGCACAGAACAGCACTCGTGGAAATGTGTTACAAAGAAAAGACAAGCTACGGGCTGGCTATAATGCACTTTTACAAAGCTGTCGATCCTCACGAGGTGTTGCACACAGCGTTAAAATATTTTCAATACATTTTTGTTATTCCTACTGATCTCTTTTGGGCGACGCGCGATCGAGAAACTCTTCTTCGGTTGCTCTGTAATGTACACCTATGCCGTGTGCAGTTCCGAAATATCATTGAAGCGTTACCGTCGTTCGCCACGATAGATAAGGCGATTTGCAATAAAATGGAGATATCGAATTTATTGCAATATCATCAATGCGGAGAATGTATGTAGTGCTGCAATGGTAGAATATACTATATACCGAACCAAGAGTAGTGCTTTAAAAATGCAATATTAAGCGAGAGGAATTTTAACCCCTTTGAAGCACAAAAATATTCTCTAATTTTTCATATTCTATACCTCAGCAGTTAGTTAGTGAATAGTCAAAAAAAAGTTCTCAATAAAGGATCTAACAAATCTGTCTCTGATTGTGTGATATAGGGTTAACGACATGGAGAATTTTTTTTCTATATTGAATGATTTAGTCATGACGTTTTCGATTTCTAACTGAATGCATTTGCTCAGTAAAGTTGCACAGTTGCACAGTTGCACAATTCGCAAAAAGCAATCAAATGCAATAGCCTGTCAAATCCGCTGGACAACCCATCAGCTCGTACCCGCACGCACAATAAGTCCGCCTTGCCATTAGCGTTATCATATTGAAGTGGCTGCGGCGGTGGTGGTGGTAGTAATGGTGGCGTGGTGGTAGCGGTAGCTATTGCTAGCTGGTGACTGGCTCCTCGTCATCTACTGCTAAACTTGAAAAGCTACTCTTCAAGATTTTCCATTATTTCAACAGGGAACCTTTTCAAGTTGACGTCGTCGGTTGCTCGTTGCTTGTCGCCGATTCGCTTCCGTAAAAGTAACAACGAAAGAACACTCGGTAAAATTGCGCTCGTTCCTAGAGATTTCTTTGGTAACTAAACTTATACTGACATTGTCCAGGTTGCATTAATGCTGACTGCGTCATTCTGAACCGCAAGCAAGCGATTGCAGTTATATCTTTTTGCATTGATTCCGCTTGGACTCACGTTCGGTTCGTTCTTATGCCTTTGGGGAAGTTCCAGCTCTGATGTGCGTTCTTCTGGTTCTTTTGTGCAACAACACAAAATGGAAACGCTTGGCAATGATGGTGGTGGTGGCGACGACCGACCACGGCACACATCGCACATTTACTGTTTTACGTCAAAGTTTAGCTTTTATATTCGATTGGATCGAGAACATTGCTATTTGCTTCATTTTCATAATAATATCCATATATATATATATATATATATACTGTATATGTCCGCAAGTACTACTCGGGAGCAGGAACTCTACCATTCTCATTATCAATTCACTTAAACAGCAGCTCAGCACATTACAAGACTCGCATCGTGCAGTGCCGCTTCGCATTCGTCTGGTTCATCTATTGGTTATGTGCGATTGCACCTTGGTATGTGCGAGTGCATTTATTCACCGCTGGAACTGGTCAGCAGAGTAGCCAAGATTACACTTAAAATTGAAGTAAAATTCCTTTCAGTTGAATACTGGGCTTACTACGGCCGCCCAGGGGTGGAACGTCTGGCGTTTGAAATGTTGGTTAACTAGCTAAAGGAATCCTATATATGATGATGGTCAGAACAGTCACCGTCTTCCTCATCATCAGTGGTCATGTGGAAAAAATAAGAAATTTTGTAGGCCGCTGGCCGCTTAGACTGTCAAGACAACCATTTAGACATTAGTTTCGACATTGTTCGGTAACAGCGCATAACCCTTAGGGATTATATGGTTTGAGTTGTTTAACGCATTTAGCATTCGCTGATTCATCATTAGTGTGGCAGCAGTCAGCGCGAGTTATACATCCAGTGACATACCCAGTACATGTATAACAATAGGCATATGTCATGGCACCAAATACTCGAAGCAGTTATTATTTAAATTATTTGGATGAGATATGTTGAGATAAAATACTCTGGGGGTACTCAATTTCCTATAAACAACTGAAGGTTTCATGTAAATGACATTTAGATAATAATTAATATAACAGTTACTGAAATTGTGTTTTTTTTTCTACTATATAAATTAGAAACTATCGTTATTCGTGCGAATACCTTCACTATAAGTCTGCGTCATCCGGAAACCAAACATTTTTTCTTAATACTATTAAGTGCAATATACCAGCTAGCTATAAACATTCTTTGGTTACAATGCTTCCGAAACATATCCACCATGTTATTAATTTTAATTATAAAATGTACATTTTTATGACAGGAATTTGTACTTGTTGAAGCAACATAAAACGGCTTCCGACCCGACAGCAGTTTAGGAGTCAGGTTAAAGCAAATAGAATTACGTAGTAATTGCCGTTTATTATGGATTTATTATTGATTCACAAATGCAAAATGAATTAAGCAACACCAGAATATTTATCTGTTCAGTATATTTATGTTCATTTAATAGTTACTTTCTTTATTTAAACATAATTATTTAATTACTGATAGATCCTCACCTACAGTGAGCAAAATTTACAAAGAAAACACACCAATGATCGGACGATCGATTGGTCTATTTCAGTGATGAGAAGACTCTGATTCCAAAAATAAATAAAATGAAATCGTTGCGGAAGGAATCCCAGCAGTTAAACTATCGGTGCATTCCAGGGTATCTATTGTACCTCGACCAAGTCATCTTGCATGTCTTCCTGTCTGCTTTCCTCTCTGTCTGTTTGCCTGTTTGACTACCCGCGATGTCCAATGCCACTTTATTTGTTTGATTTCAGTACTTTGTTTCAGCGACAACGACTTCAATTGCTTCTTCGATTAATACTCGTATCAAGGAAGTAACTTCAATCCAATCGCGCGTTAACCGTTCGCCAATCGCTATGAATAAAGATGAATGACATTTTGCCATCAGGTCGCGTTTGGTGAGTTCGTGTTTTCATTGTCGTTCGTTCACGATGGGTTACTCGCGCTGTAATATTGGCATTTTATTGCCATCAGCATCGTATTTTGTTACGAAGCAACGCTTCAATATTTTTCCTAATAGTTTTTCCACCCAGCAACAAAATCGTTCTTCGTCTTCATCGTTGAATTGTATTTATGATTAAAAATAACCGTTGCGATTTACGAGTATCTAATTGATTTGTATTGAGAAATTTGATGGATTTCCAATTGGTTGAGGTATAGAAACGGGAACTGTGCTGTTTAGCGATTGCCCATGCTCACTGAATGACCGCATCGGTTAGAGTTGTGAAATACTAATTGGCGATCGAAATCTTTCAATATGAAGCGGTCACCGATACATCTTGGATACCTCATTGAATCAGTCGCTGGGAGTTGACTTTGGAAATTATCGATAGTGGTACTATCGATTGGACTGGGTATTTATGTCGGAATCATTGTTTTGTTATGTCTTTGGTGGCAAGTTCTTGGAAGATTATTAGATAGGATTCATTATAATTGGTTTCTTTTTATTTAAATATAAAATGGCATTTGTTACAACCAAACTTAAATCGGAGGCAAGGACACTTAAAATGGGAAAAGGTTTGCAAGACAAATCCAAACGAAAAAGTGAACCTCATTAAAATAATTAATTAAAAAAATTAAAATTAAAAACTGCAGAGCAGTCATCATAGAAACATATAGTGTTATTTAAGATACTGCCAAAGAGTGAAATTTTTTTTTATATAATTTTAAGTGGATTGAACTGGAGGGACGTTCCTCAAACTTATATTAGAAGCTGAGAGTACTGTCGTCGGCGAAAGAATGAATTCGATTAGAAGTAATGGACAAGACATCATTAATAAAAATGAGAAAGAGTGTCGGGGACAAAATACAGCCCTGAGGAACGCCTATTATGTTACGTATTTTAGACTTGAAAGCGTTCAATACAACTTGATCTAAGCGGTTCAGAAGAAAGCTGCTAATCCAATGAATTTGTGAGTGTTGAGATCGTTTAAGACTCTAGCAAGTTCACGATTACGAATGTAAATCTGCCCCATCAGCAAAATGCGCAGTAACAGATTGGCATTTTCCTGAGAGCTGACAACTGGAATGTCATTATAAATGAGCGATGGAATTGATGACGAAGCTCTATTTCTGATTATTTTCACGAATTATCAAAGTTGTTTACTACCTTTATGACATTGTAGTATTTTTTGCATTTATTTTTGGTCGTAGGTGAATTTGACTCGCTGAAGATGGGCATTGAAAATCGTTTGAAATTTATTCGATTTTCGTCAGTAGGGTTTACTTTGTAAAACCGAAAACATACCTCTCTAATCCTAGAAGCCTTTTTAAAGCTCGAATCGTAATATCCAACTTTCTTTGGTTTGACAAACTTGTTTCTGAAATGGATAAAATATCTTACACTATAAGGATGATGTTTGAGATCGCATCAGCGGCGGCATCTACGTTGCTATCGCGAAACAATAATAACAATAATATTCGGCGCAACATACTATTGCGGTCCAAGGCCTAGCTTCTCGCGACATGTAAATTTTTGCACTCAAATGGAAGGGACCCACAAATTAATGTCGTATCCGAACAGCGAATTGAGAAGCTTTCCGCGACAAGTTATTACTCTCGGACGTTTGTCAGACATTTGCGAGAGGTGGGACCATGAAAAATACTTTTGGTGTTTCCTGGGATTCGAAATACGAACCGCCTGCTCAGAAATTCGTGCGCTTTACCACTTTACCCAAAGAAGTTGTTAAGGCCGTCCCAGTTGGCTTTCTGGTATTTCCATACTGTTCTATTTTTTGAGCATTTCCTCTAACTGCGTGGTTTATTAACGAGAAATTAGCTGATACTACACAATGGTTTGATGAACCTAGAAGCGATAATACATTGATTGAGTATTGAGAGGTAAAGAACAATTTAAGGGTGTTCTTGGAATGATTTACAATGTCAGGTAAATTCAGCGAATATTTCAACATACCTTCCTTCTAGTGTTGTCTGGCCAGAATGGCGAAGCCACCTAGAATTTTGTACATTGAAATTGGCCGAAATAACGATTTTAGTGTTATGATTATGATATTTTGTGACAGTTCTTGAAATTCAATCAGAGAGTGCTTAAAACTCGTTATGAGTTGAATTACTGTCCAAGTTGGGGCTTCTATAAATAGCACAGTAGTGTATGTTTCGCTTTTGTACCTTCATTTTCAGCGGTATGAAATTAAATTCCCGATTGGAACATTGGCTGAATTGAGTTAGAAGTTGAAAAGCAACATCACTACGGACATAATTCGCGAGTCTGCGTCGGGGGAAAAATAAGGGCGCTAAGTTATACCAAGGCAAATTTAATTCCAAAGTATCGCAGCTCTGAAATACTTGAGATTCACACATCGGTGCCAGAATAGCTGTATTGTGGACATGTACATGTGCGTACACAGCGAAAGAATTCATTCCCAGTTCACGAATGTTGCTGCTAGGTATGCAAACTTATTAGATACAACAGTTGCATAATGTGAAGTCGGCGTTGAACTTGGAGTTTGTAAAAATCAAGGTGAAAATATAACCTGGTTTGCTGGTTCACAGTTAAGTAGTTATTGGTGTAATTTGTAAACTCTTTATATCACAAAATAGTTTCTGTATTATTTTCGAATATGGACTCGGGCTCTCTAAGGTGAATATTGACGGTAAGACACGTTATCATCCCTACATGGTGAAATATGACATGACTGATATTACTGGCGAATCGATAGTTTTCGTTTTCGGGCTCACTCATATGAACAGATTCGGTAAAACACCTCTAGCACCACCCTAGGATTGGGGGTGTGAAGGGTTGACAGATATTCGTAAAGTGACCGATATTATTGTCGAATCCATAGTTTCCAGGGACGCTGAGATAAATGGTAAGACACTGCCAACATCGCTTGTTATTGGGACATGTTGAAATAATCGATCGATATTTTCGGACGGGGCTACACTGGGAACTAAACTAGTCAACCAAAAATTCCATTATATTAAAATAGAAGTTTCTCTTTTATTTACTTTAAATGTAACTGTTTTATGGTACTCTCAAAGCACACAATTATAGTTAAAAATATATTTAACATAATATAACAAATTGTAAACAAAATCGTTGAAAGAATTCAGAATGTTAAACCAACAATACAAGAGTATTTTTTTACAAGTGAATACCACAGTATAAAGCAAAGAAGCAAACCAGAGAAACCAGAGAGCGTGAAAAAAACTGCTAACACGTAAATATGACGCAATCAAAGGCTGCGCTTACCCTTCAACTTTTGGGAAGGACTCGCGCTAACACCGAAAATATATGCAAATATTTGATAATAATAATTTCACACGTCTGCATAAATAATCGCTTTGTTGAACATCCTGTCTATTCAAGCGTAAATCGCGCGTTCGATATCCTTGCAAAAACAAAACAAAAAATTACTCGCTCTCGAACATTTCCTTTTGATGGTGTGGCAAATGTCGCATCTGAATCGTATGAATACCAAAACAGAAAGAAAAAAAAAACACAAAACAGGCAGAAACCTAAAATAAGAAGACGAAGTTTTATTATTCATAGGAATTTTCGCATCAACCGTCCTCTAGCCGCCGCCCTCCCTCACTACCGCTTAACCCCACCGAGATCAAAGCACGGACAATGTCGGATTCAATAAAAGACATCACAAATAAAAATGTCGTTTTTTTTAGAAGATGAATACGGATGCAGAATCGCGATTCCGAAATGAAGATGAGGAACGAGGCAGTCGTCGGCAAAGCATCATCGACTGAGAACAAAAGGATCGTTTTGTCGTTTGCAAAATTGCTCAAATCCTCAGCGCATACGAGTATAGAGCATTCATTGTTTGTGCGATAAATACGATAATGAAAGATACGACCGGTAGACAGCAGACACAGAGGGGGGGAAAATCGAACAGACGAAACAAAATTTAAATCACGATCCAAAAAGAAATTGGGACAAACAAGTCGCTCGCAATTTGGGTTAAAACGGATTGACAGATTATCATGCCTGAGTTTGGCAGTTTTATTGCTACCTATGTCTTAAGTGTGGCATTAAGACGTACATAGCAGAGGTAACTCTTTGTTGGGGGTATTTTGTGGGACACAGCGCAAGGACACTGCATTTGTGTGCATTGTGTGCGAAAAGTTGGAAATTTTTCGAAAAATGTTCAGCGTTGATTTGGAATTATTTAAACAGCATTTAGAGATTTACGAGTATTTTAAGGAATTATAGTCTTAAGGGAGAAATGTTTTGTACTCAAAAGGCACAAAAAGAAACAAGAAATAAATTAAATACAAATAAAACTACGAAGAAACTTTTATAAATGAATTAAACTTTGAGAAATGGCACACGTCGTTGTTCAGGAAATTGCACTTTATTTATTCAATTGTTTTTGGCAATTGTCGTTTTTGCAATGAAATTCGACAACAGGCGCATAAGTCAAGAAGTCAACCAAGCGAACATCAAATGCTACTTAGCTGGCCGATTGTTCCAATCGATGACGATCGATCCATCGGCAACAACTGAACAGTAAACAGAATTGATTTATTTTTATTGTCCGTCGAGCCAGCTTTTGATTCCATAGATTTTTGAGTTACATGTTTAGTGGCGCACAGAGGGCTAAAACCATTTCGGGAATCCGAATTGAAATTGAACATGTGACATCGCTATCTATATATGTATATATAAACAGGGAACTGTGCACACTCAGTTAACTGACTAGATTGGATTTTATTATACAGCATATAGCTAACTCTTGTATGCTGATTCGCAAAGATAATAACTCTTGGTCACCAAAAGGTACAGCAAACGCAATCGAATATTGGATATCTGCAGGAGATAGATCCATACCGTAACTGAATTTCGTATCAGAAACTTTTCATTTATCAGGCGGCCTCGTATTGTCCGAAAAACATTTGACTACCTCAGACCCAAGAGTTCACCTCGTTACATATGCAGCGTTAAGGCAACGTGGTCTCAGTTTTCAATTTTCTCGGCACAAGTCAAATGCAATTTGTGTACGTCATTATTCGCAGTAACATTCCTATTTTCAATACTGAACTTAGCAAACTATGGCCGCTCATGTACAATGTATGTGTGTTAGGCGGGAGCGCTTAATATTTCAAAGTGAAAGTTTTCATAGATCTGTCTCAGTTATGTTATATTGGTACACAAATGCGGAGTGGGTCGTATGTTTGTTTGAAATTCATATGCACTTATATTCACATTCATGTGTGCTCCTTAAACAACAAAAAAAACTACCAAACTAGAGCTAAGGAAATAAGGATATGCCTTTGACTTGTTGGCATTGCGTAGTCGGTCGTTAAATGTTTGATCGATTGCGACCGCCTGTTAGTTGTTAATATTATTAATTTATTGCTTTCCCAAAGCGACCGATGAAGCGCGTGGGTTGTTACTAAAAGACAGGCGAGCGACAAATCAAAAAGTGCAAGTGTCTAAATCTTGAAGTGATATGTTGCCAAAGAGTAATGTTATCCGAATGGGATATGAAAATGATTTTCACTTGTTCAGCGTGGAAGGGGTGACCTACCGCTGTGAGCTCACTGTATAAACTATTATTTATTAATCATTACTTTTTTATAATATCGCATGATATTTCAGTAAATTATTGTTATTTAGTTTATGTGAGTAAGTCGTAGAGCTTTATATAAGAGTGTATATGGCATTAGACAGGTTGTTTTACCAAAAATGTAATGTTATGAAAAGTTTCCTAAATAATTTCAGTAAGATACTGTGAAATAGCTAGCTAGCTCTAGAATTACAATTTCGTTTATTTAATAATACAAGGAGTAATATTGCAGGCCTAAAAGTTTTCCTTGAAGATTTGTATTAAATTCCAGTCGTAGGATACCGGATTTTATTCGCGATGCATCCGAAAAACGTACGAATTTTTCTCACCGCACTGCTCATCTATCTATTCAAAATACACATTATACCTTGCTCTATATGTGATGTACATATAATTGCCGAATTCACATGTTGTTGTATAAAACAGCCAATATTGTTGGTTTGTGAGCAAAATATTATTTTTGATGGCCGCTTGGATATAAACTACCGACTCCTCTCACCACCAAAACTTTCTGTTCTTATATTCTAATATTTCCAAAGCAATCCTGTGCAAAGGCACTATTATTGTGAGAGTCCCTTGAAGCACCTTACATTGTGTGTATACAGGAGATATAGTACTAGCCCAAGAACGCATCTTTAATGTACACCAGAGTTACACATTCACCCAGCACTACAACAGCCTGCTCATCATAAATGCAGCATACCCGGACAAGAATGTATTTTTATGACCTAGACCAATAAGTATTTTTATATAACATATATACGACCCAAATCAATTATAAGCAACAAAGGATTTTATGAGCTAGATCTGTAAGACGCAACAACTTACCACATAATTCAACCAATGTATTTTTGAATCAGGACCTAATTAAATTTTCTTTATGTCACTATTAACTAACACTATTTATCGTATTGTACTCGTATTGATACATTGTTTGTTAATAGGTTTAAGCATTAGTATATACATATATATTCTTGAATATATCAAAATCAGAATCAGAATAAAATTTGTACTCATATTGAAACAAGCTTATTTCTTTTAGCTCGTTCTAGTAATAGAACATATCTCCCGCTTTCAATTCTTTAAGCTTATGTGTCCTTCTCTTCTATCTGTCCGAAATGAACGATCTTAGAAAATGCTTGTGCTATATTAAGAAAGACTGTAGAACAAACATTTTTCTCTTAAAACTCTTTTTCAACAGTCTTTGTCATTCAGCGTACCTGATCAATAGTTGAATGTTTCACTCGAAATTTAGATTGGTGATCTGTCTGGGATAGTATGTTCCCATTTTATAGTTGGTAGCAGTATTTTTAAAAGCTATCCTTCAAAAAGTTTGGACATTATTGACAGCAAGAATATTGGCGTATAGGTTTTGATGTTTCGTGTGTGGCTTTTTAAATTCTCTATATTAACTTCGCGTGCCCCTGTCTGGCGGACTAGCTGGTCAGAACTTGTGATAAATTTTTAACCCACTTCACAAAGCCCGATTTTATTGAAATTTGCCCATTTCCGGTGACAATACTTTCTATTAAAATTTGATTTTGAATTTGAATTTTGGCCGCGGGATCGGCGGGCTCACATACAAATTTTGTTTCCAATACAGATCATTTCATAATATAATGACTGTGCGCTGTGAGCAGCGCTGCTTACTTAACGATTGGGGTGTTTTTGTTGTTGGGTTGCAGTGCTCCGTATGTGTTGTGTGTGAAATTCAGTATTCATGAAAAATTTGAATTTTTATGGGTAGATTTTTTCATTGCCGTTTTATACTCTGCCTGGATGAACCTTCTGTCCATTACGTTTTTCATGTACAATATCGATGTCAACTGGAAAAGTGTTAAAATATAATAATTAATTGCTAATATGAAGAATGTGTACCTGTAATGAAATATTGTAATAACAATGAAACACAACTGAGTAACGACAAAAGAAAAGACTTAGGACACAAACTATTCCCAATTATAATTGAAAACTCAAGCAATAATTTATGTTATAACAGCATAATATCCAGGAATTTACTTTTTAGCAAATATATCAGATCTGTACATGTATTTATGTTTCATGTAATTCCCAGCGACCACGCTCGCCCTGAATGCTCACCCGCAGGCATTCACTTAGGTTTGGTTTCCCTTGACTTCTCTCCGTAAAATTCAGCAATTGTTATTTTTGTCTTTAACTGTCAGAATATTTGATATGCTTCGAAACATTTCATATTGTCTGGTATATGGTAGAGACAGACACTTGGACAGTAGGTGGGCATGAAATTCCTAATTGTAAATTTGGATGCAGGAGGCAGTGGGGTCCATGATTTCTATTTTTTCAATGCAATTTGATTTAATTTGTTTGCAGATATTGCTGAGTCATACATTAAAAGTCATAAATTTATTCTAACAAATGTCAATAACATTTATTGAGGTCAACAAAAAATGTTACACAATTAGGAAAATATTTATGCAAATGACGTAATTCCCAGCTCAAGGGAAAAGAAATATCGAAAGTTTGATTAAATAATGAAATTATGTCACTTTACCATTAGAGTACATTGTTGCATAAACATAAATTCATGCATTAGCATAAACATTAACAACAACATAAACTACTGTAGTCGTCATGTCCCATAACCGTTAAAGGTGATCGTAGCTTTCTTAAAACTACAACTCAGCTTTATCCAATATCAAAAATCAACAACAAAATAAAGCAAAACACGACTGTCCTATTTTTCGCCAACTGCAACAAAATACTCCGTAAATACCATTTGCATTTCACCGATTTCCTCATTTGCCTTTGGGGCTAATTTTACAACCGAAAAAATACCGCGAAATTGATTTGTCCGCTAGGAACAAACGATTATTTTTTTGATTTAAAATGAACGACAAGAAAACTGAACCGTTCCCAACACGTGAAGAAACTTTACCGAATAAAAGTGAATCCATTTCACTGAATGTTTCTCTCCTTGATCGTAGTGTCCTCTGTCAATATCACAACCTCGTTGTAGGCCGCATATGAACTCTACGAGTATATGCGATAGAAAAGTTGTCGCACTCACGTTGCACATTGTTGTGCAGTAGTTCATCGTAAAGTAAAAATCATGTCATTTTAATTAACATGACGGATTTTTCCTCATCCGAGGCAGAACGCTTGCCCTCAATGCCTATTGTATATATGCATGGCTACCAAGGAGATTTCACCAAATTCATTTGAGCTCTTGCGGTGAACTATGCATGCTGCTGAGTTGGCCGTAACTCATTTTATTTCCTTTAATTTAATTTAATGAATCAATTCAATTTCTTGACGATGTCATAACAAAGGTAACAACAGAGGGAAAATTGTAAAAATATCTCTGTCGTAGTTTGCTATACATTTCAGCAAACGACATCAGTTACCCACCATTTCACAGAGGCACGACTCCGGTGAAAAGTTGGGCTTTAAATTATCTCTTTGTTGTGCGCGGTGGTTTATCGTCTAATGTCTGTTTGGGACAATGTACTAATTTTGACGGAATCGGCTTGCATACGAATCTATACACGGGTCTAGTAGGAATGTTGTGAAATTTTCGCATAAAATGTTATGTTTAACACAAATTGTTTATTTCGTTTAATTAAGAAAATTATGTATTAAACATTTAGAATAAATTTCGAATTATTTCGGTTTATTTACCACTCTCAAGTCAAAAATCCTAAACAAAACGCCCCCGCAATCAAGTGATTCGTTGAATTTAATTGGCCACTGCTCAGAGAAATATCCAGTCTCAACAAATTTGCATTTTGGTGCACCACATCATTTACTCCAAGTATGTTTCATTGTCACAATTAACTAGTACAGTCTCTTTGATGTGCACACAGACCAGACCCAGACCGAATAGAAATAATTCAAATGTACGATGAAATCCAAATCGCTCAATTGAAAGTGAAATTCACAACTGTGCCACTTTTCTTTTGCACCGTTGTTTGTGAACCACGATTATTTTGTGGCACTGACATCCGCCGACGACACGCTTAACGTCTAATCAAGACGGATACTTTTGCCACCGCAAAACATGGGTGAAAATAATACACGGACGAATGCTACCGCGCCAAGACCAACCGATTCCATTGCAAACAACTTAAGTCTCGCCGAAAACTTTGCCTCGTTACTCAAAAAATAAAAATAAATAAATGCGCCAACCGGCATCACGAGGCCAAGCACCGAAAAGAGGAGAGAAGCTCAGCTAATCCCGAAATTTACATAAAACCAAATTGAAATTTCATTCCAGGAGCTTAGCAATATATAGAAGTTAAGCGATATATAGAAATAACTGGTAGCTCCAATGATGGTGCTCAGGATTAGTTCCATAGCACCACTGTCTTCAGCAACAACAACAAATCTAGTTCATCATAGTCACAACTTTTTTGCCAAACAAGAATCGTTTCGCCAATTGCGCATGAATTCAATGTAGAAAGTGAAATAGAAAACCATCAACGACACCAATCAAGGAAAGCAGCAGCCATCCAGCTACCAAAATGGTATGCTCATTTTTCATCTCAAGTCAATTTAGATTTTCAGATTGGAATGAATTCCATCAGAGTCTTGTGTGACGCGACCCAGTGAGCATGTGAAATATCCGTTTGAGTATTCCGATTTAGTCATCTGTTGGCAACAGACTGCGAAATGCAAATTCCAAATTAATGCACTCAAACATTATCCTGAAGGAAAAAGAAGAAAAGTCCGCTTGTAATAGAAAAGATTTATCTGGTTTTCGTTTCCTAAGAAAAACTCTCCATTTCCCTAGATTTTCCTCGGCCAGCAGTTTCTTTGTTTCTTGATGAGATACATGTATATCGCGCATCGCATCATCTTCTCATCATGATCATCATTACCACTGCGCTAAAGAAGAAGGAACATCGATATCATGATGCCGCAAAAACATGGCAACTGAGTTTAAGGTTTTTCTTCCTTCACATGAATGAGGAGGAGTGCACTTTTCCTGTCGTTTGCCTCTGTGCAGAGATTAGATAAATACTCGATGTGTAGGTAGAGCAAAGATTGTTGTAGCTGGTCGGTTCCTCTCTTGTTAGCACGAAGTAATTGCATTTGCGCTTCTGTTTTCCTATGCATATAGCCTCTCAAAGAAATGGAAAACAATTACGTAAATGGTGCCGGTGCGGCATCGTAACAATAACAATTTACCACTCTCGTTGGCAATTTTAGAAATTTTCACTGATTTTCAGATAAAATAAACTGGCACTGAGATGATGAAAAGTTGAAAGAAAGTTGACGAGTAGGTAACATGAGTTAGAAAATGTGAAAGCCCAATGGAGTACATTTCGTCCCCGGAAATGAATAAAAGCAACGTTCGCTTTTTTGCGTTCGGCAGTATAAGATTAAATTCCTTCAAATAAACTTTATAATTTTTATATAATAATTTTTGAAGTGAAATTCCTTTGGCGCGTTTGGAGTAAAATTTCAATGTTGCAGCGTTTTATGACGTCATAACGCGAAACGATTTCGAAAATAAAGAAAAAAAATGTTCTTGGCCAAAGAGAGAAAAAGAGAGAGCTATCCTATATTCGTTGCTGGGCTAACTTGACTTGACTAACTAACAAACTTGACTTTTCCTGCGTGCTCGCATTATCGTGATGCAAAACAATTTGCCGTTATGGGTTGTTTTCTCTCAATTTGTTGAAACCCTCGGGCAAACAAATGGTCGTATACCAAGCTGAGTTGACTGTCTTTTGATTTTCAAGAGCCACAGTAGCCACATGGTCGGTTTTCGTGAAGAAACACGCTACCATTTACTTCCCAACACTCCGAGCTCGCAGAACTTTTGTTGGTTTTTCATCGAATAGGAAGACCCAAACAGTCGATTGCCCTTTTCTTTCCGGCTCATACGCAAATATCCATGACTCGTCACCTGTCACGATCTTGTATACATTTTTGTAAGTACCTTCAACGAATTTTTCAAGCATTTGGCGGCACCAATCGACACAAACTTTTTTTGTGCATCTGTCAAAAATGTTGAATCCAACGCACATAGCTTCCGAAACTTTAAATGGTCATGTTTTACTAATGCTAAGGCATGTCTCGATTTCCCGATAAGTCACATGACGATCCTCTTCAATAAGTTTTCTCACAGCATCGATGTTTTCTGGCACAACAGCTGTTTTTAGACATTTTTAGACCTTCACGAGGCTCGTCTTTAAGTGAACGTCGTTCGCATTTAAATTCATTGTACCAGTTATAAACACTAGCCAAAGATGGTTCTTCGTCGCCAAAAGCGGAATTAAGTGATTCGAAGCACTGTTGTTGAGTTAGCCCCTTTCGAAAATCGTAAAAAATCATCATACGAAAGTTTTCACGCGATTTTCACTTTCACTGAATTCAATTTTTCAAGTAAATAAAAAACAATTTTGCGATGCGAACTGACAGATTACTTTTGAGAAACATAATCTCCAAAAATTTTAAACTTTTTGACTGGCATAGAGATTTGCATAGGAAAACGCTAGTATTACTATTTTCTAAAAACATTTACTGCATTACGGTATCATAATCCAACATTTGAAAATTTTGTGTTTTGTAGTTGTAAGGATGAACTTACATGGTAAAGTCAGTTTTTTTTTCGGATCATTAGTTAATCAATCACATCTATTCAATCAGAGTTTACAAATTATTTTCTGCTTAGTTTAGAGCACAACGTTTTGCAAAAATCTCAACACAAAATCTAAGTAGCAGTAGCAGCAATCATGACAATTATTATCATTTAAAATACAATTTAAGCACACACAGACATGGTGTTAGATCAGTCAATTTGTGTGCCAGCGCCAATTCAACCACCAACGAATGTGCTGCCAACCGAAAACGACACCGGTACTGTGGTAGAATAATGCGACGACAAGTATCATACAACAGCAAAGTTTAAACTTTTCACCGCTAATTACAGCACATTTCGTTCGATTCGTGGCACTAAATAACCACAGGGTAACAAGGCAAATTGCACAACGAATAGCTACATATACTTAGTTAAGCTTTGGCCAAAGGAATGTCCCACAGGCAGAGGCTGCGCGCGGGTACCGCACAGTACCAGGCGTTTTTTGGCTCATTCGGTCGTTCGGTCCGACGACCAACGACGAATTGAATTGTGAAAAGCGTAAGAGTATATATATATATTTATATACACAAAAAAAAGATACAATATCTGCAAAAGGCGACAAACAGCAGTCACAAATTAGATTTCCGATATAAATCTTTATTTGTTTTTATTCGATTTGAGTTGAGCTAACTGTACACGCACACTTCGCCTCGCACTTCGTGTTGTTGTGGCACTGTAGAAGAAGTGGGGATTGACGAAGAGCAAACGTAAAAAAATAAACTCAATGGTATTTTGTGTTCGTAGCGCAACTTTATAATTAAAAGCATTTAGGCTTAAGCAATTTTTGCTACAACATACAATGTGGGTTGCTAGCTGGCGGCTCTGACTAGATGGCTGATGGTTGTTCGTAGTTGTATTATGTTTCGCAATTAACTGCTAAATTTAAATGTTTCCCCTGGGATTTATGTTGCGGGATTTTCAAATATTCGCATTCGATTTTGGCAATGACAAAAACTCTATACTCTACCCATATAAGTCACAGGAGTCACACGAGGGAGGTGACAACATTTACGACACAGACACTACACTCCTTACTATACTACTGCAGTTCGTCTGAAAAAGGTGCTATAAAATCAGTGTCGCATCGAATAGTATGACGACCTTTGGCCGCCCACAACGTCGACGTCAAGAGACAAAAAGTTGCTTGCAAGTTTATGTAATTTTTTTGTGTTGTTTAGTTGTATTGCGGGAGCTTAGAAAATTTCTCGTAGCATACTTTTGCATTAAATATTCACTTGGTATACTGACGCAAGATATTAATCTGTAGATTAGTTTGGTGTCGGGCAAGCGAAGGCTACTTTGACCAATTCCTCATAAATAACTTAACATTATCGTCTTAATCATTATAACTTAAACTTCACTTTCATTTTGGATATTGCTTCCTAAGTTTGTAATGTTAGCGTTATCGCTTGCAAATCATGGGTTCAAGAGAAGAGGAATTTTTTTAGAGTTAAAGCGATTGAATAAAGCTCATGCATTTGCTATAAAGGTAAAGAGATAATCATCTGTTTTGTACAAATAACTCAGTTTAAGCCATAAAATTTAGCTTAAATTCGAAAAACCAATATATTAAAAATCTGCATTGCGATTGATCGGGAAACTACTCAAACTTGGTTTTGAGCCAGAAGCGCAACACTCAAGTTCGCGATGTAGTGCTTGCATTACCTCATAGTAGTGGTCCCAAGTGCGATTGCAAGTGCGAACGGTCTAGCGTTCTTAGTCTAGGTAATGTTGGCACCCTGTGGTAACGAAAAATGCCCGCTACTTAAACCCATACATCGCATCGGATAAGTAATGATCGAATATGGACGAATTTTGGCTATTGTACCCGGAATAAGATTGGTTTCTGAAATGTGAGGACGCTGCTTGACTCAGGGAGTGAAGGACCCCAAAATACCAGATTTCTTCAACTTCAACAATTCCAATTTCTTCGATATAATTTGGATATACTGGGAGTGAGTAAAGTAAGATGGTTCGACGCGGGAGAGTACCAATCTGCCACTACCACCAATCTGTGGGACTGCTGCTAACGCCAACAGCACGCAGAGGCCTAATTTCCAATATCTTGGGAGTATTGTCTCGACCGAAGATGGAACTGAACAGGACATTGTCAACCGAATCGGCAAGACATGATGTCTATCACATGGCGAAGCAATGTTTTCAAGAGGCCTAATTTCCAATATCTTGGGAGTATTGTCTCTACCGAAGATGGAACTGAACAGGACATTGTCAACCGAATCGGTAAGGCATGATGTCTATCACATGGCGAAGCAATGCGATCAGCTTAAACACCAAGCTACGACTGTTCCGTTCAAATGTTGAATCTGTTCTGTTGTATGGGAAGGTGACTTGGAAGGTGACCGTTACTATCATAAAAAGATTACAAACGTTGGTAAATAGGTGCCTGCGGAACATTTTAAGGGTTTTCTGGCCTAACCGTATCTCTCTAACGAACATCTTTACCAGAGAACGGGTCAGGAACCAATAGGCACAACCATCCAACGACGGAAGTGGCAGTGGATTCGTCATACACTCTGAAAAGGCAGTTTCATAGCAAACGGGTCGTTCGAGATATATATGGCGCAGAAAAGTTAATGAGGACTCACGGGAATTGTGGAAGAGTTGGAGAGAGCTCAAGCTCATCGCTAGTAACTGCACGCGATGGCGCGTAGGCGTAGTAGAAGCCCTAGGACCCACAAGAGGGTATAGGACATAAGAAAGTATGTTAGTAATATATTAAAAAGAAACAAAGAAAATAAAGCTCTTTTTATAAAAAATTTGTTCGCTGAACTAATTCAACTCGAATTGTGAAATAATATTTATGTTTTTTAAAAAAAAAAAAACAAGATATAAGAACATTCCTTGGGCAAATATTAGTACATGAAAGTACCTTACTATTAACCAAGAAAATTCCTTAGGCATTTGTATTTTGAAAAAGTGTTTCTTGGCGTGGAAAATATCAATCATATTCTCATATTGTCATATTGTTATAAAAAGATCGCAGCACGCATTAATATTATTGTCCTCTAACCTACCGTCTTCAAGGATACACGATTTGTCCAGAAAGAATGACCAAGAATAAAAAGACCATGCAATTTATCCGCTAAATGAATTTCGTTTTAATGAAAATGAGAAAAAGGTTGTCTCTAGTGTGCAGCAGTGGAAGCAAAAGCAAAAGAAGCAAAAATTGTGACAAAGCACCAACATTTATAAATAGAAAACATTCGCTTATACACCGTACAGAGTAGTATTGTAACTATAACCAAAGCGAGGATACTGACAGTAGAATCAATATATGTCATCCCAGACGCCTGCGGGTAGTAATTTCATTGATAAATTTCTTTTAGATTGCTAAAGTAGAGCTAAAGTAGAAAAGTTTGTGCCTTAAGTCTTTCAAAATTCTTTTAGATATTCTTTTTTATGTTCAAAATTTTACATTAATGCCATACACATACACTATAGTTACCTAGTTTCTCTTAGAATGTTAAAGTGGAGCTAAAGTAGCAAAGTTTGTGCCTTAAGTCTTTCGATATTCTTTTAGATATTCTTTTTTATGTTCAGTTTTTTACATTAATACCCTATAGTTGCTGTAGTTTAGGTTAATTTTCCAAAAATGGCAAAAATTAAAAAAAAAAATTTGTTGTTGGCAGGAGGCCAGATTATTGCTTGCTCAGAAATGATGATGATTTTCGTTGTTTGATTTCTCATTGAGGCAATAAATTGCAATTATTTTTCTCTGACAAACAGAGATACGTATTTGTATGAAAATCCATTGTGATGTTAGCAAATAACGGAGTACATTCGAGCTAGCTGCGATGTTGGATAACGCTTTTCCACCTTTTCTTTTTTTTTTCTTTTATTTTATTATGATAAATGAAAATAATCAATTTGCATTTTATGAAATAAAAATGCATTTCAAAAAGCACGATCAATGAGGATTGCATCATAATCAATACAGCTCAACTTATCACTCTTACTTGGAGACGTTGGGATGACGATCGCTCGAAATGCTCATCAATGTGCATGTCAGAATACCTACAGGGAAACTCACAGTGCATTATGAGTTGATTTTTGATTTTCAATTTCTAACATCAAACCACACTCGATTATGATTAGCTATCCATGTACCATGTGGTTAGTTTGGGTACCATATGCTTTGACTAAGATTTCACTTTTATTCGAAAAACAAAATTTGTAATTACGTCCTTATAACAACAAACAACTAAACGCAAGGGAATCGAAATAATCGTCAGACTTTTCCGTATGTTGTCTCTTAATTTCAATAAAATTCAAATAACTTCCGCGTCCAAGTTAATGTATTCGTCTTTTGAAGCGTTTGTAAATCGTATTTCTTATTTTGATGCTGTTCAATAATGAACGTCATTAATTTCTCCAACACATTATCGCGCAAAATAAACATACACCCATTCACATCCACAAATGCTATTGTACCCCATTTTTATGCTTCATTATATCGTTTTCCAGTACAAATTCAGCATATTTCTCCTAAGTCTCTAAATTTGGTTAAATTCTTTGTTTATTCCTTTTCCACACACTTCACATCATTAACGGTAGCTTGACTAGAAGGATTGGAATAAAGGAGCTTTAAATTGCCAGATTTCGCCAACAAACAAAAGAAAGAAAAGTTGCAAAATTGTTGCACCACACTGTCTGCAGACTGCTTGGCCTCTATTGCAGGCGCGCTCTTCCTACACAATGCGAACTGAGTACTATGTTCATAATCGCCTATACGGCGAAGCAGACCGCCGACAGCAGCTGGCTTTGGATTAGGGTCGTCGCGTTGGAGCTGGCTGATTGTGTTTTGGAGTTTAGTTGACTCGTTTGTTAATTTGTGGGTCGCGGCGTGAGGAATTTTTTGGTGGCACTGGTAAACGAGTAACGCGAGTAGGTAATACCAAAACAATTTCAAGGAGGACAATGAAATGAGCTATAAACTCACGACGACACAGTGGAGTGGGAGAAGAAAAATCACTTTTGATTTCGTTTCTGCTTGCTAACGCAGAGAATATCGTATAACTGTGTGCTAACTGTTGAGCACACACATTTTTTATAAAAAAATTGCGGCTTTAATAGCGTTCCGTATTCATTCGCTTTTGAATGAAAATAAAAACTGGGTAATAAATGCATTCAATTGTTGGGAAAATCTTATAGGAGTTTGTGTGTTCGCTGTGCTCTGAGAAATGAAATTTCAATTGGGTCCGCACGAGCTGAAATACAATAATTGTTTTGTAACTGTTGTGCTTGCGCTTAAACAGTTTTATTACGCCTACGCACACTGTTATAATTTATATTTTGAAGTTTGAATGAAGTTTTATTTTTCTAAAAAAAATTTGTTTGTGAGTTTTTGTACTTTACTCTAAGCGTGCAATATTCCGCTCATATATTTTTAACTTATATCTATAACTACACATATATATATATATATATATATTATGTAGTTTTATTATTGTCACTCACATATGTTATACCTTCTTAACCCATTAAAAAATAATTGAACCACATTTTAGTGTGTGTGGACATGGACAAAGTGAAAATTTTCTTTAAACGGTTTTGTTTAATTTATTGTGTGAATGGCAAAAACTAAAAATTACAAAGTTTAAGTTGGATAAAACATAATTTTCGAAATTATGGGCATTTTGTATAATGGACATAGACTTTTTAGGTTTTTTACCGTTCCTAGTATTATGATGAAAGCGGACATTTTTACTGCATCACTGCATCACTGGATACATTTGACGTAGCATCTTAGATGATTTCAACAAACATTCTTTAAACTTCTGTTGAACCATATACGTTTTTAAAAACTTTTATTTAACTTGACTTGACTTGTATTTTCGACCATGTTGAAGTCCTTTTTAACCACCTTTCACACGACCTAGAGAGCTGAAATATTGAGTGAGTGTCTAAGTCCAAAATAGCATTTTTTATATTCCGAGTAAGACGCGTGGCACGTGTAATGGGTTTAAATTTTTATTTTTTCGACTTCTTTGAGCTCCTTGAGACCTAGAGAGCTGAAATTTTGTGAGTATCTAAGTCCTTTTTGACTTTTCCTTCATCACGCAGTTTCTCTCCAGATTAAAGTTAGTACATCTTTCGATGGCATGTACTTCTGCCTGGAATATGCTCGGGTACTGCCCCATTGCTTCAGAGTATTTGGTTCTTTGCCCATGGACTCCAGCACCCGTGCCTTCTGCATTCTTTGATACAACCGTATACTACTTTATGCCTACCGGATGTATCTGGTATTCATTTTTAAATCTGAATTCCTTCTTGGTGATCATTTTGACTTCAAAGTTTTTCTTGAATTCAAGCGTTTGCACCATATTGTCACAAGGCATGCTGGCTAACGGAACCTGTTTGGTTAGAGATTCCACTATTGCCCTTGCCCTAACATCCGTGCAGCAGCCTAACTTGCTCAAACGTAACTTGGTTTCCTCGGATTTGTTCTCTACCGATATATGTAGTGTGATTTAGCCTAGAATTACCTCCATACCCGCCGTGTGGAGGTTATAATGGCCCCTGTAATGAAAATACATGCCAGCCTCTGCACTTTTTCCATTTCCCTTCTCGTGGTGCTTAGCTTGGTTATATACGCCCATGCAACTGCTCTATGAGTAATCATCGGAATAACTATCATGGTGTACCCGAGGGTAACCGCGTGCATTTGCCTCAGCTTCCTTCTATTGGTGAAGGATACCAGTTTGGCTTTATTGGGGTTCACTTAAGTCCCTCTTCTAGGCACCATCTGATCGTGATGGTTAATCCGTTTTGGATTAAACTACAGACTTTAAAGTTCTATGATGCGACTATAAGACTTGTTCCTATGAAAATTCTGGAATATGTATATTAATATATATATTATTTGTATATTAATGCCATAAATATTGATGGAGTAAAAATTAGTTTCTTGTACAAGTATTAAAATTAAAATTTGATCAGCTTGATTAATAGTTTTGAGTAAATTCCGGTAAAACCGTTAAGAATTGACAAACAAAATTTTAAGCATCAACAGCTGAACACCTTAGCCATTTACTCCTATAAAGTTCATCGTACTTTTCAGCAGATAACTCGAAAATATCGCTAGAAGGGATAGGTAATTTGTTTTTCAAATTTTTTTCTTTTCATTCATTATTGAGAAGGGCGTGGTGGCAAATGACTCTGCCTGAGCCAATTGTTTGCTTTATTTGTTAACGACAAAGCTTGCGTAAGGTTCAACTTTATTATTTTTTTTTTCATGATTAATGATATATAGCAAACGAGAGTGTTAAGCATTTCTTCTTTTTTTGTCCACACCGTGCCACTATTCCGTTATGATTATTTATAATTACATGTAAGAGTATAACCCATTGTGACCCCATTGACTATTTTTACTTAATTTTAATTCTCATTTGCGCCTAGAGCTAGGTTCATTTATTAAAAGATCATTAAAGATTTTCTATAATCACTAAAGTGTTTATTAATTACTTATATAATGAATTCCAGCGCAGCTTGAAGCCCTTAAGTCATTAGTTTTTCTTTTGAAAAAATGTGCGGTAAAATCGACAGCATTTTCACTTAAACAACGACGCATATTTCCCGAGATGCGAGATTTTGTTCCTGGAACTCTGGATTAAATGCACTGAAAAAGGCCATGGGGCATTTCGGACATGGTGAATAGTTTTTGACTCATATCATAAAAAATCTAATGATGGTGGTATTTTTTATTACGGAACTATAGGACACATTTTATGCCACGGATAATATTTATAGATTCAGGTCTAAAAGCTAAAAATAACAAATACCTCTGTGTCCTTTGGAAACATGAATTTTTCACAGTAAAAATTGTGATGAAATTTTACTTCCTGCTGACAAATAAAACGATAACGATTCATATAAAGAAGACGACCACCTTAAAGCCTTTTCCGGCGTAAATGTATTAACACACCTTCAAGCAAAGAAATGCTTTCCGAAAAAAAAACAATCCATAAAAATTTAAATTTGTCATCTGATTTCTCTAATCGGGGATACACATGTGTGCAAGGTTTGAATAAAATCAGGTTTCTTTTGAATAAAACTAATATTGCAGCCCGTCGACTATGGGACCCCATTATTTCAAAGTGTTGTCTGTTTAAATAAAATCGGGTAAATTTAAAAAAAAAATATTTGTGTAGCCCCTCGGCCCCCGATCACTTCCAAATTTTTACAGAAAGTGTTTTCATCAGAGCAGAGTTAAACGCGGCCTTGGGTGGCAAGCGAAGCGCATTAGCGCGGAAGAGTAGGGATCTGGACCGGCAAGTTACCCGTTCAGCTAGGAACGACAAACGAGCATGGCTAAGCAACATCGCAACACAAGCACAGCAAGCCGCTGATAGTAGACAATACAGCACAGTCTACCAACTAGCTTGTAAACTCGCCAACAAGAAACACCACATCAACTACTCTGTTAAGGCAATAGACGGCTCTTTGATCCTAATGGAGGAACAACAATTAACCCGCTGGACAGAACAGCCTTACGGAATGCGTTAGAGCGAATTTTGAAAAATGAACAAGCAGGATTTTGCCCAAGACGTTCTCGTACTGATCAAAATAACATCCTGCGTATAACTATTGAACAGTCAATTGAGTATCGCTCTTCTCTGTATATGGTTTTTGTAGATTTTAAACGCGCTTTTGATAGCGTGGGCAGAAACATGATGTGGCAGATTTTGTATAGCTATGGTGTTCCAGATAAACTCATTAACATCATCAAGGAGCTGTACCGCGACTCAACATGCCGCGTCATTCATAACGATCATCTTGGCTCACCTTCCCAGAAGACCTGGACTATGCCAATGATATCTGTCTCCTATCACAATCGCTAGGTGACATGGAGCGAAAATTAAACTCACTAGAACTCCACGCTAACAAAGTGGGTTTAAAAATTAACGTGTCAAAAACAAAATCACTTCACGTTAACGCTAGTGGAACATGTAATTTCTCGATTGACGGAAATCAGATAGATGAAATCGAAAAGTTTTGTTATTTGGGCAGCTGGATGTCAAAAAATGGTGGTGCTGACTCGGATGTGTGCTCTCGTGTAAACAAGGCGGGGCACTCCTATAGTATGCTAAATATTGAACTCCTCGCAAATCTCCCGGAATCAGAAGCTAACGATCTTTAGATCTAACCTTCTCTCAGTACTCTTGTATGGCTGCGAAACTTGGAAAGTCATAGAGTCGATTGCGACGTACCTCCAAGTCTTCGTCAAAAAGTGTTTAAGGCGGATACTGAAAATAAGATGGCCCAACACTATAACCAATCAAGATTTGTGGAGAGTTACGCAGCAGGAAGCAATCACGATCACCATCAGACGACGAAAATGAAGCTGCATTGGTCACTCTTTGAGAAAGCCAGCGGACGACATTACGAATCTAGCGCTCGACTGGAATCCACAAGGAAGCCGCCAAGTTGGCCGTCCTAGCAAGACATGGAAAAGGAATTTTGAAGAGGAAGCAGATCCCTGTTGACAGATTGGCGTCTCTTGAAACCTCAGGCGATAAATGGAGTTCATTGGCGGGCGTTTGTAGAAGCCCTAGGCTTCCCCGTGGAGTAAAGTAACGAAAGAAAAGAAGAAGTTTTCATTAGACATACACATGCATGCAACAATTTGAATAAAGTGGGGTGAATTTTGAAAAATTGTTTCCAAGTTTTAATAGAAAGTGTTTCCGCCAGAGATACACATATGTGCAAATATTGAATTAAATCGGGTATGTTTTGAAAAAATTGTATATGGGACCACCTCGCCACGGGGCCCAATCACTTTCAAATTTTAGTAGAAGCTGTTGTCATCAGAGAAATACATGTTTCCAAAGTTTGAAGAAAAATGGGTTTTATGAAGTGAATTAAAAATTTATCACAAGATTTGGCCACAAACAGACACATTCAGAAGTGAATATGGAGAATTAAAAAAAAGAATAATATCTCAGTCTGGTAACTTCTCTTTGATTACTATGTAGTTAAAGGTTAAATTACATTTCTCTAGGATAAAGCTTTTATGGATAAAATAGCGTTTTACAACAGAAGAAGAAGAATCGGGCGATCATTAATGTTATACATGCTTGCGGTGCTACAGATTAAAGTTCAAATGAAAACAGCTAAACGTAGCCAATACGTTGAAACTTTTAATTATCGTACACTATTAAAGACCAAAGAATCCTGTCTGTAATTTGCAAAGTTCTATTCATGATGCTGCCATAAAATAAATCGTGCTTAGCACAAAAGTTCTTCATAGTAAAGTTATCTGTGAGCGATTCCTCAACTTGTTTTGTATGAGTCTTCTTGCTATAAATTTCACCAATAGTAAATAAACTAATTATCATTTAACGGTAAAGTCTCCTCTAATTTTTTCTTACGGAAATGTTAAGAAAATAAAGTGGAATGTGCTAGCTGCTTTTTTAAATTAGCCATTTTATATCGTTTTTTTTTTCAGCTAAGTGTAATCGAATTTTGTATTACTTATGTTTGTGTTATAGCGAACAACTGATATGATTTTCGCTTATAGTAGTATTACTCAATTAGAGGGTAGTTTGATAAGTCAGTGACTTTTTGAATAAAAAATATTTTTTTCGGGAAAAAAGCGTTTTATTTCTCAACATAGTCTCCTTTAAGCTCGATACATTTTGTCCACCGTTTGTCCAATTTTCTTATTTCTTCCAAATAACAGGTTTTCTCAAGACCCTCAAAATAGGCGCTTGTTTCAGTTAACCCCAAATCTCTTACCGCCAAGCCATTTCTTAAGGTATGGAAACGGGAAATAATAGCAGGGGGCCAAATCTCGAGAATATACCGGATGGGGTAGCAGTTCGTGGCCCAATTTATGGATTTTTGTCATTGTGACTACACACTTGTGCACCCGACCATTGTCTTGATCGAACAACACTTTTTTCATCACCAAATGCGGTACTCTTTGCTTCAAATCTTCTTCGCTTCGCATCCAAAAAAAAAAACTGTGGCCACGACCTTGTTGGCCGACGGACCCATTTCGGCCTTTTTTGGTGCACGTTCACCAGGAGATTCCTATTGTCTCGATCGTTCTTTGATCTCTGGGTGTTGCCATGGATCCATGTGTCATCCACGGTTACGAAACGGTGCAAATCACCGCTTAATCAGCACACGAAATTCCATTTTCGTTAAAATTTATGAGGTTGTCTGATTTTAATGGCTGTCAAACACAAACGCAATGACGCAGCTTGCTCAAAATTTGACAGTAGTCTACTAATAGATGCGAGTTGAAGGGAGCAGTGTTGCATTTAAAATTGTTGCGCGGGAAATTCAAAAAGTAACTGACTTATCAAACTAACCTCGTATCTATACCAAATTTATGTATGCTTGATAGGAGTCTTTTGTTTTAAAACACGTTTCTTGAAAACTCACAAATATATAAAAATTAAACTTGTTCCGCATGTCTGTATGGCTGTATGTCTGTATGTCTGTATGTCTGTATGTCTGTATGTCTGTATGTCTGTATGTCTGTATGTCTGTATGTCTGTGTGTCTGTATGTCTGTATGTCTGTATGTCTGTATGTCTAGTTAACCGAAGACCGTTCATCCGATATACTTGAAACTTTTGGATGCGGTGGGTTGGATGTTTAAAGGGGTTAGTGTGGTGATGGTGTTGAAGGCGTTGATTTGGTGGATGGATAAGTATTGTAAGTATGTGATTGACTCAAAGACCATGAGTTTGATAGATAGAGCTGATTTATTTGTGCGGGGTATCTTAAGATGGGTCTTAGGGTGAGTGTTGGAGGGTCAATTGGTTGGGGGTAGTGTTGTGGGGACCTTTTTTACCCTTACTTTTAGGCTTATGTTATAAAAGGAACTTATTTTCCTATCAGATCGATGAATTATCCATCGGTACAATCATTAACCAATAGTATCGATCATATTATTGTCTCGCCCTCAAAATCATATTTTTTCTTACGCAATGTCAGTCCATGAAAAATACGGCTATGTTGTACTTATGCACAAAGTGTTGTGCCGTGTTAAATGCAATGGGCGTTGCACTATTTAACAATCTTAATTCGTTGATAACTGAAATACACTTTCGTTTATTCACTTGGTAGGTGTTCCACTAGGTGTCAAGTGACATGGGTATGTAGTATGTCACAAGAAACCCCGTGATATCGGTTGGGTTTTATTAGGACACAGGACGTATAAGTACACATTGCACAGCTAATGGCTAAAAATGCCCTGTAAGCGGTTTTGATTCCCATATGATGGCAATGAAGCGCTTTTCAAGTGCTCGTGCACTATTAGTATGAACATACAAGCGAATGATTAAGATAACAGTCTATCATTAAAACTGAGTCATTTATTGATTTTGGCTCGAATTATTGAAATGTCAAAGCCATAATTTATTCATAAAGTCATATATTAACTCTCTATGCTGATGGAAGTAAGTGTGGTGATAATAGATGATAAGGGTTGACGTTGATCACAACAGATGCATGTTGAAAGAAGTGACCCATTGTGCTGCCTTATGACGAGTGTGTTTGTGTGAATACAGCGAATATGAATTACTGTATTGTGCTAAATAATAACAAATGCTGGTCTTGAATATCAGCAACATAGTTACTCATATATGCGTCAAATATGAAGATATAGATCGGATTTATCGCTTCTTAAGACAAGATGAATAAATCTCTTATAAACGTAACAACAAAAAAGATAGACACCAATAAATTTAATACTCCTCATAAATCTGAAGTAGTTAACCGACGTGAAAATCCAAATTAACAAAATAATTAAAGTGCTAGTACCAAAAGTACCACCAGTTTTTTGTTGTGGTGGAAATAACTTTCAAATAATGTCTTTAACCGACATTTTAACAACAAGCAGGCGACTATAACTATTCAGCAAAATCAATTTTATTTAAAATCTCTTTATTAATCTAATTGTAATAAATACGGCATTAATTGATTCTCCCGAAATTCCAATTTCGAAATGGTCAAATAAAGTACTTAAGTCAAAAACTAGTTATCAAATTAAAAAAGGCAGATGTGAAACACATTTTGTTTTGCCAATTATCTACTTTGTCTTTCAGGCAGAAGTTCTAAAAATGTGAATTTTAGCAGAGACACACCATAATGGGAGGTTTTACAGAGAAACAAACCATAATGGAAGCAACACTTTTAAATAAAATTGAGAAATATTTTAATTCTAAGACAATTGAAATTAAATTGCATAATACAATCTAGGGGCACGTTTATTCGTATAACAGGCTGCAGCTACACTATCGTACAGTATAATTAAAATAAATCACAATAAATTGAAAAAAGAAAATCATTTTATTATATTGTTAGGCACCAAGTAACTAAATTTTTACGCCAGCAATTTCGCATTTCCGCATTCATCAGCCAAACATGCAATAGACATGGCTTGTTTGTGACAAAGTTGAGCTGCATCTTCGGTCATCTTGAGAAATAATAATAAAAAACTCCAACTGAAGAGTAAAGGGCGATGCTACCACAGGTGTAATTTGCAACTACAAAGTTGCTGATGCGGCGTTGCTTTATCGTTTCTTATAGAACCGTAAAACTTTGTTAACTTATGAGCAACAGTTGGACCAACGATCGCGAAACATCTTCCTGCAGGCACATAAACTTGAGATTTAATTTCTTGGCAATAATAAGGTACGTACGTGTGTACGATTTTTCGTCTTTGGATTGGATTGGATATGTGACGGGAATTTATGAGTTTTCTTGCATACATACTATAGCATATCGAAGAGATCAACGTTTAACCACAGGTACGTGGGATAATTCTTAGTATCATAGCTCTGAACAATAATTAGCATTGTAATTATTCCCTTATTGCATATTAATTGGAAGTTTGCACATATAACCAATTTGTAATAGATTTTTTAAGATCTTAACTTTGTACAAGTGTTATGTTTGTTTGAAAGCGATAGCTTTTGTTTCAAAGACTAAAGCATAAAAACTTATGCAAGCAAAAATTTCTTGACGACCATACATATGCGTTCATTCTTAGGTTATGTAAATGAATAACTGATTATTAAAGATTTTATTTAACTTTAATTGCGCGTGTATATATAGGTACTTTAAGTAAATCGACAAGTGCGACTCGTTTACCCCTTTTAATCTTCTGCTCTCTATCTTTATTCTCAATACATTGCATATGACAAGAAATTCATTTGAAACCGTCTTACCATATTGTCATATAACTAATAGGTTTTTCACTAGGAGCGCTCTATTTGGTCTTTAAAATACAAAAGCATGTGCTTTCGGCTTGTACGTTTGGTTAAAACCATTGATAAAGAAATACAACAGCATTCAAAGGTCCTCAACGAAACCGCTTGCACAAGTGAATATGCTGAGCTGAAAAACTCACGAATTTTCGTATAAATTCTGGAAATTTTGCATTTCATGTTGGTCCTAAGGTCGTCTGAAATCTCATGCTTGTGAAAATATCCTGTGGGATTGACATAGCCGCCTAAAAAATTCAAATCATACGAATGAGAGGAATGATCACAAAACACCGACTTCAATAACTTGATTGTTTTCTTTTCCGAGTTGTGTGGCTTGTTGGCTGGTGCCGTCTTGTTGAAACCACATATACTCCAAGTCAACCTATACCAATTTTTCTCAACTAGTCGTTCATAATGGTCTGGTAACCATAACCATCATTGAAGAAGAAGTATGTTCCATTCAACACCAAACGGTAAATTTTTGGGGGTGTAATGGTATTTCGGGAATGGCTTTGTGTTACTGACTTTCCCAGAATCCAGAATTTTTCTTATTACCAAAACCATTGCGCCATAAATGGACTGCATTGCTAAGAATTATTTTGCGATGAAAATAATTGTGATCGGGTTTTCACACATGTTTAGGGCCCAATCACTAACGTTGATCATTCGGCTTTAGAATGGTCAAAGCCGACCAGCAGACCAGACGTTAATTGTTCGTTTATCTGAACGATTACGACAACAGCAATTGCAGTTAGCTCTGCAACTGATCGCAATAATTGATAAAAAATTTGGATAGCTTGCAGACATAGGTTGAAGCGTCTAATTATCGATAATTAAAACAAACCGCAGCTAACATTAGCTATTAAAAATTAAATGGGTCGACCCAATTAAAAACCGCATCTTAAGTCGCTTCAATAAAAACAACAACAAACTGAACTTCTATTCCGGTCTACTGACGAATCAATTTTTTTTTTGCCTAAAAAGACGTTAAGACAAAAGTTTATTAGCCACACGTTGCTTACCTGTAATCATAACAAGTAAAACAATGAGAAATTTCCAAGCCCAACGGGCGGATGGAGAGTGATTTTTCTGCATCGCAGATAAATCCAAAAGCGGTATTCACGCTGTGTACGTGTTCACTTAAAATCATAATAATAATAATAATATTAATAATAATAAAAATAAAAAAAATTATGTATGATGTTGATGGGCAACCAACTGGTGTGTGCGATTGACTGCCTGATCGCTGATCGCCGAACGATGCTTAGCGGCAACGTCAGCAACAGCGGCAAACAACAAGAACAAATAAGTAATAAGAACTTCTGGTCTTACACAAAGTCGTAACAACCAACAACGTATGGTCATTTTGTCCGTCGATCATCTCTGCGCAGATATGAAGTTGACGTAGTGGTTGGCACAGACCTCCAGACTCACACACAAACACACACTCACACACAGCTACCGCCTTTTTTAACGCAGACTCAGATTCAGTATTTTTCCAACCTGGAAGAAACATGTGCCAGAGATGTACTGGTCGTGTTATCTCTCAAGCTCCTTCATTCGTCGAGTTGCGTCGTCTCTGTCGCTTTATTGTGTTCATACGTTATATTAACGTCTTTTTCAGTGCCGCGGTAGACAACAAAAATTTAGATACATAATAGTAAAAAAGTAACGTGACGGCAAAGAAGCTGCCCTGCCTTTTTTTATTTACCAGTAGACCAGTAGATAAACATTACATGGTATTCAATTAATTAGCTTGTTTAGTAGACAACGGCAACACGTCATAATAGCCAGAGTGACTGACCTTTTCAATGAGTAAGTGAGGAAGTAAAATGTGGACAATAACTTCTAAATACAAACAACTAATTTAAGCTTCCTTCAGCTTTTAGTATGCGTTAATATTTATTAGAATTAGATTAGATGAGAATTGAATGGTCTCTCATGTTACTAAAGAATTATATTGCCCCCTCCGATAAACATAAATCCTACAGGGAGGGAAACCATTCAATGTAATGGATGAAACGCCTCTTTTCAGTCTCTTCCTTTCTTCCCTTTCACGATATGTGAACGTGCGTTAATTAACTTTGTTGCCTTTTCTGCCTGATGCCTTTGCTACTTCGAGCCTTGTGCAGCTTTGTCATCGTATTGTGCATCCGCCATCAGCACTATATTGCCTTTTATTTGTAGCAAATGCAGACTTTGACACACACTTCGTCGCAGTCTGCAGTCAAACTAATACACAACTAACTCAAGCTTAAGCCATTAATTGAGCTGGACATTTTCTTGGACCTCTTTGCTAAAATTAACAACACAATGCTATCTGGCTATCAACTAGTCATTTCTTGTCATTTTGTCATCAGTGATAGTGAGTGGTAATTGGCCGCCAGCATTATGTTCAATCGATATAGGGTCTATAATTTCGACCCAAGATCATTTATGATTGCCTGTGCTGATGGTGTGGTGGTGATTAAAAGATGGCCCCCATCTCGAACTATGTGATTGTAGTTTCTTACTTTCACTTCTAGTTGTGAAAAAGAATTATAGTTAGAACTGATTTTAATAAAAACTAATGTACTTAACTTTAAATAGTTTCTTTACCATTAAAGCAAACAATTTTTTAGAGTCTGTAAGGTAAAATTTTAAGCAATAACTCTCTATTCTTCAGAATTACTTTAAACTCTAGCTTCTTTCCGTGAGCTTTCTTTTTTTTACAATTTGTGCACGCGAAAAAGGGTTTGCACATGTATAATGCTCAGCTATATGCTTGGTAGAGCGAAGGCGTTAAGAAAATGGAGGACAACAGAGGAGATGTCTATAAGCTTGTGTTTTGAATTCCTATGGATTAGAGCTTGGCAAAGCATTCCACATACCTGTTGTACGGCTGAAGAACGAACTGAACTTAACTGTACGTCCGAAAATGGGCTTGAGGATAAACTGATGAGCATTTAGGGCGCCACGAGTATTGCGGTTGAATTCAAGCTGGCTAATCCTCTTGAGCACCGCTGCTGGAAGAATCGATAAAACAGTGACAAGCAGGAAACGTTCCTGCGGTGTTCAAGCGAATCTATTGATTTCGCAATATTTTCGTCAACGAAAAGTTTTATCGCGCAGTTTTGTATTCTATCTAGCTGATGCAAGGTGTTCTAAGGTGCACCAGACCAGATATGACAATTGTACTCAAGTTTAGGGCCTTGTAGATAGTAGCCAGATTAGATGGAGTGAAATATTTCTTGCACAAGGTTAGAAAACCTAAACATTTCGCAGCATTTTTGGCGACGATAAATATGTGGTGATTCCAACGAAGCTTGTCGTTAACGCACGTACCGAGAAATGCAAGTCTTTCGATTTCCACGATGCAAGTGCCATTCTTGGATAATGGCATTGGCTTTGATATTCGCTTAGACGCCAGGAGAAAGCGTTTTGGAAGCGTTAAATTCGACTCGATTGTTTTTTCCTCATTTTATTATGCTCCCGAGGTCAGAATTTAACGTACTTGATATACGAAGTTGTTTGAGTTACACTTGAGAAGTGGAGGGATGTTCCTTAAACTTATATGAGAAGCTGAGAGTGCTGGCATTGTCGAAAGAGTGAATTGGATTACAAGTAATGTCGGCAATGGTAATGCCAGCTTGAAGGAACACGTCTTTAGAACTAATGGGCAAATACCATCTGACCCAGCGGATTTGTGAGTGTTGTTTATTCGTTTAAAACTCTAGCATCTGCACAAGAACGAATGTAAATTTTATTGATGCCCATGCTGCCGCAGACCTCATGATGTGCATTGGCAAAATACTGTAACTACAAATGCAACACCAAATGCCACATAGTTTGCTAAGTTTCTTGCCACAGTGCCTTTTTAAAGCATATAAAGTACTCAAGATAAATGTCTGTTAGCATATATGAGCCGTGGCTTAGTGGAAGTGCGCGTGGCTACTGAGCCAGTGGTTCGTGGTTCGTATCCCAGTAACATCAAAAGTATTTTTCACGGTGTCCCACCTCTCGCGAATGGGTGACAAACGTTCCGAGAGTAATAACTTGTCACGGAAACCTTCTTAATTCGCCGTTCGGAGCCGGCCTTTAATTGTAGGTCCCTTCCATTTGTGTCCAAAAATATAAATGCGCAACACAAATGGTCGCGAAAAGCTAGGCCTGGGACCGCAATTGTCTGTCGTGCCAAATATTATATTAATCAATAACCAGACAAGGGGGAAAGGGGGCTGATCATAAAACAGTCACATTATTCTCATGATAAACATTCAATCGACATCTTTTTGTCGGCGTTGTTTTTGTCATCGGCAGTTTAAATTTGAACTCGGCCCTTTGTACGTATAGCACGCAGGGACAACAAGGAAACTTCTAAAATATTATCTCGACATGAATATATGTAACAAATCGCAAAATAAATATATCTACCGACAAACAGTATATATTTACAAACATATTATAATCTTTATGACGCAGCAGTGTCTTAAGCTTTCCATCATCAGCTGCTGCCCCTTTCGCCCCAGGACATGATATTAGTATTTTAATGTGGAAACATTTTAACATAATTTTGTCGTGACATTGCATGCCGTGCATTTTTCGCACGTAAACATATTCTCCTATGTGGGATACCTGCTTTATAATTCTAGAGGAGCGCAGTAATAGATGAAAATTCACAAGGAGAAAAAAACTAAATCGAACAACAAGATATTATATCTTAGATACATATTCGTCGCATATGAATAATAGAGCGAAGAGGTAAGACCTGCTGGCATGTGCTAGGAAATGCGATGCCTTTGGATGCAAACGTTGTAGCAAAAGCGATGAGGACAAAATTTAATACAAAAAAAAACAGAATTCCACGTCTTGTCTTGGGCATTATAGACGAGTCCGGATGAAATGAATTACCTTGGCTGTTGTTGTTGTTGTTGGTGGTGGTAGTGGTGCGCCTGCCAAACATCTTCCTCAGAGTAGAACGCGATAAGTTATATCCTTAGAGTCAACAATGTATCCAACCCGCCACATGTTCCCTACTGATGGGAAACAGTACTATACCTGTGTGCCATATCGAGTAGGTACATTGTTATACTCGTACCATCAGGTTGTTGACGAGGTTTTTGCAATATCTAATGGGCAGATGGCCGTAAATTGCTAAGATTTTTATTAGACATTATGTGTCTGTTGTGCGGTTTTCTCCGTACTGCATTGCGTCGGTGATCTCATCTTGTACTTATTTATTAATTGAACATTGTTAGTTTTAATGTTAACACATGTGCTGGATTAGATAGTTAATGCGGTTAACGGTGTAAACGTGGGAAGGATGCATTGCTGTATGCACTAATCTTAGAAGGCGATAACTGATCGTTTAGGTCATTATATTTTTAAAAACTTTTATTTAACTTGACTTGACCCCTTTTTGTCTGTGTTTTCGACTACTTTTTAACCACCTTTCATACGACAAAGAGAGCTAAAGTTGTATGTATCTCTAATTCCAAAATAGCATTTTTTATATTCCGCGTACGACGTGTGTCGAGTGTCGCGTGAGATGGGTTGAAAATTTTTTTCGACTTCTTTGGGGTTCTTTTTAACCACCTTCCACACGATCTAGAGAGCTGAAATTTCTTAGTCCAAAATATATTTTTTAAACCTCACACAAAAAACCTCTCCACCGGTCCAGTTTCGAGCCGATGTTATCCAGTTTGGCATCCCTAAGCTGTGATGCACTTCATGAGGCAGTAAATAGGTATCATGACAGAGAGCTAGGGTGTCCTAAGGATTCTGGATTCTGGTAGACTGGAGGAGGAGTACAGGTCGGAGCTAAACAGACTTGGTGAACTTTCCACTGGGTGCCGGGACATACTGGCATAGAAAGCAACGAAGCTGCTGGTAGGCTCGTGGGCGAAAATGCCGCTAGTGTGGCCAGAAACATTCTCTGGCATAGGCAACCGTATAATGCGGAAAGAGTTATCCAGAAAAGGTAATACAGTCGCTTCCGTAAGATTGGCAAATCTTCTGGGCCTACGACAAGCAAAAGAAATGTTTGGAAGCTTTTACTACAATTGACGTGAGTTATACAGCTGAACCGTAGCTTAGCAATGCAGCAATATAATATCGTGTATATTTGAAAATTATAATCAATAAGATAACAATAATTCCTAGGATTTACTGCGAATTTTCAATGCGGTGTTCTACAAAAGAAAGTCAGCTACTATAATTACTAATTTTATCACAGTAGCGTGAGATCAAATAAATACCTTAATATAAAAAGCCCTCTCTTCTTGCATATATCATAGAGTCGACGTTCAATGAACTATATTTGATCGCCGGAGTGGTTCCAGTGGTTGAAAGTTAAAGAAAACAAAAGAAAAGCCGACTTTTCGTAAAAACCATATCATATCCTTCCTATTTGTAACACAGTCATATTGAAAACCCCTAGATTACAAATCATCTCGCCATGTGGTCGTGATCATCGTAAAGCTATCAAAAATACAACTTCCCACAATAAATTTAACTAAATTAGCCCGGCGATCATTGCAATGTGAAATTTGTTCCAAGCTGTACCTTTAGATTGCCGCAATCTGTCATTTAAGCCAATTTTTCTTAGTTTCACGCTTTTAATAACAGAGCACCGATCACCAAGGTAGACGTGAGTTTGAGCTTCGAAACATAGAACACTCCACCCACCCAAAACCATGAAAACGACACGCTTCCGATGATGACGACGACGACGACGACATCATCATCGACATCAGAAATATCAGCATCATCGTCATCATCATCATCGAATTATCTTCACGATCGCATCTCGATGCACCAAAATAGTGGCAATCCTGATCCACTAACCACAAAGCAATCGAAATAATAGCAAAATGAAATCATGCAATTATAAATTGTTGCTATCCGATGAGGCACCACTGCATGTAGCATAATTCGTGCAGTTCATCGCATAGTTGACCATGATAAAAATGAAAAAAAAAAATAAAAAAATCCAACAAAAACAACAAAAACTTAGGACACAGAAAAAAAAACAGTACGCTTCTCGTTTATTCGGTCGTTCGAACGTTCGTCGGGCACAACTAAATTCATTTTACAATAAATCACGATCTGTGATCAAAGTGCAACATTATGAAATATTTTGATGCTCTTGCAGCAGCGGAAGCGACACAGGATTCCAACGAATCGAAATGGAAAATCAAAAAATTATTGAAAATAAAACAAAGGATCAATATTCACCATAAGTTGTTTGGTTTTTTTTTTTGGAAATTTTTTGTATTTTGTTTTTTTTTTTTTTGTTCGAGTACTCTACTATCCCTGGCCCTGGGTTGGCTGTTTGTGTTTTCTCCACCGGCTATCGACTTAAACGACAAATCCACCTCTCGCTGCGCCGGCCGAAATCGTAATGCGCGCTCGACTTTAATATCCCTCCCAATATTGGTAGCATTAGCCAGATACTAGTAGGTACGATTATTGCTTGCCGAACGAACAATGAATCGAAATTGTTTGCCATGGAACATTACCATTTTGCATTGTTTTTGTGCAGTTTTTCTTGTCGGTCTTTGCTCTAGTAGTACGCGATCCTCCATCGACAGCGCAGCAGATAGAAATAATAATCAGAAGTCCACTGAACTTTGATGTGTTCGCTCTTTCTTCTTCCATTTAATGAAATGAATTATTAAATCGATTCGATTGCATGCGAAAGTTTTTCGCATTTGACTCGAATGAAACTCACGATCCAACGATGGTGGTGGTGCTTGCTGGTGCAGAGAAGGATCTGCTTTGCTTCAGCGTTGAAACTCACTGATGGTACTTTTACACAGGGGTTGTTTGGGTTCATTTTTGCAAATTGTTTTGCAAGTCAAAGTCAATCTTTATCTTCACGAAGAAGAAAAGACTGAAACTGAAATGATATATATCTGAAGAGAAAATACAAAATTTTCTATTACAATAAATAGTTGCTGAACGGAAGACAAATTAAAACAACAACCATGGTCTCTTAATTATGTTTGCATCCATTTCTGCGAATTCGTGATGTACGATAATTTATTTTTCTAATGTGAAATAGTTCACAATCAGAAGCAAAATGGAGCTGTAAGAATCATCCAGGATATGATTCATGCATTTTACCATGGACACAAATTTAGCACTAGTGTGCATAAAACGTAAATTTTCTTTTTAAAGTTTTTATTAATTTCAGTTCGGGGCTCAACTAACATGGCTCTCTAAAAAGTATGGTCATTCACTGGCGTCATGTGCGCACATCAGTCCTTAGAATATTAGCCTTTCCTTGTGCATGCCATTTAAGTCAAATACTTCCTCTACTACGCTGTACCTCTAAGTTAGATTCGAATATTTTTGTGGCAGGGGTGTTCTCTCCATCCGGGCTACATGTCCTATCTATCGTAAATGTCCAATGCGTAGCAATAGACTTACTAGATGTCGCTCAACAGACGTTCGAATTTGTCAATGAATTTTAAATTTAAAGCCCATCAACGCAAACTGAACCTAGAAACAACAGAAGAATTTTTGCTCGAAACGATATCTTTATCCGACTTTGATAGAGCCGATGCTTAAGCGCCGGTTGTCGCCGTCAAGAGAATAGGGGGTATAACACAGAATGCATCAGAATTGCAAGTGGCCGTAACTTTGACTTGTGAAAGTGCGATTAAACCTCCACATGGTAGCCGCCGGTAATTTTCCTCCAATACAGAAAAAAGCTGAATGATCGGGCTAGTCCCTTCAAAGTAAGGTTAGCGCATATCACAAACTGTATTACGAAACCCACGTGAGGACAGGACCCCGGTTGTAGATCCTAATATGATGATGCTTCAGCGCCATAGAACATGATTGGAAGCTAGACGGTTTGTACTGCCCAATTGTCTTCTTAGTCCAAAGAAAGAGCGATTGGCAAGAGTGATCCTTTGTTTGGTTTTTATAGTGATGTCATCATTGGGTGTTTTGTTTTTCATCTTCATTCTTTTCAGTCTTTCATTATTCCTGTTAAAGACACTGGATATCTATATACGCACACGCAATGACAAAAGACTCCTGTCTACAGATCAGCACGCGTATTGTAAAGGCAAGTCTGTAGAAACAGCTCTGCACACGCTGGTACATTCCCTTCACCACAATTAGTACATAATGGTGGTATTCTTAGACATCGAAGGCGCTTTTAACAACGTCGACACATCTGCGATTACGAATGCGCTGTCGACTTTGCGGGTGGACGACTCGATTGGCGAATTGATTAATCTTCTGCTCACAAGTCGGGTTATTAATTTAAAGCTGAGTGTGTCGTCTGTCAGAAGATCTGTTTGCAGTGAAACCCCACAAGGTGAAGTTCTGACCCCCTTCTATGGAACTTAGCGGTGAATGAGCTGCATGTATGCCTAATAGGTGACGACTGTAGAGTAATCGCTTATGCGGATGACATTGCTATCGCCGTCTCAGGAAAATACCCGAATACCTTAAAGGAACTCCTGCAAATGCTCTCAACAAGCTAACTTGCTGGGCAGATCGCTGTGGTTTAGGGGTAAATCCTCACAAAAATGACTCACCAGGAAATATAAAGTTCCACTTATTAACCCTCCTTCTATTAAAGGTATACGCTTAAAATTTGGTCAATTGAGGAATTTCCAGGCGAAAAACCTTACTAATTGTTATCGAGTGCCCTAATGCATTTACACAGCACGGAAGATAGGATCATATAGGCGATGTAAAGGAGATCAATTGCTCTTTAGTATGTTTCCTTACTTGTTGATATCGGGCAAACAATGCTGAGATTCTAATCATGCGACCGAAATACTTCTGATAAACTGGTGTGTGCAGGAGGCATATCCTGCAGTTTTAAAAGTTTTGTCCGGCTGCTTATATATTTTTCAGTTTATATATCGCAGTCCTCATTTTACTTTGATCAGGTGGACAGAAATTTTTGCTGTCATAGTTCGTTCTGCCTGCTTAAATTTCATAAAGATCATTTCCTGTGCGGTATCAAATTGTAAAAAACCTGCTATTGCATCAGCGTAGTTTTCGCTATGATTCATTTCATTGACTTTGTGTTAAGCTTAACACTTTTTAAATCAATGACCCATACTATTTTGACATCTAAAACGACCGTACAATAATTCTAAAGAAACCCCAAGAGTTAACCGCTTTTCATCCAATATCTAAATCAAGTAATCTATAAGCACTCTCTTCACAGCTTGACTTATTCCTGCATCGATTTTGACTCATTTCACCCGAAAATAAAGCAAACAAAAAAGTACAAAAATCAATCGTAGTCCATCGAAAAATACTTATACCCAATAGAATCAAAATCTTTTCGAATGTGCATATCAATTCTATATGGGGTATTCAATTCAGCAATATTTTCACCACAGGCCACCATCACCGCAACCATCTCCGAGAAAGATCAAAGAACAAAGCACCCAAAGAAACTTTCCATCAGATAGGGGAAAAACAAAACAACCAACCGTCTGACCATTTTCGACTGAGAAAATCTTGTCCAATGATAGATTATCAAGTTCGATTATTTATTGGTTAGAAATTTATAACTTCTTTTTAGTAGTTCGATTGGCCGGTCTTGACTCTAGGCAGCAACGGTAGAGATTCCTTGCGATTTGGCAGATTCCTGCCAAATGCAAAAATAAAATGCGCTCGTGTTCTCATACTTCAGCATGAATATATTCCTCTTGCTCCTCTGCGTCATTATCTAGGTTTTAGTGAACGAGTACTTCTATGCCTGCTAGCAACGATGTCTAGAGGTTATCCCTCTGGCCATATGACCAGCATATCAGGTATTTCCAACAAACCGCGAGGATTAGAAATAAAACTTTAAAGCCATTTCCATTCGGAAAGGAGAAAAAAAATATTTCCTATAGAACAAAAAACAGCTAAAAAGATTTTTTATTTCTCTTTATTGTTCGGGAAGAACTTTAGTTTTGCCAAGGAAGCAAAGTTCGAAGACGGACGGACGGACGGACGGAATGAATGGTGCAGAGAGTTTGGCTTCTCTATGGCAAACGTATCCATAGTTCGGGCTAGAAGAGATGTTAAATGCGGGATCGCATTGTTTTATTATGACGGAGGTGGCAGCCGGAGTCGGCTGCTATCCGTTATGTGTAAGGGATGTAAGGTTATTGAGAGAGCCATATATTCGCACAGCATTGTGATAGAATATGTTGCGAAAGATCAAAAGGTAAATCACCTATGAATGAGTGTGCATTGCAATACATCATTTGCGACTTATATGATCAGGAATTTTATCTTCGCTCAATATGGGAAATTTTCCCAACCAACGTTGCTTTTTATTAGAAGGTGAATGCAGCAGCCGTAATGTATTTGAATGAAATAATTTGAAAAGTCCCATCCACACCTAATGACTGACAGGTCACAACAATGGCTGATTTTATAATGCCATCAAGTACGGCGATTGGTTGCAATAAAAATTTAATTAAAAATCGTGAAAAATTATTGTTAATTGGATTTTGGTTCTCATAGTGAGTACGACGACGAGGACGACGACGAAGACGAAGAAGACGACGGTTCTCCCGTCACCCACAATAAAAGTCAGATTTTTATGTGCGCTATTGAAGATTATAATACGTAATCATTTCTATGTTATTTGGTGGAAAAAACCAAAAAAAAAATTTATTTCTACTATTTCCAATTTGCTAAAGCAAAGTTTAAGAGCCTTCTAATTATAAAAAGCCATTCTATACAAGAACCTGTTCAAAAGTGATGGTAACATTAATGCTAAATTTTTACAAATTAAAAATGTACCAACTTTCAGTCTCAAAGTGGAAGTTTGGTGAGAAGATGCTTCTTTATTTTTTGTCCTTTTGTTCCCGCAATGAGTTTTATCGAGGGACTATTACTTATATCGAGAACATATTGAATGCATTCGAAGTTAGTTAGAAGTTAGGGCTCTATGCAGTGTGGAATTCATGATTTCTTTATATTATGTAATTTTTATACTCACTTGGCCGACGGCACTGTACTTTAAGCATTTAGCGCTTAGTTGTAGCCAATCGACATTTGGTCAAAAAATACATACAAGCAAACCTTTTTTCGAGTTTTTCTTCGGTTTTGTTGAATAAGCCATTGCCTTGCTGGAAAGTGGACGGACGTTCGAAGAATTGTGCCCGGTTCATAATGTGTAAAAGTCAGTTATTGTGCGAAATATTAAACACTACGGAGAAAAAACGAAATAAAATGCATAAAAAAGGCCAAGACAGCAAGTTACGCTTTCATAAGCATATCTGCAACGACAAGTGCAATATGATCCAATAATTCTCGTATCTTAAACGGTAAGAAGAAGGCTGGAATAATAATAGATTTTTTTTAAGCCTGATAGAACATTAAAATGTAAACAAAAAACTTAATTTTAATCAAATTGTTTCATTCATTCAAAAGATCAATACATGGCATTAACATTTGAAAAATATTTCGGGAATTAAAAAATTTTGTGTCACTCTTTCGAGCACTGCCTGCCGTCACGAACAATACCATGGCGTCAATTTAGGCTGGTTTATCAGTATATAAGTCAGTTACTTCATGTGGCCCTACGTGGCCCCTCGAGCGAAATCGCACGACCTTGTAGTTCAATTGACCGTTCCATTTCTTGTAAATGAGTTATCCCCAAATTTTGTTTTCAATAAGTCGATGTTTTCCGTCACCGTATGGTATCCTATTAAAACCAAATCTCTTCCGGATAATTGTCATCCATATTTTCAAACAATAAATCGTTGTTCGTGGTGCGGTACCGATCTTCATTGACTGTAACGCGAACTCCGGCCTCATTTTTGAAGAAAAAAGAAATATACGCGGTTCAGTACATTTTTCTGGATGTAATGGCTCTCTTGTGGATTGGTCTTAATCCATATGCGGAAATCTTGCTTATTAACAAACGAACAGCTCGACGGATAGCTTGCTCATATGAATGATTATGTGCGCCATAAAAATCACGAAATCGTCTATAAGTTGCGCGAATCGACGACTGATTTTCGGAGTAAATTTCTGCAGAAGTTGCAAGGTAGCCTTGTTTAAGCGCGAGTCTATTCATAATGATTTGGCAAAGTATACTGATAATAAATGACAACAGTGAACGCATCATTATAGCTCGTTTGACAGTTACCACGTCAGTAAGTTCTATCTAAGCAATAAAAAAAAACAGAACAACAAATCGCCAACTCAGTGCCACACGCCATTAAGTAGCACGACATAGTTTTGCCCAAATCACGAAAATTAGTCTATAGAGAACCGGAAGTGAGTGCTCTTCAACAATGTGTCCAGATTTTGTCTGACACGAAACGCGAAATGGACCTCCGACGTAGCTGGTCACAAGCCCGGTTGAGAATGGAGGAGTGGTTAACTTGTGATGGGGTCCATCTGCATCATAAATCTTATCTGGAATGGTGCAGGGTTTGACCACGGAAGATTAATAAGGGCCGCGGGTACTTAGAGTATGCTCTTCATGTGCAATGTCTTCGTACTTAGCGACCCGAAGTGGGCTATTGGTACTTAGAGCAATTTTATGGGTGACTCTTCGTATTTAGTAGCTCATTTCATACACTACAGGTCTGTTTGATGTGCCTGGGATAGTTTCTATCCCAAGCTCGACAGCAGTGCTAAGATAAATTTGCATCCATCAGCCAATTCCTGGACATCACCATAGTATTGATGCCGGGCACAGTAATATAGAGGGTAATAAGAGAGCGGATAAATTGGCTAAGATGGTCGTCGCTATGGACACCGGCTCTTTGGAGAGGGTTAACTGTCCAATGAGCTAAGTTAAGGAACAAATTCAGGTGGAGAAGTCTGTCGAACTGTGCCATATCAAGATTGATATGTCCATCCTACAGCAAAAAGAAACCCACAGAGTTATTATCTAGAACCTGGAAGGATATTGCCAGAGTTGTGGCTATAAGCACGGGCAACTGGCAAGTGGGCAGCCATGCTACCGTGCAACAACTTCTGCAAAAGTTGCAAGGATGAAAATGACAAAGAAACTCACATACACTTCCTCTGCAGATGTCCGACCCTAGCAGGGTCAAGATACCGCATTTTAGGTAAACCATTTGTTCACGACCTAAAACAGCTCTCATTTTACAGGGTCATCGATTTTTTCTCGTACCTGAACGCTACAGGATCGTTTTAAACCACTTAGATATCCATTATACGTCACTTGAGATTTGTGGCATCAAAATGGCACAGACTAGCTTTAATTGAGGACCTCGCTAGTACAGCGGGGTCCACCACTCTACCTACCTAAGATATATTAACTTTGTGCCCGGAGTATGTTATAAAAAGCATTAGTTTTCTTACCAATGTTGTGCTTATGTTACACTCAAATAATTCCATAACAAGGAGGAGGGGAGAATAGAGAAAAACTTTTTACTACTAAGACTATCATTAAACATTACTTCAAACTTACCATATTTTTAGAAAATATCCAACATAAAATAATGCTAACAAAACTAACAATTAGTCTCCTCTTCTTCTTTCAGGTAAATGCCTACAATTATTATGGAACACAAGCTGTCTGCTGTGATGGTAATTTATGGTTCACGTTCAGATATTTATTCGGAATCTCTTATCTAATTAAATCAAATTACACGAAACTTTATTAAAATATTAAGAATACGTGGACATTTCTTATTCTCCGTTAATGTCAGGTTTCACATTACCCTACAGATAAAGGTGTCTTGTTCCTTGTCTTATTTGCTACGATCATGTCATCATGAAATATGACATCATTGCCTAATATTTTCATCATACCTTAATAAGATGCGATCTCAAGTGATAACTTAAATGTTTTCCTCAGAGCCGCACCATGCACAAGTAAGAACAGAACAAGAATAGTTTATCTATTCTCTATCATCAGCAGGTAAAATACATAATTATCATCACGGTTATGAAAAGAGATTTCCTAAATAAGTTATTTAGACGTTTTTTCCCGCCAAGGATTTAGACTTGATTATTGTACCGTCTCAGCAGTATATATAGTCAGAGAAGATGATTAAGATTTTTAAAAGACAGTTCTTAGCAGCATAAGAAAGGCCAACATATTTGCCGGCTGATATCATCGGCCGGTAAAGAATAAAATTATTGCAATTTGTAGTAAAAAAAAATCAAATTTTATGATCCTTTCAGAAATGCAAAACTGCGGGGAACTCTTAAAACTCGTTCGCTCGTTGCGATCATAATGCCGCCGAAGATGGTGTCGGCTGGAAGTCATGTTTAAGTGGTACACTTGTCTGTTTGTCACTCGAGTGTGCCTTGCAATCGTTTGGCGTTGTAATAAAATCGTAATGTTTACAACGCGACACGAGAGAGATAGTATGCGGCGCGCTATAACGAGCAGCCAAGCAAACGCCCAGCAGGATGTGAAGCTTAAAGTAAAGTAAGACGGCAACAAATTGTTTCAAGGACACTTGCAAATTAATGCTTTGTGTGTGTGTGTGTTTGTCTGTTCTAGCAAGCGACTCAAGCGACTGAGCTGTTGTTGCTATTTACATTATCAAATGCAAACTTCAAGTTAGTGGCATGGAGCAAATGAAGATGTTTACCACTTGATATGGCTGCAGCGACGGAATACAAATCGCTCTGTAGCGTCTATGTCCCACTCACAATCTATAGATGTACATCTGTATATATGTATGTAATTCCTCGCAAGCACTTTAAGGTGTCTCATAACCATTCATTTTAATTTGTTTTAAAATGAGAAGATGGATAAAAACTAAAACCAACATCAGCAAAAAAATTCCTCCTTACAATATATAGATGTATATATATAGAAGACTTAAAAAAATATATGTTTGTATATAAATTCAGAAGTTTACTCTGCGCTGCGCTTCAAGATTTTTATCTTTTTTTGTGGCTTGCATTGAAATTTTATTTATTGAGAATGCAATCTGCGACAGCACGTCTGAAGATGTTCACTTTATCTGCTGACGTGCACTCTTGCGAGATGGTGTTACATTAAAATGAAAATTATTAACTAAAAGATATATATTTATCTTGTATACTCCATCAGTGAGTGAGATCATAATATGTGAGTCAGAAAACTAGAAACATATTTCGTATGCTCATTGCGTTGGACGCATATGTGATAAATTAATTAAATAAATAAGACAGCAGTTACTGTCATTGCACGGTAAAAATATTATAATGTTACGAATGAAGTTAGAATTTAGGAAAGAGATTATGAAAATAATAATCAGAAATTTGCTCAAGATGCCAGTTTCCTCCTTAAGTCTTTCGTTTGCGGAGAAAATCCTTAATTGTTTAGGTGAAGTTCATAATTGCACGTTAGAATTATTATTAATATTACCTTTTTAAGTCATTGCTTACCTGTTCTACGTTACAAAAATATATTTTGATTATAATACACTAAATCCTCAACATACCATTAGACCTATCTTCGGACGTAACAATCAATTTAGAGATTTATTCTTTAGCCGCACAATAATGCAAACCCCTTGCGCGTGTGTACATTATACAAAAAAAAGTGGTTGCGTGTAACTATCATGCGGTTCGAATAGACCGGATCACATATGAATCGCAATAGAACAGGCAACAGAGAGGGCCGGATTTAAATACGATTTTCTTTAAAAAAGTAGAATACAATATTTGCTGAGCTTGATGCTGCTTTTTCGGATTAGTTTACAAAATAAGCTTAAAAGATGTAGGGCGATCGGATGGCTATAAAGCTATCGGAAAAAACCCAAAAAGTCGGGTCTTCTATGGCAACGCCAAAATTCTACTGTGGTCAGATGAATCAAACTATGCAATAAGTGTCTGTTTAACGCCCTTCCTACTAACAACAACCTTTTTATCCAATTTATCCACTTTTTTAAAAATCTCCCGTAAGTTTTGTGGCCCCGGTATTTCTTTTATGAAACGAAGTCTTGATGAAGACTGCAACTCAGGTCTCGTCTTGCCAACTGTAAAACACAGATGTGGCAGCATTATGATCTGGGGCTACATGACGGAATATGGAAATGTTCGTGTGTGAAGTTCGGTTGGAGTCTAAAAAGTACACAAACGTATTGAAAAATATGCTGCAACTATGTTATTGGAAGATTTTCAGTGACACGAATATGCAGAACGGGAAATGACAGCAATACAATGCACCTTACCACAAGTCCGCCTTTATGATGAGATGGTTTACCGAAAATAACATTCAGCTGCTTACATGGCTTGTACATCCCTAAGATAAGCGCGATCATCAACATCGTAAACAAAATCGACGAAAATCAGAGTGATAATGCTGCTTACTTCAAGTTTGCAATAAGCAACTGATTGCTATGTGTGTTCCGTAGCTCACCACAAATAACGCTAGATGGAAATTTAGAAGCGTTGAGTGATGCTGAATGGAAGTCTCGGGTGGAATTAGCACTAAGTTTTTTTAGCATTTTTTTCTAGGCTTTCTGCAGTTGTCTACAGGTATTTTTTTCGGTTTTTTCAATTGCATACAAGGACAGAAATCCGAATCTCACTGAGTCAATAGATATCTGTTTTGTGCAATTGCATAGGGGTCATCTTTTTAATTCACAAAAGCATATTACGAGTAATAACGTAACTGCATCCTTTTAATTTTTCCCATTTGCAGCTTTTTGAAGATATAGCGAATTTCAAAAGCTGCCTAGTACTTTTAAGAGAAGAAAAAAGAGAAGATATTAAACTGCGTTTGTTGTTGCTTAATGTTGTTTGACTGACGAATGGAAAATTTAATTTATTCAAGTGCCGAACCATGCTCGTCATTGCATTGCTACACTACACCATCACCAAATTCATCATAATGCTGAGTAACTTCCACACTTTATACAAGTAGTAGCTCCTTGTGATTGATTTTCATTTTCTGATTGTTATTTTTTCACTTCAACGAACCAAAACAAACGTGTTGATTGTTTAGTTTGTATTTTTTATTAAATCTGAATGATATGAAACTATTTTTTTTCAGAGTAAAGCCATAAAGCAATCGCTACTATTGCTATTGTTACAAGTGTGGTAGCATGATAAATATTTTTTAAAAAAGACCGTTCTTATATCGGACCAAAAGTTCATAAATGTCTGACTGGCTGTCCAGTGTAATTCACAGACTGGGCTAAGAAAAAAATACCCCCTTAGAATGTACTTAAATTACTTCAAAATATCAAACTAGAATTTGTTGAGATTTATGGGGAAAATGCCTTATATAAGATGTCTGCTGCTACAAAAAGTAGCAGTATGTATGTTCTCTGACGTTTCCTTTGCCTCGTTGCAGAATCGGCAGCGGTCCGATTGGGATTTACCCATTTTTAAAAGATGGCCATGGAATGGGCCATGTCTTATCAAATACCAGACTTAGTGTATGGCGGTCCAGTTTAAGGGCCCTGTGGTACCACCAATAAAGGCATTCCTTCACAGGGCAGGTTTATTTCCTCCTTAGCCTAAAAAATAATTCTCTTACTTGCAGCCTGTTCATCTCGGCGAAGTTGCAGTACCACGCTGACTATGACCTCGTTGATCACGTGCCAGGCTTCTTCGGTGCTCACCATTTCTTGAATGAGGCCAGCCGGACTGACTCGCTCTCCAAGTAGCTGTTCCACCAGTCATTAAATATCACGCACTCCTGCAGTACGTGTTTCGCATTCTCTACACTGCTCTTGTAGTGAAGACAGAATGCCTCGTACGCGTGCTTGAATTTGTGAAGAAACTCTAAGAACTGTGTCAGGTGGTAGTTTACCTCTACATGTTTTCTTGCTTCCCACACTTGGATGTCTGGAATCAGCGTATGTGTCCATCGGGCTTTTGTAGATGCATTCCATCAACGCTGCCACTCTAATTAGCTACGTTTTTGAATGCCTTCTGTTGTACGCTGGCCTACACTGAATTTTTGTGACGTGAGGTCTCCCACTGACGCTGTTTCTATTGCCATGATGTCAACTGGCATCCTATCTGCTATGACTCCTGCTGCATCGGTAGAGACCGTCCGGAATGCACAGCATATTCTGAGCGACGGCAGTCTGTATGCTGCTATAATTCCTATCATGTAGCTGGCGCAAGAAGTCGCCGGGTGCCATAAAGGTACCGCATACATTAATATCGAGGTATTGACCCTTGCTTGCAGTTTTTTTATCGGCTGCTTAGGCCCACCAGTTGTGGGCAATATCCTTGCAAGAGCTATCGCTACACGCGATTATACGCGATGCGTATAATTATTAGAATGCCGTCGTACATCACATTCCATAGTAGCGGTCCAAGTACAGAGCCCTGAGGTACTCCTCCGGTGACTTTGTATTGCCTGGGGCACTCCTCGCTATCATATAATAAGGTTCTGTCACTGAAGTAGCTCGCAATGATTTGTAGCAGATAGTCTGGTACCTGCAGTTTGGTTAAGGAAACAAACGTTTTGTCTCAATTTGTGGAGTTGAATGCATATTTGACATCGAGTGTCACCACTGCACAGTATTTCTTTCCATCTCGTTCCTGCAATTGCATTGTACGCAATATCAGATACCGCCGCAATTGCATCGATAGTGCTTTTCTTCCTAAGGACACATTGGAATCTTGATAGGACGAGCGCTTCTTCTGTGTATCTTTCCAAGCGGGCGCCTATGATTCTTTCTAGCACCTTTCCCGCTAATTAATTAATTTACCGTAATGAGAAAAAGATTTACTAGCTGATTTTTCAATGTGCACATCAACAATCAGCTCCAGGCGCTCATTGAACAATATGATATGTGGTCGCAGTGTTTTTTGTTGTACGAGCCAAACCTATAATTTCCAGTTGGAAAAACTTATTATGTTATAAGCTATGAAAATCGTTTAAAAAAATATAAATTCTACAATTCTGTAAGATGTTGTTATTTTATAAGCTATGCCATTAAAATGACAATAAAAATACTGCCGCACGATAGCACAAAAATATCAATATCACATTTATTAAATATAAACCACTTGCGGTATAAATAAAAAGTCCATTATTATATGTAGACGTGTAGATAGATAGATGGATACATAGATCGATAGATAGATAGATGTATATATAGAAATAGATAGATAGATAGATAGATAGATAGATATAAAGATAGCTAGAAAGATAGATAAATAGATACATACATCAAAACCGTCCATTATTATATATAGATATGTAGATACATAGATGGATACATAGATAGATAGATAAATAGATGTATATATAGATAAATAGATACATTTATAGATAGACAGATAGATAAATAGATGGATATATAGATAGATAGATAAATAGAAGCATACATACATAGAAAGATAGATACTCGTACCAATAAATGACAATTAAAATCTCATTCCAATAAAATTTCAATTTATTTGAACCGCCTCTTTTTCACCTCGTAGCATGCTTGTGTCTGTATGTGTATGTGTGTTTATGCGACTAAATGAAAATTCATTTTTCTGCACAGAGTATCGTTGAAGTATTTAGACAAGATGAGGATCAGCCATCCATCAGGCATCCTCTCGGCTCTGATTAGTAATATTTTCATTGCAGAATTTTTTCCTGCACGCATCTTTTAGTTGCTGGCTTCATCTAAATGATGAACAAAAAAAAATCATCGAAAAATGTATGCTTGCATCCCGCATCCCATTATGCATGATCATCAGTCATCACCTCTCGCTGATGGGAAATGCTCATGAGAATCACTCAAGGATTATGCACCGTCTGTCCGTTTGTCTGCCACAAACGATAAAATCGTAGACATAAATATATATTTTATACATACAGAACGTTTATCATTAAAAACCCATTTGCATTTTGCCACTCGTAAAAAATAATGTGCGGTATAACTATGATCATATAATATGCTGGGTCCGTCGTCCTTTCGATGTTCATTTCTGGTGTTGTTTTCATTGGGATTTGGCAGTCAGAAGAAACTACATTATGCCTCACAAGTTATTGCTCGAGGGCTGCTACCTTCTCATATATTATTGTTGTTACATATTAATAATTCTTAGCACTCTAATTCGTTAACTAATGTAGGACAGAGTAAGGCGCATGATGGGGAGCAAAGAATTCATTAGCAAACCATCAGAACAGCAACAACAACAACAAGAACAACAATGAAATCAACAGCAACAACAGTGATAGACAACTAACGACATGAAGTTGTTTTCTTATCCTCCCTAATTGAATATTATTCCCATGGCACACAGAGTGCAACTGCAATCGTTCGACTGCTCCAAAAAAGCCACTCAAACGGACCGGTATATTATAGTGACAAGTCGGTGTACGCCCCAAAGTAATCTGTTAAACGAGTAAGCGACATAAGGGGAAATGTGCGCACCGCCAAAATCCCAACATATTTAGGTTTAAGATTTATTCCTAATTGATTTCGTTGATTTCTGTTTTTTTTTTGTTTTACGCTCAGCAACGATGGTGGTTTAGTGAGTGGTAGAGTGGTGGTGATGGACACACACAGATGCTCCGACAATGATTACACTGCCATATGCTCGGCATTTGTGTTATATGTTGGTTGGTTGTTGGTTAGTTTAGGTGATAGCAGAAGCAGACAATACTCAGGATCAGGATAACCCATCAAGGTGCTTGACCCGCTGTATAGTGTAGTGTAGTGGCGAATGGATTATGTACCAATTTATTCGCAAAGTAATTATATTCAGGTTATACTACATCTCTTGGCATTGGCATTGGAAGAGAAGACCACACCACCAACATCACCATGTTAAGGTGGGTAATTTTTCGGAAACTTGACCAAGAGTTATTGCAATTTCGATAATGAATGGTATTGTTAGTCTACAGTTGATTTTGTTCCCTTTGTTTTATTCCATTTTTTTTTGTAAGGACCACCTAAATAAAAATGTTAAATATTTAATTTAAAAGTTTGTGTGTTCGATGGTAAATTGGATATCTGATATGAGGCAGGAGGTAACGCCTACTGTCAAATTGTAATTGCGTTGTTGGTGTGCATTGTTAAATTCGTTACTTGGTGATTGGCAAGGAATCAGTAAAATATTACTGTGTACGATATCTTATTGTATATAGAAAAATACCCCATAATTATTGAAAAACCAATATCACTTTTTTTTTTTTTATTTAAGATGCATTTCGATGCTAGATTAATAATCGCCCAAGTTGCTATCGCAAAAAAGCCAAAATTCGTTGCTTAAGTCTTTCAAACTCGAAATTAAATAAAAATTAATTTTGGATAAAAATAAGTTTCCCATTGGTCCCTCAGTTCAAATAGTGGAACGCGAATTTGAAGTAGTGCAATCCTTTAACTATCTCGGGTCAACTGTATAAGCCGATAACAGCATGGAACCAGAAATACGCGCACGGTTGCTTAAAGCTAACAAAGCCTACTATAGTCTGTCAAGACTCTTCAAATCCAGGAACTTAACCATAACATCCAAGCTGCTGGTATATAAGACAATGGTCATACCAGTACTTATATGATGAGATCTACGAGCGTTTCCGCGATATCGACATCGTAAGGAGAATTAAGCCCGGTAGGCTCCGGTGGGCAGGACACCTAGCTCGCATGAACAAAGAGGATCCTGCTCTGGAAGTCCTTTGCGGAAGGATTTATGGAACATGACAGCGAGGCCGGCCAAGCCTATGCTGGAGCGATTGCGTAGACCAGGACGCCCAGAGTCTAGGGATGCAAAACTGGATGACATCGGCTCAAAATTGGGACCGGAGGAGAGACTTTTTACGGGACGCCAGGACCGGACCCCGGTTGTAGAGCTAAACATGATGATACTTATACAGCTATAGATTAAAAGCCAACATCTAATGTTGATGCTTACTATAATGAAAGCATCTAAGGTAGCGTGACCCCAAAAAAAGTGATTTTTTTAATTTATTGAAATGCTCCAGCATGAAAAATTCTCCTTAAATTCGTTACCTGTCTGCTTAGTTTATGATTTATTAAGAAACGCATTTCACAAAGTTCGACCTTTCTTAAAATTTCTCACATTATTGCCATACATACCTAATCAATAAAGAAACGAAGGCAACTACAGAAAAACCAAAGACAAACAAATTTCTTCTTCTCAGATCTCTTTCTAAAATTTGTACCCATAGAATCACATAGAATCGATTTTGGATGCCATGTACACACTTGAGTACAAAAATATTTTCCATTAAGATAATGTACATTTTTCTCTTAGACATTATAACGGCGACAACGACAACGACGAGGTTGAAGAATATGATGATGACGGTGATAATAGCGATGACAATGATGACGGCCGATATTGGAAAGCCACCGACATCGAGAAACCGCCGCCGCCGTCGAGAAAGAATTTTCTTGATCCCCATAGGGTTCAATTTTAGCTGCACTGGCTGAAAGGAGAACCAAAGTTAAATCCACATCGATCGATCGATTTTTCGATCGTGATCGCCCTTATATCGTGATTTTTATATAATTCTGTCCCCACCGCTATCGCCATCACCACCATATCACAACCCTGTGCTTTCCTCTTGATATACCATCTCGCAACCATATACAACCACAGCAACCAGCTCAACATCCTTCTTCAAACTCAATCGCAATAATTTTGATCAGAATGTGAAACAATATTTCTGTGCTTTCTATCTGTATTGGTTGTGTTTGGTTGGTTGGTCGGTTCTTCCGTATGCTGGTGGCTGGTGCCAAGATATGATTTTTCCCTTGGAGTTCAAGAGTGGGCATCATTTTCCACCCATACGATGCAAGATCATCAGCCAGCCCAGGGAAGTCAAGTGGGACAGGATTTGTTCTTTTATTGAAGAAAACAAACAAACATACTAACGGACGACTCTCTCAGATGTAAACATACACATACACACAACGATTTCGTCTTCTTTTAATAATCTTTTTGACTTTTATGAGTGGAGTGTTTCTTGTGAAACATAAATTTATTGTTGCAATATTTTTCCTACGTCGCATGTCTGTTGTTTTGTGTGTTTTGCTCATTTTATGCTTCCTTCAAATGACTTCTTCCTCCAGAGGGCATCTTTAGATGGTATATGTTGTGGCCAAACCATCCAGTCAGGCAGCCAGCCAGCCAGCTAGCACAGGTTCTTGGCCTTATTTTCAGTCCCATGCTGGCGTACTCGTACACAAGGATCATCTTGGCAAAGACAATTTAATTTTTCAATTCAGATGGTCGTGTGGTTTTTGACTTGCGGAATTTCCCTTCGCTATTGGGGTAAATATATTACATGTAGTTACATATGTACATATATATATATATATTTATATTATTTTGGTAATATTGATTTACCAAGAGCAAGTATCGAGCGAGCATGAGCCGAAGTAAGATAAATCAATTTTGCATCAGGAATTTAAGGATACAAAATTAAATGAGCTCAAACAAGGCGGTTTATTACAGTTTGGGAACGATTTATGAGTGTACTGAGTTGAAAATCGTTTAATTTTGGTTTTCCTTGTATCATGGATCATAAAAAAACAGTCCGGTTTAAAGCGATATTAAGATGTAATTTGATTCTGCGAAGAAAGTTTTTAGCTGTAGCTGCAGACGATGTATTGTGAAGAGTTGTTAGGATTTTTTTTAATGAAAAGCGTAACGTGCAACTCTTAGACATTTAAAATTTCTACTGAAATTTGTCTTTTAATTTTGATTCTTGATATAATTTAACCTTCCTTGATAGTTAGCCATTGCGTGAATACAAAAGATGTCGGTGCAAAATATCACAAATGGTTTGATATTGCAAAAACAGCTGCATATTATCCTTAAGTAGCTTATTTAGTTCACAGATTAAAAGCAAACCTACCTAGAATTAATCAAATGTCCAAAGAAAACTTATCAGCGCATTCTTAGGCAGCCTCGATTATGCAAATCGGAGTACGATGCCTTATACCTGAACGATATGCTCTGATGCAGGAACGTAAGTCGAGCGAAGTGTAAGGCAAGTGATGTGTATCAGGCGCTTAGGCACTACGTTACACGACGACGGCGACGCACAGAAAAAAATTGTGTGCTGCGCAATAACGGAGTATATAACCGTTGTGTAAGAATTAACCTCTTGATAAACCGAAAATAAAATCCATATAACTCTCTTTGAGTTCAATTATATTTTTCTGAAAAAAAATTCAGATAAATAAAATTAAAAAAGTAATCAAAACAAATGCATTTCTGCCAACGCTGTATTTACAATATTATTATAGGATTTTTCAACAAGGACATATCGATTTTGTATTTAAATAAAACCCAGTATAATTGAGAAATACAGGTATAGTACACATGTTAAATTACTGTATGGAATTGCAGCGATCAATTCTTTAGAGCCAATTTTTCATCACCCTTCCACCGGAGCATTGGCAATTTCGCGTTCGATATTGTTCCTGAGCTCCTCTAATATTGTTGGCTTATTGGGATAAACAAACGACTTAACGACTATAAATCGCATAAGCGGGTTGGCCATTTTTACCGGACCATTTCTCGAGATTATACTTTAGAAATATTAATACGAGAGCTGAGTTCTCTGACACTCCCGCACCTATACAATATATCAAAGTCTATAGATGAAGAAATAATTACCAGTGACATCTGGTGTAAAGTTTAAATTAAAATCTTCATCTACGGTTTCCAAATGGCAGACTGACAATATTAATTGAACACAATAATTCAATTAATTTACCAATACAGATAAATGTAAAAATACGTGATATCTGCCAACTAAAGCTCACCTCCGAGGCAGACCAGTTAAAATACAAATTTTTCATCGTCAGACTGTGCACAGTTCATCCTTATTTCCTCAATATTAACCCAGTAGTCACCATTGAAATATGGCATTAGAATAACCCGTAGCCATGTTATACGCAATAGAAATTTCCTAATACAAATAACTGAACAAACACCATGTCTATGACTACCCATCTTTATCTTAAGCCCTCAACCAATGAAAATGGAAAACATCCTTTTCTATCACATCCGAGGAGCAATGAGTGTGCACATGCTATATTCTATGTGTAGTTTGTTTAAGCGCAAAGAATATTTATCATTAAGATACATCATTTATCTTATAGAAAATTACCATTTTCTCTTCCTGCTCAAGAATGACTCTATAGCTCTTTTTCTCTCGGTCTATGAGGATGAGAAATCCATACCTCTTGCTCGTGTTCTTCTTCCCGTTCCGATCAAGGATAGATGGTGAATTGAAAAATGACTGATAATGATGAATGTGAATGCACAAAAATAAAACCCACAATCCATTGAGAGAGTACTTACCTACTTGTTGTACCTCGAACTAACATCTAATGGATCTGGGTGCATTCGCATATGAAGTTTTGAATTCTCCCTTTCAGATTCCGATCCCCATGTAGAGGGAAATAGAAATATCTTAGATGCTATAGTTGGTAGCTAACGACTTTTAAACCATAACTGAATTGTTCTGATTCCAAAGGTAGCGGGGTGTGGTTATAGGCGGAACTTGCATAATCTCTTTAAGCGACAGCTCTGATTTCAACTTTACCAGAAAAATAAGTTAATTCTGATGTATTTTACTCAATCCTGGTCAAGAGAAATAATTATTCTTTGTCATGGTATGGGGAAAAAGCTCCATTTTCGCTGCTAATATGCGTAATAGCCCAATGGAGTAGACAACAAAAATTATTTTCTATGACGACCGCGCGGCATACACTCAAGTCATTTCAGTTAGTCTGTCTGTCTGTCTGTCCATCTGTCAGGATGTCACTTTTGAAAAATTAATGCGAATGCGGCTGAGCTAAACGCATGCCGCACTATGGACTCGGCTGAGGGATTCATTTGAAATTAGTCTGACAGTCGTCGAGTGGTCAGGTTATTCAGTGGGGAATGCTGATTCAATGTTAAATGATGGTTTTGTTGCTTGTGGATTGAGTTAAGAGGAGGAATGCTACTTTTCAAAGCAGCACGCTTCCTCTGTTGCGTGAAGATCGAGTACTTTGGCTCTCTCTCTGTTGTTGTTGGTGATGACGAGGAGGATATAGAGAAAAAGAAAAAACCAACAAAGAGGAATAAGACCAAAACGTTACAAAGATTACTTTGGATATAATTATAAGAGGTTCTCATTTACGTTTGGTGTATGGAGGTGGTTCATTTTCCCCACCATCCTTGCTTTTGGCTTTTTTGTTGATGTGTGGTTGTGTTTTGCGCACCTTTCGGGACCTTCGCACTATTAATCAAGTTTTGTAAAAATCGATTTATTTGCATACGAGTGCGTGTGAGCACCTCATCGATTTTGCATGGAAAACTCGCCAAGAAAACTTAACAAAACACAACTGAGAACCAGAACTTTTTTTTTTATAATAAACGAGCTGCGGTAATTAATTATAGAGGAAGATAACAGAAAATGAAATTGATTTTTCAAATTGAAATGTTAAGAATTAGAAGGATGTGAATATGTGTATACCATATACGTATAAGAAAATAAAGGATAGTATCAGTTGACATTAAGAGTTATTGAGTGTGTGATGTTTTTCTACAAATGTTTATGTTATTAAGTGCACTGCACTTCATGCGAATGGCTCTCTTTAATTACTCATTTTTATCAATAAAAGTTATAAATAAGTGTGTAGATGGAAGTGTCGATAAAATAATTATATATAAATAATCACACAAATGTTGAATATTAGCGAATTTATATTCATGAGTACGATGTAAAAATCATTCAGGCCAGGCCAGTATTCAGGCAGTAAATTGGCACCCATCATAGATTATTTGAGAACTATGATGGGTACCAATTTATCGGTTACTACAGTTGACCCGAGATAGTTAACGGATTGCATTAATTCAAATCTGCGCTCCACTATTTTAATTGCCTCAGTTTTCGTGCCGCCTGCTCGATCTGGATGAAACCTTCCTGTACAGCTCTTGGGTATCTACCAACGATGTCAATATCGTCTGCGTAAGCCAGTATCTGAATGGACTTATAGAGGATTGTTCCTCTCGCCGTTACGTCAGAGTCTCGGATCATTTTCTCCAACGGCAGGTTGAAGAGGACGCAGGCCAGTCCATCGCTTTGTCGGAGCCCCTTATAGATGTTGAATGGGCTTGATAGTGATCCGGATATTTTTCCTTGGCCTATAACATTGGTCATGGTCAACCTACATAGTCGTATCAGTTAATTGTGATGCCGAATTCTCTCATGGCTATACAAAGTTCTACTCTGGCTATGCTACCATAGGTGGTTTTAGAGTCTTTAAATATATCGTGTAGTGAGTTTTGAAACTTAAGACATTTTTCCATCACCTACCTTAAGGTGCAAATCTGATCAGTTGTTGATTTGGCTGAAATGAAGGCACACTGTAATGGACCAATGATGATGAGGATAGCGGGCTATCCTGCCTTGAAGGATAGAGGAGAAAATCTTATACGCGGTTATACCAGAGGTTGTGATATCTCCTTTCTAATGTATGGGGCACAGAATGCCTCTTCGCCAGCCTTCTGGCATCGCTTCTTCCTCCCATACTTTCACTATTATTTCATGAATTGCTTGGTCAATTATGGGACCTCCTTTTTTTATCAGCTCCGCTGGGATACCTTATTATTATTGAGCCAATTTATCGCTCTGATAAGTTCGTCTATGCTTGCGGCAGCAGCATAGTATGATCTTCCGTCATTGGTGGAGCCTCCAATTCCTCAGTCAACTGGCCATTTAGCAACTCATGAAAGTGCTCTTCCAATCGCTCTAAGATGCCTTTAAGATCGGCGATCAGATTACTCTCTATGTCTTTGCAGTATGCGCAATCATATTCCGTCATACCGCGGACTCTTTGTACTGTTTTAGTTCACTAAAGATACTCTTCTCCCAGGCTGCTTTCTTTCGCCGGTGAACTGTTTTTTCATAACTTCTGAGCTCTTTATATTCATCTTCGCGTGCCCGCATTCTATAAGATTGTTGCATTGCTCGGTACGCAACATTCGTTCGTTCAGTCGCTAGCTTACATTCGTCATCGAACCAGTCTTTCCGATCTCTACGAGGCGTTTCCATTTCTCTTTTACGAATGACATCTCAGCTACAGGACTTATGTTCGTACCATCATTAGATTCGGGTTAAAACAATCGGTAATAGGTTTTAAATCCTTATAAATTCAATTGGAAAAATTAGAGAATGAAGAAGAATCATAAATATTCTCGAAGAAACAAAGTCAAGTATCTCTGAACGATCATGAGGTGGAATTCTTCAAGGTTGTTTTTTAATTAACTCTTATGAAAAAATCCTTTCTAAGACAAGAAACAAAGCATGATTATTAGTTTGACGTATTGAGTACGGGACAAAATATATAAGTCAACGAAGATTGAATCTTTTTACGATTTAGAATATGATTTAAAATTTTTTTTTAATAGAGCTTTAAGATTTGTTTTTGGCAAATGAGTAAAAATTCTAAAAAGGTAGACTTTGTTACTGCGTATGCGTTAAAGTTGAGGAAGATAAAAGAGGAGATGTCTAAGATTAAAGTGCTCAACAAAAAATCGATAAAAAAACGTCGATAAATTATGATAAGAAAGTTTGTACGAAATTTACTGCTTGTACTTTTGAAACGGTTATCTTTTCACTAATATATCTCTCCAACTTAACGCACGGTTTTACTTTCTTCGCCAAAAAAGGTCCATCAGCACATTTGACCTCCGCTCTAGTGAATACTTTCTTCCTTATTTTAAAATAGAATTTATCACACAGTTTCACTTTAAGTAGACAATTATCTCTAATCTTCAAATCTACGAGTATGCGATCAGCAGACGCAAGAGAGTGAAAATGTTCGAGACAACAATAAAAAATATAAAACAGAGATCTCAAATACGATCTCTAGCTGTCTAGCTGGGTTATAAAAATTCCTTTGTGATATGAGCTTCCGTGGTGAAATCATCATCACCTCACCGTTATTACCATCAGACGACTGTAATAAACGCTTTAATCGGCGTGATAAATCATAGCGCCAAAACGGAACAAAAATCGTTGCACACTAACTACCCATAAGCGAAGCGACTGCTTTAGCAGTTCTTTCTGGCTGTCTACAACGATGGTCGTAGACGTTTATTCTCATATCTGATGTACGTACGTATGAGATCTGAAAAGTACATCAAATGTTATAGATAGACGAAGTTGGGACCGAATCAAATCGCACCTGGGACATAGGAGCTTTCTCAACTGGCCCCACCATATATGCCGACGAACGCAACGATCACCGATCAAACAGCCTCATCGATTATGATTTGTTGCTGTATTTGGTAGTCACCTATTTCTTCAGTTTGTTTCGTCTTTACATTTTGTCCATAAATTTACGGTTTTCCGTTAAAATACTTTGCCTTCTCTCTTAGGCATTGCGATAGAGCGATGTGATATAAGGGAAAATGTTTTACGGTTTTCTCGCCTGATTTAAGCTGTCCACCGCCGCGGTTTACTGCCGCTTAGCACCATGTTACACCACATCAGTGATAGAGATAGATTGCTATCTATCAGATAAACAATTTCTACCACACTCAAATGTGAGCGAAGAAGGAAAAAATTGTCATTACAAAAAAATTCCACTTGCTCATTGCGCACATTCGGGATAATTCGTTTTGCGCCGCAATTCAAATTGAATCTCTGCATCTGTATCTGCGAGATACAATCGAGTACACATTGGCTTCGGGATTTCTCTTTCATTGTTGTAGAAAAGTGGTGAAAAGCGTAAAGCATTTTGGTCCATTTTATGCTGATCCAATGAGCTTAGATACTATACTGTAGCTATCAGAGTTATTCATGAGATATGCATTTAGTTGATTTGTATTTTCTTTTTCTCTCTAACCATATCTATATCTAAGCCACTCAGTTTAAGTTTAAGTTTTTCCCAATTTTATGAATATTTTTCAAGACGATTTCGTAAAGATTTCTTTCAATTCGCATACCTCATACAGAGGTTCACATCAGCGCAGCTACGATATTTCGTTTGATTTATCCATTCAGGGACATTTCAGAAAAATCAAAAATCTACATATCTCAGATGATTGCAATCGATCCGTCAAGATTTTCCCTTTTTTGAATTGAACAAAGGCGAAGGAGGCATACAAGTGGCACTTAAAAATTAACTGAGTCTGTTTGGTTCGTTTTGGCTTACTACTATGTGATGATTTCTCTTGATTTTGATTTGATTGAGTGGTAGAATTTTATGCAATTAGATAAACATTCAAGGAATAAAATGGAATCCTAATAAGTCGACAAGTTGCTTCTAATAAATAACAGTTATGACAACTAAGCGACATATTCCATATATTGGCTAGTTAGGTAATAGTTTGAAAAAAATACTCGTCTACTCGTCCACATTAGCTTTAGTGGCTTCTTTAGCCAATTAATTCGATTAAAAGTGAGAGAAGACGAACAGAAACAACATCCCAAAAAGTTGTCCCTGAAGTTTGCGCAAAAATTAATCGAGTGGAAAAAAATGCCCGGCAATAAATAAAATCAGTGTGAATTTCGCGGTTTTCCTTCGCACTTAATTTATTGTGTCGGCGGCACACGTTGCGGTGGCGTGGCGTGGCGCGGCGTCGGCGTTGAACGATGACGACGATTTTGTGAGTCAGACATGATTGCGATGGTCTTTTGTTTAGGGACCATAGCCACATATCGCATATATGTGGTTAAGTCGTCGAACATTGTCACTGCCTCACTTGTACTCCAGTGACCATGAATTTTATTTCATGCCATCCATAAGCTCCATACCGCAGCGGGATGGTATTTCATATAAATTGCAATCGTCAACGTTGGTTGACCGGCCGGATGCAGGAGTCAGTCCATTGTTAAATGACAATTTTCACACCTCTATAGGCTTTCAGAGTAAATTAAGGATATTGCATGAAATTTCACAGAGTGAATTATGTAATTGAAACCATAAACGTATTGTGTCAATTTGGCATTTAATTTTAATCGATTTTGAACCGACTGAGGATTGCAATGCAGTCGAAATCAAACATTCACTTTCGTGTTTTTCCTTGAACCATATGACCATATTGATAATTCAATGTTTATAAAATTAGCGCTTGTCTAAAAGAGCAACTGCGTATTCAAGCGCGATGGGTGGTCGTCGATTTGGAATAAATAGTAAATTTCTTATCGGATCAGATTAAAAAATATAAAAGAAAATTTAAAAGAGTAATTTAGTTAATATTTGGTTCAGCTTTTCAATTTTTCTTAGAAAATGTAAATCTAAGTTTTTTTCCAAATATGGGTGAATTGATTGTCAATACAAAAAGACGATATTCTTGTTTATTATGTTCTTTTTGAAAATAAACCAGTCAATAACGCCCCTTTTGTACCAACCCTTTATATGTAGGTATGTCTTTCCGTCCGTCTATAACTCTAGATTATTACTTTCGATTTTCCAATGGCGTTATAGCGTTATACCACAAAGCAACAATTTAGCATACGAACTGGCAATTATTTAAAAAAACGGAATCTAACGAGAAAAGTTGATTTCTGTCATCTCAATCATCTACGTTTGTTTAAAACATAAATTTACCATAACTTGCTCAGTCAGCTCAGAAGATATGAAAAAAATTCCGCTGGCGAAAGAAAGTACCCTAGAAGAAAAATCTCGTCCCTTGACTAGAACAGTTCATAGAACGAGGGCACTACCATACACTACCAAAATATCCAAGATTGTGGTGCGCGAATTCGATGTGAGCCTATTATAGCAGCCGACAAACTGGCTCGAAATCTGGACCGGTGGCGAGAATTTTTTTCTCTTAATAAACTACCATCTTTGGTAACAAAAACCAATTTGAATGCAATTAAGAACATGTTTTAGTTTAAAGATTGATCAAGTGCCCACACGAGCTGGAATATGCAGAAATATAAATTAATATGACAGTCTCCGATGCATATGAGTCGAGCTGCCTAGTGAGAACACTACAGTGTCGGCCAGACAATATAAAGCGATGGCAAAAGATACTAAGATTATCCAGACATCACTGCAAGACCAAAACGGAAGATTCACAGGGAAATAGTAGCAAAGAGCCCTCCTTCACTTGAGAACACACAATAATTAAGAACGAATCTGAGATAGAGATTAACTATTGCAGAGCAAGTAAGGAGGAACAAAAGCCTCGGAGATTTCCACTGAGCAAAGAACCCGTTGAGCAGTAAAAAGCTTCCAGCCTTTTAAGTGTTTGGATGGAGTAATTCCCTGCAGTCAAGCAAGCTAGATTAGATAACCTTTGTCCATACTTCTTAAGAATATTTAGAAGAAGCCAGAAATCAAAAAAAGCACATGGTGTGCAAAAGGTTGGTAGGAAAGTCTAAAGAGATCTCGCTCGACGAGCAAATTTGATGTAAGAATCATAATGTGGTTCCTAACAGGACATTGTAGACTAAAGTAGCACCGAAAGAAATTAAGACTAGAAAAGGATGTCAGCTGCAGACTTTGTGGAGAGGCGGAGGTCTAAATGAATGCAGAGCAATGGTTCGAAAGAAAGGAGACCATATGGAAACCCACGCAATCTCGGAGTCTGCGCCACATTCACTAAACCCACTCCATATCATTAAGTTCCAAAGAGCCATTGGTATAAAGGGGTTGCCTTATGAATGATCATAAACTGTCGCCAAAGCACAATTCAGGGGGAAGCGCAATAGATCCGCATGGGTCTTAATGCACCCCTTTTTCTTATCATCGTGATCAAGAAAATATTAAATTGTGAGATGTCAAGGAAGCCCAAAGATACTTACAAAGTTAATTTGATGGCGGTTAAATTAACTGAAGCTGGAGTGGCGTTTCGTCGACGTTTTGGATAAGTTCCGGTAGTCAATTGCATTCATATTATTCAGTAAAATGTTGTGTGTGATATTTCTTGCAGATATGTAAACCGTAGTCGGTTGGTGGTTGGCCTTTATCACTTGCACGTAGTATGCTGTCATGATGGCAACGATTTATGCATGTGTGTATTTGCTTCAGACTCGCTGCCCGCCAACCGGTGGCTGAAATTATTATTATTATCGATCAATAGGCATATGAGAAGTCGCATATATTCACTTTGTTGTTGTTGTTGTTGTTGTTATTATTTCACTAGGTCTGCCAGGTGTGCTTCGGTTGCATTAACCATTTTTGGCTAAGCTTCCAACTAAATGGAGGCTTTAGGGGATTTCTTATGGCTGCGCTAGTAATCAACAACATCATGGTATGGTCCTTGGTTGGGTGCATTTCTCTTCAGTTGATCCGTCGCTTAGTATATTGTGGTGTGGTGTGATGTGAAACGATTGTCGTTTGTTGCTGCTGTTGTTTTATTGCAGATGTCGTTGTCGTTGCTTGCGCACGGCGGCATTGGCGCTTTTCTTCATTATGTCTGATGCATGCAATTTAATAATAAATTTTACAGCAATGGGCATGCATACTTTTTTTGTAATGATAAAAACATTTATTGTTGATGTGCATAATAAGCGTCGCAGCGAGTTGTTGAAATTTTAAAGGATTTTTTTTTGCATCCACAAATTATTGTTACGAAAAGTAGTTAATAGGTAGATTGTGGAACCCGAATTGTAAGATAAATCGCAATGTACATACTGCATACTAAAAATAGCCACTGAATTAGAATTAAGCAATTTTGTATGGCATACTTTTAGGCTGAATTAGATTATTTGAAATATAACGGACTTTAAGTTAAAATCATTATGTATTGGTCAAAAATGTAGTCAAACCGGTTTGTGCGGTTTGTCCGGTTTGTTTGCAGGAACAAGATTGAGCATGAAGTTTATTTTTAGAAGATGACTTTTTAAATATAAGTATCGTTAGTTGTAAATAAGGGAATAAGGCTACATTTTTCTGGTCTTTTCTCGATATTTCTATCTATAAGATTGGAAGTTTCTGGAAGCATTTCGATGAGTATAAAAGGTGGCGTTAACTTAACCAGATAAGTTTTAAAAGTTCTTGCAAAGTGATAAAGCTACCACCTAAGAGAATTATTGTAAAGTACAAGTATTACAAGTGTTTTGTGTGCATAAAAAAGCTGTTAAGATCAGAAATTTTTTTAATAATTGATTAAAAAACACCGAAAACATTAAGTTCAGTAAAAAATAAAAAATAACGCACCAACAAATACCGGTCAGGTTCGTTTCATAAGTCTTTCTTTCAATTAGAGAAAATTCTAAAATGTACTAAAACTAAATTTTATCTATACGTCATCAAATACTTTCACCATCTGATTAAAATCCAAACTTTTATGTTTTTTTCTCTCCTTATTCACAGGTCAAAGTTACCGTTCTTGACAAGAACGACAGTCCACCGGTGTTTCGGGATACGCCACTTACGTTCAGTGTTAGCGAAGACTTGGGCGCTGGCCATACAGTTGCCATTATTCGCGCAACCGATCCGGATACACTTGGAACTCTGACCTACACACTGATCAACGGGGATGACGGAAGATTCCTGCTCGAACCAGAGACGGGTAAATTGCGCCTCAAAGATGCTCTCGATCGTGAGACAAAAGATGTTTATCAATTGTTAATACGTGTCACCGATGGTGCTCAGCATACGGAAACAACAATTGTCGTCGAGGTGAGTTTAGTATTTGATAGAAAATTAATGATAATGATAATAAACTTCGAGTAGCTGTGGTAAAGCGAAGAACAGGAAAAAGGATTATGGCGACAGCTGTCGGCCTTTCGGTTTAATTTCCTTGATCTTCTTTGAATTCATTGGGTATTTTCGGTTGTATATTTTCCCTTTTGTTGCTAAAGTTGTCCTCTGTCTGGTAAGGATATCCATATGGTGAGCAAACTTGCTACTGCACATTCTTCGATAAAAATGGATTCGTTCATTTCACTCTTCTATCTGTCTCGCTCTTTCTCTTTCTCACTCTCTCTCTCTCTCTCTCTCTCTCTGCATTATCTTATCTTCGATCCCCTTCAGTTTTGGTAAAGGACCGCCATTTGGTAATTTGATGCTTTCCACCGTGTTAAGTAAAAACGCCTCAACCGACGCGACGGTCCTTTCAACTTTTTTCGTTTGTTTTTTTCCGGCTGTTGGTTTTAGTTGTAGTGCCCTTCCTTCATCGCTGTCGATGTCCGACGCGTCTTCACGTTGATTTTAAACAAATGATAAGATCACAATATGGATTACAAAGCACACACCTTCATTCTAAGAAATCCGGCGTCCCACTTGCCTCCGCTTGCAACCGTTAATGCAAGCATCACATATGTATTGCTATGTAACGCCGTTTGCTCCCGTCCAACAAAATATAAGTAAATTTTCAAGGTCTTCATCGGCAGTGACTGCTGCTGTTATGGTCGCCGTTCTTTTTTTTTTTTTTTTGCTTTTTGTGTGACATACTGGAAAACAAATACGTGTGGTAAGAGGTGGAGGAACACAAAAAGCTGAACATTAATAAATTTTAACACGAGCAAAAACACGTCCGGAAGGACACCAAAAAAATTTAATTTTAAACACTTTTTGAATGAAGGCGACATTTATCACTCTTCGTTTACTTTGTGGCGATATTTTCTCTCTGTTGTTGTGGTGTAGCTTATTAACCTGAATTTCTGTTTTTTTTTTTTGTGTTTTGTAAAGATCCCATAATTAAGTTGATGATCGAATTGCAAAATTCAATTCCTAGAAATCGTAAAAGGTAAATATTGTTTTCTTGACCTCGCACACCTTTTGAGACATTTTGTTTAAATGTTATGTTCAGAAATGTTTGTATTTAAAAGATAGTTTGTGCTGCTTTGCATCTCTCTCCTCCATCTGAAAATCATTGTTCAACATATTAAATAATATAACTGTCATGTGATCGTCTTGCAAAAAGTTATACAGAACAAGATGTATTATCTCAGCACCTTAATTAAAGATTTAAAAGAAATTATTACTTGGTGATGGCTTAGGATGGTATACGACTAACAAAGGCCTCATATGAGCAGCATCTCCCGATAGGTGAATTGTTCCAAAACCAATTGCTCCTAAATTACTCCGTAATACAATGCCTCGGATATGGACGGATAATTTCTTGACGACCATAAGCTTTCGTACACGGAAAACGATTGGTTTCTGGAACGTTAAGACCCTCCTCGACTTACTCCTGGAAGGACCTCAAAAAGCCAGATGCCTCCAATTAGAGTGTGAGTTTACCTGATATAATATAGACATCTTGGGGTTAACTGAAATAAGATTGTATGATAATACTGTGATGCTCTACTCCGGTAGACCAGCTGGGAGCGGACGGAGGTCTGGGTTTGGACCGATGCTAACTCAGGAAACAGCCTTATATCCTGGAAACCTCACAGTGACCGAATACTGACGGCTAGATTTCAGAGTAGAGTAAGAAAATTACGCTCCAATCGAAGACGAGACTGAGGACGAAAATTACAATTTTTAAAGTCATTTAGGCTCCGTGTATAACCAAACGCCTAGTGGTGATGGGGAACTTCAACACTAAGGTAGGAAGCGACAATGCTATGCTTAAAAGCAATTGATGGGAGTTCACGGTCTTGTTGACCGGAACGATAACAGACGTGGAGCCGATATCGGATAAAAGCAATACGATCACCATCTTATGCTAGCTTTTATATGCCTTCGCACTGCATCCGTCAACAACAACCGCTCAAACTTGCTTAACAGTACCAGGTTCAATACTGAATGGTTTAGGGAGACCGAATTGCGTCAACAATACAGGGACCATCAATAATCAAGAGCATACCGCAGGTAACTGGTAAAAGGCAGATTAATCACCGCACATGGTTAGCGGCAGACACCTGGAGACTGATCGATGAGCGTAAAGAATCAAGGCTCAAATTACAGCGCACTCAGCAGTAAAGAGTACCGAGCTAAAAGCCAAATATCGCGTCGAAAATAAGGAAGTGCAGCATAGTGAAGTACGGGACAAACGACAGTACATCGATTCACTTGCCGCAATGGCCGAAGAAGCAGCAAGAAGAAGTGAAGTATGACTGTCTATAACATCACCAACGACCTCTATGGTGTTCAGAACTCCAAACAACATCCAGTGAAGAGTTTAGATGGTGACCTTCTGATGTCGGATGAGGAGCAGCTCACTAGATGGAGAAAACATTTCGCTACAGTCCTTAATCACATAGACGATGGAGATATGATCTTCGAGCGCTAGTGAATCTTCCGAAGAGATAAATTCGCCTGGACCTGCCAGTAAAACCGAAATAACTGCAGCAATCAAAATAAAGCGGGGGGGTATTGATCACATCCCTGCCGAAGTATTACAAGTGGCGCCAAACTCACCGGCTGAACTTCTGCACCTGCTCATACGGAGAGCGTGGAAAAATGATTAGTTTCCGCAGGAGTGGAAAAAAGGGATGATCGTCAAGCTTCCAAAAAAGGGAAATCTAATAGAATTTGGAAACTGGAGAAGTATTTGCGTTTTATCTGCCGTAGCCAAGATAATAGCTAGAATCATATTAGAACGCGTGAAAGAGCATTTAGATTCAACTCTCGACGTCGAACAGGCAGGCTTTCGCTCTGGATCCTCTTGTATCGATCACATAAACACCTTGCGGAACATAATAGAACAATGCGTCGAGTACAGAGCTCCGCTACATCTACTGTTCATTGACTCCGAGAAGGCTTTTGAAAGCTTAAAGCGAGATTCTATCTGGATGACCTTGCGCAGGAGGAGTATCCCAGAAAAACTTATAGCTATTATCAAAGCTACATACGAGGGACGTAAATGTCATGTCCTACACAACGGTAAGGTGTCCGAGGAATTTGAAGTCCAAAGTGGAGTACATCATGGGTGCGTACTATCACCGCTGTTATTCCTGGCGGTGTACTCCGTGCAGCACTGACGCTAGGGAACAATGGAATTCGATGGACTATGACAACTTACCTTAAACACCTGGACTACGCTGGCAAAGTTTGCCTGATCTCACATAGGATAATGGACCTTCATAGGATGGCCCAAAATCTATAAATCGAAGCAAGCAAAGTGGGGCTCAAGATAAACAGTGCCAAAACAAAAGCCCTGAATCCTTCTAACACCCGCTCTCAACTTAACATTGCTAGACAAATAGTTGAAAAACTTGACAACTTTCTATGCCTAGGAAGTGTGGTCTCGGATGTTCGCGGTGGCACTGAACTGGGTGTTTGCATCAAAATCAGGAAAGCAAGGGCTGCTTTCGGAATGCTATCGAAAGTCTGGAGAAGCTTAAGAACTAAGCTTCGACAGTTCCGCTCCAAAGTCGAATCAGTACTATTGTATGGGTGCACTACTTCAAAGGCAGACAGCAATACCACGCGCAAGCGGCAATTTTTAGTAAACAAATGCCTACGTATCATCTTCAGGCCCAATAGTATATCCAACGACGAACTTCACAGGAGAACGGGCCAATAACCTTTAGACACTATTGTGCGAAGGAGAAAGTTACAGTGGAATGGACACACACTACGGCGCGACGACAACTACATTGGGAAATATGTCATGCAGTGGAACCCGCTATGCTAGGCAGATAGAACAGTGGGACTTCCTAGGTGGACGTAGCGCAGGACAGTCGAGAATAAAGCACGGTCCTTGGGATTGGGTTGGAGGCGGCTCAAACGCGTTGCAGAAAACTGAACAAGATGGCGCGTTGGCGTTGTTGACGCCTTTTAGGGGGGTGAAAAGATTCAAGAGATGACATAGTTGCTGGAAACTAAATCGGACTGGTAGAAAATTGTAATTGTGTTAAAAATTCTTCTCGCTGCATTATTTAAATAAATCTGTTGCAACATTTTTCTTTAATAAAAATTAACTTCCATCAAGAAATCCACATGAAACAACGTTCGTTTCTTAAGTCTATCGTTTTTAATACAACGCTCGTTTCTTAAGTCTATCGTTTTTAATACAACAAGCCAAAATTGCATTACTTTTTTAACGGTATCCGAACCATTTGAAACTGGAATTTTCCGCTTGTACAACGAATTCGACTTTAAACTCCTTATAAAAGCCGACCAAAGCTTATCGCATGATAAAAATCAAACACTGCGATGCAACAACACAGGCACGTAATCGATTGCGCACACAAAAAAGAAGTGAAATTTACTTCTTTGCCGACGGTCGGACGACGTGCTAGCGGTACACATTAAATAATGATGATTCGGAAAAGGCAAAATACCTTTGCTAAACATTAGCAAAACAACTACTGTTGATGATTGGTTCTTAGCCATTCCATCAACCGGCGAATAAAGAAAAGAAACTCTGCTGTCGCGACACATTCGACAACGACATTCACTGAGGCTGGCTGGGAATGGTTCCTCAAATGAGATATCAATTGGCATCCAAAGAATGGCATTAGGTTTGATATTTGTCCTTTCATAATGTAACATCAGTGGTCAAAATGCTTTTGCGGATTTTTATGATGGGCAAGAACACAAATAAGCTATCCCCTTTCCACACCCTTCAACCGTAAGCCGGAATTCATCGGACGTCCCAAGAGGAGTGTTGCATTTTCCATAAGAAAACAGCAACCTATTGCCTGAATTCAGCGGATTGTTCTGAATTGTAAATGAGTTCGCTGGTGGAGCGCGCGCCCGCGCGCGCATTCACATTGCATTATTGTCCGTGCAAGAGCGCGCACAGTCGCTAACCGTCGCCTCTGCCCATAGGCATGCCAAAAAGTCCCATTCTTATTCGTTTAAAGCTTGAAATTATCGCCTTATGGTCATTTTAGAGAATTTCGCTTTTCGACTTTGACTGTGAGTTCTGCTTAATGGTTGTTGAACGGTTAGCAAAAAGTTTGTCGCCGTCGCGTCATTGCCGTGTCTGTACATTGTCTGCGGACGGATGCGTGACATGAATTCGAAATGACATCTGTTTCCACTTATTTTTCGGTTTTTTGTTGTTCTCATACCTATACCAACTTCTTGTTCTTCTTCTTGTGGTGTTCACCTTTTCTTTCCGATTCGCTATGACGATGATAAGATTTTGTTCTCTGTCATATTTCTGTGCTTAATGGTGCACTTATGTACCTCAACCTAAAATGAGATGAAATATGTTGCGTTCTGCTAAATGGAGTTCTTTTTTCTATATATATACATGTATGTGTGTGTGTGTTTTTTTTGTTGTTGCAGGTTACTGATACAAATGACAATCCGCCAGTATTTTTGGAATCAGTTTACTCGTTTGACATCCCCGAGAACGCCCCACGTGGCTATCAAGTTGGTGTTATCGCAGCGACAGATCCCGATCTTGGTAACAATGCTATGGTCTCATATACAGTAATCTCAGATTGGGCTAACGATGTGTTCAGTTTGAATCCCCAGACGGGGGTTTTTACGCTGACAGCACGTCTGGATTATGAAGAGGTAAGTAGTCGTTGGTTTTGATGAAGATGATGCTCTTTCGATGATGATCAAATGAAAGAATCGAGAAAGGAAATTAAATCTGTATCTGTTTGTTATTCAGGTACAACACTACATTCTTGTAGTGCAAGCCCAGGATAATGGTCATCCCAGCTTGTCAACAACACTTACCGTTTATTGCAATGTTCTCGATTTGAATGATAATGCGCCAGCTTTCGATCCGATGAGCTATTCGAATGAGATTTTCGAGAATATATCAATTGGGACAACAATAGTGACAGTAGCAGCAACAGATATAGACTCTGGTAAGTATTGAAGTGTGCATCAGCTAGCATAATGCATTCGTATTACTCAGTGAAAGGGAGAGCAATCTTACTTAAAGCTACTTTTGTAAATGGTATTGCTAGACTTTCAATGTTCATTTTATTAGTCTATCTTAATATTTTAACAAATTTATGTATTCAACCCCTTTCATAAAATCAAATACTTATCATAGAAAGCCATAACATTGCAAAAAAAAATTAACTCTGCTCACTTTGTTCGACAAAAAGTAAAGTTCGTTTTCTAAGTCTTTTGTTTGAATGGAATTTTATCGCCTTGCGCTACGTGATAAGGTGATAAATGCATGCCACAGAAGTGGTGGCTCATTTACTAATTGCATATATTTTTGCGGTGCATCACACCTCCACATTTTATATAACGCTTCATTGCTGTGTTGGAAAATATTCTTCGCCGTTGACGGGCGTGCTTCACCTATTGACCAAGTGAAAAATGGAAATGGAAATCTTCACGAACTCTTACCAGATAGAAAAATGCAAAAAATTCAAAATCGCACAGACTCTTGGCGCAACTGAAAATAGCAGAATCAACTGCAATCTATCATAGTCATGTCTCAATGGTTGTTTCCACAGATTTCCACAGTTGTTGCTGATGACGGCGCGATCCTAGGTGATTGCCCGCGCTCATCATCACAACATCAGCCATCAGAGTGGTATCGTTTTCTCACTCTTTCATATGTAAGCGCAAGCGCGCCAAGGTAGAAAATAATATGTATATCTAGATACATTTTTGCAACTCCTTTTACCACTTACTCAATAATTCATAAAATCGTTAGTAGAAAGTTGCGCCTTACGCCAAGAGTGTAATAATAATCGAACAAAGGATATTTTTTTTTGTTTATACATTAAGTAGAGTTTTAGTTTTAATGCTTTTTACATTTCACCTTGGTGAAACGGTAATTTTCACGCTGGCATTATTGCATTTGGTTGATGTAATAAATAACGTTCGCTCCTTTATCTACATTTGGCATAAATAAATATATACACTTCTATACGTCTATACATGTCTGTCGCCTTCTACCACAGTTGGGATTAATTTTTCTCTTTCCGTTTTGTTTGTTTTTATCGAATTTGTTTTTATAGGAGATAACGGTCGTATCGAATACACCATAACAGCGGGTGATGATAATAATGATTTTGAAATTGCACCAAACGGGACTATTCGAACACGGCGTGAACTCGATCGTGAAACAAAGAGTTCATACAGTTTGATTGTGACCGCAAGAGATTGTGCCAAGGAATTATTACCGCAAAACCATCAGCAACATCACCGTCATCACAATCAACATCAGGCTCAGCATCCAAGTCATCAACTATATTTATTGCAGCAACAAAGGTTATCATCGACGGTTCAGGTATGTTTCGTTGTACTAACTAGCAAAGCTAACCTATCCCTGTATATACATACATAGACAAATTTATTCTTAGAATAGTTATTCTTTTATTTTGCAAAAATTGGTATTGATATTTTAATGATATAATATAAATGTCCCGTATATTGGTTTGGTTAAACTCTAGTTAAACGTGGGTTTAAATGTAAATAGCCAAGATTCCGTCTAAGTTCTTGACTTTTTTTCCATCATTAGAAAAATATACATACTATCTAAATATTAGAAAGATAATTTTTAATTCAAGCTAAATGTTTATCAACAAATCGCTTTAGTCTATTTATGAATTACAACTAACTGATTATTTGAATTTGCATATAAATATGCATTGAAAATAAATACCGACATAAGTTCGGCAACCTAATTTTTCGGCAACGACAAAAACTGAAAGGTCAATATGGATTCTGATTGATACAATACAAAAGTTATCCAATTTGTCTCTGGCGCCATCTCGATGGCTCTATTTCGAAAAGCCCGTCTCTGCTGCAGTCTCCGTGGATGTATTTGCGGCTTTAATAGGAAAAGTTCTGGGATGTCAGCTTAATTAATATTTTCTACATAAATTGTTTTTCTTATGTCCTATATCCCCTTGTGGGTCCTAGGGCCTCTATTACGCCGCATTGTTTCGCCATATGATGGACATCATTCAAGTGCTGCACCCATACAACAGCACAGATTCAACATTTGAAGCGAACAGTCGTAGCTTGGTGTTAAAGCTGAATGCATTGCTTCGCCATATTATGGACATCATTCCAAACACTGATTTTGCTTTGCCGATTCGGTTGACAATGTCCTGTTCAGTACAATCTTCGGTCGAGATAATACTCCCAAGATATTGGAAACTCTCTACTCTCTCTGCCGGTTATCCTGCAATGTTAACTTGAGTTACTCTTCAAACCCACAATATCTGCCAAGGGTTTCCACATGTGTTGTCATCCTTTTAGCTAGAAGCGTTCAAGAGTTACAGGGTGTGAAGTGATGTAAGGTCAAAAGTATGTGTCTTCGCATTTAAACGCTACATACACCGCAGGGGTTGAAAATATACCCCCCCCCCCCTTCCATACGATTTTTTTCACGAAATTGACCAAGGAATTATCCCTTTAAGTATTTGTCACCTTGACGGATACACCCTGTATATAGGGATCAACTGAAAAATTATTTAAAAATAATTTTTTAATTTTTTAATAATGTTGGTCCTTCTATTCGGATTACATGAGTAATGTGGCTTGAGGGACTACTTTTTATTCTATGCAAAATTTCAAAGAGCTAAAAGAAAATAATGCATTAAATGTCCTTCCGTTTATTTTTCCGTTCGATTTACGTGACTTAATAATTAAATTCGCAATTCACAATTCTATGTAGGTAACGCGAGACAGCAGGACAACGAATAACAGTCTATTCAAACCCATAATAACTGACCACTGCAATATCTTGCGATAAGATCAAATTGACAGTTAAATACTTAATGCTTTTATGTACCGTTTTTTGTGCCGTTGCATTTAGTTTTTGCGAAAGTAATTAATGCATCATTTCTCACGCCTGCACGCTTTTCTTAATGAATCCCACTTACAGGAAAATTTCTTCATCCGCCCAATCCGTAATGGATTTTCTAATTACAAGCAATTTGGTAACAACGCTCAAGCTCCTTCCTTTCCTTTAATATCGTTGTTGTTAACTACCAATTGGAAGTTCTGCTGAACATTAGATTAGAATTTATTCTAGGCATTTAAAGGCTTTCCCTTTCTTTTTGCGCAGAAAAAATATCAAAAGATTTCCAGAGATAATATTCCACTTGATCTCGAGTGAAATGCGCATACGAACGTATACGATCTGCAGCGATTCTGATTATTAATGAAGTTGTTTAAGGATAAACATGCAAAGTGCGAGTGGCAAGGCGACAAACGGTGCACGCGACGTACGAAACATTGGAGCGATTGGGGGGCTTACGACAAAGCAAAGATGCACTCAGAATCTGGCAGATAAAGAAAACTCACATATAGAGATATTCATTTTATCCCAGCTCCAGCCCCCGACAATACTTCTTCATCGTCATTTTATTCTTAATGATATTAAATTAAATCTAAGTGGTTATATATTTCTTAAAGTGAAAGAAGCGGAGATTAGCCGGAGTCGAGCGCATACACAGGGAATAAACCGAAATCAGAATCACGTCCAACCAACAAGCCGTTACTGGGACGGACTGCTGCGGCGCGGATAATCTCCCAGAGATGTAGATGCAATGTTAAAGAGATTTATCATTTCGCAGCGCAAAATAAGGATGTTGCGGAGGTGGAGGTGGTTGTGTGTTCAAGGGTAGGTAGGTAGGTAGGTAGGCAGGTAGGAAGGAGTCATCTCGATCGTCGCGCTCAATGTGAATAAGGACAACAGCATAACACCATTACAACGTCACAAAAATGCGGAACTTCTTCGCAAACAAACCGCTTCATTGCCCGCATAATTAATGCAAAAAAGATATACTACTTTGCTTGAATTTTAATTTTGATGCGAGAAAGAGGCAAATATACATAGAGGAAGGGGAAGTGAAAGACAAAATCAGAAAAAAGAAACAATAACACAACAAGGGCAACCAAAAAACTCTTTAGCTCGTCGCGGCCGCCTTGTTGTTTTGTTTATCTTTTTGGCGCATAATAAATGGGAATTGATAAAAATTGGGAATTGGAAATTGGTCCTGCTGCTGGATTGCCCCGGTGGTGAAGGGGCAGTGACAGCGGGTGAATACGTGTCTTAAGAGCATGTCTGAATGTTACGTTTTTTGTACCTTTCAATCGCACAGATTTATCTTCTAATTAAAATGAGTTTTCGGTTTGTGCGCTTTAATCCGCAATTTGGTTAATGCTTGATTTGATTATGACCAGAAGTTTTGCTTGCGCTCGATTAAAGCTCTTAAGCGTAATAACTGCGAAAGAATTTTACGGGTAGGAGTGCAAAACTTTGCAGAGAGTCAAACGCTGTTTGCAGCGAAATTAATGACGTCAATTTGACTACATCGGGCCTTAGATATTTACACACTAGACTCAGTGCTAGTAGATACCCCACGGTTTTGTTCTTAATGCTGTCCAAGTGAGGTGATTTCTCCTAAATATTGTTGACTGGCTGGAGCGCATTTAAACTCATAGAATGTCGTAAACGTTTAGGTTAATACGAGGTTGAATAAAAGAAGCAATAATTTCTTAATTGTCTTGGTAACAAAGTGGCCAGGTATACATTCTCTATGAAAATTTCACTTCCTTTACAATATTCCATCACAAACTCGCCCGCTTCCATTTTGACTGTCACCTCATGTAAAATTTGTGATTTTCCAATTTCCAAAAACTTCTTAATTTATACACAGTGACGGTAGAATTACGACTCTCTAAAAAAAACTTTATTTTAAAAGAGCCAAAATCTAATATTTCATTCGAATCATAATTTTATTTGGCCTTACAACCGAGATTTGGTTCAACCATCTTGCAAAATATCATTCCAACCCATTCATAATATTTATGTTTAAGGTATACAATGAAATGTGATTATTGTTACAATAAAGTAATTATTCAACCCTAAAAGTATACAATGAATTGTGATTATCGTTGTTATAAAATACCCAATTATTAAATCCTAAAAGTATGCAGTAAAAAAATATCGCTGCAATAAAATAGTTCATTGCTTAACCCTAAACGTATAAAGTCTGCTTCTTCTTATGTCCTATATCCTCCTTAACTGTTCTGCGCCATGTATTTCTAAGACGACCCGTTCTTCTACCATCTTGAGATAACGGATGCCATTGCATTGCGTAGTTTTCTATGGAACTGTTGCCTTTTCGGAGTGTATGACTGCCACTTCCGTCGTTGGATGGTTGTGCCTATTGGTTCCTGACCCGTTCTTTGGTAAAGATGTTCGTTAGAGATATGGTTAGGCCAGAAAACCCTTAAGATGTTCCGCAGGCACCTATTTACAAACCTTTGTCATCTTTTTGTGATAGTAGCGGTCACCTTCCGAGTGCTGCACCCATACAACAGCTTCAAGATTAAACATTTGAACGGAACAGTCGTAGCTTGGTGTTTAAGCTGATCGCATTGCTTCGCCATGTGATGGACATCATTCCAAACACTAATTTTTCTTTGCTGATTCAGTTGACAATGTCACATGATATTTAGAGCCATCATAGGTTGCTTTAATAATAGCTTTTAGTTTATCGGGTATGTCCTTCTTCCACTCGTCGGGAAAACTTTCTGTCTCCCAAGCTCTCTCTACAAGAGGATATAAAAGCTCTGCTGATGTTGTTGGAGCGGCCAGCAGAAGCTATGCGGGTATACCATCTAGTCCTACCGACTTGTTGTTTTTAAATGCGTTGATCACGGTAGCGATCTCATCTTTACTGGGAGTTGAGGTGCGAATTCGGAAAAATGTAAATTCCAGCATCTCCATTTGATTTGGTGGCATATCGTTGACGAATACACGGTTCAGGACCATAGAAATATGCTCCTTCCATCGCTTGAGCTGATCATCATCTGAAACGAGTGCGGCACCATCTAGGCCTTTCACCGAATGTTGGCTAGAGCGGTGACCACCTGTCATCTCTTTGGTGATTCTGTGAACGGTTCTGCTATCGCACCTGCTCGCTGCTTCCTCTGCTTCTAAGGCCAGGTTGTTAATATAATTACGTTTTTCACGTCTTAAACTACGCTGTACTTCTTCTCCTTCGATACTCTATCTCGATCCTCGTTGCTGCTGGGGTATCTACAATACGAGCTTTAAGTAGCTTACGTTCTTCAATCCGCCTCCACGTATCCTCGGTAAGCCACGTGCTGTACCTGGCCTGGCTTTGGTTTGATGATGATTGCCTGTCAGTTGACACCCAGCTGACTTTATGGCAGGTCTTATGCTCAAACATGGTGCCTCCTATGACATGGTGGTTGGTGTTGCAGAAATCAGCAAATCTTTCACTGTCCTTTCGTTCGCCGAGGCCGTGCTTCCCAATCACATGTCTGAGTCTTTCATTGTCGTTGCCTACCTTGGCATTCTCCATTTTCTTCTTGGGTTGTATCGGTTTCAGCAGCGGACATTTTTCGGTACCGCAGGGTGCTAGCACACGTTACCTAGCCTAGAAACGCTAAACCATTCGCACTTGCAATTTTAGCCTACATATATAAGGATTTATACACATAGTTGCACTACATCACGAACTTGATTGTTGCGCTACTGGCTCAAACCAAGTTTTGAGCTGTCAGTAGTTTCCCGATCAATCGCAATGCAGATCCCTGAAAAGCAATAATTGTAATGATTTAATCCTAAAAGTATACAATGAAATGTTCATTGTTGCAATATTTATTAATATTTAAGCCCACAGCTATTTATATTTTAATAAAATATATACATAAATTTTGAAATAGTAAGCAATTTAAGTAAAAAAAAGATTAATTTTGCTATGATCCTGACTGACTTTTTATATTTAAAAAATATATATCCAAAAGCTGTAGCATATAATAAAAGCCCGTAGTTTTAAAAATCTAAAGACAGATTAGATTTTCCTTTTATTAAATAAGTGAACCTAAAATGTCCTCCCAGTCACCAATTTTTTATCATTTATAACTTTTTTCCACAGGTAACGGTTGTTCTTAAAGACGTCAACGATGAATCGCCAACATTCAGCTCGATGAACGAGACAAGCGTCATGGAAAACATCGCTGTCAATACTGTCGTAATGGCTGTTAAAGCTGTGGATCGTGACGAAGGACGCAACGGCTATATTGAATATATCCTTGCTGGAGAACAATCAGTACCATTCACTCTAGGGCCCGTCGATGGCCTGCTACGTGTCTCAGGACGACTTGATCGTGAAATCCGCTCCAACTATATGCTAAGTGTAACGGCACGTGATCGAGGCGAACCGCCACGATCCACTCAGACGCAAATATCGGTAAAAATTCTTGATGAAAATGACAACAGTCCTGTGTTTGATCCGAAACAGTACAGCGCATCTGTAGCTGAAAATGCCAGTATCGGTGCAATGGTTCTGCAGGTCTCAGCAACGGACATCGATGAAGGTGTCAATGGGAGAGTGCGTTTTTCCATAGCCGCTGGTGACAACAATCGCGATTTTAGTATTAGCGAAGATTCAGGTGTAGTTCGGGTGGCGAAAAATCTGAACTATGAAAGAAAAGCGCGTTATGTTCTTACAGTTCGTGCTGAAGATTGTGCTGCTGATGTGTCCAGTGTAGGTGGTGGTGGACGTCGTAGTAGTAGTAGTGGTAGTGGTAGTGCAACAGGCGGTGGTACGGGCAGCAGCGGTAGCGGTGGACTATCTATTGAGACACGTTTCGATACTGCCGAATTGACAATCGTCATAACCGACATCAATGACAATCCACCGACGTTCCTAGACTCTCCTTATCTTGCTTATGTCATGGAGAATGTAATACCACCGAATGGCGGCTATGTGATAACTGTTGAGGCCTATGACGCCGATACGCCACCATTCAACTCACAAGTACGTTACTTCCTGAAGGAGGGCGATGCCGATTTGTTTCGCATTAATGCATCTACGGGAGAGATATCGTTGTTGCGAGCTTTGGACCGCGAAGCACAGGCAGTTTACACACTGACATTGGTTGCAATGGATACTGGTGAGTTTTCTATCAGTTTGCATTAATATTTTTTTTAAGTTTACATAATATACAGTCGACTTTTAAATGAAATGCGGTATTGAAATAAACCCAAAACATAGTATTAACTTTAATATTTTTATGAAATTAAAATTAAATACATCAGCTTCAATATTTAAACCAAAAAAAAAAACCGATTTCTATATGCAAATTTGGCTGAACTTCCTGCCAATAAGCTTTCTCATCACTATACAATGTATCATCATCCCCATCAGACTATTACGAGTTTTTCGAATTCTTTATTCTTTGCATCGTGCTTGTTTGCAAATTTAACAAATTACTGTAATTACCCCAATCTATTTTCTTAAGGCGAAAAGCAGAAGAAACATCAGGAACCACGTCCATCGCTCAGTAGTAATGGTTCTTTTACGCGTAGCACGTCTTGAATATATATGTACTCCGTGCAGCAAATGAAACATCTTCACGAATATAGGGGGGAGGGGAAATCAAAAGATTAGCATCGCTCACACAGATCATTTCAAACGCTGAGATACATTGTATTTTGCATATCAGAGTGTAGTCAGAGCATGAAGAACACTCGTGCGTATTGCCAGAAGCTGTTTTACGAATTTTTGCGATTTTTTTACGATGCCAAATTGCCTACCATCTCGGATTTTCTCATGGGAGGCTTACGTGCTATTGGCATCGTTTAAGTCTGTACTTTGCATGACGAAAGAAAAAACGATCAGAAAATGCTCTTTCTGCAATAATTTTGGCATTTTCAGTATCAATTCTCATTCTATTCCATTGTATATTCGCCTGACATAACCGGATCCAATATTGGGCGGAATTTCAGTTGAAGAGAAATTATTGTAATCGGTTTTCGCTTGCACAACATTCATTTCATAGATAATTTTTTTTAACATTAAATATTTCTTTGTCATGGTATATCTTTGGTTGATCCTAAAAGACCGGGGTAAATAAGTACATGCTATTTTTGAAGGCTTTGTCCGAATGCCAAATTTTTGTCTTGAGAGATCTTGTTTCTCATGTAGGAACAATACTTTTCATTTCAGCCAAAAAAGGCATCTTGCGGAAAGGCATTGCGTGAGCATCCGACCTTCTTGACGAAGAGTTATCCGACCTTAACTCTTCGTCCAGAAGGTCGGATGCTCACGCAACGCAGGTGAAAGGATAGAAATATAAACATAACGATTAAAAGATTATCACTTTCTTTGAATGAATTAATCCTGGTATACAAACGACGAAAGTAAGTTCAGATAATTTAAGCATCAAGGTTTCTACATGGGCATTTTTAATAATAATAATAATATTTGGCGGCACGACAGCCCGCTATAGTGCCCAAGACCTAGCTTCTCGCGACCGTTCGTGTTGTGCGTGTTATATTTTTGTACACAAGTATCGGAAAAGCGAATTGAGGAGCTTTTCGTGAAAGTTAATACTCTCGGACGTTTGTTAGACAATCGCGAGAAATAGCATTGTGAAAAAGATTTTCGGTGTTTTTCTGGGATACGAACTTCGAACCTTCAACGCACTAATCACTAGAGCAACGGCGCTTTTTCAAATACATTCAAAAATCTATCGATCTCATTGCTTATCTAGCTAACCACTAAAGTGTAATGGACAGCAATCAAACAAAATTCAATCAACATTTTAAACTAAAATGCTGGTATCTTTGAAACTTCAATTTAATTTTGCTCTTTAGTGCAGTATGTTATCCAACAAGCCATCACATTGTCGACCGGAGGCATTGCCATACCCATTACACATTAATACTTGAACTATTTCCGGCACTATAATAAGAGCGCTCACTCGTCAATGGTCCTTTTTCCTCCCTCTATCTTTCTATCTATATTTTCTGCGCAACGCATGCCCACACCGCAGAAAATCTGTGCTTTCCTGAACTCACTTTATATGTCACTGTCCGTCGCCGTTGTGGTGCGAAGATATACAGAATTTTCATAATAAGATGCCACCATTACGAGTATGTAGACCAAAGAGACAGAGAGCTCGGTCCTACATAGAGGTGTACCATCACAACATAGTAAACGACTTTAATCAGCATTAAAAATGCGATTCGTTGTCATTGTCCGTTGTTGCATCGCCGGCCAGTTGTACCTACGTACTTCCGCACACATTTTTGCTGTGCAACTTTTTCTATGTTCATACCAATTTTATCTACATCATCCGCCGTCATCATCTGCACCAATTGCCCTCAGAGGGGGGGGGGCACATATATTATACGTATATTATGGTGGGTACAGATGAAAACTTCTCAACCACCAATGGATCAATAGCCAATAGATGCTAGTAGAACTGCAGAAAATTCTCGCTCTAATACAATGGATCGCGGATGTGAATATTGTCGTTGTGAACTTTCATGTTAGCATCTCTGCGTTCTATTTGCTACTCCATGGAATATGGACGCACAACGCAACAGGAATTTTCGCATAATTTTCGTTTAAATTGGGCATCGTGTAGTTTGGTGGTTTGGCAACGAATGAAAAGAAGATGGTGCCCGTACCCGTTGCGTATCGCAAGTAGCTCAAATAGTTTTGCTAGAGATAAGGCATGCGTTTGCTTCCAACGGTTCCGCATGTGGATTTTTACATTATTAATATGCTAGTTTCACAATACGGTATGATGCACGGTACCATACCGTTCGCTGTGATCACAAAAATATTGTTTTCATCCAGGAATGGAGCTGTAAAACTTCAAAAAGGCCACAGATGTTTGAAATATATATTTTAAAAATTAGGGCAATTGAATTCAAATGAAATGGCAATGGAAGTCGTTTTATAACCAGACTTAATATGTAATATATATCTGTAGATAATATTATATTATATTACAAGTCGTAAATATCTTAAACACTGTGAGTCATAAATATTGTACAAATTGTTAATATCTTACAATTCTTAAATACCGTGATAATCGTAAATACCGTGAATATCGTAAACACCTTTATCAACGTAAATAATGTATTTACGGCTAAATTTAGTTAATTATTCCATCCTTCCAATAAATAGCATTAATATCGTAAATATCGTAAACATTAACATCAATGAAAATATTTAACTTATCGCCAAATTAGATACTAAATTCGTCAAATATAAAAATGCATACATATATATAAATTCAGATATCCTCTTCTGTGCTTAGACCAATCAGGATTTAGACCAAAGTGAAGCTGTAATACGGGCCTTTTATACGTTTTTGATGAAGTGCAGAAGTCTTTAGATAAAAATCACCCCACGTTTCTAATTCTTCTAGAATTTTCGAAAGCTTTTGACACTGCGAATTACTCGATATTGTGCAATAAACTAATGCAGGATTCTAAGTTTTCATTTCCATCTGCAAAACTGGTCTCCTCCTACTTAGATAAAGGCAAGAACGTTTGCTAGTTGGTGGAAATACTTAACGTTTTGGTAAAGTCCGAAATTGTGTGGCACAAGGATCAATCCTTGGTCCAATACTCTTTTAGTTATATGTGAATAAACATTGTTCAGTTCAGAGAATGATTTTCCATTCTGTTCTGATGCCTTTCACAAAATGAAGACTGTACCAGTTGGGACCTTTAGTAATAAAAGACACTACATTAGAGTATTCCAGTGAGGTTAAATATCTCGGAGTCATCCTTGATAAACGACTAAACTGGAATTCTCATATCAAGTCCGCCATCGAACGTGCGGCTAGGGCTCTGTGGGCCAGTAGACGCCTCTACGGCAGATCTTGTGGTTTTAATCCTAAAATGATACATTGGATGTATACCAGGATGGTGAGACCAATTATCACGTACGCGGCCATCATATGGTGGACGAAAGTTCTTGATTGGATAACGGTAATTTAGCTTCAGCAGCTACAATTGCCTGTCTAGGTATAACGGGTGTCATGCGCAACTGCCCTACGACTGCATTGTAGGGCTTTCACACCTGCAAACCTTTATTAGGAAGACGGCCGCTAGATGCGCTATTAAGCTGCAACAACCAGGTGACTACGTGGGATACCTGAAAATTTATTACTCAATTCCAGAGACATGTTTTGCACTATCCCTGATATCATGGCCAGGAGTACTGTTTCGGCAGGTTATTTGAGGTTAAAATATTGGACCGGGCAATCTGGTCTTATGGTGTTCCAGCAATGGACGATAAAGGTCTGATCTGATACACAGACGGATCGAAGATGGAATCTGGAGTGGGAGCTGGGGTATCCGAACCCAACACCAAAGTCTCGATACCAATGGGTATTAGTCCCACTGTTTTCCAAGCTGAACTCCATGCCATTGAGGTATGCGCTAGGATTAACCTTAATAAGGGTCTTAGAGGCGATTCATATATTTTTAGATAGTCAAGCAGCACTGAAAGCGCTGTCGTCCAAACGGTTAATCAGGCCCTTTTCCTATAAGGAAATCCTTGATCTAGACAAGGAAAGCTTCAGAAAGCTGGTGAGCTTTTCACTGGTCATTGTGGCCTGCGATATCACCTTAGGAAAATTAATTTTGGCTCAAATACGGAATGTAGGTTCTGCTCAGAGAATGATGAAACATCCGGACACATTGTCTAGCATTGATCTGGTTAAAAAGACGTATTTTCCACAAGGCAATATGTTTGTCGGGAGATCCTCGAAACCCCGCCACTAAGGATATACTATCCTTAATTAGGGAGGTAGTAAGTCTCTTACATTAGTTATGACTATCAAAAATTTCACGCACGAGTTATTCGCATTAGGAAGATACAATAAATATTTAAGGTCGCAGTATCAGCCAATTGGGCTGGGGTTTTGTCTTTAATAATAATATTATACATTATTTTATTTATCATTTATCTACATAATATCTTTTTCAATTGCACTTAGTCAGATAATTCTAAATATTTGTTAAGCCTTTACAAATCGTAGAAAGATTATTTATCTTACATTATATGTGAAATAAATTATTATTATCAGTAATATCGTAAACAATTTTATCAAATATTGTACTTAAGGCAAAAGAATATTTACACACATACCTTTTGGTATTATACGCTTTTTCACTTTTCCAAATGCGTTATAACACCTAAATCTGCCACCGCTCCTGGATTTTTTAGTAAAAGTACGGCCTTGAAGCAAACCAATAATTCATACCTTTATACCAGCGTACCATTTTCAACAATAAATTCTTTTTTTTTTAAGTTGACTCCTTCTAACAAGAAATTCCTAAACAATGGCCAAATTATTGAATAGAGTTATGTTTGCACGTGATATCTGCACGAATGCAATCTTTAGGCCTCATTTACTCGTACATAGAAATAATACCAACAACCAAAGGATGGTCGAATCGTAACAATAGACGAATATCCGCGCTTATTGTGTGTATTATGCGTATTTCATGGAGTTTAAATAAATCTAATAACAACATTCCTAACTATCTGTTGCTGAGGGAAATGCTGTGAAATCATCCATATGAGAATGTACCTAACACACAGCCAGACAGCGTATAAACCTTTTATAGAATTACCAAATAATCGAATCAAATCTGTGTCCGTTGTCTTTAGTGTTTTGTTGTATTTTCCTGCATACGAACTATCCTTGTATCTTGTATCCTATGGAACAATAATCACGCGTACATTGCGGCCAGTGATCAACCCTTTTTGTTTCTATTGTTTATTTCCATTCGATTTGCGCAAAATATATATGTATACTAGAATCTTTGTCACTTATGATGGTTGGTTTTGTATCGTTCTGTGGGCACTCAGAATGACTACGGAGCATACGAGTTGGTGCTCTAGGCGGGCACCATGAAATATGTACAGCTCTAGAACCGAGTCTAGAACGAAGTCAGGATTTTTCCTTTACGTGAAATTGGAGCACAGTTTGATTTTTTTCTTTGCTATTTTCTCTGTGCCCTGCAAAAATTGGCAAGCAAACTGAAATATTTGTTGCAGTTCATTTTGGTTTTCCCATCTGATTGAGCTGGTAAGCGCACGGCAATAGGACGAGCATCTTGCATTGTTTTGCGAAATGTAAATTGGATTTCAAGTGTTCCCCGTTCGATCTGCTCTTTATTGTTGTTGGCCTCGTTAAAAGATGTGCTGCACGCGGTATTGACCTACTATCGTAGCTAGAAATCTTTTGCATATTTTTATATTCCTCCCTACCCTACCACAACCCTACAATTATTGATCAACGACAATGACGCATAAAGAAATGCGTGCAGCTCTCCTGATCAGTTGACGATGGCAATAAGTTTTTGTTTTAGTCGCACAGTCACATACCTTAAAGGGTCAATTGCAATTGTCCAAAAATACAGTATATCTCTGCATACCCGGCAGAGGGTGTGCCAAGAGAAGAGAAAAAATTAAATTGGAAATGGTATTGTCGACATCCATATGGTCATCACAAATCGGACAACGCCTTCAGCTCAGTTTTGCAAGAAGCATCAGTAACAGGGCGAATTGTTTTGCGTATACGAGTTTTGTGTTTGAGACTTTCTAAAAATACCTCTTTTATAGTAGTTTTGGTCAAATTTAAGATATTTGGAATCTAAAGACTTTTCTGATTTATGATAGAAAGTTGGTTCCCATTGTTGATGGTTAATTCAGAGTTTATCATAAGTATTTGATAGGCATTCGATAGTGTTTTGCAGATCACCATTTACCCATGCATAGATAAAACTTATGGTATCCTATTAAAAAGGCGACCAACAAAAGGGAGCGCTTGAAAAGACGACCATCAAAAAGAGGATCGTCAAAAAGGTGATCAACAAAAGATAAATAAAATCGAGTTGGCTTTGTTGATAATGTTATCAATATGGGAACGAAAATTAAGTTCCCTGTCGCAAACAACACCTAGGCCTTGCAATTAAAGTAACTGAAAAAAGGTTCTTAATTTTATTTTTATTTTTTATAATTAGCTCACCCGCAAGCGATTTGCACCCTTTTAATAATTCCTAGGCATAGCGTGGGATTTGGATAGTTTGGATAGGAGTAAGAAAGTGTAGTGTGGGTGGAGTTGTATTCACACTTGTGCTCTCACACACTAGAATATTGTGCTCATAAGCTCTACATCTAGATTGTTTCATACATCATTCATAGGAAATACTAAATCCCACATGTTGACCCTCATCAGCTTAGCATTCTCCGATAAAGCCAAGTATTTGGGTCTTACTTTGGATAGAAAGCTAAGCTGGAAACCAAGAAACATACAAGAAAGAGTTCGAAAAGCCACTGTGGCACTGTTATCATGAAAAAATTACATTGGTAGCAGATGGGGTCTTCAACCCAATATAATTAATTGGCTATATACAGTGGTAGTTAGAACTTTCCGTCATCCTAATTACTGTAGTGTTTTCCAGGCTGAGATTATGACAATCAGGGAAGGCTTATCTTGGCTGAAGAGTAACGTCATATCCGCTAAGGATATCCGTATATTCTCGGATACCCAAGCCGGGCTGAAATCCCTGAAATCAGTCTCTACGAATTCAACCTTAGCCCTTGACTGTCGATCATCTCTTAGGGAGATGGCGGAGCAGTTTAATATCTAGGTGCCAGGGCACAGATGCATTCCGGGTAACTATATGGCTGACGAACTACCCATATTACCAAAATATTTGTCTCTAGACATACCAATCGCTACATGCAAACTCATGTTAAAGCGGGATGCTATTGACAAAACTAATCGTAGGTAGTCAAACGGTACAACTTGCATAGCGACAAAGCAGATCTGGCTGCAAGCTGCATTCGAAACGGTGTTTGATCTCTCAAAAAAGATCGCACATCGGTGCTATTGTAATTGTCATTACGGGATAAATAGGCAAGCATGCAGCAAGACTCGGAGTCTTCTCGGATGACTTCTGCAGAAGCTGCATTGATGAGGAAGAGGAGGAGACCATTATCCATCTTCCCTGTACTTGTCTAGCCCACTCCCAGAAACGTTAACTCCATATAGAAGCTTTCTTCTATAGCAACACTAATGATCTTATCAACACTGATATCAGCAGTCTTCGCTTCATACGAAGCGCTGAGTGGTTCAACGAGTAGGTGGAGGGAAACTTTCCTCTTCCGTGTGGTATCACAATGGACCATTGCTGCTCTAAGTGTGTTTTACTGACAGCCACCTTAACCTAACCTAACCTAACCTTACTTACAGGCCAAACTTAAGTGTGTAACAGTTTATTAAATACTTTTTAGTAACTATAACAATAACAATAGTAGAGTATATCCGTTTGAAATAAAAACAATGCCTATTTTTTGAGCAAACACCTCTTTGTTGGTCACCATTTTATTAGTCGCTTTTTGATAGTCGTCGCCATCTGGAGGGTCACCTTTTATGTCGCGCGATTTTTTAATCTTGTGCCTTTTTGATTGTCGCCTTTTTGAAGTCGCCTTTTTAATACTAAACCAAGACTTACAATACATACCTACGTAGACCAAAAAATACGCAATCAATTTATTTTAATCGTTTTACTCGGGAATCTGTAGGAAATCTCAAATTGGAAAGGACCATGAAAAACACTTTGCATATTTTAATCACATCTAGCTTATTGTATATTCTTCATGATTATGTCACTTTTCGATTTACGAGACGTCTTCATTTTGTTTTTTTTTTTGTTTTTTTTACAAGAAGCCCTACTATACCCAATCCAAAATGTTTAATTTAAAATCACATGACGCCGCCGTGTCAAAAAGGGAATCACTTCGCTTAGCATAAATTCAAAGGGAGAAAATGAAAAATTAATTTTTCGTTGTGGTTAAGGAGTTTGTTTTTAGGCCTGCATTTTTTTCGGGAGAGGGGAAACACCAGAGAATACGAATAAAAAGAAAGAAAAAATCTAACTGAAGTTAATAAAAAAAACGTATGGCTAACGAATTCTTTCAGACGACGACGTCGTCATGTCCCGGGTAGATGAGTTTCCTGCTTGATTCTTCAATCCAAGCCAATCCCACAACTTCTTCAAAGTCAAAGCTAATTACAATAAGCCCAACCCACCTGGAGTTTAATCCAGTACCAGACTCATGTCAGGAATGACACTCGAAATTAAAAGAACGATGCACATGCGACGATCATGACGCAGACAAAGCAATTGAAACAGAAAACAAAATGGAAAATGACGAAGAGTAATTATCCATCATCGTCATGGCGCGATATAGTGATGCAAAAAAGGGGCACACATGGCATATTGGCAATGGCATGGGCATGGGGCGCTTACTCAAACGAACGTCCGAACGTATGGCTGTGAGAAAGGGTTCTTGTTTTTTTTTTTTTTTTTTGGTTTTTTGTTGTTATTCAATTTTTGCGCAAAGATCTGTCAATAAAACAATGTTTCGGTCGGTCCTTTTTCCTTTGCATATCGTGCAGAAGCTCTTGCTGCCGCTGATGATGCGACGATGACCAGCAGTCTCTGACGAGTTGACGTTGTCCAACAACTTTAATTTCTTGGTAGTCATTCTGTCTTAATTTATTGCTTCTTTTTTATTGTGTGTTGCATTTTGATTGGTCGCCTGTAATGATGTGTATGGCGACATTATGTGTTGCGTTGGTAACGCCTTCTTCGGATTGATGCAGGGAAAAATTCCGACTGGAGAATTCATTCTGAGCTGAGTGCATTTAAAAGGAAAAATGTGAAAACTATCTCATTGTCGTTCGATTGTGCAAGAACTCCACTTTTGAGAAATTAAAAGACCACAATATTCTGTCGCGCCAAATAGTATTAGAAGTATTATAAGAAACTCTATTTTCAAAATCATTTCCCAGTCTTCAACGTCGAACCGCATCGACCCGGTTCGATAATAATTCTCTCTCCACCACCTAACCATTGTTTTTCTTGAAATATTTCCTTTTGTTAAAAGTTTGGTAAAACTGACCAAAAAAGCATGATATAGCATATTGGACAGAAACGACGCTCGCGCCATACACCAATGATCGCAAAATCATCATCGAATAAGAAAGATCTAAGGAAATAAATAGTTTCCATATCTTGCATGCTTCGTTTTGAGAATATTGCAGCAACTCAATGGAATTGCATATACCACTCGATTGCGATGGTAAAGTTTACTCTTCCGTGTGGCATTGGCCATTGTAACGACAAGCAATGTTCTGTTTTATGCGACCGATATTACAGAATCGCCGGACAGGACCTGGTGGTATACCATACTACCATACTTACGGAAAATTATCCGCTCGTTGGTCTTGTTTTATTACGACCATTTGTTAGCTTATGGCTGGCCAATGTTTATTGCATTTTACTATTGCACCATACAGCACAAGCACTCTCTGACGGTCTTCGTCGATTTAGAATCGAGTTTTATTGCATTATTTTTTTGTCCCCCTCCCTCCCATCTTTCCAGTCAACTCCTCTCTATGTACGACAAAAAAGACACTCTCCGCAAATCGAACATTTTCAATCGAAATCGGAATTGTATGCTACTTTAGTTGCTTTGGTTTGTTTAACAATTTAAAGAACAAACAAGAAGTTTATTAGATTTTGTGTTCTCTTTTGTAACAAAGAAGTTTTATAGCAACTAAATGGAATGTTTAGTTTGAGATTAGAAACGCTTGCAAAAGGCCGGGTGCGCATAATTCCTTTATACGTGCTGTGCTGTTCGACCATCATCGACCATATTGCATTGTCTTATAATTTGTGATGCTCGTTACAGAGAAAAACTGTGCATACAGGAAATCTTAAGTTGCTGCATGAATTCCACCACGAGCATCCAGAGCTGCCTGCTGCATAAATACAGTTAGCATATGGGCACGATTTATTATTTACATTTAAGTTAGACTCTATCAGTGGCGGTTTAGCAAAGAGAGCACCTTAGCGAAAGGATTCTGAATTTTAATTTTATTTAATTTTCCAGTTTTTATATAAGTAAATCAGTCGTAACTGTACAAATATATATGTATAATAGATAGGAGTACTGTAAGTCAATTTATATTCTTGCGAAAATGGAGATTAGTTTTTTTGTAATTAAAGTATAAGACGTTTTTTTTATTAATGGTATATACTTTACTTACAATAAAGGCAGGCTGTGTTGTGAACTGCTTAAGGGAACGACAAATATTTCATGTGGGTAGGTCGCCAAATTAGTTCAATACAACATAAGCCATTCAGGCTTAACAACACCGCAAGGAGTTATTTGCTGATTTTAACAATCTCACTTAGCTTGTGAATGAACCCACTCGAATTCCAGACATTGTAAGTCATAACGCTAATAACATTGACTTGTTTCTTACTACACTTCCTAACAAATACACCGTCAGTGTATTATCACCTCTATGCTCTTCAGACCATTCATTCAATCGTTGTCACACCAAACAGTTAAAGAGCAAACTCATAAAATAAAAGAAACTCCTAAGAGAAAGCCGACTGGGATGGCCTCAATAATTTCTTTAGAAGCATTAGCTGGCCACTTAACGCCAATAGTGGTTTGGATGCCACTTCTGATACGATCACTAACATTATCCTCGAAGGTAAGAGACAGTTTATCCCTTCTAGGACAAAGTGTATCCAAACGAAGGAAAATGCTTGGTATGATTTAAGCTGCAAAGGGGTATGCTTTCGGTTATATAAAAAAAACCACCACTGTGGAAAACCGAACGAAAGGCGAGTCAGAAATGATTGCAATGCCTACTTTTAACGAGCCAAATTCGACTATGACTAAAAACTGAGACAAAAAACACTTCAATGTCCCAAAGGAAATAAAAATTGCTGGTCATTCGTGAAACGAATTAAAAAGTATTGCCTTGTCTTCAATTCCAACGCTCATTCACAATGACATTACAACAGTCAGCACTATAGACAAGGCCAATCTGCTTGCTTCACATTTCGCAGCTAGCTCTACGCTACCAGATAGTGCGTTGTCGCCGCCTGTACTTGCAAGAGTTGAATCCTCTATGGGACAGATTTACTTTCGTACTCTAGAGCTAGATTATTAAATGATCTCAACATTCATAAATCTGCTGGGCCTGGTGACATTTCCGCTATAGTTTTGAAGAGGTGTTCTTCAACATTGGCATTACCACTGCGCAGACTTTTCCATTTCTCCTATTCTTCTGGAGTCGTCCCAAGGAATTGGAAATTAGCCTTTATCCAGCCTGTTCCTAAAAAGGCGAAACGTCATCTCTTTCCTCGTACCGACCCATTTATAATTTCCAAGTCGTGGAAACCCTGATCATTCGTAAGCCTATGTAATCACGTGAAATCCTTAGTGACCTGCGGTACGGTTTTCGTAGGCAACGTTCTACAAGTGACCTGATGGCTTATGTCATTGAAAAGTTGAACCACAGTCTATTCACAAATTTTATGAAAGTAAAGTTGTTGCACTCGATATTTCCGTGGGAATTGATAAAGTCTGGCTAAAGCTCTTTTGTCGAATATGAATACCTACGGAATTAACGCCCCTGATCGACTGGACTAGTAACTACCTTTCTGACCGTTCAATTCAGGTCGTATGTGGAACAGTGGAACTTGAACAACAACCTATATTAAGCACTTTAAATTCTGATCTTAACAGCATAACAAGGTGCGGACTGCACAATAGAGTTGAATTAAACGCTTTCAAAACCCAATGCTGTCTTCTGTCGTCTAAGCTTGTTTTTGATATCTCAAACGCAAGCTGTTTTATTTAAAAACCGGAATGGGGCTGGCCGCCGGTAATTTTTCTCCAATACAGGAAAAGCTGGTAATTTAAAATACCCCAAACTTTACCTATGAATGGATCCTGCTTCGAAGAAACTGAAAAACTCGCAATTCTCCGTATGTGCGTCAACAACAAGTTTTGTTGGAACGACCACATGTTCGCCATCGCTAAGAAAGCTGCGAAATGTTTAGATTTCCTAAAACGGTGCAAAATGTACTTCACTCCTTCAGATCTGGCTACTATTTACAAGGTAAATATTCGCCCTAAACTTGAATATAACTGTATTGTCTGGGCAGGTGCCCCCAAGACCACATTGCATCTACTGGACAGAGTTTAGAACCGCGCGATAAAATCTATTAGTGACGTTAATATCGCAAAAACAATCGAAGCGCTTGAACATCGTGGGAATGTTTCCTGCTTGTCACTGTTTTTTCACAAGCGGTGTTCAAAAGATTCTGATCAGTGATCTCGGCACTCCGAAAGTTACCTCAGGTCGACAAAGAAAAGTTTTACCAACTTGTGGAGTCGGTGCCCATCAGGGCTGGACATTATGTATTTCCGCATTTGTATGATCTGCAGTCATTAAAGACACGCGTGCATAGACATCTCATATTTTCCTCTCCCTAATTTCCTTACGCCCATGCTGTGCTAAGCACTATAAGGGTGCAAATCTCTTTAGCGTGTGTTTGTACATCAAAATATGAAATTTTCGCCACCCATTAATCGATGCTCCTGTAGTTTAGCAAAAGGTCCGCTTAATTCAAACTTAAAGAACATCGTAATAACTTCCTAGAATCGTTTCAATGCAATAAAATTCTTCCTGCAAAATATAAACCCTGAAAATTTTCCCCAAGTTTGCGACGACGTTAATTCGCCTTGGTTTTTCGGTTCTTATAGTAGCCCATCAAGCCCCCAGTTGCAATTCATCGACCTTCGTTGGGTCGTTGCGTCGTGGTCACATCGTGTTTAATATGTTGAGCATGAGCATCATTTGTGATGGCATATCATCCGATAAGATCACAGAGATAAAGTGCAAGTGCATCACACAACATAAAATACTCTGACGAAACTAAAAAGGAGGATAAAAAAAGTGAAACATCAAAAAATAAGCTAGAAATTTTCAAAAACAGCAAAACAAAAAAAAAACGACTTCAGGGGATATGTTTGCTCTTTCTCAGCAGTCATACGCCACCGCGTTCATTAGAACACATCATCTCTCACCGGTTGAATGGAACGAAGACAACGAACTGCATTGAAGTCTTTTGTTTCTCACTGCCCTAACAGCAAAACATCCACACAGCCACAGCAGCAATTGAGAGGGCGTAACAAGTGATGCTCGAGTAAGTCGCCTAGCTTGAGGCGATATCCACGATGTACGAGTATGTTGTTTCCCGCGTGTCATGGATTTCACGTATGTGGCGCGAATCCATATCGTCAGAGCGACGACATACAACAATATTTCTAGTAAATCCTTCTCAAAGAAAAACCAAGTCGTCGTACTTTTCCTCTTTTTTTGTTTTTTGTTATTTTTACCAACCAAAACCGATTCCTTCAACCTTTTAAGTATAAGAGTCACTTGTGGCGGGATTCTTTTATTTGGTCGCTTTTCAGCATTTTTGTTTTATTAATAGTTTAAAATGAGCGCGCACACATTACATATCTCAGGGATACAATCTACAATCACGTTACAATAACCACAACACCATGGACAAGAAAAAGGATACAAAAGAGGAACAAGAAGAAGTTAAAGAATTTGAGCTTGCGGGTTTATTAGGATTTTTCCTAGGTTATGCCTGAAATTCACTTCAAAACAACAACAAAAAAAACTTCAGTTGTATCATGGTGGGATGGAAATGACCAAAGGCAGTCAACACAAGTCAGTCAGGGTGCGGAGGAGGGCAACTTTTTATGAACATGTAGCCATTCATAGTATTATTTTTGTTCACCAAGGAAACGTTTTGTTTTATGAAATCGTGACGCCATGAGATGATTCCCCAGGGAATTATATAGCTGTAGTCAACATCATCAGTGCATCAAAAATGCGCAGTTGACTTGTGTATGTATGTGTGTACCGTGTACCTGACCTTATGTTCTAAGTTGACTAGCTTGTGATCTCCCTTTCAGTTGTAATGCTATTTTTTATGGTACACCATAATTATTTTTAATATGACATTGTTGTTGCTTTGTGCAATTACCAAACGAAATTACAAGATTTTTACAATAGAAAGCAATTCAAATCGAAGTTTAGGAAATTTACACTGAGCTTTTTGATTTTGATTTAACGTTTAGAAAGCATTGAATTCAGTTGTACAGGTGCTACACTCGAAGCGTTACTGTAATTTCGTCATTTTGGAGGTCCCACGCATTGAAGTTAGTTCTTTGTAGAGAATGGACCGAAATACGAACAGGTCACGTTCGTGCAGCATGCAGCGACGCCGCTGTCATCCGCGCCTTAAAGTGGCTTTATCGAGCAGTAACGTGTTTTTCATAAAATTTTAAACATTTTCTAAAAAATTTTAATAAAATTCATAAATGACGAAATTACAGCCCTTTGATTTAATAACACTTCGATTGCCACACCCTGGTATGCGGTCAATAATAATGCCTGGGATCAGAACTGAGCAAAATAGAAGGCCGCACAATACACCAAGAAATTCCTGAAATAAAATTGGAAGTATGGGAGGAAGAAGCGAAACCAGAAGACTGGCATCCTCTGCCCCATACATAAGAAGGAAGATATCACAACATGCAGCAATTATCGTGGTATAACGTTATTGAGTACCGCGTTTAAGATTTTCTGCTCTATCCTTCAAAAAAGGATAGCCCCATACTCTAAAGTCAGCATTGGTCCATACCAGTGTGACTTCATTACTTCATTATCCCAAAAAACTGACACGACTTTGTAGGTTGACCACTATCTATAGCGGGCTCCGACAATGGGATGAACTGGCCTGCGTCCTTTTCTACCTGGCTTTGGAGGAAGTGATTCGACTAGCGGCGACAGGAACAATCCTCTATAAGTCCATTCTGGCTTACGCAGACGATATTGACATCGTTAGAAGAAACCCAAGGGCTGTATAGGAAGCAGATCGAGCAGGCGGAACGAAATCTGGGGCTGCACATCAATGAGAGCAAAACAAAGTACATGGTGGCCACGTCTGCAAGTAGAAGATCCAACATTGGTCCCTCAATTCAAATAGTGGAGCGCGAATTTGAAGTAGTGCAATCCTTTAACTATCTCGCGTCAACTGTAGCAGCCGATACGGCATGGAACCAGAAATACGCGCACGGTTGCTTAACGCCAACAAACCGGGAGATTTTTTGCGGGATTTTTGGCACCGGTTGTAGAGCCAAAAATGATGATGATAATAAAAAAAATTAAAACGAAAATCTTAGTTTCCCTTCAACGAATAAAACAAACAAATAACTGCAGTTTAATACCAAAATATTGATCTTCTAACTGCTAACATATTAACGTTAACATAAGTTCAAGAATCAGACTTAAGACTTTTCTCAGTATGTCGAAATAGCAAAACTTCTCTTCCAGCTTGAATTTTTACCAGGAAGAAGTCTGTTCTACCTGCCAAAAAATTTAAATCAATCGCATGTTCCAATAGAGAGTCTTGACTCGTTATGTATTTACGAAGCTATAAAGTTTGTAAAACTATTCACTACAAAATCTATTTAAAAAAATAGAAAACTGCACATTTTTTGTAAATTTTTTTTATCCAACATCAACGAGAAAGGAAACCAAATCCTCCATAACTTGCCATCAACAATACAAATAACAACAAACATTTATTTTCAATGAATATGATGAGCATTCAAAGAAATTGCCCGCTTGTCTTGCCCAATCTGGCAACCACGCCGGCTAAGACGGTCGATTCCTTTGACTACCAACACAACCAATAAAGTCGCATTCAAAAGATAAAATCACTTTTTAGCAAAATAAATACGGAGAAGCTCCTCACTGTCTGCAGCCAAAACTGCATAGCAATTGTTGGCGCAAAATCACAGTTGGGTAAGCGTGATTGTTGAGAATTTGAATTATGTACGAATACCAACGAATATGTTAAAAATTTATTGATTAGAAACTCGGAGTTGATGTTGCGGGTTGATTTTTAGCAAATGCACTGATGCAACAGTACACTGAAGTGTTAAGTGGTGAATTATTCGTCTTTAAAGGTTGAGACCAGCATAAGTAAGCAGTGTAATAGTTTCATTTTTTCTGTACTATTGAGCAATACCCTACCGTTATGAAATGAGTTCAACATAAATAGCAAAAACCATACTCCTGTGTTCAATAATTCACAAAAATGTCGATATTTTTGTGTAATGTGGCGGCAAATTTTCAAAAAGAATCGGGCAATCGAGCTAAAACGTTCATTTAAATTTATTGGGTGTGCAACAGGATATTAGTTTGCTGGGCGAGTTAGGTGGTTGATATTTTGCAAACGGCAACAGCAGTGCTTTTGGAAGATAATTTATGTATTTTTGCAAAAACAATTTCAATTCTGACTGGATTTATGATGTGTTTGCTATTTGGATTTTTTGAATAAAAGTTTGCCAATACGTGGTAAATTATTTCCCAATGCAACCGTTGTTATTGGCAATTTTTGGAAGTGACTATAAATTTATAAAAATATAATTGATGATGAATGTTCATTTTTTCGTGCACTTACGACCCATCCATTTAAAACAAAACGAAAAGGTACAGTATCAATAGCCCGCTGACAAATTCAGGGTACTGAACATATATTTTTACCATTGAAGCTTATGTTTACAGGTAAGAAAATTCACCAGATGAAAAAGCGGAGGTAAATGAACTAAACATGCCTTTCATGAAGTAAATTATTTGTTGCTAACAGATACTTTATGTGCGCCTGCATAAAAGTGCAGATCAAAAGGGGAAAGCAAACAATATCCGGTCATAGTTCATTGTTCATAGTTCATAGTTCATAGTTCATAGTTCATAGTTCATAGTTCAAAGTTCATAGTTCATAGTTAATAGTTAATAATTCATAGTTAATAGTTAATAGTTAATAGTTAATAGTTAATAGTTCATAGTTAATAGTTCATAGTTCATAGTTCGTAGTTCATAGTTCATAGTTCATAGTTCATAGTTCATAGTTCATAGTTCATAGTTCATAGTTCATAGTTCATAGTTCATAGTTCATAGTTCATAGTTCATAGTTCATAGTTCATAGTTCATAGTTCATAGTTCATAGTTCATAGTTCATAGTTCATAGTTCATAGTTCATAGTTCATAGTTCATAGTTCATAGTTCATAGTTCATAGTTCATAGTTCAAAGTTCATAGTTCATAGTTAATAGTTCATAGTTCATAGTTCATAGTTCATAGTTCATAGTTCATAGTTCATAGTTCATAGTTCATAGTTCATAGTTCATAGTTCATAGTTCATAGTTCATAGTTCATAGTTCATAGTTCATAGTTCATAGTTCATAGTTCATAGTTCATAGTTCATAGTTCATAGTTCATAGTTCATAGTTCATAGTTTATAGTTCATAGTTCATAGTTCATAGTTCATAGTTCAAAGTTCATAGTTCATAGTTCATAGTTCATAGTTCAAAGTTCATAGTTCATAGTTAATAGTTCATAGTTAATAGTTAATAGTTAATAGTTCATAGTTCATAGTTCATAGTTAATAGTTCATAGTTCATAGTTCATAGTTCATAGTTCATAGTTCATAGTTCATAGTTCATAGTTCATAGTTCATAGTTCATAGTTCATAGTTCATAGTTCATAGTTCATAGTTCATAGTTCATAGTTCATAGTTCATAGTTCATAGTTCATAGTTCATAGAGGCGCCTTCTGTTATTTATTATGAAGGCATAGTTCATTATTCATAGAGCTAGGTATTGTATTAGGATTTTTGTTGAATTTGACATAAAAACTTTTGCTATGCTAATATATTATGTCCTTGAAATGTATGAAAATTAAAATGTAAAAATTTAAAAAAAAAATTGCTTCAGGATGCATCAAATACCTGGCCTACCAACACAATTCTTAAATAACACAAAAAACGCTACCCTTGAGAACCAAATGCCAAATGCGATGACCCTACAAAGGTATAAGATGTCGTTCGTCAAATGGCGCAAACGGACATTTTTATGATTATGTCCGCAGAACTAATAAAAATACCTACAAGTCTGCAGAGAATGACTATGAATCAAAATGTATAACAAACGGAATTGCCCCGTACAGACCCCGGAAAAGAAGAAACGCCAACACCAGCTCTTGCTCGCAGCTCGGTATTGTAATTTATTTGCTCCGCTGGAATAGGACATTTATTGGTTTCTTGCACTTCCTTCTCGCCGAGTGCACTGCTGCTGCTAATGCAAGTGGAAAACATTTTAGGCCTAAATTTGAGAACGAAATCTCTTTCATGATGATTTCCGCAATGCACGCTCCACACTCTCTGGAAGAAAATAAAATCTTGACGGTTTCAAGTTTTTTGTTCTTGAGTTTTTTTGTATTTTTGTAACTTTATTGCGGTCTCTTATCTAGCTAAGATCTTAGCCTCAAGTGTGCGACACGGAGTAGGTGGACAAATAGACAATTTTCGCCGGACAAGATTCGCGACGGGAATTATCTGGAGTTTTTTTTTTTGTGGGTTTCGAACGAACAAGTAAACATTTTCTTGGAAAACCCATCATCTCCATATTATTGTAATAACATTACGAACGACGTACGTGTTCTTAGGAGCACTTGGTTATGCGTTTGCTGGTTGTCGGGTTGTCAATGAGTATTCGCTCCGATTCCGCCAATGCGCCAGTTGTTGCTTCAAGAGTTGCTTGTATGCTCTCGGCCATCACACATGGAACATGATCTGACATTTGCGTGCGCACACAGCCAGGGCGTTTAGCATAGTCATCGCTTTGAGCTGTCCGTCCAAGTCATAGTCCAATTCCAGTTGTTGTACACTCGTGGGCATTTCGACAATGATGCTTGACGTTTGACATGTTAAGAACCATCCAGAGAAGCAGCACGTAGAATTTTCTAATCATCAGTTTGCTTTTCACCGCCCGAAATCACATATTCTGTAAGAGTAGCAGTATGTAGTTTCAAATTCGTCTTCATTTCTTGTGCAAAGAGCGATGTTATGTTTTATGATTTACGTCTGTAAGTATGGGGTGGCTCCAAGAATTTCGCATACGTTTCATAATTGCGCATAAATGTCTTTCAAAATGGACGATGAACCGAACAGAACTCAGCTCAGATGCTCAATCCATTGTAGTACCATCACGTTAAATGTCCTCGAACTTTTACTACCACACGTTCTTCTTCTTTTCTTATATCAATTATTATTTTAATGGCCAAAATGTGAATTATCTTCAAAGAACGCTGCATATATTTCTTTTGACTTTAATGAATTTTCAACAGCCCGCGAACAGTACACAGATTTATAGCAATTTTATTGCAATTCATTAATTTTCCTTCTTATATTCCAATGGTGCATCAAACATTATTTGCTGCGCAGTGGCAATTGCCCGTGGTAAAAATTTAACATCATCTAAGTGTTGCATAGCATACATCACCATCATGCACATCATGCAAAGGATCAGAATGTAATATGCCACAAGATTTATCGTTTGAAATAATAGCAAAAATTCGAATTAATTTTTTTTTCCCAAAAATAATTAATAGCCAAGGGGAGTTACATAGCCCTTTTTAAAGTGGTGATGAGGTTTTTATTAGAATTAGTGATGCTAGATTTAATTTATAACACCTTAACTGAATTTCTTAAAAATGAATTTAAAAGGTAAAGAAAAAAAAACAATCGGCTGAAGATACAATTGTACTTATCAGAATTAAAAAGTTTCGATGGAAATGGCAGTTATTTGCATAAAGGGAGGTAGACAGAAATTGAAGCCTTTTTTGTTTAAAAAAAGCGCATGGATACCAGTAAACATTTCTTTGGCTGCTCAGTGGTAGCATTGGAAGGAAATGATAGGAAATAAACAACAACCATAACACATCTCTACTAAATAAATGCATCATGTTGTTAATATCCTACATTAGTATTCCATTTAAATACTTGTCTGGAGATACTTGACTCTAAATTTTTTTCTAGTTATTAAGTTGTTAACGTCATTTTACTAATTGTCTGAAAAGGCAAAATGATCCAATCTCAAAAGTTTACTCTCAACACGCATTATAAAGGTTCTCTGAATTCTGTGAATTTTTTTAATGCAAACATCTCACAGCTTGAAAAATTGTTTAGCCGCCATAGTGTCTTCATTGACAACATCATCAGCTGTATCGTGTATTTCGAGCTTTACTCTCTTTACTAAAACAAACAAACAAACACATAAAACGAATAGGGCAGTCTATCCGAGATGATAAAATTTGGCGTTAAATTTGCTTAACCGAAACTTTTCTATCTCAGCACAGAAACTCAGAAAGATTTTTTTTAATTGGCCTTATAATGCTCGACTATATGCTTGACACAGAGTGGGCGTTAAGGAAAAGCAGAAGAAAAGAGGAGATGTCTATGAGCTTGTGTTTTGAATGCCTGTGGAAAGCTTGGCAGAGCATTCCACATACGAGATGTCTTGGATTAACGTGAACACCACCAACTGAGGGCATCATTCCACGGTCCTCTTCGGACACGGCTTAGTTATACGACAATCAACGTCCATTTAGGAAGATATGCCAGTATTTACTCAATGGTTAGAGTAGGGCCGATCTTAAATCCCTGCCGATATTTGGTTCACAACAATCGGTTGAGATATGCAACTCCACATAGAACGTATCATCGCACCGGTAACATCAGGCCGGACTCTGATGTATCAAAGATTTTGGTAATACCAGGCCTTCAGCTGATAGCGCTTTACCCGCATTTTGGTAGTAAACCACCAGCCACTACGTAGGTCAAGCACAGAACGAAACTGGGTCCTCAACCAAAGGTTGGCCCAGACTCAGCTAACCTCCAAGGAGATCAACCTCATCTGGGGGTACAGCCAACTCCAATAGTACCAACGCGACTTTGCTGTGATCTGACATCAAGGGACTCAGTTCGTTCAGTATGAGTGCGGGCGTACTCTACAGCCTCTACAGCCTTGGCAGCATATCGTCCGGAACAATGAACACAATCATTTGTCACTGGATACCGTGCTATCCTAGGCCGCCCAGGGTAGAAACTACCCCAGGCACATCACAGACCTGTGTACGAATAGACTGAATACGAAGACAGTCCCCTGCTAGACATTTTAAGTACCAGTAGCCCATTCTGGGTCGCAAAGTACGAAGACATTGCCCATAAAGAGCATTCTCTAAGTACCCGCGGCCCTTATTAATCTCTCGTGGTAAAGCCCCGCATCATATCCAGATAAGATTTTATGATGCCGTTGGACCCCACCACGAGTTTAACACTCCTCCTTTCTCAACTGCGTTTGTGACCGGCTACGGCGGAATTAGCATTTCACATACTTGTTATACGGCTAAAGAACGAATCCCTTAACTTAACTGTACGTCCGAAGATGGACTTGAGAGTAAACTGATGAGCATTTAGAGCGCCACGAGTATTGCGGTTGAGATAATAGCTTGATTGATTGTAATAAAAAATTTTTAAATTAAATTAAAATTGCAGTAATTCCACATATATGGATGTTCGTTAGCTTACCTCAACGCTCTGCTCAAACGCATAATTTGATTTGCTATAGAAAGTCGATGAGCTCTTACCTTAAACTGATTATGTTGTTTTACAAGCCGATGAATTGCCATCTCTACACCCTACAAACACATTCGCCATCGTCATCAACTCTGTACGTCAACTCTTTGATCAGACAACATACGCATAAGGCCCTACCATACTTGTGTAACGAACAAAGAATGCAGCTTTTGTCTAAATTTTGCATATAAAGTGGTTTACAATGAACTGAAATAGAGTGCGAGATGCGAGTGCGCATTGTCTCCCATGATGCCATATAGGCAAATCAGAACAGAAAGACACAAATATTCAAATGCAATTGGTGAGACTAAGAAACCTTGCGCATCATACTAAATCTTAGTCCGTCAATACAGTATCCATCCACATCGTCAGACGGAAATCATCTGGAGTATAGGTTATGTTTCTGCACACATCACCATCATCATCGTTATCATCACCATCATCATTATTTAGACTCGAACCTAACTTTCTGTCTGGTTGGTTGGTTGATCGGTTGGTTTTAAGCCCCAAACGAAGAATGAAAATGCCCTTCATAAGGTACACTACTCCTGTTCAACAGTTAAACATGCAGCATTACCAAGTAGAAGTAACCATACACAGCCATTGTGCCACACCGTCAGATGCCATTTCTCTGATAAGGAAGTGATTTTTTGCAGCAGCACACCAAAGCGCAAAATGCCAACGCGGCCAACGATAAAACAAAAGAACTTTTAGTCGCATCGTCCATCGACTGTGGCCAATCTGAAACGCATCGTAATCGGAAAATAATCCATAGAAGTTTTCGCATTGTCGCGGTGCGTACATTCGGTTAGAGGTAAGCCTCGTTAGACTGGCTGGAACTAATATGAAAACAGGAACTAGTTTTCCTCTTCATCGGTCGTGCGAATATCTGTGAATAGTGTGTTACTTTGAACACATTGGTTTGTTCTTGCATTGAATTGCTAGATTGTGCTTTCTGTCTGTACCACCACTAAATTTCTACAATTTAGTTGATAAAACGATAAGAATAGCAGACGTAAGATACAACTTCTAGTTACATATGTTCTTCTACGTGTTTCCCCCCCCCCCCCCCCCGTAGTTAGTCTTTCCATTCCGTTATGTGTTGTGCTGGGTTTTTAATGATCTTTCATCCAAAGGTATGCAACGGAAAAGTGTGAATTACGAATTATGAATCAATAAAAAGATAAGATTAGAAGCTGCCGTACATATTACTAGTTATTAATGCTGCGGGTCTTTTGCAAAAATTTTGTGTCTACCTATAGGGACTACAACTTTACGAATGTTAAATTTGTGAAGGTAATATAGATTTTATATGGACTTAGAGTTTGATTAGAGGACTTTGTGGCCAGGAGAGTTGATGTCGATTCGTTCTATATATCTAACCTATCTCAAATATCCAGTACGTAGTTTCTTAAGTAGTTCGATATCGCTGTACAGCTCTTATATCTCCTCATTGAATCTTTTCCTCTAAAACCAGTTACTGCAAATGGGATCGAAAATTATCCGAAGTATTTTTCGTTTGAAAGGGCCAATGATATCTTCATACGCCTCCGAAAGAGTCCATACGTCAATGCATAAGTACCTCAAAATTATAGCAGCTGTCTATTGTGATACTCTAACCAATAGTCTATGCTGGCTCTGTCTCTTGTTCTTGTTGACAGCAGCTACCCTGTGTTGCCATCATTAAAAGGCAATCCCATTTTGGCCACTTCTGCCTCAACCTCTAGAAAGTGCAACAGTTATGCCAATGGCATCAATGTCTGCATGTTGAACATAGATAAATTGGATATTTTTTGAGGAAATAACTCAATTGAATGTTTCCAGCAAAATGAAAACGCATTCAAGCCTAAATTCAAATAAAATTGTATGCCGACTATTTCAGTGTCGAAAAACCATATAAGCTCTGTTTGTTTACGCGCCAGACAACAAAACAAATAAAAAACTGTAACTTTTACGCGCGGTTAAAATGCAAGTTATTTGATGTTGTTGGCAAAAATACCTGCAAAAGACCCCCAAAATTCCCAAAAGAATCATAAAAGACGTCCAAAAGATCCTCAAAAGACCATCAAAAGACCCATATCATACCCCCAAAAGGCCACCAAAAGACCCTCAAAAGATTCATTAAAGACTCCCCAAAAGATCCTTAAAAGACCCCCAAACGACATTTAAAAGATACTCAAAATATTTCCCAAAACTCACCCAAAAGATCCCCAAAAGACCCCAAAAAGAGTGCCAGAATATTACCAAAAGACCCCCAAAAGAGCTCTAGAATATCACCAAAAGACTCCTAAAAGAACCTCAAAAGTCCATCAAAAGACCCCCAAAAGGCCACCAAAGGACCACCAAAAGATTCTCAAAATGTCCCCAAAAGACCTCCAAAAGACCCCCAAAAGACCACCAAAAGACCCCAAGAGACCCTATAAAGACTCCCCAAAAGACCCCAAACAGACCTTCAAAAGATGCTTAAAAACCGTAAAAAACCCCTGAAAAGACCCCCCAAAAACCCTCAAAAGTCCTCAAAAGACCCCAAAAGTCCCTCAGAGGACCTCATAAGACCATACCGAATTTCATACAAATCGGTTTATAAATGATTTACGAGGGTAGTCCCAGAAGTACCCGACCTGACGTATTGATAGCAGTTGTTGTTTAAAAAGAATAACTGTGGTAGAAAATACCAACCTTACAAAGCTTAAGTTTGACGTTTGACGAATCTACATTGTTTAGTATTTGTGCGGCCGCTTTCAATAGTGAACGCTCTCAATGCAGTCAAAACAATGGACTGAAAGGAGAAAAACGGCTCCGAAGAAGGCGAAGACAGTTCCATCTGCAGGCAAGATCATGGCGGTATTTTTTTGGGAGCGCGTGGGATAATTTTCATTGACTATCTTCAGAAAAGAAAATCAATTAATGGTGTGTATTTTGCGAACTTATTGCAGCGTTGGAAAGATGAAATTAAAAAAAAATGGCTGCATTTGGCGAAGAAAAGTATTTGGTTTCATCAAGACAATGCACCAGTTTACACATCGGTCATCGTGATGGCAAAAATCCGGGAGTAAAAGTTCGAATTGCCTCCTCATGCACCCTAATCGACAGATTTAGCCCCCTTGGATTATTTACTGTAAATAGGGTATCGAAATTATTGGACATCACTGGGAAAAGTGTATCGAACTAAAAGGAAACTATGCAGAGAAATAAAGATATTTTTTCCCAAATTTTTTTTTGTTTTCTTTGTTAGGTCGGGTAATTCTGGGGCTACCCTGGTAGTTCCAAAAATTTTAAAATGTAACACAATAATGTGACCAATAATGTGACTCAAAACCGCAACACAAAATTCTTTTTGATACTTTGGTACTCATCCTCACCGCCGATAAAGTAGTTTCACTTACAAAAATGCCGAGTATCATAAAGCATTGCATTAGTTTTAATCTTACTTTTTAGTATTGGAACGTGAAACATGGAAGTTTCCCGCTTAAGTCTTTTGTTAGTAATGCTCATAAATTGCTTATTGACTAAAAAAATGCATTTTGCTAAAAACTAAAAACTGCAATTTAACATTGAGTTAAGACCTGTACCGCTGTGCTAAATGCACACACACATACATACACAGTGCCAAATTTCACACTTTGCAAGCATTTCTGTGCTGTATGCTACGTTCGCATTTACCAAATAAAATCCAACAATCGATTTTCATTCTGCGATCAATGATCGAGCGCACGCTTGGCTTGGGGCTTTTTCCTTTATAGTTTGTATGTATGTATGTATGTATGTGAAATGCTTAATGACTAATGCCCAACGCGAACCAACGGAGGCAAACTCCTCGCCGTGTGACTCTAAGAAATATAGATAACAGTAAACATGCACGCATGCCTTCTACCTACTCGTACCTACTCCTGAATATGCCTACTTTACCAGTGCCGCGCGCCAACGACCAACGACGTCATTGACTATGACGACGGCAACAAAATCGAAGTTCCCGGCCCAAGGACAGGCGCAACAGGCAAATTAAGAATACCACAATGATCGGCCAAAACGTTAACCATGCGAACCGAAGGAAGTGGCCAAAAGGTGCAAGAAATTTTCCACATCATCAAACAGCAACAGTCGTACCGCACCGAAAGACCAAGCAAACGCACGGTCGACCGACCGACCGACCGACCGTTCGGCCACAACGATATGAGAGAGACAAGATTTTTGGTGCTTCTTGCGCGATAAGTCGCGTCGATTGGCGCAACGGCAAGAGTACCATCACCATCAGCATCAGCAGCAGCCACAGGGAGAATAAAAAGCTTGTTAGACGTAGTTAAAAGGTAGAAATTGCCAAGCGCGTCTAAACGTATACGCATCGAAGGATGAAAAATAAAAATCTTCCCAGTTTATTGTTTTATTTATATTTTTTGTTGTTGTTGTTGTTGTGGTTGTTTTTTTGTTTATGCATCTGCGATGACCGACCGCTATTGTGTATACATATTTGAAGGAGCGGAGCGTGTATTGTACACGGCGTAATGCATGTTCCCATAGTATGCGATACCACATATCTATGCCATACATTGGACGATATTCCGCACTTTTCCATGTACACCAAATTAAACATCCAATTCCCGGATTAGAGCGAGGAGACATTTCTCTTGCATCGCAGATAAAGAAATAAAGAATGACTCTGTGCGGTTGGAACATAAGTTTCCGCAAAAAGAAAATAACTTTACCGTGCCGCAAGAGAAGACGACGACGATGATGATGATGGCCATCATGATGGTACCCTGGTGATGACGGGGATGATGATTAAAACGGGGAAGGAGAATTGGTCATGGCCATGGTGAAGTGACGACGACGACGGCGGCGGCGGCGGCGGTACCGCCATAGCCTACATCTTTCTAGTAGGAGCGCGACTGCATACTCTACAGTCCACACATTGGTCATGGTCTTAGACAGCATCACGCCGTCGTGTGGACTTTTGCAGTTGTTACGGCCGCCGTTTGTACCGCTCGCTGATTTGTTTGTTCATTTGTGTGTTTATTTGTTTGTTTGTTTGTCGTCCTCCAGCTAGATCGCTCTGTGTGACAGTGACGTATGTTTTTGGGATAATGATTTTGGTTTTTTAGACCCAACTGGCTGGCAGAGACTAACCGCAGTTGTTAGAAACTCGACTTGATCTTTCACATATGTGTGTGCCTTGCGGTGGTATCCGCGTGGTGTTATCTCTAACCTTGAATGATGGTATGGTTTGGATTTTCAAAATTATTGGATGCATTTTGTGTCTTTGTGTGTATGCATTACCACACGGAATACGTCGTTGTTGTAAATCTCTGCGAAGATTTTTGTATAATTGCGGAATTAAAAACAGGAAATGAAAACGAAGTAGTAAAGCCCGGCCCGACAGATAGATTGATAAATGGGCCCATGTGAAACAGTTATCGTTTGCCATCTCTCGCAATTGGTTGTTGTTGAATTTAACACTTGTCTTGCCCAGGCATTTTCCAAGCCTAACTATGCCCACGTTTGAGTTTACCCGGTCAGAACATTCAGACCTTATACGACATTTTTGATGCATAATCCAGTAAAGCACAATAAGAGACGCAGCTGCTTGGCTGAACTTCCAATATACCAATTGTTCGTTCGCTCGTAATCAAAACCAAAAACGTTAACTAGAGGTGCAGCTTGCAGAATTATCTGCATGTGTGTGGTGCGGTATGGTGTGTGGCAATGTTCCTTTTAAGGAAATTATTCAATTTGCTCGTTAAATTAGATCAAGTGACCATTGAAATGCACAGCATAAGCACACACTTACATAATAATGCGCAAGTACCACCTCCAACAGCAATAGTAATCAATTGCGTGGATATATTGTGCCCTTGCTGTTGTAGGATTATATATTAGGTAACTTCCGAACTGATTCAATTTGTTGTTCGTTAGTTTGCTCACCGTTCGTTATGTCCAGTACAGCTATAGCAGGTCGGTAGCAATGGACACTAGCTCCTTGGCTCAACTTTGCTCGTGTCTGGCTGCAGCTGTTACTTATCAAGATGATTCAGCATCGACGACGTGCTTTATGCGGCATTGTCTGGAGCCATCTTTACATTTAACTTGTTGTACCTCAGTTGCCCATATTACGTTATATTTCTAGAGGTATATAGTTCCCTTCTTTTAATTGATTGCACTTTTGTTCTGTGCTAGAATTATTAGGAAGTCATTTCTAAGTTAAAATTTAATAAACTGCGATTGAAGATCAAAGTAAACGTCGAATAAACGTGACGATTAAATCTGATTGTTGAAGTACGCGGCGAAATTCCTGAAGACGGAGTAGCAATTAATTTAACGCCGAATCAATGACGGCAAGAAAATAATAATAATAACCTTGGCAGTGTTCAAAAGGTAAATTAACCGGAAGTGTTTTATCCCAGAAGTAGAACAATCAAGCGTACTAACGCTTTCAACGGATTTGCTTGCTGTGTGCTACGGAGAGCGAACGAATGACCAATTCCTAACAAAGAAAATCACCCTGATTGGAACTTTGTTGAAAAAATAACAGTGGAGTGAGTTTTGGGCTAGATTAGAGTTCGTAGAGACAGATTCCAGGGATTTCAGCGCCGCTCGGCTAACCGAGAAAATGCGGATATCCTTAGCAGATATGACATTTCTCTTCAGCCAAGACAAGACTTCATAAATCGCCTAAAAAACACTACAGTGATTTGGAAGACGGAAAGAAAGACTAAGATTCAGCCTTTTTGAGAAAACACCTCCGCCAACTCCGTCATCAGTTTTTGAACCGTCTGTGTAAAAGTGAATGTCATCCTCCTCCAATTCAGCCACCATTTCCTTTCCAGAATGATCTGAATGGGATGGTAACTTAGACGATTTTGTTGAATCGGAGTTGCGGAATAGTGTTGTCTATGTTACCTGGCCGGAATCCTTACTAAAGTCAGGATAGTAGAGTGACAGAATTTATTTCCTGTCCACTGGGAGATTGCATTGAGGCGAACAGCCGTGATGGCGGCTATTTGTCTGCTTAAAATGTCAAGCGCGACGAAGGGACTTGCGCGAAGCGCTCCGCTAATGCATAAACAAGCTGATCTATGGACCTTGCTTAGTTTATCTGCAGACAGATCTTCTGGCAGACGACACACCCAGTTTTGAATTAACAATAATCCGACTTATGAATAGAAGATTAATCAGTTCGCCAAGTGAGTCTTCCACTCTTAAGGCCGTCAGTGAATCTATGATCGCAGATGTGTTGACGTTATTAAAAGCGCCTTCAATGTCTAGGAATACTACCCTAGTGTGCTCCTTGTAGTGTAGGGAATATTCAATGGAACGTACTTGCTTATGCAAATCTGTTTCCACAGATTTACCCTTGCAATACGCGTGTTGATCTGTAGACAGAGGTCTATTGTCAATGTTAGAACGTATATGGATGTCTATCAGTCTTTCTAGTGTTTTTAAAAGGAACGATGATAGCTGATGATTAAGCAGCGTTTCCCTTTCCATTACCTTGAAATTAAAAGATGTTGGCACAATTTATCGGTACGAGGAAGTAGATTACGTTTCGTCTTTTTCAAGTTCAGGACTGTTTTCCAACTCTTTGAAAAAAATCACCTTAATCACACTAACACATACTTTGAGACAGGTTCTTCATTGTAAAATTTTGTTGAACTTTAAAAGAAAGAAAAAAATCTGCTTACATTATCCAATTAATTTTGTGGTTGTTTTATTTTCAGGATCTCCACCATTGACGGGCACCGGTATTGTACGGGTCATTGTACAGGATATGAACGATCACAGTCCAGAGTTTGTTCGACAATCGTACCATGCAAGTGTTCAGGAAAATATGCCAATTGGGACAAAAGTGATCCATCCAATTGCAATGGACAAAGATTCCGGTTTGAATGCGAAAATACGTTTCAGTCTTCTGGGAGAGAAGGTGGACAGATTTCATGTAAATCAGGACACTGGAGAGATCACAACAGCAGTCGTACTCGATCGTGAGGAAATGTCCGTTTACTTTTTGACGCTAATGGCACAGGATAGTTCGGCAACTGATCCTCGTGCTTCGGCCGTCAATCTGACGGTGACAATTCTCGATGTTAATGATAATTCACCAGCGTTTGATAGTCCAAGTTTTAATGTAAACGTTCCTGATCGCATTAAGTCGGGCGAATTTGTTTTTGGTGCATTAGCTGTTGATTTAGATGATGGCGGCAACGCAAAGATCATCTATTCGATTAGTGGAAAGGATATGGACAAATTCACGATCAACATGCAGACTGGTGTGATCAAGACAAAGACTGAACTAACAACGGGAAGTCAGAACTTTGACATGGTCTACAGCATTGTGATGTATGCTACAGATCAAGGACCAGAGCCTAAAAGTGCCACCGCTGATTTGACAATTCTGTTGCGACCAGGAAATCTCTTTCCGAGTTTCTCATATATGGCGAACACACAGTTTATGTTGCCCGAGGATGTGGTCGATGGGAAAGTAATTACGAAGATTCTTGCGACTTCACCAAAGAAGGGCGGAGCTGGAAATATAAAATTCTCTATCGCTGGGGGTAATATTGGCGATGCTATTCGCATTGATCCCGGCACTGGTGTGGTTTCGATTGGTAGAGACGGTCTTAACTACGAGACAGCCCATCAATATGAGATTTGGATTGAGGCGGCCGACTCGGACAGGCCAAGTCTGCGAAGTGTTATGCTGCTTACGATCAATGTAACCGACTCTAATGACAATGCTCCGGTTATGGAGAAACTCATATATAACGCTGAGGTGATAGAGGAGGAGACACCGCCGCAATTTATTATCAAAGTGAAGGCGACAGATCGTGACTCCGGAGACAATGGCGAGATCACCTACCGCTTGGCCGATGACTTTGAGGGGACTTTCGAAATGGACGCGGACAGCGGCGAAGTGTACACAACGATGCGGCTCGATCGTGAAGATCTGCCCACCTATGAGCTAACTGTAGAAGCGGTAGATCAAGGAATGCCACAGATGACCGGGTCGGCTAGTGTTATTATTACGCTTCTTGATAAAAACGATAATCCTCCACGGTTTACGCGACTTTTCTCCGTGAATGTCACCGAAAATGCCGAGATCGGTAGCTTTGTAATCAAGGTGACCTCATCTGATCTGGATGTTGGAGCTAATGCAAACGCTACATATAGTTTTACTGAGAATCCTGGGGAAAAGTTTACCATAGACGCAATTACTGGAAATGTTACCGTTGCTGCACACTTGGATCGGGAGCAACAGGACGAATATCTACTGAAGGTAGCTGCGTTCGATGGTGCCTGGAGATCGGAAACACCACTAACGATCACTATTCAAGATCAGAACGATAACGCGCCAGAGTTCGAGCACAGTTACTATAGTTTTAATTTCCCCGAATTGCAGAGATCGGTTGCATTTGTAGGCCAAGTAATCGCTACCGATCGTGACAAGCAGGGACCAAACTCTGTGATATCCTATTCGCTGCAGCATCCTTCAGATTTATTTACAATCGATCCAGCAACTGGCGAGATCTTCAGCAAGCGAACAATCAAATACAAGCATTCTCAGATCGAATCATCCCCGGAGAATATGTACTCGATGACGATCCTCGCGACTGACAATGGAAAGCCACCTATGTACTCGGAGTGTTTGGTCAACATTAACGTGGTAGATGCCAATAATAATCCGCCAAAGTTCGAAATGCATGATTATCTGTCGCCGGTTCCAGAAGACGCCAAGATCGGACAGAAAATCGTACAAGTGATCGCCCGCGATCAACTGGACTATGGTGTAAATGCTGAAGTGGAGTACGCACTCGTCACGGGTAACGGATCGAATCATTTCACCATCAACAAGCAGGACGGATGGATTTATGTTTCACAGGCGTTAAAAGTGCGTCCAAATACAGTTTTTAGTGTTACTATTAAAGCAACTGATCGTGGGGTGCCCGCTCAGACGGACGAAACAAAAGTGACAATTATCGTCACCGGTGACAATCGCTTTGCACCAGAGTTCACAGCGCTCAGCTATCAGGTGATCGTGCCTGAAAATGAACCACTCGGATCAACAATACTAACAGTAAGCGCCTCCGACAAGGATGACGGGCCAAATGGTATGATTCGTTACACAATTTCCGGTGGCAACGAGCGCAAAGAATTTGCTGTTAATGCCGTCACAGGATCGGTAACTATTTTGCAGTCTTTGGACTATGATCTTATTCAAGAATACCATCTGAACATCACTGCCGAAGATCTTGGATTTAAAGCCAAAACAGCTGTGGCCATGCTAACTGTGATCCTCACTGATATTAATGACAACGCCCCCGAATTCAATCAGAGCAAATACCATGCATACCTGGCGGAAAATCAACCGGCGAATTCATTTGTCTTTAACGCACATGCCACCGACAAGGATTCACCAAAGAACGCCATTATTCGATATTCGATCACCGGCGGAACGGGCAGAACTCTTTTCAAAATCAATCCAAATTCGGGAATAATCAACTCGACAGTTAGTTTCGATTACGAGGAACAAAAGGAGTACACTTTGCAAGTGCTAGCCGTAAACCCGGACTCGTCGATGCAAAGCTCAGCGATCGTTGTAGTTCATGTGACTGGCGTCAATGAGTTCTATCCACAGTTTGTGCAGCCTGTATTCCACTTTGACGTTTCAGAGTCAGCTGAGGTAGGAACTTCAGTCGGTTCGATTCAGGCTACTGACAAAGATGCCGGCGAAGATGGAAAGGTTTATTATCTGTTGGTTGGGTCAAGTAACGACAAAGGATTTGCCATCAATACCGAGACGGGGGTAATGTTCGTCTCCCGAAATCTAGACCGTGAAACACAGAGCCGTGTTGTTTTAACAATAATGGCCAAGAATTTCGGTGGAATTCGAGGCAATGACACTGACGAGGCTCAAGTGATAATCTCCATTCAAGATGGTAATGATCCGCCAGAGTTCCTCAATGATTCTTACGGAGCGAGTATTTCGGAGGCAGCAAAAGTCGGAACTAAAGTTGTCACAGTGAAGGCTGTGGATAAGGATGTTCGTCCACAGAATAACCAATTTAGTTACTCCATTATCAATGGAAATGCAAATCAGGCGTTCAAAGTTGACCCACAGAGTGGACAAATCGAAACAGCGAAGGTGCTCGATCGGGAGAATATTGCCATATACGACCTGATAGTTGGTGCAATCGATACAGGTGTTCCACCGCAGACAGGAACTGCCACTGTCAAAATTGAACTACTCGACGTCAACGACAATGGACCCATCTTCGATCCAATGGGAGTTATTGGCTATGTGTCGGAAAACGAGCCGGCGGGCACCTCAATCATGACCCTGGCGGCAAGCGATCCAGATCTACCACCAAATGGTGGACCCTTCACGTACTACCTGGTGGGAGGAAAGCACAAGTCAATTGTCAGCGTTGAAAAGCATTCCGGTCTGATGAAGACAACCCGTAGCATTGACCGAGAAATCACACCTACTCTGGAAATCATAATCGAAGTCGAGGACAATGGTAAACCAAGAATGAGATCTCAACACACCATAACGGTTAATGTAATCGATCAGAACGACAGTCCTTCATCACCACGGATGGTTCATGTACTACTGAATGTCTTTAATAATTTGATTCCAGTTGGGAAAATTGCCAAAGTACATCCGAACGATGCGGACACAACAGGCGATTACAAATGTCGCATTATGCCTGACTCCCAGTCGAGTCCAATTGGATTCCTAACCATTCCCAATGCGTGTGACCTGCATACAACAAGCAAGACGACGAATAATGGCTATTCCTATGCCGTATCTGGCAACGATGGCAAACACAATGACGTAACTTCGACGGTTACAGTCGGCTTCCAAGGATTCGACAATGCCACAGTGTCGAATTCGATAACTGCCCAAGTCACCAATATGTCAGCAGAGCAATTTCTCGGAGGCTATTATCGGAATTTTATTGATATTCTGAAGGCTAACGCGGAGCACGGCGATGAGTATAACTTGTACAGCATTCGCAATACGATAAATCAGACGAGTTTCCAAATTGCACTCGCGCTAAGGACGTCAAGCCAGGGATTTCGATCTCCACGCTACATTGTCGATCGTCTCAGTAATAAACATGACGCAATCGCAAGGCTTTTGCAGACTCCAAGTAGTAATGTTATAATCGGTTACACGCCCTGTTCGAACACTAACACTTGCGACAATGGCGGCGTCTGTAGTGAAGACATACGCGTGCATGACAACAATCATTTAAACATTGTCGAAAGTCAGGCTTTGATTTTCACCGCTCCACTCGTCACACACGATTTCATGTGTAAGTGCCCAGATGGCTACACTGGCCGGCAATGTGAGAAACGCCAGGATCCCTGCTCTCCAAATCCATGTCAGGCGAATGGCCAATGTCGTCGTCAGGGTTATGACTTTCAGTGCACATGTCCCGTTCATCGGGAGGGCAAGTTTTGTCAGCTGGAACGTGGCGACGTTTGCTCCAGCAATCCATGTCGTAATAGTGGATCGTGTCGTGAAAGCCCTGATGGATCATCATTCTTCTGTCTGTGCCGGCCTGGCTATCGGGGTAATCAGTGCGAACATGTGGCTGACTCATGTCGCCCTAATCCATGCCTCCATGGCGGACTCTGTGTCAGCCTGAAGCCGGGTTATAAGTGCAGCTGTGTTGACGGCCGCTACGGACGCCATTGCGAGAAGACCACATTTGGATTCCAAGAACTCTCCTACATGGCGTTTCCATCGCTGGACGCTGCAACTAACGATATTTCCATTATCTTTGCCACGACCAAACCGGATGGGCTGCTTCTGTACAACTATGGCGCTCAAAGCGGTGGTCGGTCGGATTTTGTGGCTATTGAGGTGGTGAAGGGAAAGGCGCACTTCTCGTTTGGCGGTGCTCGAACGGCGATAACAACCGTAGTTGTTGGAGCTTTAACCAAAGAGACTCTGGCCAACGGAAAGTGGCATAAGGTGACAGCAACCCGCAATGGTCGAGTGATGTCACTAAGCGTGGCTAAGTGTACAGAAAATGGCGATGTCTGCGAGGATTGCAGACCAGGCGATGTGACTTGCTACGCCGATGATGTTGGTCCCATAGGGTAAGTTTGATAGTTTTCCAACCTCCAATTTACTTTAACTCAAAACTTTCCTTCTCTTTTGCAGGACACTTAATTTTAACAAACAGGCGCTTCTGGTGGGAGGACTTGCCTCAGCTGACCCAGTTTTGGAACGACCCGGCCAGATTCATACAGATGATCTTGTTGGCTGCGTGCACAGCGTTTCGATAAATGGCAGAGCTTTGAACATGAGCAATCCGTTGAAGCAACGTGGAGTACTGTCGACCTGCAACAGAAATAATAACGGTGGTCCTTGCCAGCAAGGACTTCCAGCTGATCCGGCCCTTTCACTGTGCGGCTCATTCGGCGTTTGCTTGGACCGTTGGCATACAGCCATGTGTCAATGTGGTGGAAATCTGCTCTCGCCCGATTGCTACAGTTCCTTGGAGCCAATATCGTTGAGTGATGGAGGATTCGTGGAATTTAAAATCTCAGAGAAACATCGACGAATGCAACTACTGGACAATCTGTATGGTGGGAATAGTGTTTGGTCATATGATGTGGCACGGCGCCGACGCTTTACTGTAACCGGAGAAAACATAACATCGCTGGCACAAGTGGAAGATCCACCAAAAACTCTGAGCCTTCTGTTGCGCACTCTGCGACCTGATGGAGTCTTATTTTTCGCGGCGACAAATAAACACTACACTTCGGTCGAACTACGATCGGGTAAGGTTATGTATAGCTCACGACAGGGTTCCTCCGTCAATATGACAATTCACAATCAAGCAAGCTTAAGTGATGGGAAATGGCACAATCTTACGTTGTACACAGCCAATCGGGTGCTGAGGATATTCATCGACGGGCAAAGAGTTGGCGATGAATTGGACTCAGCAGGAGTTCACGACTTTCTCGATCCCTATCTGACAGTGCTTTCAATCGGTGGCATTCGCCGTGAATTCTTGCAACAGGAGACGATGCCGATCAGTTTCGAAGGATGCCTTGCCAACTTCACCATCAACAACGAGCTGCAGCCATTTAACGGGTCGGGTAGTGTCTTCAATGAGGTTCTCACTCGTGGAAAAGTATATCAAGGCTGTCATGGTGTTATTGGCATTGGCGCCGGCCAAGTCTCTGATCCCCTGAGTATCGGAATTACTCTTGTCATTGTGTTTTTTGTCATCCTTCTTGTGGCTATTTTGGTTTCATTTGTTGTCTTTCGATTTCGCAAGCAACAAAAGGAGAAAAGCGGCGGCCCCGGTGGACTGCAGAGCAAGCAGAATGGCGGATCAACGATGCTTGGAGGTTCCGGACTTGGTGGCAACAACGCAGATTGCGTTATTTCACGTGGCATCCATTCGAATGATTCAAGTGTTGGATACCATGGAGACAATGGAGACCTAATTCGCGGCGTTGGAGGCCATCACATGGTTGGGCCTGAGCTCATTTCGAAGAAATACAAAGAACGAGAAATAAGTCCCGGAGAACATCAGCGTCCGCAGAGACCGGACATAATCGAACGCGAAGTGGTCAGCAAGAGTCCACCACTACGAGAAGACCACCACCCGCCTATACCACCGCCAAGTCAATCTCATCATCCGCACGATCATCCCGGTAGCGTAGATTTGGGATCCGAATTCCCGGAGCATTACGATCTGGAGAATGCTAGCTCAATAGCGCCTTCAGACATTGATATTGTGTACCATTACAAGGGCTATCGTGAAGCTGGCGGAGTTCGGAAATACAAGGCGACACCTCCACCAGTCGCATCGTACACCCACCACAAACACCAGACTTCGTCTGCTCAACCACAACAACATAGGCATTCGCCTCGCCACGGCGGTCCATATGCGCCACGCGTGCCACCACAAGCTAGTCAACCGCCGCCGTCAAGCACGCCACGCCCTCATCAGAGTACCCCGTTGGCACGTCTATCGCCAAGTTCCGAGTTGAGTTCACAGCAGCCACGAATTCTTACGCTTCACGACATCTCGGGTAAACCGCTACAGAGTGCACTGCTTGCGACCACCTCCAGTTCGGGAGGCGTAGGCAAAGATGCCCTCCACAGCAACAGTGAACGCAGTCTTAATAGTCCGGTGATGTCACAGCTTTCTGGACAAAGTTCCAGTGCCAGTCGTCAGAAACCTGGCGTTCCAACGCAATCCGCTCCCCAGGCTCCAATGGGGCTCACAGCAGAAGAGATCGAGCGACTCAATGTCCGGCCCCGAACATCCAGCCTAGTCTCAACCCTAGATGCAGTCTCATCAAGCAGCGAGGCTCCCAGAGTTCCTGGCGGTGGACATCATCTCTCGTTGGGCGTTCACCACAGCGGCGATGTCGACGCCCACAGTTCAACGTCGACCGACGAAAGTGGCAACGACAGCTTCACCTGCTCCGAAATAGAATACGACAACAATAGCATTAATGGCGATAGCAAATATCAGAATAATAAAAGTGGCGGCGAAGACGATCGTCGTGGTGGCGTCAGTGACAGCGTTGTCCCCAATACAGTCAACAAAGCGCCGCCAATGCCTCTTCCTTCATACGATGGTTTCGATTCCTCGTTTCGAGGCTCCCTCAGTACTCTAGTCGCAAGCGATGACGACCTCTCTACGCACATGAGTGGCATGTACAGACAGCCAAATGGAGCCGCTTCGCCCTCAACCACAACCCTCGGTTGGGACTACCTCCTCAACTGGGGGCCAAACTTCGAAAGTCTAATGGGCGTATTCAAGGATATCGCAGAGTTACCTGATTCGGTGAGCGAACATGTACCACCGTCGTTAAGGATACCTGCCAATGTTCAAAAAGCATCCGAGGAGTATGTCTAGAACCCTGTAAATAAGAGTATAAGGCCAAGGCGAAGCTTCAACACATTGAACGAAGTCAAACAAATCCCAAATCACCTACACACATATACATATAATTAATAGACTTTCACAAAGAAAAGGATGACCTTTTCTTGTATTATAAATTAAGAATAAAAAAATATCCTTATAAACCAATCACACACTCGGGCTTCCTGCAAAACGTTGTTAGCCTCTTGACAGCTCGGCGACGATATCCGCATTAGAACACTTTATTTTTTGTAGCGTGACCAACTCTATAGCACCTTGTATCAAGGTTCATATCCTAACTAATGTGTTGCTGCACTGCTTATGGTTTGTGCATTAGCTGAATAAGTAACTTTATGCTTCCCCTTCCCTACAATGGAATCAAATTAAATCTATCAAAATATTAATAAACGAACCTCATTATTATTAGAGATTAAATGCCGTTTCTTTAGAACTTAAGCACACTTTTTACCTAACTAATAACTATTATAATTATGTGTAATAATGAATTTTAAATACAACCATAAACGACTTTTGTGTGCTATATTAAATTTAATTTTTAATTTTTAATGTAAGAAACAGAAAAGTGTAAAAGGAATTTTAACAAAAAAATCTTGCCATAAGATTTATATATAAATATGATACAAAATATATTTGTCTATTTGTAGATCTATTAATACATTGTTTGTTGCTAAAGTTTTCTTTGAAATTTTAAAAATAATAATAAATTCAAAGAAAATATTCTAGTTTTAAGTAGATGCTTAATTCAATTTTTTTATATAGATGATTGCAACATAAAAAATTCTATTGTTTATAATTTTTATAACAATACTGAAAACTGTGAAATGCCACAATATGATATAAGAATGTAATTAAAACACTTAATATGAGGGTTAAACACAACAACAACAAAAAAAGGAAAAATTCATGTAACCCTATAAAACCTAAACGAAAAAAGCCTGAGTCTGCATTTCTATAAGCCTAGCCATTTTTTATGTAAAAATCGAAATTTTTCATTTAATAGAATAGTTTAAGAGAAATTCTTTGAACGAAAAGTAAAATTTTTAGTAAATAAAAAACGAAAATATGGTAAAAATTTAAATAAAAAAAGTTTGACTTTTATTCTTATGCAGGGAGTTTAAGAGATCCTTATACCTGTGTTCAAATCAAACAAATGTTAAAAAATAAGCAATATAACACTAGACAAGAAGATCTTAACACACACAAGAAGCAATAGGTATAGGTAGAGGTCCTACACCCACACCCTCAGTAATTGCTAGAATGTCCTATAGTATTGTATATTGTTAATCAACTGCAGCAAATGGTGTAATGTGGGATTCCCAGTTTAGCTATCAATGACCCGTACTAATTGTCACAACTTTGAAAAAAAGCGGACAGTTCTTTTTCTGAAGATCAGCTCGATTGTTCTATATTGTTTCATTTCGTTTGCCACATCATTTTGAAAATGCAGAGGGAGATTCCGGTCTGTCTAGCAACACACCCTACTCTTCCATGTTCACAGTGACGATTTCTTTTTTTTCTACTATTTACTGTTTTATTTAAGATGGTAATGCGAACTTCTAGTTGGATAGCTGGATAGTTGTAATTCAGTCTAAACACTGAATTATTTTGAAAGTCCAAAAGTAATGGTTACTTTAATTCACAAAATTCGTAACAATATTTTTTGAGGAATTTTTTTAGAAGCCGAGATATACGAGTTCCCACCAAAAACTTTCCACACACGATTCTTTTTCTTTTCATCTTTTCATGTCCTTTGGGCTCGCAATAAAAAGGTATTCAGGCATCTAGGAATCGGTTTATCGACAAGACTGTCAAGAAATACAAATTTCCAAATAGTGCGGTACTTTGATTTATTTGGTAATTCATTTCTCTGCCCGTTAGTTTTTAAAACGTCTCAAGGCTTCAAACATTGCTACTTCACTCCAACGTTCTTCCAAGTTACTTACAACAAGAGGTAGCCTAACAGCGATATTAGACAAGAAGTTCAGTCTTGGAGTATTGTAAAGGGGTTTTCAAAAAAGACATAACAATTTTGTATTAAAATAAAATACAAAATAATTAAGATATCGTTCTCCAGGTATCCAGGTATGGTACATATGTTTGGTTTAAGCATAGAATTCAATCTTGTTAATACAACCACCGCGAGAACGTTTACAGCGGTCGATTGTTTTGAACCAATTTTCCACGACTCTTCCACATATATCGGCCGGATCGTTGGCGCGTTTTCGCGTTCGATATTGTTCCTGAACTCCTCTAACGTTGTTGGCTTGTCGACATAAGCCAACGACTTAAAGTAACCCCATAAAAAGAAATTCAACGGAGTTAAATCGCATGAACGAACTAGCCATTCGACCGGACCATTTGTCAAGATTTCACTATTACGAAACTTCCCCTTTAATAGATCAATTGTTGGACCAGCTGTGTGGCATGTGGCACCATCTGGTTGGAACCACATATCACTGATGCCAAGTATATCCGATTCTCGTCAAAAATAGTCTTCCAACATGGCACTTTAGAAAACTCTATTGATCGTAACATGGCGATTATTTTTATCGACAAAAAAATACGGTCCAACCACACCCCAGTCATGAATTCCATATAACACGGTCACTTTTTGTGGATGCAATAATGGAGTCTCTGGAAGCACATGTGGGTTTAATGCTGTCCAATAACGCAAATTTTGCTTATTGACAAAGCCATTAAGCCAAAAATGAACTGAACTGATGATTTTTCGATCAGGATTTTCTTCAAACTTTTGCAAAGCCCAATCGGAGAGGTTTCAAATGATCAAGATGCTTCACTTCTTAAATTAATTTAATATTGTGAGGGTGTAAATGTCAATGCAAAATCTTTAGCCGCAATCTGGACTGAGATTCCCAATTCCTGTGAACGCCGTGGAATCGACGGATTTGGCTCATTTTAAGCTGAAGCACTTATGGCTGCGATATTTGCGGTACTTCGATCGGTGCGTTGTCTCACTGGCACAGAAACATTCAATAGTGAATACATTGACTCGAATTTACCCACTATAGAACGCACATCCTGTCTGGTGGGACGATTATTACGATCGAAAATTGGAGTAAGCGCACTTGTAGTTGGGACCACCGACTCAGAATTTCGGTAGTAAATTGTAATAATTTCCAAAAGTGAACTTCACCATGATAAGAATATAGACTTTGACCGAAGTTTTGACATTCACAGGTCATAAAAAAAGTTTAAGGGTGCGTTTATATTAATATGCAACACTGTTATGTCCCTATTTAAAAACATTTTAGTAACTTAAAAATGGAGATGAAGATTTTTTAGTACCCTCTGTAGTAACATACATACATATGTTCTACAGAAACTGTCTATTAGATTTACGTGTGGGTACCTGACTAGTGGGCTCTACCCCACCCACTGACCATAAAAGATCTTTTTTTTTATGTAATTCGCGCACGCGTAAAGGGGTTCGGGGTGTTGTGGAAAGACAAAGCTTGGCAGAGCATTCCACATACGTGTTGTACAGCTGAAGACCGAATCCCTGAAACTAACTATAATAAAAGCCTTGTAGATAGTAGCCATACATCATGCTTCAGTTTAATTGACTTATATTTGAAAGGAATACAGATTAGTACAGCGTATTTGGTCGCTGGTTTCGCAAAGAAGTTATTGAGGCCGTCCTAATTGGGTTTCTCGTAATGCTATTCAATCTTTTTGGAGTTTCTTTCTTGCCTTAGTAGTTTAACAGCAAGAAGTTAGTTAATACTACAAAGTTGTCGTATAAGCCTAGAGGCGATGATAAACCAACGGTGTATTTATCAGAATGAAATGTAAGAACCAAGTCCAGAGTATTGTCTGAATAATTCGCACTTTCAGTTGATCTCATAAACAAGTTTAATGAAATCATTTGACTCAGTGAATACTTTAGCTTACCTTCCTTCAGGTGTTGTCTGCCCATAGCGGCGAACCAATCTAGAATTATGTATGAATATTTAAATCACTAGTGATAATAATCTCAGCATGAGGTTCTTAGGAATTATTAAAATGTAGTCGGACATAGCATCAAACAAGTTAAACAAACATTCTAACTACTTTCTAGTTTTATGCATATGTTGTATAGTGTATAGTACCAAGAATAACTTGGTAATTTTTTATGCATTTTAGAGAATTAGGTTACAGAATTAGATAAGCATGGAAATTATTTGACCAATGTAGCGTTCAAAATATTCAGCAACGCAGAAAAGAAAAGAAAAGATTTAGCGAAATTGTTATGGCACTTAACTAATCACAATAAATAAAAAAGTCAACATTTCCTACTGCCATTAATCAAATATTAATGATTATTATTTAATCCATTAATCTATTTCCATAACGTATATACAAACATGCAAAACTACAACAACGATATTGAAATTCATTTGCAAATATTTTTAGTACCCATTACTGCTTCAGCTTATAGCATAATATTTCGCCTCGTTCATTTATATAAATGTATCACAATTTTATGCACCTACAACTCACCCCTCTCTAAGTAAACCACACTTGACTGGCAGAAGAAGAAAAACCCATTAACGCACGAAAGAAGTCTCAAGAGTTTGCCGAAGGTAAAGCGGATAACTGGAGCAAACTAATTAAGCTCGCGATAATCATAACGCAGCGTCCAAAAAATTACATTTATTATTTTCACTTTCGATAAACTTTCGCCATACACATAATAACTTTTGAGGGAGTGACCCACAAAAATAAACCAGGTCAACATGCCGAGTGATCATCTCCGACGGCACGCGCTCAAGTAACAAACAATGCTAGGAAAACAACAATAAACAATAAACAATGCACATGCAACAGGAGGACTACCTACATTTACGGGAAACAAATTGAGACGAGTCCTGCGCAATGTTCAATGACCATTGTTGAAAGCTCCACCGCACCATCAGAACTGTTTAGTCCTCAAAGCAATTAGCTGCCAACAGCAAGTGGTCATCGCAGTACAAAAAGCTTTGTACCACAACAAATTTTCCTCAGTCATGAGTGATACATAGTCCGGTGCGGTTGTTAAAAAGTTGACGGCAAAGACGACGACGACGGCGTGGCGGGTCAATTTTAAAAAATCACTGATTAAAAAATTTAGAACAAGTCTTAGATAGTTGCTTACCGTTTTTCTCAGTAGGATGTTCTTTCGTCGAATGTTCACACGAAAGGACGAAAACAATGCAAAAATGCAATCAGCTCACGCTGGCAAGGATAATTACAACACACAACACCAACACCGGGCTAGTGCAGGGTCTTCATTGACACCGCGTTCACTGAGGAAATTTCAACCACAACAACAGCAACAGCATTTCTCTGCTTCGTCTATAGGACTTGGCAAGAATCATGCGACAACAACCGGTTCAGTTATTCAACTGACGCCGCTCTGGGAGTACATTCTTCGAACTCGTACACTTCCGCAGAATATTTGCCCACTGAAAATGTTTGATGAATTCTTCGAACGACTGCGTGATCCTGAATGGCAAGTGCGTCAACATGCCCTTCGCGTACTCGTCGATGTTCTGGTCGTTCTCGGTTCTAAAGCCGACAATTACATGGATCCATTGGTAGCGCAACTGGTAGAGAATCTCGGTCATCCGGCTCCTACCGTTAGGAAAGGAGCATTGGACTGCCTGCGAGTGTATCTAGCCGAGACGGCAATGCCAGAGACTATTCTCCTGCAGATTCTGGATATTGGCCTAAATCAGAAGATCACAAATGAACCATTTGGTGGACGCCTAACATGTGGTGTTATGCTATCCCTACCAGCGTTGGTTCAATCGACGTTGCACACGCAAAAACGGAATTTTATTTTACGCTCAAGCATTGACATGTTGGTCCAGAAGATGGGGCAAGTAACGCACCAGGAAATCACGTTAAAAGTTTTATCGAAATTTCGCGAACTAATCGGTCCAAGAGAGTTTGCAGAATTTTTATCGCACAGTGCTTATCGTGAGTTTGAATTGCTGTGCAGTGTTTATGGCGTCGGTGCAGTCCCGCAGCAGTATCACGTGATTGCTGATTCAAATGCAAGTGGTGATAAATCGTGGCGCAATCAGTCTGCATTCACTTTGGAAACAGGCACATGCTCGGCAAATCGAGCGGACACCTGCTGGCTGTCCTCTGACGATAAAAGAATATCGGATTGCTCAAAGGTAGAGGACAACTGCGGAAAAGTCATAATGGAAACTGAATTCAAAATCAACGACGACACGCTAACGATGAGAATCCTTGAAGCGAAAGATGATTGTTCAGAGATTATATCAGACTCGTCATGCAAGACCGACTTGTGCAACTTGCAAGATGAAGTTGTCACTGATCTACTGCCATCCAGTGGTAGGAGTCGCGATGGAGAACCTGCTGGAATTGTTCAACTTCTCAGTGACTCAGAAGTAGAGGAAATCAACCAGAAAAGACAATACATGGACAACTACTACACCAAAATACCACCATCCATTCCCACCCCAAGAACCCCAAAGCGAGTAACGTTTGGTGGTGAAATAGTAAAAATGAGAACGCCTGACAGTGATACGGCACCTCCTCCACCTCCCCATGCGAAAATGTGCGAAGAAAGTGGTGCAGGAAGTGCCGAATCAAAATCGAAAAAGGTCAACAGTGATGTCGCCAATAAAACGAACCTTCTGAGTGTTGAAATTCCAAATGATAATACAAAACCTGTGAGTCGCCGGCAAACTAGAGCTGAAACACCGAATCAACAAACAACACAAGATAAAACTGATAATCCAGACGAAAACCGACCCTTGTCTACTTTGACCGAATCAACTAGGAAAGAAGAAAAGGAACCTTCCCTTAGCCATCAGTCACCAAGGTCACCCTTCAAGCGGATTAACATCAGTCCCGTGGACAATATTATTAGCCCCAAAACATCGCACAAGCAAATTGAAGTCTTGCACAATTTGCAAAGAGATCCATCACCAGTAAGGGCGAGACGTTCCAGTCTCCGACCAGACAACGAAACGACAAACGAAACTGAAAACTTATCTAACGATTCAACAGCAAACAGATTATTGGATAGGCAGCAAAACAAGTTAAGATCATGGGAAGATCTTGGAATTGTCAACAGCGATGTTCTAAAGAATCTAAGATCGGGGGTGAGTTTTTCTTGCAATGAATTGTAAGCGGTTATCTGGAATAGTCATGTTTATAAGACTTTGCCTGTCTCGGGGTCAAAAATACGAAAATGAATTACGTCCCAACGAAAGTAAAGAAAAACATCCAAATCAAGATATTAAATAAGTTCCAAAATTTGGAGTTTATTTCATTACGAAACGAGTCCAACAAGTACCTTCTAATGAAATAACCTTCTATTGGGACTTATTTCACTTCATTATTTTTGAAATAAGTCCCGAGTTGTATAATTTTATAACTTCCAAAATAAATGAAACAAATCATGTTTAATTGCCTTATATTGAAACTACGCTTCAATAAAAAATGTAACGTAATCTCTGGCAAATTAATTTATTTCAAGTGTTGTTTAAAATGTGACCTGTGATTTAGTTGTGATACTTACATCTAGCAGACGGTTTTGGACTCAACTGAGACCGACTTATTCGAATAGAAGTGATCAATATTTTAATTAAATTGAATTGGTTTATATGTTTTAGGTTACTCAAGCTCACTAACGTTGAGTAATAACGACTGATGTTAACAATATCGGTTACGGTTATGGTTTTCAGTTACTCAAGCTCACTTACGTTGACTAATAACGACTGATGTTAACGAAGCTTGTGATCATCAGAGAACGAAAGTAAAGGCGTTTGTTTTATTGAGCAAAAAAGTTCAAGAATCATATTAATTGACCGATAGACGTTTTTCTGTCTCAGTCTTATGCAACATTTCTAAGCGGCCTCGTGTGACACGTGTAGCGCATGTGGCTAATGCGACGCATCTTATGTGTGTGAAAGTTTAATTTTTAACTTCTTTGAGGCCTTTTTAACCAACTTTCACACATCCTAGAGAACTAAAATTTTGTGAGCAGCACAATCTGATGGACTATTTCTGAGATCCCGCATGTGACGAGCCTAAAAGTGGGTTTACTTTCAGCATCTCAAAACGAAAATGTCTATTTATGTCGATGTATATATGCATAAGTATGTACCCGAAAAATTAAGTTTTTTACATTTACATACTTGTTTCTATTGAACACAAAAGCTTCATGATTTTTTGATCCAAATGAATCCGAAACGAAGCTAATGCCTCTTATACAAGTTAACCAGTACGCAATCAGTGAAACATGGTATTGCAATACGACTCTGGCCTCACCAAAATATAAAATCGTTTTGATTTATTGTGAGACTAAATTCGGGCTTAGTGAGTACAAAAATTTGGTTGTAGAAACTAATCCGTAAAGCAAAGATGTTCAACATTAACTCATATATGATACTACTAGCTGATACTATAATTACTCATACAATATTTTAGTGTATAGCGATCCCATTACATGTATTATTGCTAATCACATTCGTACTTCCAGGCACTAGTCTTTTTTCTAAGTTTTGTGGTCTGCTAGCTCTAGTGTATGCATAACCCTCTTTGTCTTTGTATTCTTACATGTGTATTTAAATATTCATCTTAGTCTAGAAAATGTGTTCTTAAGGTTCTATGCTTAACTTAAAATCTTTGCTACTATAAGTCTTAAAGAACATTTTACATTTTTCAAGCCAGCTTAAAGCTGTAACATATATTATTATCAAATTATTTATGTAGAACATTCCAAGTCAGTTACCCAAATCTAAGCAAGTATAATAATGTTGACAAATATTATCATATATTACAAGAATTATTATAATTTTTTAAGTGCATTTTAATTTTACAAATTACAAAATAAACATTTATTATTATTATTTCAAGCAACGTCCGAAATGTGGGTTACTAGAATGTTCACTCTGTTGAACATTTTACTCATAATAATTCATATCCAAATGTCTTACGTTGCTGATTATTTTATTTATTTATTTATTATTACATATTTACACTCGTATGCAAGCAAAAATAACCGCCGTATTGCGGTTCAAAGGACTAAAGGCGAAACAAATAGGAAACATTCTATCGTATTTGTGGCGTAATTATTGTCTTTATATACATAGCAGTAGTGGTAAGTACTGTTGAAGTGCTGGGTATTTGCATTGCATGCGAAGAAACTGAAATAGCACATCGTGATTTGCCGTAGTAAAATCCTATTTTCACGTCTGATCGTCTCAAACAAACCAACATTTTGGCTATCATTTTGAAATGAATAAAATAATAAAATACTTACCAGAAGGGCAGTATTTTATTGTTGTATATAAGTTGTAGCAAAAAAAAACTGCTGCCTAAACATACCCACTACTTATCTTTTATCTTTTCTTTTCAAACAATGAACCACGCTTTTGTTGTTTCGAATTTTCGATATTCACCTACTGTACGCAAACAGGGATCTTCCATATGGACAGAGTGTTTACTTGCACATGGCGCTGGCGATAGGTGGTCGCTTGGCATTTCATATTCACTTAAATAATGTGGCATTATTTCTTGTATACAAATCTTGGGTTAAAACTTTATTCATGAAGCGATAAATTAAAAAAAAAAAAAAACCCATAAAAATTAAAAATTTTCGTGAAAATTCTCTAATCGGGAATACACAGTGTGCAGTTTGAATAAAATCGGGTAAATTTTTTAAAATTTTTGTTAGAGAGCCCCCCGATCCTGGGGCCATTTCACTACCAAATTTTTACAAAAAGTGTTGTCCATCGGAGATACACCTGCATATAAAATTTTATAAAAATCGGGTAAATTTTGTAAACAATTTGGAGGGGTGCCTCCCGACCCAGGGCCCGATCGCTTCCAAATTTGTACAAAAAGTGTTGTGCAACGAAGATACATATGCGTGTAAAATTTGAAAAAAATCGGGTACTCTTTTTTATAAAACTTGTATGGGTGCCCCCCGACCCAGGGGCCCGATCACTCCCAAATTTTTACAGAAAGTGTTGTCCATCGGAGAAACACATGCTTATAAAATTTGACGAAAATCGGAAAAAATTTTAAAAAATTTGTATGGCAGACCCCCGACCCCGAAGCCCGAGGTGCTCCACATTTTAATAGAAAGTATTGTCATGGGAAATACACATGTTTGAATAAAATCGGACTTTAGATGGTGTGTTAAAAATTGATCACAAGATTCTGCCCACCAGCCAGCCAGCCAGACAGCCACGGGCACGCGAAGTTATTACAGAGAATTTAAAAATACCTATGGTCCCATGTGAAAAACCAAGCCACCTAAGCAATATTGGTTACTGCACATTTATAGTTTATTGTAATGAACAAATTAAAGCATAAGGAAAAAACCCTCAAAAGACACAAAAAAACTACCCTCGTATGTTGAAGATACTGGATTTTACACATAAAAAGCTAACCATTGAATCAAATTACCTTCCAGCTATGAGCTAAACAGGATTGACTTAGCAAATACAGTTTCTCATTGGGTATAGGAGCTTTGGATTGCACTAACGTTTAAGTAATGAATCCGCATACCCACTCGGAGGAATCTTTGTATGGGCAAAGACCAATATTTAAGCAACGTATAGTGCAATGGAATGTTTTATAAGTGTAGTTTCCCAATAGCGGGGATTAGTTCACGATAGCAGAATTTGGAAGAACTGTTTTATTGAGCCTATTATGAGGAGTTCCTTACTTTGTCTGTTGTTGGGAGACGAATAAAATGGAATCGTGCCATATTTAATGACACCTTTTTAAAACCCTACCGGTTTTAGGAAAAATGAGTACCAAAAACTACATAACAAAAAACGGGTAATAATAGAGGGAAGTTTTTGCCAGATAAAGAGGAGACTTTGAATCCAAAATGTTTCGAAAACAATTGTTGCTTGTTTTGTTGCATATTTGTCATCGCAACAAATTCAATGCAATTGCATGTTATTTAATTTCTTTCAAATACACAAGTATTTCCATCCAACTACGCTTCTTACTCATGTGATTTCCTAAAAAACATATTTTGATGTCTATATCTTGTACCGCCCACTGCCACGACTTCTATATAAAAAAACAGTCAATATCACAGACAAATATCACAAAAACAAATACAAAGAAACGAGTACTCGTACACATCCTCTAATTTAAAAACGAATAAAAAAACTCACACAAAACTATAATTAGAACCAGAAAGCATACTCACTCTTTAAAAAATCAATGTTAGAATATTATGTTGGCCGAAATTTACGACAAAAAGAAGTGATGTAAACTAAAGCGGTACAACAAGTTACAACCACGACACACGGCATAAATGTTTGAACAGACCTTGATGAGTTACAAATCACATAGTAAATTTGTTCTCGACTTTGTGATGTTTATCTAACAGACTATGTGTATATAGTACGATACATATATATATGTATATACTTAGTACTTGAAATGTGAAATTACATTAATTGCTCGCAGTACTGCTTGTTCAAATAAATCGTTGAATACAATACATGCAGGCGGGTTCAGCGTCCTTCTGAAAGTTAGAGAAACTATGGTATGAATAGACCTACTAGGTTAACAATTAAATATATATGAGGCATAATACGAAAGCTCAATATTTAATTTAACTATCAATTCGTAAAGCACAAAAGTTTGTTTGGTTAATATTGATAATTAAAATCCGGGAAATACCTCTTTTCAATGACTACAATATAAATGTGTTATAATTAATCGCTATTAGGACAAAAGACACAAGTCATCGTTAATTATCTTTCCAGATCGGGTGAATATTTTTTTTAAAGGGTTAACTATAAACACGCTCGTAGCACAATTATGGAAATCGTTATCATCTACGACATGACTACCCCAATTTCTATAAAAAATCAGTTTGGGTATTTTTCCTTAATCATTTAAATGTACTATCCGACACGCTAATATGCCTTCCTAGAATAACCATAAGTACACCCTACATGCTCCTAATTGCAAATGATGCCTGTCGTTTTGAAATGCATCGATTACAAGAGAAAAATTAAAGTTTCTTATTAGTTTTGAATGCCTTCTTCGCTCATAAGTATTCAAGGTTAAACTGGTATTAATCGCCTCCATTGGTAGCTCCCTGCGCTAGTGCAGTGCTAGTGAAGTGCTGGTTGCGCACTTCTTTCCCTTTTCACCAAGCAGAGTTTTCTTCCGTTGTATTTACCTTCTTTTCCATTTTTTAATGAATTATTAAAAATCAATTCTACTCAGTCGGTAGGAAAATAGCTTGGAAACCAATGTGTACTATGGGGTAATAGGGCAACGATTTAGTGGTTTTGAAAAAATCGTATTTTCTTTTGTGATTGACTGCAGTAGGTCGCTCGTACTTTGAGGCGCACCTTTTGCATACTCTTCTGTCGTAATGTGCAACTCCAGTCGACATTTATTTCTGCATTTAGATATGAAATTATAATTTATGCTTTGTTCTTCAATTAGCCCGAACCTACTCGGATATTGTATGCAAGTTTTTGTTCCAGACAGGCTATATCAATAGATGGCACTCAAGAACTGTCCACGGCACACACGTCGCTTATTCGGTAAATCGGTTGACAGGCAAATTGCTTCTATATTGTTATTTATAATGTTTTTTTAGTTTGTACGTATATTTCTGTTTGTATCGATCGATGGTAAATGCCTTTTTTACATCTAAAGCATTTTTCTTAATTTTCGCAGACAATGCATTTAGTGCTTAAGGGTGGCTCATGCCCAAGTAAAAGTTCAGATTTGAGCCTAATGCCAATAGCGATCGTACCAAACTTGTGGAAGGAAAGTTGAATGGACATACTAGATAAAAAGACGGAGAGAGGTAGTATGAGAGATTAATAGATGATCTGCATATTAAGTTTTTTTTAATTCATTGAGAGCCCGAAGGGCGAAGCTTATATTCAGAGGAAGAAGAAGAGGACATTTGTACGTTTTTATGTTTGTACGTTTGTATTACGTTACGTTTATACATTGGTCAGTTTGCCTTCGCTTCTACCAGTCAAAATTTGATGGGACTTTTACTAACTTACTAAATCTACGCATCGCTGATTTTTTTAGTCTATTTCAGAAATCACTTATGACTGAAAGACCAAAATTTAACGTTGCATACACATGTGTGCAAAATTTGAATAAAATCGGGCTTTAGGAAGTGGGTTAAACATTGATCACAAGATCTAACCAGACAGTCAGCACGCTACGGGCACGCGTAGTTAATAGAGAGAATTTAAAAAAATGTTTTTTTTTTAAAAAAAAAGTTTTTAAAAAAAATTTTAACGGGGAACGGACAGACGGAGGATAAACAAAATTGACTAGAAAATGTATAATGCCCAAAACTTTTTTGTATAATGCAGCTCATTGCTCCCAGTAGCACACCGATAATTTTAGTATTAAGGAATTTTAAGTTCATTAAGTTTGTAGACAAATTTAACCTAACGTATTTGAAGCACAATCAATACTCAAGGTTCTGTCACAATTGATTTGTCGAATTGAAATTTTGTCGCTACTAAATTTAGGATAAATCACCTCAAAACGTCACACGTCAAAACGTCACTATACATCTCAGCGACCCCAAAAACTATCGAATCGACACTAATGTCGGCCACCCACCACCACCCCACCAATTGACCATATCCACTAAAGGCGTCTTATCACCACTATTCATCTCAACGACCCTGGATATAGGAAGTTACCCCCTCCAAATCACCCGCCACAGTTCTATCGAACACTATTCAACTAAGCAATACAGAAAACAAAAGATGTTATCCTTTACTCTGCTACCTATGTTTGATTCCATATTGTATCTTTTGTGTTACTGACGTTACGCCCATTGACACCCTGCACGCTGACCTCCCGCGAAAAAAATTTGTGCGTTTTTTTGGCACTTCCGTCATGCGACCGTCCATCACTCCTGAAAGCGAATTACTGGGCAAATTGCAACAGATTATACTTCGTTGCCCTGAAAGCACCATCTACATCAAGTACCAACGGAACACCAAACGTAAACCAATCGGAAACCATCAGAAAAAATAGAAGTCAATAAAAAAAAAAATTGGAAGGAAGTAAACGAATATTTGGCGGACCAATTTTGCTTTATAATATGTAAAGTCAAACTGAATAGAACCACTCTAGTTCTTATTTTGAAACAATAAGAACTTTATTCTTTTAATGCAGTATTTATGTTTAAAAAAAATTATTTATTGAGTGTTGTCGTAATAACCTCTTCCAATGTCATGAATTTAAGGTATTCTTCAAACATTTTTTAGTCAACTTTCAGTTAATGTGACCAACCTATCAACCGGTCAAAAGAGATAAGCACTAAAAATAATTTTCTCAATAGTTAAACTTTATCAAGTTGTCTTACCATCACGTACACGAGTTATTTGCACAAATTACAGGCGAAATTTTATCCGACTTCAATGCGCCTTTTTATCAAAATTCACGACCACAAATATTTGTAAGCAAAAAAGGAATGTAGGTCATGCATGTTTTATATGAAAGACTTCGATAAGGCGACTTTTGTGCTGGTCAGCAGCTTGAGTAAGGCATTTTCCCATTCACCTGTAAGACATAATTATAAGTAGTTACCCTGCCGAAGGCTAATTGTTCCATTGATTATGGGGTAAATTACAGTTCAATGCGATTCTAAGGAAATGTGGAAATTTTCTAGCCTGGAAATGGAGAACAACAATATTGCCAGGAAACGCGATACGAAATGCTGGTTCGACGTTTCGTGATTTCATGACATTAGCCTACTACTTGTTGTTTCAGGGGTAGCGCTCTTGCAATTTTGCGTAAAAGTAAAAGTTTAATTCAAAATTTTGGCGACACACGTCCACATATTTGGGTCAGTTTGACCCAGCTTGATAGGTGCGTGTTATAGTTTGGATATAACATTAAATTAAAGAATACGACTGGTGATTGTACCTAAGTGAAGGGAGGAAAAGTCACGAAAGCGAAAACAGAAAATGAGAAGAATGATTTTTTATAATCAAGATGACCTAAAACACCAAGCAATTCATGAACATAGCAATAATGGTACATAGTATGTACCATTTAATACAAATTAAAACTCAGTATTTTATGAATCGTGAAATGAATCGTGGATGCCAAACTGGATGACATCGGCTCGAAATCGGGACCGGTGAAGAGATTTTTTGCGGGAGGACAGGACCGGACTCCGGTTGTAGAGCCAAATATGATGTTCATCATCTCCAAATATGATGTCTCGCACATTACTTTTTTAGAAATCTGAGATGTTGTCCACTCTAAATCTATTATAGCCTTGTTTAGTCTTTTCAAAATGTTAGGTATTCAACTAAGTTTAAATGCACCAATTCAAGAAGGAACAGAGAATTCGAGGTAATTGATTCTTGCTCTCTAGTTTGTCACGTCTAGATTAATCAATGCGTTCGCTTTCTTCTTTACTGGATTCGAAGGTAATTGGCATATTGGCTCTAACAGAAAAATGTCTTCAAGTTTATATGAGTTTTATTATGTAGATAAAGTATGCAAATCTATTTAAACAATGCCATGAAAATATAACCAATTTTACAAAAATAATAAAGAAACATGAAATTGGTTCCGGCTGCCTTCACTTCTTCATGATCAAAGTATTGATAGTTGTTGCTTTATGTTGCTGATAATGACTAATTATTGCATAATTATATATATATATATATAATATATATATATATATATATATATATATATATATACTATCCGATAAAGATTATTTGGATTATTATTCCTCTTATTTTGCTTTTTAATTTGAATCCGGTTTTCGTATTAATGGTACAAATGGTCATTATAAATATTTGCATATGTTTCTTCTTATAAAGAGAAATAACGCTAGGTCCTTAAGGAGACTAAAGAAACACACTTACATCCACATTCACAATCTTACGGAAACTATTAAACTATTAAAAATTCTAACAAATTGTTTTTAATTATAATTACGTTTTTGTCCCATATTTGAAAGGAGAAATTGGAAAACCGGGGACATTTTTATAAAATATAAACACCCTGAATCACGCGACAGTTTCATTTTTAGCCCAAAACGGCCATTAATTACATTCGCCACAATAATAAATTCTTCACTGCACGCTGAACCAGGAAATGTAACAGAACAATTTCCAGTAGTGAGTGAGGTATTCCTCGTAACAATAGGATGATATCTAGAATCACTTTCACTTACAGCAAAAATCATAAAAGTTTCACTTAACCTAGATTTCTTTTTCTGTTTTTTCGGAATGAGTTGATGTGGCGGCAAGTTTTGAAATGTAAACGTGAAGAAAGAGAAGATGGATAAAAGTATTATATTCAGAATAATTCCCCACAACCGACCTAGTACAGTACAATTCGTACAGTTTTATTCCCTCTCCGTTGCTGTTTTCCTAAAATAATGTCCCTGTGTCCGTTTGACCGTCGACGTGCTGTCCAGTCAACGCCAAACCACTTCCAGAAAAGCGCGGTAATTTTATATTTTATTTCGTAATTCATTGTGACCCAGATTCATGACGGCGGGTGATGTTTTTTCTTGTTTCCTTACAATAGGTATATATGTTCTCACTTAAATCCAGGAGTTCATGTAGCGAAATTACATAAGAACTACTCCTATTTATGGGAGCGATAAATGCTGGATTAAAATCCACAAACTTGTTTGAATAGAAAATAATAACTGTACTCGGGTACGAATATTTTTCTCCCTTCTGATCACAAAGATAGATTTAATTATTCCTAACAGAGAGCGGTTTGTGCGTAGTCCTTTTTTATGTTTTTTCTTATGTTACGTTGCCAAGACATAAGGCAGCGTAGTGTTGTAGATTCGCTGCTTTAGATTATTGTTTCATATGTTGTTCGTAATTTTGTTAAACAGGATGAAGAATTGGGTTAGAATTACGAAAGTTGAATGATGTTCTAGAGAGTGAAGACAGGGGAATATTAAAAAAAATAGTCGTAGTATGGTGTTGCCATTAAACTTCTTAGTATTTTTTATAATCTTTTAACGATAATTATGATTTCAAAATTTTGTCATATGTAGTATGAAATATTTAATACTGACTTATTGTTTTTTGTCTATTTAGCGTATGGAAAGATCGAACTTAATTTAATGTTGTGATTTACAATTAACAAAAATTTTCATTAAGATGGAACACATTTGCACAGACATATCTAATCTTTTGCTCTGTTCTCCTTAATTTCCAAACGCTCACGCTTTATAATTGTGCACATCTCTTGAGCGTGTGTAGATTATAAAAAAAAACATATAGCACAATTAAAACCAAATTTAATGTTTGGATTCTGTAGCCATTGGATTTCAGCATTGAAAGCATTGATAAAGTCCGATTGTTCACCTGTGAATTTTGGGAGTCTTTAGTCGATGGTCACATTTTGAATGTTCTTAATTACATTTCCACCGTTGCAGTATAGTGAATCCCTGTTGCTGCCCATCTATAAAATTTTGCAGCACACATCCACAGTTCGCTTAAATTCAATTGAGACTGACCCATGTTTGAAAGTTCAGAACCAGCAGGCACCCAATATGCAGGTGTTGAAAACCCGCCCAATGTCCTGAGGGCCGCTTTTGGTCGCAAAATGAGGCATAAAGTAGTATGGTGTTTTCTCCTTTATTTGGGTAAGTGTACTTTTAATGAGAACGTCTACTACAAAATTGTCGCTGCGAGCGGATCGGCTCACTGTTGCCTGATGCAGTAGGCTACTCATATGCTATTGCCAAGAGTGTCGAAAAAGATAAGAAGAAGAAATAAAATGATGTGCATGCTAACTAACGCACCAGAAAATTTCTACCACTTTTAACTTGCGGGTAATTTTTGCCTTAAGCCTTCTTTAGCGACTAAAATCGGCCCGCTGGTAAGTTACAAGAATGACGAAACTCTTGAAATCAAGATACTAAAAAACTCTTACCAATCGCTCATATAAGGGCAATTTAGAAACTACTTCTTTAGTATTAATCAGTTTGTTGAACATAATTTATTTCTGATTCCAAAATCTATTATATTAAGTTGACGAATTTTTAAATACGATGTTTTGCTAATATGAATCGAATGTCCTTCTACTGTCAATACGATGTGAGTTAAACAAATCGAATAAATGTGAATATTCAAGCCTCTCTTTATCTCCTAAATTTATGTTATACGCACATTGCACCAGAAAAACTGATTCCTAGTGCAGGTAAAAATATATCGGTCATAATCAACAATTACCTAGTACCAACTTAAAGCACAAAAAAATAACAACCGAATTGAAAGTGAAAGTACTGCATTCAAAAATTGAGGTCTCAGCAATAAGAATTATGTACATTCCTCTTATCAGCGCGTTGAAGCGTTTTACTTTTCATTCCTTATCTTCTTGCTTTTCCTTCCACTAAACGATCCGTAATAATACTTTATGTACATTTCTTTAATGTTGATATACGTATGTTTGATAATTTTTATGCACGCGATATTTTTCTTTTTTTTTTCCCCCACCGAACCCAGCCAGTGGTCAGTATCCAAAACCGCAGCAATCTCCGCTGTGCGAAAAAGGAAACCGCAATGACTCACACGAAACTCTGCATTCCACACGGGAAGTTTTTCATTACAATGCGCCTTTTTATTGTATATTTCATGACACGACAAGTGACGTCGCGTCGTTCAAAAATATTACTGACCAAGAGTGTGCCAAACCATTGGTCCCTCATTAGCAGCAATAAAATATGTTTTTTTTTTAAGAAAATTGAAATAAAAACTATTTTGCATTTTGTTTCACGTTGCATAAGCGGCTGTATGAAGGACCAGTTAATCAAGAAGTAACCACAATTTTCTTAGTGCTTTTCTGATGGACGTAATCATAAAAAATTGTGACTTCTTGCTGGGCCCATAAGATTAGATGTGAACTAATCGAATGTATTATTCAAATCTGCTCATTGGATACTGAAATAAGAGGAATATCCCAAGCCATCACTACATATATTGCTTTCATCTTTGCCTCCTTTATTTGGAGAGGTATTTTTATTATATAAATGTAATATAATTTTATTTTTGTTTTAGTTATATAAATGTATAATACATATATATCATAGCTATGTGTAGACGTGCCTTTAATTTAGATAATATGTTGGTGTGGTTGGTAATTATAGGAAACGATGAAGTTATTTACGTTTAAGCGACTGACAGACTATCGAACCTGACTGTAAATCATAACTGATGTCAGTTTTGACTGATGCGCCTTGCGGTCAGATTAGTAGGATGGTTTGACAGGCAAATCATCTCAGTGAAGCCCTAATTTTGGAGAGGACACTATCAGTTTTTATGGATGTCGATCAAAAGTGTCAACCACTTTAGAGAAGATAAGGTTAGTCTTTTACCAATCGATGAAAATGATTTACCAAATACCAAGGAGCTTGCAAGTAGTGGTGAACTTTTGCTCTGTATGAGTACTGTTTCTTTTTCGAAAATGGTAACATACGGGGTCGGCGATCGAAGTGTTACTAAATCAAAAGGCTGTAATTTCACCATTCATGCATATTTTTATTAAAGTTTTTTAGAGAATGTTAAAAACATTTTACGGAAAAAACGTTACTGCTCGATATAGCCACTTTTGGAGCGGATGATAGCGTCGAGAAATTTAGTAACAACCGCTGGACATTCTAACAGGACTCAGCACCATCACATAAAGCTCGCTTGACACAACAATTTTTACAAAATCTCGTTTCAAATTCCATTTCTTCGTAACAGTGGCCTCCACACTCACCAAACTTGAATGCAATGGACTTCTCCATATGAGAAATGAAAGTGTGGACGCATTGAAGACAGCTCTTCGTGTACAAAGGACCAGAATATTAACAGTTCACATTCGTGCAGCATGCAATGCTTTAGTCAGGGGTCTCGACACTACCATCCGCGCCAATGCTTTAGTCAGGGGTCTCGACACTACCATCCGCGCCAAAGGTGGCGATATCGAGCAGTAACGTGTTTTCTGTAAAATTTGAAATGTTTTTAAAATTCTCCAAAAAAAATGATGATGTGGCCACCATACGACTTTCTTTTACTGAAGAGCCGGGAATCTTTAGTAAATGTATAATATATTAGCAGGTTATAACATCAAGTGGGGCATTTAAATGAATCATCTCTCTCCTAAAAGAGACGAGAGTTTCTATCCCCCATGTATTTATTTATTTTTTGTAATTTTTTTTGCATTTTCTCATAGTAGTTTACTACTACGACTACCACTTCCGTTTGGCCGATTTCCGCCAAAATCAACTGGGCCCTCCCAATTTATGTCGGCGATAAGAAAAATTTTCAAATATTATCCACAATTGTTATTAAAATCTACAATAATTCGATTCCCGGGAACAAAAAAGATGCGGGAAATGATACCCTCTAGACCCTTGGGATCAAATTGTCGAGCGGATTAAATATTGTGGGCTCGAACTACACCAAGAAATTCATGAACTACTAATGGAAGTACGAAATAAAGGAAGAAACAATGCCAAAAGACTGGAGACCTGGAATGCTGTGTCCCATACATAAGCAGGGAGATATCGCAACTCGCAGCAATTATCGTGGTATAACGTATTATGGTGGAGTACTGTGTAGTGTACCATTTAAAATTTTCTCACAAATCCCCTACGAGTATTTGGCGCGACACACCGTTGCGGTCCAAGGTAAAGTGCAGAGAAGATGGACGATTGTCTCCTCCTCCTCCTCATCATCTATGTAGCTTCTGCAGAAGTCAATCCAGAAGAGTCCAAGATCTCCCAAAATAATGTGCTTCTAATTTAGTGAACCGCAGTGTTTAGTACAATGGTATTATGAGAGATAACTTTAATAATTGTAGTTAAGAAGATTTAATTCTAATTTTTGGGATTTTGTTTGTAGACCGTAACTAATCTCTCAGTGCTTGCACTTTACTTTCTTATTTTCTGTCGAATAATGTCCCCCAAACAACACTAATTTAACGAAAATCCTTGACTCAATCAAATGTCAAATTTTCACGCACAACAACACCACCACAACTATTTGAGTGAAAATAAGTTGGCTTCCTTGACACAGAGTTGACACAAAGGTTATGCGGTCGACAACCGATTAACTTTCATTTCAGTTCCTGTTAGAAACACAATTCAACATCAAGCATTACCCTCGGTTGGATGGTGGTGATGGTGGTGCTGTTAAGGGAAAGTTTAGTTCATTGTAGTTGCGAAAAGTTTTGCTTTATCCAAGCAATAGTTTCGTTATGACAAACATTTCTCACAGGAATTTCTAGCAATTTGTAGCCAGTGTCTAATTTGAACCTCGGCGAACGTAGTAATATTTGTCCTGCCGGAAGGACTTTTCCAACTGTTCTCTAACAACGGCTGCATGTGGAAATATTTCTAAACTTCCCGATATTATTCATTTTAGGATTGGCGACATAGATCACATGGCATATGCGGACTCGAAGATGCCCTACGTTCGTCGGAGAACCTTGGCCGTGTACAACCGTGTTTGGATACGCTGCTACGAACATTGCTATCATCGGAGAGAAATCCTGACGTAGCAGAGGATAAACGCCGTGTCCTGATGAATCTTATATCAAGACTTCCTCTGGATAATCTCGAGGATCGAACTGTACAAATAATAACTGGACTCTGCCGACAGGGTGGCGCCGGCAGTAATCGGTGCTGTAAATCTCTCATGCAACGACTACCGCCAGCAGTGATTGTCCTCAAATTGATATCAGACGACTTCTTGCATGCAAAGAGCTCAAGGGTAGGTCTCATAATGTAATTGCTTCCTGCTGCTGGTATTCCGAGGAGAACTTATGGTGCTCCAATTGCATTAATTTCTTTTTTTCTATTTCTCAGCTCATTTAAATATTTGTCCTCCCTTCTTCTTTGCTTTCGCTTATTATGGAATAATTAATTTCTCCAACAGTTCCGTGAAAATGCCCTGCAAATGGTTATGTACGCACTGATGACCTTCCCCAGTACTTGCTTCGATACGACGACGTGTGTTACAAGTGCAACATTTGCCGCTTTAGATCGGAAAAAGCGTGTCAGGCAAGCGGCACTAGACGTTCTTGCAATCTTGGGTCAGGTGACATCTCCACGAGCTGTTATGGATGTCGTCCAGTCTATTGCAGTGACGCGAGATAATGGAAATAATTTGTTTGCCGCTGTGAAGGCTCGTCTGTCGCGTAAACAACTGCCCTTGGTTAGCGCAGATGGAACGGTCCAGTACACATTGCGAGTGCCATCGCCGAAAATGGCTGAGAACGGTAGTACGGTTGAGTCCCATTTGGGGTCGGACATCGAATGGATAGCGTCGGGAGTTGGATCAGTCTCACCTACTTCGATTAAACGAAGAGCTCAAAGGCATGGCTACTTCTACACGAATAATAGAGAAGGGTAAATGTTTCACTTTTTTTTGTATTATCTTTGTTTTGCTTTTACACTGTACACTGCTTGTCAATTAATTCTAACAGTTTGACTGACACAAAGAAGACTGATGGGTTCTTTCGCCCACACTCTTCGGTGAATGTCGGGTGTTCACTCGCCTAAAGGGAACCTCCTTTGCATGTGCTAATCGATTTCTATAAGTAAAATTTGTGCTTTTTTTAACTATGCATACTCAGCGAGCGTTGTCCAATGCTTTTAGTTTTCTTCTTCATCCGCTTTGCTATTAAGAACTTACCTAAAGGAGAGTTCATTAAGAAAAATTGTATATGAATATACAAAGTAGTTGCTAACTCCAGGAAAATGTTCCACCAGTATATAGCTTTAGTCACCTAATCAATGAACCATTTTAACCAACTTAGAAGACTGTTTTAATTTTATTCATTTTTTCAGTTTATATGCGACTAAGTAAAGGGTTAAAGTTCACTCCAAAGAAAGTTCCATACAGTTTTTACTTCCGTTGCTTCTTATTTTTAATTTAATCGATTTTTAAGCATTGCACTTGGGTTTGCAAAGCAATTTAAAAATGTTTATCAAAGTTTGCATACATTTGCACCTACCTGTCTGTTGGCATTACTCGATGGCCACTCTATACTGCTAAACTAATATTAACTTTAATTTGTATATTAACCTTTTTACCTTTGCAGTCAACAAGACGATTTTTGTTCGGGACATCGATGTCGTGCGCCGCATGAACTTTTGGCATTTGGTGTTGGTGTCAGGGAGTCACCACCGCCGTGTGACATTGGTGGTGCTGGTGGTGGAATAAATGTAAGTGTAAGCGTTATTTTGTTGTTTGTATGCTTAATCGCTCGCATATCAAGTATACTGACTTTTAATGCTCCTTCGAAATTGAGTTGGTAAGATAATCAGAAATTCACTCTTAAAGACAAAATGTTTATCATCTCGCTTCCATGTCAATAAAAACACACATCAGACATGACATTCCGTTCCTAAAAAGAAAGTTATGGCCAAGGATTATTGGGTTGTGTAAGCTGTCCAAAGTGAATTGGCCTTGTTCTGTAGAAAGGACTCAGTAAGTGCGGAATTCGGTGATTCAGGGTTTAGTTTCATATGCATGTATATGGTATTGCTTTAGATGAACAACTCCTAAATAAGTGATGGTTCGCAAGTTCATATTAGACCAAAGTTAGCATAAGGAGTCTTTTTTCAACCAAATTCATTAGTTGTGTTCTTAAGAGTGTTGTACACACACTCCCCGTGCTTTCACGTAGAAAAGAGGGAGTTGCGGGCGCGTTGAATATGAATTAATTTATAGGACCAAAAGTTTGATTTATATATTTTATTATAAATTTGTTTAGCTAACTCGTTTACGTTTTACATTCAACTGCCGCCCAGTTATCGCAGCAATTGTCTTTTATAATATTTTAGATGGATCGACCAATCAATATGATTGGTTGGTTGGTATGATTGGAGCCGACCTGCGACATCCCTTTAGAGGAGACCATTCTCACCCTTTTCTCCACATGCTCAGCCCTTTCTCAAACACGTAAGCTCCATCGGGGCGCCTGTTTTTACAATTACTTCAATGATTTGTCAAATACTGATATTAAAAGTCTCCCACGTTTCATATGAAGCTCCAACTAGTTCAACGAGTAGGTAATAGTATATTACAGAACGAGCAAGGAAAGTGGAGTTTATCGTACGAGGTCGAAGCTTGAAGCGAATCTAACGAGCACGATGAGCACCTTTCTGCGAGTCGTGTACGCTTTTTTTCACGCGTCCAAACCGGTTTTTCTGCTAAATCGAGAGAGAAGCAGAAATCACAAACGACAAACAAAAGAGAATTCTTGCTCATGCGCAATGTGTTCGCTGAGATTGTAGTAAATAAAAAAAAACGTTTATATCATAACATAACTAGTGTTGTTATGGGCTACTTTCGAGGCTAGTTTATAGCGTACGAAACAGTCACTTTCGTCTATAGGCGTGTGAAAAAGACATTTTCACAATCGTGTGGTATCAAAATGGACCATTAATGGTTTAAGTGTGTCGGTTTTCTGCCGATAGCCACCTTAACCTAACCTAATCTACCATTATGAGCTAGTGCATTGTCTTGATAGAAGAGAAAAGGCCCTTTTGAAAACTTTTATTTAACTTGACTTGACCCCTCTTTGCCTGTATTTTCGACTACTTTGAGGTCCTTTTTAACCACATTCCACACGACCTAGAGAGCTGAAATTTTGTGATTGTCGGAGTCCAAAATAGCATTTTTTATATTCCGCGTATGACGTGTATCGCGTGTCGCGTGTGGCGCGTGTTTTTTCGACTTCTTTGAGGTCCTTTTTTACCATATTCCACACAACCTAGAGAGCTGAAATTTTATTAGCATAGGATTTTTTTATATTCCACGTCTGACGCGTGTCACGTTTCGCATGTGGCGCGAGTGCGATGATCGCGCCATTTTCTCGTTTTTTGATGTATATTTTAACCACTTTTCGTATGACCTATAGGTCTGAAATTTTGAGAGCGGCTCAATGTCAGGGGCCAATTTTGATATCCCGCGTTTTACGCGAGTAGCGCGTATGAAGCATGGAAAAAAAATACTTTGAAATAGCCCCGACCTCAAAAACAGATATTTTTGCTACTATTACCAAATAAAAAACGACTGTGTTGCGTGTTTTGATGTATACATAAAAGTTTGTGCCCGAAAAACTAAGTTTTTTAACATTCACTTGTTTTCATTGCCAAATGTGAGAGTTTTGTGTTCAAATCTACGTTGAAACAATCCAATAAATTGGTATAATATTGGCCAGTTATCATTCTAACTCACTGTTTCAGCTGCTATAATGACCTTTGCCTTCTTTGGGGCCGATTCGCTAGGAGAAGTTCATTTCATCTCTGGTGCGTAGTGATGGATTCATGTTTTGTCCACAGGTATGAATCGACGCAGAAATTCCTTCGAATAATGTCTAAGCATCGCCAAAGTTGTCTCTAAATTTGTCACACGAGTCTATTTTTGTTGTGAACAACTGTGAACAAACGCGTATGTGAGGAAGGACGATTCCGAACCCTCTAAAATATTAAGATATACAAGCGTTACCCCGATTTCGATATCATGAAGAGAATTATGCTCGGTAGGCTCCGGTCGGCTCGCATGAACGAAGACGGTAGTGATTGGAAAGTTCACTGCGGTAGGATTTATTGGACACGACAGCTAGGCAGCTCAAGCCTACGCTGGAAGGATAGGGATACCAAACTGGATAACATTAGCTTGAAAAGGCCAGTGCCCGATCACGGTTGTAGAGCCAAATATAATGATGACCTTATTTAGGTCGTTCTTCATCAAAGGTCAAAAGGCCCGATTACTTCAAAATTTTAACAAAAAAATTTGTCATCGGAGATACACATTTTTTATAATTTGGACACCCTTATAATACGTGGGCGTTAAGGAAAGGACGGAGAAAAGAGGAGATGTCTATGAGCTTGTGTTTTGAATGCTTTTGGATCGTAGCAAAGCATTCCACATACGTGTTCTGCGATGAAAAACGAATTTCTAAACTTAACTGTACGTCCAAAAATGGGCTTTAGTGTATGATGAACATTTAGACATTTATTGCAACTGGATATTTCTCTTGAGCACTTGAGTGAACAGTGACAAGCAGCAAACGTTTCTTCGGTAATCAAGCGAATCTATTGACATCGCAATGTTTTCATCACCGATAAGTTTTAACGCTCGGTTTTGTATTCTATCTAGCAGATAAAAGGTAGTCTTAGGCGCATCTGATCAGATATAATGCTGCCGTCAGCGAAAGAGTGTTATTGGATTAGAAGTAATGGATAGGAGATCATTAAAAACTGAGAAAGAGTGTCGGAGACAAAACAGAGCCCTGAGTAACGCCAGCGTTTATGTAATGAATTTTTGACAACTTGTATTGATCGGTCCAAAAGAAAGCTTCTAATCCAACGGAGCAGTTTTTCATCTATGGAGCCGAGCATTTTGGACAAAATAGCTTGATGCCAAACTCTGCCAAATGCTTTGGAAATATCGAATTCAACAACTTTGCTTTCATTCAATTGATGCAAACACTGTTCGGTGAGATATGCCATCAAATCATCAATGGAACGTTGCCCACGAAATCCGTACTTTCGGTCACTAAAGATTTCGCTAGTTTCAAGAAATTTCATGAGCTGATAATTGATCAGCGTTTCCATGATCCATGTTGTCCATGTTTTTATGTTGTCATCAGAGATACACATGTGTTCACCAAAAAAAAACACGGTGATATAGAAATTTTCCAAGAAGTTTTTCAAGAAACTCTTCTCTGAGGGTTTAAGTTCGACGACTTTGGCCATACATGTATTAAAATTTATACCGCAGTCTGTTTGCCATCCCTTTGGTCGTATCGAGCACGTAACTTCCCTATGGTCAACAAGTTCCACCACCATCTATGTACATACTCATATTATAATATCGATTTTATCACACTTTACAAGTTCTCAACGCCAGTAGTCATCAAGCCAACAAACAAAATGAAACAATGGCAACACTCCAGATAGAAACGAACCACGAACAAGAAATTACATTGGAAATATTTTGCAAAATTTATATCGAGCGCACTCGTAATTGGGACACCAGCACGTCCCATATAAAATTTGTATTCACAACCAGAAGTATCCAGAAATTTTCCCATGAGTTGGTGTATGTTTAGCCACTGCCTGTTAGACATTGCATTAATGACATCAGCCAGCAGTTGCAAGTGAACTTTAGTTGGGAAAGGACCATATAGCAAATGGATTAACAGCATTTTTATAAATTTTCATTCTGAAGTGAGAATGAGTGAAGTATTTTTTGCTCAGCGCTTGATGGGATACTACTTCCCGGTGGGTAATTTCAATTTATTAGTTAACTGTAGTGTGAAGTGTAGTGTGAATAGAGAGAGGTTATAATTAAAAAATGTACAGCGACCATATTATAGCTTATCGACACTCGAGTGTTTATAATAAAATATCAAGAATAATTAAATTTTTATTTTCAATTTGTCTGCAGGACGCAAGTCATTCGAACCACAACATTCAATATGTCCTTGGAAGTAGTGTACCTGTGCAGTTTAATGCAGCGGCGAAAAAGAGTTGCGGTAAGTTATTCAAATCCTATAGAGCCAGCCAACGGCAGGTAGTTGTAGCGACTAAAGTACAGGCATTTAACTAAAAAGAAAAGGAGGGTGACGAAGCTTTCTTTTGAATTTGATATGTAAACAAAAATACACCCTCTATTGTTTACCTAACAACCACGTAGCCATTTTGGTCAACAAACACTTGCTTTTAAATTCTCTTTGAAACCTTTAAGCAGACTAATGTTTTCAACCTTAATTTTACAGGTGACTTGGTGGATTTAAAAAGCCACCGCTTGGGAACAAAATCGTGCTCTGACTCTTCAATGGACGGAAGAAGTTCTGATAGTACATACACCACAAGCAGTAGTGGTGATAGAACATCAGAGTTGGACTGTGCGAATGGCATCAATGGGCGTTTCACAAGGCAATCAGTCAATTCAAGGTATGAATGCGATTAGCTAATAATCTGAATACAAAAACAACGCAACTAATCAAACTAGAATTTAGATCACATTTGAAGATAGTACCCAATAGATTCATAATCTCGTCCTTTTTTTGACACTCATGTAATAGCACCACAGAGTGCACAAAAACTCAATTCTCAAGTCTTTCAATTTCATTATTTCAGATTCCCAACAATGGAACGAATAGATCTTACCGGCGGCTCCTTATACAATGTGCAACGACAATCACACCGAGTACAAAATCATAGGCAATGTCCTGTAATGGGAGCTTCCCAGTACTACCAACAACACCAGCAATATAACAGTCACAATTTGAATGCAACCTATCCGAAGGTGAATTATACCCTGCATGCGGCTAAACAACCACATGGAAGCCAAAGGAACTATCATCAACAACAGTCCAATCACAATCACAAATACTACGGATCTCAAGGTTGGTAGCAGTGAATTTCCTAATGGCGGCAAAATTTATTTAATATTTTTTTTCACTATCTGTCGTCTGGTACGCGTAGAGGCTTTTTACCAGGAGAGTCATTTTGGCGAAAACAGTAATGCATTGGATGGCACCTACACGGTGTCGAATGGCCCAGCAGACTGCGCAACCACAACGATGATAGACAATCAAGCCAATAATGGTGGAAATTCGTCCCGACGTTTTGTTAATGTGGAAAAGTTTATAATGCAAAGGTAGGTAGAACATTTTTCAAATTGAATTAGAAATGAAAAGTTTGAAAATTAGGAGCAACATGTGTGCTCATTGTTTGTGCGTTTTACTTAAGTTCAACGAACTTGCACTGACTGAATCAGACAACACTTACATTTACAAGTAAGTTGGGGAATTATTGGATCTCAAATTAAGCTTTTGCTCCTATGTAAAAATGTTCTTTACCGTGACTTTATTGAAGCGGATTATTCTTTTGTTATTCATAATAGGACAAGTGCAGGGCTAAAAAGTCTGCTGTTCATAAAGCACAGTTTTTTTTTTAAGTTGGCACGAGCTCAAGGGACTAAGAACCTTATGATGAAAGGAACGGCGTTGTCACTAAGGCATTAAGATATCAACTTATAGGGCATAAACCGAGTGGAAGACATATTTTTTCTTAAATTTGCGCACGCGTTAAGGGGTTCGCACCCTTATAATGCTCGGCTATATTCTTTGCATAGCGTGGGTGTTAAGGAAAAGGAGTAGAAAAGAGGAGATGTCTATGAGCGTTTGTTTTGATTGCCTGTGGATCATAGTGATGTGGAAAAACAGAGCTTGGCAGAGCATTCCACATACGTGTTGCACGGCTGAAAAACGAATCTCTGAACTTAAATGTACGTCCGAAGATGGTCTTGAGAGTAAACTGATCAGCATTTAAAGCGGCACGAGTATTGCGATTGAACTCAAGAGTGGTGCCATGCAACTGGCAATTTCACTTGAGCACCGCTGATGATTTATTCTATCCAGCTGTTGCAAGGTAGTTTTAGACGCACCAGACCAGATATGACAACTGTACTCAAGTTTAGAGCGAATAAAAGTCTTGTAGATAGTAGCAAGTTCGGAGGGAGTTAATTTAATTTCTTGCATCGTGATAGGAAACCTGACATTGCGAATCATTCCGCCAACACTCTGGACTTGTTTCATACCTATGATCCTAATAAATATACCGTTAATGTATCATCACCTCTAGGCTCATGCGACCATTGTGTTGTATCAGCTAATTTCTCGTTTCTAGACCAATCAGTTAACGAAAAAACTTCAAACAGAATTGAATGCCATTACGAGAAAGCCAATTGACTGGTCGCTATTCTTCCTCAATAGTGACGTGGATGCCGCCGCTGATGCAATTACAAACATCATTCACATTGGTATAAAAGACTTTATTCCTTTCAGAATGAAGTCTGTTCAGCCGAAGGATGATGGATGGTATATGATTTTAGCTGAAAAGAGGCTTCCAGGAACAAGGAGGTAAGCTTTCGGTTCTATAAAGCGAACCCCACAGAGGAAAACCGACCAAAATACAAGTGTGCCAAAAATTATGGCAATGTAAAAATGCGGCGAGCCAAATCCGTCTATGATTAAAGATTGAGCCAAAAAATGCAACAATGTCCCAACAGTTGTAAAACTGGTTAGTCATTCGTGAACAGAATCAAAAATACGATCTCGTCGTCAATTCCAACGATCATTTAAAACGGCATTCCAGCTTTCAGCTTTAAGGACAAGGCCAATCTACTTGCTGCAAATTTTTCAGCTAGCTCCACGCTTTCAGACTGTGTTTTCCTTCCACCTGTACTTCCGAGCGGCGAACACCTTATGGGACAGATTTACAATCGTACTCGTGAAGTAGCTAGAGTTCTAAGTGACCTTAGCATAGACAAATCCGTTAGACCAGATGGTATTCCCCCATTACTTCTGAAGAGGTGTTCTTTATCGCTGGCATTACCATTGCGTAAGCTTTTCTACTTATCCTATTCTTCTGGACTCTTCCCTAGTAGTTGGAAAACAGCATTCTACTGGTGATCTGATGGCATATCTCACCGAAAAGTGGAACCAGTCTCGGACACCCGCATTTATGCGGTGGATATCAGACTTAAAACCGTCAAAGACAACTTGGATTGAACGGTTTGAAAGATAGCTTCTAATCCAGTAAAGCAGTTTTTCGTCGACTCCAAAAGAACTTGATGCTAAAAACTCTGTCAAATGCCTTGGAAATGCCGTAGGACTGGAACTCATGTTTAAGTTTGGACTTATATTGGATCCAATATGTAAGCCCAGCCTGGAGGAATAAGAAACCGCTTTGCATTTCCTTTGTAGCTGTCCTGATGTATCCAGGATAAACGTTTTCGGAAGAGATATAATATAAATTTGAAACTAGATCAAGTCCTTCGATATCTTAAGGTGAATTTATTCCTCATCCTCCTTATTCTTCAGACTTGGCCCCTCCGACTGTAATCTAATTTCAAACCTGAAGAAATGGCTCGGTGGTAAGAGATTTTGGTCGAATGAAAAAGTCATCACTGAAAACTTGAAGGGCTGTTTTGAGGGTTTTCAGAAATCGTATTATTCGGAGGGTATCAATTCCTCAAACTTCAGTCAGCCGCACTAGAGGGTCGCCAAAATAATATCGTTCTGGGTGGTCGCCCTCCTCCCATACATCAAAGCGAGGAAAACCTCCCAGACAAACCAGATAAACTTTAGCACAACTGACATCAGGATGAAGCTATTTTCTGAATAGTTACATTCAATTATCGATCAATGCCCGAACTATGGTGCGTCACCACATAACATCGCTCCTCTATTCAGCTGCCCATCCCATCCGACGTTACTCACACCGCTATCCCTATGGCCAGTCGAAGCAGCCGCATTTCTGGGCCTGGACTGTTCCGACAGCTACATGAACAACCCAACGTTTGGACTAATACGAATTTACATAGTTGCTACAACAACAACCTAGAAAACCCTTATCGTTAAGCTAACGAATTATATTTTTTATGACAACTCCATGTTCTGTCAAAATCATGCAAGCTCGCTGACCAACAACGACCAATATAAATTGACCTACATTGCTTCTACCTACCTACACTACCTGCAGGTAGTTGCTAATCATTTCCACAGAAACTAGAATTCAGCGAATTTCAGTTAGAAGAAAGAATAAATTATGCAGGTCAGAAGTAGACTACGACTATCCAACATCCTTACTCACTGAAAAGAATTATGTTTTTATCTAACTTCATGGGGTGAAACAAAACCGTTTAGATTATGAAAATACGCGTCATCAATCCGACGCACTTCCCTTTTGTTATTACAAATAGTTCTAGGAACACACTAAAACTCGTAAATAGTAAACTTAGGTAGAGCGCACACACACACACATGGAAACAGGTTAATCACAGCCGGCCTCTTTCCCTTTGGATAAAATCAGGACTTATTTAATTACCACCCACTGTCGCCGCCGCCGCGGTTATCAAATTGTGACCGATCATAATCACAGTCACACAAATGTACAAAAACAAAACAAACAAAACCACAAAAATAAAGTAATTTTATCCACTTCCCTTGCCCAATCGCTTTCATCACCACCCACCAGACGCGTTACTTCTGCTCTTTTACTCGTACTTGGAAGTTCTGTTGAGCGGTGAAATCAATGGAAATCCCCTCTTTTAGTCTTTTCTAATAGGGGGTATTAGTCGAAGCAGTGCTGACCACCAAGACTCAGTAGTCAGTTCCTACTTGCGAGTGTGTCAAACCATACATTGAGCATTAAAGAGTGTACCTGTAGTGGCTCCTGCTGTTGCATTGGCCGAGCAAATTGAACTCCTAACGCTGTGCAGCAGGGTGCTTCGTTGTAATAGTCATTACATGATAAATATTATAACTTTTTACGATATTGATCTCTTTATCCTTTGCTTGCCCTAATTTTCGATAAATATCGATCAGAACAAAGTTTGGTAAGTCTATGACATCTGCTGTTCAGAACTGAAAATATATCTAGTATGAAATAGATCCTATTTATTTAAAGACCAACATACCAACATTAGTACCAATTCTTGTAATAGGATTCTGCTTTCATTACATGTATGTGATTCCTTAGAACTATATTAAATTTTGACATGTTCTTTTTTCAAATCATTAATCTTGCACGCGTGTATCACATATCAAAACCACCCTGCACATGACACACACTACAGCTAGAATAGCCTCCCACTTCACTATACAGCAAATGTTAGCAGCAGGCTAATATGGAAATCAAAAAGGACTTTCTCTCTGTCCTTTGCTTCTGTACATTAGAGTATTGTTAACTTACCTAGTTCGTCGGCCATTCATAATGAGACGGACTTGCCGGCCACCACAACAACCAGGCAGCCGCAGTCTGCAGTGTTATTTCGTCCCGACTGGACTAGTGCGACGGAATTCTTAGTGCTTTACTATTAAAGCTTGTGCTATTAGTAAGTGGGAACCGATGTGAACAATGACCGGTTGCGATTTCAAGTTACACACATCTATGAGACTGCAACTGGGGACAATTGGATAGTTGTTGTGTGAATGAAAATTACTACTCGCAAACTATAAACGTCTAGTCACACTCATTATTATGTCTAAGGAACATTTGTGTTGTCTGCCATATTGTCTTGACAATACTCGAACATTACTCGTTAATGCTAAATTCTACATTTGGGAAAGTACTCGACCCGCAATCGAAAGTGTTCCGAGATTTTTCCGCTTTTACTGTTGTCTCTGCTGCTACTATCGACGTCGTCGCAAAACGATTGGTGTGACACAGGAGAATAATAACATTTTGATGGAATCGATAAAGAACGGCAATGGAACACCAATAATATCGATCGCCGTTCCAAGTGAATTGTAAGTAAGCGAATTGTTATTAAAATAGGAGGATTGAAGAAAGTTAATTGAAAAAAGTTGAAAGTCTAACAAGGTTGGGACTTTTTCTTTAGAACACAGGTTGCAATTTACTTTTGATCAGAGTAATTGACCGAACATGCAACTTAAAGCAAGGAAACGTTTTACCGACTCATGTCTATTGTTGTTCTTTACATTTAAAGTTGAGTTGTTTAGCTGTTTTGTCAACAAAGGAAAAAGGACGCAGTGTTCTATGTAATTGTGAAACATTTCTTCGACGCGTGGTTTACTGACGACAAACTATCGGCCAGCTGTTGAGTCAACAGACATCACGATTCGCATTTTCGACAGCTACATGCATTCAAAATCCAGTTTAAGGCAAAAACCCATGTGGTTGTTGTGCTAAGAGTGGAAAGGGTGTTCATACAGAATTTTACATAAAATAGAAAAGCATTTTAGGAAACTACCATCCTGTCTGAGAAGTGGATTCGACTTTCTTACATCTGTTGAATCTCTTCATAAAGTTGCATTTTCATAAATACATGAAACATATATTGGCTCTTCAATAGGAAGGCATAGACATCCCTCAAAGAAAGCCGCCACTAGTCCAAATTACCGAAGTGGATTAAGAATTTCACTTAGTAATAGCTATCACCATTATATAAAAAGAAAATTGTTAAACGATTGTAAGAATAGCAAATTATCATATTCCTTAAGCGGATAACGCTGGAAACTAACCCGTCTGTAACTGCTGCCCGTTAGATGATTTAAAATTCAAAAGTTATTGATTTGTGACTAGCTGATAAGCTGCAACTATCGTACTTTAAAACTTTTTTGGAAGCCAATTCAAGTAAACCTTTTATTTTTTTCCCGATTATTAGGTTAATATAAGTTGGAATTTTAAATTTTAACTTTAATTGCTCGTTTACTGATAATGTTCGGTTATTGATGCTTCAATTTTGACATTTTGTGTGTCTAGTCTTCCAATCAGACGATTGCAGGCACCAACAACAAGTGCTCAATTCACAATAATTAAGTATAACAAACAAGAAGGAGTGAGAGCATTACATATACTTTTTTTGGCCATATTGTAAACATACACTGAAAAGAAAATTTATGTTTTGTGATGTAAGGTTTACCATGCTCTCATAATAGAAAAACCTAATACTTAAAGCTTACAGGATTGATGGATTTCCAACATAACGAGATAAAAACCTCCCTCCCCTCTTCTGTATATTTTGGGAGATTTACCACTCTTTTTACTAACTACAACAACTACACCTTTCGTGTTCGATTTGCCGAGACAAAATTTGAGATCGAGCGCAGATTTATAAAACAAAAAAGCGACATTAATACCCTATGACTACTTACGCTAAGACTACTTACGCTCTAACTATGCAAAAACTTAAAACTTCAGTTTCAAGAATGTTTGGATTTCCAACATAACGAGCGAACAATGTTTGTCTTGGCAAAACCAAAATCGATACTTCTTGAAAGTCTTAAATTTTTTCCTTTGGATAGATCCCTTACAAGATTGTATGTATTTTAGTTTTGCCAATTAAAAAAATGTTTCCTCGTTATGTTAGATATCCATACAATCTTGTAAGTCTTAAGTATTATGTTTCTTCACTGTGACAGCGCCTTTACACGCAAACAAATATGAAAAACGAGGAGGTGGAAATAATACCGCAATTGTCATAGCCTTGTCATTTTAAGTGATACTCTATAGTCGTGCTCCAGAGGACTCTGTTCTTCCGTATCCTCAAATACTGGAACACGATTACTCAATACTAACAGAGAATATTTTTTCACCCGTTAGCAAGTTAACTTTTGACATAAACGAGTGAAAAATTGGTAAAACGCAGAGAATAGGGCTTTGATTGCAAGATTGATTGATTTCTTTAAAAAAAAAAACGCTTTTCAATGCATTTAAAATAAGAAATGTGTGTCATAGGAGTTTAAAAGCGCAGCCCATAAAATTCGTTATTTCCGTTGCAACGACGTATCCAACTAACAGATCGATTAAATTCTCGCGTTTTTATGGGTAGTGTCCCATAGGCAAAGCATATGCGACGAAAGTGTCACAATTGTTGAGCAAATTTCAACTTTTCTCTCCGGCAAATGCTTCGACAGTTCTCTCATAGCAGTTTATTTTGGCATTTGTTTTGTTTGCCTGTAAGGCGACAATGTATTGATTGGGTCACGTATTTACGTTACATACGGCAACGTCATCGAAAACGTCGCCGGCGCCGCAAGCTCGCAACGGACGCCACGGTTCTATGCGCTGGGTCCTTCAAGGAATCGGAAAATTTTTCTCCGATTTTCCGGGACAAAATTATTTTGGATTCGGTCTCTGTTCTATTTTCTCTTGGTCAGTTGAAGTTAACAGTTTTTGTTGCGAGCTGACAGAAACTGTCTAGTCTATTGGATTTACGTGAGTACCTGTCAGGAAGACTTCACCAAAAGGTCATCTTTGGGATCGAATTGTAATGCGACATTTAACGTCCACCCATAGAAGATGTGCGATCACTTATTGCAGAGTCTATCTTACACTCTTGTCAATTTATGGAATGGCGGTAACCGGATAGTTGATGCGCAACACCACGTCGACCATATACTACCACTGTCTAGCCCAATATATAATAAAATAAATCGGTGCAGCTAGCACCCTATAACGGAGTTTTCCCAGCCGGGGTAAACTCTGGGTTACCGGGGTTCATAATAAAAAAAAAGGTCGTTACAATAAATTTCTTTGAGGAGGCTTTTCGGGTGAATTCAATGTTTTATTTCCAGTTCAAATCTATATATAAGGTATGCGTGTGCGTGAGTCTGAGACGAGCTTGAGTCTTCGTGATGCGTGACCGTGAGCCTGAGGCGAGCATGCACCCTGAGCAATGTGTGAGCGTGAGCCTGAGACGGGCGTGAACCCTGAGCGATGCCTTAGCGTGAGCCTGAGAAAAACGTGCACCCTGAGCGATGCATGAGTTTTAGTTTTAGTATCAAAATGACTTTACCACGACGTGGCCTGGGCGATTTACGTAGCATACCCTTGCATGTAGCATCACATCCATCCGTCGTTTAATATGACTATTTATGTAGTAAGTAATAAATACGAAAATAGAATTAGGTGACGTGACAATAGTAATGTAAGATAACGTGAGACGGCTATGGCAGTAGCGGTGTAAATCAGACGGGCAAGGCACCGCTCACTTCTGTCCAGAAGTTCAGAACTAGAATTTGTGCACGCAATGCCCCATATTAGCCATACGTTCGATATTTGTTTGTAACCTTGAGAGTTCGGCCATTTTTTCTTATTTTAATATTTGGCCAGAATAGCGTAGCTCCGCGAGGACCAACACGAATAAAGCAAGAATTTCATTCTGGTTTTTGTTTACCTGCTACGTCGTAAAATGCGTAATGAGCTATTAATGCGCATTATGTTTCATATTCGCGTTACGAATCGCATAATATTGCTATCAATAGGTACTGAAGGTATATTTCTTTCATAACCAAGCTGATTCAGTCTGAAGCAACAAAGCCACTTATTTTGCAAAAGAATATATTAATCAACACATAATGCTCCTCCATCCAGTTAATAGAATGGTATTAATCCATTTTTTACCTTCTGTTTTTAGCAACAAATCTACTACGGAATCTATACAATCACCGGTTGCGGCAACTAAAACCCCACCACCACCATCTAATACATCGATAACAAATTCGAAGGAAACGGCAATTATAGAAGTCCCCAAAGAACAAGAAGCCATCGTTAAGCAACCAGTGCAAGAAAGGACTAAGTCATCACTAAGTGATGAAACAACACTCCACACCAAAGAAGATGTACTTCAATCACCTGCACAATCAATCGCCAGTGCTATAATAACGCAACAAGAAAAAGCTAGCTACGTATGTAGTACCCCAACTACTACGCTCGTCGAAACGATTCAAAGTGCGCCCATCGATAATGATGTAGGCAGTGTAAGTACAGCCAAATGGTCGACCGAAGAAATCCTTCAAATCGAAGACATTGTTGATGCGACACCTTCAACTCCAGTTACGCCATTACCACTTGCAAAATCAGAAGATTTAGTCCGCCCAGCAAGCGTCCAGAGCAGAGCTGAAAGTATAAAGACACAGCTCGAATATAGCACTCCTTTGTCGCGTTCCCACTCTGTACAATCCGCGAAGTCAGTCGTCATCGAAGAAGAACTTGAAGGCCCTGTTTCGAATAGCATCAGTTTAGTTGATTCATATCATCATGACTCCGCGGCACATACGCCAGAAGAAGTTGCTAAGGTGGAAACCAATGAAAATGTTCATTTAGCAGACACTTATATCAAAGACCTGCTCAATAATGCAGACAATGACGAAGATCGAAGCTTCACACCTGCTGTTGTTCCACCTCGCTCGCTGACCAGTGAAGAAAATAACCCGCACTCACGAAAATCATCGATTGCCAAGAGTCTTGAGTCGCTTGTCTATGAAAAATCAAGTTTTAAGCAGGGAAGTCCTGAAAATTGCACCGAAACGAGCTCCGAATCTAGTCAACTGAACAACAACAGTGTCAGCAGCAATTATATTCCGACCAAGCCGCAATACACTCCGCCAAAGCGGAAATCGAGAACGTCTTGTTTCCTTAAGAGTAACCGCCGTGTATCGCCAGTGAAGCAATCAATAAAAATGTCACAAGCGGAACTTTTCCCACAGGCTCTAACGCGTTTCGAAAAACCACGAGAGGCACTCAATAAGACATGCGATCAGCTAGATTCATCAAATTGGGAAGAAATTGTAGTCGCTCTCAAGTCTATGGTTCGTCTGATGCGCCACCATCCAGACACGCTCGATTGTCAAATGCACATGGTGTGCATTCAGTTGACAAAATCGGTGCGCAATCTACGTTCGCAAGTTTCACGTGCAGCGTGTCAAGCATCGACGGAACTCTTTACCATTAAAAGTAAATTTCTGGAGCAGGAATGCGACGACTTGGTTTGTGCTTTGCTACATCGAACAGCAGACACAAATCGTTTCTTACGAGCTGACGCCAGTCGTGGCTTAGAGTCAATGTGCGACAATCTAGCACCACCGAAAGTGCTCAATATCCTGACGACGCGTGGGGCATTACACCAAAACGCCATTGTGCGTACGACGGCTGCAAAACTTCTAACACGTCTCGCTGATCGCCTGGGATGCGAAAAAATTTTTACCATGGGCCGGGAAAATCGCGACAAATTCTTCTTAACTGGAGCCAATCTCTTGCTTGAGGGAAGTCTTGAGACAAGAGGTTACGCAAAATCGTTGTTCCGATTGCTTTCCGATCATCACAACTATTCGCGACTGCTACTGGAAGTTATACCGACACGGACATATCGCAACATCGAGAAAACTCTAAAGAGCATCCGCTAACCGGCAGTATTGCATTGCATATTGTACATAGAAACAAGATGTGGTTTGACCTTCTTTTGTTCACTAGATTCTATTTAATAGGGGGAAATGTTTTCACTACAAACGACCACATTAGCTGAATTTGTATTGTTATCAATAAAAATTTTCTGTTATACTATTGTCTGCAGTTTTCATATTTACAGAATTACGTAGACCTACTCCAATACAAATTAAAACAGGTAATGTAGAGTTAGCCAAAAACTAAATTATATAAAAGTCTAGGTGGATGTTATGTGTGAAGGCATCTTGAGCAGCAACAAAGTGACTACCATTGCTTGTTATCTGCGTCGATTCCTTTGTTCAGACCGTCGATTACTAGTGTTTTGGTGGTGATGTCGCCGATTGCCGCTACCAACGCCACTATATCGTGATTGATCACCGTGTGCATACGGGCTTGTGCTTTGATGTATTCTCGTCGTGTGTTTTGCGATTTGGTTTTTCTCCCGTTTACCACCTCCAGTGTTACTTGTTGTCCAATCCAAGTCACTTCCACCACTTTTACGCCCAACTGCTTGTGAATAACTCGAACTTGGAGGTGATTGCTGTTTAAACGGATTATTTACTACGCTGGTGTCACAGTGCCCTGAAATTATTGTGTCTTCTATGATTTACATGTTGATTTACGTTACTACAAGGTTTGCCAGTACCAGCTACATCTCTTGGTTGATCCACGTCGATGCCGCCACTTCTCCGATCATGCTTAATAAGTGTGGGTGATTGCTGCTTAAAAGGATTCATATTCATGCTGATGTCATTGTACCCAGGAAAAGTGCCCTCTCTGCTGAGTCCAAGATTGTCGTTACCGAAACTGCGCCTTTGTACAATAGGTTCACAGTCACTGGGTAGGGATCGACGCTGTGATTGGGTTGGGCTATATTTAAATTTTATAACGAGCGCCTTACGGAAAAGCATCAGACCTGATAATAATTGCATTGCATACGATGCACTGCACTTGTGTATGTATGTGACGAATCCGAAGTTTCTTTGTCGTCCGCCGTTTTCTTTCGGAATTCTCACAGACTCAATTGGTCCAGCCTAAAAATCAAATTACAATTACTTATGTTTTTATGTTTTTCTAACAAATTGTGTTTTACCTGCAAGAACACCTCATAGAGGAGCTCCTCTGTGACCCGTTCGTCAAAGTTAGCCAGAAATAGCGTTCGCTTTTCCTCGTCGTCTTCATCTTCATCGGTATCACCTGTGCTATCATCCACTATGTTGATTGCACGAGAATTTGGCTCCTGATGCATCTTGTCTTGTGTTTGAAATTTATAATTTTAATTAATGTAAATATTCTTTCACAAAAAAATATACAATAACAAGAAGACAAATTATTGTTTTGATTTTTGTTTAGGATTTACGAGGCGACATTTTAGTTATTTCTTTATGTGACAGTTTTAGAAAAATGGCCGACTGTAGTTGCTACTGCTGTACATAAAAACAGTGTTGTTAAGCTGGTTATTTAATTATTCGTTTAATTTGGTTTTTTTTCCTTGCGCTCGATCTCAATTTTTGGAATCGACAAATCGAACGCGAAAAGCGAGTATCTTTTGTTTACTTTTTTTTGTAGCAAAAAAATATAGAATCGTTTCGATTTTTAATTACTTTATAAAATTAGTTTAAAATACTAGCTCTTGGTAATGTAGTAGTGCGGCTGATAAAATAGAAGTACATTACTGTTTGAAGTATGTACAGCAGCACTGGTCCCGAGCATGTGATTAGTTTCCAAGAAGCTTTTTGACATTTATAAATATTATTAATAAAAATCTCGCACAAATTGATTTTTTGTCAATTTGTTCGTTTTCTCTAAAAAAAAAAAAAACCAATCTATGGTAGAACGAAATTCCTCTCCAGAGATTTGTATATTTTAGGAGATTTGCCTAAGCCATCTCTTAAAAGTTAATATGTAGTAGCATTTGTCGGCGTAACATCAAAAATCACTACACATATTAACAATGGCATGTGAAGTTACGTGTAGTTATAATTAATTGTAAGATTGTTATACTCAGAGTTATTATTACTTAAAAAAAAACACCTTAGTAAAAAAAACTACATATTCAGTTTTTTAAATTAACTACTTTGACTACGTTATAAGCAAAAGAAAAACAAAAGCGGGGTTTTGGTTTTTTAAAACTTACTAATTGAATTCATAACATTCATTCATCAATTAATTGTAATACTAATATTTCATAATTCATAAACTGTGAATTAGAAGGCGGTTTTGTGTTGTATTTTTTAAAATCAGATTACAAATTTTGCATAAGGGGATAACGCGTTTTTTTTACTTTTATCTGTTCCATTTAGTAGCTCATATTTCCCTTCTTTCCAATATCCTAAAAATTTTAATTCGGTCATATCTTTTTCTTAACTTAATATCATTAATAATTAGCTGTACTGAAGTTTCACTTTTATATATAGTTTTACAGTTTGCCGTAACCGTAACGAAATACACAACGTTTATTAATAAAAATTGTTTTCTAATTTAAAACGTTTAGAATGAATACATTTGAGTTAAATTTGAAAATAAAAGGACCATCTTTATATAAAATAATTTGGCGTTTATAGATTACATTATTAAGGTATTTACTATATGACAACAATAAACAATGTTGTTAATGTAGTTTATAATTTTTACTCGTAGTTTAACAAACCTGTATTCTATTTGAAACAACCATTCCGATTAATTATTATTAACGATTGCGACAGTCAAAGTATAAAAAAATATTTCAGTACAGCTTTTTGCCGTTTCGGTTTTTGTCCGATTCAAATCATTAAACTTATGACGGATTTTCTTTTCCAAAAATTAGCCAAATTGGTTCAGGCGTTTAGCCGTGAAAAGGTAACAGATGGACAGACAGAGTTATTTGCAGATTTATAATATTAGTAAGGAAGTAAGGAAAAGGATAGTTAGGATAAGGATAAATATGGAGTATGGATTGGCATTAAACAGCCAAATATAAATGAATAAAAAATACATATTAATAATAATTGTCTTTGTGAAATACAATGTTTTAATTTTTAAAGCATCCCTGTCCTGTTTGAGCATTAAAATTAAAAAGCGGGAAGGAATATTTCAATACTCCAATTTAAAATTTCTCCAGTCTCCTACTCTATTCACTCTTCTTTTACCAATTTGGAAACTGACATAAATAAGTTAATTTAAATTAAAAAAAAAGTGCGTGTAACCTTTACGCGCGATGTAAGTGAAACTTATTTGATGTTGAGTGGCAAAAAGACCCTCAAGAGACCCCAAGACACCACCACCACCACACCCAAGACTATTCCAAAAACTCCCAAAAATACCCGCAAAAAACCTAAAAAAGACCCTCAAAAGACGCCCAAAAAACCTCCAAGAGACCCTTAAAAGACCATCCAAAAAACCCAAAAGACCCTCCAAAGACTCCTTAAATACCCTCAAAAGAAGCCCCAAAATGACCCCTAAAAGATACCCATGGCCATACCGAATTTCGTACAAATCAGTGGCTTTGTTTCCGAAATTACAGTCCGTAATGACCGTATCGCAGAATTTCCATAAGAACAAGTCTTATAGTCGAATCTTAGTTCTACATAACGAATTTCATAGAAATAAAGCACTAGAATCAATAGAAATCGAAATCGTATCCAATAATTTCCAAAGAAATAAGTCTTATAGTCCCATATTAGTCCTGCAATCTGAAGTTGAGAAATGGCTTAGATCACGAAATTCCAATCCCTAATGACCGTATCGCAGAATTTCCATAGGAACAAGTGTTATAGTCCCGAAAAATGGCTAAGCTCCCGAAATTCCAGTTTTTAACTACCGTACCCCAGAAATTCCATAGCAAGAAGTCTTAAAGTCGCATGTTAGTCCTACATATAAAATTTCATAGAAATCGCTTGGTAAATGGCTCAGATCCCGACATTCCTGTCCCTTATGACCGTATCTTAGAATTTCATAGAAATCGCTTGATAAATGACTCAGATCCCGAAATTCCAAACCCTAATGACCGTATCCTAGAACTTCCATTGGAATAAGTCTTATAGTCCCATATTAGTCCTGCATTTCGAATTTCATAGAAATCGCTTGAGAAATGGCTTAGTTCCCGAAATTCTACTTCCTAATGCCCGTACCCCAGAATTTCCATAGGAAAAAGTCTCATTTATAGCCCCCATATTAGTCCTGGATTCCGAATTTCATAGAAATCGCTTGAGAAATTGCTTGTCCGAAATTCTAGAAATGGTTTAGTTCCCGAAATTCCACTTCCAAATGACCTTATCCCAGAATTTTCATAGGAACAAGTCTTATAGTCCCATGTTAGTCCTACATACCGAATTTCATAAAATTTCCTTTGAAACAAGTCTTATAGTCCCATATTAGTCCTGCATTACAAATTTCATAGAAATCGCTAGAGAATGGCTTAGTTCCCGAAGTTCCAAAAATGGCTTAGTTCACTAAACTCCAGTTTCTATTGATCGTGTCCCAGAATTTCAATAGGAACAAATCTTATAGTTGCAGTCCTACATACCGAATTTCATAGAAATCGCTTGATAAATGGCTCAGATCCCGAAATTCCAGTCCCTAATGACCGTATCGAAGAATTCAAATATGTAACACAAAATCGCAACGAAAAGTCACAACGCAAAATCGTAACACAAAATTATTTTTGATACCTTGCTAAATTCTCTCATCACCGCCGATAAAGTAGTTTCACTTACAAAAATAATAGTTTAAACTTTAAAGCATATATTACAGAAAAACAAAAAAAATTAATTGAAAAAATAATAACATAAATATCAATATTTTTTAACAACGTTAAGGTAACTCGGGTGTTAGCTCCATTAGCTCTGATGCTGTTGCTGACAAGATTATACCTGAATCGGCTTCGGGTGGCGATTGTTCATTTGCATTGCAGTACAAAGCTGAGTTAGTTCTCTCGCGGTCGTCAAGATCGGAGACAGAGACAGGACTCCAGTTGAACTCGTGATGAACCTCAGCGACGGTGTCGAATTGTTGTGCTGCCACCTCGGGACTACTGAACGGCGAGGACTCCAATTGTTTGCGAAAACTATTACCAAAATTATCCAATGAATACACAATAATTATGGTTAAGATAAAATTCAATTACTTGAAATTCTTACGGGGATATGAACCTTCCATAAAGTTTCTGTTTGATAAACTGAAAAATGGAAACATAGTTCATCAGCAGCGGAGTATTTGTCACTTAAAAACATAAAACATAAAACAACCTACCCAATCATTGTAGAGTTCAGTACGTCCTTGGGGATAAAGTCTCGTTCGCTTTCCTACATAAGAGTTTGGTTAATCTTTCATTTGCGACACGTTATTCAATTATTTACCGTGATTGCCATTTTTATCTCGTTATCATTGAAGCACGTTTCAGACTCTTTGATTGCGTGTAAGATTTCCCGCATCTGTTCCAAGTCCATTCCTTCCTCGTAAAGACCCAATTCTGCAAACATATTTATCAGCTCCCCCCATAAATTGCACTGACAAACATTTTAACCTTTAAGCTTTTTTTGTTTCTCCCTAATTTCGCAGCTATTTCTGGTTCTAGAAGCTATAGTCGAACTTCGTAGTTCCATGTTGCATAAATTAGCAAAAACTGTATTCTATTTGATAGGTGCTTGAAAATTTAATTATTTTACTATTATTACTTGCTTTAATAATTTGTTTCAAATGCCACACACAAACTTAAAACGAGCTAACGGTAAATAGACTTTTCATATCAAACAACAAATAGCAGTGTGGACAATTTAGAAACTGTGTTAACGTTAGAGCGTGACTACACGATCATGGGAATAACAGTCATGTCCAGCAATACACGTAGGTTTTTAGTGAGTTGGAAAGAGAACTATTGATTCCACCGAGAATCCACCGAGAAAGGCAACTACAAGAAATGACTTTCGGAGCAAGCATGAACGTTCTAACGGCAAAACCGCAACAAATTGACGAACATACACACAAACACACACAAATGCTTCGTTTTGTGTAGCCAAAACCTTCTCTATATGATCGGAACAGTTGGGCTTTCTATAGAGAAGGTTTTGTGTGTAGCCACAACGTTCATTGGAATGACTTTCATTTCCACGCCTGTGTAGCCACGCTCTTTGCGGGTATTTCATCACATATGTTTTTTTTTAACCAATCAGATTATTTTTCTTGGTTTTAAAAAAAAATTAAAAAAAAATGTAATGTAACGATTGTTACAATTTCTAAGGTTTTTTTTATACCAGCGCTTTGCATCGCCGCGTGAAGCTTTCACAAAGATGAAGCTTTGACACATATATAAAGGGTGTTTTTTTTGGGAGGTTTGTTTTTCCGATAGATGTCGTTTTATTTTATGACAGTTGTTTTGACAGCTCAAAGTGGCATTTCTACTCAGTATTGTTTGGCAAATCATTATGAAAACAAAAAAAAAAAAAAAAAATGACATTTGTGAAAAATAGTCGTGGTAGCCATTTACCCGTTAGATATAACGTTTTTTTAAGAGGTTTTTTTTGAATAAAACACATATAAAATTATGAAATGACCAAAATTTTTTTTTATTTGGTAGATAATTTTTTGGCATTTAACATTTAAACACAATTTCTGGCATATGGCTACCACGACTATTTTTCACAAATGTCATTTTTTTTTTTTTTTTTTTTTTTTTTTTCATAATGATTTGCCAAACAATACTGAGTAGAAATGCCACTTTGAGCCGTCAAAACAACTGTCATAAAATAAAACGACATCTATCGGAAAAACAAACCTCCCAAAAAAACACCCGTTACAACTGGCCTTAATTTTGAACTTATGATTTAACGACTTTGACGATTTGTTGACAACATTTATACTACAATCTATAAAATAAAATGTGTACGCTTTACATTCTCTAATTTCAATAACTATAAATATTAGGACGCTCTCATGATGGAAAAATTAATACTTTCAGACTTACAAGATTGTATGGATTTCCAAAATAACGAGCAAAACATTTTTTTTTGTCACAACCAAAATTCATAGAATCATGTAAGTCTTTAAGCATGAAATAAAATGGACGCATGGCCAAATTTGGCAATGCACAGAAAGTGTATAGTTATAGTTTAGCTCCGATTCGTTAAGTTTTCGTTCACTTTCTCGCGTGTGGGCCCGGGCGATTCAGGTCGCTCTTTACATGTTCAAATTTGACATTTGCCTTTTAGATATGACAAACAGAGACAAATGCTAATGCACGCAAAATTTCATTATACCCATTTGCTGTAATTTGACGAACATGGTCAAGCATTTCGTTGACATTTGACACTAGACCATGCACCTAAAAGTCTATTATAATCGACTCCTTAAGTATTCCATTGCGAGAGCGCCCTAAGCGCACAAAAATATGATGACCAAATAGGATGTCAGATACACATCCTATCTTCCTATTACTAAAGGACTTGGCAAACTGTTAAAAGCAGATCATGTGCACTTTTTCACAAAATAGCTCTATTTTTAAATTCTCTGTATTAAATTCGCGTCGGCATGGTCCGTCCGTCGTCGTTCGTTGGTTCGGTGGTAGAATCTTGCGATCAATTTTTAACCCACTTACCAAAGCCCGATTTTATTGAAACTTTGCACACAAGTGTATTTCCGGTGATAACACTTTCTAATAACATTTGTTACTGATCGGTCCCCGGGTGATCATCCCATATAGCGGTATCACATCACGCCATACTATAATCACTGCGTGCAGCCGTGCCTCGCATGTGGTTTTATTTTTCAGCATTTGTAGTGGATTACTTTTAGGCGCATATTTTAGTTAGAGAATTTACAAGATAAATGTTAACTTTTATGAGCTGTTCTTTTCTCTTTTAAAGCTATAACGAACTTAAGAAAGAAAAGTGATTACTTCACATTGTTAGATAATTGCTTTATTTTTACTAAATAGTTTTTTTGTATTTATTAATTTTGTTTATTTGTTAAAGTAATAATAACTGTGGTAAATATAAAAAAAATGCAATTGCTTCTGATCTATAACTGTAGGGTTTTTTTTGTTATGTATAATGAACTTAACATAGAAAAATAGTAAATATTTTAGATTTAATGTATAAAAAAGATTTTGATTATAAAACAAAATACCAGTAATTGTTTAAAAGTTGAAGCCACGAACCACGAGCAATGGATGATGAGTAACAAGGAGAGACGGACGAAATACGAGTACGCTTTGATGATAATGACACCGACACATAAACTTACTTCTTACTTCGATGCTATGGAATACCGAAAATAAAACTAACTTTAACAATTGTCCATGAAGGAAGATATAACACATCAAATGTAAAAACATTTTTGAGCCGTTGTTTTTTGATTTACCATTCGCGGATAAGATATCAGCCACTGCGTGCTTATTTTGATTATTGGAAAAACAAATTAATATAAATGCCTAGGAATGATCTAAAAGATGTCGTAGAAATAATCTCCACATACTGCTGTTCGTTCACCATTGTTCTCGTCACCATCACCATCACTGTTGTTGCCGCCCTCATGAACCAAATCGCCAGCATCTCGAGTGTCCGCGTTTCAGTTTGTTTCCGGTTTAATGTTACGTCTCAAAATAGCAGCCGCCAAGTCTTGTTTCATGGCTGCCTGAGCCCTTTGGTCGGACAACGATTGTGTGCTTCGGAGACCGTTGACAATGTCCTTGGTTTTTCCAAAGTAAATTTCGTTCAGAGTGTTGCGAATTTTGTTCTCCATTTCTTCGACCATTTTACCAATGTTGGCGATATGAGGTGACGATTCACTAACATTGGCGTCTTGCTCCTGTTGGCGTGTCAACGAACCTCCTAGGTTCATTGTTCCCGAGCCTTGCTTGCTCGTTTGCAGCCACAACATTGCGGTCGACGTCAGTTTATAGTGTGCAGTGCGTCCGGTGGGTTTTTCTTGTACTTCGACTACATGGATTGAATCCCAGCAGCCACGAATTTTTTTGCTACCATCGCCAGCCTTCTTGATAAGAATGACAGCTGCAAAGCCGTGGTCTAAGTCCCACAGGTAAACGGACGAAACACCTCCCTCGTAATACATCTCACGATATTGATCGAAAGCGTAATTTGCTTCGATCTCCAGCTTTCTTAGGCGTTCCGATGGCATTTGGCCATCCTCCAAGGGAGGATCATATGTATTCGACCAAGGTGAACGGTATGAATCCCCGTCACGATTGTAATCGCACAGCAGATAATCCTTTCCCACTTCCTTGTCTTTGGCGATCTTCAAAGGCTGATCGACCGATGACAAGAGATTTTCGCAAAGGTCTGGAGCCAAGTCGATTAGATCGATTAGATTTTTTTCAATCTGTTGTGGTGGTAGCCGTCTCATTAAGTCGAGAGCGCAATCCATTTGAAGCTCCGTCTGTAAAAAGAACATTTTATAATTCTAAACTCTTTTGGTACATTTTGTTTTCCAAATAAATATAACCGGTTCGATTGTCATATGATAAGAATGACCGTAAACAAGCAAATGAAAATATTGCCTTTTAAGGAAATATTTTTCTTTTGTTTTTTTTTTGTTGGCGAAGGGGTTTTGGGTGTGACATATTTTTTACAGTATTTTAAGCGATTATTATCTGCAGCTTTATTTGATTTTCTCATTTAAATCAAAACTTCTAAAAATCGTAGTCGTAGGCAACGACTTGAAAATTACTCACCATTTTGATAATGCTCAGTTTTGTATACCCTTTTTTGTTCTAGTTCTTAGTTATCACAGTTTTTCTACAGTTGTAGTTTTATTATTTAGGATAGTTGTGCACTTTTGTATATATTTAAAAGTTTTCTAAAGAAATTTCTAAATTGATTTATTTAAGTCCTGCAATCGTGCTGTGCTTAAAAGTCTTCGCCACTCGAATTTGACAAACTTCCTCCTTTTTCGATGGTAGTGGTAGACAGAAGTGGCTTTTTTTTATTTTTATCCCATTTTGACATTTTTGACAGCAAATGTCAGATTAATACGATATCGACTGCGTTCACTAGTCATTATCGCGATTTATTATTTTAGAACACACTGGCTTCCGAGTTGCGTACTAGAATGTTACTAAAAAGTGTGTACGCGAAACGAATCAACGCAAATCGAAACACATTTTCTTCTATATTCCTATACAATTGGTGGTAGATTTAGGTCCAAATAGATACACGTAGCGTAATTGATTATTGGAGAAGAATGTTCGAAAAGCATGTTTTTAACGAGACTAAAACAGCGGATTTAGTCGTAATTTTTGATTGAATTCTTAAATGTAACTAAAAGTCATTTTTTTTAAAAACAAACTTCCAACATAAAAAACTTGTTTACTGTCAAATACAAAAATTAAAATTAACCGTTTAGTGAAGATGATAGATAAATTTTTAAAGATTATCACATCTAAAGGAATACACGGGAATTATACATACAATTTTACCAAAAATGAAAGTTGGTAGAGGATAGCTGGAGGGTATAAAGCATAAAATACTTCTGAAAATAAAACGACCCCACAGCTAAAAGCAGCGTATAGTAACCTGAAGGAAAATCTCGGAAAACATTAAACGGCATTGGATGCAGTACGGCTATTTTAGCTTAGTGGAATTATAGATCGTTTGGCCGTGAGCTAGTACAAAACAAATATGTATTTACTATGTAACTCTATATGAAGTTACAGAAAATATACCCAATAATACTTTAAATCCAAAAAATTAAACTTAAAATAAATTAATTAATTAAATTAAACAAAAATTTGACTAGGAATTTGGAATATTAATTCAAAAAGGGTACTGTGATAATTCAAAAGGGTACTGTGATATTTCAAAAGGGCACTGTGATGAAAATAAATAAAACATAATCTATCATTGAAATTTTAAAATAAAATTCGGTGTTAAACGTCATTTGTTACAACGACTTTAGTGATCGATATCGGTGGCTACAATCATGACTACAACCTAAGAGCGTGGTCACACAGGCACAGGAATTAAAGTCATATCCAGCCAAACAGGTAGGTTTTTAGTGAATTCGAGTTGAGTTGGAGAAAGCTTGATTGAAATGAAAATCCACCGAAATTCAACTACAAAAGATGACTTTTGACGCAATCATAAACGTTCTATACGGCAAAACAACAACAAATTGACAAATATACACACAAACACATGTTATGTATAGCCACAACGTTCATTGGCATGAGTTTCATTACCATGCCTGTGTGGACACGCTCTAAATCAGCACTTCATTTTGACGTAGTTGTGAGTTTAGTATCGTTTATCGATTGGACCTAAGTAAATTTTTAAACTTACTAAACAAAAATCACAATTAAACCTAAAAACTGGAACCAAAATATTGTTCGGCTTAAAAATATTTTTGCTTTTTTCTTCAAAAAATTTAATATATTGTGATTTTATATGAATAGTTTTAATATTTTTGGAGTTTACTCCTTAAGAATCGATTTTCATATATATATATATAGCAAAACATTACACAAAAAATTATATGGAAAGTGAAATCGAGTGTTCACAAATAAAGCGTTAACAAAAAGTGAAGTCGTTAGTTATTAACCTAGAAAGCTGAAATTTTGTGGGCAGCTATATCTTACATAGCATTTTTGAGATAACGTGTGCGACAAAAAAGTGGAACTGGTATATATCGGCTTCTACTAGTCAGAATTTGATGATACTAGTTTTAGAATAATTGGTTAGAGCTCGGCTTGCGACGACGTAATTTCGAGTGACGCGTGGCATGCGGCACGTGTTATATATGAAAATCGATTATTAAACAGTAAACTCCAGTCGCGCGTCGAAGCTGACACGCATTTTTTTTTTTTTAATTTTAATATTTTAATTTAATTATTGTATATACTTTATAATATTTTACACAGATAAATATAGCGGAAAAGTATTTATAGTTTAGTTTTAGTTTTCGATCTCAGTGAGTAATACTTTTTACACACTGTTTTACTTGAACTAGTTCAAATCCCTTTTCTCGCTTTATTTTAGCTAAACTAGTTACGGAACTCGATTATTGAAAACCAGTTTGCGGAACTAGTTTATCGCAGTCGAACGAGTTTTTTACAGCTGATGCAAAATTTTGATTAGTTGAATAAAATAAATTTGACAGTTATGGGCGTCGGTAGCGGGATGCAAGGGGTGCACTTGCACACTCTATAATAAATATTTATTAAATAAATGATTAGGTATTTTATACATTTTAGTGTAAACTTTGAAGCAAGTTTTTGAATAAAAGTTTCATCCAAAATTCAAAATTTTGTCATTTTACTCAACTAACTAATAATTTTAAGGATTGAATAGATATACATTATATTATGTATATAGTTGCACCTCCCCCCACGCCAATCATATAATCCAGCTGGCCCCATTTTTTTTACAGCAGGAAAAGTAGTGCATAAGTACTCACTCTAGCGTATGCATACTATTTAATCAACAATAGTGTTGTTTCCCTCAACAAAGCGATTTGAAAACTTTTTTTTTAAACTAACGGAGAATAGTATTGTCACTTTTAACATTTATCTTATAAACTAAAGGGATAGACTATTTAAAGTTTGCTAGTGTGTCAAAGATTGCTATAGAATTGATAGAATGAGTCCTCTGGAATTTTCAAATAAAGATTCTTCTTGTAATTTGACAAATTTATGAAAAATACAATTGGCTAACAGATGCTGTTAAGCGAAATTGGAAGATGTGCTTTGCACACAAGGCATGAAGTCATTTAAATGTCAAAAATTTTCCACTTTCATTAGTTCATTCAGTCATTAATACAGTATTCAGTATATTATATGTCTGGTAGATTAGTACAAAGCAGTGCCAGTGAAAAGTTTTATACTTCCGCAAGAAAAGTATTTTTAAACTAATTTTTTGTTGAGAAACAACGCATTTAAGTTATTATAAACTATGTTCCTTTGTCGGACAAGTGGCGGTGGATAAGATTCTGAAAAGGTTTTTAATGAATATAACAAAATACGAGGTGAATTTCTTATTTGAAAAATTTTCTCTTCGATCGTAGACGCAAAAAAAAAAGAAAGAAAAAAAGACGACGTTCCACGATTGTTAGCTTGTTCGGTCGTCTGGTCTGCTAGCTGATGCTCCTCCAAACAGCAAAAAGCATTATAAACGTCATTAGTGTTCTTTTCGTATGTGTATCGTCATCGGTTATAGGACAGGCATACTCGTAAAATAGTGTTGTGTGGTGTGCGGCTGTGCCTGTTTTCTTCATCTGGTCGTGTGGCTCTGAAAGATTGGCCGGTCGAAACAATCGAACGATTGAGGACTAAGGAGGAAGATCTTTTTAATTTCTTCTTAAATTAATTTTATTTTCCAATTTCATTCGAAATAAGTAAGTCTTCTCTCCTTTATTGCTTATACACTAATGCGTATTTTTGCACTTTTCTCATGGAGTAGCTGGTTCTTTTATGTATCCAATCAGACTGATGAATATGAATTAAAATTTAACTGCATTTTCTATATTTTCTAAAAACAACAACTGACTCTATTGATGTATTGCAAAGAGTTGAAAGAACTTAAACGCCTTACTTCCATTGAATACCCTGTACCCTATTATTTAATTGCAACCACACAATTGTTTTGATTTTATTTTTGTTTTAATTTCCATTATGCACTAAGAACTTTATAGGTTTTCTTTGATTCTTGGAATAACCCATCCCGCCCACCATAAAGATTACAAGTAAACAACGTGGACCCTGTAAAACATATCAATGATCTCTCTTAAGAAGGAACCATCTGTGCATCAGCACTTGCCTCACTGAACGTGTGTAATCCAATATTAATATTTTTATTTCTATTGTGTTCACTCACTTGTACGTTAACTACATACTCGTACCAGCCACATTGATTCTGTGCCTATATATTTTACTATGCAATAGCTTTAGTTTACCAATTCGTTAGCGGTTGGTTGCTTCAATAATTTCGAATTTGCTAATCAGTGCATGACTACTTTGGGGAGTCCGGCAAGGCATAACGATTACCGGGCGAGAAACTTATGTTAATTTTTTTTTCGTAAAACTCTGCCCCAGATTTTTCGTTTCGTTTCGTTTCCCCTTCAAAATGCCTCTACCGTAGAGCTAAAACAGCTCTCGATATTTTGGGAGATTTACCCCTCTTTATACTAGCACAACAAAAACACATGCAGCAAAAAAATGTAAACAAAAGATTTTCGCCTTTCATGTTCGATTTCCTTTTTGAAAAGTTCTGGGGTCGAGCGCGATTCTGGGGTAGAGTTTTACGAAAAAAAATTTAACATTATAATCGTGTACTCGTGCAACTAGGCTCATAATTGTATTGATGCTGTTGAGCAAAGTATATATCAATGTATGACTTTTGTTCGATGATATTTCATCTGAAATACATTTTTATTTAATCTGTAATGCGTTAAAACATTCATTAATTTACTTTTAAAATAGAAGGTACTCATATATCATAATTGGTTGTGCTCTGACAGTTTTCTTGTTGGAACTTTCTCATTCGCAGTTATGGAATTTTTAAAAGCTCCACAGTAAAGCACTTTCGCCCGCATAAGCTAGTGTCAAAACGGACGAAATGTCACAAACAGTTCCCAAAAGTAAACAGCCGACCATTATGTAGTTTGACAACTTAACTGTCTGTTATCATCTGTTCGTCGCCTTTTATTTGGGAAACTGCAACTGTCAAGATTGCATTAAATTGTTTTTTACTTTTTTGGAAGACTCTTGCCCTTATGGACGACACTGCGACCTGAAAAGATCTATTGTAGAGTTTCTCAACTCTGCTGCCGAACATATGTCTATAGAAAATATGCCTCCTTAACCAATGTTATGGTGATTCGTCATCATCCAAGCAGAACTTGCATTCAGCATCTGAGCCTAGATTAAGTTTATTAATGTGGATTTGCAAACCACAGTGATCTGTGAGAAAGCTCTCCAGCTTTCTGATGCTATCCTTGTCTAGATTAAGGATTTCCTTGTAGGTAAAGGGCCCGATCAATTGATTATATTGTTTACTCCCCAAGACCCCAGGAGACTTTCCCATGATGAGATTATTCGATGTAAAGATACCATCACTACCTTATCCGGACTGATGATTTTACCGGATAAGCTATTAACTCTACTAGCAAAAAGCTAATCGTATGGTAAGGCCTCCAAAATGGAGAAGTGTTGACGAATGGTGCAGAGAGGTCGACCTAAGTGTTAACCCAGACAAAATAGATTCTATGGCAAAAATCTCCAAAAAATACCGGCAGACAAGTATCTGGAGGTCTTGTTCGACCAAAAACTATAATAAAAGCGAAATGACTGGGCTAGTCTCCTCAAAGGAAGGTTTGCGCGAGGACAATAACGTCGCCCGTAAAAAAACTATATTACGGAAAACGAAAACTGCTAAACGATTTAAGAATGTTCTCATGGAACGTACGCTCACTGTATAGAGCTCGAGCTGCACAGCAGCTGGCCGATAACCTGTCCAAATGTAATGTGGACATAACAGCAATTCTGGAGCAATTTAGGAGATAGACCACGCCGCCACAACCCGAACACGATGGCGGTACGAACGTACCGAGGTGCCAACGTCGACTCGAACCACTATCTTGTTGGTATGGTGCTGCGAGCTCGGATTGCGTCATCACGAAAGACTGCATCCGCGAATCAGATTCGAGTCAACACGGCTGCCCTTCGCAACGAAGAGAAGTGGACACGCCCGAAGAATACTGTCATTAGTACTGCTGACTCCATCTTAGGCAGTAGTCGCAGAGATCAGAACAACTGGTTCGATGACGAAAGTAAGCTAGCGACTGAACGTAAGAATGTTTCGTACCGAGCAATGCAACAATCTTATACAACGCGGGTACGTGAAGATGAATATAAAGAGCTCAGAAAAACAGTTCACTGGCGAAAGAAAGCAGCCTGGGAGAAGAATCTCTTTCGTGAACTAGAACACTACAGAGATCAAAAACCGCAACAGGTGCGGTAGTTCTAACAAAGAGTCCGTGGTATGACGCAATATACACCGCGTTGCATATACTGCAAAGACAAAGAGGGTAATCTGATCGCCGATCTCAAAGGCATCTTAGAGCGATGGGAAGAACACTTTTATGAGTTGCTAAATGACCACCTAACTGAGGAATTGGGGGCTCCACCAATGACCGAAGACCACACTATGCTGCCGCCACTAAGCATAGACAAAGTTAGCAGAGCGATAAATCGGCTCAAAAATAATAATTATCGTGGTATAGTACCGCGTATTAGATTTTCTCCTCAATCCTTCAAGACATGATAGCCCCATACGCTAAAGTCATCATTGGTCCAGTCCAGTAACAGTTTGGCTTCATACCAGGCAAATCAACAACTGATCAGATTTACACCCTTAGGCAGGTGATGGAAAAATTTCTACAGTTTCAAAACTCACTACACCATCTTTTTATAGACTTTAAAGCCGCCTATTATAGCATATCCAGAGTAGAACTTTATAAAGCCATGAGAGAATTCGGCATCGAAAATAAACTGACACGACTATGTAGGTTGACCATGACCAATGTTATAATCCAAGTAAAAATATCCGGATCACTATCAAGCCCATTCAACACCTAAACGGGCTCCGAAAAGGGGATGGACTGGCCTGCGCCCTCTTCAACCTGTCGTTAGAGAAAGTTATCCGAGTTATCTGACGTACCGGCGAGAGGAACAATCCTCTATAAGTCCATTCATATACTGGCTTACGCAGACGATATTGACATCGTCGGTAGAAGCCGAAGAGATGTACAGGGAGCTGTTATCCAGATCGAGCAGGCGGCACGAAATCTGGGGCTGCATATAAATGAGAGCTAAATAAAGTACATGGTGACCAGGTCTGCGAGTAGAAGATCCATCAATGGTGTCTCAATTCAAATAGTGGAGCGCGGATTTATAGTGCAATCTTTTAACCATCTCGGGCCAACTGTAGCAGCCGATAACAGCATGTAACCAGAAATACGCGCACGGTTGCTTAAAGCCAACAAAGCCTACTATAGCCTGTCAAGACTCTTCAAATCCGGGAACATAACAATAACATCCAAGCCACCCACAGTTTATTGTATTTAGGAAATGTTATAAAAGTTCTTCAATTAAATTCTCTTTGACTTTTGAGCATACATTTTGTACTGGCATCTGTATACATTTTCCTTCTTTTCCTTGCAGCAGTCAAGCAGACAATGATTATTTAATTTGAAAATGGCTTCTGGAGATCTTTCTTTAACGAGTAATAGCAGCCAAGAAGGTTCGTTTCATTATTTATTTATGCAATACAGTAACTGTGATGTAATTTTTCCTCCCGCTCCTTCTCCTCTAACAATTCCTCCAATAGAAAGTCCCGAATATGTTGGCTATGATCGAACACTGCGACCATCGTCAAACAGCAGCGGAAGCACAACGGCTGCCAATATGGCTAATAACAATAATGCTTCTAGCAAAAAATTCGATCTCATGAAAACGCAATACGATACGGCCATCATGGAACTGAGTAGTCTACGGCATCAGCATTCGGACACGGTGCGTCGATGTGAGGAAATGGCTTCGCAATTGGCATTCTATCAGGAACAATATATGGCGGCGATGAATCAGCTGGAGTCTTCGTCAAAAGATCGAAATAAATTTACGGATATTGCCGCAGAGAATACACATCTTAAGCAGCAGAACAATCTCTTGGAAAGGAAATTAATGCGATTCATTGAAACGGTTAAACAGCAGGAAAATGATAATGGCAATTCACAGTCGTCGTCGGGAACATTTTACTGCGATTACGGTGAAGTGACCAATCAGAAATGCGATGGCACTTGCGCAGAAAGTGAAAAACTAATGGAGGAGCTGCATCTGTGTAAGGAGCGCTATACAGATTTGTCAAAAGAACGCAATATCATTGCAGCTGAGCGGGAGAAATTCAAAAAGCATTTATCCTCTGTAATCAATGAGTTGGAAAATGTAAAAAAGGAACGTAACTTCTATCGGGATGCTCGTGATCAGTTCAGCATTCAGCGGGACCAAATGGAAAAGGAGATTGAAAAACTTAAGGCATTGCTGGCATCCGAAGCGAATAAACTTCTAATGACCACAATTCATCGCAGTCGCGTCGAAGAGGAGCTCAATCAAATTCTTTCGGAAAAAGACAACGTCCTGCAGGAAACACAAAAGATGAGCGATGACTTGGCAGCGGCTAACAAGGAACTTGATCAGCGGAAAAAGGATGAATTCATTTATAAGAATGAGATTAAGGCGTTGCAGCAGGCGAACAGCGAACTCAAGAAGCGTGACTTGCTCAAGTCACGAGAGTCTTCCTGGTCGAAGGAGTTCTCAGATAGTAAAGATGATTTCAAGGAAATCGAAAAGCTGCGGAAGTGTTTGGAGAAGGCACATGCTGAAGCGGAAAAGGCCATTCAGGAGACGGAGGTGGCGAAAAGTCGTCGCGATTGGGCCATTTCTGAGCGGGAGAAAATCGTCCAGGAGCGCGATTCTGTGAAAACGCTTTGTGATAATTTGCGCAAAGAGCGAGACAAGGCAATTTCGGATCTCTTGTCGGCAATACGTGACAGTGAGAAGATTAAAAAGCAAAAGGATGAAGCACAGAAAAAGATCGACAGTCTGAAGGAGCAAATTGAAAATCAAATGATGGATTCACGTCGTAGTTTCCGCCTGAGCACATACGAGGCTGATGATGTGCTCGAAATTGAATTGTGCAACTATCATCCGGATGCGGATGTCGGAATAATTCTCGACGATTCCAACAATCGCCAGTTGGTTTGCGGTGTTACCAATACATCGCCAGCATTTGGAAAACTAAAGATCAACGATGTCCTTTGCAAAGTGAACAACTTGGATTGCCAGTCGATGACAAAGCGAATGGTTCTCGACGAGATAAGATCCAGTGCACCACGATGTAATTTGCTTGTTTCACGGACACGCCAAAGCAAGCGTCATTTCTACACAGTCCACCTGAATCTGCAGGACAATCACAATCACGGACTCAGCTTGGATACAGGAGTTTTTATTGCAAAAATCGAACAGAATTCGTTGGCCAGTTTTGAGCCTGAATTGGATGTTGGCGATCGTGTACTGAGCATCAATAATAAATCAATGGAAGGCATTCAGTCGGTCAACGATGTTATGAATGTCCTGAGCGATCATCGCAATGACTCCATCACAATATTCGCATTGAAAAATGTCCAAGATGTTAGCTACCCTGAGGTGCATCGTCGTATGACTGCCACCACATCGGCACAGACAGATTCAAACGATTCAATGCACAAAGTCACCAGTGCCAAACATCCGTCGAAAATTGCTGAAATGCTTAGTAAGTTCCGTGAGAAAATACATATCTCGAAGCCGGGTCAAGAGGTGGACAATTTCAGTCAGGAGAACGATGCTTTGGCTGCCCTCGATTCGGTGTTGAGTGAGAATTCGGAGAAAAGCAAAGAGAATCTCTTCAAGCGCAGCAAACGCAGCAAAAAGGATAAAGAGACATCCAAAAGTATGGGTACATGGCCACGGACGAACATTTTGAATACATCACAGGAGAATCCCACAGGCACAATCGTTCAACATCGCAAAAAAGAGCGTGCACCACTTTCGCTTTTCACAGCCGGACCTATAAATGTTGACAAGGATGATCCGCCACCACCGACACCGCCACAAAAGGGCACATCTACGGGAACAATGAGAATGCACATGTCAACGTCATCATCATCATCGTCCTCGAAAAACAATCCAAATCGCAATTCAAATCCAATTCCAGCATCAATACTTTTTCAGCCATCGAGTGGTGGAGTTGGTAGTGGTGCAGTTGTGGGTGGAGTAGGAGGAGCGGGTGTGGCAGGCATTGTAAACGGAGGTGGTGCATATCCACCATATTCGCGTCATTCCCTCTATGGCCCGACAGCAATCGAATCTGAGCCAATTACACTGGAGCAGTCAAAGCCCATCCAACAGCAGCACCTGCAACAACAGCTGCAACAACATCGTAACCAGCTACAGCAGCAACAACAGCAGCAACAGCCACTCGTCACTCCGAACATGCGTGTAAAGATGCAACCGCCCGAACTGGTGGGAAAGTTCTCAACGCACAGCAATCAACGGCAGCACAATGCAAATCACTATCAGAATCGGTATTCGTTAAATTTGACACCATCTGAACATAGCATGATTTATAAGACTAGCGGACAACAAGCCCAACAGCAGGTAATACCTGGCATTGGCCATCAAACATCAAATGATTACCTGTCGCGCAAACAGCACTTTTTTGATATGTTTAACGTGAGCAGCAATGGTAGCGCTTCCACCAACCACCACAATAACAAGAATCCCAACGTACATCCACTGTTCTCGTCGCCCGGTTTAGGCCAACAGCAGCAACAGCAGCAGAATTCCTGCTCGTTCCTACGCAACAGCACACAGCAAAACTCGCTAGATGTAATTTCGTTAAAATCCCAGAACTCGATCGATTCGATTCTCTCGCAGAAGAGTCCACCAATTAGCGAATATGCGAATTTCCCGAAACGACCGATGCCGCAGCACACAAAGAACGTCGCTAAATACCCAAGCGACAGTGAAAGTATTGCCTCTGGGATCGGTGGAGGTGTCGGAGCAGGAGGAGTACTGCCCGGTGGTGCGTTGCTCTTTCATACTAATGGCGGAGGAGGCTCCACGACATCATCGCATCGGCACACTCAACTATTTCCAACGTTTGCTACCAGCAACACCCATTCGCACCCGATGCACACACATCCACATAAAATCAGACACTCTAGTCCGCTTACTTTGCCTGTGAGTTCGCATCATCATCATCATCAGCATCATTCGTCGATGGAACAGGCAGCATCCTCGTCATCGTCTGGCGCCGCCCCACATAATGTCGGAATTCCTGTCAACTCTTCGGTAGATAAATTTGATTTGGATTACGGATCAGCAATACCACCACCAGGTAGTGGTAATTCCTCAACGTCAGTCCATCATCATCCACACCCTCATTCTCATCATGCGTACAACACATCAATTACGGATTACCATCACTATCACTCGCAGGTTTACGAAGGTGGGACATTCCCGCGTAAGAAGGAGCATCAACGTTTACGCATTCCATCCAATCCGAGTGTTGCCAGCAAGGGAAGTGGCGTAAAGAACAGCACTGGCTCTATCGATCATCACGGTGGAATTATTGGTGGAGGCGGTAGTGGTGGTGGCGGCATTGGTATGGGCATTGGCGGACACATTGGTCTGGTTCACTCTGGCCATACTGGAGCAGGTGGCGGTGGCAGTGGCCGTGGCTCGCCAATGCCACAAGTACATGTCGAAGTGTTGAGCCATGGCGGCAGCAAGCGCAATTCGAATGTTCCGGATTTTTTATGCCCTGGAGACCTGAGAAGAGTCACGATTGAGAAGAGCGACAAATCCCTTGGCATCACCATACAGTGCAACAATAATGGTGGTGGGATCTTCGTCTCGACTGTAGCCGACAGAAGTATTGCTACTCGTGCTGGTCTTCAGGTGGGCGATCAACTCTTAGAAGTCTGCGGACTAAATATGCGCTCGGCTACAAACGATATCGCTGCGAATGTTCTGCGGCAGTGTGGCAACTCGATTACGATGTTGGTGCAATACAATCCAGAAAGTGAGTGAAATGATTTTTTTTGTTTAAGAAATAAAATGTTTTATTCTATTCATTGTAGAATTTCACTCAGCTGAATATGATGGCGGAAACAACTTGGAACCAGAATCACCGGTGAATCATTCAGGCTCGCCAACACCAAGGAATTCACCTCGTCCACCAGCTCGCACGATGATGCCGTCGTCTCTGACTCCAACTCAACTTCCGATAGCAACGCCCAATCCACTCACAACCACCAGTAACATTATGCCTCCGTCCAGTTCACTCCTTGCGACACCAATAAAAGATCAGAGTTTTGCCGACAGCTTGGAGAATCAGTCTGATGTTAGTAGTCAGGATATTGCTGCTTCATCAAGTCAGGCGACAACTGCAACAACAGCGACATCAGCTTCATTGAGTGTCTACGAGGAGGAGGCTCGTTTTGTTACATTGCACATGGATAAATCGAAGAATTTGGGTATTAAACTGTTCGGCGGAAATAAAGTGGGAATATTTGTGCACGATGTGCATTCGGGATCGCCGTCAGATCTTGCCGGCATACGAAAGGGCGATCAAATTCTTGAATATAATGGCGTTGATTTGCGGTGCGTTACAGCTGAGCAAGCGGCTAATGAAATATCCAAACTAACAGACAATGTCACCATGTTGGTCCAGAACAAGCTAAAAAGTAAGACCAATTGAGTTATAGTTATAGCTGCTAATGGTTCTTTTCCCCCGCAGAGTTAAAACAAATTAAGGACAAATCAGGTGACTCGTTTTATATTCGTGTGGGGTTTGACCGGACTGGTGATCTGAACGATGGTGAGCTACGTTTTGTCAAGGATGAAGTTCTCTATGTGGACAATACGGTCTTTGGCGGAACGTTTGGACTGTGGCGCGCATGGAAGTTAGACGGCAAAGGCCATCGAAAGGAATGCGGTATTATACCGAGTCAACTGAAGTGAGTTTTTCCCCTCGTCCAGATATGATAAATGGATAAAATTTGATATTTCCTAATATTTTCCGCAGAGTCGAAGAAGAACTCCGGTCTGGAGAGAGTGCCGATTGCGATGGTAGTTCAACACGACGGGGAAGTACTTCAGCAAGACGATCTTTTTTTCGTCGGAAGAAACATCAGCGCAGTTCCTCACGTGACTCTACAGAGATAGCAAGTTTCAGCAATACGCAGCTAAGTTTCTTTCCCGATTCGGGATTGTTGAACGACGACGGAGGCATATTAAGTTATCAACGTGTTGAACGTTTGGATTGTAAGACGGACAGGGAGTATGCAATGCAATGTAATATTCATTTATTTTTTCGTTCCCTTAGCTCCTGTGCGTCGGCCTGTGCTTATAATTGGCCCCCTCTCCGAATGCGTTATGGATAGACTTACAATAGATTTTTCCAATCTCTTTAAACCATGTGAGGTAACTAGTATGGACTGCTCTCAAGAGGCAATGGAGGAAGGTTTGAAGGAGAATATTTTTGTCGATTATCGTCGACGCGGCAATAAATTTGAATGCACAACCGTGGAGTCGATCAACAATTCGTGCAAGAATGTGAGTGTGATAGTAGGTCTATTGATTCTAATCCGCAAAAAGTTGCTATATAAAAAAGCAATTGATGTCTGATACTTCAGTTGAGCTTTGATTTACAAACAATAAGACAAAATGATTGGGACACTCGCTTATCCCAATCATTTTTTCTTATTATTTGTGAATCAAAGTTACTCAATGCCAATTTAACCAACAGTGGATCACAGTTATCACATAATACGTCAATATTTGAAATTAAGGCTAGACATTCTTGTGTAGTATCAATGCCATGTAAGTTTTAATAGCGAAATTATCAACCAGCCAATGACGTTTTTGTAATGCTGTCATGCGTAATCATCGTAAGAGTGGCAGCAACAAATCACAAGATCTGACCAGCCAGCCAGCCAGCCAGTAACGGGCCCGCGATGTTAATATAGCTTTATAGTAGCTGCTAACTCATTAACCAGTTTCCCCTGGTAGAAAACTCATCGCCGAAGGAGGAGTTGAAGCTAAGTTTTGGAGATACAGTAGTCAGTAGATGATGGTATCATACCTTCAGGTTCTGCCTGCAGTATATTACAGTGGCCGTATGGTCTAGTAGCAAACCACACAGATATTCTGAGTCGTACTGCACTGCACCTCGCAACATACTTGATAAATATGTCAAAAGGTAGTAAGTGTAAGATGGTGTTAAGGGCCTCAGTCGGACATGACCGTAGAGCTCCTGTGATCCCAGCTGCTGCTGTTCGCTGTAATCCGCTGAGCTTGGTGGCATTGTACTTTTTCCTAATAGCTGGCAACCAGACTAGCGATCCATACGTAGGAATTGGTCGCACAGCAGCTGTGTACAGCCAGATAGTCATCCTTGGTTTAAGGTTCCATTTCCTACCGATAGTTTTGCTGCTGTCATAGAGGGCAACGCATGCTTTCTTAGCTCTGTATTCTATGTTAGCCTTCCAGCTAAGCTTCCTATCCAAGATTACTCCGAGATATTTGGCGCTGATATCTGACGACTGAGACTACGACCATTGAGTTTTGCAAGGACAAAGGCCGGTATTTTTGATTTGGTGATGAACAGTACCTTTTCAGTCTTCCCTGAGTTAACTGCAAGACCGCAGCTTGTTGCCCAGGAGCTAACTTTACTTAGGGCCCTTTCCATAACTTCGCTGATCACGAAAATATGTTGAACTGATACAAGTATCACCACATCATCTGCGTACGCAAATACCTTCGTCCTATCCTCTTTAAGTTTTAGGACAGTTTTATTAATTGTTATTAGTTACATTAAGGTGAAATGACCGCTCTGTCGACTAGTTTGGTAATATTGCCGCTGCATGTATAATCCTGCTACCGAGAATGGATGTGATCCATTGTGTAAGGGAGGCCTGGCTTCATAATACCCCTTGTTTTAATTTTTGATACTAATTCCGCAGGTAGGTTCAGAGCGTAATAGTTTGGAATATTTTTAGGTACAGCATAATTGCGTCCATTTATTATAAATTGGCTTAAATCGCTGACCAAAGAGTCTATTGATTCAACATTAGCTATATTTTCTATACGTTAAGCGATCTTCAATTCCTCAATTTTTTATTAATATGATTTAATAAGCTTTGGAAATGCCTAGTCTAGTGTTAATATGTATGCAGTAGCAAAATTGTTTTGTGAATACTGTAGGTGAAGTTCTATAGGGAAGAGCACAATAAATCTCAAAATACAGATTCGTACAGGAAATCAAAGTAAAATTCTCTGTTTTCTGTTCTTTCTGTAACATACCACTTAGTGACTTACTGAGTTTTTAATTAACTCCCTCTCTCCCTCTCTAGGATCGCCGTCATTGCATCCTCGATATATCCATTTCCGCAGTAGAGCGTCTGCAACGCTTGCACATCTATCCGATTGTCTTACTGCTCAGATTTAAATCGGCCAAACAGATACGTGAAATTCGAGATTATGGCACAGAGAAGATATCAGCGAAAGCCGCCAAGGAAATGTACGAGCGAGCACTTAAATTGGAGTCCGATTACAAGCAGTACATTTCCGGTAAGCACCTTGAGCTTGGTCTTAAATTTTTCAATTTTCTAATATCTATCCTCTGTTTTCGTGCAGCTGTTATACCTGGTGTCAGCATTAAGCACATGTGCACACAAATTAAAGATTCTGTCGACAAGGAACAAGATAAGCTGCTGTGGGTTCCTGTTTCAATGGGTTGATGTTAATGTCGAGTCAGTCGTCTGAAAAGTTCTCCCATTGCCTTGCCGCCGATTGATGGATGATCAAAAAAATGTTTATCGCTTTTATATGTTTTGTAATTTCTATTGCTTTTACTTTATATATATATATATATATTATGTATTTTATTATATAATAATTATTAAGGTTTATAAATTGTTGTTCCATGTATTTGCTATTCTTAGGTATTTTTTAGTTGTACCTAACTATCATCTTCTACTACCTACTCCTCTTAACATTTACGTTAGTTTTACCTGTGTTGTAACTTAAAGTATTTTTTTTTTTTGATTAAAAAATTGTGAAATTTAACTGAACTCGTCTAACGTCGTTTGTTGTTGTAAAATAGTTTTGCATTGGTGCTTTCCCATACCAATAAGAAAGCCTACAACGAACCCCACTGAATACACTGTCTCTAGACAGAAAGAAAACTTCAAGTTTCATTCAATCAGAACCACCAAGTGCCTTTACTCTGACAGACTGGTAGCAATTTACATAATAGGGGAACAGGCAGGCGTGTTTTAAAAACGCGCTTGAATTTTTTTTACTTGTCATTTTTTGTTTGTTGACTTAAAGTAGAAACGAAATCTTCCAATATTCATACGAGAAAAGCAAACGTTATTTTATTATATCAGCAATAATTTTTTTATTATTTATTTTGAGTTTATTTTATTTCTATATACATTTACAAAAAATTTAAAACAATACAAATAAGATCAATAGATAGATAACATAAAAAAAAATTCTATACGATTATTTACAGATTTATAATAAATAGTATTTAATATTTTACAGCAAAGTTGCAAAAGTAAAAACAGTTAATTCAAACAGAAATAAATGCCTTAAAAACAATAAATTGATTAAAGGATAAAGAAAAAATTTGTTCTATCACTAGCCTTACTGTTTACAAATTGATTACACATATGACGGAAATTTTTTGTTTCTGTCTGTTTTTTGTTTTTTTATATATATATGTTTATATATAAAAGAATTACCAAGTATTTTTCACTTCTTTATTATTACCGGGAAACTTAAAATTCAACAACTAAACTTTAAACTATGATTATAAAACTTTTAAAAGAGAAAAACATGAAATGTAAGTTATTTTACAAAAAACTGATTTTTTAATAAATATATATGTAGTTTTAATAACAGAATAAATAATATTTCATATGAATAATTTGATTAAAATGAAATGATTTTTAATTAAGATACGAGAATTTAATGTATCGTCATATAAACTGGAAAAATATGGCCGTAATCGTGGTTATGCAGGGTGCATTAGAATGCCTGAGAAATACTTACAAGAAGGGTGATTGCTGGGTTCATTAGCAGTAACAAAGACTTGAAATTAAAGGCAGGGAAAGGTTTTCAATTGGAACGCCCAATTTTTGCAATAGGATTTTCAGTTTGCTGCGGTTTGTTTGGCAGTAAGCCGAAGCCATTACACCAACAAACAATTACTGTTTGGTGTGGTTGTCATGCTGGAGCGGTGGTTCGCCCATACTTCTTCGTCAATTATGCTTTCTACGCATTCAAAGTCAGCAATGAAGATCATTATCGGATCATATTAAGACTGGCTATTGGGATATTTTGGAAGACGTTGACTTGAGCATAAATATGGTTTTAAGCAAACCGCTGCACAAATCACACAGCTGCACAAAGAATTGAAAGGAATCGCATTGGAATACATTCAAATTTCAAAATCACTTATCGTTTTCTTAAGTAATGTATTGTTATAATTAGTTCGATAATTATATTGCAAGCTTTTGAAGTTGAAGTTCGTTGACCGACACCGTGCTATCTCCAGAAATGGACAAGTTATATTATATTGTTCGTGTTATCTTACGCTGATGGCATTTTTTTGTGGAGCTATGTCGAGTCATCGGTTGACGCCAATAAGTCAGAAAATAAAGACTACCTCAGGACCAACATCGATCGCGAAATTGCTGCAGTATCACTCGATTTATTTAAAAAAGTCATAAAAAATTGGGTTCATCGCTTTTAAGCGATCCCTGAAGGACATTTAAATGATGTTGCGTTTCATAATTAAAGGAATCCATGGTAGATTTTTTTGTTATCCCAAACATAAGCTGTTTAATTTAAAATCTTCGCACACGTAAAGGGGTTCGCACCCTTATGATGCTCGACTGTATGCTTGGCAAAGCGGTGGGCGTTAAGGAAAAGAAGGAGAAAAGGGGAAATGCATATGAGTATGTGTTTGGAATGCTTGTGGATCGTAGCGATGTGGAAAAACGGAACTTGCCAAAGCATTTCACATACGTGTTGTACGGCTGAAGAACGAATCTCTGAACTTAACTGTACGCCTTAAAATGGGTTTGAGGGTAAACTGATGAACATTTAGAGCGCCACAAATATTGCGGTTGAATTCAACGAGAGGTGGTATGCCGCTGGCTATTTCTCTTGAGCAACGATGATAGAAGAAGCGATAAAGCAGTTACAAGCAGAAAACGTTCCTGCTGTGTTCAAGCGATGTCAAGCGATGTCGTCACAGATAAGTTTTAAAGCTCGCTTTTGTATTCTATCTTGCTGATGCAAGGTAGTTTTAAGCTCACCAGACCATATATGACAATTATACTCAAGTTGAGGGCGAATAAAAGCCTTGTAGATAGTAGCCAGTTGCAGTCGTTTAAGACACGCGTGCATAGACAACTCATCTTTTCCTCTCCCTAATTTCCTAACGCCCACGCTGTGCTAAGCATTATAAGGGTGCAAACCCCTTTAGCGTGTGTACATTATAAAAAAAAAATAAGAGAGATGGAAAAGCTTACGCAATGGTTATGCCAGCTTGGAAGAACACCTCTTCAGAACTAATGGCGAAATACCATCAGGCCCAGCGGAGTAGAAGATCCAACAATGGTCCCTCAATTCAAATAGTGGAGCGCGAATCTGAAGTAGTGCAATCCTTTAACTATCTCGGGACAACTGTAACAGTCTATAACAGCATAAAACCAGAAATACGCGCACGCCTGCTTAAAGCCAACAGAGCCTAGTATAGTCTGTCAAGACTTTTCAAATCCAGGAATTTAACCAAAACATATAAGCTGCTGGAATATAAGAAAATAATCATACCAGTACTTACATATGGATCCGAGCCTTGGGTGCTTTCAAAAAGCATTCTGACCTCTTAGCCGTGTCCAAGAGAAAAATCTTAAGGAGAATTGTTGGCCCCGTATGTGAGAAAGGACGATTACGGAAACTCTATAATGATGAGATCTACGAGTTTTATCGCGATGTCGAGAATTAAGCTGGGTAAGCTCCGGTGGACAGGATACCTAGCTCGCATACGCGAAGAGGAAAGTCATTTGCGAAGCCTACGCTGAAAGGATGGCGTATACCAGGACGCCCATAGTTTAGGGATGCAAACTGGATGACATCGGCTCGAAATCAGGACCGGTGGAGTGATTTATTCGGGAGTCCAGGACCGGACCCCGGTCTTTTGATATTGCACCGAAGTTTCGAAGATTAAAGATCCTAGCGTACAGATTTTTTCCCTTAAATTCTCTTCACAAACTTACTTGTTAAGCATTGCTCTTGTTGAGGAGAAACATTGAACTAGGGATTTGTAGGGCTGAACCACTACATCATCTAAAAAGCATTTTTTGAATTTAAAATTTTCAAAAACAAAGGCATTTTTTTAATTCTGTCTTTGTATGTCGTTCGTTCGTTCGGTGGTGAAATCTTGCGATCAATTTTCAACCCACTTTCCAAAGCCCAATGTTATTGAAATTTTGCACAAATGTGTATTTCTGGTGACACCACTTTCTATTAAAATTTGGTATTGATCGGGCCCGGCGGTTGGGGGGCTTCCATACAAATTTTTATAAAAAATCTTTCCTTAGATCACGCCATACTATAATGACTGTGTGCGCTGTTTTACGAAATCGGGTTGTTTTTATTTACACAACACAACACAGCATATAGTATATAGTTCGCATGTAATTTTTCAGAATTTTTAGTGGAATTCAGTACACTTTTGTTTATTAGGTTTTGCAAATGGATATAATTGTCATAAAAAAGGTAGTTGTTTCATTCTTGATAATTAATTCTCTTTCGTGTATTCAGAGTTATAGGAAGAACAGTGATATTAAGATAAAAACAACGTTTCTTACCTTCGTATAGCAACTTTTCAGACCCAGGGATCACCTCTTCATGTATTTGTCACTCATTCTGATGCACCACACTATATAATGTTACACTAATAAAATCTCTTAAACTAATATTACTTATTGTAACTTAACTAAAAACTAAACTAAAGCAATTGTCTTCCATTCACATTCGCTGGAATAACAATGCCTCTCGAGTGTTTTCAGTATTTATCAAGGTACTTTCGCTCTTTTAATTGTTTGTCAACTGTATTTACAAAAACTTTCTTTTTTTTCGTCGCCTTCTCATCACATCACATCTCATCGACTAGGATTACACTATACTCGTATATCTATCTTTATATATATATATATTATGCGCTAATATAAATAACTTTAACAACTTAGACAAAGATGCCCATTGAGTCGGGGTCATCGCGCGGTCGATACCAATCTTCCGTCGCATGATCGTATATCGCCTTTTTCACTTCGGCTTCGGCCACTTCAATTGGATGTCGATGTCGAATCGAGGAATCTGCGGCGGCGGCGGCGGCGGCTGATACTCCTCCATCTGAGCGTGGACTTCTCGAAGTGGCACGAAAATCTGGTGGTATATCGTAGCATTTGCAGATGCAGCATGATGGAAAGCGAAACCAATCGGAGAATATACCGCGACACTCATTGTGCGGGTCATAGGCGAGCAAACGGTGCAGGCGATATTGCTGCTCACAGCGACAACCTTCGCGGCAGTACATTTGTTTGTGTTCGTGCGTGCACTTCTCCCAGTGGACGTACTGCTCGAAGGGGTACAGATTAAGTAGGGCTAAGATTTCGCCGCGTGTGTTGTTCGCCCAAAATGGGGCGACAACTTCCTCTTTGACGGGGCAGGCATTTCTACAAGTGACAGAAAAATAAATTATAATTTTCATTTGTTAAAGAGCTGAAAAACAATGTACAGAGTTGTTTGTGCTATTATTGGTTGTCTCTTTCGATTTGCTGGAGTTATGATTTCACTCTCGTGGTGTCAGTTTGGCGTTCCATTAGCCAACTATACCCGGAGTACTGTTACACTGTTTGATTTTGTGTTCGATTTGCAATGTTTTGTAAACGTCACTATAACTTTGCTACCCATCGGCAATTGACGCGTAAAGCGGCTGACAGACTATGGAACTTGACTGTAAGTTTTGATCAACATCCCTCATAAATGATAGTGTGAACGGCTGACAGACTGACTGACACTCGAAACTGATCGCTATCAAAAATTTCGCGGTTTACTGTCAGTCAGCGGCCATGTTTGCTTATGATCGATAATGTGTACACAAATTCGTCAGCCGGCTGTAATTTTTAACGTGAAAGGACGTTATGGACATGGATGAAGACAGAAGATATTTAGAAAAATTTGTGTACACTTACGAAAATAACCGCTGTTTTTCGGACATAACGAGACGTTATACGTAAAAAAATATGGATATCGCAAATTGGTGGAAATTATGGTAAATACATGCTTTTTATTGGGTGTCCGCATCTTTCCTCTTTGACAATTAGAGGTTGCCTATTAGTTTGACTGTCAAACCATCCTATTAATCTGACCACTAGGCGCCTCCGTCAAAACTGTCTGTCAGCCGATTAAGGCTCGTTAACTAAGCTTGGTTTTGGTTTGGCGTTCCATTTGCACAGCGTTCACCACGAAAACGACGCAAAAACCAGTCACTTTGAGAGCTGCTTATCTGAGTGTATGGTTTCGGGTATGGTAAGTGTAAATGGAAAGAGACATAAGTCACAAGTAAAACACAGTTTGAGAGCCACAATAGTGCGTGCGTGCATAAGTGACA